>JAHLJS010000008.1:50947742-52255989 GCA_038502445.1 Eremochloa ophiuroides
CGGCATCAACAACGAGTTCGTTGGTAATCTTAGCATGCTCAGCTTCTATATTCGAAATTCCAAATACCCATGCGTAGCGAAAGTTCTTCACCTGTGACCTGTGTTACTGTGTAGCATGCCATCACAAAACCATCTACGGGCCAAAAGTGATTCTCTGCACAAGATCGGGCCTTCTCTTGCTTGGCATCCGAAGGCCGGTGATTTACATCTCAGTAACAAGTCTGCAGAACCTTACTCTGGAAGGCATAGTATCAAGGATTACACTTTTTTTTTTTTTTTTGGAAACTGGAGGGGCCTCAGCCCCTACAGGAATATATTAAAACAGTACAAAAAAAAAGTATAACAACTTTGAAAGGGAATATAAGGCTAGACTAGACTAGATTACACTAGACTAGACTACGAGGGAGGAAATCAAGAAACAAAGGGCTTGTTTGGTTTATGTCCAAATTTTGCCATGTCAAAGATTTAGCAAGTCAAAAGTTGGACAAAAAAGTTGCCTTAGATTTGCCAAGATAAATGTGAGAGTATGGCAAGTTTTGGTAGCAAACCAAATCTTGACCAAAACATTGGCTTGCCAAATGTTAGGTATGGCAAATTTTAGCAAGAAACCAAGCAGGCTCAAAGAAAATAAGACTAAGACGCTGGTCAGTTACAAGCTCTGGATCCATTGCTCAAAGTTGGATTTTATGCTAGCTTTCACTCTCAGAGAGAGTAGCTTAATTTCACTTAAGAAGAGGGCCCTGGAATCCTATATGTTTACTAGATAATTGTTGAAGATCAGCTCATTTCTAGCTTTTCAAATAACCAAACACATTTAAATGACAGCAAGTTAGCGACCATATATGAATCCGATAGTTTTGGGGTAAAATACTAGTCCTATGCTCTCCAAACTAAACATAAAATACCAAAAGGTAGTATTGTCAGTAGCAGAGTAGTGGATTGCTAAGGGTTTTTTTTTTCTTTTTTTGCGATGGTGATTCTCATATTAATCAGGGAGGAACATGGTTACAATCTTCGGTGACATGATTAGCAATTGAAGGTGGGGCTGATTGTGACTCACCCATCCTGGTGCTATCTGAGACTTGCTTCGCTAGAGTATAGGCTACATGGTTACATGATCTATGAACATACATCGGAGAAAAAAAAAAGTCAAATTTACCCATACAAAGATGGCATGCTCCTCGAGCAGAACCACCGGCCACGTCACCTTAAATATTTCTGTTCGTTCGATTCTAGCGATCGACGGTTACAAACGTTCCCGCAAGATTTTAATTGAATCTTATTTGGATTTTACTGTTTAGCTTCACTGCTTTCCTGTGTAAATCAGCGTTTACAATTGACTTCTAGGTAAAATCAGAACAGCCACATCAAAGGTAGCCCGCTACGACTTCCACTGGCACCGTTCTCGATTCTTCCTCGTCGCACTCTTTCTCCACGCGGGGATGGCGACGGCCACCGGCGCGCGCGCGGCGCAGCCCCTCGGTCGTGGCATGCCAGCCAGCCAGGCCCGCGCGGCCGGCTCACCGGTCGACGCGCTCGCGTTGGGGGACGGCGCCCCTGCTCGCCGCCCCCGACCTGCGCTGCGGTGCCGCTCGCCCGCCCCCCGCGACGGTCGCCTCCGATGACGGCACCGCGCGAGCAGGTGCTGCCGACGCTTGTGCCCCCAGCGCGGCCTCCTCACACCGGTCCTCGTTTGCTTCTGTGATTGGGAAACCCTAGGTGCCTAAGCTCGGGGACCCCCACTACGCATGGCCTCTTTCTCTGCGGCGCCAGTGACGCAGACTTATCTTGGCGGCAGGATGTGGCCGTGGCTCATGGCGGCAGCAGGAGCGGCAGCGTCAGGTCACCTCTTTCTCCTCGCCTCTTTCCCACTGCACAGAAACATGTGGTTCTTGTAGGTCTGCCTTGTGATCAGGGGCGGAGCTTAGTGTACACCAAGGTGGGCTATGGCCCCCCTTAAGAAAATTATTAAAGTAACACTTAATTTTACCACTTAAATGTTGATCAATTGCTAATCTAGCCCCCTCTCTTACTACTTTAGGTTTGATTGGTCCCCTCTCAATTTTAGTTCAAGCTCCGCCACTGCTTTTGATTATGCGATATTGCAGTACTCCATCCTATCCATCCTTTAATCTTGGATTACTATTCCAATGCTCCCAAATATGCCCTATCAACTTATTGCCCTTTCTACTATAACAGACCATTTTGAAAATAAATCAGTGTGCTGGTTCTGAGCAGCACGCTTTTTATTTACACATGCCTCCTGCTTGTCTGTTTAAAAAAAAGAACTGTGTAGCTTGTCTGTTTAAAAAAGAATTACGTGTATCTTTGTTTGTATGGAACCAAACTATGGCTGTGACTGTTCAATAGTAATATAAGCATGTTGGCCTGCTTTGTGGTGTTCCTGTTAAGGGAAGATTTACTAATGGAAGTCTCCTTGCTTTCGTAAGCTCTCTTCCTGCTTCTTCTCCCCCTCTTTACTCTTTCCAGATTCATGTATCTGTTTTTTTAACTTTTAAGTCATAGGAATAAGCAGTGTTCTTTACATACTTCAGCTCACAAAATGATTTGAGGCATCCTATAAGTTGCCTTCTTCGCGTTTAGTTCTAGTTGAATTTATAGCTGTTACAACTAGCGTAAGCGATCAGCAATCAATGATCAGTAGTAGTGGCTCTCATTATTGCATAAAAACTCACATTATTAATTGCAACATTGCAGGTTTGAGTTCTACAATTGTTGGATATACATATTAGCATACAAGTTTGAGTTCTCCTGACCAGTTGCTTTAGGAGCTGTATACTGACTCGATGTACACAACTTCTACTATTTCTGTGGTCTTCAGTTCATTGCTGGCCTTTGTCAGTCAACTAGGTGGTCCTCAGTGGTAGGAGTTGTTTGTAATTGGTTTGGCGAGGGAGAGAAAGACCAAGGGCTAATCATGGGAATTTAGAATGCTCATGCCTTTGTAGGGATCATATCAACATCTTTGATAGCAGTTGCTCTCCTAAAGTTTGGGTGGGGATGTTCATTTGTTATATTCCTGGTGCTATTATTGCATAAACTGGCATTATAGTGTTTCTATTCTTTCCTACTAGCGTTGAATCAATTGGAGCTGAGGATGATCATTTCAAGAATTCAGGTAAGAATGAAATATTTTTTTCTATATGTGCCAACAACTATTTTTTTTAAATGGATAGGTCTTCTCAGTTGTATGTTGTGCTTACCCAACTAGAAGAGGTTTTTGAGGCTACCTCTTGCTTCATTTATTTTCCAGATCCTTTTCTTGCTATCTTCGTATGGTTCTTTTGGTTCCCACATTTATGTACATGATGTTTTCACGGTCTACATGACAGCTTTCAAATTGTGATCGTTTATGTCTAAGGCTTCCTTTTACTCATCTTCTTTTTCAACATTTTCAGATGCTGCTGGGCTTATGCTTAGGATGGTACTGCTGCCCATCATTTTAGGTGTGCACTCCTTCTGTTGTTTGTAAACTCACGTATTATTATTATTTGAAAAGGTCATTCAAAGATGGGTGAACCTCGAATCCAATTATATTCCTCAATAACATAGGGGGCATGGGGATAATGCTCCATGGTTTCCTGAGTTCTTGGCATCAGATTATCACATAGCTATACGATTATGAAACTCATGCTTAAGTGTTATGGTTGTTCTCATGGATCAAACATAGTCAGCGATCCATACCTCTGTCACGCTACATATTGCCATGAGTGAATTTGCTTACAAATCCATAATCTTGCCTGCTGCATATTGTGAGTGAATTTGGTTAGTGTTAATATTTGCGCGTTGTGTGCAGATAAAGTGCCCTTTATTGTTATTCATAGTAACCCCCCTTCTTTTCATCTTATCATTCGTGATTTCAACGAACTTGCTGTTCGGGGTCTCTGGAAAAGCACCTGTAAAATCAGGACCATTATTTGTTAATGCTCGTTATTTAGTAGTTATGTTTAGCAAACCTACGCTTGCAGGCGTCGCCACTCTGCAATAACAAGGCAAGGAAAAGCAGTGTAAAAACAGACACTATTGATGCTTGCTACTTACTGTAGCCTCTTGATTCAAAACAGGTACTATCTCGGATTGTTGGAGCAGTTACTACTAAATAGATATTGTACCAGTCGTTCAACCTAGCACTGCAGGCACCAGACAGCATGGTACTCTCTCTGACCATAGAATCTAGCAGCCCCATTGCTCAGCAATAGTAGCAAGCAGCAGGCAGTATGAGCTCCAATTTAGCAATAAACAAGAACATGCAAGCAAAGAAAGGTACATAAATGTAACTCTTGTTTTCCCAATTATTTTCTTCCTCATGTTTATTTCAACAACTATGATTAGTACTTCAATATTTGTCATGAATCTTTTGTATACATGAAAGTAAAAATAACTTCTCACATGTTGTTCAGATAAATTCAGGTAGTCACTATCTGCACATTTTGGTATTCTAATAGTTCTATTTAACTCCGCATATGTTCCTACCTTCCTGCATAGAATTGCTTTCAACCAGCCTACCATAATCACAACTGTTTTAAACCAGCATTGCTGTAAATAAACCTTCAATGTCATATTTATGTCAAATATATTAAACCTTCAGAAATGTAGGTAAAACTTACATCTATGCTACTGAATTCAGCAAGGAACCCTTCTACTCTGTTCCTTTTGTACGGTGCATACCTCTGTTTCTTCCTTTGCAAACCATCTGAAACTCCTATTTTCTGCTTACAAGGCTGCCTCATTACCATGGAAGGCTGTGTTCGGTGAAGCTGAAGTGCTGTAGATAAGCGCTGAAGTGCTGTAGAAGTGCTGAAATCTTGTGAGAGAAAAATACTGCTGAAGTGCTGAAAAATAAGCGCTTATAAGCGCTTATACCCTCAACCGAACGCAGCCGAACACGGTTTAGGTTGTTGTTCAAGAGGCTAAATTGGAGAGGTTGCTGTTCTGATGAACTTTTCCCTTATTTCTTTTACCAGTTATAGAGACAAAGCTGACAATAGCAGAAATCTAAGGTACAAAGATGTAATATATATGTAATATATACATATTTTAATGTATATTTGACTCTCTTGCTGCTCATGTTGCACTCATTTATCCAACATGCTCTCTGTGCCTTTGAAATCATAGTATTACAAAGCTTTTTACGCTTCATATCTATACCAACACTATATATGTTATACTATAGATTAATAATATCATCGGCCTGTAATCCCCTTCGTCGACATAGCTAATTATCAAACAGAACATGATCCCTTGTCCTCGCGCGCGAGGGCGCGCGCCCGCCACTAGTTACCAATAAGCTCACTAATTTCCCTTATGATTGGAGAAATACGCGATCGTTGCAGCTCTCCCATCTCCCAAAGCTTCACCAGCTCTTGGTTGTCTGTTTCAAATTGTCCTTTGAAGTCCTTGACTTGCGGCGAGGATGATACTTTCTTTGCAAGCAGTGGCTTCCTAGGCTGAAGTTATACCACTGTGCCTTCCCAGCTAGATTCTTGGAGAACTTATAGCTCAAGGACACCGGATCATTGCTACAACTCTGTGGAGATGTGGATTTTAATTTCTTCTTCGATGGAGAATTGTAAAATTTCCATTTGACTTTTGAATTTGTGCTGTTGACAATTCCTTCAAAGGATATATACCAGTCATGAACGTTAATTACATTACCATATTCTTGGGCTAGATTGCAACTACAGAGCAAAAAGGATTAACATCAGCAACTAATGTACAGCTTATCACATAGTGTAAGTTTCAACATTAATATCCATTGTTCATTAAAAATGGATCTCCATTCCTTTAATGTCTTAGGACCTCCAAACTTCAAATTTTAATGACTGATTTTGGACCTAAAGATGCATGCAAAGCTCATTCGCACTTACGTACTGTTAGTTGGAGTGCTAGACAATATTTTAGACATGATCAATTGAAGATACATAGCACACTTCACTTTTTCTAGAGAGATGGAGGAATCCTATAAATCAAAGTTCCTTGGACTCCTTATTACCTGGTAGTTTTAGGTTCATGGAGTTTATCAGCTAGAATTAGACCTACTCTTCAGTTGTGGAATGATGTTTTGTCTCATAATAAATCAGTCCTATAAATTAGCTGTAACCATAATGAGTCATGGGCCAAATTAGTAAGATAATCACCTCAGTCACCTTAACCATAGTACAATATTTTCTTCTCGTAAAAAATCAGGAGAAGCCAAAAACAACTTTCAAACTCCATCCTGAGCGAACGGAGCCGTGCCTTCCCCTAGGCGAGCTGACGTCCTTCACACAGCCACACTGCTGAACCTGCAGTTTGATCCGTGACAGTTTTATATCATACAGAAACAAAAACCGGAACGGCTGAATTAGCAGGTCGTCTTTGTTGGCGTCCGGATTGCTTGCAAGCACACTCTTGGAGTGACGTGGCAGGTACACACCGCTATCGGTTATCCTATCCCTTTCGAACCATCCATTCCGGCAAGGGGGAAACAGAACACGGCCACGCCCTCCGCCGATCCCGTGACGGCGTCGCCACCACCGCGGGGCCACGCCATGCTGCCACGAATCCTTCGCCAATAAAAAAGCGCCGGCGAGCGAGCGGCCCGGCTCGGCGGTTCGCCTAGCTGCGGATGAGTGCTGGCTCCCTACTTAACTGTAGTGCTCCTCGCCTCGGGTGCTCCGGAACCCCGGGATTGGGAATCCGCTCGCCTCGCCGCACGTGAGTGATCGTGGTCGTGGAGATGGCCGTGGCCGTGGGAAGCGGGTGCTCGACACGGGCTGGCTCGCCGCGCGCTCCACCGAGGTCGCGCTCACCGGCGTCCAGCTCACCACCACGCACCCGCCGGCAGCCGACCCCGCCCCGGCCGCGCCCTGGATGAGCGCCGCCGTCCCCGGCACGTACGTGCTTCCCCCCCCTCCCTTCTCTCCCGCGTCCAGCCCCCGCGGAGTGTGCGAACTCTCGCGCTTTGGCTTTGGGGATCTGTGACTCAGTAAATTGCTGCGAGCTTCGTTCGTCATCGTGGCTCGGCCGGCTCGGCTGACATACCGTTGCGTGATAATGATGGTGCAGCGTGCTGGGGACGCTGCTCAAGAACCAGCTGATCCCCGACCCCTTCTACGGGCTGAACAACCAGGCCATCGTCGACATCGCCGACGCCGGGAGGGAGTACTACACCTTTTGGTTCTTCACAACGTTCCAGTGTGCCCCGGTACGCGGAACTGCACCAGTTGTCCGAATCGTGTTTTCCTGTAACGAAGAATGCATCATCAATCGCACTGTCTACTCCAGTTTACATTTTGCTGCGGGCAGTTTTTGATTCAGCATAGTTGTACTGCATTGTTACTGTGCCAATGAATGTGGCTGCTCCCTCAGCGATCAGCAAGCACTTTAAGCTGTCTTTTGCTGAAATGAACTGTGCAAACTGATAGACTTATCCTGTTGTGTTGCCCATAGATTACTTCCCCTTTTGGCTGCATAATATTCCTTAAGAGTATAGACAGCTATTATGCGTGTAGGTAGAGCAGAGTACTCTAGTAACCTGGTACTAGTACATAAAATATGTCTTTAGCTTACTTAAATTCGAATCAAATCCGTGTAGCCTAAGGACACATGTTCAGTTGATAAACTTTTCATTCACTTCTGCTTGGACGGAAGCCTTTTTCAAATGACGTTGCAGCCGTGATAGCATAGCTGTTTGCTTTTTTCTTTGATCTCTTCAGTTAATGCTAAACATTGAGAATGCTCTTAATTATTGTAAACCAATGGTTTGTTGCCTTTAAGGACTGGCATTTTGTACATTTCAGCACATTTACTTGTTATGGTGCTAAACCACTTAACATATCAATATCTTCTTGTTACGGCCATCTTTAGTCAGGAAATCAACACGTGACTTTGAACTTCCGGGGAATAAACTACTCAGCCGAGATGTACTTAAATGGGCATGAGGAGGGTACTACCAAAAGGAATGTTCCGAAGGCACACCATTGATATTACTGATATTCTCCATCCTGATGGTAACAATCTGCTTGCTGTCCTTGTTCATCCTCCTGATCACCCTGGCAAAATTCCTCCTGAGGGGGGCCAGGGTGGTGATCATGAGGTTAGTCTCACATCCTTCAGGTTGGTTTTATGTAGATTTATCCTTTCGCACATGATTTGCAATTGTGGATAATGGAATATACCATCCTATTGTAATGTGCTGATTTGGATTGCCTTTTGCTTCTTTTTTAGCAAAGCTCAAACAAGACTTGTGTTGCTTAGTTGCCAATGTATTTTCCCTCGATGGTACTACACTTCAGGAGCTACAAATTGTAATATATATTTTTATCTAAGATGCTACCTGCTTCAAATGTGCTGAAAGCATAGGTAAAAACACGCACTGGTTTGCACATACTATGTTATAGAGGCCACATTCTGTTGTTTGTATTCTGATGAGCAGTGGCAGACCCACAGGAAATTAATACATAGCGCATAAAATAAGAAGTTAGTCCTAAGAGGCCCAGCTGCCCCTTTATGTCAGTTTTGGATCTGCCCCTGCTGAGTATTTTGGGACATGCTTTACCATTTGAAGTACATTTTGGGAAGTATATATATTGCAATTTGAAGGGTAACTGCTAATTGCAATATTTACTGTCTCATAACTACTTTTTAAAAAGGAATATTGTTAGTTAAAGGGACTACTAATGCATAGCTGCATATTTCAATGTGGTTATTTCAGATTGGAAAAGATGTTGCTACACAATATGTTGAAGGATGGGATTGGATGTGCCCAATAAGGTAGTTGGTGATTTCTGTGTGGTAAAGCATGCTTCATTAGTTGATCTTTGGTCACCTAAGATGTATCACATGTTTTGAATTCCCAAACTATTTAATTTCAACAAAGTTCAGAAACCCTATACTGAAGACTGCTGCAATATCTGATTTCTTTCTAACCTTTGTAATCTTTGATAAATAATTAAAACTTTTGTTTCTCTTGCACTTAGCAACCAGTCAAAATAGTGTTTTTTTACTTATTTTGCAACAGAAATGGTTTTTTCTTCTTCCCTGTTTACATTCTGTTCTACTATTTAAACATAGAAGGGCAGGCCTGGCGCAGTGGTGAAAGCCTTCCCACTGAGCCGAAAGGTCTTGTGTTTGAGCGGTCTCTCTGTGAAAAACAGGGGAAAGACTTGCCGGTATTTCGCTTCCCCAGTACCCCCCCCCCCCCACCCCACTGACGTGGGAGCTATCCAGAACTGGGTCTGCCGTTTTGTACTATTTTTGCAACATCAACACTTCCTGACATTTCTCTCTTTTTCTGGCATCTTAGGGATCGAAATACTGGTATCTGGGATGAGGTATCAATTTCCATATCTGGGGTGAGTCTATGAATCCTTTTTCCCTTCTAATACTGTTTTACCCATCTCTTGTCATTGTGGCATCACCATTGATACATGAAGTCACCACTGTTATGGGACATTGAAACAACAAATGATCCACTATCTCATCCTTCCCACAGAACTTCAAACTTTGAAACTACAGCAGTTTCTTCTTCTGAGTTATTGTGCTGCTTGAATTCTGCCATGTCATGCCATCCACAAGAAAATCTGAACTTTAAGAGGTTTTTTGCCGTCCAAATTTCCATCATCCTGATATCAAAGATACCAAAAGTTTTGTATCTGTACATGCTCTTTGTGGTGAATTTCCCTGACTTTTCTAATTTCTAAACAACGTTCTCATTCTCTTCTTTTAACGTAATTCTTTAAAGCTTTTCCATCATACCCTCCACTCTGCTATTTTCTTTTAACACCAAAATTCCTTGTAAAGTCCAGAACCCAATCCCTTTTGCCAGTCTCGTCCTCTGATAAGTGATATGTCTTGATAATGACATATTTTAAACAGAATTGGGAAAGGCAACCTTGAAAGAGCACTCCTCCATCCATACATATTTCCAATTTTTTGTTTGTCTACCCCCTTGCACTATATTGCCCTTGCCCCTCTCATTCCACTTTCTCACTGAATGTAGCCCCTGCCAGACCCACCACTATTTACTCTGGTAGAAACCTCTAGTGAGAGGCTGCGGGTGGAGAGGGGAGTGGGTAGGAGGTGCACGCAGTGAAGGCACCTCCTCTAGGGAGAGGCTGCAGGTGGAGAGGGGAGCGGTGGGGAGGTGCCCAACGGATGTTTGGATGTGCGGGTGTATGTATCCAGTCCAATCTGTCCTGTCTCAACGGATATCCGCATCCATACATCATACATCCAGTTCAATTCAAAACGGGTTAAGTCCGTTTATACTATGGATGGTCCAAATCCGCTTCCAGGTCTACCCATAGTGTACATAGGGATGCTGGTTTGACTTTGATATTTTTAAAGCAATCCTTGTTTTTTCTTTTTCTGTGAGGATTTTAAATAAACTCTAGAACTTATATTGGGCTTGTTTTCGCTGCAGCCTGTGAATATAACAGACCCCCATCTGGTTTCAACTTTTCATGATGATTTTAAGAGGTCATATCTACATTGCACACTTCAGTTGGAGAACAAAAGTTCTTGGATTGCAGATTGTACCTTGAAAATACAGGTTTCAACTGAACTTGAAGGGAACATTTGTTTGGTGGAACACCTTCAGAGTTATGTAATAACAGTCCCCGCTCAATCAGATATAGAGTACACCATTCCTTCTGTAAGTTAGTTTTTTATTTCTCAAGCTACTCGTGTACTGAGGCATTACTTGAGCTAGTTTTCTTCCTTTCATAATGACTATCATGTACACAGTCAATTGATGCATTTATTGTTCTGTGTTGCTGTTGTAGACGCCGGAGATTACGGTAGCCGGAGATAGAGTCCGGACTGGTTACGTTAAGAGAGGGGGGAGTCTTAGGATTTCTGTTATATTAATAGATTTGTTATGGTTTGTTAGAGTCCTATTATGGTTTGTTAGGAGGTGCATCTATCCTATAAAGAGGCACCTATAAATTGTAATCAGATTATCGAAGAAGAATAGAACCCAGGGTGGTGGGTTCATCTTCGATGGTGGCGGGCCTTATCAGGTTGTCGAGCGCTTGGGCGCTGTTGCTTACCGCCTGCAGCTTCCTTCTAAGGCGTGCATTCAAGATGTCTTCCATGTCGCCTTGCTCAAAAAATATTAAGGTGCACCTGCTGCTGTTATGCCCTTACCGGCCATTCTTCGGGGGCGGGTGGTCCCTAATCCTGAACAGGTGGTCCGGGCTCGTCTCAACTGTGGCAGCTGGGAACTTTTGGTGCCGTGGGAAGATTGTTCGGCTGTGGATACCACTTGGGAGCCTATCGCTGACTTCAAGGAGCGCTACCCATTGTTTCAGCTCGTGGACGAGCTGTTTGTTGGGGAAGGGGGAAGTGTTGTAGTGTAGATGCCTTTGTGGGGGCGTCAATATAGGTGCCGCCGTCCAAGGCCCAGCCAGGGCTGGTGTCCAGGCTGATTACGGTAGCTGGAGATAGAGTCTGGACTGGTTATGTTAAGAGAGGGAGGAATCTTAGGATTTCTGTTATAGTAATGGATTTGTTATGGTTTGTTAGAGTCCTATTATAGTTTGTTAGGAGGTGCATCTATCCTATAAAGAGGCACCTATAGATTGTAATCAGATTATCGAAGAAGAATAGAACCCAGGGCGGTGGGTTCATCTTCGATGATCGCGGCGAGCGGTTCAGCCGCTGCCGCCGGCGATTCTTCCACCATACCATTGCCTCGCTACCCTCTACGCTCTAATTCTCAATCTAGTCTTCTTCTCCAATCTCCTCTGCGCTCTCCTCGGCGACCACACCATATCAGTTTCCCAAATGATTTAATTGCTGTGAGCTCGTTGCAACAGCTTACTTTATCTACAGTAACAATGTCAGCAACTACATATGACAGCTATACAATCTATGCTTGTTGCCTATCAGCTATGCTCATTTACAGGATTGTAGTACCAGATTTTCTCTTGTGTTAGCTAATGAATTTCCCTCGACATGTCCTACTTCTTAACCCTAAAATATCCAATGTTACTTAAATCATGGTTGCACAATTCTCATATATATGAAGGCAAAAGAACTAGGTATAAGCATAGTTTTATTTTCAAATGTTCTTCAGTGAGTTGTACTTTCTATTAGGAGGCCTTTTTAAAATCCTCAATTTTCAAGTTGATTGACTATTTGACTTCGCTATATATGAAGCATAAACATTTTTAGTTATTCTATCCTTTTTAAAAGACTCAAATATTTGACATTGTTATGTATGAAATATGGACTTTGTAGTTATTCTTCTATAAGCCCAACCTGTGGTGGCCAAATGGCATGGGAAAGCAATCCCTATACAACGTTGAGATTAGTGTGGATGTAAAAGGGTTCGGAGAATCTGATTCCTGGAGCCACTATTTTGGATTCCGCAAGATTGAGAGTACAATTGATGATTCTACGGGTGGGAGGTATTAATGAAATGCCCAAAATGTGTCTATTGAATATTTTGTTCTCTTGAAAACCTGTTGATGCAAATGTAAATCATGTCCAGGATCTTCAAGGTAAATGGTGAACCTATTTTTATCAGAGGAGGGAACTGGATATTGTCAGATGGCCTTCTTAGATTAACAAAGAAGCGATATATGACCGACATCAAGTTCCACGCTGACATGAACTTCAACATGCTTAGATGTTGGGGTGGTGGATTAGCAGAGAGGCCTGACTTTTATCATTTTTGCGATGTCTATGGTCTGTTGGTAAGCTTAAATTTATTTCCATATTAATTGGTTGTCATGTTTTCTTATCCAAAGTATGAATATTGGATAGTCTTGAAAAATTCAAAACAAAGGAGAGAATTCCTTTGAAATGATGTCAATCAATTGGTACTTAGGATTATGTATTCTGTAAAATGTGGGTGACCAGCTGGTTTCTGGGATTTTATTTCCCTGTAACTGTAAGGATTAGGTATACCTGATGAGTTTAGTTCTGGGTCCACATCCTCTCTAGTTGAATTATTGATTCACACTAAGTTACTACCATGTCTGCAAGATTGTTTACATGACGGAACCCTTTTGAACAGGTATGGCAAGAATTTTGGATAACTGGAGATGTTGACGGCCGAGGAGTTCCAGTATCTAACCCTAACGGCCCTTTGGATCATGATCTCTTTCTTTTGTGTGCTAGAGATACTGTGAAATTACTCAGGAATCATGCCAGTCTAGCTTTATGGGTTGGTGGTAATGAGCAAGTCCCACCAGTTGACATTAACAAAGCACTGAAGAATGACTTGAAGCTACATCCAATGTTTGTAAGTTACCGGTCGTCAAAAAATGAAGAAAGATCTCTATCTGAAGAACCAACTGACCCTAGTAAATACCTTGATGGTACTCGGGTGTATGTGCAAGGATCAATGTGGGATGGTTTTGCGAATGGTAAAGGGGACTTCACTGATGGTCCATATGAGATTCAGTATCCGGAGAGTTTTTTCCAGGCCAGCTTCTACAAATATGGGTTCAACCCTGAAGTTGGGTCTGTGGGGGTTCCAGTTGCCGCAACAATTAGGGCCACAATGCCTCCAGTAGGATGGAGCATTCCAATTCTCAAGAAAAGAATTGATGGGTACATCGAAGAAGTACCAAATCCAATATGGGACTACCACAAGTATATTCCATACTCAAAACCAGGGAAGGTCCATGATCAGATCGAACTATATGGACCCCCAAAAGACCTGGATGATTTTTGTGAAAAGGTAATTTAGTACTATAAGATTTCATTTCAAGGGACTCTATGCTTAAGCATCTGAAGCATTTAAATTAATGTTGCTAATTCCCAGGCACAGTTGGTGAACTATGTTCAGTACAGAGCACTTTTGGAAGGATGGACTTCCTTCATGTGGACAAAGTTTACAGGTGTTCTAATTTGGAAGACGCAGAATCCTTGGACTGGACTAAGGGGGCAGTTCTATGATCACCTCCAAGACCAAACCGCTGGGTTTTATGGTTGCCGTTGTGCTGCTCAACCTATTCATGTCCAACTGAATTTGGTCACCTACTTTGTAGAGGTATGTGCTGTGCCCTGAACATTGGTCCAAGTCTTTTAACTTTATAGTGATTGATCCATGGCAATGATTTGTAGGTGGTAAACACTACAGCTGATGAACTCAAAGACATGGCTGTCGAAATTTCAGTGTGGGATCTAGATGGTGCATGCCCCTATTACAAAGTTACCGAGAAAATAGTTGTAGCGCCAAAGAAAGTGAAGCAAATTATCGAGATGAAATACCCAAAGATGAAAGATGCCAGGCCTGTGTATTTTCTGCTCCTCAAACTCTTCAGCTTGTCAGACAATGGAATAATCTCCAGAAACTTCTACTGGTTACATCTTCCTGGGCAGGACTACAAATTGTTGGAGCAGTATCAGCAGAAAAAGATTCCACTAAAAATTGGTTATGACGTTTCAGTTTCAGGCACGAGGCACAAAGTAAGAATGACAGTAGAGAACATCTCTAAGAAGTCAGTAGCAGAAAGCACACGTTCAGTATCAGCAATGGATCTAGGTGATGTAAGTGGTTCCCACAGCACTGGAAACGAGAGTGATGGACTGTGGAGGAAAATACGCAATGGCCTCGGGGTCGCAAGACCAAGTGACAACCACCGAAGAACACTGGAGGTCAACGGGACCGATTCAGGGGTTGCATTCTTCCTCCATTTCTCAGTGCATACCTCTGAACCATCCACGGCGAAGGAGAAATACAATGACACAAGAATCCTTCCGGTCCACTACTCAGACAACTACTTTTCGCTGATGCCGGGGGAGAACATGGCCATCGACATCTCGTTCGAGGCTCCCCAGGGGTCCAGACCCAAAGTCGTCCTCAGAGGCTGGAACCATCATCTGGACCACGCCTTCATGATCTGAGATCCGTGTAATGAAATAAGTGCATACCGAATAAAATAAAGGGCAGACATCAGATCATGTTCGTGCCTTTTGTTGGATTATAATTTGGCTTGTCCTAATTTTATTTAATTAAATTAAATAAATCATCATATGACCTAATTTAAATGCTAGGCGAAATGAGATCTTGCCTAAAGTTTAACTCAACTTAAATAACTAATAATATTGTACACATATTGTGAACCAGAGAGAGGCGAATGGCGTGTCACGTGCGTCGTCACTGAGCCATGGCAACTAATTTAGGTGATCAGGTTTTTGCCACTTGGACAATTGATGATTGATGGAGCTATTGAGCAATACTCCTACGTGGCATTTAGGAGAACTATGACTGATTACTCCGTGATTATTCCATTGATGGATTCATACCTTTCTTGTGGGAGTGATACATGCTAGCCATCATCAGTCAAAGGAAGTAATGCCTGATTACGCTGCGATTATTCGTTCCGGTAATGTCTCTATGTTCATGTTCGTCCCCTCACCCATTGCTCCTCTGTTATATAAAGGCTCGCACGTCGGGCTCATTAAACTAATGTTTTTACATATCAGTTAAAGGAAGTATTTTCTAATACGACCCTTAAGATCCCTTGCCATTCGATTAACTGACCTTTTCTTTTTCTTTTTTTCCCCTCTTTTCAGGCAACATCTAAAATGTTAAAATATAAATGAGTCTATTACTGTAACATGGAATGAATTAGAAGAAAAGGGAAAATAACAAGAATGAAACTTGCGTGATCTAACTAATTGATCACGTACACACCTTGCTGCTACTACTCATAGTTGTCCCCCTTCTTTTTCCCGAGATCGTGCATTGGCATATTTTTTTCATTATAAACAGAGGATTAAAGTTTGTTACAAGCCCGTCGGTAATCCGGATTACCGTTCCCCTCACTTTACACCCTGCTTGCACGTTGATGTAATTACACGGTAAAGATATGGCGACTAGTGGCTACAAACACACTTAGAACTCGTGGCTGAACGTGACCAGGCGGCCAGGTGTCTAAAATCTGAAAAAAAAATATCACTCCCTTCATTTGATGGGACAAGAAGACGGCTGATTTTATCTATGGTGCAGTCTACTACGTAGTACGTACTCACTCTCTTGGAGATTATTCCATCTCTTCCTTCACTTCTTTACATGGCTGGTTTGCCTGTGCAAGGGGAATATTACGAGGAATATGTGTTCCACCTGCTCATGAGTTAGAACCCTCTTTATTGATGTATCCTGATTTTCTATCAGACCTCTTGGAGGTATGGGCAAAACTAGCTATCGATCGATGGAGAGGTGAGCTTTCAAGCCTGGTGTGATTATTTGTACAATAGGCATCAAGGATTAATAACATTGTCAAGCGTTCGTGAGTGTTTCTTTGACGATGCAGTCCTTGCCATGTGACTCTGCTGCTTTGTGGTTGTAGGCAGCGGACCACACATCCAGCGCGGGGTTTTAGTCATGGCTGCCTGGATGTCCTTGGGACAGCAATTCTTGCTAGCGCCACTGTAATACCTCTGATATTACGTATAATTAATTTGCCAGGTCATCATATTTAATTTAACTGTCTGCATGTGATTGTGTTTAGGGCTCCTAGAGTGACTTGATTGTGTTCATGATTGATTGTGCAATTAAAACCCCTTTGTGAAAATCAAAAATTAATTCAAAAAGAAAATTGCTATTAAGCCCTAATTTGATTTCAAAACCTAATTCAAAATCTATAAGAAATCTGATGAAAGTATCTTAATAAAAGTTGTAGGTCTTTTAAAATAGAACAACTTTGATTTTTATAGATTTTGAAGTTATGCACTGGAAATTTGAATTAAACCCACAGTCACTTGAAATTCAAATTTGAAACATCAATTTAAAAATTATCAAGAATCTGACAAACCACCCTTAATGAAAGTTGTAGAGCTCAACAATTAGAACAACTTTCATTTTTACATACTTTCAAGTTTTGTGGAAAAGTTTGGATAATTTCAGTGAATTGCAAATCAAATTCAAAGTCAACTTTTACCCCCTTTTCTGTAAATTCAAAATTTGGCCGAATTTGGCCAGGGTTCAAAATGCAAAAATGTTGTACATGAAATTCTTCACAACCTTTATTTTTGGACTTTCTCTGGTTGCCACACAAATTTGGGAGATTTGAATCAAATAGCGTTTGACTTGGGGCTCCTAGCTACAGTATAGAGGGGGGTCCCCTGCCGTGGCAGTGCTGCCGTACGCGCGTGCGCTGCGCCGCGCGCTGGTGCCGTCCGGCCGGCCTGGCCGCTGTCGCCGCCGCGCAGGGTCTCCAAGGGGGACCCGGACACCCACTCGCCCTTATCCTCTCCTCTCCTCTCCTCTGTCTATAAAGGCGGCGAGCTCTCCATTCTTCTTCCTCCTCTCGGCTCGCCGGCAAACTCACACCGTCTGCGGCCAAATTCGCCGCCACCACTCCATCGTTGCCCAATTGCTGGTGCCGATAGCCTCGCCATTCCCTTGCGTACCTCCTGGGCCGCTTGAGTTGGCTTGTCGCCGTCGGGACCGACTCCACGCCCCGTTCTTGTTTCTCGGAACCGGCCGGTGCTCCGCCGTGGGCCTCATCGTCGTCGCCGAGCTCTTTGGGTGAGCTCTGGTCCCTTCTTGGTACGTTTTGGCTTTAGTGTGATGACTTGTTGCTCATGCGCGCGACATTTTCTCGGTTGGTGCCCTAGGGTCACCGAAACGGAGAGGTCATCGTCGGTGTTCGTCGTCGCGGGTCGGCACGCCGTCAAGCTCGCTTCTCCGTACCGCCATTGCTCCAACTAGCTACCGGTCTAGGATCGTGGTGAGACCCTAGATCCTACCCATCTCCTATCTTGCACTCTACCGAGCGGTTCTTGTCGGAACGCGGCTCACCAGCGTAGTTGCCCTCGCCGAGCCGCCATGTCCGTCGTGGGCGTGCTCGAGGCTCGCCATAGGCGTAAGGCTTCTAGTTCGGTACGCCATAGGGTTCCCTAGGTCTGTAGTTCAGCGTTAGGGTGCTCGGTATCGTCTCGGGGTCGCCGGCGGCGAGTTCCGCGGCGAACCGCCGCGTGCAGCGCGCGCGCACGAGCAGGCCAGAGAAGAGGGAGAGAGCTGACGAGCGGGCCTAGGCCGTCAGCGAGTCAGGGAGCGAGCAGGCCGCGGGTGCAGGCGCATGAGTCTTCTGGGCCGGCCTGTGCGTTACTGGGCCTTCTCCGGCTGGAATACCGTTTTCCTTTTTCCCCGAATTAAAATAGCATTTCCTATTTCCTGATAGAATGAATAGTACTCGATTTTGATCATTTTGTAGGAATATTTCTACTGCACCTAAAATCATAAAATGTTTTATGTATGCTCTCTGTGATGTGTACTATTTAATAAAAATATTAAATGCCTGGTTTGAGTATTTTCTGTAGGAATCAAAAATCAGTAAAGTAATTGAAAAGTGCAACTTTGTTAAATTTTAATTAATTTCTTGTTGATCCAAAAATCATGAAAATTTATTTGGTACAATTTTAGGTCAAGAGCTAACTGTTGGTAAAGTTTGGCATCAAATGGAAGTAGTTTAATTATCTATTAATTAAATGCTTGATTAATTGCTTAATAAAATAAATAAAAACCTTAATCATTTAGAGTTGGTGTGAATTTTTGGATTGATTGTGGTTTTAGGTCAAACACCCTTATGACCTAGGGCAGACTTTTAGAAACAATTACTTGAATAAATTGTAGATGATAATAGTATTGAAAGGTTGTTTTATTTCATTATTTCATGTACCATTTTATCGCATCGCATTAATGCATTCATTATTGCATACGTGTAGTGACCGGTGATTCAGAGGTGAAACCTGAGGGGACTGTTGAGGAGATTGCCCCGGAAATTATGCAAGGCTTCGACATCTGTGGCACCGATCCGGACCCTACTCTTTACGCCATCCAAGGCAAGCCCCGGTGCATTTGCCCCTCCTTGTATTTAAAAATGTTTTATCACTTGAGTTAATCTATTGCATTAGGTTAATAGGAGTTGAGTGATAATCTATTGATGCATTACCTTTTCTTGACCACTAATTATACCCCGAGAATCTGATTTAATTAAAGTATTGAAAAATGCTTAGCCCTGTTTAATTGAATTACATTTCCATAAAATGCTATTTTGAACCATGATGATATGCAAAGAATGAATCATTTAATGGGAATGGCATTGTCCTCGTTGTTGGCGGTGCACTTGGCCAGTCTATTGCCATCAACGGGGATGGGTTTCCGTTTGGTGGCCGTATGTTTGGGTTGGAGTCCCAACTTATAGTCGCCAGCGGAAAAGAAATGTGAAAACCGGGTGGTCACCAGTGTAGTTGGGTTAGAGTCCCAATGCATGGTTTCCAATAGAAAAGTTTTAGAGACCGTTCGTTGTCGGCCTGCTGTGATCGAGACTTTGCAACTAGCCACATACTCCGGGAAGCCCTATCTCCGGTGGCTCTATTGTTTGAACCGATAACTGCGCACTGGGAGTGGAGAGATGGCGAGAGTAGCGTGTACCCTCGTGGCCGGCGTGCCTGGAGACGAGAGGAGTACTGTGCTCTCGGGTGGCGCAGGACCGGTTTAGGGATAGAAAAGCCGTGGTAGACGGGGTTGGTATATGCAAGCTTAGATGCTACATATGCAGTATGGTTAGGGATCCCCAATTGGGTACTTAATCGATTCGAATCGTCGTTGCTCCTCGGGTATGGAGACTTGATCCACTGACTTACATCGAAAAGTGGTTCGGAAGTAGAATGTTTTTGAGAATGAATAAGTAATCGGATTTGAAGGATATATGTGAAAGAATTGTGAACTATTGATATTGTTTATTAATAATGTTGACTAAAATACTGAAAACAGGATTAGTATTGTTTCTTCCGCAAAATGCTTTGACTCTTGCTAAAGCCTTACCTTGACTCCCCTCAGCCTGCATTCCTGAGTCTCATTCCTTTTTCTTAGTCGGGTAAGTCTTGCGGAGTACCCCCGTACTTAGGGTTTGTTAACCCCGTTGCAGGTAGTCAGCAGCCGGAGGTATGTCTTGCCCCTTACTGTGTGACCATCATCCAGGATAGCGAGGAAGAGTGAAGTTAAACCCGTGGGCAGGGTTCGTGTTACCACCTATCTATTAATGTTATGTTGTTGTTCTACTGCTACTGCTACTACCTTAATTATGGTCTGTAATAACTGCACTTGAATTTTATTTGGACAACCGGTTTGTAATCTAAGTACTATTTAATTTTCCGCACTTTCACTCTGATGTATTTTATTATGAAATGTTGTAATTCTGTAATGGCTTCGCAATGGGATCCTGTCGGAGAAATGGGTGCTGATGTAACCCGGCAGGGCCTTCTAGATCATCTGGGACACGGGCCCGGTTGTTAGAGGTCATTAGTGACGATGACATGTGCCTGCGGGCCATGTGATTTAGATGGTTCTGTTACAGCCACCTGCTTTTAACTTTATGCTCCATATATTATTCTTACGTCTGGTCAGTAATCATCCCGAGAGGGTCCTTCCTATTCCAAGCGAGCTTGGCCGGTTCATTTGTTGTTGGATGGGTAGGACTATACATGAAAAAGGTGCTTGGCGCTAATTCGAATTTAGCAAGGTTCAAAGCTACTACAGCACACTATATATGACAATTGGGTGTATATTTGGGGCTCTTCAGTCTTCTCATCAAAGAAAGCTTATCAACATCTAATTGGACATAGACAAGTGCATTAGGCTTTATCATGCTTCGACTGAAAGATCGGCTAAGTACCTGTGAGAGCTCCTAGGATGCAAAAACATGGAATTTGAAGACACCAATGTTGTTCTTTTTTGGCCCGGGCCTGGCCCATTTTTGTACGGTGGACCATGCGAGGGCAACACCGGCAGGCCTCCGGAGTCCGGGATACCAACGGTCGTATAGCTGTCAGATTCAGCAATCACATCTCCCTTTCTTTCATGGGCCGTCCGTCGTCACTGCCGAGGCACTGAGCAGCACGTGGCGCCAGTGCCCCTCGCCGAGAGCACGGTGCATGGCTGCCGCGTGCCGGCGTGCGTGCTACGAGGGACAGCCGGACAGCTCAGCAGGGAGAACACTGTCACAGTGGCCAGTAGAGGCGGGGGAGCAAGGGTGGCGCCACGTGCTGCCCGTGAGTATGTAGCCTCTGCCACCGTGATCACTAGGGCGAAAAACACAAATCGACAAACTACATGTGGACCTCCCAACCTTCTCTTTTGCATCATGAAATTTCAGAAGGATTCACAAGAACTGCATTGTAGTTTCGTGCTGCCTCTGTAGGAGAGCAACGATCTGTAAAAGAGAGTCTGGATTTTTATTGATCTTTGTTACAGAATGTAGTTTCTTATACATCATCTGGACACTCAAAGAATGAGAAGGGAAAAAAAGGAAGAAAAGGAGAAAAGGGCCAAGAAATAAAAAGAGCTGATACCTCTATGAACTAGTGTGAACAAGGTGTTTCAGGAGATCAAGCCGCCCCTACCATAAATTATTTATCCTCTTGTGCTCCAGCAACACCATGAACCAAACGAATGCACTATGAAAGGAGGCCATGGATCCCCACCAATCTCTCAACCAATAACCAACCCAATCATCGTATCATATTTACAGGATCTCGTCTCCTTTTTTTTTATATCTCACCTCCCCTCTCCCCCCAGCCGCCAAAAAAGAGGACGAAAACACAAAGGAATTGACAAGTGTGACTACGTAATTAACACCTACTAACCAAGCTCAATTAGCATCATCATCTTCTACCTCAGTGCAGCGGCGGCGGCGGCGGCGGCGCCCTTGTTGGCGCAGGCCGTGGTGTTCTTGAGGTGCGTCCGCGCCGCCCTGAGCAGCTCGCCGAAGCGCTTGATGTTGACGGTGACGTTCTGGCGGTCCATGTAGACCTTCTTCATCTCCCACCATCCGCGGCTGCTGATCACCCAGGGGTTGCGCACGACGGTGCTGTTGAGCCCGTACTGCGCGGCGAGCGAGCTCTCCTCGGGCGCCACCTTGTACTCGAGGTACCGGAGGCCGAGCTGCTGCGCGGGCTTGCCGTAGAAGGCGTCGGCGGCCCAGTCGAGCCCCACGGGCACGATCTGGAGGAGCACGGAGCCCGGGCGCATGAAGAGGAAGTGGGTCACGGCGGCGCCGTGCACGGCCACCATGGCGTCCGCCGACGCCAGCGCGGCGTGGATCGCCGGCAGCGGGGTCGTCCGCCGCAGGTTCATCACGTGCGGCGCGAACCCGGCGCGCCGGCACGCCGTCACCACGTGCGGGAGGTTCAGCAGCACCCGGTTCTGCTTGCGGATGAAGATGAGCAGCTTCGGCTTTGCCGGCCGTGGGCACGGCCGCGACGGCGGCGCCAGAGGGAGGAGTGGCACGGGCGGCGACGCCAACGCCGTCGTCGTCGTCCGGCTGTAGCCCTGGTGGAGCAGCGCCTGGAAATCCTTGATGCTCTTGCCTGCGTATCATCAGCATTCTGCGTTAGTGACGATTTCTTCCCCGTGCAAAACGCAAAATGCTACTCGACACATCGCACGGAGACCGGACCCCCTGTCAACTTCGATGTCACGTCTAAATCGTCCTGCTTGGATCGAGTTCGGGACATGGCCACATGGGAGTTTGGAACATGGATCTGTCGTCGTTAAGGGTTGCTTCAGCATAACGCAAAGAGAGCATGGCGCCGGCATTACCGGAAAACGCCGCATTGTGATCGCTGACATCACTCCCAGACTCCCAGTCCCCTATCGTACCGGCTCACACAACGAGTCGCAGCCCACTACTGCCAGCGGCAGGCCAACGGATCGATCGGGACCAGGTAGCCGGGTAGGCACTAATTGCTCGATGCTCCCAGACTCCGCGCCAGCGAGCAGCCGATCGGGCCGGAAGACGTCAATAATCGCCACCAGTCCACGACACCGCACTGCACAGTCAGATCAGCGCGCAACAACCAGCGATCGCGCGCCGTGGTCCACTCCCGTGTCGTCCGTGCGGTACGACGAGAGGCCCGCTTGCATTTGCATCCTTCCCAAATCTCCAATTGAGCCGTATCGATCGATGTGGACAGTCGACAGGCTGCTCGGGTACGACGAGAGGCGACGCCACCGACGATCTGATCCTTGTGCTACGGCAGGAGCGGCACACCACAGGTGAGCCAGCCTGGGTTTGGCACGCGCGGCTCCTGAAAGAAGGAAACCGGGTGTGCCCACGGAGGAGTCCTGGGATGGCTGGATCCATCCGTCCAACAACTCGGACACGGCGGCCCCGCCGCTCTACCTCTGCATGCACTATTGCCACCAACCAATGAACCAGGAATCAATTTGTACAGTCCCAAACGGGGGGCCCGGTCTAACGCGATGATTCAGCAAGAAGCTTGAACAAATGAGGAGCGGGCAAAGAAAACTGGAGGTTAACAGTGGGACAGATGGGATAAGCTAATTAGTTTCGAATTTTAATTATTTTGAGCTAATTGGATTGTCCTCACTGAACACACAAGGCCGCCCCCTGGCTTGCCAATTTTGTGTGAGGCTAAAAAAAAGAAAGAAATACTCCCTCCATCCCAAATTGTAAGTCATTCCAAGAATCTTAGTCAAAACATCTTAACTTTGACCAAATTTATATAATAAGATAATAATATTTTTGATGTTAACTAAGTATCATTACATTCTTCACCAAATATATTTAGATGATATACTTATGTTGTGTCATAAAACTTCGTATTTTTTTCTATAATGTTAGTCAAACTTGAGATATTTTGATTCTCCAAGATTTTTAGAGTAACTTACAATTTGAGATGAAGGGAGTATCTTATATCCACCACTGATCGTATACACTCCTATTTAATAAATTTAGGAATGTACCACATAAATGAGTGTGAACAAGCATCGACGGTGATCTATGGTTCAAGCAAGTAAGCAACCACGATTGTCCAAGGCCAACGCGAGTTTTTTTCCCCAAGCTATGTTGGTCATTAGACAAGTCAGCCAAACTCTGTTCACCCCGTCCGTATTCACCAATGCACGCAAATGTCTTGCAGATTCGGTAGGCAGAGTATATTCACTTCTATCAATGTAGTATACTTTTACTGGCAACGCACGACGTGGTAAATAAGCGGGATATAAACGTTGCAAAAACTACAGTCATCTTGTTGGTTAGCTCAGTACCGACTTGAACCCACCGACACAATGGCCATAACAGAGCTGTGCCACAACACAGTTGTCGGTACTCTGTATCAACAACCCGGCTTTCTCATGTCCACCATTACCCTTTTGGAGAGTACCCTTTTTCTTTTATTTTTATTTTTCTTTTTTGGCAGAGCATTTTTCGGCTGTTTGGTGGCCTTTATGTGGAAATAACAAGCTCCCATCCTCTTTCATTGCTAAAGATAGAGTTAGGTCAATCTAGAATATTTGCTTTATTATAGCACTCAATAACTCTGTCCATTCAGTAACACATTTCTGTTCACTTTAGCTGCATCTTCCGTTTCTGCTACTTGTACATTTTTGCTTCTTACTATTACTAAAGACGTAGTTAAGCAAGTGCATTCATTATAGATTTATAGTAAACACGAAGCTTTCACTCCGAGAGCAGCAGAGGCAGAGTACAATTAACTTAAACCCCGCAGAGCACGTTATGCAACGTCACTTTAATTTCATGACATCCAGAAACAGAGGTCATGCATCGTTCTACTTCTGGACATGGTTTTATCTATCTAGGACTAGAAACTGTCACTGTGTCGCCCCACAGCTCAGTTCTCAGTCACTCGTCGTAATAACAAAAACGCAGATCACGCCTGCGACCTTGCGTAACCCACCTCCTCGCCCCCCCCCCCCCCCCCCCCCCCCCAGCATTTTAGCGTCAGCCATAAAAGATTCCGGGCGCCACCCATCTCCGCGGAAAAAGGTGAGGAAGGCTGACGGCTCCCATAAGCCGTTTGTGTGCTGGTTTTGTTAACTAACCGTCTGTCTCTATGCTTTTTCCAGCTCGTATCCAAAGTCGCATCGCATGGACGCATATGGTCCCAGGAAAAGTTTGGTCATCCTCCCCTGGCCGCCCACGCTGTTCCACACACACATCACGCCATCACAGGCGTGTCAAAACTAAAGAGCTCTCGCTTGACAGTAATGTGGCACCAACCTGCTGCAAGTTCCTATCCGAGCATCTATCTACACATCATCAACAGGCAGCAACAAATCCAGTGGCAGGATTAGGACGCGAGCCTTAGCGCTTCGGTGAGGTCATACTAGAGTACAGCTACCTGGGCCAACGCCGGGTCCTTACATGTCCTAATCGAACCCTGGGCATATATTATCCTCTCTTATCACTTCATGCACAGGCACCCAGCATTTTGACATAGTATATCTTCTACAGGTTCTTCCACAGCTACAAACAATGCCTGCCAGGACGACACACAGACAAAACTTGGTGTCTTGATACATGCTGTCCCCACTAATTGGTTTAGAACTTCAGATGCCGAACCCATCAACTCAGACACAAACACAAAGTTGATCACGACTACTTAGAATTAGAACCATTGAATTCCAGTGAGGTACCAGCTATTTCGGCTATGTACTAAGACTCTTCTAATAATGCTTCATATTAATTATTAGTTATTAGTTTGCATTCATGATGTTGTAGCGCCGTGCTCTCAGGACAAGAAGTCAGGGATTAGAGAACAGTCCTACCCACAACAAAGCAATCTCCAAATGCCGATGAAGAGATAACAAGGACAGGCCATCGCTGCACGGGGCCGTGCAGCTCTACTTCACCACAAATGGACAGGCATAAACCATAAACCACTGGGCCATAAAAACTGCACATCCACCTAAAGAGGGCAGGCATGTGGCCGTAGAAACTACACACAAAAAAATCTCACACGGATCACGAATGCACTGCCGCATGTACTAGCCAGGTCGAGCAGTTTATACACGAGCACCCAGAGCCAGTTGTTATTTTCTGAAATGCGGCAAGTACGGCAGCCCCTCGCCCACTACACTAGACGCCCGGTCGATTTGAAAAGAAATTGAAATTCTACGCACATGCCGCGTCTCGCTCGTCCTATACAGTTCGCTAATGCTGCGCTATTATACTAGCGCACTATGCAATCCTGCAAGAGTAACGTGCTGCAATGGCGCGTGATTCACCGTGTCGGGACACCGACACTCTCACTAGTTTGTTTATTGTTACTGCTCTGTAGGAGCATCATTCTCCGAGATCCGGCGCCGTAGCAACATCATCGGCGTTTTTCTCTTCTTTTATTGCTACGGCCAGTACATGAGGGTTTTAATGGGCCATGAATGGATGCGAACACCTTGTAATAACTCAGGTCGGCCAGAGCAATAGGACTTGACTGGCAGTAGTGGCTCGGCGAGAGCTGGGCGTGAAGGTGGGTACGGTACTACCCTAAACGTTACTAATTAATTAAACCAATGTGCAGACTAAAGCTTCATGGATCCGTTACTAATAAATCCTTGGCGAGTCATGGCGGTTTCAAAATCCAAACGTTTACCTCCCAGAATCCATCCAATCGCCGTTGCAGCAGCCCAATTAGAGTTTAGTTGTAGCGCACTAGAAGCAGGAACTTTGTTAATGCTGAATTGCTGATGCCCGAGTAGTGGCGCACCATGGGCGGCCGTTTCTGTTTGCCCTCATCGGCTGTCCTGTGAGTAGCCGATCCCAGTCCACGCACGAAAAACGGCAGGGGCCGAGGGGGTTTGGTTTGTTTGCGGGGATCCGGATCCGTCGGTCGGCGTCGCGGGCGGGCATCATCGGAATGGACCCTGGTTTGTGCGGAGCACACTCGCTTTTTGCACTAACGCTTTTGCGAAAGCCGCCCCTTTTCTCCCATGCTCCGCGCAATGATCTCCGGCATTGTTATCTCGCGCTCGCTCATGATCTGTCGCCGCAAGATTCCCGCGCGGCCGGGCGAAGCCATCCGTTTCCGTTGCCCTTTTCCTCATCCTGACTGTCGACGACGAGGCCTTTTGCCGGTGCAGCAGCAAATGCCCTTGCCTGGCCACATGCCGTTTGGTTATTAAGACATTATTTTTCTCCTACTACTACAGGGGAAGCAAGTGCCTAGCGCGCCGGGTCAGAAACGTGCGCCGTGCCCGCCCGGTGCAGAGCAGGAGAGGCAGCCCGACCGGTGCCGTACGCGACGCCGCCCGAAACAGCGATCCGCGGCTGTCGCCGTCACTCTGCGAAGGATTTGGAGGAACCGGCGGGTGACCATCGCAGAGGTGTTGGTTCGGCAAGTACAGAAGCATCGGATGCGTCAGCAGCAATCTACCGCCCCCCTCCCTCTAACGAACTACTACTACCAGTACCAGGGCTGGGTGGCCGCTGTAACCACCTCTCCTCCCCACTGCTGAACAGAGGCAAAGAATAAGGGGCTAGACGCTGTCTAGCTCACACTCCCGTGTTCGCGGGTGAGCTGACACGCGATTTTTTTACCTACTGTTTATCTTCCTCCTCTAGCTGCTTGTCGCCCCCGCCGTCGGCCAAGCGCCCGTGGCGGCCACCCTCTTACCCTCCCTGGCCGCCATCTTCTCCGGCTTCGGCGAGCCTGCCCCGCCTCGACCTTCCCGGCCGCCATCTTCTCCGGCTCCGGCTCCGGCGAGCCTCCCCCGCCCCGACCTTCTGGCCTACCTACCTCCCCCGGCCGGGCCCTTCTATACCCGTTGGGAAAGGCTCGCCGGAACCCTAGCACCGCCGCCGGAAGCCTACCTCGTCGGTGGTCGCGAGCTTGGCCGCCGCCGCCGCCGGAGGGGAGGGAGGAAAGAGCCGCGACCTCATCCACGTGTGGGATCCGACGGCCGCCACTGCCTCCGCGCGCAGATCGGAGAGCTCAAAAATCGCGCGTCGGCGGGCGGAGAAACGCTTGGTGCATTCCCGAATGATTAGGACTAAAAGTGCTTAAGCACGACGCCTTCGAGCTCTAGGGGCAAATGATTTCTCCTCCCCGGCCGGTGTTGGCCGGCAAGGATCTCGATCGAGGCGCGCGGATTTTCACACGCCTTTTTGCCGTTCCCCTTCTTCACCCGCAAGCTAAGCTAAGCTTATTATCCAACCCGTAGTGGTACGAATTAACAGGCGGATCCCAAATTCCTAACGAAACATAACTAACAAATTGACATCCCAACGCGGGGAATGCAATGCAATGCCATCAGCGTCTGAAAAATACTCTGATGTGATGTGGAATTCGCAGAAAGTAGTACTAGATTGCAAGACGGAGGAGGAGGAAGATTTGCATTTGCTAGGAATTGGGAGGGGGAGGCGTACCGTTGGGCATGAGCTTGGGGTCGACGACGAGCTCGCCGTGGATGCGGAGGCCGACGATCATCTCGTCGAAGCAGTGGACGCGGCGGTCGTAGCGGAAGTCCACCACCTTGTAGTTGGTGAGCTGCTCCAGGACGGCGCCGTAGCGGCCCAGCCACCAGTAGTGGTACTCCAGCACCACGAACACCACCTCGCCGGCGAACCGCTGCGCCGTGACGAACAGCGGGATGAGCCCGTCGCTGAACTCGTGGTACACGTTGCCCGTGTACCCGCCCGTCGAGAACACCACCGCCGGCACGCCGCGCGGGTGCCGCACGTCGCACCGCCGCCGCATCGTCCCGCCGCCGCCGCCGCTCGCGTTGTGCGCGCCGGCGGCCACCGGCACCGGCACGATGGTCACCTCGTCGATGGTGCTCATGATGCTGTCCTCGAACTTGCGCGTGTACGGCCGCACCTTCTCCGCGCCGCTCCCGCGGGGCGCGCCGTACAGCAGCACCGACGAGGTGGACGGGTCCGTGCGCACGTCGCCGCGGAGGTAGCACACGTCGCTCCGGTAGTGGCTCCGGTCGCAGCACAGCACGCCCTCCTCGCCATGCCCAGCCTCACCTGCAGCAATTCGATTCAGCTCGATTCGGGTTCCGTTGAAGCAGAAGAAGCAAGCTGATCTCCGAGCAAGCAAGAAGCAACTCACCGCTGATGAAGGCGGAGCAGGGGAGGGAGGCGACTGACGGCGTCTCCTCGCGGGCCTCGAGGCTGTTCTGGTTCGACGGCAGGTGGGTCTTGAGCGCCTCCAAGTCCTCCCGCCTTTCCACGCGCTCTGTAGGGAGGGGGGGAACGAACGAGTCGCCATTTCAGCGCATGCGAACGAAGGAACGCGAGCAAGAAGAAGGGATTTGGGGCTCGAGCGGGCCCGGCCCGGCGGCTCACCTGAATCGGCGGGGGAGACGACGAGGGAGGAGCTGGGGATGCGAAGCACGGTGACGACGCTGTAGACGGTGAGCACGAGCAGGGGCACGAGGCGGCAGGCGTACCGGCTCCTCCCGCCGCCGCCAGGCTTCTTGTGCGGCGGCGACGGCGGCGGGGACCTCCGGATCCACGACGAGCAGCAGGAAGAGGAAGAGTGGGCGGAAGGCTTGTGATGCTGCGGCAGCTGCATCGTCCTCTGGCTCTCGCTCTCTCGGCTCCCTTCCTCCTCTCCCTCCTCTCTCACCGCCGCATGCTACGCCGCCGCCGCCGCTCTTCCTTGCTTCCTTTGCTGCCACGCCGCGCGCGCTGAGCTAAAACAGCTGACCTCACACACGGGGGGCAGGGACCAAATTGGAGGCAAAGGGATGATGCTAGCAGCTTCTGACGATCATATTCATGGGGCGGAGTTGGGAGTGGGGGAGGACAAGAGGCGAGCGGTGGAGGAAATGAAGAAGAAAGAACACCGGGCTCACATGGAGAGAAACAGGGTGTTTTGATGACGTTCATTATGTGCGCCCTCGGGTGCTAATTAAATTGGAGTTCCGAGTTCCCCTTCATCAGTTTCCTCACCGCTGGCTTCCAACCGGTCAAAAGTCAAAACCATACGGTGTGAGAAATGGGTTAGATTCCAGATTAATTCTACTCCCACTTCTCAGTTCTCACACCAGGCCTAGTGGGGTTTCGGGCTGGGCCTGAGCCTGAAACAGCCTGGTCCAAAAGCTCCAGGGCCAACCCGGTCAGCCTGCACGGGCTAAAGCCTGAGATAAAGCCCAAAATTTGGAATTTGGTGTTTCTTTCCTTAATGAAAATATTGTAAAGCTTTTGTTATTCAAAATAATTAGTGACATTTAATTTTTGTGTACAAAGACATGTTGAAATCTTTCCATGACTATGTTACATTTTAGTTTCTCAAATATTCATTTTGTTAAGGTGTACTACGTTTCTTTAACCGTTTTTTACATCATTCTTTTCAGATAATATGTCATCGTTACGTTTTTGGTGTAAGATGCATTTTTTCTAGTGGTGTTGTATACTTCTTCTACTTCCAAATAAATTAATTTCTAGGATTGCTATCTAAATCATTTTATGTAAATTTGATTAACTTCATAGAACATCTATGACACCAAATAAGTATATTATAAAAATATATTTTATACTAAACCTAATGATACTTATTTTTAATATTAATACTATTTTGTATAAAGTTAGTCACTGTATAATTTTATTTATTTAGGACAGTGGTACTCCCTTCATTTTAAATTATAAGTTATTCTAACTTTTTTAGAGTCAAAGGACCGTAAGTTTGACTAAAATTATAAACAGAGTTATAAAGATTTATGACATCAAATTGGTATATCATAAAAATATAATTAATGAAGAATCTAATTACTTATTTGATATCATTTTATTATATAAATTTGATCAAACTTGAGATACTTTAACTCTCCAAGAAAATTGAAATAACTTATAATTTGAGATGGAGTTGTATTTAAGATGATGACTAGTGTAATCAATATTGTGATATATATAGTCCACTGCTTGAACATTTTTGGTAAATTAAATGTTCGCATTAAATATATATAGTTATAGTTTTTAGGGACATATACATAAATAGTTAAGATGTAATTTACACGCTTAGGGAGCGATTCAATAAGGGAAACACATACATATGTTTAACTATAGTTCTGCATTTTATTTTTTTATTTTGGTACTTACTTGTTTGACTAATGTAACACCTCTGGTGTTACGGTTAATTAAAACCTGCCATGTCATCATCATTGCATGTAAATCATCCTGCATAAACTCATTAACAAAATTGATTTTGTTTCAACATGTGATTTTACATAAGTTCTTAAGAGTGATTTGTTATGTAAATGTTTGGGTTTTGTATGTTATTATCTAAATTGAATTGGGTAACAAAAAGAAAATCAATTATAAACCTTTAAGCAGACCTAAAATCCTAAACCAAAAACTAAGCATAAATCGGTGTTGGGCCTTAAACAAAAGTTGTAAATCTTTAAAAGTTAAGCAACTTCTATTTTGGGAAATTTTGAAGTTATTAAAAATAATTTCAAATAAAATCTTAATTTAGGTTTTAAAGTTTAAACTTGAAATATGAGTTCAAAAACTAGTAGGAATCTGGCGATGGTCCTTTAATGAAAGTTTTAGCCCTTACAAAATGGAACAACTTTCATGTTTATAGATTTTAAAGTTTACTTGTAGAAATTTAAATTTAAAACCCAATTAGTGTTTGTTTAATAAAATATAAAATGCCATTTCAAAAATATCAAGAATTAGGGCAAACTACTTTAGTGAAAGTTGTAAGGCTTTTTAAATTGAATAACTTTGGTATTTGGGGATTTTGATGTTATGCAGTGAGATTTCAAAATAAACTCCAATGAGTGTTTTGAAATTTGAAATTTAAATGCTATGTCAAAAACTATGAAGAATCTGACAAAACTTCTTTAATGAAAGTTGTAGGGTTCAACAAGTAGAACAACTTTCATATTTACAGATTTTCATGTTGTTGAGAAAAGTTTGGAGAATTTTATTGAATTGCAAATCAATTTCAAATTCAAGTTTTACCCCCTTTTAAATAGTTTCAAAACTGAGCAGAATTTGAATATAGACCAAAAATAAAAATTTCTCTACACAAAATTTGCTACAACTTTTATTAAGGACATTTTTCAAGTTTGTATACAAAATAAGGGGTAATTTTGCAAAAAAAAGGGGAGAGGGGTGTACTGCTACAGTAGAGAGGGGGGGGACCGGCTCTGTTCTTGCCCAGGTGCAGGCGCGCGTGCGCGCGACGGCCAGCCGGCGATGCCCGGGGCCGGCCGGCCGCGTGTCGCCGTCGGGGCCGGGCCCGTAGGGGCCATCTCCGCGTCGTGCGTCCGTTCCTCTATATATATAACCGGTCGTCGCCGTTTTCTTCTCCCTTTCATCCATTGCCGCCGCCGATCGAGCTTCGGTCCACGGTCGAATGGGCGCTGCTCGGAGTCTCACCACCCAATTCCGCTTGCCACCAGTTTCATCACACCATAGCACGTCGGTTGAGCCCCTCCTCAGTTCTTTTTCTTCGCCGGAGTAGCACAGACGCCGCGGTCCTTTTCCTCTGCGGCCGGAGCGCCGCCATGGCGACCTCTCCTGTGCCTATCCTTATGTGGTAAGCCACATCTCTTTGTTTCTTGTGTTCTAGCCTCCCCATGCGTCCGTGAAGCTCGCCGACTTGTCCGTTTTTCGATTGGTGCACCGAGGTCGTCGGAACAGGACTCTTGCCGTCGGGGCTCTCTGTTAAAGCCGCGGTGAACGTCGCCGACGTCGTCTGGACCACGTCCATCCCAACCAGCGCGAGAGTCGTCCTCAGCGTGAGCTCCTAGCACTCCAGGTCCGTTCGCTTTGAACTCAACCGGTGCGTCGGGGGCGGAACGGGTTAACCTCGTCGCCTCGTCAACCGGCAGTTCACCGGTGAGCCGCCATGGCTGGCCGAGAGCTCGCCGATGTCGTTCGTCCACCCAAATGAGCCCCTAATCAAGTTCGCTGATCTGTGGGCTGCATGTTGGAGTCCTTGCGCTCGCCGGAGAGGTCACCGTCGGTGAGCCGCCGTGATCGCGCCACCGTGCGCGCGCTCGGGACGCGCCAGAGAGAGAGAGGAGGGAGCAGGCCATACACGGGCCTAGCTGGGCCGCGAGTGGGCCGGCCCAGTCGAGCATGAGAGCTGAGAGAGAGTGGGGTGGGAGCTGGGCTGTGTAGGCCGGCCGGCAGGCGTTGGGCCGGCTTGGGCCAAATAGGGTTTTCCATTTTTCCTCGTGAATAAAAATTGTTTTCCAATTTCCTGATAGAGAGAATAGTGAGCCAATTTGTCATTTTTATAGGAATTAATTTACTAATTTAAAAATTCTGAAAATAATTGTGAGTGTTCTCTGAGGGATGTAGTATTTAACAAAAATATTGAATGCATGTTTTGAGCACTTTCTGCAGGGGTTAAAAATCAGCACAAAAATTAATAAATGCAACATTGGGTAATTTTAATTAGTTCTCTATAACTCCAAAAATCATGAAATTTAATTTGGTACTGTTTTAGGATAAGTACTATCTATGGTAAAATTTTGAGCTCAAATAGAAATAACTTAATTACTTATTATTTATTACTTGCTTAATTGATTAATTAAGAAAATATCATTAGGATTAAAATTTTAAACCTTTTAGGGTTTGGCTAAACCTCTTGTAGCACCTGAACTCTGCTGTTCCAAGTTTTGATGATCATTTACTTTGTGTGTATAAGATGAATTACCCTAGGTAGCAATTAAATGCCAAAACAAAAATCCTAATTGTTGGTTGATTAATAAAGTTGAGTAGAAACCCTAATTCACTTTTGTGTGGTGTAACATTTGGATTGAGTGATATCCCTGGGTCATTAACTTGAGATGATCCTTGGCACCTTAATTAGTGTTTGGGTTCTTAATTGAATTGTTGATTTGGAATGCTAGTAATTTATGTTCGTCTTATGTAATGATAGGGTTTAATAGTTTGTTTAGGCAATGGGATAATAATGTTCTAAGGGAAAAGCCAATCCGACTTTCTATGACTGTTAGAATGGTCAATAAATCAAAGTAGTAATACTCGATGGTAATTAGTTTTGTTGACTTACAACTTTATCGTGAAGGAAAGTTGTACTCAACTTTCAAATTAAGTTTACTTACTATTGATCAGTGATTCTGTGCATCTCCTGCATCATGGCATACATGTCATCATATAAGTGTTGTATTATTATTTCGTGTAGTGAACGCGCGGTGATTATTATCTGAAGCGTGTCCCGAGTAAGGTCTTCACTCGCTGGACGTGGATCCTTCTCGGTGATTGACGTCAGGGTTTCGTCTACTTCAAGCAACAGGCAAGCCCCGGTGCATTTGCCCCTCCTTGTTATTTAAAAATATTTATCACTTGAGTTAATCTACTGCATTAGGTTAATAGGAGTTGACTGATAACCTATTGATGCATTACCTTTCCTTGACCACATATTATACCTAAGACCCTGGTTTATTTAAAGTATTGAAAAATGCTTAGTCATGCTTAATGATAGAGTTGCAAAAATGCTATTTTGAAAAACTGTGATGATATGAAACAAATGAATCATTTTATGGGATTGGTATTGTCCTCGTTTGGTGATGGTGTACTTGGCCAGTCCATTATCATCAACGTGGATGGGTTTTCCCGTTTGGTTGGCCAACTGCTTGGGTTAGAGTCCCAACTTTCGTCGCCATCGGGAAAGGGATGTGAAAACCGGGTAGTTACCAATGTACTTGGGTTAGAGTCCCAATGCATGGTTTCTAACGGAAAAATATTAGGGACCATTCGTTGTCGGCCTGCTGTGATCATGACTTTGCAACTAGCCACATACTACGGAAAGCCTCTGACTCCGGTGGCTCTACTGCTGGAACCGACAACCACGCACTGGGAGTGGAGAGATGGCGAGAGTAGCGTGTACCCTCGTGGCCGTCGTGCCTGGAGACTAGAGGGGTACTGTGCTCTCGGGTGGCGCAGGACCGGTTCCGGGGTATGAAAAGCCGTGGTAGGCGGGGTTGGCATATGCAAGCTTAAGTGCTACATATGCAGTGTGGATAGGGATCCCCAGCTGGGTACTTCTGGATTCGAATCGACGTTGCTCCTCGGTTAATGGAGACATGATCCTCACACTTACAACGAAGAGTGGTTCGGAACTAGGATGTTTTCGAATGGACGAAGTAAATGAAAGAATGTTGATATTTGAGAAGGAACTTGGAGATATGGTTAATGATTAATAATATTATTGAGATAGAATACTGAAAATAGGATTAGTATTGCTTTTCTGCAAAATCCTTTGACTCTTGCTAAGCCTTACCTTGACTCCCCTCAGCCTGCATTCCTGAGTCTAATTTTACACCTTTAGTCGGGTAAGTCTTGCGGAGTACCCCATGTACTCAGGGTTTGTTAACCCCTGTTGCAGGTAAACTGAGAAAACAGGTCTACGAAGGATCGTGCCGGTCATTGGTTCGTACATGAATGAAGATGTGTTTATAATGAAACCCTTGGGCAGGGTGTTTAGTTGTATACAGCTACTCCACTGCGAAACTCTGGTTTGGGATAATGTAATCTATGTTTAAGTAATACTTCCGCACTCTTTACTCTGATTCAAATTATTTGTGTAAACTGTTGTAATACTTGCAAGGTCTTTACAATGAGATCCTCGGAGAAATTAGGGTTTCCTATGAAACCCGACGGGCCACCTAAGTCAAAGGGAACTCGTGCATACTAGTCAACGGTCCTTAGGGACGATGACGTGGCACGTGGGCCCTATGATTAAGGCGGTTCCGTCACAACTAACTTTTTACTGCTTATAAATTAACTACATATTCCCTCCACATAAAGTTAGAGCAATATTTTATTATTTTTTACGTTGGGCTACCCCAAAGGGTCATAGATTTTTTTTTCCGCTTCCAAGAAAAACAAGTCATTTTTTTCTGAGTAATTGCATCTGCAGCTTGCCATTGGCCATCATCGCCCATCGCTACTGCTGCCCAACCATCACGAGACACGTTGCCCCAGGCCCGTTTAGATCTCAGTTGCAGTTGCAATTCTGCACTGTAGCACGTTCATTTGTATTTGACAACTTTTGTCCCATCATAATCAAGTAGATTTAAAAAATTCGTGTAATGATGTAAATGCAAAAAGTACAAACATGCAAATATTTCGTCTATATTTAATGTTCTATGTATGTACCGCAACGTTGATGTGACTAGTCATAATAGTAATTTGCAGTGGATCAGGGTCCCAGTGCATGCGACTGCGAGCGATACAATACACCCAGGCCCCAGCAGAAATCAGCAGCAGAGGCACGGACGCTAGAAGCTGCTAGCCTAGAACGCGCCCGGTCAAAGAAGATTGGCCCCGCCCGCGCAGTTCGCCCATCGCCCCGTTCGTTTGTTCGGCCGCGCACGCTGCATGCCTCTCCGTGCGCCCGCGGCACGCCAGGCTGCGGACGGCCAGCAGGTGCTCCAAGCAAACCTGCGGCCGCGGCATGACAGCACCACCACAGTCCACTGGGTCACGCCATTCTCTTCCACGCGCCGCACGCACACGCACACGCACACGCACACGCACACGCACACGCGCCCCGCCGCCGGACGCCCAAAGAAAGGAATGACGAGGGAAAAAAGGCGGCTTTCCGCCCCGCGCGCGGCCACTGCTGCGGCCTGCGGCCCTGGAAATTCTTGGATTTCGGCGGGCGTTCTACTCCTGCCGAAGAAAAGCGCGGATGCTCGCAACGGTCGGTCCGGTCCCCTACGTGCAGTGCGTGCTCCTTTCCTTGCCCGCGGCGGCAGCGGGCAGCGGGCAGCAGCAGAGCATGCACGGGCTTAGGTGCCTGCCGTGCCGTGCGCCCGTGCGAGTCCACAAGTCCACCGCAACGGCGGCGGGTAATCGCCGAGCGAATATTGCAACGGATAACAATTGGGAAAAGGATGATGGGAAGCGTCTAGCGTGCTTGGTGTGGTGATGGAGTCCGACATGGATTAGCACTGCCCCGTGAAAGAAATCATGTCTTCTGTTCTGGTTAGCATAGCAGCGGTGGGTGCGGGCGGCCCGGGTGCGCAGATTATTATTAAGGAATAATTAATTAATTAACTTAAGTGGTGGGTGGGCTAATTGGAGCGGGGATTAGATTCTCGGTCACGCGGGTCCGTGGAGTTAGTGGGATGATGCGTCGGCTTTTAGAATAACGCATACTACATGGCGACGACGCACCCATGCATATGCATGCTTGCTTGGTGGCCCTTTTATTTATTATATTTATTATTTTTTGTTAAGGAGGTTTCTCTTTAATTTATATCTATATCTAATATTAAAGAGATAAAATTTCTTCGTCTCTTTTTTCGTCCGCCCATTCAGACCAATCGTCGGCCCACTCTCTCTACCTACTGGCGCTTGGCCCACTTTCTCTAGCTGCTTGCTGCCGGCCCAACCTCCTCACGTCCCTCATCCTTCCCTCACCATTCCAATCGCTCGCCGCCGCCGCCGTCATCCCCGGCCTCTTCTCCAAACCCGACTACGACGACGTCAACCGCGAGGTGGATGCCGTGTGCGAGAGCATCGACCAGAGGATGGTCTTGTGCCGCAAGGACCGCCGCGAGGCGCGCATGTGGGTGTCGCCACGTGCTTGCTCCACCATACCGTTTCTCCACCACCGGCCCCGCTGTCGGACGCTAGCCTTGACAGCGCCGAGGCGCTGGGCTGGGTTTTTGCCAGCATGCTTGGTGAATACACAGCAGATGCGGCAGCCGGCAGCGAGCCCAAGGAAGAGCGCAGCCGCAACTTCCTCGCAGCAGCCCGGTCACGGCTCACGGTCGGGGGACTCGGAGGTCGGCAGGGCGAGGCAGAGAGTCCGGATCGGCATGGACAGGGAGTCGCATCTGACTCCGGCATGGATGCCCACGGGTATGTTTGTCAAAAACTCCAAGTTCGAGTCCAATTTCTTCCACTCCCAGTTCGAGTCCTATTTCTTTTGTCTTACTCCCAGTTCGAGACCTATCTCTTCTGTCTTTTCTGGTACTTATATAATCTTGGTTGGATAATTTGTAACTCCACATGTTTAGAAGAAGTTTCAATCTCGCCGTGGAGAACAAGTACATAGGTTCTAATTTTGCCGAGCTGAATTGCGTCGGGTCCACGCTTTCACTGCTACTGGAATACTTTGCTGACGGCCAGACCCTGCAGCAGCAGGTACTACGAATTTTCCGATTTGTTGTATTCTGAAAATATCGTTGTGTTATTAACTTCGATTTTCATGCGATGAACTACTTCAATGGTTTGTTAATGTAAAAGTCAAAATTGAATTTATTGGGTAATTGATGGCTCTGTTCGCTTCAGCAAAACAGCACTCATTTTTCAGCTCTGAAACAGTATTTCCTTTTACAACAAATCAGGTTCAGCCAAAATTAGCTTAGCTTTAATAGATTGTTAATGTACAAGTCAAATTTGATATTATTGACTAATTGATATACGTTTCAATTCAGATTGTCGTTGGTATTCATAGTTTTTAGCTATATTGAGATATCTCTTTTTTTTAAAAAAAAATCTTCTTTTGGGTTTTTTATCTAGCAGATTATGGATCCTTTGAATATTAAATCAGACAATCTTGATAATGCAGAGGTCGTGCTATAAAAACCCAAATATTCAGAACTGATGGATTCTGATTATGACAAAGATTTGAACGAGAATTCTCTTTCTCCTCCATCAGCATCCATTTGCCTTTGCAGCATATCCACGGTGGATAACCTCGGCTCGTCACCTTGGTGAGCTCAAGGCGAGGGAGAGCACCCGGCCTTGCCTCCACCAAGCCCGGTTACTCTTTTGGATTTCCTTGCGATCATCATCTTGGTGATAGTAGAAAAAGATTGGGTAGGTTTTCAGACTATACTCCCTCCCAATTATATTTATGTTCCTTTGGTAACCTGAAGCTTTTGTTCATGAAGATGAACGTGCAAATGAGGTATGGATTGAACCCTGATAAGAAGATACTAGAGATTCTGCAAGCTGCATTTAAGTCAAAGCAGGTAACATCTCTGCAGCAGCTACTGAATTGTTGATAGGATTTTCTGTTATATGCAATCATGCGCGATAACGAGGCAACACACTTCTTCATCTTTTCAAGGGTTCCACTAGATGTTTAAGCTAGATTATGAAAACCGTATTGTTTGCATAAAACAAAATGTGAAGTTTCAAATGCATGTGACTGAACTTATCTTAACTACCTAGCCCTTCTCTGCTTCTTGTTGAGTGTTCTGTTGCAGCCTTCTCTGCTTCTTATTAAGGCCAGATCATCAATAATTGATTTTAGTAATGTTCAGAAATTCAGTTCATCAATTTCTCTTCATCATGTCTATTTGGCAGATTCGAAGGCATTTATGCTTTGGCAGATTTAGTAGTTGTGCAAGCTAAAGCAAGGAATTGGAACTAAAATCCAGTTATGTGAAACCTGTATCGAGTTATATGTCATCCGTAAAAAGGTGATATATATACATGTGAACCTGATGCTACTTCCATTTTGTCAATTTGATGTACTTTTGTGTTTGTGAACTCCCCTTCGGTTAGATAGTGTCAACATGAATCGCCTGTGATCTAATATAATATTAAAAAAAATCATGTTCATCTCATAACTAAACATCAAGTCAATTTGCGATTCAACATCGATCCTATTTAAGCATTCAAATTTTTAAATAATTGACATTAGCCACAAGTTAAGTTACCAACTAAGTTCTCAGCTAAATCATAAGGATTTTATCTCCCGTTGCAACGCACGGGTATATTTGCCTAGTAAAACAATGACTCTGTTCGGCTGGCTGGTACAGTACGGGTGGCTGGCTGATTGTTCTGAGAGAAAAACACTGCTGAATGACTGGCTGGCCAGCCGAAAAGAGCGAATAAATTTGCAAGTATGCTTTTGTGTTGTTGTCCGTTGTCTCATGAGGCGGTTTTGTGTGCCACTGCGTGTTGTTTCTGGAGACATGCATGGCGTGAGCTAGTTTGTGAAAATGATGGCAATGATCGCTTTCGCTTGGCAACAGGGACGACGGTATGCAAAAAGCAGGTCGCGTACGCAACGGGGAGGATGGACTGAAGTTTCCATTGGAACGAAATCCTCATGGAGTTTACTACTAGTATAACCCAACCGTCCTACTCGCTACTCGGGTTCCCAAGGTGTATTCCTATACTATACATATACGGAACCAAATGAAATGTGATAAATAAACAGTAGTAACACCTAACACGGGATGACCGTGTTCCGTTGTGTACAGTGTACTGCCGCCTCTATCATCTATGGAAATGGAACCAATATGCTCGAGCTCGAGCATGCTGTACAGTGGGTACTTACTACGACCACTAGGCCTTGCGCTCAATGCATCGATCGCCGCCTACAGACTACCTACATTTCCCGTCTCCTCGCATCGTCATACTGCCGATCCTGCAGTGGCGTCGTCACGGGAGCCACACAGCTGCCACAGCAAGGACGAGTGAAATTCCTCCGCGCGCTAGCGATCCCTCCTGCAGTGGCGTCGTCACGAGAGCCACACAGCTGCCACAGCAAGGACGAGTGAAATTCCTCCGCGCGCTAGTGATCGCTCGACGATCGCACGGGCCTGCAAATCTGCCGCCGCATGTCGATAATGGGCGATGGCGCAGGCGCAGGTGCGGTTCGGCGCCGAAAATTATTGCCCGCTGCCGGTGGCCCCAGCACGACACACGCTGGTCGCTGGTCGAGAGAGAGATAGAGAGAGCATGCAATTCACCGACACCGCCGGGCGACCGCCGTACGCGGCAAAAACGAGCGGCTGGTGGCTGCCGCTTACCGCCTACAATCACTACTACTACGCCCCCAATTCATTTCACTTCACCGCAGTGGAGTGAGGCAAACACTGGCTTTAGTTACACTTTAAAATTTCAAAATTCCCATCACATCAAATATTACGCTATATACATGAAGTATTAAATGTAAATAAAATTTTTATATGTTTACACAGTTTGTATGTAAATTACGAGACGAATATTTTAAGCCTACTTAGTCTATAATTAGACACTTATTACAGAGAATTATCTTTCTAAATTTCAAAACTTTTTGCCTTCTAAACGGGCCACATAGACACGCACGCCGACAGGGTACAGTCCCTCTTCAGCTGCATATATGGCTTCGGGTCGCAGCAACAGTAAAGACTGACGTTCATGGCTTGTTTAGTTGCTAAAATTTAGCACTATTCCTTATCATATTAATTATACTTTTTATCTGCATAGAGCACTAAATGAAATAGCAGCTGTTGCATGTTTGTACTTTTTGTCTGGTTAGCTTGAGATGAATCTTTTAAGTCTAATTAGACTATGATTAAATAAAAGTTGTCAAATATAAACAAAAGTGCTACAGTACACTTTTGACCAACTAAACACCCCCAGATCGCCTGGCCGTGCTAGAACCAGAAGCAGTAATTCTGTACGTACGTACGTACTAGCTCAATCATCGCGTACGGTACGGTACGGCCGGCGCGGCGCGGTGTGTAGTGCCGGCCGGCGGCCGGGCTGCGCGATCTTTTGGTGGCGAGCTCATCAGGCGAGCGAAGCAGCTAGCGAACGACGTCGAGTCTGCTGTAGTGCTGTTGCCGGACTGCCGGTAGGTGGCCTTCGAGTTCGAGAGGTACCTGGCCGGGAGCTGCATGCAGGAGCGTGCATGGCCATGCATGCATGCACGCGCTTGCTTGGTCCGGCTCCGGTGGTTGTGTTGTGTGCGGGCCGGACCGGTAGGGTACATGATTTTCGCTTCGAGTGCACACCATCTACCGCCGGTGCCAGGATGGTTCGTGGGCGCCACGCGCGCCCTGGTCGGTTTGGCGCTAAGCTTGGTTGGCGGTTGGTGCGCAGGGGCGGCGAAGCTCCAACGAATTCAAGGACGCCGTATTTGTCTAGATGCAAAGTTTTGCGACATATGAGTACATATATATAGTGAAATTTTGGCTTTTATCTTTGTTTTAGCCTTTCCCCTGGCCAACAACTCAGCTTGAGTCGCGTGGCTAGTCGAAAGAGCTGGTCTACATAAGCAAATTTGCATCCAAAGACAACCAAACAAGTATGTGAAAGGTTTTAATATTGGCAGGAGTGGGTGAATATACTCCCTTCTTCCAAAATAAGTGTCATTTTTGACTTTTTGAAATCGACGTTTGAACATTCGTCTTATTCAAAAAATTTACGAAAATATAAAAATAAATAAATCAAGATTAAAGTAATTCTAATAATGAATCATTGCATAATAAAATAATTAATTTTTTCACAAATTTTTTGAATCAGACGAATGATCAAAAGGAGATAGTCAAAATCCTAAAACGACACTTATTTTGGGACGGAGGGAGTGTAGTCTAAGGGGCTGTTTAGTTGGATGAAAAGGGGGTGAAAAGTGCACCGTAGCACTTTTGTTTGTATTTGACAACTTTTGTGCAATCATGGCCCAAATAGATTCAAAAGATTCATCTCGAGGTAACCAGGCAAAAAGTATAAACATGCAACTGCTGCTACTTCATTTAATGTCCATGCAGACGTAAAGTACAATTAATGTGATGGGGAAAGAGAAAAAATTTAGAAAGTAAATAGGACCTAATTTAAAATATACAAACTTCACTAGAGCAAGTGGTTAGCAAATAATATAGCGAACTGAGAGGGTGCGGTGTCTGGGTGGAGGTAGGGGAAGGGTCCCGGGTCACCGACACACGGGCCCTAGATGCAAAGAGAGAGAGAGGGCGGGCGCACAACAGCTGCATCCACGGGCACGGGCCGTGCTGGGCCGGCGGCCTGCCTACACCAGCACGCGCGTGAAAGATCTTAGTTTGGCTTTGGTAATTGTTGAAATCTAATTACTAACTTAAGTGCTAAGTATGTATAGCCTAAGAAAAGTTAGTGATAAGAAAGAAGATGACATGAGCTAAAGTGAAGATCAAGTCTTGAAAAGGAAAAAGGAAAGGGACAAAGAGCTAGAGGCAAAGGTATAAGTTAGGGCTCTTTGTTTCGGTGATCAAGGCACTTAGTGAGTGCGATCACATTTAGGATAGATAGCCGACTATCAAGAGAAAAACTAAGTGATTGGATTACCATCAAGTGCTCTAGATTGCATCTCATTGCATTGATGTAACTCAACCTAGACTTTGGCTTGAAACCCTTGAAAAATGTTTGAAAAATGCTAACACACTATGCACAAGTGTTGAAGATCTTGAATGTTAGCACATGGAAGAAGGGGTGAAAAACTAACTTGAAAAACTCTGATAAAAGAGCGTCGGACGCTGGGGATACAGGGTGTCGGACTATTGGCGTGCAGAGTTCGACGATCCCCAGCTGAGCTGTTAACTGTTTAAGAGCGTCAGACACTGTTCGAACATTTCTGGAGCTCTCTGCTCAGAATTGCATGCGTCGGACGGTGGGAAACGTTAGTCCGATGAGCTATCTTGGAGTGTCCCACGGTGGCAAGTTGTCAGCAGCTTTGTGAGAGTCGGACGGTCCAATGGGTTCTCACAGGCGAGCGTCGGACCATTGGCTCTCGGTCCGACGGCGCGGTGTGGCGAGTTCACGTTCTGGCACAGTGCGTGGCATGCGGTGTTCAGGGCGTTGGACGTAGCTTGTTGGTCCGACGCAGTGCGTCGGACGGCGTCTGACAGCGTTTTAGCACTCTGTTTACTCTCTGGAAACATCGGACGCCAGAAGACTTTAGTTCGACGGGTGCTTGTCCGACGGTTTTGAAAAAGGCACGAATGGATGACCGTTGAGATCGATTGGCCGAGGTTGAAAGCGATTGATACGTGGCAGAAATCCGAGCGTCGGATGCAAGTGTTTGGTCCAACGAGTTCAGTCCAACGGTTGCGTCCGACGGTAGAAAAACATGTCTAACGGCTGTTTTCAATGGGTAACGGTTAGAAATGAACTTATGGGTATTTATACCTCTTCTCTGGTCACTTGGTGACTCTCTTGCATATTTGGATCTTTGACATACTCTTTGGTTGCATTCTAGCCTCCCACTCTCTCACTTGTTCATACTTTGACCATTCTTTGTGAGATTGAGTGAACCTCAAGTGCATCATTACTAGTGTTTTGTATTTTAGAGCACTTGAGAGCAAGCCATTGCTGAGTTCTTATTCTGTTGGGACATTGCCGTGTCCCTAGATGGCTTAGAGGAGAAGAAGGTGTGGAGAAACTTGGTGATTGTGCTTGCTCACACCGGTGACTGTGAGGGGTTCATGCCTACCCCGAGCGGAGAGTTCAAAGGTAACTCTAGCGAATTGCTCGTGTCATTGAGTTACTTCCTCCGTGGTAGGTCCTTGTGGCACCTTGTGTAGGCTCGGTGTGTGATACCGATTAGCCACCGGACCACCGGTTGAAGTCGACACAACAGGGACGTAGGGTGCCGGCAAGCACGTGAACCTCGAGGATAAATCTTGGTGTTCATCTTGGTATCCTCACCATCGAGTGAGCGATTTGTTGATTTTCCCGGTGATTGGCTTCATCACAAGGCAAAGGTATAATTTCCACGTGCTTCTCTTTTACCTTGTGGAAAGTAGCTAGCTCCTTGTTTGTTTATGAAGCATCTAGGCCCTAGTGGTTTCGGTGATTAATGACAACAAGGTGGTTATTATGACTAATGTGTGTTTTGCAGGATAACATAGAGGTTAGGTCATAATAACATGTAGGTTCAAGCCCCCTAGCGATGGATTTCGTTTCGGTTTTCAAAGGACGGAAGACAAGACGGAGATAGGCTAGTTCTAAATGCCGTTTTGTGTTGGGAGGCACTTAGAGTAGTTTAGGTCTTGTTTTTTACTTTGGCCATACTATTAAGGGGGTTTGAATGGGTAGTTTGAGCTAGACTGGGCTAGGAGATGGTAGTGTGATGCACACTTGTCAAACCTAAGTCTAGTGAGTGCAGAGAGGTCTGGTGAACTATTTGGAACAAACTTCATTCTGGAAAGTTGTCGATTCGGTGAAGTTTTGGGCCAAAAAGTTGCACCGGACGCGGGCCAGAGCGTCCGGTGCAGTCTCAGAGAGCAGCGGACTCAGTTCAGGAACAACCGGACGCGCAGGAGTTACTGTGCGGGCGTCCGGTGCTATACCCTGGGTTAGGGCTTAGCATCGGACAACCACCGGACGCTGCACCGGACAAAGCCGGGAGCGTCCGGTGTCCACGCAGAGTGGTTCCAGAGAGGGATTTTGAGCACCGGACGCGTCCGGTGAAGCCCCACCGGACAATGTCAGCGTCCGGTGCGTTCAAAATCAGAGTAGGTACAGTAGCCGTTGGAGGGGCACCGGACAACCACCGGACGCGTTCGGTGTGAACTAGAGTGCGTCCAGTGCACCCAAAAACAGAGGGCTTTGTGCCTAACGGCCATGGGCTTGTGTGGGGGGGGTATTTATACTCCTTGTTCTCGTCCATGGGAGGTCTCTTGCCACTTCAAATAGCTGAACACACGTTGAGACCTTGTGAGATTGCAAGAGCCCTAGGGAGGTTGAGTGAATTACGAATTCAAGTGAGCTTCTTCCCTAGAGTTGATCAAGAGTGACTTGTGTGCATCCCTCCATCTCTTTGGCCTTGTTTGGGTTAAGTGAGAGTTCGAGCTTGTTACTCTTGGTGATCGGCATCACCTAGATGGCTTGGTGGCGATCGGAGGCTTGGTGACCGTTTGGAGAGCTTGTGGGCGGCCCAAGCCAAGCTTGTGAGCGGTTGTGGGCGATTCACCGCGCCGGAGAGGCAAAGGATCAGCCCGTAGAGAGCACTTGGTCCTTGCGAGGATCAAGGGGGAGCTACACCCTTGCGTAGGTGCTCCAACAAGGACTAGTGGGGAGTGCCGACTATCTGATACCTCGGAAAAAATTGGCTTTGTCTTTCTATCTCATTTACTTTCCCGTATTTATTTAGTGCTCTTTACATTCTTATAGTAGAATTGCATGTTTAGGACTTGGCTCTAGGTTGCTTAACTTGTTTTAGCTTTAGAATCGAACACAAGCACTTGTGGGGTGAGATTGGGCAAAATGGTGATAGGTTGAATTGTTTTGCGAAAAATTATTAGTTGCCCAATTTAGCCCCCCTCTTAGGCATTCTCGATCCTTTCAATTGGTATCGGAGCCTTGTGCTCACTAATTTGGCTTAACCGCCAAGAGAAGAATGTTCGAGGGTCACGATGGTCCCCTCCCGTCTTTGACGGTAATAATTTTCCTTATTAAAAAATTCGTATGGAGGTTTACCTTGCGGCAGTGGATCTTGGTGTTCACAAAGCCGCCATGCAAGGTTACCCCACTCCCAAAGGCGGCGCTACCCTCACACCCATTGAGGAAGAACATGAGAAGTGGAATGCTAAGGCTCGAAACATCATCTTTAGAGGCCTTAGCAAAGAGGTGTTTAACCGTGTGAGGAACCACAAAAGCGCCCATGCACTATGGTCGGATATTTGTGCGCTCCATGAGGGAATTAAGAATGAGCGTGAGGAACGATATTATCTTATCATAGATAAACTCAATTCTTTCAAAATAATTCCCAATGAAAATGCTAATGACATGTATTCTCGATTAAATATTATTGTAGAGGAAGTCAATGGCCTTGGGCTCACTCAAATCAAGAAAGAATTCAAGAAGAAGCAATTTCACAAGAACAAGAAGAAGCACTTCCTCCATCGCCATCACCGCCCTCATCTCCAACACACCTTTGCCTCATGGCTAAGGATAAGAAGGTGAACTACAAGACCGGTGGCTCTCATTAAGTAATTGATAGTGGATGCACTCAACATATGACCGGTGATGCTTGTATGTTCACCACACTAGAAGAGAATGTAGAAGACCAAGGAAAGATAATATTTGGTGACAATTCCAAAAGCAAAGTGCAAGGGCTTGGCAAAGTGGCTATCTCAAATGACCATTCTATCTCAAATGTGCTTCTAGTTGCTTCTTTGAGCTTCAACTTACTATCCGTTGGTCAATTGTATGATCTTGGCTTCCAATGCCTATTTATAAGTGAAGAAGTGGTTGTTTCCAAGAAAGATGACAATGAAGTGATATTCAAGGGATTTCGGTACAATCACCTCTATCTAGCGGACTTCAATTCGGAAGATGCTAATTTAAAAACTTGTCTATTCACCAAATAATCTCTTGGGTGGCTTTGGCATAGAAGGCTTGCACATGTTGGGATGAGCACAGTCAAAAAGCTATTGAAGAAGGAGATGGTGAGAGGATTGAAATATGTTGTATTTGAGAAGGACAAATTGTGTAGTGCTTGTCAAGCCGGCAAGTAAGTGGCAAATACTCATCCATCCAAGGCATTTGTATCAACTTCAAGATCATTAGAGCTACTTCATATGGATTTATTTGGGCCAATAACTTATGAAAGTATTGGTGGCAAGCTCTATTGCTTAATGATTGTTGATGATTTCTCATGATACACTTGGTGTTCTTTCTTCATGACAAGACCGAAGCTGCCGCATCTTTCAAAAAGTTTGCCAAGAGAGCACAAAATGAATTTGAAGTGAAGATCAAGAAGATAAGAAGTGACAACGGGAAAGAATTTGACAACACAAACATTGAAGTATATTGTGATGAAGTTAGGATCAAGTATGAAGTGTCATCCACCTATACACCTCAATAAAATGGAGTTGTTGAAAGGAAGAACCGGACATTGATCACCCTTGCAAGGACAATGCTTGATGAGTACAACACACCAGAGAGGTTTTGGGCAGAGGCAATCAACACCGCATGCTATGCATCCAACCACCTATTCCCTCACCGGTTGCTAAAGAAGACCCCCTATGAGCTACTCATTGGCAAGAAGCCGGACGTCTCCTACTTCCGGGTGTTTGGTTGCAAATGCTACATCTACAAGAAGCTGCAACACTTAGGGAAGTTTCAACGACGTTGTGATATTGGGTTTCTTGTTGGTTACTCATCGAAGTCCAAAGTATATAGAGTATTCGACAATGCCATCGGCCTTGTTAAAGAAACATATGATGTGGAGTTCGATGAATTTAATGGCTCTCAAGGAGAGCATGAGAATCTTGATGATGTAGGTGATGAACCATTGAGAAAAGCTATGAAGAACATGCCAATTGGAGAGATCAAGCCAAAAGATGATGAAGATGATGGTGATGATGTGCAAGTGATCAATTAACCATCTTCATCAAATGTGTCTCAAGATGATGAAGATAAAGATGGGGTGGATTCACATGAATACACCCATATCACACAAGAAGAAGTTGAGGCACAAGCACAAGATGTTGATGCTCCACAACCTCCTCCTCAAGTGGTTGATAGAAGATCCACTCCACTCCTACAAGCTCATCCTCAAGATATCATAATAGGGAGTCCTTCAAGGGGGTAATGACTCGCTCATAAAGGCATGATCAATTCATTGAACATCACTCTTTTGTCTCTTGCATTGAGCCTACTAGCATAGAAGAAGCTCTTCAAGATCCGGATTAGGTGAATGCCTTGTATGAAGAACTCAACAACTTAGCCCGCAACCAAGTTTAGACACTTGAAGAGAAGCGAAAAGGAGGAAGAGTCATAGGCACCAAGTGGGTGTTCTGCAACAAGCAAGATGACAAGGGCAACATTGTGAGAAACAAGGCAAGGCTCGTGGCAAAAGGGTTATCCCAAGTGGAAGGCTTGGATTTTGGGGAGACTTTTGCCCCGGTTGCAAGATTGGAAGCCATCCGTATCCTACTTGCATATGTATCTAATCACAACCTAAAACTCTTTCGAATGGATGTGAAAAGTACATTTTTGAATGGCTTCATAAATGAACTTGTCTATGTTTCGCAACCACCGGGTTTTGAAGACCCTACATATCCAAACTATGTTTATAGGTTGTCCAAGGTGCTATATGGCTTGAAGCAAGCCCCACGGGCTTGGTATGAGCGCCTTCGCGACTTACTCCTCAACAAGGGCTTCAAAATCGGCTTGGTCGATACCGCACTCTTCACCAAGAAACATAAAGGGCACATCTTCATTTGTCAAGTTTATGTTGATGACATTATCTTTGGTTCGACTAATGAAGACTTTTGGAAGGAATTTGGTGATATGATGTTCAAGGAGTTTGAGATGTCCATGATTGGTGAGCTCACATTCTTCCTCGGCTTTCAAGTCAAGCAATTGAGAGAGGGGACGTTCGTGTTGCAAGAGAAGTACACGAAGGACCTCCTCAAGCGGTTCAAGATGGAAGAATGCAAGCCCATCAAGACCCTCATGCCTACCAACAGACATCTCGACCTTGATGAGGGAGGTAAATCGGTCGACCAAATTCTCTATCATTCCATGATCGGTAGTTTGTTATACTTGACCGCATTTAGACCCGACATCATGTTTAGTGTGTGTATGTGTACGCGCTTTCAAGCTAACCCTAAGGAACCTCACATAGTTGCAGTGAAAAGAATCCTTAGGTACCTAAAGCACACCCCAAGCATTGGCCTTTGGTATCCTAAAGGAGCTAACTTTACTCTTATCGGCTATTCCGATTCGGATTATGCCGGTTGCAAGATTGACTAGAAAAGCACATCCGGAGGGTGCCATTTGCTTGGAAGATCACTAGTTTCTTGACCCTATAAGAAACAAAATAGTGTTGCTTTGTCAATAACCGAAGCGGAATACATTGCCGCCGGGTGCTTGTTGTGCACAAATCCTTTATATGAAACAAACCCTTCTTGATTATGGAATTAACTTAAAAAGGGTGCCTTTGTTGTGTGACAATGAGAGTGCTGTAAAACTTGTTAATAACCCGGTTCAACACTCCCACACTAAGGACATTGACATCCGCCATCACTTCCTTAGAGATCATATTGCTAAAGGTGATGTTTCCTTTGAGGGAGTGAGAACGGATGATAACTTGTCGGATATCTTCACAAAACCATTGGATGAGGCATAGTTTTGCACTCTTAGGAATGAACTCAATTGCCTTGATCTAAGCAACTTCACTAAAAGATGATCTTGTGTTGTCATGTGCATTGCATTGTAATATAAAACATGTCTAACTTTGAATTGCTTGTAGGGCTTGTCTAACTCGGTTAAGATAACCGCCCAAAAGCATGTGAAGAAGCTTACCCGAGGACAAATTTGACAAGAAGTTAGTTTAGTTTACGCGAACTTGCATTGCATTTGCATGGTTGTTTGTTTTTGGTTTTGTTCTTGGTTCTTATTGCCTATTTTCATAAAAATCATATATGCCTAAGGCAAAATATTTGAAAAATTGGGGGTATGAGAGAGGATGTCTCATACCAGTTCCAAACTATGTTTATTTGCCTCTTATTGGTGTAGGAACTTGGTTGGGAAGAAGTTTCGTGAAGACCAGAGGAGAAACAACACTTAAATGTGCATCGGACGCTGCACCGGACGCTGTGAGCAGCAGCTCTGCAGAGAAGATAAACAGGAGCATCGGACGCTGGAACAGTGTTTCCAGCGCGTCCAGTGAGTATTTTCGAGCGTCCGTTGATGATTCAAGCCGAAGGATCAGAAGAGTACACCGGACGCGGAGCTTGTCCGGTGGGTGGTCACCGGACGCGTCCGGTGTGAATTTTTGCTCTCAGGTGCTCTCTGGTGGCGCACCGGACGCACTATGGGAGCGTCCAGTGCAAATATATTCGGCGCAATCAACTCCTTTTGACCACGGGACCCACTTCCTATCTCTCATTCGTTCACCTTTCATCCTGGCCCGTACGCCGTCGTTTTCACCGCGCCGTGCCCTAGCCACCGTGCGCAGTTGCTCCTCCGCCGTGTCGCCTTCGTTTCTCGCCCGTGAGGCTCGCCGGTATCTCGCCGCAGGTCCAGGACACCGTCGCCGTGCACTTCCTCCCCCTCTCCGTGCGTGTTGACGGTGGATAACGTCAACTTTTATTAGAACTTTAGACACCGAAGGATACAAGAATGCACACTAGTCCAGGGTTTTAACTGACAGTTTCCACGAGTTTCGCATGTTCTGTATTTTCCAGGGGCTATTCCAGAAAAGCATAAAAGAAGGGTTGAAGAGCATGATTACCACGAAACTTAACCGCCAAGGAAACATCATCACGAGAACACTAGAAGCATTTGGAACACTAGAAGCATTGGGGCTCGAGACCCACCAGGGTGCGGCCAGCCGGCGCCAGGGTGGGGCCGACCGGCGCCCCCCACTAGGGTTTCGGCCCATCTTCTGGAATCTTTTTCCGTCGCCTTTGTGGAGTCATCTCGGCCCTTGTTTCAAGTCGGTTTGATCCTACAGCACACGTGCATCCCACCGGACTATAAATAGAGGGGCAGACCCCCCTGGAGGCATAAACCCATCATTCATTCAAGGCATCAAGTCCTCAAGCCATCAAGAGCCTCCTAGTTCATCAAGAGCCTCCTAGTTTATAGTTCTAGCCTAGTTAGATTAGAAGTAGAGGAGTTCAAGTTCTTCGGCGGATCTGGAGCCCCGGCGTCTGTCTGGAGCACGGAGTTCGGTATAATTCTAGTTCTTTCTCTATTATTGTATTCTTCATTATGATTAGGGAAACATTGTTCTTAATAGTTTATATGTTCTTGATTACAATAGTCTTTGTCTACTTTGATTATATGTGTAGTATAGTTGGTTTGATCTTATTGAATTCATCTAATTGCTCATATAACGTTTATTCATGCGGACGATGGATAGATGATGAACATTATGTAGACGTGGTGTCTAGGTATTTTGTTTATCTGCGAGTGCACCCTGATGTGCCAGGTCGTGTGGTAGATCACGTAGGTGACAGCTGCGTTGAGTCCTCTGTAGTCCACCCCCCGTATGTAGGTCAGCAGACACGGTCGCGAAGTTGGGTGATGACTCTGTTTCACACCTTTCATAGATGATGCCCTTTGCATGTGATTATGATATAGGATTAGTCTAACAATGATTGCTAGATATAATTGCACTAATTAGAGTTATTCATTGATGTAGTTATAGAATTACCTTTGATACTAATTCCTTAGTTTATCCATTGGCTAGCTATTACTATGACTAGTATCTTTTATTTATGATGCTTGATCATATTTATCACCTTTATCTTTATTTACCTTTTGACCTCTACCTGTTCTGAGTAGAGTAAATGACATCAGTAATGTCACTTATCTATTGTATACCATCACTATCAATATAATAGATTAAAGTTTATCCTAGTCCTTCCCAGTGGTATAAATATAAATCGACAACCTGTTAGAACTCCCTAGGTAAAATGCTACAATGGTATAATTATCTGTCCGCTTGCAGAACTGATCTTAGTTTATATTATTTATATTTATTTCTGCCAAATCACATAGATTAATATATAAAACCTTTATTTATTCTTAGCATTATTAATTAGGGATGACAACCTAGTTCTTGCATAAGAATGTTGGTAATAGAAAAGTGGCTAGTTGCTAATGACAAGTTAATTAATTACCATTCATCTTCTAATCTTGCCTCTCGCATTAAAAGTTATATAGTTATATTTGGCGACGTTAGTAGATGTCAACAAGCATTTTTTGGCACCTTTTCCGGGGAAGGCACATTAAACTTAGGAAATATTGATAGCATATGTATACATAATGGATAAGACTGTATTACCGATTGATCTCTAACCCAAACAGGCACACCCTTATTTTTTTATCATTTGCTTATTTTATGCAGGGTGATGAATGAATAGTTTTTCTCTTCCAAATAATTTCACTGACGATTCAGAGAAACTCCTGAGAAGAAAGAAGTTTGTAGAAGCAAGGGACAATTTCAAGCTACCATAAAAAACACCCATTGCTACTCAAGCTCATTCATCAAAGGAGCCAGCTCCAATATTGGCAGAAGAACACTTAGGAGAAGATTTATCTCCTGTGCTTGAAGACATGGCTGAGAAGACGTTGCGCGAGTTCTCTGCCCCAATAACAGAAAACATCCGGACTGGACCAGCAATCAACACGGGGGAGAATGGATTCAAGCTTAAGCCTGCTCTTATCACCATGGTTCAAGCCAGCCAGTTTTATGGAAAAGCTCATGAAGATGCAAGTGCACACTTACAATACTTTTTAGAAATCTGCAGCACGTTCATGATTAGAGGAGTACCAAGAGATGCTATTTTACTCCGTCTTTTCCCATTTTCACTTTTGGGGAAAGCCAAGCAGTGGTTCTACACCAACAAAGACAAGAACACTACATGGGACCGATGCTCAACTGCTTTCCTGGCAAAGTTCTTTCCTACAGGCAAGACAAAAGCTCTGCGTGGGAAAATTTTAAGTTTTCAACAGCAACATGACGAATCATTCACTGAAGCCTCGGAGAGATTCCAAGATTACATTGAAGACTGTCCTCATCATGGGATAGAGGATTGGCTACTATTGCAGACCTTCTACCACGGGCTTATCTCAAGCACTCGTGAGTCCATAGATGCTGCAGTTGGAGGAGCTTTCCTGTCACTTAATCTTCCAGAAGCTCAGGCACTTGTTGAGAAGATGGCCTCAAATTCAAGCTGTAATGAAGAACGTACTCAACCTCGCAAGAGAGGAGGAGGCATCCATCATGTAAAGGAAACTGACATGGTCACTGCCAAGCTAGACCTCATTATGAAGAAGATCGACATAGAGAAGAAGGAAGTCATGCATATCAATGATTCCCGCATGACCTGTGAAGAATGTGGAGATTACGGGCATTCAGCTGTCAACTGCCCTACATTGCAAGAGGATGTGAACTTCATCAACAACAACACCTACTATCGTCCTCAGCAAAATCAAGGATGGAATCAGCAACCTCGACAAGGTAATTACCAAGGTAACAACCAAGGTAATAATTACAATAATTATAATATTCCGCCTTTAAGAGATTGAGTTGCTGGTCAATCTAAATTGTTAGATCAAATGTCTAGAAAGGTAGCCTCGAATGATAAAGCTTTAGAAAATATAAATACTAGAATGGATACCTTTGCTTCTGCTATAAAGAATCAGCACAGCTTTAATATAATATAAGAATCACAATTAGCTCAGTTAGCTGTTGCTGTCCCTCCATTTGAGAAAGGTAAGATTCCGGGCCAGCCGGAGGATTTAGAAACTGCTAACCTTGTTGATATTCACATTGCAACACAATACCAAATTGAGCCTGCAGATATACAGTGGATAGATCACTTACTACCTGAGAAGATGGGAGGCCTTGGAAGACCTGTGATTCCTGTCTCCATAGGATGTCATAACTTTCCAGAGGCTATCTGCGATTTCGGTGCAAGTGTCAACATAATGCCTAAGCTAATTTATGAGAGAATTTTAGGTGATCCTTTGTTGTACACAGATATGCGTTTACAGCTTGCAGATCAGTCCATTTGCTACCCCGAGGGAGTACTAGAAGAAGCTGTTATCAGAGTGGGGCAATCATATGTCCGAATTGACTTTGTGATCATGGATACTGGAGGAGATGAGAAGGCACCCATTATCTTGGGACGACCATTCTTATGCACAAACAAAGCCATTATCTATGCGGAACACGCCAAGATTATCCTCTCCATCAAAGACAAGAAGGAGAGATTCTCGTTCAAGAACCGCATCCTCAAGAATCCTGCAGTACCAAAGCAATTCCATCAACAAGAAGAGCAACAACAACAACCAGCACCCAAGAAGAAGAACAATAGAAGATGGAGGAAGAATAAGCCCCAGCATGTACGTGAAGGAACCGCTCAGCTAATCAATGCCATAAACACAGAAAATGATCATATGCTCCTGAAACCAATTCCAACAAAGAAAGGTGACCTAGGTGTACCAATCATCGAATGCACAATCAGAGACATCACTTTTCCCGACACCACCTGCGACACTGGATCAGGCGTCAACGTAATGTCCAAAAAAGTATATGATGAATTATTTGATGATTTACCATTATACCCAACATATATTCAGTTGCAGATGGCAGACCAATCACTGAGATTCCCTGAAGACATAGTCAAAGACGAAATGGTAAGAATTCAAAATAAATATATACCCGCAGATTTTTTAGTTCTCGACATGCAAGGAGACGATGAATCGCTTATTCTTTTGGGAAGACCGTTCCGCTACACCGCCAATGCTATCATCTACATCGGGTCTAGACAGATCCACTTCAACCTACCCACCGGAAAGGTACGCTGTCAATTTAAAAGACACCTTAACCATGAGCAGATCAGGAAGCAACGCAACAGAAGGAAACGCCAAGCCCGCCGTCAGGCTGCCCAGCCTCACTGTGGATGGGAGGAGTTCCCTGGTAGGATTGTGAAGTACGAAGACTGCTACAAGGAGCAAGAAGAAGCCGTACAAGCACCACGCTGGAGTGAGTGGGAAGTGGAAGCTGAGAGGATGGACCAGATTGCTAAAGCAGAGAAAGAAGAGATCCAGGCGCAAGTAGAAGAATGGACAAAGAGAGATGAAGAATCAAGAGAAGCATACAAGGAAGAGCTAGAGCTAGAAAAGAGAGAAGCAGAAGAGACAGAAAAGAGATGGAAGGAGAAGGAAGAAGCACCTGCTACACCACCGCAAAATGGGAAATTGACTGAGGTAACCTCAGACAATGAACCTACAGAGTAAGTACTCTCCTCTATCTAACTCCTGTCGGTAGACTTTGAATTCCGTACCCTAGCCATAAGGTTAGAATGGTAGTTATCTAATTAATTTAGCATTCATTAGTAATTTTGCTTAGCATATTTATTAGCATAATCATTTCTTGCATATTAAAAAATAAAATAATAAAAATATTTACTGCTTTATTTACTGCATCATAAATATTCAAAGCCCCATGTGAATGAACATATGATAACCCTGTAGGCATATTTACTGTGATGGCATAAAAATAAAAATAACAATCTATATTTACTCTGTTGCATTATGAAAATCTTAAGCCCCATGAGAATGAATATTCCTGTGGTGGCATAAAAATTATTAGCATGCATACATTTTTTTTGATTGCTGCATAAGAAAATTAGAAAACCCAAAAAGAGAATCCTGTTAGAATCCTACTAAAATCTATTAATTAAAATTAACTCAAAGAATAATCAATTGCTCATTGGCTGACCGCTAACCCCTTGATAATTCGAGCCACGAGTTTTGGTTTTCTTATTGGAGTATAACTATGCAGGAATAATATTATGACTAAGGAGAGAGTCTATTAGTGGCACCCATCAGGACTGCTACTAACCAACTCGCTCTGAAGATCATTCAAGCACCAAGTGTTGCAAACATCAAGCATGGGGGAGGAGCATCACCTAGTTACCAGGTAACTTTACCTATGCGATTATTAAGTCTACTTTATACAAGCACAAAATACCAAAAATATGTGCACATGAAGGTTCACCGTAGTATCATAAGAAAATCTAAAAAAATTACTAAAAATATGTGGGCACATGAAGATCCACACTCTTAGAGAAGTTTCCTAATTGGGTAAAGAAGCTTAAGCTTCTGCTGTAAATATAAAATCAATCACTTACCACGGAGTGGTATTAAACCTAACCCCTCTACATAAGATTTGATATTTTTATTGGCAATTGAGTTCCATAGGAAAATATAAGATCAATGAGCTAGTCAACCCGACGCCCTTACACTGCCGATACACTGCTCAGAAGGATCACTCAATCTGTAACATCAAAGACCCTGTCAAACGTCAAGCTTGGGGGAGGGCGCCCTCCAACTAAAATCCAGCTAAGTATAAGTTTCCTATCTTATCATTATTACTATATCGTTTTTTCGCGTGAGTTAGCTAGTAAGATAAAATTTGAAAACCAAATAAATATCTATCTATATATTAGAGTTTGTTTAGAGTCAGTCTAGACTAGAACCAAATTAAAATTGGTGAACATTAAAATTTTGTCTTGGAGATGATGAATAGTTGCTCTGTCAAAATACTTTTCAATGCCTAGTTGTCAAACTTAAATTCTCCTTAGTTTTAGATATTGCTATTTTAACTTAAGAATTTACTCTGAACCTGAAACTTGTGGAGTCATATGTTTGAGCTAAGTCTAGGTAATTGATTGATATGATTTATGAAAGTTGAGCTACTATTTATTTTATTCCTAGCATTACTAAATTCTGGAGATTTATTTTGAAAATTTGAAATCTACATGATGAGCTCTTATATGACAAAGTATGAATTCCTACCAAAGCCATATATGATACATTTAGATAGAAAAACCTTTGCACATTCATGCTGCTTGCTTTACATTGAGTTCAGTCAACCTTTGTTGAATACCATATGAGAGTCTTGTAATGCTTTTAAAACCAAGATCACGTACACACTTCAGCACATATGCATTATTCCTACTCTGGGAGTAATCGCAACCATTTCCACTTTCATCAATGTTCATCATGAAAATGTTTTCTCCTACACTGGGAGTGAACACCAAAAATATATAAACCCCGTAGGACATCCTTGATATAATTGCTCTAAGTTCTTATTATTATCTTTCCAGTTATTCATATTCAAAGGATACATGTGGCTATGCAAAAATATGAAAAGAGAGTAAAAGATGGACAAGTGTCCCAGCATTAAAACAATGGGTACTAGATGCTCGCCTTCCAAATGATCTAAAAAAAAGGAAAAAAATGAGAAAGAATAAAGATAGCCCATGTGTTCCTCCAAGTACAAAGGAGAGTGAATCATTTTTAAAGAGCAAAAGTAGAATTAGGAATAGCCACTAAATACCACATATACACCTATCCACCATATTTCATACACATGCACATCTTGGTTTGATTGTATGCCTCGATTCTCTATGGATCCATTGTTTGACTTTACAACATATGAATTGCAAGTATGCTTAAACCTTATTATTGCCACTCCTATGAGCTCCACTATAATCCTTAGTTATAGGAGGGCATAACATTAATGCCTTAAGTGAGATCCACAAATACTATATATATTGAGAGACTTGAGGGTATCATACAATTAAAGCTCTGAGTTTTATTTTGAAAACTTGCAAAACTCGAGGATATTGGTACTGTGAAGAATTTGCTACATAGTGCACGACTTGATTGTTCTTTCTTTTAATTACTCAAGACTGAGGCAAGAGCTGTAAATCCACATAGTTAAAGGTAAAATGGGTAAGTTTAAAGTTAGAGCAGTTTTGTCTAATCCGGAGGAGAATCTATGTTTGAAGCATGTGTACTTGGGAAGTATGAAAGCATTGCAGCAACTCCTGATCCAATTACATTAGTAATTAGGCTTAGTTTGTTTGTCAAGGGACTGATAAACAGGTAAGCTTGGGGGTGTTGTTGACGGTGGATAACGTCGACTTTTATTAGAACTTTAGACACCAAAGGATACATGAATGCACACTAGTCCAGGGTTTTAACTGACAGTTTCCATGAGTTTAGCATTTTCTGTATTTTCCAGGGGCTATTCCAGAAAAGCATAAAATAAGGGTTAAAGAGCATGATTACCATGAAACTTAACCGCCAAGGAAACATTATCATGAGAATACTAGAAGCATCTGGAACACACCCGAAGCACCAGGGTGGGGCCGGCCGGCGCCAGGTTGGGGCCGGCCGGCGCCCCCCACTAGGGTTTCGGCCCATCTTCTGGAATCTTTTTCCGCCGCCTTTGTGGAGTCATCTCGGCCCTTGTTTCAAGTCGGTTTGATCCTACAGCACACGTGCATCCCACCGGGCTATAAATAGAGGGGCAGACCCCCTGGAGGCATAAACCCATCATTCATTCAAAGCATCAAGTCCTCAAGCCATCAAGAGCCTCCTACTTCCTCAAGAGCCTCCTAGTTCATAGTTCTAGCCTAGTTAGATTAGAAGTAGAGGAGTTCAAGTTCTTCGGCGGATCTGGAGCCCCGGCGTCTGTCTGGAGCACAGAGTTCGGTATAATTCTAGTTTTTTCTCTATTATTGTATTCTTCATTATGATTGGGAAAACATTGTTCTTAATAGTTCATATGTTCTTGGTTACAATAGTCTTTGTCTGCTTTGATTATATGTGTAGTATAGTTGGTTTGATCTTATTGAATTCATGTAATTGCTCGTATAGCGTTTATTCATGCGGACGATGGTTAGATGATGAACAGTATGTAGACGTGGTGTCTAGGTATTTTGTTTATCTGCGAGTGCACCCTGATGTGCCGGGTCGTGTGGTAGATCACATAGGTGACAGCTGCGTTGAGTCCTCAGTAGTCCACCCCCCGTATGTAGGCCAGCAGGCACGGTCGCGAAGTTGGGTGATGACTCTATTTCACACCTTTCCTAGATGATGCCCTTTACATGTGATTATGATATAGGATTAGTTTAACAATGATTGCTAGATGTAATTGCACTAATTAGAGTTATTCATTGATGTAGTTATAGAATTACCTTTGATACTAATTCCTTAGTTTATCCATTGGCTAGCTATTACTATGACTAGAGAGTGCTCTGATGATTATCTTTTATTTATGATGCTTGATCATATTTATCACCTTTATCTTTATTTACCTTGTGACCTATACCTGTTATGAGTAGAGTAAATGACATCGGTAATGTCACTTATCCATTGTATACCATCATTATCAATATAATAGATTAAAGTTTATCCTAGTCCTTCCCAGTGGTATAAATATAAATCGACAACCTGGTAGAACTCCGTAGGTAAAATGCTACAATGGTATAATTATCTGTCCGCTTGCAGAACTGATCTTAGTTTATATTATTTATATTTATTTCTGCCAAATCACATAGATTAATATATAAAACCTTTATTTATTCTTAGCATTATTAATTAGGGATGACAACCTAGTTCTTGTATAAGAATATTGGTAATAGGAAAGTGGCTAGTTGCTAATGACAAGTTAATTAATTATCATTCATCTTCTAATCTTGCCTCTCGCATTAAAAGTTATATAGTTATATTTGGTGACGTTAGTAGATGTCAACAGTGCGCGCAGGCTACCTAGGAGCGCCGCCGAGGAGAAGCCGTGGTCGTGCTCTTCACCGCCGGCGGAGCCTTCACCGTACTGCAGCAGGGCCTTCACCAGCGTCTTTTCTTCTCCTTTCTCTTCTTCACAGTGGTGAGACCTTGCCTTGCTTTGCCCTAGGTCCTCCTCGTTACAGTGCACGCTGGGTGTTCGACAGAATGCCTAACTCCCTTTCTCCTTGCAGTGCACCTCTCTAGGGCAAGGAAGGAGCTCCACTCTTCTTACTAAGATTTGTGACAGCCCTCTTCATCTGTGTGGTACTCCTTTTGACCGTCATTACCCTAGGTTTTTGAATTCATTGCATACATGGTCATTGCCCTATGTCATTGACATGCCCAACTCGTGCAGTGATTTTCCTTGTGTCGTGGTGCCCCGTTCGGTTACTTTCCTCTTCGCAGGGTCAGCCCCTTTCCTCAGGTAGCGAGCCATGATTCACTCTATTACTCATCTATGTTCTTGCTTCCGATAGCCTTTCGCTCCTTTCTTCTATCTAAAATAAAAGAATGTACCCTTCTATCCAAATCCAATTTGCATCGATAAAATAAATCCAAATTCCAGATTCCAGCAGTAGATGAATAATTGCAAATTTTTGTGTGTACGTGATTAGAATAACTTAAAAATAACTGACATAATTTTTTATTTTACCTGATCAGAAAAATACATGAAAAAGAAAGGAGGTAGAAAAATTTCTTGATTTATGGTTAAAGAAGAAAAACAAGAAAACAGGGGTTCTGTTGAATTTCAAGTATTCAGTTTCACCAATAAGATACGGAGACTTGCTTCACATTTAGAATTACACAAAAAAGATTTTTCATCAGAAAGAGGTCTACGAAGACTTTTGGGAAAACGTCAACGTTTGCTGGCTTATTTGGCAAAGAAAAATAGAGTACGTTGTACGAAATTAATCAGTCAGTTGGATATTCGGGAGAAGTAATTTAATCGTTCGAATTTTTTTTCTTATTTTATTAGTACCTCTTACTAGTACTACAGAATGTTCTTGTAAATTATGGCCAATACCAGGTATACAAGCAGTGATTTCAAATCCAGAGGTTAGTCGTACTCTGGCAACTTTACATAAGGCAGAGTTGGGTTTTTTGAGGTTGATAGTGGAAAAGTCGACAGATAAGTCATCCTTACTGTCCCTCTACAGAACCGTACATGAGATTTTCACCTCCTTTCTGAATCTTGCAGCGGGTCACTGTCGGTTGAATCTGGGGCGAAGCCCACGGATACGGAACAAAGCCAAGCCTCTGAGTGTCAGTTCCACACCTCTTTCAGACAGTTGACAGGCAGTTGGCAGTTGTTCTCAGTGGCAGTAATCAGAGGTTCAGAGGCAGCGTTTCAGGGTTTGACAGAGGTTTTGGCAGTTTCTCGCCTGGTTTGCTTGTTCGTGGCGTGATGGCTCGAACTAAGCGACCCGGGGGAGCTCCTCCAGAGGGCGACCCACCGCCCTCTCGCCCACCTGGTGGCGACAAGGGCAAGAGGCTAGTGGTCGAGCAGCCCAAGAAGAAAAAGAAGAAGCGCACCAGACAAGAGAGAGAGCAAGCAGAGGCTCTGGCAGTGGCAGCAGCAGTTGAGAGAGCAGAGAGAGGTGGCCGTGGGGTGGCTTAGTGATTGGTGCCACTCCCGTTTCAGCTCAGGAGAGAGCGTCTCCTTGACTTAGAGAGAGGGGCCCACATGGGCCAGGACCCTCCGACAGAGGTAGTTTATGTTGGAGGGAAGCTTGTGCAGCTGATCGTCACCAGAGGCTCTTCAGGGTAGGCAGAGGGCATAACACCAGAGCAGACAGAGGAGGTAGGGGGTGAGCCAGAGCAGAAAGAGGAGACTCCATAGCCTCGCCGGTCCTTACGCCCGCGTGCTCCATCTTCTGTCCTACCTAGGGGAGAGACTCAGCGTCGTGGGGGCCGGCCACCACCTCGTCGGGACGAGTACCACCACCGGTCCGATCTTCACACTGTCTTGGCGAGGCAGATTCAGCTCCTGAGGTGCGTCCCGTTTAACGAGTGGTTTTCTCTGCAGCGGGACCCCAGAGCCAGCTCTCGGTTCTACCACCCGTTGCACTAGGATTTCTTCAGGGCGTTCCTCAGGGCAGGGACTTAGTTTGCAGCACACAGAGTTATCTTAGTTGAGTCTATCTGCGTAGTGGTTGGAGAGGAGGTACGTCCCTACCTGACATACCTTCCTAGACTTTCAGGGTTGCTCAGCAGGACAGGGGAGTACATAGAGACTTGGGTCAGAGAGTTCTATGCTTCACTGTTTGTTAACCAGAGCACAGGTGGATTCACTTTGCGTTTGCTGGCAGAGACCACCGCCTGTACGTTGAGAGAGCTCGAGAGATTCTTAGGATTGAGGCATCAGAGACCAGAGTTCACGTGGAGTGCTATGACTTGACAGACCTACCTCAACGACCTCACGGTGGCATAGACCCTAGCATTGACTTTGTTCGTCCCTGCGTCAGAGAGCCATTTGGAGAGGGTTCTAGTCACCGCCCCAGAGACCTTACTTTCCTAGCCCGAGTGCTAGAGGTTGTCCTCAGGAGGATGATACTACCGCGTGAGGGCTACAGAGAGGGGTTCACCCGCCTATAGCTTTGGCTCTTAGCCCACGTGGTCAGGTGGGAGAGCTTTGACATTTTGGATATTATGCTGTCAGAGATAGAGGATTGGATTACAGATGGATTCAGAGGAGGCCGCAGGATGCCATATGGGCATTGGATTTGTCACTTGATAGTTTGTACAGTTGCTCCTATTCCTCCAGAGATCCGTGTCGAGCTGACGGATACTACACACGCCTACTCTCCTTACAACGTGACATAGCTTGTCCGTCGTGAGAGACCCTTGGCAGCTCGGTGTTAGTGGCAGCTTCCACCCCGTCAGACTCGACAGTTAGGAGCTGTGCCAGAGATAGAGGAGGAGTAGGACAAGGCCATCAGGGCCATTGCTGAGGCAGAGGAGCTTCAAGCTGAGCGCTTAGCACGGGGGAGCCCAGTGGACGATGACTTCCCGTCTGACAGCACAAATAAGGACTTTGACCCCGTGCTACCCTTGTCGCCTCGTGCTCACGACCGAGAGGCCGGTAGCTCCAGCTCCGCTCCACAGAGTCACCAGAGCGACCCAACACTACTAGCCATACTTCAGAGTCTCCAGCAGTCACAGCAGCAGCATGGTATAGAGCAGCAGAGGATGGCCCAGGAGCAGGCCAGGTTCGGCAGAGAGCAGGCAGCTGCCCTTGCACAGGTCCAGGATCACCAAGATGCTTTTCAGCATCAGCTTCAGGAGCAGCAGCCATTCAACAGCAGCTGCAGCAGTTTCTCCAGCAGCAGCAGTAGGTTTTTTTGCTTGAGGCGTTGGCCAGAGTGATAGGGATTCCACTTCCGACTCAGCAGCCTGGCCCGTCCAAAGTTTCTGCACCTGTGACTACTCCAGCGTTACAGCCTAGTGGGTTTCAGAGTCAGTCACATCCAGCTGCTACTTCAGAGACCACTCCTCCTCCTCAGGCACCCCAGTGGTAGTACACTCAGTTATCACCTATTATCACTGGGTTCTCTCCGCAGTCAGCTTCTCATTCGTTGCTCACATCTTCAGCTAGCAAGGGCCTGGAGTTCTCGTACAGTCAGCTTACAGGGATGGACACTCCTCCGCCTCAGCCTCAGCTCCCCGTCATGACTGCAGCTCCTGTCATAGGCACGACTACAGAGTCACTTCCGTCGTCTGTCACTTCTTCAGAGCCTGCTACTCACGACATGACAGCGACGGAGACAGTGCCAAAGCCTTCAGCTGACCCGCAGCCAGACGTTCCTCCTGCTCCAGACTCTTAGGGGCAGCAGGTGTAGCTTGAGCAGCCAGTGGTAGAGCAGACACAGCTTGAGCAGCCAGTTGAGCCACAGGTAGAGCAGCAGACAGTTGAGGACCCTCCGACCCGGACCGCTTCACCTCCAGTTTAGCAGACAGAGGGTCAGGAGGCCTCTAGCCCAGACTCAGAGACAGATGCTACAGCTTTCTAGATTGCTCACCATGACCTGACTTCACCCTTCGACCCTTAGGTTTTGGTGCTTGACACCAAAGGGGGAGAGAGAGCCATAGATTTAGGGGGAGCGCATGAGATTTTTGGTTTTTGGCTTTTATTTTGTTGTGACATACACTCATGCATCATGTTTATCATTTTCATGCATTGTGATATGCTTGTGTGTGATATACTCTTGGTGACATGTGAGCTTGTTTCATATCTATATCATGTCATTTGCTTTGTTTAGCTCACTTGTGTTGCTTCCGTGTTTTACTCCGATTCTTGTGAGCGATTTGTTGGTACTTGTGCTTATCTCTTATATACTTGTGTACCTTGTGTCTTGGTTCGTATAAGCATGCCTAATCCTTTGCTCATATTGTCTCGTGCTTATATGAATCAAGAGTTGAAAACCTCACTCTTTCTAAATCTATTTGAGGTTGTTGTCATTAATCACCAAAAAGGGGGAGATTGAAGCATCTAGGCCCTAGTGGTTTTGGTGATTAATGACAACAAGGTGGTCATTATGACTAACATGTGTTTTGCAGGATAACCTAGAGGTTAGGTCATAATAACATGTAGGTTCAAGCCCCTAGCGATGGATTTTGTTTTGGTTTTCAAAGGACAGAAGACAAGACCGAGATAGGCTAGTTCTAAGTGCCGTTTGGTGTTGGAAGGCACTTAGAGTAGTTTAGGTCTTGTTTTTGACTTTGGCCGTACAATTATGGGCGATTTGAATGGGTAGTTTGAGCTAGACTGGGCTAGGAGATGATAGTGTGGTGCACACTTGTCAAACCTAGGTCTATTGAGTGCAGAGAGGTCTAGTGAACTATTTGGAACAAACTTCGTTTTGGAAAGTTATCGATTCAGCGAAGTTTTGGGTCAAAAAGTTTCACCGGACGCTGCACCGGACGTGGGCCAGAGCGTCCAGTGCAGTCTTAGAGAGCAGCGGACTCATGTAACAGAACCGCCTAAATCATGTGGCCCACAGGCACCTGTCATTGTCACTAATGACCTCTGACAGCCGGGCCCGTGTCCCAAATGACCTAGAAGGCCCTGCCGGGTTACATCAGCACCCGTTTCTCCGACAGGATCTCATTGCAAAGCTATTACAGAATTGCAACATTTCATAATAAAATACATCAGAGTAAAAGCACGGAAATATTATAAAGTTCTTAGATTACAAACCAGTTGTTCAAATAGATTTTAAATGCAGTTATTACAAACCATAATTAAAAGTCGGTAGCAGTGGAACAACGATACAACATACTTAGATATTTCATACCAAGACCTTGCCCACGAGTCCAACTTCACTCTACCTCACTTCCTTCTAGAACAATCATCACGTAGCAGGGAGCGAGGCAAACCTGCTGCTGTGGTTCTCCTGCAACAGGGGTTAACAAACCCTGAGTACTGGGGTACTCCGCAAGACTTACCCGACTAAAGAAAAGGGAATGAGACTCTGGAATGCAGGCTGAGGGGAGTCAAGGTAAGGCTTTATCAAGAGTTAAGGCATTTTGTGGAAAAAACATTACTAAACCTTCTTTCAGGATTTTATTCAATATTATTATAATCAATAACAATAGTTTTCGATTTTTTCACATATATACTTCAATTCCATTCACTTATTCATTCTCAAAAACATCCTAGTTCCAAACCACTTTTTGGGGTAGGAAAGTGGATCAAGTCTCCATTATCCAAGGAGCAACGACGATTTGAATCGATTAGTACCCAGCTGGGGATCCCTATCCACACTGCGTATGTAGCACTTAAGCTTGCATACGCCAACCCCGTCTACCACGGCTTTTCTATCCCTGAACCGGTCCTGCGCCACTCGAGAGCACAGTACTCCTCTCGTCTCCAGGCACGCCGGCCATGAGGATACACGCTACTCTCGCCATCTCTCCACTCCCAGTGCGTGGTTGTCGGTTCAAGCAATAGAGCCACCGGAGATAGGGCTTCCCGGAGTATGTGGCTAGTTATAAAGTCTCGATCCGGCAAGCCTACAACAAACGGTCCCAAACCTTTTTCCGTCGGTCTCCATGCATTGGGAGTCTAACCCAAGTACACAGTTACCAAATGGTTTTCAACCCATGCCTGCCGGATGATAAGACACGGGGAACGCCGCCCCATGTGCACATCAACCGAGCGAAACATTTCCTTTTTCATCAATCGGTTCCAAACTATTCCGATGGCGACAATACATTGGGACTCTAACCCAAGTGCAAGTCAACTGACGGATAACAAGTTCTTCACCAATCCTTATATTTCGTTCTCATTAAATAATCATAGCACAGAAAATAGCATTTTATGCAAATCTAAAATTAATTTAGGAGGGCTAAGCATTTTCAAACATTTTCATTTTTAAACAGGTTTCAGGGGTAATATATCAAGGTAGTCAATGCAGTTGGTAGGTGACAATCAACTCCTATAAACCTAATGCAATATTTTAACTCGAGTTATAAACATTTTATAAAACACAAGGAAGGGGCTGAATGCACCGGAGCTTGCCTTGGATTGCGAAGAGAGTCGGGTCGGGATCAGTCCTGCAAATGTCAAACCCTTGGACCACCTCAGGAGTAGCCTCCTCAATAGTCACCTCAGTTTTCACCTCAGGATTCTCGGTCACTACACGCAGGCAATGATGTATGCTTAGCATGATGCAACATGAAATGACATGCAAGATACGAGAATAAATGATACATATCTTGAGCACAACTCGACTTCATAAGCTAGCCATAAATAAATCTTGGCTAAGATGCCCTTGGTCAAAAGTGGGTTTGACCTAGAATCATAAGCAATCATAAAATCACACAAACCCTAAGTCATTAATAATTACTCTCCTTTTTAATGAATCAATTATCCTAATAGTAAATAACTACTAATTAAATTACTTCCAAATGAGACCAAACTTGACCAACAAATAGATTTTGACCTAGAATAGTACCAAGAAAAATTTCAAGATTTTTGGAATTAAAGGGATTTAATTAAAATTTCTCAAAGTTTCAATTTCTAATTAAAAGGGACATTTTTAGTCTCTGCTGGAACTGTCCAAATACCACACTTATGATTTTTTTTAAAATTCTACACATTGCACAAAGTTCACACATGCAGTTTCATAATTTTTGACCTAGTAGATAAATTCACACAAAAAGAACAAATCTCAATACTATTTATCTACTCAGAAAATGAAAAACCTAATTAAAATCCTCAGGAAACCAAAAACCGACTTCGGCATAGGATGGCCCAATTCTCCAGCAGGCCGGCCCAGCGACCGAACGCCCGCCCTCACCCTCACCTCCCTCTCACATCTCGCTGACAAGCGGCCCCCACCTGCCAGGACTCTCTTCTCCCTCTCAGCACTCGCCTGCACGCGCGTGCACGTGGCGGTCCGCCGGAAGCTCGCCGCCGGCGACCCTAGCAAGGAAACCGAGCGCTCGACTGCATACCCTGTGACCTAGCAGGCAACCTAGTGACCCTAAACCAGAAGCTAAGCACCTCCGATGAGCTCTAGCTCGTCCATGGCGGACGCGGCGGCGTGGCTGCGCAGTCCCGGCCAACGGAACACGGTAGTTGACGGTGGATAACGTCAACTTTTATTAGAACTTTAGACATGAAAGGACACATGAATACACACTAGTCTAGGGTTTTAACTGACAATTTTCATGAGTTTTGCATGTTCTGTATTTTCCAGGGGCTATTTCAGAAAAGCATAAAAGAGGGATTAAAGAGCATAAAAGACACAAAACTTAACCGCCAAGGAAACATCATCACGAAGACCCTGGAAGAGTCTGGAACACACCCGAGCAACCGGGGCCCGAAAGCCCACAGTGGGGCGCTGGGCGGCGCCACCATGGGGCCGGCCAGCCCTACCCTATTAGGGTTCGGCACCCGCTTCTGGAGTCTTCTTCCACCGCCTCTTAGGAGTCATCTCGGCCCTTTGTTGAAGTCGGTTTGATCCTACGGCGCACGTTCATCCCACCGGGCTATAAATAAAGGGGCAGACCCCCTTGAAGACAATCCCTATTCCTGAGCTTCAATGCAATATCTCCAGTTAGGGTTAGATGTAGCAATTAGGAGAGACTAGTTCTTCTAGATCTAGTCTTGTCTAGAGAAGTAGAGAGATAGAGTAGAGGAGTAGAGTTCTGGAGGAGTTGCGGCCTGTCGGCACTTCTTCGTAGCTGTATTCTTCTGGATTCAGCTTCCTCGCCTGGAGCTGCGTTCTGATGTACTTTTGTATTCAAGTAAGCATTTGTTCTTATTCATTCTTAAGTTTGCAACTCATATTGAGTACTTTGATCTTGGTAATTGTTTGATTGAAGTAGTATTTCATAGTGTAGGCGTGGTGCCTAGGCTAGGTTTACTTGTGAATGTCCCCTGATTGGCCAGATAGTGGTAGATCGCGTAGGTGACAGCTGCATTGAGTCCTCTGTAGTCCACTTCCCGTCGATAGGATCGATAGGTGTATAAGTGTCTGGTAGGAGGGAACTCTGATTTCGGATCTTATTCATGTCACTGCCCAGTTAAAACGATATTATTCAAAGTTTACCTATTGTTGGAACTAGATAGTCATTCGCTATTCCTCTTTCTTGATATTATCTAGACTAATTGTAGGGTTAAGTTCATCGGCTTAGTCATTATCACCTACTGTTCCTTGTGGATTCGATATTTAAAACCTCCGGGTGAAATGGGACAGCGGTATATTGTCTGTGCGCTTGCAGATAATCTGAATACAATCTTATTTAAGTAGAGTGCAGTTAATTTATATCAACAAGCATTTCTGGCGCCGTTGCTGGGGAACGGTTTGCTAATTTTGACGGAGTTTAGCTTAATCTTGTATTATCCTTTTATCTTTTCTATTTTGTCCCTACCTTTTCATCATTTTATGTTCATCCTTATGGATGCTTTAAATTCCACGCTTATCTATCTATTTGGCATGCGCAAAAGCTTCGGGCCACCAAAATCTGTAGAGCCTATCATAACACCTGGCTATGAGCTGCGTCCATGTCTAATTAATATGATTCGGAATAAACCCTTCTCGGGAGAAGGTAACGAAAATCTATACTTACACCTACGAGAATTCGAGTAGACCTGTGCATGCTTACACATTGCTCGCATATCTGATAAGACTTTAAGGTGGAAGTTTTTTCCGTTCTCTTTGATCGGAAGAGCTAAACGTTGGTGTAATCGAGCCGTAGGAAGTATGCAAGGGGATTGGAAAACTTTATGCTCTGAATTTTGTTTATATTTCTTTCTCATCCATAGAGTTGTTAACCTTCGAAAAGAGGTTCTAACTTTTAGGCAACTAGAACAAGAATCTCTTAGTACATCATGGGATCGTTTTAATGAACTTGTTACATCTGGCCCTGATCTTGGTTTTCCAGACCCTGTGCTTATTCAACATTTCTATTTGGGTCTTACCAAGAACTCTAGGAAATCCCTTGATTTATCCTCTGGAGGAGCCTTTCCTTATTTGCCTATAAGTAAAGCAAGAGCAATGATTAACAAGGTTGCTCTATCTAATTCCGAGCTCCCCGAGAAAGAGAAGGAATCATACCCCGAGCAAGAAGAGGAAGTTTTGTTAGCTAAAACAAAATAACTCCAATCCCAAGATTTAGCTGTCAATCCTAAGCCATCGAAACCCCACTTTGATGATTTAGACTTCCAATTAGCTAAGATGTTCGTAAATCAATGTAAATCAAATCTTCTTAGAAGAGCATCTTAGAAAAAGTGTCATCAACTTCCTTTCCCCCTGAAAGACATTGGAAAGAATGCAAGGATGACATGTCTAGTGATGCTGTAGAAGGAGAGCCAAGTCACATAGGAATCAATTCTATCTTCTCCCCTTCTATGCTCACATTAAATGTCTCATCTGAACCCATCTCTAAACCCATCCTTGACACTAATGATCCTTCTTCTGCTCTCTCTCCTAAATCTCATAATGACTCTAGGATCCCATTAAGACATCCCAAGAATAGGAATCACGAAGATTATTGGAATGACCAAGAGGAGCTACGACAATGGCAGGAATGCATAGAATATACTAGAAACACATACGCTATTATCAAAGAATGGATGGAAGAGGACGAAGCCTTAGTACTAGCATCTAAACTTGGTCTAGATTCAAATGGTGAGCTTAAATCAATTTCTGTAGTAAACATAACTCATCCATGTTTAGAGAAAGCCTAAGACGAAACCAAACTTAGAGACACCAATCCATGGGAAATCCTAGAAAATAAAATATCCAACGAATGTCATAGAGATAAAATAATAGAGACAAACTTGTTGCCTATAGACATCCATGAAGAAACACCCTTGGAGTTTAAAAAGGGAGATCACATCAGTGAGCATGGTAATTACTTCATTAACACATCAGTTCCATTCTCATATGAGAAATCTCCTGGATCAATTGGTCTCTCTAACATTATTGCACACGAGATCTTCAACTCCCTCATTCTACATGTTCATAAATATTTTGAAAGGGTGGTTGTAGATGCATATGTTTATCATAAATATTATAGATCTCATTGTAATCTTGATATAGGTGCACAAAGACTGGTGTTCTAGAGGGAACCACACCCTAAACTTAAAGTACAATAATTAGAAGGTTTCCCAAGAATGACTTTGTGTCTTAAATTTCCACTCTTGAAAAAAAAACTAATGTGAGCTTGTACCTTTTGCTATAATATCGATCTGAATTGAGCATAGAATTATAATTATGAAAATATTCCCTCGGATATTTTTGTCACTAACCATTTCAGGTTTGAAGTAGAAGAGTAACAACGCAAGGTATGTCCAACCAATCATCATGCAATATTGAATTATATCCAGCTTGGGGGAATGGGCTCAATTAGAAAATCTTATGTTGCTAGTATTGGTTGTCTCTACCCTTTTAATCCATGTTCAAATTGTTAATTAATAATCATGCTCTTTCATCTCTGTTTGAGTAACACTCTATAATACTTTCATGCTACCTTTATTTGCTATTGTATATGTTTAGGCTTTAAAGTACTTTCATACATCTCTTAAATGAAGCACGGTGCTTAGTTTAGGAGTGGTGATCTTATTTTCAAAAGGCTTTTTGAATTAAGCGTGGTGCTTAGGTTAAAATGCCTTTCTAAGTCAAATTAGACATAGTGTCTAGGTTGATTTTTGAGCCGCTCGAATGCTGTAGTAGACATTGGATATTTTGTTGGACTAACCCCTGCAGGAAACTTTCACAATTAATCTGGGTAAGTCATGAGATAAATTTCAAATCAGAGATGAGACAAGGCGCAGGCTGAACTTCAATAACTTTGCAGAGGAAGACACAGCTCATTCATCATGAATGGAAGAACTATGAGTATTAATGATTCATTCACTTCATCTTCTGCTGCAAGTTACTTTACCTCAAGCCATGCCGATATAGAACATGATCTATGCTAACATAATATCAACCCTATCGTCTTAGTAGCATAGATGGAATATAATAAAATTCTAGACAAATAACCTATGTTCCAAAGTTGTACATCCCTTTGGGTATGTGTTGTCCACTAATCTGTTGCAGGCATAATAATGAATGTACTGACAAGGTGTCATAAGATCAAAGAAGCAGAAGATGGCAAAGAGAATAAGCAACAAAGAAGACAAGATGCTCATGAACAACTCAAGATGCAAGAGATGGAAAGGACTACCAGTCATCTACCCTTCATTACTTAGTGCCATCACGCTCCAATAATGAAGGTAATATCTTAAGGTAAGTGGTTATTATTTTTCTCTTGATCTTGGTATGCACATAAATGATGATGCAAACATGTTAGAGTTACGCTTTAATTGATTAACCTAATTAACTCAACATGCTTTGTCCTTTAAGATTGTTCATGGCATCATTCTTTTGATCTCAGTCTTAACCAAATGTGCTAAAACATTGTATTGTATCTTTAGAAGATGATAGTCATACTCTTGTGAAAATTTATATATTATGTAGAGTTAGACAACCCTTTCATTGGTTAAGCAATTTAAATCTTTTCTGCCATATGAACTTAAATGCAACATAAATGCTTAATCTTCTGATCTTACCACTCATGTCATAAGTAAACAAATTATGCAACACCAATTTCGTCTTGTTCAATGTGCCTAAGGATAGAGAAAATAAAGAGATAGATTTGGTTTTGTTGGTGTTTTTCCACCAGCAGAGCCCATGCACTTGATCTCTACCTTGGTTTTGCAAGTAGGACACACTTCGAGCAAAGTGTTGAGGGATTTGATTCCCCAAAATTCTACAAGTGAAAGTTCCGTAAACATGCACGCTGAGCAAGATGCTGCCAGATCCAACTATTAGTGCTCTATTTCAATCTGCTGGCCAAGCAAAGAACAAAAGTGGCATCACCATCACCAGAGGTGCAACCGTTAAGACCTCCATCTCTAAGACGGAGAGATACACAAGAGTGGAAGAAAAAGTCCTGTCGGTAGACTTTAAATTCCGCACCCTTGCCATAAGGTAATATGGTAATTATCTAATTAATCAGTATTTCTGTCTGCATTAGTAATTTCACTTTAGCATATTCATCTTTATGCATATCAAAACGAAAAAGAAAAAATAAATTTTTTTATTGTCTTATTTACTGCATCACAAAATATTAAAGCCCCACGTGAATAAACTTTGGTAACCCTGTAGGAGTATGGCATAAAAAAATGATAATAGCATCTGTATTTACTTTCTTGCATTATGAAAATCCTAAGCCCCATAAGAATAAATATTCTCAGGGGTGGCATAAAAATAAAATATACATCATGCATACATGTTTACTTTTCTGCATAAGAAAGTTAGAAAACCCTAAAAAAAGAATCCTACTAGAACCTATCAATTTAAAATCAACTCAAAAAAATCAATTACTTATTGGCTGATCGCTAACCTCTTATTAAATTCGAGCCTCGAGTTTTGGTTTTCTTGTTGGAGTATAATTATGCAGGATAACACTATGTCTGAGGAGTGAGTCCTTCAGTGGCACCCACCAGACTGCTATTGGCAAGTTCACTCTAAAGATCATCAACACCAAGTATTGTAAACATCTAGCTTGAGGGAGGAGCATCCCCTAGTTATCAGGTAACTATACCTATGCGATTATCGAGTCTGTTTTATGAAGTCATAAAATACCAAAAATATGTGAGCACATGAAGGTTCACAATAGTATCATAGGAATATCTAAAAATACCAAAAATATGTGGGCACATGAAGGTCCACCCAATTAGGAAACTTCAGCTGGAATATAAAATCAACCACTTACCATGGAGTGGTACTAAACCTAACCCCTCTCCATGAGATTTGGTATTTTTGTTGGTAATTGAGTTTCACAGGAAAATACAAGATCAAAGAGCTAGTCAACCCGACGCCCTTACACTGCCAATACACTTGCTCCCAGAAGGATCACTCAATTTGCAACATCAAAGACCCTGTCAAACATCTAGCTTGGGTGAGGGCACCCTCCATTTAAAGTCCAGCTAAGTATAAGTTTCCCACCTTATTATTATTATACCATATCGTTTTTTCGCGTGAGTTAGCTAGTAAGATAAAATTTGAAAACCAAATAAAAACTTAGCTATATATTAGAGTGGTCTTAGAGTGTGTCTACAGTCAATCTAGATTAGAGTCAAATAAAAACTGGAGAACATAAAAATTGGAGATGATGAATAGTTGCTCTGCCGTAATTCCTTTCAAGTGCCTAGTTTTCAACCTTAAATTCTCCCGAGTTTTGGATACTACTGTTTTGGCTTAAGAATTTACTCCAAACCTGAAACTTGTGGAGGCATATGCTTAAGCTAAGTCTAGGTTATTGATTGATATGATACATGAAGGTTGAGCTGCTATTTATCTTATTCCTAGCATATATGATACATTTAGAGATAGGAAAACCTTTGCACATTTATGCTGCTTGCTTTGCATTGAGTTTAGTCAACCTTTGTTGTATAGCTTATGAGAGTCTTGTCATCCTTTTAAAATCAAGATCACTTACACACTCCACCCACATATGCATTACTCCTACTCTGGGAGTAAGCGCAATCATTTTCCACTTCCAACCAGATCCACCTTAAAAATGTTTTTCTCCTACACTGGGAGTAAACCCCCAAAAATATACCCTATAGGACAGCCCCTATTTAATTGCTCTAAGTTCTTGTCATTATCTCTTCAATTATTTATATTCAAAGGATGCATGTGGCTATACAAAAGTATTGAAAAAACAAAAGGGAGTAAAAGATAGACAAGTGTCCCAACAATCAAAACAATGGGTACTTAGATGCCTGCCTCCTTGTGAAAAAAAGAAGAGAGAGAAAGAAAAGAAGAAAAAGAGAATAAAAGACAGCCCATGTTTCCTACGAAAGTTCTAAGTTCCAAAAAGGAGAGTGAATCATTGTCAAAGAGCAAATGTAGAATTAGGATTAGCCACCATATATACACCTATCCACCATATTTCATACACATGCACATCTTACTTTGATTGTATGACTTGACTCTCTGTGGATCCGTTGTTTGACTTTACAATATATGAATTGCAAGTATGCTCATTCTTGTTATTGCCACTCCTATAAGCTCCACTATAATTCTTAGTTGTAGGAAGGCATAACATCATTAATGCCTCAGTGAGATCCATAAATACCACATATACTAAGAGACTTGAGGGTGTCATACAATTAAGCTCTGAGTTTTATTTCATAAACTTGCAAAACTCCGAAATATTGGTACTGTGAAGAATTTGAGACATAGTGCTTGACTTGATTGTTCTATCTTTCGATTGCTCAAGACTTATGCAAAAGCTGAGAAGCTCCATAATTAAAGGTATAATGGGTAAGTTTGAAAGTTAGAGCAATTTTGTCTAATCCGGAGGAGAATTTATGTTTGAAAGCATGTGTACATAGAAAGTATGAAAGCATTGTAGCAACTCCTGATCCAAATACTTTGGTAAATTAGGCTTAGTTTGTTTGCCAAGGGACTAGCAAATAGGTAAGCTTTGGGGTGTTATTGACGGTGGATAACGTCAACTTTTATTAGAACTTTAGACATGAAAGGACACATGAATACACACTAGTCTATGGTTTTAACCGACAATTTCCACGAGTTTTCCATGTTCTGTATTTTCCAGGGGCTATTCCAGAAAAGCGTAAAAGAGGGATTAAAGAGCATAAAAGACACGAAACTTAACCGCCAAGGAAACATCATCACGAAGACCCTGGAAGAGTCTGGCACACACTCGAGCAACCGGGGCCTGAAAGCCCACAGCGGGGCGCCAGGCGGCGCTACTATGGGGCCGGCCGGCCCCACCCTATTAGGGTTCGGCCCCCGCTTCTGGAGTCTTCTTCCGCCGTCTCTTAGGAGTCATCTCGGCCCTTTGTTGAAGTCGGTTTGATCCTACGGCGCACGTTCATCCCACCGGGCTATAAATAAAGGGGAAGACCCCCCTGAAGACAATCCCTATTCTTGAGCTTCAATTCAATATCTCCAATTAGGGTTAGATGTTGCAATTAGGAGAGACTAGTTCTTCTAGATGTAGTCTTGTCTAGAGAAGTAGAGAGATAGAGTAGAGGAGTAGAGTTCTGGAGGAGTTCCGGCCTGTCGGCACTTATTCGTAGCTGTATTCTTCTGGATTCAGCTTCCTCGCCCGGAGTTGGGTTCTGAGGTACTTTTGTATTCAACTTCTAATTCAAGTGAGCATTTGTTCTTATTCGTTCTTAAGTTTGCAACTCATATTGAGTACTTTGATCTTGGTAATTGCTTGGTTGAAGTAGTATTTGGTAGTGTAGGCGTGGTGCCTAGGCTAGGTTTACTTGCGAATGTCCCCTATTTGGCCGGATAGTGGTAGATCGCGTAGGTGACAGCTGCGTTGAGTCCTCTATAGTCCACTTCCCATCGATAGGATCGATAGGTGTATAAGTGTCTGGTAGGAGGGAACTCTGATTTCGCCTCTTATTCATGTCACTGCCCAGTTAGAACGATATTATTCAAAGTTTACTGGTTGTTGGAACTAGATAGTCATTAACTATTCCTCTTTCTTGATATTATCTAACCTAATTGTAGGGTTAAGTTCATCGGCTTAGTCATTATCACCTACTTTTCCTTATGAATTCGATATTTAAAACCTCCGGGTGAAATGTGACAGCCGTATATTATCCGTGTGTTTTTAGATAATTTGAATACAATCTTATTTAAGTAGAGTGCAATTAATTTATACCAATAGTAGTGTTTAGGAAAAAGGCGCGGGTAGGACTAGAAGCTTACCACGAACCTAGACTGGCAGCTAGTCGAGGCCGAGGCAGAGCAGAGCGACGGTCTTGACGACGACAGCACACACGGCGGCGTTCACCGACGGAGAACCCCACGTTCCCGAAACCCTATAGCACCAAACGGCAAACCACCTCGCGCATCAGCAACAACACAACCCAGGGAGTCTAAAACGCTATAACGTGAAGGAAAGGGCTCACCGCAACAAACTGGACACAGCAAGGTTGCCCGCGGCGGCGCCCCGGCCGGTGCCGAAGACAACGACGCGCGTTCTGGGGCTTCTGAGACACTACAGTTCGTGAGAAGGGCAGCAATCGATGCACAATGGAGCTAGAGAGTTGGCTGCACGACAAATTGGGCTATGGTGGCTCGGTGGCGGCGAATTTGTCCGTGGACAACGAGGTGGTCGTCGGCGGGCGCGCGGGAAGAAATGGAAAAAAGGGAGGCTCGCCGGCTTTTAAGGAGCAGGGGAGGTGGGGATAAGGATGGCGAGGTCCGGGGCCCCTTCCTGCAACACTGGCGCAGAGGCGACAGCGCGCTGGCCGGCCGGACGGCGGCAGTGCGCATGGCGTGCAGGCCCTGTAGGGGCCTGGAATAATGTAGCACAGAGTTTAGGTCAAAAGCTATTTTGTGTAATTATGCCCTATATACAATTTGAATCAGTGAACACACCAAAAATAAAAGTTGTGGCAAATTCTATGTCGATCATTTTTGGTTTTTGGACCAAGTTCAAATTTGGTTTAGATTTGAAAAATATTCAAAAGGGGGTAAAACTAGGTTTTGAAATTGATTTGAAATTAGTTAAATTCTCTAAATATTTTTCAACAACTTGAAAATCTGTAAAAATAAAAGTTGTTCTAGTTGTTGAGGCCTACAACTTTCATTAAAGATGTTTGGTCAGATTCCTTATAGTTTTTGGAATGATGTTTCAAATTTGAATTTCAAACTAGTAATTAGGGTTTAATTGAAATTTCCATGTAGTAACTTTAAATTTGCCCAAAATAAAAGTTGTTCCATTTTAAAAGATCTACAACTTCTATTAAGGAAACAACACCAAAATCATTTTATTTTTTGAACTAGGGTTTTGGGGTCCGATTTAGAGTTTTTAATTAATTTTTCTTTTAAATTTTCAATTTACATTCACTTATACAATCAATCAAGCATTAATAAGCCAAATCACTCTATGATTCCCTAAGCACAATCATATGCAAGAATAAAACTTATTTTAATTAATTAATAATAATTGGGTTCTATGCCGGATGATTTGCAACTAAATATGATGACATGGCAGTTTTATTAATCGTAACACCAGAGGTGTTACAGCCCTTCCCCCTTAAAGAAATCTCGTCCCGAGATTTGGTACACGACTAAGATCCAAGGCTAAGTAATGGAAAAGAGAATGTATCAAGTAAACTTAGTTCCAACTTGACCATAAAACGACTAGGGGAATTTACATATTTCATAACCAGAAGTTTTACATTTACAAAGTAGCGAAGAACTCGGGGAAATTTTCTGCGCGGTAGTCTTCCGATTCCCAGGTAGCTTCATCTTCGGAATGTTCACTCCATTGGATCTTGTACCATCTGGTTGTGCTCCTTCGAGTGACACAATCCTTTCGGTCCAGGACTCGAATTGGATACTCAGGGTATGTCAGGTCTGGTTCGAGTTCCACTCCTTCAATGTCAATGACTTGATCAGGCATTCGAAGACATTTCTTGAGTTGAGACACGTGGAATACGTTGTGCACTGCGGAGAGGTGGTCTGGCAATCTCAGTTTATAGGCTGCTTTCCCAATGCGTTCCAGGATTTGAAATGGTCCAATGTAACGAGGGGCTAACTTGCCTTTGACTCCGAAACGGCTAACTCCCTTCATTGGTGAAACCTTAAGGTAGACATAATCTCCCACCTTAAATGCTAAAGGTCGACGCCTTTGATCGATTTTGTATCTGCCTGAAATTTTCTTCAGTTTCTTCTACCAAGTCAACTCCAAAGAACCATCTTTCTTCAAGGTCACACCAATTCAGTGAAGTTCGACACCTACGACCATACACAGCTTCGAACGGTGCCATCTTGATGCTTTCTTGATAACTATTATTGTATGAGAATTCTGCTAGTGCCAAACATTCATCCTAGGTGTCAGTGTAAGTGAGTGCACATGCCCTCAACATGTCCTCCAACACCTGGTTGACTCTCTCAGTCTGACCGTTAGTCTGCGGATGATATGTTTTACTATCCAGAAGTTTTGTCCCTTGTGACTTGTGGAAGGACTTCTAGAAATTTGAGACAAACTGAGTACCTCGATCTGAGACAATGGTTTTCGGCACCTCGTGGAGCTTCATCAAATTTTCTATGTATAGCTTTGCATAACTTGCTGCCGTGCATTTGGTTTTGACCGGTACAAAGTGAGCTTGTTTGGTGAGGCGGTCTACGATTACCCAAATGGAATCAAAACCTCTTGCAGTCCGAGGCAAACCTGTGTTGAAATCCATGCTGATTTCTTTCCATTTCCACGCAGGAACAGGCAATGGTTGCAGTTCTCCTTCAGGCTTCATGTGGACAGCTTTTACTTTCTGACAAGTATCACATCTTGCTGCATATCGAGCAATCTCTATTTTTATCTTAGTCCACCAAAATTTTTGCTTCAAATCCTGGTACATTGTTGGTATAAATTAACTGCACTCTACTTAAATAAGATTGTATTCGGATTATCCGTAAGCGCACAGATAATATACCGCTGTCACATTTCACCCAGAGGTTTTAAATATCGAATCCACAAGGAACAGTAGGTGATAATGACCAAGCCGATGAACTTAACCCTTCAATTAGGCTAGATAATATTAAAAAAGAGGAAATAGCTATTGATTTCTAGTTCCAACTACCGGTAAAGCCCACCTGAAACACTAAACTAGATCCATCCGTAACCGCGGGGGAGGCCCAGGCCCAGGGAGCAACTGACCACCTAAAGGCGGTGGCCAGATGGCGCTCCCCAGGGACCGACCACCCCCCTGGTGGGGCCTCCCGGGCCCATCCTCCTCAGGCGGTGCTCATGGCAGTTTGGCAAAGGCGGTTTCAGCTCCTTCCATACTTAGAACGCCCAAACCACCCTAGTTGGACTATAAAAGAGAGGGAGAGCTCCCCTCCAACACACACCATCATTTGGAGCCATTTACCTCACCTCTCACTTGTATTCTTTAGATTAGTCTTAGTATTAGAGCAAGGCAAGAGCTAGCAAGGAGAATTGGTATCTTTGGGAGAGGAAGGAACACCTCGGTATGAATACAATGCAGTTCTCTTCCAAGATCAAGTTCTTATCTTATTTATATAGCAATGCATATGAACTAGAGTATAGTGTTGGACATGTTATGATCATAATATATGAACTAGCTTATAGTTTATGTGTTATGTTCTCGATATGTTCATCGTTGTTCTTCATCGTTCATCGACTTAGTATGAATAGAGGAAGAACTAGGGATGAGGTGACGGTTCATCGTGCCTTCTCGGTTGCTCTTAGCCTAGCCTGTCACTCCGAAGGGGTGGGGTCCTAGGGGGTTAGGAGTTGTTTCCAAGTACGCGAGCATGGTGCTCGGGTATGCGGAGATCGGCGAATATGCCGGTATCCCACGGGCAGAGGGGTAGGTGGGCAGGTGGTGACAGCCTTGTCCATCCCTAGCACTCCCCCACGTTCGGATATTGGGTAGGAGTTCGTAAAGTCTCTATCGGCTGGCAGACGAGCTACGGGGATCTCCCTGTCATCCCAGACCTAGTCCTGATACTGGACATGCTAGTTAGATGTTTACTAACAGTTCTTTGCATAGTTATATATGACCAATGCCTGCTCAATTAGATATATTCTTTTATTCTTTATTTCTCTTTTATCCTTGAGGTCGGCTTAGATGTGTGTCCACTATCTTTGAACTATGATTTACCCCTGCCTATGCTATGTCTACCTATGCATTCAATAAGTGATCATGTTTATACCAAAGCTAGATGCATTCAGTCCTGCCCTCCTACGGGAAATTATAAATACGACACCCCTGAATACTCACGGGTTGAAATGCTACAATGATAGTTCCGTGCGCTTGCGAATTTATCTATACTGAGCTATCATGATTGGCATACCTAAGTACCATTACTTAAGGATTGTAATTCTTGTGCACCCCACGGCGCCGTGTCACAGTTTTGCATATCGTAAGTAATGACGGTTAGGAAGGCTAATTCGGCACTTCTAACTGCTATTATCAGACTGCATTACCTAGGCCGGCGCCATTAAGGGCCAAGGATTACCTTTCTGAAGTAATGGTGGTTGGGAAGGTCAACTTACGTTTCTAGTATTATTATTAAGGATGGACTTATAGTCTATCTTTAGTAGTGATGCTAAGAAACGCCAAAAAGCATTTCTGGCGCCGTTGCCGGGGATGGACTTTTAGTCTATCTTTTGTAACGACGTTAGAAATGCCAACAGTAGTCTCAATGCTAATATGGTTCAAGCTACCATGTTCAACCATTTCTATACCTAACTTCTCTACCTCATAGCACAAGGAAAGATCTTGGGGCTTCACAGTCATACAATTGCAATGAACCTTCCGACTGAGTGCATCGGCGACCACATTCGCCATATCGGGGTGATAATGTACTTCAATATCATAATATTTGATCAACTCGAGCTATCTTCGTTGCCTCATGTTCAACTCTTCTTGAGTAAAGATATATTTTTGGCTCTTATGATCAGTGTAAATGTTACAAGTGCTGCCTAATAAATAATGACGCCATATCTTCAAGGCATGGACCACTGCTGCCAATTCCAAGTCATGAGTGGGACAATTCTCTTCATGTCGCTTGAGCTGCCGCGAAGCATAAGCAATGACTTGGCCCTCTTGCATTAAGACGCAACCAAGACCGGCGCCAGAAGCATCGCAGTACACGTCAAATGACTTTTCAATATCGGGCTGTGCTAAGACTGGTGCAGTGGTCAATAATTTCTTTAAGGTTTGAAATGCTTTCTCACACTCCGGTGACCAGACAAACTTGACATGATTCTTTAACAACCCGGTAATAGGCTTGGCTATTCTAGAAAAATCCAGAATAAAGCGACGGTAGTACCCCGCCATTCCCATGAAACTGCGGACTTGATGTACCGTGGTTGGTGGCTTCCAATTCAAGATTTCTTCCACCTTGCTCGGATCAACTGAAACACCTTCAGCGGACAGGATATGTCCGAGAAACGGGACTCGGTCCAACCAAACTCACACTTGCTAAACTTGGCATAAAGTTGATGCTCTCTCAAGCGGGTCAGGACAACACGTAGGTGGTTGGCATGTTCTTCAGGGGTCTTAGAATAAACAAGGATGTCATCGATGAACACTACTATAAATTTGTCGAGCTCAGGCATGAAGACGAAGTTCATGAGGTACATGAAATAGGTAGGAGCATTGGTTAGGCCGAAGGACATGACTAGGTATTTGTTGACGGTGGATAACGTCAACTTTTATTAGAACTTTAGACATGAAAGGATACATAAGTACACACTAATCTAGGGTTTTAACTGACAATTTCCACGTGTTTTGCATGTTCTGTATTTTCCAGGGACTATTCCAAAAGAGCATAAAAGTAGGGTTAAAGAGCATAAAAGACACGAAACTTAACCGTCAAGGAAACATCATCACAAAGACCCTGGAAGAGTCTGGAACACACCCGAGCAACCGAGGCCCGAGACCCCACAAAGTGGGGCCGGCCGGCCCTAGGGTGGGGCTGGCCGGCGCCTCCCGTAGGGTTTCGGCCCCTACCTTCTGGAGTCTTCTTCCACCGCCTCCCACGATGCATCTCAGCCCTTGTTTCAAGTCGGTTTGATCCAACGGCGCATATTCATCCCACTGGGCTATAAATAAAGGGGCAGACCCCCCTGGAGGCATCCCTATTCCTGAGCTTCAATTCAATATCTCTAGTTAGGGTTAGATGTAGCAATTAGGAGGGACTAGTTCTTCTAGCTCTAGTCTTGTCTAGAGAAGTAGAGAGATATAGTAGAGGAGTAGAGTTCTGGAGGAGTTCCGGCCTGTCGGCGCTTCTTTGTAGCTGTATTCGTCTGGATTCAGCTTCCTGGTCCGGAGCTGCGTTCTGAGGTACTTTTGTATTCAACTTCTAATTCAAATAAGCATTTGTTCTTATTCGTTCTTAAGTTTGCAACTCATATTGAGTACTTTGATCTTGGTAATTGGTTGATTGAAGTAGTATTTCGTAGTGTAGGCGTGGTGCCTAGGCTAGGTTTACTTGTGAATGTCCCTTGATTGGCTGGATAGTGGTAGTTCACGTAGGTGACAGCTACATTGATTCCTCTGTAGTCCACTTCCCGTTGATAGGATCGATAGGTGTATAAGTGTTTGCTAGGAGGGAACTCTGATTTCCACTCTTATTCATTTAACTGCCCAGTTAGAACGATTTTATTCAAAGCTTACCGGTTGTTGGAACTAGATAATCATTAGCTATTTCCTCTTTCTTGATATTATGTATCCTAGTTGTAGGGTTAAGTTCATCGGCTTAGTCATTATCACCTACTGTTCCTTATGGATACGATATTTAAAACCACCGGGTGAAATGTGATAGCGGATAATCTGAGAATAATAATATTTAGTAGAGTGCAGTTAATTTATAGCAACAAGCATTTCTGGCGCCATTGCCGGGAAACGGTTTGCTGATTTTGACTGAGTTTAGCTTAATCTTGTATTATAATTTTATCTTTTCTATTTTATCCCTACCTTTTCATCATTTTATGTTCATCCTTATGGATGCTTTAAATTCCATGCCTATCTATCCATTTGGCATGCGCAACAGCTTCGGGCCACCAAAATCTGTAGAGCCTATCATAACACCTGGCTGTGAGCTGCGCCCATGTCTAATTAATATGATTCGGGACAAACCCTTCTCGGGAGAAGGTAACGAAAATCCATGCTTACACCTACGAGAATTTGAGGAGACCTGTGCATGCTTGCACATTGCTGGCATGTCTGATAAGACTTTAAGGTGGAAGATTTTTCCGTTCTCTTTGATCAGAAGAGCTAAACGTTGGTATAATCGAGCCGTAGGAAGTATGCAAGGGGATTGGGAAACTTTATGCTCTGAATTTTTTTATATTTCTTTCCCATCCATAGAGTAGTTAACCTTCAAAAAGAGGTTCTAACTTTTAGCCAACTAGAACAAGAATCTCTTAGTACATCATGGGATCGTTTTAATGAACTTGTTACATCTGGCCCTGACCTTGGTTTCCTGGATCCCTTACTTATTCAACATTTTTATTTGGGACTTACCAAGAATTTTAGGGAATCCCTTGATTTATCCTCTGGAGGAGCCATTCCTTATTTGCCTACAAGTAAAGCAAGAGCAATGATTAACAAGGTTGCTCAAGCTAATTCCGAGCTCCCCGAGGAAGAGAAGGAATCATACCCCGAACAAGCAGAGGAAGTTTTGGTAGCTAAAACACAACCATTCCAATCCTAGGATCTAGCTGTCAATTCTAAACCATCGAAACCCCACTTTGATGATTTAGACTTCCAATTCGCTAATATGCTTATCAATCAATGTAAATCAGATCTTCTTAGAAGAGCATCTTGGAAAAAATATCGTCAACTTCCTTTCCCCCACTGAAAGACATTGGGAAGAATACAGGGATGGCATGTCTAGTGATGCCATAGAAGGAGAGCCAAGCCACTTAGAAATTAATTCAATCTTCTCCCCTTCTATGCCCACATTAAATGTCTCATCTGAACCCATCTCTAAACCCATCTTTGACCCCGATGATCCTTCTTATGCTCTCTCTCCTAAGTCTCATAATGACCCCAGGATCCTATTAAGACATCCCAAGAATAGGAGTCATGAAGATTATTGGAATGACGAAGAAGAGCTACGACAATGACAGGAATGCATAGAACATACTAGAAACACATACGCTATTGTCAAAGAATGGATGAAAGAGGACGAAGCCTTAGTACTAGCATCTAAACTTGGTCTAGATTGAAATGGTGAGCTTAAATCAATCTCTGTAGTAAACATAACTCATCCAAGTTTAGAGAAAGCCTTAGACGAAACCGAACTTAGAGACACCAATCCATGGGAAATCCTAGAAAATAAAACATCAAATGATTGTCGTAGACATGAAATAATAGAGATAAACTTGTTGCTTATAGACATCTATGAAGAAACACCCTTGGAGTTTAAAAAGAGAGATCACATCAATGAGTATGGGAATTATTTCATTAACACCTCATCGAATCCATGCTCATATGAGAAATCTCCTAGATCAATTGGTCTCTATAACATTATCACACATGAGATCTTCAACCCCCTCATTCTACCCATTCATAAATTTTTTGAAAGGGTGGTTGTAGATGCATATGTTTATCATAAATATTGTAGATCTCGTGGTAATCTTGATATAGGTGCACAAAGACTTGTGTTCTAGAGGAAACCACCCCATGAACTTAAAGGACAATAATTATAAGGTTTCCCAAGAATAACTTTGTGTCCTAAAATAACCACTCTTGAAAAAAAATGAATTGAGCTTGCACCTTTAATTTTACTATAATGCCCTTATGAATTGAGCATAGAATTATAATTATGAAAATATTCCCTCGGGTATTTTTGTCACTAACCATTTTAGGTTTGAAGTAGAAGAATGACAACACTAGGTATGACCAACCAATTATCATGCAACATTAATCCATCCAAACTTAAATTTGCCATGCAAAATTCAAGCTTGGGGGAATGGCCTTATTTCGAAAATCCAATGTTGCTAATATTGGTTGTATCTACTTTTTAATCCATGTTCAATTGTTCGCTTTTTCATCTCTAATTGAATAAATCTCTATAAGTGTTTTCATGTCACCTTTGTTTGCCATAGTAAGATTTGGTTTGGAAGTACTGCAAACACTTCCATTGGCATTTAAATTAAGCGTGGTGCTTAGGTTAATTAGCCTTCCTTAATTAAAACTAGACATGGAGTTTGGTTTGGTTATTGAACTAAAAATTGTTGTAGTAGACATTAGATATTTTGTTGGACTAACCCCTACAGGAAAGTTTCAAGAATTAATCTGGATAAGTCATGAGATAAATTTCAAATCAGAGATGAGACAAGGCGCATGCGAAACTTCAATAACTTTGCAGAGGAAACCACAGCTCATTCATCATGGATGGAAGAACTATGAATATTAATGATTCATTCACTTTATCTTGTGCTGCAAGTTACTTGGACTCAAGCCATGCCGGTATAGAACATAATCTATGCTAACATAATATCAATCCTGTCTTCTTAATAGCATAGATGGAACATGATAAAATTCTAGACAAACAACCTATGTTCCAAAATTGTACATTCCTTCAGGAATGTGTTGTCCACTAATCTGTTGCAGGCATAATAATGAATGGAGTGACAAGGTGTCATAAGATCAAAGAAGCAATAGATGGCAAAAAGGATAAGCAACAAAGGAGACAAGAAGCTCATGAACAACTCAAGATGTAAGAGAAGGAATGGACCACCAGTCATCTACCCTTCATTACATAGTGCCATCACGCTCTAATAATGAAGGTAATATCTTAAGGTAAGTGGTTATTATTTTTCTCTTAATCTTGGTATGCACATAAATGAAGATGCAAACATGTTAGAGTTACGCTTTAATTGATTAATCTAATTAACTCAATATGCTTTGTCCTTTAAGATTGTTCATGGCACCATTCTTTTGATCTCAGTCTTAACCAAATGTGCTAAAACATTGTATTCTATCTTTGGAAGATGATAGTCATACTCATGTGAAAATTTATATATTATGTAGAGATAGACAACCCTTCCATTGGTTAAGCAATTTAAATTTTTTCTGTCATATGAACTTAAATGCAACATAAATGTTTAATCTTTTGATTTTATAACTCATGGTATACAAATTATGCAACACCTACTTAATCTTGTTCAATGTGCCTAAGGCTGGAGAAGAATAAATAAAGAAATAGATTTGGTTCTGTTGGTGTTTTTCCACCAGCAGAGCCCATGCACTTGATCTCTACCTTGGTTTCGCAAACAGGACAACACTTCAACCAAAGTTTACTGATTCCCAAAATTCTACAAGTGAAAGTTCTGTGAACATGCACACTGAGCAAGATGCTGCCAGATCTAACTATTAATGCTCTACTCCAACCTGCTGGCCAACCAAAGGACAAAAGTGACATCACCATCACCAGAGGTACAGTGTCACACCCAATTTTAAGGATAAAATTGAATGAACCAACTTATGTGCGCCCAGAGATCAATCACACACATAAGCGACAAATTACATAGTACCATCACAAGGTTCAATATATAACGAATAATATCACAGAGTCTTTACATAAATAGCAGTGGAATAATATAGATAACTCTCTCACAGAATCTCCATTCCACAGGGAATAGTTGACTGGTGAACACAATCCTAATAATCCTCAGAAGAATCCTCATAGTCATCTGTTACCCATCCGGGATTTTTATCCAAATATGAAAAATAAAGCAAGCGTAAGTACATGTCGTACTCAACAAGAATAACATGGGTTTATGAGGCTCAAATAAGGCAAGACACTGGTTGACAGCGGTTGCTTTTAGTTGATCACATTTTAGCAAATTGAGTAGCAGCAATAGATTATACCAAGGAACAAGATTTGCATGATCATATAAACATGATAATTAATATGGAATAAACATAAATAGAAACTTCAAATTAATAAATTAATATTCAATTATTATTATTCTGTAAGACGTCCAAGGCCGCTCGTGACCGTGAGCACGGCTGATATATCAGTTTTACACTCTGCAAAGGTTGCACACTTTCACCATGAGTCGTGATTTACCATTTTTCTCGAGGTGATCAGCCTCTCGATCCACTACCAAGGTAGATCGGCGGGGTTCACTATGAAGTCTTTCAAAAGCCTCGCTAACATGTCACTAATCAATCCAGGCGCAATGGCAAGGGGCGGTAGAGCCCTCCTTCCAGTGGCACGCACGCGCAGCAGTACACACAAAGACAGGAGCCGCAAAACAACCAGCTCGGCAAGGAACCTTTCAAGATTAATAACATGATAGAAAGTAACTCCATACTTGACTAAAGCCAGAGCCATATAGCCCCCATGGTTGCGCTGTAAGTCCCGGTGTCATACTTACAGATAAGTCCTTAGTCCATGTTGCTAAAAAGCATCTTTTAATCTTTATTTCATAATTAATTATTCAAGTTCATAAGATCATGACATCATCAAGCACTAGCATCACTACTCAAATGCAATCTCATAGGTAACAAGGATCAAGTTATCAAAAGCTAGGAATAAACACTATGGTTGCCAAGGTAGACACATGCATCATGAATTTAGTGATTAAGGTGAATAGGCAACAAGGATGGTCCATGCTATACTTGCCTTGATCAAAGTGCTCTGGAGAACTTGGATCCTCCGTGTACTCTTGATCACCTACGTATTGCTCACCGTCTGAACTCGATCATAAAATCACCACACAATCATCGTAGCAATCATACACGAAGCAAACAAGATCTATATTAGAAATAGTACACCAACAGTGGAAAAACAGATTGAAAAGTGTATAAAAATAATCTACGCGTCGCTACGATTCCAACGATATATAGTTCATGCAAATCGGAGTTCAAACGGGAAAGTTATGAAATAAACAAGTTTTACTTTAATAAAATAATAGATTAAATCTAATCTCGAATTTTAAAAGTTGAAAACATGAGTAACAGTAGCATCATTAGATAGATTACAAAATTACGAATCTAACGAGACTTGAACGGATCAAATCGGAGCTAAAACGAATAAAATATGGCCGAAATAAACTGAGTGGCAAATCTGTAAATATTGAAAACGTATTTTTGAATCTAAACTGAGGAAAATACGTTTTCTAAATAGGAAAGCGTAATCTGAGAAATACGCCAAAGGACCGCGGGTTAGAACATTAAAAAGCTCAGGGGGTTTTCTGCAAAATTGCCAGCGAAGGGGTATCTCTCCCTGTGAGCCGTTGGATCGGCCGTGGACGGCGCAGGTAGCTCGGGGGAAAGAGGGGCGGCTCTGGTCGCCGGAGTCGGGCGGCGCCCAGCCGATTCCTCGCCGGCAAGATGGCCGGAGACGGCGTTTTCGGGGCTAGGAAGCTCGGCACACCTCGGGACCTGGTCGGGAAGCAAGAGGAGTTCAAGCCGAACCTATCTATGGTTTCGGTTGCCACAGAGGTAGCTCGGGGAGGATGCGGCGAGCTAGGTGGCGGAACTATGGTGGCGGCGAAGCTCGGCATCATGGCTGTAGTGCACAAAACCGAGGGAGAAGGGGTCGAAAAGGTTCCTGACCTTGCTGTGAAGCTTGGAGAATAACCAATTTCGACGGAGAAGTCTTCCCGAGGAGAAATCGACGGCGGCGGCGGGGCTCGGGGCGACGGCGGAGCTCGGGGCGGCGGCTAGGGCAAGATTGGAGGGCGTGGCTTGCTCGGGAACTTGTGGGGAGGGACGGCATGGCTCGGCCGACCTATATAGGGGCGCGAGGGAGCGTACTTGGGACGGACTCGGCCGAAAAATCCGGCGGTTGCCTTCTGTTAGAGGCGGCGCTCGTGCTCCGCTCGGACTCCGACTGGAGGAAGGGGATGGCGCGGGGCAGCGGGCCCTACGCGTCAGCGACGGGGGAAGAGGGTCGCGGCTTCCTTTTACGGGCCAGTGGAGGCATGCACGGGATGGACTCGGCCACGCCAAGAGAGGAGGCCGGGGTGGTTACGGCGCGGCCGTGTCCGCTTCGAACACGAGCAGGAGGAGGAGGAAGATGACTTGTGGGCCCCGCGTGTCGGTCACAGACGGAGAGGGATGGCGCTGCGCGGCTGGCTCGCCAAGTTTGGGCCCTGGCCCAAGCGGGAGAGAAAGGAGGAGGAGGAGGAAATGGGCTCCGAGCTGGGCTGCAGCGCGAAGGAGTTGGGCCTCGACTGGGCCGAAAGAGAGGAGGGGTGAGGTTTCTGTTTCCCTTTTTTTTTCAACTCATTTTCAAATAGGTTTCCAAATACATTTGTATATTTTCAAATCTCAATAAAGTGCAAATCAAACAAAATATCTTTGAGCAGCATGGATGCAACAAATCATGTTTCTATGCCCAAGGGTTTATTTTAATTCAAAAAAAAATATTATTCTATATATTAAATGCTCAATCAATTGCATAAATAAATCAAATTAAATTCCTATTTCAAAAATTGAAAATTTCCAGGTGTTACATACAGCCATCAAGACCTCCATCTCTAAGACGGAGAGATATACAAGAGTGGAAGAAAAAGTCCTAACGGCAGACTTTAAATTTCACACCCTTGCCATAAGGTAATATGGTAGTTATCTAATTAATTAGTATTTCTATCTACATTAGTAATTTCACTTTAGCATATTCATATTTATGCATATCAAAACGAAAAATAAAAAAAATAAAATAAAAATCTTTATTGTCTTATTTACTGCATCACAAAATATTAAAAGCCCCATGTGAATAAACTTATGGTAACCCTATAGGAGTATTTACTGTGGTGGCATAAAAAAATGATAATAGCATCTGTATTTACTTTCTTGCATTATAAAAATCCTAAGCCCATGAGAATAAATATTATCCGTGGTGGCATAAAAATAAAATATATATCATGCATACATATTTACTTTTCTGCATAAGAAAGTTAGAAAACCCTAAAAAGAGAATCCTGCTAGAACCTATCAATTTAAAATCAACTCAAAAGAATAATCAATTACTTATTAGCTGACCGCTAACCCCTTATCACATTCGAGCCTCGAGTTTTGGTTTTCTTGTTGGATTATAATTATGCAGGATAACACTATGACTAAGGAGTGAGTCCATCAATGGAGCCCACTAGGACTCTTGCTGACAAGCTTGCTCTAAAAGATCATCAATACCATGTATTGCAAACATCTAGCTTGGGGGAGGAGCATCCCCTAGTTATCAGGTAACTATACCTATGCGATTATAGAGTCTATTTTATAAAGTCATAAAATACCAAAAATATGTGAGCACATGAAGGTTCACAATAGTATCACAGGAAAATCTAAAAATACTAAAAATATGTGGGCACATGAAGGTCCACCCAATTAGGAAAGTTTTGCTGGAAATATAAAATCAATCACTACCATGGAGTGGTACTAAACCTAACCCCTCTCCATAAGATTTGGTATTTTTGTTGGCAATTGAGTTTCAAAGGAAAAATACAATATCAAAGAGCTAGTCAACCTGACACCCTTACACTACCAATACACTTGCTCCCAGAAGGATCACTCAATTTGCAACATCAAAAACCCTGTCAAACATCCAGCTTGGGGGAGGGCACCCTCCATTTAAAATTCAGCTAAGTATAAGTTTCCCACCTTATTATTATTGTACCATATCGCTTTTTTCGCGTGAGTTAACTAATAAGACAAAATTTGAAAACCAAATAAAAACTTAGCTATATATTAGAGTGGTCTTAGAGTGTGTCTATAGTCAGTCTAGGTTAGAGTCAAATAAAAATTGGAGAACATTAAAATTTTGTCTTGGAGATGATGAATAGTTTCTCTGTTGTAATTCCTTTCAAGTGCCTAGTTTTTAACCTCAAATTCTCCCGAGTTTTGGACATAACTGTTTTGGCTTAAGATTTACTCTGAACCTGAAACTTGTGGAGGCATATGCTTGAGCTAAGTCTAGGTGATTGATTGATATGATACATGAAGGTTGAGCTACTGTTTATCTTATTCCTAGCAGTACTAAGTTCTAGAGATTTATTTCAAATTTAAAATCTTACATGGTGAGCTCTTGTATGACAAAGTGTAAATTCCTACCAAAGCCATATATGATACTTTTAGAGATAGGAAAACTTTTGTACATTTATGACGCTTGCTTTGAATTGAGTTTAGTCAACCTTTATTGTATACCTTATGAGAGTCTTGTCATGCTTTTAAAATCAAGATCAATTACACACTCCACCCACATATGCATTACTCCTACTCTGGGAGTAAGCGCAATCATTTTCCACTTCCAACCAGATCCACCTTAAAAATGTTTTTCTCCTACACTAGGAGTAAACACCCAAAAATATACCCTATAGGACAGCCCCTGTTTAATCGCTCTATGTTCTTACCATTATCTCTCCAATTGTTTATATTCAAAGGATGCATGTGGCTATGCAAAAGTATTGAAAAAAAGAAAAGGGAGTAAAAGATGGACAAGTGTCCCAACAATTAAAACAATGGGTACTTAGATGCCTGCCTCCCTATGAAAAAAAAGAGAGAGAGAAAGAAAAGAAGAAAAAGGAAATAAAGATAGCCCATGTTTTTCCGAAAAGTTCTAAGTTCCAAGAGAGAGATCTATTTTTAAAGAGCAAAAGTGGAATTAGGATTAGCCACCTTATATACACATATCCACCATATTCCAGACACATGCACATCTTGGTTTGATTGTATAACTTTACTCTCTGTGGATCCATTGTTTGACTTTACAATATATGAACTGCAAGTATGCTCATCCTTGTTGTTGCCACTCCTATAAACTCCACTATAATCCTTAGTTGTAGGAAGGCATAACATCATTAATGCCTCAGTGAGATCCATAAATACCACATATACTAAGAGACTTGAGGGTGTCATACAACTAAGCTCTGAGTTTTATTTCGAAAACTTGCAAAACTCTAGAATATTGGTACTGTGAAGAATTTGAGACATGCTGCTTAACTTGATTGTTCTGTCTTTCAATTGCTCAAGACTTATGCAAAAGCTGTAAAGCCCCGTAGTTAAAGGTAAAATGGGTGAGTTCGAGAGTTAGAGCAGTTTTGTCTAATCCGGAGGAGAATTTCTGTTTGAAAGCATGTGTACTTGAAAGGCATGATAGCATTGTAGCAACTTCTGATCCAAATACTTTGGTAAATTAGGCTTAGTTTGTTTGCCAAGGGACTGGCAAACAGGTAAGCTTGGGGGTGTTTTTGACGGTGGATAACGTCAACTTTTATTAGAACTTTAGACATGAAAGGACACATGAGTACACACTAGTCTAGGGTTTTAACTGACAATTTCCACGAGTTTTGCATGTTCTGTATTTTCCAGCGACTATTCCAGAAAAGCATAAAAGAAGGGTTAAAGAGCATAAAAGACACGAAACTTAACCATCATGAAAACATCATCACGAAGACCCTGGAAGAGTCTGGAACACACCCGAGCAACCGGGGCCCGAGACCCCACAAAGTGGGGCCGGCCAGCCCTAGGGTGGGGCCGGCCTGCGCCTCCCCTAGGGTTTCGGCCCCCGCCTTTTGGAGTCTTCTTCCACCGCCTCTCATGATGCATGTCGGCCCTTGTTTCAAGTCGGTTTGATCCAACAGCGTGTATTCATCCCACCGGGCTATAAATAAAGGGGCAGACCCCCCTGGAGGCATCCCTATTCCTGAGCTTCAATTCAATATCTTCAGTTAGGGTTAGATGTAGCAATTAGGAGAGACTAGTTCTTCTAGATCTAGTCTTGTCTAGAGAAGTAGAGAGATAGAGTAGAGGAGTAGAGTTCTGGAGGAGTTCCGGCCTGTCGGCGCTTCTTCGTAGCTGTATTCGTCTGGATTCAGCTTCCTCATCCGGAACTGCGTTCTGAGGTACTTTTGTATTCAACTTCTAATTCAAGTAAGCATTTGTTCTTATTCGTTCTTAAGTTTGCAACTCATATTGAGTACTTTGATCTTGGTAATTGCTTGATTGAAGTAGTATTTCATAGTGTAGGCGTGGTGCCTAGGCTAGGTTTACTTGTGAATGTCCCCTGATTGGCCGGATAGTGGTACTTCGCGTAGGTGACAGCTACATTGATTCCTCTGTAGTCCACTTTCCGTTGATAGGATCGATAGGTGTATAAGTGTTTGGTAGGAGGAAACTCTGATTTCCACTCTTATTCATTTCACTACCCAGTAAGAACGATTTTATTCAAAGCTTACCGGTTGTTGGAACTAGATAATCATTAGCTATTTTCTCTTTCTTGATATTAGCTAGCCTAGTTGTACGGTTACATTCATCGGCTTGGTCATTATCACCTACTATTCCTTGTGGATACGATATTTAAAACCTCCGGGTAAAATGTGACAGCGGTATATTATATCTGTGCGCTTGCGGATAATCTAAGAATAATAATATTTAGTAGAGTGCAGTTAATTTATACCAACATACTGCATGACGGTGGACTCTTTCTGCAGTAGGGCCAGGAATTGGTCCAGCTTCATCTTCATCACACCGGCTGGGATATAATGGGCACGGAAAGCTTCACGGAATTCTGCCCAGGTCATTTGGTATCTATCGGGCTGAGCTGCCAGGAGATTTGCATGCCAAACGCTGGTAGGACCTCGTAGTTGCTGTGCCGTGAACAGGGGCTTCTGTATCTCTGTGCAGTGGATCAGACTAAAATTTTGCTCCATGGTGCCGAGCCAATCATCAGCTTCCAATGGCTCATCGGCCTCGGTGAACACAGGTGGACGAGTATCCGTGAAGTCCACATATGTTGTCTCATCATCGTCGCGGCGGCCTCGGCGCCCACCATGGTTGTCTCCGTTTTGCGCAAGCGCTGCGGCGGCATTGGCCAAAGCTGCAATAGCATCTGCCATGGTTGGTGGAATAGGCGGTGGATTGGGAGCACCAGTGTAACACCACTGTGTTACTGAACTAAAATTTGGCATGTCATCATGAAGCATTGGATGTCATCTGTGATTGCTATTAATTTTGCCCTGCATCAACTAAAACAAGTTTAAATTTATATTGATGGCTTGTGCTTAGGGCAATAGAGTGAAATTAACCGCAAATTAATTTTTAAACCCTAGAATGGGCTAAAACCCTAGTTTCAAAACTATATGGAATTGGACTTTGGTCCCAAAAGCAAAGTTGTAGATTTTATTAAGTAGAGCAACTTTGGTATACAAAGTTTTCAAGTTTCCATTTGGAAATTCAAATTAAACCTGACTTTCTACTTCCAAATTTGAATTTAAAACATCAAGTTAAAAATAATTTGGAATCTGAAGTTGGTCATTAAACAAAAGTTGTAGAGCTCACTAAACTGAGCAACTTTGATGTTTATAGATTTTGAATTTCTTGAATAAATATTTGAGATTTAATTCGAATTGGAAAAGGGCTATTTACACCCCTTTTAAATTACTTAAAAAATATTCAAAATTTGAGAATGATTTAAATACTAAAGTTGTTCAGTTTCAAATTCAGCACATTTGATATATTGGACATTTTTTGACTTAATGTATGAAACCTGAAGTAAATTTAAAGAAAACAAAAATCGGGATAACTTCTGGCTACAGTAACTCGGAGGCAGTGCTCGCCACCGAGCACCCTGCCTGCCTGCTTCATCGCCGCCGCTTCCCCGTGCGCGGGCACGCAGCTGCACGCATGGCGTTGCTCAGGGCGACGTGGCGAGCCTCGCCCTAATATGTCGAGGCCACAGAAGTGATCTTCGTCCTATTTAAGCGCAAGGACGAGCTCGCCGAAGCCCTTTTTCCCCTCTGTCTCGCCGCCATCCGAACGAGTTCGCCGGTGAAATTCATCGTTGTCGCTCATCCTCATGCAAAATTGACAGTGCAAATAGCTTCGCCTGCTCCTTGCGCAACCATAGAGCCCAACCGCGCATGCTCTCGTCACCGGAATCGCGCTGAGCATCGTCGTCTTCCTCGGAGTCCGACCGGAAGCGCCGCCGTGATCTAGTTCGTCGGGGCCAAGTCGTTTCGGTGAGATTTTCCGATGTTTTCAGTGTCGTTTTGAGTTCACCCTGGCTCTGTGGTTCTGATGCTCGCGTCGGTTTCCTTGGTGAAGCCTTGTCGTCGTCGGAACGAGCTCGTTGTCGTCGGAGCGCGCCGCCGGAGACACGGTCGTCGTCGAGCTCATCTCTCCAGCCATCTTTCCGTCCAACCAAAGTGAGCAGCAAGGCTAGGTGAGCTCTAGGAAGCTCATGGTGTAGACGGTTTGGTTTGGGAACGCCCATCGTGGCGGGAACGCGAGGGTGCCGGCGAACGGCCGCCGCCGGGCCGCCATGAGCGCAACTGTGCTCGTTAGGGTTGCCTGCTTGTTCAATTGAGCATGGGGATAGGGGTGCGGTCGCGTGGGGAATGTTTCGACCCACTGGCGACGTTACTGTCGCCACCGGCCGCCCGCGGCCTTGGCCGATGGCCGCGCCTCCTGCCTAGAACAGAGGAAGGAGGAGGCCCAAGTTGGGCCAGGCTAGGCCGGCCGTGGCCTTGCTGGGCCAAGCCAGAGGGAAGCAGGCCCAGCAGTGCTGTGGTGTTCTTCAATTTGTTTTTTCCATTTTCCTAAGAAATGAATAGTACTAGTATTTGTGAATTTTGTAGGGATTAATGTGGAGCGCCAGAAATTGTGAAAATAATTATATAACCTCTCTGTGTAATGTAGTATTTATGAAAAATACGAAATTTTTATTTTGAGTATTATCTGTTTGTGAGAAAAATAGACATTTTAATTAAGAAATGGTCTTTCTATGATTTTTATAGCTCAAAATAATTACCCAAAAAGTGTGAAATTTTTGTAGTAGCTATTATGACCAGTGAGCTACCCCTACAAAATTTGTAGCTTATTTGGATGAAGTTTAATTATTTGGTAAATTACCTTTAATTAAATAAATAAATAAAATAATTAAATATTAATCCCTTTAGGGTTTGTTTGATATTTTAGGATTGTGTGAAGACTTAGGATCAGGAAAACACTAATTGGTCCTAAGCACTTTTCTTAGTGTTGAAAGTCGTGCTAATGGCGGCTTTCTATGACTATTAAAATAATTAATGAAATAATTATGTAACATTAACACTGTTAGGTGAGGTCTTGCTTACAACTTTACCGTGATGAAAAGTTATACTCAAGGTTATTAGGTTAACATTTGTTTATTTGCCAATCATATCATTTGCACCGTCATTAAGCATGCATCATTATCACGTATAGTGACCGAAGCCGAGGGTGTCAAGACCGAGGAAGTCGTCGTTGACGAGACCTCGGGAGCCATCGGAGGATTTGACATCTGTGGTTCTGATCCTGATCCGTCCCTCGCCGTGCAACAAGGCAAACCCCGATGCATTAGCCCCTCCTTGTGTTTTACAAAGTTTTATCACCTTGAGTTAAATTGCTGCATTAGGTTGATAGGAGTTGATTGTCACCCACTTGCTGCATTTACCTGCCTTGATATATATTACCCTTGAAACCTGATTTAAAAGCAAATGATTATGAAATGCTTAGCCAGGCTTAATAGTTGAGTTTTTATGAAAAAGATATTTTGTATGCTTGCGGGTATACGATTATGTACTATTATAATTATTCGACAGGGCAGCGGACTTGCATTGAGAAAGGAATCTCAATGTAGTGTCTTCGACTGTCTATTAAGAAAACGAAATGAAATCCATTAGAGACCATTCGTTGTCGGCCTACTGAGATCAAGACTTTTTAACTAGCCACATACTACGGAAAGCCTCTGACTCCGGACACTCATCTACTTGAACCGACAACCACGCACTGAGAGTGGAGAGATGGCGAGAGTAGCATGTACCCTCGTGGCCGGCGTGTCTAGAGAGGAAAGGAGTACTGTGCTCTCGGGTGGCGCAGGACCGGTTCAAGTTTTGGAAAAGCCGTGGTAGGCGGGGTTGGTATATGCAAGCTTAAGTGCTACATATGCAGTGTGGATAGGGATCCCCAGCTGGGTTTTCAATCGATTCGAATCTCCATTGCTTGTCGGTTAATGCAGACTTGATCCTTCGACTTCCAGCAAAGAGTGGTTCGGAACTAGGTGAAAGACATGGGAAAAGGGTGAATACTGAGATTATCTTAATGAATCAATCTAGATTCAGGATTAAGTTTTAAGCTGACTTAGAGAGCTTTTCTGTAAAACTCTTGATTCTTGCTAAAGCCTCTCCTTGTTTCCTCTCAGCCTGCATTCCTGAGTTTTCTTCCCAATTTTTAGTCGGGTACGTCTTGCGGAGCACCCCTTGTACTCAGGGTTTGTTAACCCTATGTTGCAGGAAATCTGCAACCCAAGGTCTGCCTTAGACCTTGCTGCAGGACGGTGTTCGAGGAAGTGGTCGAGGAGGATAGTGATAGTGAATGAGTATTTGATCCCTTGGGCAGGGATGATATGTAATATATGTTGTATAAGCTACTTACCTACTGCCACTACTCGTATTTTGGTTTTGTAATAGTCGTACCTATGTTTAATTAAAAACACTGGGTTGTAATCATATGTAATATTTTAAGTCTTCCGCTCTTGTACTCCGAGTTGTGTAATTTGTATGAAATGTTGCACTCTGTAACCTCTTCGCAATTAAGATCCTGTTAGGAGAAAACGGGTTTTCGTGTAAACCCGGCAGACCCTTTTAGGTTATGTGGGTCACCTGCACGGCTGTCGAAGGTCTTTGGGACAACGACAGGTGCATGTGGGCCATATAGCTTAGGAGGTTCTATTACAGCTGGTACCGGAGCCTTAATTGCAAAGACTTGCAGGGTCTTTTTGCAAAATTTCAAAATAATTTGGATCCATTATTAATTTGTATTTTGGTCCAAATTGCTTATTATCTTGTCTTAATCAATTTAATAAAAGTAAAAATTGATGAGTATCGGCATTGTAGGGAAATAGAATCTATGGTATACTGGCCCTATGTTTGAAAATTTATTAAGTCAATTTATTGTTTTGCTTATGCATGTTTCGTAAGTACGTTGCATGCATCATAATTGTTAAACTTGATAATAATTACCTTCCTTCTTAAAGGGGCATGGGATTAGTAGAACCAAACCTATTCTTGCTAACCTATAATTTCGTTAAACTAATTCTAGCTTACCTTCTACAGATGGCCCGTACCAAGCGCACCGCTCACAAGAGGGTTGGACCTCGAGGTGTGCCACAACACCAGATTGCACCAAGAGTTACCCCCAACAGTAGCCAAGCTGAGCTGTGGGCGGAGATCGAGAGGCTGCACGAGCGTCTCGACAAGATGTTTGACAACCGATGTAGGGGCGCGATCGAAGTGCGCCAATTGAAGACACGTCTGCGAGAGGTGATGGTGGAACGTGACCTCACGGGACAGCAGGGTGACCTTGCCCAGACTCAAGTTCACGAGTTAGAGGATTATGCAATGGACCTCGAGCGGCAGAATGAGGAGGTGCGCGAGGAGATGTACCGACTGTACCATTAGCTGCACCCTCACGGCGCGTCCGAAGAGATGGACCAAGACGAACAGGACGAGGAATCCAGCGAGGCCAGCAACATGCCTGCATCAACCAGCACTGATTAGGATAGTTTAAGACTTAGGTTGAGTATGTAGAATAGTCATCTAACTAAGGTTAAACACTAAGCTGTGTCGTGTTAGGAGCGCGACAAATTTTGGTATTGTAATCTGTAAAGTGCTATGTACTGCTAAGGTTTGAAATAAGTATATGTGAATATGGTTTGTTTATATATACAGATGCCGGTGCATACTCGTGCTTCTGATGAGGCTAGAACCTCTCATGGCGGAGATGAGCTTCCTAATCCGCCACCAATTCCACCAACACTAGCTAATGCTATCACCGCACTAGCGAATGCCATTGCTCAACTAGCACAGAATCAAAATCAGAATAATCAGGGGAACCATCGTGGGTGTAACAACCGGGATGAAACCACTTATGTGGATTTCACAGATACCCGTCCACCGGTTTTCACTAAGGCTGATGAGCCATTGGAGGCTGATGATTGGCTCCGCACCATGGAGCAAAAGTTTAGTCTTATTCAATGCACCGAATATCAGAAGCCTCTGTTCGCAGCACAGCAACTTCGGGGAGCTACCAGCGGCTGGTGGGCGAACTTTGCAGCCCATCCGGAAGATCATCGTGTGACATGGGCCGAGTTCCGTGAAGGTTTTTGTGCCCATTACATTCCTGTTGGAGTGATGAAGCTGAAGTTAGATGAGTTTCTTGCACTTCGCAAGAAGGACACCGTGATGCAGTATGTGTCCAAGTTCAACCACCTTTCTCAATATGCACCTGATCATGTGAACACTGATCGCAAGAAGAAAGACTGCTTTGAAAAGGGTTTGAACTCAAAAATTCAGAGAGCGTTGACCTCAAACCCAGATGCCACTTATCACCAGGCGGTCAACATAGCAATCGCCTATGAGGCTAAGAACTGTGCTCATCGGGCAGAGAAACGAAAGAAGAAGAATGTGCCGACCGGATCTTCTGGTGGTAAGAAGCGCGAGAAGATTGTGTTCCATCCTATTCAACACCAACGCACCCAATATCCACAGCCACAATATCCACCCCGGCAACAGGTTGTTATCCGTCCTGTTGCCGCGCCACAGAACACTAATAAGCCAAATACCACTCAGTTGAACACCCCTGGTGTTCGTATTCAAGCTCCACCACCAAGCTACAACGCTCCATGCTTTAATTGTGGGAAGCCCGGGCATTACTCCCGTGATTGCCCATTTTTGAGACAGTATAATCAGAATGTTCCAAGAGTTGCTGGTGGTCAGCAGCAGCAACAGAATCAGAATTGTAACAACCAGCAGAACCAGAAAGGTAAGGCCGTGAAGAAAGTCGGACAAGTCCACTATACTCAGGTCAATGAGATTCTAGAAGGAGAACCCGTCATGCTTGGTAGGTTTCCTGTTGCAAATCATTCTGCCATTATGCTTTTTGATTCTGGTGCATCTCATACTTTCATCAATTGTACATTTGTCATTGAGCATGATATTCTAATTGGGGAAGCTAAGGAAAGTATTATAGTGCAGTCGCCTGGGGGACGACTGAGTACCAAGGAAATGGTATATCAGGTACCTATAGACTTGGGTGATCATATTTTCCCTACATCCATGATAGTGTTAAAGGATCAAGATATAGATGTGATCCTAGGTATGAACTGAATGTACCAGCGAGGAGCTATTATTGATACTCTGAATAGAACTATAAAGGTGAACTTACCTAATACTACTTCTCAACTTCTCATACAACTTCCAACACCTCATAGGGCTGTTGAAAGAGTTAATGCCACCTCAGTAAAAGAAGTTCAGGACATTCCGGTAGTCTGTGAGTTTCCAGATATGTTTCCTAAAGATCTGCCTAGGTTACCTCCTGACTGGGATGTAGAGTTTCCCATTGAGTTGAAGCTGGGAACAGCTCCAATTTCCCGAAGGTCCTCTAGAATGCCTCCGAATGAGTTGGCAGAACTAAAGATTCAGCTGCAAGAGTTGCTTGACAAGGGATTTATTAGACCAAGTTCTTCTCCATGGGTTTGTCCTGCTATCTTTGTGAAGAAGAAGGACAAGACCCTAAGGTTGTGTGTTGACTATAGACAATTGAATGAAGTCACTATTAAGAACAAGTACCCTCTGCCTCGGATTGATCTTCTTTTTGATCAGCTTGCTGGAGAAAGGGTGTTTTCTAAAATTGACCTTCGCTCTGGGTATCACCAAATAAAGATCCATCCTGAAGATATTCCTAAGACAGCTTTCACCACTCGTTATGGGCTATATGAGTACTTGGTCATGTCTTTCGGTCTGACCAATGCTCCTGCTCATTTTATGTATCTGATGAACTCTGTGTTCATGCCAGAGTTGGACAACTTTGTAGTTGTGTTCATAGATGACATCTTGATATATTCAAGGAGCGAGGAGGAGCATGCGGAACATCTTCGCATTGTTCTGACTCGATTAAGGGAGCATAAGTTGTGTGCTAAATTCAGCAAGTGTGCATTTTGGTTGAAGGAAATCCAATTTCTGGGACATATACTATCAGCCGAAGGCGTAGCTGTCGATCCTAGCAAAGTTGAGGAAGTCTTGAATTGGCAATCGCCGACCACTGTTCATCAAGTCAGAAGTTTCCTGGGAATGGCAGGATACTATCGCTGATTCATCCCTAACTTCTCTAAGATAGCTAAGCCAGTCACTGAGTTGCTCAAGAATGATGTGAAGTTCAAATGGTCAACTGAATGTGAAGAAGCTTTTCAAGCTCTAAAGAAACTCTTGACTACTGCTCTGTCTTAGCTCAGCCTGACATCGAGAAGCCGTTTGATGTGTATTGCGATGCCTCAGGCATTGATATTGGTTGTGTGCTGATGCAAGAAGGCCGAGTCATTGCATATGCATCTTGTCAGCTGAAGCGACATGAAGAGCACTATCCAACTCATGATCTGGAGTTAGCCGCTGTTGTTCACACTCTAAAGATTTGGCGTCATTATCTGCTAGGCAACACTTGTCACATATATATAGATCACAAGAGTTTGAAGTATATCTTCACTCAGTCAGAATTGAACATGAGGCAAAGAAGATGGCTCGAACTGATAAAGGACTATGATCTAGAAGTGCATTACCATCTTGGTAAGGCGAACGTAGTTGCCGATGCACTTAGTAGAAAGGCTTACTGCCATTGTCTGACTGTGAGTCCGTTAGACCTTTCTTTGTGTTATGAGCTTGAAAAGTTGAACATCGAGATGGGTCAACAAGGCAGTTTAACCAACCTCAGCATTGAGACGACTATCCGAGAAGAGATCGTTGCTGCACAGAAAGAGAATAAGGGCATTAAACACATCAAGGAAAAAGTTTTAGCTGGAAAAGCTGACTGTTTCCGAATTGATGATGATGGTGTCGTATGGTTCAAGAATCGTCTAGTAGTTCCAAAGGTTTCTGAGCTATGTCGAAAGATCATTGATGAAGCGCACTTAACAAGATTTTCTATTCATCCGGGAAGCAATAAGATGTATCAGGACCTGAAACAGTGATTCTGGTGGACCAAAATGAAGATTGAGATTGCTCAATATGTTGCTGAATGTGATACCTGTCAGAGAGTAAAAGCTGTACATATGAAATTAGCGGGTGAACTCCACCCATTGCCTATTCCTGGAGGCAAGTGGGAGGATACAGTATGGACTTTATAGTGGGTTTGCCCAAGACATCCCGAGGGTTTGATTCAATCTGGATAATAGTGGATCGCCTCCTAAACAGGCTCACTTTATACCCGTCAAAATCCTCTATCCTGCATCGACCTATGCAAAGGTATACATTAATAACATCATGAAACTTCACGGGGTGCCGAAGACTATTGTGTCTGACAGAGGTACACAGTTCGTCTCCAACTTTTGAAAATCTTTCCATGAGTCCATGGGTACCAAGCTCCTGCACAGTACTGCTTATCATCCTCAGACTGAGGGTCAAACTGAGAGAGTCAATCAGATTCTCAAAGATATGCTGAGAGCCTGTGTTCTGAATTATTCAGCTAGTTGGGACGAATATTTGCCCTTAATAGAATTTTCTTATAATAATAGCTATCAGGAAAGTATCAAGATGGCACCGTTCAAAACAGTATATGGTCGCAGATGTCGAACCCCGCTGAATTGGTCCAAACCCGGGGAACGATGGTTCTTTGGAGTTGACATGGTTAAAGAAGCCGAAGAAAAAGTTCAAACTATTCGGGCTAATATGAAGGCGGCACAGTCTCGCCAAAAGAGTTATGCTGACAGGAGACATCGACCTCTAGCATTCAAGGTAGGAGAATATGTGTATCTGAAAGTCTCACCTATGAAGGGAGTTAGCCGTTTAGGGGTTAAGGGAAAGTTATCCCTGCGCTACATTGGTCCGTTTCAAATTATACAGAGGTGTGGACCTGTAGTGTATTGATTGAAATTACCTGAGCAATTGCCAGAGGTTCACAATGTGTTTCACGTGTCACAGTTGAAGAAGTGTCTTCGAGTGCCTGATCGAGTCATCGACCTTGAAGGGGTAGAACTCAAATCAGACTTGACCTATGCAAAGTACCCGATCAAAGTCTTGGACCAAAGGGATCGAGTCACTCGAAGGACAACCATGAAGTGGTACAAAGTTTAGTGGAGCCAGCACACTGAAGAAGAAGCTACATGGGTATCTGAAGATTTTCTATCTGAGAACTTTCCGGAGTTCTATGCTTCCCTGTAGTCTAATCTATTTCTTCTGTTTTATAAAAATGCAAATTTCCCCACCTGTTCTATAGCAATAAAAGAAGTGTGTTTGTGTGACACATTTTCTTTTCCATTACTCAACCCAGGGTTTTTAGCGTTACTAAATCTCGGCGCGAGATTTCTTTAAGGGGGAAGGGCTGTAACACCACTGTGTTACTGAACTAAAATTTGGCATGTCATCATGAAGCATTGGATGTCATCTGTGATTGCTATTAATTTTGCCCTGCATCAACTATAACAAGTTCGAATTTATATTGATGGCTTGTGCTTAGGGCAATAGAGTGAAATTAACCGCAAATTAATTTTTAAACCCTAGAATGGGCTAAAACCCTAGTTTCAAAACTATGAGGAATTGGGCTTTGGTCCCAAAAGAAAAGTTGTAGCTTTTATTAAGTAGAGCAACTTTGGTATACAAAGTTTTTCAAGTTTCCATCTGGAAATTCAAATTAAACCTGACTTTCTGCTTCCAAATTTGAATTTAAAACTCCAAGTTAAAAATAATTTGGAATCTAAAGTTGGTCATTAAACAAAAGTTATAGAGCTCACTAAACTAAGCAACTTTGATGTTTACAGATTTTGAATTTCTTGAATAAATATTTGAGATTTAATTCGAATTGGAAAAGGGTTATTTACCCCCTTTTAAATAACTTCAAAAATATTCAAAATTTGAGAATGATTTAAATACCTAAGTTGTTCAGTTTCAAATTCTACACATTTCATACATTGGACATTTTTTGACTTAATGTATGAAATCTGAGGTAAATTTAAACAAAACAAAAATCGGGATAACTTCCGACTACAGCAACTCGGAGGCAGTGCTCGCCACCGAGCACCCTGCCTGCCTGCTTCATCGTCGCCGCTTCCCCGTGCGCGGGCACGCAGCTACACATGTGGCGTTGCTCAGGGTGACGTGGCGAGCCTCACCCCAATATGTCGAGGCTACAGAAGTGATCTTCGTCCTATTTAAGCGCAAGGACGAGCTCGCCGAAGCCCTTTTTCCCCTCTGCCTCGCCGCCGTCCGAACGAGTTCACCAACGAAATTTGTCGTTGTCGCTCGTCCTCATGCAAAATTGACAGTGCAAATAGCTTCGCCTGTTTGCGCAACCATAGAGCCCACCCGCGCATGCTCTCGTCACCGGAATCGCGCTGAGCATCGTCGTCTTCCTCGGAGTCCGACCGGAAGCGCCGCCGTGATCTAGTTCGTCGGGGCCAAGTCGTTTCGGTGAGATTTTCCGATGTTTTCAGTGTCGTTTTGAGTTCACCCTGGCTCTGTGGTTCTGATGCTCGCGTCGGTTTCCTTGGTGAAGCCTTGTCGTCGTCGGAACGAGCTCGTTGTCGTCGGAGCGCGCTGCCGGAGACACGGTCATCGTCGAGGTCATCTCTCTGGCCATCTAACCGTCCAACCAAAGCGAGCAGCAAGGCTAGGTGAGCTCCAGGAAGCTCGTGGTATAGACGGTTTGGTTTGGGAACGCCCATCATGGAGGGAACGCGAGGGTGCTGGCGAACCGCCGCCGCCGGGCCGCCATGAGCACGGCTGTGCTTGTTAGGGTTGCCTGCTTATTCGATTGAGCATGGGGATAGGGGTGCGGTCGCGTGGGGAACGTTTCGACCCACTGGCGACGTTACTCTCGCCGCAGGCCGCCCGTGGCCTTGGCCGGGGCCGCTCGGACCGGCCTGTGGCCGCGCCGCCTGCCTGGAATAGAGGAAGGAGGAGGCCCGAGTTGGGCCAGGCTAGGCTGGCCGTGGCCTTGCCGGGACTAGCTAGAGGGAAGCAGACCCAGCAGTGCTGTGGTATTCTTCAATTTATTTATTTTTTCCATTTTCCTAAGAAATGAATAGTACTGGTATTTGTGAATTTTGTAGGGATTAATGTATAGCTCCAGAAATTGTGAAAATAATTATATAACCTCTCTGTGTAATGTAGTATTTATGAAAAATACGAAATTTGTATTTTGAGCATTATCTGTTTGTGATAAAAATAGACATTTTAATTAAGAAATGGTCTTTCCATGATTTTTGTAGCTCAGAATAATTATCCAAAAATTGTGAAATTTTTGTAGTAGCTATGATGACTAGTGAGCTACCTCAAAAAAATCTGTAGCTGATTTGGATGAAGTTTAATTGTTTGGTAAATTAGCTTTAGTTAAATAAATAAATAAAATGATTAAATATTAATCCCTTTAGGGTTTGTTTGATATTTTGGGATTGTGTGAAGACTTGGGATCAGGAAAACACTAATTGGACCTAAGCACTTTTCTTAGTGTTGAAAGTCATGCTAATTGCGGCTTTCTATGAGTGTTAAAATAATTAATGAAATAATTATGTAACATTAACACTGCTAGGTGAGGTCTTGATTACAACTTTACCGTGAAGGAAAGTTGTACTCAAGGTTATAGGTTAACATTTGTTTATTTGTCAATCATATCATTTGCACCGTCATTAAGCATGCATCATTATCACGTATAGTGACTGAAGCCGAGGGTGTCAAGATCGAGGATGTCGTCGTTGACGAGACCTCGGGAGCCGTCGGAGGATTTGACATCTGTGGTTCTGATCCTGATCCATCCCTCGCCATGCAACAAGGCAAGCCCCGGTGCATTAGCCCCTCCTTGTGTTTTACAAATTTTTATCACCTTGAGTTAAATTCCTGCATTAGGTTGATAGGAGTTGATTGTCACCCACTTGCTACATTTACCTGCCTTGATATATATTACCCTTTAATCCTAATTTAAATGCTAATGATTATGAAATGCTTAGCCAGGCTTAATAGCTGAGTTTTTATGAAAAAAGATATTTTGTATGCTTGGGGGTATACAATTATGTACTATTATAATTATTCGACAGGGCAGCGGACAGAAAGGAATCTCAATGTAGTGTCTCTGACTGTCTATTAAGAAAACAAAATGGAATCCATTAGAGACCATTCGTTATCGGCCTGCTGAGATCAAGACTTTTTAACAAGCCACATACTACGGAAAACCTCTGACTCCGGACGCTCCTCTACTTGAACCGACAACCACGCACTGGGAGTGGAGAGATAGCAAGAGGAGCGTGTACCCTCGTGGCCGGCGTGCCTGGAGAGGAGAGGAGTACTCTCTCGTGTGGCGCAGGACTGGTTCAAGTTTTGGAAAATCCATGGTAGGCGAGGTTGGTATATGCAAACTTAAGTGCTACATATGCAGTGTGGATAGGGATCCCCAGCTAGGTTTTGAATCGATTCGAATCGCCGTTGCTTCTCAGTTAATGGAGACTTGATCCTTCGACTTACAGCGAAGAGTGGTTCGGAACTAAGTGAAAGACGTGGGAAAAGGGTGAATACTAAGATTATCTTAATGAATCAATCTATATTCAGAATTAAGTTTTAAGCTGACTTAGAGAGCTTTTCTGCAAAACACTTGATTCTTCCTAAAGCCTCTCCTTGTTTCCTCTCAGCCTGCATTCCTGAGTCTTCTCCCCAATTTTTAGTTGGGTAAGTTTTGCGGTGTACCCCTTATACTCAAGGTTTGTTAACCCCATGTTGCAGGAAATCAGCAACCCAAGGTCTATCTTGGACCTTGCTGCATGACGGTGTTCGAGGAAATGGTAGAGGAGGATAGTGATAGTGAGTAAGTATTTGATTCCTTGGGCAGGGATGATATGTGATATATGTTGTATAAGCTACTTACCTACTGGCACTACTCGTATTTTGGTTTTGTAATAATCGTACATATGTTTAATTAAAAACACTGGGTTGTAATCATATGTAATATTTTAAGCCTTCCGCTCTTGTACTCCGAGTTGTATAATTTGTATGAAATGTTGTACTCTGTAATCTCTTCGCAATTCAGATCATGTTCAGAGAAAACGGGTTTCCGTGTAAACCCGGCAGACCCTTTTAGGTTATGTGGGTCACCTGCATGGCTGTCGAAGGTCTTTGGGACAACGACTGGTGCATGTGGGCCATATAGCTTAGGTGGTTCTGTTACAACCAGCCCCATCCTCAGAGGTCCCAGCATCAGACGAGCGGGTGTTGACAGGCATCTTTGGATAAGCAAGCCAAAATTAGGTCTTATATTACTTAACCGAAACCTAGTGGCATTACGGACTTAAACATAACATTAAACAAATGATACTCCTTGCACCTAGGCAAAGTCCCAAACCATAACTAAGGTTTCTTGGCAGGCATCGACATTACAGACCCAAGCGGTGCTCTAGGTGCATGCCATGATGGAGAAGAAAAGTTTGGATTAGCGAGGATATTACGGGCTATCAAGAATAGGCTTGATAGATCCTAACCCATAAGCCACTTTAAGGAGAAAGTTAATTAACATGTGAGATTATCATGATGCATGAATCGTACTTACGAATTTTTAAATCATGCAAGATAAATAAATGAATAAGTAATTTTAACATAGGGCTAGTCAATATGCTATCCCACTTGCTACCATAGCTATTTTATTTGATAAGAATAAAATAATAGAATAAGGTAGGAACTATTGAAGAAGATAAGAATGTAAGCAATTTGGACCAAAATACCAATTTAAGTTTTATGATCCAAAACCTTTTGAAGTTTTGAAAAGTAATACTGTAATGATTTGGCAATGGATCGCTCTGATACCAGCTGTAACAGAACTGCCTAAATCATATGGCCCACTGGCACCTGTCATTGTCACTAATAACCTCTGACAGCCGGGCCCGTGTCCCAAATGACCTAGAAGGCCCTGCCGGGTTACATCAGCACCCGTTTCTCCGATAGGATTCCATTGCGAAGCCATTACAGAATTACAACATTTGATAATAAAATACATTAGAGTAAAAGCGCGGAAAGATTATAAAGTTCTTAGATTACAAACCAGTTTAGGTCAAAAGCTATTTTTTGTAATTATGCCCTATATAATTTGAATCAGTGAACACACCAAAAATAAAAGTTGTGGCAAATTCTGTGTAGATCATTTTTGGTCTTTGGACCAATTCAAATTCGGTTTAGATTTGAAAATATTCAAAAGGGGGTAAAACTAGGTTTTGAAATTGATTTGCAATTCAATTAAATTCTCTAAATATTTCTCAACAACTTGAAAATCTGTAAAATAAAAGTTGTTCTACTTGTTGAACCCTGCAACTTTCATTAAAGATGTTTGGTCAAATTCTTTATAGTTTTTGAAATGATGTTTCAAATTTGAATTTCAAACTAGTAATTAGGGTTTAATTCAAATTTCCATGTAGTAACTATAAATTTTCCCAAAATAAAAGTTGTTCCATTTTGAAAGGTCTACAACTTCTATTAAGGTACCAATACCAAAATCCTTTTAGTTTTAGAATTAGGGTTTTGGGGTCCGATTTAGGGTTTTAAATTAATTTTTCTTTTAAATTTTCAATTTACATTCACTTATACAATCAATCAAGCATTATTAAACCAAATCACTCTATGATTCCCTAAGCACAATCATATGCAAGAATAAAACTTATTTTAATTAATTAATAATAATTGGGTTCTATGCCAGATGATTTGCAACTAAATATGATGACATGGCAGTTTTATTAATCGTAACACCAGAGGTGTTACAACTCAGTTCAGGAACCACCGGACGCGTGGGAGTTGCTGTGCGGGTGTCTGGTGCTATACCCTGGGTTAGGGCTTACCACCGGACAACCACCGGACGCTGCATCGGACAAAGCTGGGAGTGTCCGGTGTCCACGCAGAGAGGTTCCAGAGAGGGATTTTGAGCACCGGACACGTCTGGTGAAGCCCCACCGGACACTGTCAGCACCCGGTGCGTTCAAAATCAGAGCAGGTACAGTGGCCGTTGGAGGGACATCGAACAACCACCAGATGCGTCCAATGTGAACTAGAGTGCGTCCGGTGCACCCGAAAACAGAGGGTTTTGTGCCTAACGGCCATGGGCTTGTGTGGGGGGTATTTATACTCCATGTGCTCGTCCATGGGAGATCTCTTGCCACTTTAAATGGCTGAACACACCTTGAGACCTTGTGAGATTGCAAGAGCCCTAGGGAGGTTGAGTGAATTGCGAATTCAAGTGAGCTTCTTTCCTAGAGTTGATCAAAAGTGACTTGTGTGCATCCCTCCATCTCTTTGGCCTTGTTTGGGTCAAGTGAGAGTTCTAGCTTGTTACTCTTGGTGATCGGCATCACCTAGACGGCTTGATGGCGATCAAAGGCTTGGTGACCGCTTGGAGAGCTTGTAGGCGGCCCAAGCCAAGCTTGTGAGCTGTTGTGGGTGATTCACCGTGCCGGAGAGGCAAAGGATCAGTCCGTAGAGAGCACTTGGTCCTTGCGAGGATCAATGGGGAGCTACACCCTTGCGTGGGTGCTCCAACGAGGACTAGTGGGGAGTGCCGACTCTCCGATACCTCGGAAAAAATTAGCTTTGTCCTTCTATCTCATTTACTTTCCCGTATTTACTTTGTGCTCTTTACATTCCTAGAGTAGAATTGCATGTTTAGGACTTGGCTCTAGGTTGCTTAACTTATTTTAGGTTTAGAATCAAACACAGGCACTTGTGGGGTGAGATTGGGAAAAATGGCGATAGGTTGAATTGTTTTGCGAAAAATTATTAGTTGCCCAATTCAGCCCCCCCTCTTGGGCGTCCTCGATCCTTTCAGTTTAGACTTGTGTATTTGTTTTGCTCTAGCTAGTTACCTTGTGTGGCTTAGTGTTTAGAGTATACTAGATTTGTGTAGGTGGCTTGCATAGTTTAGTTGTAGCCTTAGATTTTCAATTATAGCCTTTTGTTGTACTAATCTCTTGGTCTAGTACTTTGTAGAATTTTAATTTAGGCTATTCACCCCCCTCTAGCCATCTCGGATCTTTTAGTGTGGGAGAGGGTTGGAAAGGAGAGTGGGCCGCTGTGGGTTGGGCCGAAAGGAGAGGGAGAGGGAGAAAAATAAATAGAAAGCTTTTCTTTTTTTTCATTTTCACAATTTCACTCTTTCGAAATTGAATTTTGAAGAACCAAACAAACCAACTTTGCCTCACACAACCAAAAATGATATGCACTAGCATGAAGGCAACAAATAATTAAAATACCTAATTTTTTCCATTTAACATTTATGAAAATATCACTTGTTTATTCTAGGTTTGGGAAATAAATATATGTGATATATCAATTTTAAATTACTATTTCAAAAGGGTAATTTTTAGGATGTCACAACCATCTAGGCTGTTGCCATCTAGCTCCACCACTTGGACTACCTCATCTAATCACACTCTTATTAGATTAAAGGCTAGTCCAAATAGTTTTCATCAATCAATAAAAACCAAACTAGGGCTTTCAGTAAGATTTAGACCTTTTCTATCCAGGCGTCACCAATCGGGAATGTGGTCGCAAGTGAGAACAGTGGATCTTAGATTGATCTAATTTTATTTTGTAATTATGCCCTATTAATTACTCTTACCAAAATTTGAGTTATACGCTTTATAAAAACATTACCCATATTTCTATGAGATGAAATAAAACAATGGTAGAGACGATTTCTAGTAGTGGTTGCAATAAATTTTCTAGCTCCACAAATGATCTTAAAATTTTGCTATCGAACTATAGCATGGTAAGTTTAAATAATTTCGCTCAATGCATGCTTCAGGTAGTCTTTTGATCTACCTTGAACATATGGCTATGAGGTTAGGGGCAAGGTAGACATATATGGTGGGTTAAGGAGGGGAGGGGGCTCAAGCCCCCTAAAGGAGTCATAGAACATAGCAGAGCAAGGGTTTGATTGTAACCATGTAGTGTTCAACCACCTAGACTTTTGGTCTATGTTCATTACTAGTAATATGTTTCAATGATATGATAAGTTTACGATATTGTGAGATTCCCCAAAATCAGGGATCCTCCTGTGACATATCTAGTAAGGCCCTGTTTAGATCCCTTCCAACTTCTAATTAAATTGGCCCCATCAATTTTTGGGCATATTGTTGACATCTACTAACGTCGCCAAATATAACTATATAACTTTTAATGCGAGAGGCGAGATTAGAAGATGAATGGTAATTAATTAACTTGACATTAGCAACTAGCCACTTTTCTGTTACCAACATTCTTATGCAAGAACTAGGTTGTCATCCCTAATTAATAATGCTAAGAATAAATAAAGGTTTTATATATTAATCTATGTGACTAGACAGAAATAAATATAAATATAAAATAAGATCAGTTCTGCAAGCGGACAGATAATTATACCATTGTAGCATTTTACCTAGGGAGTTCTATCAGGTTGTCGATTTATATTTATACCACTGGGAAGGACTAGGATAAACTACAATCTATTATATTGATAGTGATGGTATACAATGGATAAGTAACATTACCGATGTCATTTACTCTACTCATAACAGGTAGAGGTCACAAGGTAAATAAAGATAAAGGTGATAAGTATGATCAAGCGTCATAAATAAAAGATAATCATCAGAGCACTCTCTAGTCATAGTAATAGCTAGCCAATGGATAAACTAAGGAAATAATATCAAAGGTAATTCTATAACTACATCAATGAATAACTCTAATTAGTGCAATTACATCTAGCAATCATTGTTAGACTAATCCTATATCATAATCACATGCAAAGGGCATCATTTAGGAAGGATGTGAAACAGAGTCATCATCCAACTTTGCGACCGTGCCTGCTGGCCTACATACGGGGGGTGGACTATAGAGGACTCAGCGCAGCTATCACCTACGCGATCTACCAAATGACCCGGCACATCAGGGTGCACTCGCAGATAAACAAAATGCCTAGACACCGTGTCTACATACTGTTCATCATCTATCCATCGTCCGCATGAATAAACGCTATACAAGCAATTACATGAATTCAATAAGATCAAACCAACTATACTAGACATATAATCAAAGTAGACAAAAAACTATTGTAATCAAGAACATATGAACTATTAAGAACAATGTTTCCCTTATCATAATGAAGAATACAATAATAGAGAAAGAACTAGAATTATACCGGACTCCGTGCTCAAGACAGACGCCGGGGCTCAGATCCGCCGAAGAACTAGAACTCCTCTACTTCTAATCTAACTAGGCTAGAACTATGAACTAGGAGGCTCTTGATGGCTTGAGGACTTGATGCCTTGAATGAATGATTGGTTTATATCTCCAGGGGGGTCTGCCCCTCTATTTATAGCCCAGTGGAATGCACGTGCGCCGTAGGATCAAACCGACTTGAAACAAGGGCCGAGATGACTCCACAAAGGCGGCGGAAGAAGACTCCAAAAGGTGGGCCAAAACCCTAATAGGGGGCGTCGGCCGGCCCCACCCTGGTGGGTCTCGGGCCCGGTGCTTCTGGTGTGTTCTAGACTCTTCCAGTGTCTTCATGATGATGTTTCCTTGGCGGTTAAGTTTCGTGGTAATTATGCTCTTTAACCTTTCTTTCATGCTTTTCTAGAATAGCCCCTGGAAAATACAGAACATGCAAAACTCGTGAAAACTGTCAGTTAAAACCCTAGACTAGTGTGTATTCATGTATCCTTTGGTGTCTAAAGTTCTAATAAAAGTTGACGTTATCCACCGTCAACATCACCCCCAAGCTTACCTGTTTGCCAGTCCCTTGGCAAACAAACTAAGCCTAATTATTAATGTAATTGGATCAGGAGTTGCTACAATACTTTCATACTTCCCAAGTACACATGCTTCAAACATAGATTCTCCTCCAGATTAGACAAAACTGCTCTAACTTTTAAACTTGCCCATTTTACCTTTAACTATGGGGCTTTACAATTCTTGCCTTAGTCTTGAGTAATTGAAAGAAAGAACAATCAAGTCTTGCACTATGTAGCAAATTCTTCACAGTACCAATATTCCGGAGCTTTGCAAGTTTTCAAAATAAAACTCAGAGCTTTAGTTGTATGATATCCTCGAGTCTCTCAGTTTATATGGTATTTGTGAATCTCAATTAAGGCATTAATGTTATGCCTTCATATAACTTAGGATTATAGTAGGGCTCATAAGAGTGGCACTAACAAGGTTTAAGCATACTTGCAATTCATATGTTGTAAAGTCAAACAATGGATCCACAGAGAATCGAGGCATACAATCAAACCAAGATGTGCATGTGTATGGAATATGGTGGATAGGTGTATATGTGGTATTTAGTGGTTATTCCTAATTCTACTTTTGCTCTTTGAAAAATGATTCACTCTCCTTTGTAACTTGGAGAAACACATGGGCTATCTTTATTCTTTCTCTTTCTTTTGTTTCATACGGGAGGCGGGCATCTAGTACCCATTGTTTTAATGCTGGGACACTTGTCCATCTTTTACTCCCTTTTTCATATTTTTGCATAGTCACATGTATCCTTTGAATATAAATAACTGGAGAGATAATAATAAGAACTTAGAGCAATTATATCAAGGCTGTCCTACGAGGTTTATATATTTTTGGTGTTCACTCTCAGTGTAGGAGAAAACATTTTCATGATGAACATTGATGAAAGTAGAAATGGTTGCGATTACTGCCAGGGTAGGAATAATGCATATGTGCTGAAGTGTGTACATGATTTTGGTTTTAAAGGCATGACAAGACTCTCATATGGTATACAACAAAGGTTGACTAGACTCTCATATGGAATTTACATTTTGTCATACAAAAGCTCATCATGTAAATTTCAAATTTTTAAAATAAATCTCCAGAACTTAGTAATGCTAGGAATAAGATAAATAGTAGCTCAACTTTCATGAATCATATCAATCAATTACCTAGACTTAGCTCAAACATATGCCTCCACAAGTTTCAGGTTCAGAGTAAATTCTTAAGTTAAAACAGCAATATCTAAAACTCAGAAAAATTTAAGTTTGACAACTAGCCATTTGAAAAGTATTGTGACAGAGCAACTATTCATCATCTCCAAGACAAAATTTTCATGTTCATCAATTTTTAATTTATTCTAGCCTAGACCGACTCTAAACATGCTCTAATATATAGATAGACATTTATTTGGTTTTCAAATTTTATCTTACTAGCTAACTCACGCGAAAAAGCGATATAGTAATAATGATAATAAGATAGGTGTTTACGCTAAAATCTGGACTGAGTGCAGATAACTGATGCCGGATGCAGATAGCCAATTTTTGGGAACAGAGGCCAAGGCAGAGATAGTCGATCGGGTCCCGGAATCGATTGTGGGCTGGAGGTGAAGACGGCGCGAATAGCCGATTTGATGACGTCAGCATGGATCTTCGGCCAGGAAAGCGATCACGTTCAGAGTCCGTTGAAGAAAGTGAAGATTGGGCACCAAGTTACCTTTAATTTAGGAAAGTTTGTTAGTTTCCGTGTTTGTCTTGAGTTGTAATTCGAATAGGACTCTATCAAAGCCCTGGGTATAAATATAAGCCCCGGCCATTGTAACAAAACACACATCAATACAACACATCTTTCGGCTCCGGCCAAAACTTAGGAGTAGGAGTAACGTAGATCTCGGCGAGTTCTTCAATCGGGCTGAGTGTCATCCGGTGGACGCAGGCTTCCTTGTAAGTACCGTCATGCCTTGCTAAGCTTTGTCTCTTTAATGTCATCCGGTGGACATGGGAGCATCGTAGATCAGGGTTGATTCTTATTTGATATAAGTTTAGCGTCATCTGGTGGACGTGGGTTTAGATCAAATAAGGGTCAGTTATCGATTCATGTTTGTTTTCTTGTTTAATCTATGTTTAATGTCATCCGGTGGACGAAGCCTTAGGTTAAGCTTGATTATGTGCATGGATTAGTTATCGGCTCTAACTAATTTGGCATCTTAGTTAGATTCATTAAGTTATCAAGATGTTATTTATCATTTATTGTTTATTTATTAATATAACATCTTTCTGCCCGATCAAGATTGCGTAGTATTGGCCTTAAATCCACATGAAAAATGTCATTTATGTTTCATTCATGTGTATGCTTTTTTATGATATCGCTTGATTCGGCCAGTATTATCGCAATCTTGCTCGTACGTGCTGTGGATGCTCGACAAGAGTCGATCTGAATGAACACAGAGCCGCCGATCTTTTAGATCAGCTCTGTATTCCTTTTAGATTTGCTTGTGATTATTTTCGGGAATAAATCTAAACTGGTGCAAAGCCGTAGGCCTTTTAGACCAGCTTTGTATTAGTACTAGATTTATACTTGAAATTATTCATCGCCGAGTTTTCTGCTTCCCGGACCCCGAATCGGCTAATTAGCCGATACGGTTGTGCCTTCTCGAGAAAAACCGATTAACCGATCGTATTCTGCCAAATCGGCTAAATAGCCGATTTCTGCCTGTTTGACGTTTAGACAGCCTGAACTGAATGTTTCGACCTGTTTATAGCAATCGATTATGCCTTAATCTGTTACAACTATCTGCATAGATTTGTTTAATATAGATTGCTCTATTTGATCATGCACATCAATCGATAATGTATCAGTTCAGTATCTGTTTCTATAACAAAAACATGCGTATATGCCGGAATCGGCTCTTTAGTCGATTTCCGATTGAATCGGCTCTCAGAGCCACATATTTGGAACTACCTGGACACACCGGTTAGTTCCGCCCTGTGATTACTGACTATTATCTTTTCCTTGTCAATTGCAGGTCAAATTGACTGGCACGCCTGAGGGTTATCGACACTCTCTGACCGGGTTTGAAGCTAGCTGGATCTTGGAAGCTCCGACGCTCTTGAGGTCATATCCGGCTTTGCTGGAGTGTTGAGACGCAAGAACCACATTTTGTGCCAACACACCTTTTGGCACGCTCGGTGGGACTCGTTTGACTCATGACTAAGGGAAAGGCTCCGGAGACCGTGGCTCCCAGGGACGACGGCGTCATCAGAGTCAAGTGTGAAGAGATCGACCCCGAGGATGTTGTGGTGTTGGAGCAAATCATCGAAGAGTTCACTGATGCCTGTCTGCTGTCGTTTGCCAAGAATCGCGATGGCCACGTGTTCAAGAAAAACCCCTACCCAAGGTGGGTCATGCCTGGCCACACCGACAAGGACGAGTAAGAGTTCAAAGAGTTCAGACAGAGTGCCATCTGGAACGCTTCGGACCAGGCAGTCGGGCACTATCACAACGTTTTCCTGCAGACATTCTACAACATCATGAAGACCGCCATCAAGAGGCGGGACTGGGAATCATTGGGTCCAACGTATTTCAATATTTCCCCAGAGGATACTAAATCAGATGCAGCGGCTGGAACATCCGATCCTCCGCCGCAACAGCCAAAACCGTCAAAGTCACCAGATCAACATCCCAATATGACGACGGATTCGGCTCCAAAAATAGCTCTGCAGCCTAAGCTATACAAAGATTACTCTTCTGAACAGATTGCTGCTTATATGCGTACAACTGGGAACGCACCGGTCAGGAACGTGCAGACTGGAAACGTGACTTCGGCAACTCCAAACTATCACATCGGTCACACCTATGATGAGCTCACATCGGCGCCACATCCTGGCTATGCGCAGTCGCCTCAAGACGAGTTAGTAAATAATATGAGTGCAATACTCAGGGACCAATTCGGCTTGCAACCGAAAGCGGGGGTGTCGATCAGATACAGGCGCCCCTACCCTAAATGGTTTGATCGTGTGGCATTACCGCCAAGGTACCGCATATCGAATTTCGCCAAGTTCAGCGGTCAAGACGACATATCCACCATAGAGCACATCAGCCGTTACCTAACTCAGCTTGGTGAGGCGTCTTATGAGGATGCTCACAAAGCCTGTTTCTTTTCATTGTCCTTGACGGGGCCGGCTTTCAGTTGGTTCACCACTTTGGAGCCCGGGACAATCCAAAACTGGACAGACCTGGAAAGCAAGTTTCACGGTTATTTCTTCTCGGGCACCGGGGAGAAGACTATTGTTGATTTGACCAGCATACGCCAGAAGAGTAGCGAGCTCGGATCAGCCTTCATCAAGCGCTTCAGGGAGATGAAGAACATGTTCTATTCACTGAACCTGCCTGACAAGCAGCTCGCTCACTTGGTCATTGGTGGAATGCTCCCGCACATTCAGGAAAAGCTGGTGGGTATTGAATTCGATAGCATCAGCCAGGTGTTGCAGCGAGTGATGGCCTTGGAGCTGCAAGCCCAGACCTTCCGTAAGGAGGGGAGATACAAACCGACGGCGTTTATCAGTAATTCGGACTCGGAGGATGAAGATGAAGACGAAATCGCCGCTGTCGAGATGAAGTGGGGCAAGAAGCCCATGACTGTACCCAAAAATTAGAGCTCAGAAGATCAGTATGATTTCGATACAAATAAGCTAGACAAATTATTCGATTTGCTGGTCAGTGCAGGGCAGATCACCTTCCCTGCCGATTATGTGATACCCCCTCACGAAGACTTGAAAGGGAAGTCTTTCTTCCAGTACCATGGCCTCACCTCACACGACACCAATGGATGCCACGCGTTCAGAACTCAGATACAGAGGGCTATATCTTGCGGCTTATTGAAGTTTGACAACCCAGCTAAGGGAAAAATGAAAATTGATAAGTTCCCATTCCCGAAGGGCCAGAATATGGTCGAGGTGTCAGCCCCTGCGGGCAAGATGAAAGTTCTGACTTCTAAAATGCATCAGTCGACCCTGATATGCAGATATCGGCTGAGGAGCTCGCGCTGATCAAGCGAAGACGGGAGCAGAACCAGAACCAATACGAAAAGGGGGAGTCCAGCGGCACCAAGAAGACCAGGCCTACCTCCCGCGATCTGCTAAACAAATGGCGCCGGGAGAAGGAGAAGGCCCACCGGAAGCAGCTCGAAGAGGAAGAATACCAGAGATGGGTTCGTGATGAGGAGGAGGCCCACTACCAGGAAGAATTGGCTCGCCGCCGGGAGGAAGAAGAAAGTCACTGGCATTGCCCATTTTTCAGGCATTGTTGGAATGAAGGTCTGAGATTGCCGACTCTGCGCAATTATCCGGAATGCAGCGATCAATACCGAGAGTACAGACACTCTCAGACCAACCACTGGTCCGTGCATCAGAGGCTTGGATGCCCACATGATATGCTAGATCGGCGCGAAAAAAGAGACCTGCGTGATCGGCTCAGTGAAGCAACAGTTGATCACCAAGATGCCGGTCTGGCAGGAGAATCAATGGTGCCCTGGAAACTTGACCAAGAGCCAGAGGCACCGAGTGCAATGTGTCAGGAACAGGGAGCTCAAAGCAAAAGGCCGCACGAAGCAAATCTGGTGGGAGAAGCTTCCTCAGGATAAAGGGAAGGCGACAGCCGATGCGCAGATGGTGTTTGTGCTTCCGGCTGAATTCAGGGCGTCTCGAGCCAAGAAGATTGAGGTTTTCTCTGATTCTGATGAGTCAGAGTCTGAGCAGGCCACTGCCAAGCTGGTTTTCACGTAGCAGGCTGCATTTGACAAGCCACCCAAGCACCGGCACCTGAAGGCCCTGTATCTCAAAGGATATGTCGATGGGATGCCCATGACCAAGATGCTAGTCGATAGTGGTGCCACCGTCAATCTCTTGCCCAACACCACATTCCACAAGCTGGGCAAGGGCCCTGATGATTTGATCGAGACCGATATGATGCTCAAATATTTCGGGGGCAACTCTTCTAATACCCGGGGGGCAATCAATGTCAAACTGATAGTCGGGAAGAAGACGCTGCTCACCACCTTCTTCGTGATTGACAGCAAGGGATCTTACAGTCTGCTACTTGGACGTGATTGGATTCATACTAACTTCTGCGTGCCGTCAACCATGCACCAGTGTGTGATGCAGTGGCATGGTGAGGAAGTTGAGGTGGTCTCAGCTGATGACTCGGTGAGCATAGCCGCAGCAGATGCCGCCTACTGGGAGGCCGGGGATCATGACTATTTCTCTGGCAAGACCTGGGAAGAAGGTTCCATCAAGGTCAGCAATGAGAGTCAACAGCCGGTCAGGGCAATCGGCTCTGAGTCTTTTTATTAATGGACAATCCGATCGATGGCACCGAGGGCAAGCCTGGACAGGGCTTCACGTCGGCCGACAAACTTGAAGAAGTAGACATTGGATCTGGTGATAGGCCAAGGCCGATGCATATTGCTGCCAATCTTGACCCTGAGTTCAGGTGGGAGCTGGTTGACTTATTGAAAGAATACAAACACTGTTTCGCCTCGGAGTACTATGAAATGCCCGGCTTGGACAAATCGATTGTCGAACACAGATTGCCTATCAAGCCCGGGTTTCGGCCTTTCAAGCAACCACCACGACGATTCAAGCAGGATTCATTACCTGACATCAAGGCCTAGATTGAAAGGTTGCTGGAAGCCAAGTTCATTCGAGCTTGCCGATACGCCGAGTGGGTACAGAATATTGTCCCTGTATAAAAGAAGAATGGCAAGTTGTGGGTCTGTATCGATTTTAGGGATTTAAACAGAGCTACCCCGATGGACGGCTACCCAATGCCGATAGCCGATATGTTAGTCGATTCGGCTGCAGGGCACCAGGTCATCAGCTCCATGGATGGTAATGCTGGCTACAATCAAATTTTTATGGCTGATGAAGATATTCCTAAGACTGCTTTCAGGTGTCCTGGTGCTATTGGTTTGTCTAAATGAGTTGTAATGATGTTCGGTTTGAAAAATGCCGGTGCAACTTATCAAAGGGCTATGAATTATATTTTTTATAAATTGATCGGTAAGATTGTAGAAATTTACATCGATGATGTAGTTGTGAAGTCCAAAAGCTACAAGGAGCACTTAGCCGATTTGAAGGCTACATTGGAGTATACTCGGAAGCATGGCTTGAAGATGAATCCTAATAAATGTGCTTTCGGGGTATCAGCAGGTGAGTTTCTGGGTTTCATGGTACATCGCAAAGGAATTGAGGTCGGCAGCAAGAGCAGGAAGGCTATCGATCAGCTTGTGCCGCCGACTAACAAGAAGGAATTACAGTCTTTACTTGGCAAGATTAATTTCATCAGAAGATTCATTGCCAATCTGTCAGAGAAGGTACTGCCGTTCTCGCCACTGTTGAAGCTAAAGGATACTCAGGAGTTCAAATGGGGTGACGTACAGCAAAAGGCTTTCGATGAAATCAACGAATACATGAAGTCTCCACCTGTTCTGGTACCGCCACAGGCAAGTAAGCCATTCAAGCTGTACGTGACGGCTGATGACCATACAATTGGATCGGCCCTTTTTCAAGAATTTGAAGGAAAAGAGAGGGCAGTTTTCTATCTGAGTAGAAGGCTTTTGGATCCTGAGACGAGATACTCGCCAACAAAGAAGCTGTGCTTGTGCTTATTCTACTCGTGCACCAAGCTGAGACATTATTTGCAATCGGCCGAGTGTGTGGTAGTTTCCAAGGCTGATGTGATCAAGCATATGTTGTTTATGCCTATCCTGAACGGGAGGATTGGGAAATGGATCTTGGCTCTCTCTGAGTTCGACTTGAGGTTTGAATCGACTAAGGCAGTCAAAGGTCAGGCAATAGCCGATTTCATCACCCAGCATCGTGAGGATGCCGTCAGTATAGTTGATGTCGCTCCGTGGACTATGTTCTTTGATGGATCATCTTGCAAGCAAGGCGGAGGTGCTGGGGTAATACTGATATCACATCGAGGTCAACGATTCGAATACGCTTTCCAGATCGGGCCAACGGTGACAAACAACCAAGCTGAGTATGAGGCGATTTGGAAGGGGTTTCAGCTTCTGCATGAAGCAACGGCCGATGTAGTTGAAGTTTTTGGAGATTCACAATTCGACATCAACCAATTGCTAGACTTATTTGAATGTAAAGACGACGTACTCCGAGGCTATTATGATCAGAGCCAAGCTTTGATCAGAGGGTTCTTAGCTGTTTCACTGTATCATGTTCCCAGAGCTCAGAATCAGGAAGCTAATCGGCTAGCGCAGAGTGTTTCGGGTTACAGAATGATGTAGGAAATCCTCAATAATGAGCAATCGGCTAATGACTGGCGGGGCGAGATAGCAAGATACCTTGCAAATCCTTCACAGAAAGTTAGTAGAAAGCTGAGGTACAAAGCTATCAAGTACGTGCTGTTGGACGGTCAGCTGTATTATAAGACTGTTGAAGGAGTGCTGTTGAGATGCCTCGGGGCAGAAGAATCGATGAAGCTGATGAGTGAGGTTCATGAAGGAGTCTGTGGTGCTCACCAATCGGCTCTTAAGATGAAATGGATTATCAGAAGGACTGGTTATTATTGGCCAACAATGCTCGAACATTGTTTCAGGTATTACAAGGGTTGCTAAGAGTGCCAGAGATTCGGGAATGTGCAGAAGTCTCCTGCCTCAGCTATGAATCCTATCATCAAGCCATGGCCGTTCAGAGGTTGGGGAATCGATCTGATCGGCCAAATCTATCCACCGTCCAGTAAAGGTCACAAATGGATTTTGGTTGCAACAGACTACTTTACTAAGTGGGTAGAAACTATTCCACCGGAGATGTAGTCGAATTTATAAAGAAACGTATCATTTACAGATTTGGTATACCACAGACTATCATGACAGATCAAGGGACGATATTCACTTCGGATGAGTTTTTGACCTTTGCTGACGACATGGGCATTAAACTTTATAATTCGTCACCTTATTATGCTCAAGCCAATGGTCAGGCTGAAGCGTCAAATCAAATTTTAATCAAGATCATTAAGAAGAAGATTGAGCAAACCCCCAGGAGGTGGTACTTGACGCTTAGTGAAGCTTTGTGGGCATACCGAATGGCTCAGCATAGATCAACTAAAGCCACGCCCTATGAGTTGGTCTATGGGCACGCTGCTGTTCTTCCTTGGGAAATTTAGTCCGAAACACGACGTGTCAAGTTACAAAATGAGCTTACAGCCGGTGAGTACAAGGATATCATGATTGACAATCTTGAAGATTTACATTGTCATCGGCTCAAGGCCCTGGAATGTATCGAAGCTAATAAGATACGGGTAGCTAAGTACTATAACACCAAAGTAAGAGGAAAGAGCTTTGCCGAATCAGAGCTTGTATGGAAGACTATCCTACCTATCGGAACCAAAGACAGCCGATTCGGCAAGTGGTCGCCAAATTGGGAAGGCCCGTATCGGATTATTGAATGTGTGCCTGGCAATGCTTATATATTCGAGGATATGGAAGGAAGGAGATTTACCAGAGCGATCAACGGCAAGTATCTGAAGAAGTACTATCCCAGTATCCCAGTTGGGGGATGATAACCGATCGGTGTAAGATCTGGCTATTACAGCCGATTCTATGAAGAGAATCGCCTTTAGCACAAAAACAAAATGCCCTCGATGGGGTGTAACAGCCGATGTAATTGCATCGCCTTTAGAAAAAAACAAAGATAATAAAGACAGACTGATGATTATTGTTGACATTTCTAAGTGCAATCACCAAAGATAGACAGAAAGTCTATCCCCGGCAACGGCGCCAGAAATGCTTGTTGACATTTTTTAGCGCAATCACCAAAGATAGACAGAAAGTCTATCCCCGGCAACGGCGCCAGAAATGCTTGTTGGCGTTTCTTAGCGTCATTACTAAAGATAGACTAAAAGCCCATTCCTAGTAACGATACTAGAAACGTAAGTTGACATTCCCAACTACCATTACTTCAGAAAGGTAACCCTTGGCCCTGTAGGATCACTGGCTGGCCTAGAAGGGGGGGTTGAATAAGCCTGCAAAATTTTTTCGCAAACGGAGATCAAACACAGGCGCGGCAGTGCCGGCCTGTAGAGCGGCACTGCCGGGGTGCCCAGCACTGCTGCTCCTAGAGCGGCAGTGCTGGACCTCACAGAGCAGAAACTACACAGTTCAAAATTTAACCAACGAAACTTAGATCTAGTAATTTACTAAGGTTCCCTGGGTTGTGTAGAGCCTAAAGCACAACTTCTTCACAGCTAGAACACCACCACAAAGTAGATCGGAGCCAAACCCTAGAAATCAAGGAAGTACAACAAGTAGAGAGCAAGTGAACCAAATCAAGTGACACAAGATTTATCCCGTGGTTCAGCTCGCCACAAAGGCTTGCCTACTCCACGTTGTTGAGGCTCCACAAAGGAAACTTGGGTTCACAACTCCCAATCCTCGTTCTCAAGTCAAGGAAGTTAATCCTTGAAAAGAGGGGTGATTTCACTAGCTTGTGAGGGTGGTTACAAACCTCCCGGGGCTGCCACAAGATTGGCAAGCTCTCCGGGCGACGCTCTAGCCGGCTAGGAGCAAGCTCCAAGAGTAACAAATGCAAACCACCGGCTTGAACGCGAACCAAGTGCTTGGAGAAGATGAAGATCACAGCGAGAAGCTTGTTCTTGCTCAAGATGAGCTCACACTCTTCAAGATTTGAGTTGGATTCCAAAATGGGAGGAGTGGAGAGCATTGGGAGTGAGAGAGAGAGAGAGAGCAAGAGAGAGCCTTCTCTGGTTCTGGAATCGTGCAAATGGCCGAGATGACCATTGGGGGCGACGGGGAGGTGATTTTGAATCACCCCCGAGTCCAACGGTTAGAATAAGTCGCGGCAGTGCCGGGCCAGAGGCCGGCAGTGCCGGGCCCCGGCAGTGCCGCGCTGCCAAAACAGATCAGAATGATATGGAATTTTGTGGCTGGTTTTGGCAGTGGAAATTAAGATGTTTGGTGTGAATATTTGCACTTGGTCACACTTTCGAACCTGTCTTTTGCATCCCCCTTAATAGTACGGCTTTTTCTATATTCAAATTCAGAATAAAAACGAATTTAAACCTCCTTTGAGCCGGATGCCGCATCCATAAGTTTTTAGGGGTCCACCTGCATAAGAATACATCCTCCTAATACCCTTGCCTGTCCATCATCTCAATAAACCACATTAGTCTTCTAATCGCGTGGTCATTATCACCAAAACCCACATTATGGCTTGATTGCACTTACAATCTCCCCCTTTTTGGTGATTGATGACAACCCGATTAGAGAGATAAAGGATAATATACAATAAGGTTTAAATGAGATTTTGAATGTAGAGTCTCCCCTGAATATGTGAATGGAGTTTGAATTTTCAACTTAGCATGAAAGCCTAAGTTTCACATACTAGAGTGAAATGGGGTCTCCCCCTACATCCATGGTCTCTGTGGGGTGCTGCACACAGTGTCAAGTAGATAATCGTGATGCAAATGACATGTGAGACAATCAGAGTGAGCATCTGCCTTCAGATAGAGCGGCACTGCCGCGGGCACGGCACTGCCGCGCTGCCTGAAGACAGAGACTTTGCGGAAGCAAAGCACCTACACAGATCATATATAAAATAGAACTAGTTTACGCACAAACACAGGCTGGTTCTTAAATAAAGTACTTAGGTTCACATTCGAATAAAAATAGAGTGCATGAAAGTACTTATTACAAACCAAAAGAGTTTGAGAAACACTCTCAACTCTACAACATAGCTCTCACAAGATCTAAAACAATAAGCTCACAAGCTGGAGCACAGTGAAAATGATGAAAAATAGTTGTACCCCTCTCTAATCCCCTTCTCCCCCCTTTGGCACCAAGCACCAAAAAGGAAGAAAAGAGAGAAAAGGGAAGCACAACTACTCGTCATCATCGTCACCAGCCTCCTCCTCCTCGTCCTCGTCGTCGTCGTCGGAGATGATCGCACGGCCCTGGCGGTGAGTAGTGGTGGTGAAGCGAACACCGCGGTGAGTCGACGTGCCGGGACGGTCCTCCTCCTCCTCACGTGCTAGCTGATCCCAATCAACGTCCTCGATGTCGGAACCGGACATCTCGCTGAACTCTGGAGGTGGAGTAGGAGGGCTAATCTGTCGCAGCCCCAAATGATCACGAATCTCCTGGTTCTCCATGCGGGCCTTGTATGCGGACTCAGAAGCATGCATACAAGCCCCAAAGATCCTCTGTAGCATACGGGAGAGACGGCTCTTCTTCCTGGGCTGCCTGTGTGAGCTAGAGCGGGAGGAACTGGGTATGTCGGTCGACGGGACAGCACGCCTGCTGGAGGAGCGAGTGGCTGCCCTGCTCTCACCTCCTGCAGTGTGGTGAGTCTTGTCCACTCGGAACGGCTCATGGGACACATCCTTCTTGAATATGATGCCAGACACACGCTCAATCGAAAACATAATGTAAGGTGCATATGGGAGTGCCTTCCTCGCATCCTCAGAAGTGATGATCAACTCACGCCACATGAAGCGAGAAACTGAAAACCACGGACTCCCCGGCTGTGTCCTGGCAAGCATGTTCCTGGCTGTCCCGAGGTTGGAAGCTGAACCAACCTTAGGATGAAAAGTCTGGCGAAACAAGTTATTCAAGACATAGTATCGACTCTTCAGCCCCTTCACCAACCCATCGGCCTGACTGGGGACATCATACAAGTGAGCCAACTCATCATCAGTGAGGGCCCTCTCATCATGAAGATCATAAGCTGTCCTGTCCCACTCACCAAAACCGAGGATACGAGCAAAAGTAGTGTAATTCACTCAGTAGTGATGAACATCAGTCATCCAGTGCAACTCATCGTCCTCTCTGTCGAAGTAGCGGTGGCTAGGAACTGATATAGAATTTTTGTGTTCCAATCACACCTGAAACCCATCAAGTCATATATACCTCTCTTCTTGCAGAAAGCGATGACTTGGTTGCACACTCTGTCATTCTTTGCTGCCAAGGGCTCCCAATCAATGTATCTCATCGAGACAATCTTGGGCTTCTTGGCGGCAAGGAGAACGGACTCATAGAAGTCCGACTGGAAAGCGGACCAAAACCTGTAATCGAGCTCCTCATCCCTACGCCTCGCATAGGGATTATCTCGCCTTTGCTCTTGCACTACCCTGAACTAATTTGCGTAGTCATACTTGTGCCTCTGCCTATTCTCATTTGGAGGACGCACGAAGTGCTCATGCTCATCCCACTCCATGCATGCTCCATCGAACATGGTGAGATCATCAGGCGTATCAGGGCATGCATCATCTGGTATGGTCCGGCCTGCCTGCTTAGCCAAATCAGCATCTCTCATGGCTTGCCTCTGAGATCTGCCTGCAGCCTCTCTTCCCCCATGCCTTGCTGCCTGCTTGGTCCGTGAAGGGTGCGGGTTGCTCGGCCCAGCCCCTCCACCAAAATCACTGCCTCCATCCGCCATCTATGCACAAATGAAAAAGATACGTGTAAATAATGGAAGAAATGAGTGCTGAGCCAACCTGTGAGATGAAAATAGCAAACCCATGGTGTCAATCGTTGAGGCAAAAACTGGATGGCAAGGGCTCACAGCACAGGGCCCGGCACTGCCGCGCCTATGCCCGGCACTGCCGTGCCTGCGCAGTTAGGCCCCTCTGCCTCCAATCTTCCTCAACGATGGAAACTACGGATCGACTGATTTCATTCCATGGATTCGACTCCAAACCCATTAAACAACCCATAGCAACACTTTTCTCCAACAAGAAACTTCACATTGCATAGATCGGGATAAAACTTGCTTAGAGTTTGAACTTCACAATGAAGAATGGAAGGAGAGGGAAGATGCAGCGCCAATAGGGCCTTGGATGCCGCTTCAACAGGGCCTTGGAGACCGGCAAGGAGAGGAGGAAGAAGCCTCCACGCCACTGGACTGCAGGGCCGAGGGGAGCACTCGCGGCAGGGAGGGGCGGCGGTGCCGGGCAGGGGCGCTGTCGCCTTCTCTCGGTGCGTTTGAAAGAGAGAGAGGGACCGAGAGAATAGAGAGAGAGAGAGAAATGGTCTCGGGTCAGGAAAAGACTTAGAGAGAGAGCCCAACCGTTCTGACTAAGGTGGCCCATGGGCCGCCAAACTCGCGAGGCGCGGCACTGCCCGGAATAGACCCGGCACTGCCGGGGCGCGGCACTGCCGCTGTATAGCGCGGCACTGCCGGCCTGCCTTCCAGCAGAGATCCTAAACCTAATCTGGTCTGCACCTAGGTCATGGTTACAGGATAATATTCATGCAATCACTTGGTCAGAGAAAGTAAGAAATAAAGGCAGTGACCAAGATTGCATAACCACACATTCGAAGAGGTTTTGAACGACATAAAAGAACTTTTCAAATGTTTTTCCAACCAACCTAGCTTAATGAAATAGTCATGTGCTAGGTTTCAAACCACGTTTCTTGAATCAAGGATATTTAGTTCACTACGCAAAGCGCAAAACCTTGACTCATCAAGAGGCTTAGTGAAGATATCGGCTAGTTGCTTTTCGGTGCTCACATGGCGTATTTCGATATCTCCTTTGGTTTCGTGGTCTCTCAAGAAGTGATGTCGGATGTCAATGTGCTTGGTTCTTGAGTGGCTTACGGGATTGTTTGCAAACTTTATGGCACTTTCATGGTCACACAATAATGGGATTTTGATAAAGTGACATCCGAAATCACGAAGGGTTTGCCTCATCCAAAGTAGTTGCGCACAACATGCACCGGCTGCAACATACTCGGCCTCGGCGGTGGAAAGGGCTACACAATTTTGCTTCTTAGAACTCCAAGACACTAGAAACCGTCCAAGGAATTGACACGTCCCCGAAGTGCTTTTTCGATCTACTTTGCAACCGGCGTAATCGGAATCCGAATACCCAAGCAAATCGAACTTAGAGCCCTTAGGATACCACAAGCCAAGGTTTGGAGTGTGTACCAAGTATCTCAAGATTCTTTTAACGGCCATCAAATGGCACTCTTTCGGGTTAGAAATCTAGCACACATGCACACGCTAAGCATAATATCGGGCTTAGATGCGCACAAATTGAGTAGAGAGCCGATCATGGAGCGATATACCTTGATGTCCATGGCTTTCCCTTCTTCATCAAGATCAAGATGTCCGTTGACTGGCATGGGAGTCTTGATATGCTTTGCATTTGCCATGTCAAACTTCTTGAGCATGTCATGGGTATAATTGGTTTGGCTTATGAAAGTTCCTCCCTTCAATTGCTTGACTTGAAAACCAAGGAAGAACTTGAGCTCACCCATCATGGACATCTGAAATCTCTTAGTCATTGTCCTACTAAATTGCTCGCAAAACACATTGTTAGTACTACTAAATATTATGTCATCGACATATATTTGGCACACAAATAAATCTTTACCAACTTTGTGAGTGAAAAGAGTAGGATCAGTTTTGCCTATTTCAAAGCCTTGTTTGAGCAAGAAATTCTTAAGGCATTCATACCATGCTCTTGGAGCTTGTTTAAGCCCATAGAGCGCCTTATGAAGTTTGTAGACATGGTCGGGGAACTTGGGATCTTCGAAACCCGGTGGCTACTCCACATATACCAACTCTTATATTGGGCCATTGAGAAATGCACTCTTCACATCCATTTGATATAGCTTGAAGTTGTGATGGGCAGCATAGGCTAAAAGCATTCGGATTGCTTCTAGTCTTGCTACCGGTACATATGTTTCTTCAAAGTCCAAGCCCTCTACTTGAGTCAAACCTTGAGCCACCAATCTTGCCTTGTTCCTTGTCACCATGCCATCTTCATCTTGCTTATTTCTGAAAACCCACTTGGTGCCAATGATGTTGGTGTTGGGTCTTTCAACAAGAGTCCACACTTGATTTCTCTCGAAGTTGTTCAACTTTTCTTGCATGGCTAGCACCCAATCCGGATCACCAAGTGCATCTTCTACCTTGAGAGGTTCCAAAGAGGAGACAAAAGAGTAAAATTGACAAAAATTTCCCAAATGTGAACGAGTGGTTACCCCCCCCCCTCGAAGACTCTCAAGGATATTGTCAATGGGATGATCCCGTTGAATCGTTTGTCGTAGCCTTGGATGATCAAGGGATTCTTGTTCTTCTTCTTCTAGCCAAGCATCTTCATCTACTTCAAGAACAGGTGCCAGATCTTCCCTTGGAGACGGTGTCCTCCCAACTGTTGCAGGAGTAGATGGCTCTCTGTAACAGAACCGTCTAAATCACGTGGCCCACAGGCACCTGTCATTGTCACTAATGACCTCTGACAGCCGGGCCCGTGTCCCAGATGATCTAGGAAGCCCTGCCGGGCTACATAAGCGCCCGTATTCTCCGACAGGATACCATTGCGAAGCCATTACAGGGTTACAACATTTCATAATAAGATACATCAGAGTAAAGGTGCGGAAGACTTCATAGTACATAGGTTACAAACCAGATGTTCAAATATAAATTCAAGTATAGTTATTACAATCTAGACCTAAATAGAAGAAGCATCAGGGTAGCAGATACACATAATAATACAAACCCTGCCCAAGGGTCCAATATCACTCATCATCACTTCCTTCATAATGAGCATCACGCAGCAGGGAGCAAGATAGACCTCCGGCTTCTGACTTCCTGCAACAGGGATTAACAAACCCTGAGTACTGGGGTACTCCGCAAAACTTACCCGATGAAAGGTGTAAGATTAGACTCAGGAATGCAGGCCGATGGGAGTCAAGGTAAGGCTATAGCAAGAGTTCAAGAGTTTTGCGGAAAGGCATTACTATCCTATTTCATTATTTCATCTCAATATTATTTTAATCATAACCATAGTTCCAATATTCCTTCTCATATGTCACATTCTTTCAATTGCTTAATCATTCTCAAAAACACCTAGTTCCGAACCACTTTTCGGTGTAAGTCAGTGGATCAAGTCTCCATTAACCGAGGAGCAACGTCGATTCGAATCCAGAAAGTACCCAGCTGGGGATCCCTATCCACACTGCATGTGTAGCACTTAAGCTTGCATATGCCAACCTCGCCTACCACGGCTTTTCATACCCTAGAACCGGTCCTGTGCCACCCGAGAGCACAGTACTCCTCTAGTCTCCAGGCACGCCGGCCACGAGGGTACACGCTATTCTCGCCATCTCTCCACTCCTAGTGCGTGGTTGTCGGTTCCAGCAGTAGAGCCACCGGAGTCAGAGGCTTCCCGTAGTATGTGGCTAGTTGCAAAGTCTCGATCCAGCAGACCGACAACGAACGGTCCCTAAAACAGTTTTCCGTTGTTTACCATGCATTGAGACTCTAACCCAAGTACAAAGTAGCCGAACGGTTCCAAATCCATGCCCGTCAGTGACAAGACATGGGAACGCCGCCACATGTGCACATCCATCCGAACGGACTTCCTTTTTCATTTTTATTTTTCCGGCGGCGGCAATGCATCGGGACTCTAACCCAAAGTGCAAAGCCAACCGAACGGTTTCCAATCCGTCGATGACAATACATTGGGACTCCAACCCAAGTGCAAGTCACCCACACGGTTGCAAATTCATATTCATCTCTAGTATATCATCATAGCTCAGAAAATAGCATTTTATGCAAAGCTAACTTTAAAGAGCAGAGCTAAGCATTTTCAAACATTTTCATTTTAAAACAGGTTTCGGGGTTATATATCAAGGCAGGTCATGCAGCAAGTAGGTGACAATCAACTCCTATCAACCTAATGCAATTATTAAACTCAAGGTGATAAAACTTTTAAAACATAAGGAACGGTTGAATGCACCGGGGCTTGCCTTGGATTGCGTGAAGTGTCGGATCCAGACCAGTACCACAGATGTCAAAATCCAGAATGACCTCGAGAACAATCTCCTCAGTGACTGCCTTCACTTTTACCTCCGGTTCCTCGGTCACTATACGCATGCAATGATGAATGTTTCAATGCGATGCAACATAAAATGACAAATGCAAAATCCCAGAATAAATAATGCCTAATTCAAGCATAACTGTACCTCATCACTTAGTCATAACCATACTAGACTAAGGTGCCCTAGGTCACAAGGGTGTTGACCTAGAACTACAATCAATCCGAAATCCACATCAAACCCTAATCACCAAAATTTCCTATTTATTTTATTAATCAATTAACCAAGCATATAATTAATACTTAATTAAATTATTTCCATTTGACCTCAAACCTCACAAACAGATAGATCTAGACTTATAACAGTACCACATAAAATTTCATGATTTTTGGAATTACAGAGAATTAATTAAAATTGCCTAAAATTGCATTTTTGATTTAATATGTTGATTTTTAACTACTGTAGAAAGTGTTCAAAACCTATATTTAATATTTTTATAAAATACTACACACTACATAGAATATTCACAAAAATTTCTATAATTTTTGGTGCAGTATATTAATTCACACAAAAAGATTAAAACGCAGAACTATTCATTTCAAATATCAATAGAAAACCCTTTGGAAATTCCCGAAAAAAAGGAAAACGAAACTGGCCCGGGTCGGCCCAACAGCACGCGGGCCGGCCCAGCGCGGCCTCCCTCTGCCCCGCGCCACTAACAAACGGGCCCCGCCCGTCAGTCGCTCCTTCTCTCCCCGCGCCACTGCCAAACGGACCCCGCCCGTCAGTCGTTCCCTCTCTCCCCCTTTCTTCTTCCTCCCGTCGACTCCCACACACGCGCGCGCGCAGCGGCTCTGCGCCACGAACCGGTGAGAGCAACACTCTGACGAGCTCCCCACTAGCACCCGCACCCCAGCTATGGACTCCGCACCGCTCCCCGGCCTCCCAAGCTCGATCGAGAGCGGCCATGGCGGCTCACCGCGGCAGCGACCCAAGTTCCGAGACCTACGGATCATCACAAGCCAAACCGGTGACATCGAGGGTACCACAGAGCTCACCAAAGGCTTAAACACGAGCGAGTCGAGGCGACTGACGACTGGAGTAGGGGTGGCGGCGACGACCACGACACCGGCGATGAACTCCGGTGACGGAACCTTCGTTCCAAAGAACCTAGAGCGGTAGGGGTCAGACCACCAAGACTAGGGATAAGAGTGGAGCAAAGAGAGTTTACAACGCCAACAAGAGGAAGAAGGAACCCACCACAGCGCCTAGCAACGCTCCGGAGGAGCACGGCGGTGTTCACGCCGGAGCCGAGGAAGAAGACCTTGACCACTGGGCTACTCCGATGTCGAAACGATACCAATCCGAGCCCAAAGGATGCGCAAAGGAGTTAATTGAAGGACTACAAGACGGAGAGGCCAGCGGTGGAGTGGGGATGGCGAATCCCGCCGGCGAACTCGAGCGGCGACCGACGAGACGAAAGAAGAAGAGGAACAGGAAGGGGCTCGTCACTTCTTATGGGCAGGAAGGAGTGGATAGGGTCGAGGCGTCCCGGACCCCCCTGCGGCGCACCACGCGGCGGTGCCCCGGCCCCGGCTGGCCGGACGGCGGCCGGCGCGCGGCGCGGCACGTGCGTACGGGCGGAAGCAAGGGACCCCCCAGACTACTGTAGCTAGGGCTCCTAGGTCAAATGCTATTTCATCCAATTATGCCCTACCCAAGCTGAATCAGAGAATGGTCCCAAAATAAAATTTGTGGAGAATTTTGTGTAGAATACTTTTGCTTTTTGAAGTATGTTCAAATTCGGTCAAATTTTCAAACTATAGAAAAGGGGGTAAAAAGGGTTTTGAATTTCAAAATTGAAATTCTAAAATTACTTTTAAGTTTTCTTAAGGACAGGAAAAATGGTCAAAATTAAGGAGGTTTTGTCAAATTCCTAATATTTTTGAAATTGAGGTTTCAAATTTAAATTTAAACATAGTAATTTGAGTTTAATTTGAATTTCTGGAACATAACTTCAAAATCTCCAAAAATAAAAGTTGTTGCATTTTAAAAGATCTACAACTTTCATTAAGACACCTCCATGAAATTCATCATAGTTTTTGAATTAGGGTTTGAGGTCAATTCAAGGGCTTAATTTAATCTCTGATTTAGCTTAATATTTGATTTTTGGTTAAGGGTCTAAATACAAAATCAGTGAAATCAAATTGCTCTAACACCCTAAGCACAATCATATGCAAGTGATAAAATTAAACATGATGACATGGCAGTTTAATTATGCAGTAATACCAGGGGTATTACACTCTGCTGCCTGGGGGAGCGGCACTGCCGGGCCTGAGGCCGGCACTGCCGGGATACCTTCAGCAGCAGGCCCTGCAGTAGCTTTCTCTTGAGGATGTTCCACCTCTGGTGCCTTGTCTTCTTGTGGTCTAATATCACCAATGGCTACTTGCTTGATTGCTTTACATGGTGGATCCTCCTTTCCTACAACACTTTCATCAATTTGCTCTACTTGAGAGCCATTAGATTCATCAAATGTCACATCTACCGCTACTTCAACACGACCGTTGGTCTTGTTGAAGACACGATAGGCATGCTCATTTGATCCATAACCAAGTAAGAAACCCTCATCAACTTTAGGTGCAAACTTAGATGTTTTGGACCTTTTGTTAAGTATGAAACACTTGCACCCAAACACTCTAAAATAAGACACCTTTGGTTTGTTACCGGTGAGCAATTCATATGAGGTTTTCTTCAGCTTCTTGTGTAGGTAGAGACGGTTGATGGCATGGCAAGCGGTGTTGACGGCGTCACTCCAAAAGAGATCCGGCGTCTTGTACTCATCAAGCATTGTTCTTGCCATGTCGATGAGAGTTCGGTTCTTCCTCTCTACTGCACCATTTTGTTGAGGGGTGTATGGAACTGAAAACTCATGCTTGATGCCCTCTTCATCAAGAAACTTGTCAACTTGGGTGTTCCGGAATTCGGTCCCATTATCACTTCTCACTTTCTTGATGGGAAGCTCGAATTCCTTCTGTGCTCTTCTAATGAAGGTCTTCACCTTATCTAGTACCTGACACTTATCAAACAAGAAAAATGCCCAAGTGAAACGGGAATAATCATCAACAATAACAAGTCCATATTTGTTACCCCCGATGCTCAAGTAGGCCACCGGTCCAAAGAGATCCATGTGAATCAACTCCAATGGCTTGGTGGTAGTCATGATGCTCTTTGGTGGGTGAGGTGCTCCTACTTGCTTTTCGGCTTGGCATGCACTGCATATCCTATCTTTCTCAAAGTGAACATTCGTTAGTCCAAGAATGTGGTTATCTTTTAAAAGTTTAGCTAAGTTCCTCATCCCAACATGAGCTAGCCGACGATGCCATAACCAGCCCATACTAGATTTTGCCACTAAACAAGTCTTAAGGTTAGCTTTACTTTTGTTGAAGTCAACTAGGTAAAGCTTTCCTTTCAAACGACCCGTAAAAGCAATAGAGGAATCCTCCCTTCTAGTGACTTCCACACCCTTATCCGTAAAGAGACAATTGTAGCCCATCTCACATAATTGTGATACGGACAACAAGTTGTAACTCAACGAATCAACATGTAAAACATTAATAATTGAATGCTCATGAGTTATAGCAACTTTACCAAGACCGATTACTCCCCCTTTCGAGTTGTCTCCAAAGATAATATTCTCACTACGGTTCTCAATAGGGGAGTATGAGCTGAACATACTCTTCTCTCCGGTCATATGATTTGTATATCCACTGTCAAGCACCCAACTCGATCCACCGGAGGAGTATGCCTGCAAAACAATTTAGTTCCTTGTTTTAGGTCCCCAAGTAACATTGGGGCCTTGCATGTTAGTCACAAGTATCTTACGAACCCAAATTGCTCTCCCAACAACCTTGCTGGCCTCTTGACCAACAATCTTGGCGACAACTTTACCACGGTTGTTGCACCTCAATACATAGCAAGATTCCAAACTTGCACGAGTGACACATGGCTTTGGTTGATGCACAAATTTATTTTTGGTCACCCATATTGATTCTTGAGGCTTCTGGACAACCTGCTTCTACTGGGGCACCTTCTGGACATGTGCCTTGGTATGATCAGGTTTCAAATTGGTGGCCTTCCCTTTCTTGGGGCGCAGCACTGCCGCTCTGGGCACGGCACTGCCGGCCTGGAGCGCGGCACTGCCGCGGTCTATGTAGGCCGAACTGTACCAATCTGCTCCTTCCTCTCAAACCTGACACATTCTACACTATTTTTCATATATCTTCCATTGGTCTTGCCACCAGCAACATGGCCTAAGCCATTCTTGATGTGAGGATGCCTTCCATCCTTGTATTGCACCTTTGGTTGCTCCTTAACCTTTCCTTTACCTTTTTGTGCCTGAGAGCTCATGTTCTTACCAGCAGCAAGAACATTCAGCCTTGCCACTTCCTTCTTCATGGCTTCCAAGTTTGCAAGGTTAGTAGCATATGCATTTAAATTAAGTTTGGTGCATTGTTCACATGTTGGACTAGTGGAAGAGCTAGATGGCTTTCGATAAGGAGTGAGTTACTATCAGCAAGAAGCTTATGTTGATCCTCAAGTTTATTGTGCTTTTTCAACAATGCATTACATCTTTGATTTAGATCAACATTAACCTTCTTAGTGATAGTATGGGCTTTTTGCTCTTTGGCCAAGATCTCGTGCAAAGAGTCCACCTCACTACTTTTCAAAGCAAGAGCTTCCTCACTAGCAATGTAGAGATCTTCTTACTTAATAAGAGTTTTCTCTCTAGATGCTAGCTCAGCTTGTGTGCTCTCTAGTTCTTCCATTAGCCTAGCAATGAACATTTTAGTCTTGTTATCCAAGTTCTTAGTTAGTTGATCAATTTCTTCATCACTAGATTCATCATCACTACCATAATCACTTGTATCACTACTAGAGATGTCACTAGGAGAAAGGGTTATGGACTTGGATTTAGATTTTACCTTCTCACCCTTTGCCATGAGACAAATGTGAGGGGAGCAATCATCATCATCATCGGACAAGTTATTGAATAGCTTTGGTGTTGAGGATGAAGCTTGTATGGCAACGGTTGCAATCTTGCTGTCCTCATCACTTGAGCTGTCCACGGTTGAGTCCCATTCATGTCCAATGTGAGCTTCTCCCACATCTCTCTTGTATCTTCTCTTGCTACCCTCTTTGTGGTATTTCTTGTCTTGTCTCTTGTTCTTCTTCTCATGGGGACAATCGGCTATGAAATGCTCCGTGCTACCACAATTATAGCATGTTCTCTTTTTCTTGTTGGGGAATGTTCTCTTCACTAACTTGTAGCCATTGCTTTTGATCCCCTTGCGAAACCTTCTCATGAACAAAGCAAAATCATCAATATGTTCTTGTTGCTGCTCACTTTCGCTTTCTTCTTCACTTGATGATGATGTTGTTGGCACTTCTTCCTTCACTATCTTGGCTGTCCTTGACTTGAACGAAGCACCTTGCTTGCTGCCCTTTTGATTGCTTGATGTAGATGGCTTGCTTGCTGTGGGCTGCATGCTTCTCTTTCTTGCCTTGAGTGCTACATCTTTGATCTTCATGTCCTCAAGCTTGGTTTGCAGCTCTCCAAGCCTCTGCCTTTCAAGTGCTTCTTCTCTATGCATGTCATGTGTCAAAAGCCTTCCAAGAACATCACTTGGGGTGAATTGCTCAAATATTTTCTTCTCTCTAATCAAGGTCACAAGGGTGTCATTTCTTGGTGTGAAAGCTTCCAACATAACCCTCACAACCTTGTGATCATTCACCTCGGTGCCACCAAGACTTCTAATCTTGCCAACAATGACCATCAACCTATCAAACATTTCTTGTGGCCCTTCTCCTTCATGGATTGCAAACAGGTTGAGCTTGGCCATCAATATCTCTATTTTGGACTTCCTCACCTTATCAACACCCTCATGTGCCATGTGCAAGGTATCCCAAATCTCCTTGGCCACTTCCATACCCATCACCTTGTTGTACTCATCTCCATCCAAGGCACTAAGCAAAGCACTAGTGGCTTGGGCATTGAGATGAATGTTGCGGAACTCAGCTTGTGTGGGCTTCTTTGGGTCAACCGGTGCCTCCAAGCCATGATGCACAATCTCCCAAATCCCGGGATGAAGACCTACAAGATAAGTTTTCATCAAGTGCTTCCACTTGGCAAAGTTGGTCCCATCGAAATGAGACAACTTTCCCGCGGGCACATTGATGACACGTCTTGTGTCAAGGTTAGATAAAGATGAATAATCAAAGGATACGGCTGCATAGTCGGTGTAGCCGCTGCTCTTCTTATTCTTGCTGTTCTTGGATGCTTGATAGGTGCTATCATCATCTCCATCTTCGGTGCTACTTGAGTCATCATCACTTGAAGCTATTTTCTTCTTCTTTTCTTCCTTCTTTTTCTTCTCTTCTTCTTTTCTCTTCTCAGCCTTCTTTCTTCTCTTCTCTTTAGCTTCTTTTGGATCTTTTCTTGGTTGTCCTCTTCTGAAGAATTGATGAGGCTTTTCTTTTTGAAGTCGGAGCAGTTGCCATGCTATACTAGACATATAATCAAAGTAGACAAAGACTATTGTAATCAAGAACATATGAACTATTAAGAACAATGTTTCCCTAATCATAATGAAAAATACAATAATAGAGAAAGAACTAGAATTATACCGAACTCCATGCTCCAGACAGACGCCGGGGCTCCAGATCCACCGAAGAACTAGAACTCCTCTACTTCTAATCTAACTAGGCTAGAACTATGAACTAGGAGGCTCTCGATGAACTAGGAGGCTCTTGATGGCTTGAGGACTTGAGGACTTGAATGAATGATTGGTTTATATCTCCAAGGGGGTCTGCCCCTCTATTTATAGCCCGGTGGGATGCACGTGCGCCGTAGGATCTAACTGACTTGAAACAAGGGCCGAGATGACTCCACAAAGGCGGTGGAAGAAGACTCCAGAAGGTGGGCCGAAACCCTAATGGGGGGCACCGGCCGGCCCCACCCTGGTGGGTCTCGGGCCCCGGTGCTTCGGGTGTGTTCTAGACTCTTCCAGTGTCTTCATGATGATGTTTCTTTGGTGGTTAAGTTTCGTGGTAATTATGCTCTTTAACCCTTCTTTCATGCTTTTCTAGAATAGCCCCTGGAAAATACAGAACATGCAAAACTCGTGGAAACTGTCAGTTAAAACTCTAGACTAGTGTGTATTCATGTATCCTTTGGTGTCTAAAGTTCTAATAAAAGTTGACGTTATCCACCGTCAACACATATGCATGGAACATTAAATGTAGATGAAAATTGAAACTAATTTGACAGCTTGTTAAAATATTGTATCACGAATCTTTTGGGCCTACTTGGATTATGATCGGACACTTATTATAAAAAAATAAAACGCTGCAACTGTACTTCTAACTTTCAACTGAGTACATCTGAACACCCCCCTTAACTCTAAAAGTGCTAAGATTTCATAAGATCCAAAACAATCGAGGAAGACTAATTCAATGGTTTAATGGTATAAATGGGAATCATTTTATCTTTCATCAGACAATCATTAACATACCTATGTAGTTTGGTAACTTTCATACTGAGCACTCGCTTGGATCTAAGACTTATAGCTACAAGGTCTTAACTAATGAAAATGTGCTACCACAATGTTCGAATCACCCTTGTGTTGGCAGGAAAAAAAATCTAAGAATAACTCTAATACCTTCTAACAATGCATCGTGACTACAACTTTCTCTAGCGTTGCCCATTTGGCTAGCATCCATACATAAGTTTATCTAGCATTGCCCATTTAGCTAGCATCCATCCATAAGGTGAAACCTGGTCATGCATGGTGAGCAATCTAACATCTTTATAATGCTTTGGGAATTTGCAACAAAAATCACAAACACTATAGTATCTGTTTTATTATTCTAATAATCATGCATATCAACATCACTAGTAGTAAAAAGCACAAAATTATGCATATCAACCCATCTACAGCATCATTTATATTGTCATGTAATGTTTGAAATGAATATATAATTTTTGTGTTGTGCTTGTATCCATGGAGAACTTACCAAGGCTAATTTGAGTATTAAAGGAACGAAAATCCTAGAAGTTGTCTAACTTACTTCTCAATAAGTTTGTTAGTGAAGAATATGCATGATAAAACTCTCAGTGAATAAAGATGAATAAAAACAAGGAAGGTGATGGATGGGAGGGGGTTCATGCCCACTATAATAGGAGAACGAAATAAAAACGGAGAGGTATAGTAGCAAGAAGGGATTTAGCCCATTCATGTTCTGCATCCACCATTATTCTAACCTTTGGGAGAGACATTATGCAAAGCATAATTTGAAATATGGATGCGTTGTGATGTAACTCAACTTCACAGATGCAACCACATGATGTAGTAATGGTGAATCTTCCAAAACATATCCAATCCAAATACCATTGTTCTATACTTTTTCTCATCCATGAGATCACATGTTTTGCAATATAGATAAATAACTTGCTCCCACAAAATTAATCAAAACAATAAAACTTAGGTGGTTCTGAAGGTAGTTTTGCTTATTGTAACACATTTGTTATAGGTCTTAGAATTTAATTAAAATAGGCCGGATCAAGTCCAATTAAATTTAACAACATAGCTAGCTAATTAGTATATTCCATTGCAACGGCCAAATAAGTTTGTTAGTGTATATTAATGAAAATATCGAAGAATAAAATTAAACGCGGAAATACCGTTACCGTTACTCTTTCCAAATTACAGCCACACCTGCCTGGCGCAGGTGAGCCGCGGACGGGCGTGCACAGAACCAGTTGGGTGAGTATTTCCACTTTCCAGGGAGTGCTTGTGCTTGCAGGGCCCGCGCGTGTCACAGCATTTTGAAAATCCGGATCTTGTTATTACTAGCTACCATGTCAATTCCCCACCATCATCGCTAAAATAACCTAACTAACGCCTCTCCTACTTCTGGCACAGTAAACTAAATAATAAAATAAGTCTTAATGCTCTGATAAAAAGAGCAGTTAAAAATTAAACTGATCGATCTTGTTCAGTGGCCACCTGGAACGATCTGTGAAAGACCGGTGATGGCCAGCATGTTGCCATTGTGTGCACCGATCCCCACTCCCCTATAAAAATTGGATTTCACGAGCCGAGACCGACAGAGAGAGACCCGACGATGCCAGGAGAGGGGACCAAATATATAGCCACGTTTAATTTGCAAAGTTTGCAAAATTTTGCAACTATATCATTTTTGTTTGTATTTGATAATTTTTATCTAATCTTGATCTAAATAGATTCAAAAGACTCATCTCGAGATAGACAGACAAAAATACAAACATGCAACAGCTGCTATTTATGTGATGAGGAGAGAGAAGAAAAGTTTGCAATCTAAACTCTGCCATAGCATTTGAAGCTAGCCCACCCCCTGCCATTGTTTCTCGACGATCGCGACACCTGCTGCTGATGCTCCAGCAGGGAATGGGCTAAACACAAGGCTGCTGCGCTCTAACGGTAAAATATTATTCTGTCGCGCGCGCCTGCCGTCCCGTTCCACGGCTCCAGTGCCACGCTGGCATGGCACCCGTCGCCGGCGCATGCAGGACACGAACGCACGCAGGCGGAGACGACATGGCTGCAGCTGGCTCTGGCAGGCATGGGATCTGCGGCAGCCGTCACGCATGCACGGCGGTGACAAGCCGACAAGCTAGCTCGGTACAGGTCATCGTACCTGTTTCTCTGTGCTCGATCATACTGCTCGCTGTTGGCTTAACATGGTCGGTCAGCGATTAACGATTTCATTACATGCATGCCCATGTCGTTGTTGGACCAATGCAATTCCACTTGTGCAGTGCTTCCTTCGTCCAACTGAATATACAATTATGTGAAACACATCGGTCAAACTATGTCAATATTGACTAAGTTTATAAAAAAAATACTAGCATTTATGTCTCAAAATAAGTTTATTATAAAAATATATTTCATAACCGATCTAACGATACTTATTTTGTTTCATAAGAGCTAGTATTTTTTCAAATAATTTTAGTGATTTCTCAGGATTCGAGAATTGTATATTTATTCGGATGAAGAGTATGCATGAGTATAATTGACAGCTTATTTGCAGTTGAGAAGAACGTTTATATCCCGTCGATGGAGTGTTACAGCTCATCGCGTATAAAGCCACATGCCACGAGCCGGTGTTGGTTAGCGCCCGGGATAGCCGGCCGTTGGTCAAGCGTGACGAGTCCTCGTCACTGTAGAATGAGTATCCATACGGAAATATCCAACGTTCGAGATGTAATACTATTCCTTTCTAATGATGGCTTTTCCTAAAATCACAGACAATTTATGCTTTTCCTAAAATCACAGACAATTTATACGTTGAAGTTTATGCATATGCACGTATCGTAAATCTACACATCGTGTTCATATCGCTGCCCCACGAAGATGGTCCTCATTAACCCTTTTTTCTAACAAGCTAACAAGCTAGTACTCCTCCATACCAAAAAAAAAACACATAACTTTAGTATAGTAATATATTTTAGTGTATCAACTTTAACAAAATATAAATAAATATTAAAAATATTTATAATGTCAAATAAATATTATTAAATTAATTATAAAATATATTTTCATAATATATTAATTTAGAGTAATAAATATGAATACTATTCGATAGAAACTTGGTCAAACGTTTATCTGACACATAATCGATAGTTACATGTTTTCTGAGACGGAGGTAGTACATTTTTCTCAAAGATAGCAAGATTTTGAGGTGTTAGTCAAAGGTACGACTTGCAGGAATGGAGAGCTGCAAACATTTTTGGTATCCTCATGAATAAAATAAATAAAAGAATAATAGGGTAGCATGTGCTCTGTGCTACATTGGTCGCGTTGTCTGGGATATTTTACCCCGAAGAAGAACCTGCATCGTCTCTATTATTTGCCTGTATTTCGCCACGTATTGTACAACGACACATGTATAACGAAGACCATTGACATTTGAAAGTAGGCGATCATTTCTTTATTTGGGGAAAAATAGTAAATGCATCAAGAAGAGAATTATTGCGAATAGTTTATCTTAGGCTTCTCTGCATGCCACATTGTGCGCTCCAGAACTATTTGGTGGTGGTTTATCGTGGTACTTCACATCCAAGGATCTGATATAAATTATTTCCCTTGTCCAAGACTCCAAGTTATGCTGCTCCATCCATTTCCAGCTATATATACTTGATATACCAGAAGCAACACTTCATCCACATCTAGATTCATGGCTAGAAGTTTTGTGTAATTTTTATAATTTTCTTCACTTCGTTCTTTGTTTCGTGATGTACCCCTTTGTAAACTCGTTATTATTTATTTAATATATTCCCAATAGGGGCTCGAGCCCCTCCTATTCTTTCAAAAAAAAAAAAAGTGACCCGTGACCACCGGCCAGCTTAATTTGCGCACCCCGGAGAAAGTCACTGCCGGTGACGGTGAGCAGTCTGATAGATTAACTAGGATCTCCTATGTGTAGATCAGAGGGTGGATTCGTGACGTTCTTGGATAAACATGTCTATAGCCCTATGCAGTAACTAGAGGGATCCAGAGAGGGAGGTGACTAGGGATGTTACCGACCGTCGCCGGCGGGCTTCGTGGTGGAGTTGGATTCCGCCATAGCGTCGAGGTCGAAGTCAGTGAAGGAGTGGACGACGTCAAGGAAGACCCGATGGGGAGGACGCAGTGAAGTCCGACGGTGCAGAGGGGCGACGGGGTGATGCAGGGGTGACGGTGGAGACGGCCGTGGCGCTTCCCGTCGCTGGCTGTGCACCCTTCTCAGATCGGTGTAGGGTTTGTGTCGGTGCCTCGGTGGGGAGTATGGCTGCCGGGGAACCTCGTATCCAGAGCCGCCGGCACCCACCTTTCTTAATAGCGCAATGCGATGGGGGCCCACCAAGCATGTAGGGTTGGGCGCCCCCCATCAGGGCGCGAGAGCAAGGCCCAAAAGGCCGTTGGGCCATGTTGGTAGGGAGATCAATCCAACATTCTCCCCCCTTGATCTCTCCTTATACTTTAATTTCTTACTTATACTTAAATACTTATCTTCCTTATTTCTTATCCCATTCCATCACAGATTACGCATAGAGCGTGCCTCGTCGTCACGGGAATTAATGCCATTGGATTAACAGCTACAATACACCTCTATGTTCTAAAACAGATTATCTTCTGGGCCCTTATTGTCCAGGAATCATAGGCTTTCCCTTAAACCCATGCCAGCTAAGTGTTCTCTGAACACGTTGGATGGTAAGCCTTTTGTAAGCGGATCCACGAGCATTTTCTCTGTCCTTAAGTGCTCAAGATTTATGATATGATCCCGGACTTTATCTTTCACAACATAATACTTAATGTCGATGTGTTTGGCAACGCCGCTTGACCTATTGTTGTGAGCATATTGTACTGCAGGACTATTATCGCAGTACAACTTCATTGGCTTATGTATATCATCTACCACTCTTAACCCGGGTATAAATTTCTTTAGCCAATTCACCTGCCCCGTGGCCTCATAACATGCTACAAACTCGACATACATCGTTGATGATGTAGTGATGGTTTGTTTGGAGCTTTTCCATGATATGGCTCCTCCTGGGAGAGTAAATATGTATCCTGATGTGGATTTTTTGTCATCTTCTGCATAATCTGAATCTGAAAACCCCTCTATTTGCAGGGAATCAGATCTCCTATACGTTAGCATGAGGCCTTTCGTACCTTGTAAATAACGCAAAACTTTCTTTACTAATTTCCAATGTTCTATTCCTGGATTGCTCTGAAATCTGCCAAGTAACCCGGTAACATAAGCCAAGTCAGGGCATGTACACACTTGAGCATACTGTAAACTTCCAACAGCTGAAGCATACGGTACCGCTTTCATTCGTTCGATTTCAAATTGGTTCTTGGGACACTGGTGTTCCCCAAATCGATCGCCCTTGACTATAGGAGCAGGTGATGGACTACACACATGCATACTGTATTTCTTTAGAACTTTTTCTATGTATGCCTTCTGCGATAATCCTAAAATCCCCTTGTTTCTATCTCGGTGAATCTCTATTCCTAGAACAAACGAAGCTTCACCGAGATCTTTCATGTCAAAATTCGAGGATAAGAATTTCTTCGTCTCCAGCAGCAGACTGACATCACTACTAGCAAGTAAGATGTCATCCATATACAGGATTAGGAAAATATTTCCCATTCTTGAACTTTGCATAAACACAGTTGTCTTCCACGTTATCCTCAAATACCACTATCTTGAAGCCTGTTTCAAGCCATAAATTGATTTCTTCAGGCGGCATCCCATATTTTCTTTTCCTTCCACGACAAAACCTTTTGGTTGTGCCATGTAAACATTTTCCTCCAAATCCTCGTTAAGGAATGCCGTCTTTACATCGATCTGATGTAACTCTAAATCATAGTGAGCTACTAGCGCCATTATAATTCTGAAGGAATCCTTATAAGAGACTGGAGAAAATATTTCATTGTAATCAATTCCTTCTCTTTGCGTAAATCCTTTCGCAACGAGTCGCGCTTTAAATCTTTCCGCATTCCCTTGGGAGTCATGTTTTATTTTGTAGATCCATTTATAGCCTACTATTTTGGCTCCTTTAGGAATAGTTTCTAAGTCTCAAACTCCGTTGGTACTCATTGTCTTCATTTCGTCTTGCATAGCTTCTAACCACTTTGGCGAGTGAGCGCTTCTCATGGCTTCTTCAAATGAGGTGGGATCACCCTCCATTTCAAATTCTTCAGTATCGTATAATTCATAGTCATCGGAAATAACTGATTTTCTAACTCTTTGAGACCTTCCAGGGGCCTTCGGCGCTTGCTCCATAAGGGGCTGTTGTTGCTCTTCCTCATGTGCAACAACGGGTTCTATGGGATCCTGAAGGACAGGTTCCTCATTTTCATTCATTGTCACCATGGAAGGATTGACAACAGGTGCTGCCACTACAGTGTCCTGTGTTGTTGGTGCAGCAACAACAGGTAACGTGAAAAATGGTTTCTCAATCATCGGAGTTGGTGCATGCACCCGCTTCTCCTCAAGATTGATTTCTCGCATTACCATGCTTCCCCTGATCATGTTATCCTCCAAGAACTCAGCGTGTCTTGTTTCTACAAACTTCGTATGTCTATCGGGGCAATAGAAGCGAAAACCTTTCGATCTTTCTGGATAGCCAATAAAATGGCAGCTGACTGTCTTGGAGTTTAACTTCCCTATGTTTGGGTTAAAGACTTTAGCCTCAGCTGGACAACCCCACACACGCAAATGGTTAAGTGAGGGTTCTCTTCCTGCCCACAATTCATACGGTGTTTTAGGCACCGACTTACTAGGTACTCGATTAAGAATATGAATGGCGGTTTTCAACGCCTCCATCCACAAACTTATCGGTAGAGTGGAGTAACTTATCATGCTTCTTACCATATCCATTAAGGTACGGTTACGTCTCTCAGCTACTCCATTTTGCTGAGGCTCCCCCAGTGTAGAGTACTGAGCAACTATGCCATTTTCCTGTAGGAACCTTGCAAAGGGTTCAGGAACTTGGTCATATTCTGTATGTCACCCATAGTACTCCCCACCATGGTCTGATCTTACTATCTTAATCTTTAAACTGTGTTGGTTCTCAACTTCGGCCTTAAATATCTTAAATTTATCCAATGCTTCGGTTCTTTCTTTAATTGGATAAATATAACCATAACGTGAATAATCATCTGTAAATGTTATAAATGAATCATAACCATCCACACTTTTCACAGGAAATGGACCACAAATATCTGTGTGGATTATTTCTAAAACTTCCGTGCTTCGTTTGGCATCTTTCTTTATTTCTTAACATATTTTTCTTTAATGCAATTGATGCACTGTTCTAAGTCTGAAAATTCTAATGGCGGAAAAATTGATTCTTTAATCAATCGTTCTATTCTCCCCCTCAAAATATGGCCTAAACCCATAATTTTGAACAGACATTATGAACTCTCTTCCGCTTGTTATTTACATTCATAGACGGGGAGGCATTCTCATTCTCATTCTTATTATTCACAGCATTCACATTCTCACAAAGTGATAATAAATAAAGCTTGTCTTTTCGGAAGGCAAGACTAACACATTTGTTTTTAATAACAATCTGACATTTGCCATTACCAAAATGACAATCAAATCCATCATCATCTAATCTCGAAACACTTATTAAGTTTTGTCGCAAAGAGGGAACATAGAGTACATCTTTAAGCCTAAGTATAAAACCATCATCTAATTCTAAAGTAATTTCTTCAATGGCTTCAACTTCAGCTTGCACTCCATTTGCAACTTTAATTGTTCTTTCTCCTCTTTGCAGGGACCTCCTCATATGGAATCCCTGTAAAGAATTTGCAACATGAATAGTTGCTCCTGAATCAATCCACCAACTAGATTTTACATAACATAAATATAGAGATTCATCTACAAATGTAATAAAATCCTCACCTCTCTTCAGCAGAGATTTCAGGAATTGTGGACAGTCCCTCTGGTAATGTCCTTTATTGTTGCAATACTTGCATTGATCAATATCAGCACCACCATAGTTGTTAGACTTTTGGTGCTGAGAATTCTGAGGTACCTTTCCTTGTGACTTGGAGGGAGAGCTATTCAAGTTCCACTGAGGTTTCCCTTGTGGTTTAGCATTCTTGTTATTCTTCTTTTTATTATCCTTTACAAAAAGAGTAGAGTCTTTGTGCAAGGACTTCAGCCTCTCCTCTTCCTGAACACACATTGCGATGAGCTTTTCTATGTCCCAATTTTTGGGTTGCATGTTGTAGTTAACAACAAAGGTTTCATATTCCTTTGGCAAGGAAGCAAAAATCAAATGAATTAGGAACTGATCTTTCAGCTCCATATCCATTGGCTTGAGCTTAGATGTCATGGTGCTCATCTTAAGTATGTGTTCTCTTATTCCACCACCAGAGTATTTTTCATTGACAAGTTGTTTGATCAAAGTGCTTGTTGTGGCCTTTGTAGACCCAGTAAACTGGCTCTTCACATTTGCCAAATACTTTGTGGCAGTGTCACATTCTGGGATTGAACCCTTATGTGATCTTTGATGGTGGCCTTTGCCACCAACAGGCACTTTCGGTTCGAGATGTCCCATAGCCTCTTCTCAAGGTCATAGGACATCCGGAGGTCAGCATGTTCCCGCTGTCTAGTAGCGAAAGCAACTTCAGCCTCATTTTCTTTCCTCATCGGGTCCACTGGCTCAGTGGGACAAGGTGAGGTGAGTGCCTTATCATTCTCAGACAGCGCAAGCCCCAATTCATACTTCTCTCGCCATTTGCGATAGTTAGTTCCATCAAGTGGTGGAATGGATGAGATGAACATCAGTATGTTGAATCCTGAAAACAGTGTGAGAGAGAGTAAGAAAATCTAAACATAAAAGTGCATGCTTCAATTTAATGTTGGTCAAAATTAAAACATACAATTTCTTATACACTAATTTTATATCACCGTAGGACAGAAATAAAATCAATGCATAAATTCTCATGAATAAAACATTATAATATTGTTATAATCAACATTGGTCAGAAAATAACAACATTATAGATTTCTGAAATTTTCATATTTGCTCTTAAAATTAAATTCTCCCGTTGGTTCGAATTTAATTAAAAGGGATCCATCATCATTCGTAGCGGAAACGTAATAATAATCTTAGGAAAATAACATTATTCAGAAGCATGTAATGTACTCATCTAATCTCTAAACAAATAATTCCGTTGGTTCAGATTTGAATAGATATATAAACATTAAAAATTTCATTAAAACTGCTTCTGAAATTAATAAAACAGAAGGATCAAAAATTACTCTTCATTTCAATCTGGCCCAGCAGCGTGCTGCTCACAGCCCTTCTCAACGCGCGCGCCACACGACCGCCTGCCCAGGCCGCAACCTGGGCTTGGGCCGGCAATCTCCACGCCCACCTGGGCCAAAAGAAGCCCAAGGTGCAGCGGACAGATCTCAGCCATCGATGGTGATCGGACGGCTCTCCATCATTTTCGTTGGATCAAAACTGATTGACCGGTTCATAGGAAACCCTAACCTCATTTCATTCTTCCTCTCTCTTTCTTCAGCAGCCCTGCGGCGGCGGCGGCAAGAAGCCGTCTGGCGGCCATCCGACGACGATGACGTGAGGAGGCGAGCTCCCGGTCAGCTGCTTCCTTCTGCTTTTCTCTCTCTTTCTTAGTTCTTTTCTTTTCTTGGCGCCACGAGGTGGCAACCGCAGTGGCCGGACAGAGGAGATGGCACCATCGTGGGCCTCCTCGCCAGCGTGCGCGTTCCCCAGAGGGAGAGCACGCCGCCGTCGAGCGGTCTCGCGTCCGCGCTGGAGCCTGGGGCCCAAGAGCACGGTTGTGGCGATCTAGAACTTCCCACTCGCCGGTGGACGCCGGTGAGTGGTGGTGTTGTGACATCTTCCCGCGTGGCATCTCCGACGCCGGCGGTGTTGGCAGATCGGGTATTCGTAGGTAGGCTCGTTCCCCTTTGCCAACTTTCATTCTAGGGTTAGGGTTTTTGTCCGATCCGAATTGAATCGTTCATCTCCTTCTAAAATGCTACCCCATTCTAGATCTACTTATCTGATACCATTGATAGATTAACTAGGATCTCCTATGTGTAGATCAGAGGGTGGATTCATGACTTTCTTGGATAAACATGTCTACAGCCCTATGCATGCAGTAACTAGAGAGAGGGATCCGAAGAGGGAGGTGACTGGGGATGTTACCGACCGTCGCCGGTGGGCTTCGTGGTGGAGCTGGATTCTGCCATAGCGTCAAGGTCGAAGTTGGTGAGGGAGTGGACGACGTCGAGGAAGACCCGGTGGGGAGGACGCAGTGAAGTCCGGCGGTGCAAAGGGGTGACGGCAGTGGTGCTTCCCGTCGCTGGCTGCGCACCCTTATCAGATCGGTGTAGGGTTTGTGTCGGTGGGGAGTACGGCTGCCGGGGAACCTCGTATCCAGAGCTGCCGGCCCCCACCTTTCTTTATAGCGCAGTACGATGGGGGCCGGGCCCACCAACCATGTAGGGTTGGGCGCCCCCCGATCAGGGCGCGAAAGCAAGGCCCAAAAGGCCGTTTGGGTTATGTTGGTAGGGAGATCAATCTAACAGAGTCATGCTCAAGCATTAGTTTATTATGAGAGAAAAATATCGTTTCTGAAAATAAACGTTGTACCATCAAAATATGAAATGAACAGGGCGGTTCAGGACTTCAGGTCGGGTCCTACATATTATGCTCAGGCTGCTACGTATGTAGCGACGATAACGACGACGACGGCAATGACGGAGGCCGGGGGCGATGCGTCAACTACCTCCGAAATTTTGATCGTCGCCATGTACGTGACGTTCCAGCCAGAAGGATTACTGTTCGTCCAAAAACAAGTGTGATCCTAGATCTTAACCAAACCATCTTCTTAAACTTAGCTAAGTTTACAGAAAATATATACTATTAACATTTATGTGTCTAAATATGCATGTTAATATTCATCAATACTTTAGTGATACATATTCACTAAACCACTATCATAAACGTTAGTATTTTTAATAAATTTTGCTAAATTTAAAATTATTTAATTTCTTGAAAGCAAGAATTACATTTTTTTACGGAGGTAGTGCCAATCCTAGGGTACACTGAGGCAGAGGGGCAACCGCTCTAGGTCCCTGAAAATGAGCAGCCCTCTCTCCCTAGTTATGTAATATATGTAGTACTTGTTAGTATTTTTCATATATTATGTACTCCCTGCGTCCTAAAATAAGTGTCGTTTTTTACTTTGTAAAATCGACGATTGACCATTCGTCTTATTCAAAAAATTTATAAGAATATAAAAATAAACAAATCAAGATTAAAGTACATATAATAATGAATCATTTCATAATAAAATAATTAGTTTTTTCATAAAAATTTTGAATAAGATGAATGATGAAAAGAAGATAGTCAAAATTTTAAAATGACACTTATTTTAGGATGAAGGGAGTATGACCCAAGAAACTCTAAACTCAAGAAGGTAGTAGCCAAGCACAAAAACGCCTCATAAATTTAGGTTGCCCAAGCCATGCCACATGATGCAACTTCAAAGCCTCGACTTCCAGAGATATTGTAACCTCTACATGCAATTCCTTTAAAAAACTAAAAAAAAGGTATAGGCCTTCCCTGCTGACTTCGGTAAAAAATTGGAAACCAAGGGTGCTTTCTTTTCTTTATGGATTAGTGGAGTATAAGTCACTTCTGGCCCCTTACTATAGTTCTACCCTTACTATACTTCTAAATTCTAAACTGGTAATCAAATTCATTGGTTAGGTAACACGATTAGTCCCAGTTGGTGCTCATTCACGAGTTAGTTCAAAAAGAAATCGTCCAAAATCATAAGTGTTGTGTAGGTAGGGTGAAAATCTATGCGTAAGACATAATATTATGGATTTGAATCACAGAGGTGAGAGGGTTGTGCAAATATTTTAGTGTTGAAGGACCTGCAGTCCCAGTTAGAGCAGTTACAATAAACCAAGTCAGCTTGACTTAGAGCCAAGACACATCAGCACTGGCTTACGTGGCGGTGAGAGAAAAGAAGACAGAGAAGGGGATCGGCGCTAGCAGCGTCACCAGGCGCTACACGCTCTCCAAGACGCTACTGACATGCGCACTTTCTCTCTCCTTTTTGACTGCTGCGAGCCCTCTCTCATCTCCCTCTCTACTGACAACTCTCGAGCACAGGCGCACAGCAGGGTGAATAAAATAACAACGTTGGAGAATGTGTAAAGAGTTATGCTATTGTACACTTAGTCTATTAAGCTTGTCTCCTAATGACGTGGCTTGTCTAATAGACAAGCTTATTGAACCTGCTCTTAGAGGCAACTGGGACTAAACGTCCTTGTATACCGGATCTCTAGTCTCAATTGGGAAAAAGCAACCGGGATTAAAGATCTATTTTTCTACAAGTGAACCGCGCGACTGTACCTATGTAGTTCCCTAAGAAAAACTGTACCTATGTACAGTACACAGACTCATCACCAAGCAGCTTCGGTCACAAAATGTTTGGAAAGCTAACTCAAGTCAAGCCGGGCATGCATTCTCCATCACACCTTCTGCAGCCAATGGATCGAACTATATATTGTATCAAAACAAAAGACGATTCAGCAAGGATTGTGAGTAGCAGTCATTCATGGGCGAAGCTTCTATACTGACCAACTACGAGATTCGATTTTTTTTTTCTTTTTTGTGCAGTTGGTGGTGCAGTGTAGGAGTAGTTGGTCTCTGAACCCTTATATTTGAGGCAACAAACAAAGATACCCTCTAGTTTTTAAAGGATAAGTTGGACAATGCGAATAGTTACACATGTATGACCACAAAAACGGTCGATAGGAGTACAAATACAGGGACATGTCTCAATCAGAAACCAGTGGAGCCCCAATTCTGTAGAAGTTGGTAACCAAACATCAGGGAGCCCCAAAATCTCAAAAGGATTTGCGTTTTCCCTTTTAATTTATTTTGGGCTTCTTCGCAACGGGGATCGGCCTGTCGGGTAGGATAGATGTTCCTTTTCATTAATTCGCAAAAAAAAAAAAGATGTTCCTTTTCATTTTCTGACAATAGTTTATGTAGTCCTGCACCTCAAGAGCAGACAGAGGCAGCATGGGAAGTTCTGCACATGCCAGTCTGCTCCAACTCTAGGCGTCAAACCTGAAAATCATAGCCGGCTGCTAGATGCTCCAATTCCAGAGCATTTGATTGATGTACAAGGTACTCTATCATTCTTCACTTGAGCGTGCATGTGCCCTGGTCATCTTTGCATTAGCAACAGAAAAGTGTAAAGAATGAAGGATAGAAGAAAGATCAAAGGTTGTCTCAAAACAGATCAGAGTTTTAAGTAAAGCGAGGACCTGTTTTGGATGGCCAGCCCAGGAATTGTTAGGAATGACCAATCAGGTAATCATGCTTTTGGCTGCAATAAAGCAACACACCCTGTGCCCATCGTCTTCCAGTCGGCCAGCGTGTCACTCCATTCTACTTTCATGTTTGCCTCCATTAAGAGAGACTGAATATATGAGTACAAGCTTGAGCATACATCCAGTTGTTTAGTGCTAGCACCGATGTGCAGTGCGGGCAGCAAACTGGAAAGGAAAGCGAAACCTACTAAGTCTCACGTATTTGCACTTTGCAGAATGTCATTGGATGCATGCCACTATGAAGCGTGCACCTTTATCTGGAGAATGCCACTTGATGTCTCATTTGACATGTTGATGTGGGGTTAGTTTCAAAGTTGTATCAAATCTCACAAAAAAAAAACATTGAGCCTATGTCGTCGAACAAATATGCAGTTAATGCAAGGATTAAGTATAGTGTGGGACTAGAAAGTTGTGTTTGATGTAGCTGATTTCTTCCTCCTAGCCTCCCGTGCAAGCATGGCCTCTTCTTTTTGCAAATGAAAATGCAGTTGGTGGCCTGTATTTTGTCCTTCCCTTGGGCAGAGGGACCTAACCTTCTAATTAGCAATTGGAAAATTGTGTAGCCTGACCTTAACTACTGCCATAGGTAGGTACTACCAAAAACCAGACCACAATTCATATTATAGATTAAACTAGTTGTGCTTGGGTGCAAACTTTTTCCTTTCAGAAAATGCGTTGTGTATAGCGACAGCTGGATTGAGCAAAGGCTATGGCTCAGTCCTCTTGAAGCGGATATATATGGATGTTTGTTGGCTTGTTGCAGGAACTAGGAGAAAGCCCGTGATGTGTGGGGCACGACAAGCCCGGGGTTCGGCGCCAGTGGTGCTCGTGCAGGATGAGTGGAATCGGAGCCGTGGCGGTGGACCTAGGATTTGACTAAATGATATGCTGCAAAAGAAAAATTATATACATTTCGGTAGATATTTACCAATTCGGTAAATAAATGGAAGGATTTTGTTGTCGTATATGTATTACACTATTGTCCTCAAAAGACTTTTATTGTTGTAGGTGTCAAAAGATATTATATCCGGTGGTTGCGCTACTGCATCACGAGGTTATCGTTGCACAAGATCATTGGGTTTGTCATGTGAGGTGGATCAAATGATGTTTTATCTAAGGGTCCTAAATACATCAAGTCCGTTGAGCTAACAGCGGATGAGTATAAATGATGCCCAAATTGTCTTTCAGATGGAACTTAACGTTATAGTCCCATAGTAAATCTCAACATAACCTCTCACATGGCACCGCGTCAGGACTGCAAAAGAATTTGGCTAAATCCTTTACACCGGTAGGTTTTTAGTCGAAACTCGGTCACGTATTATGGCATTCAAGTCTGTCGAATAACTCTTCTAGTGATCGGCTCGTGATGTGTTGCAAGCAAGGCCGTCACTCCACGTGTCTTGGACTAGATTCGAGCGCATTGGAGGGCCAACCATTTGAACCTAGGTGTTTGTGTTGGATGTTTTTCATGAGTTTTTTCATCATAGTATGCCATTTGGTTGGTCATGAGAGGTGAACCAAATGATGTTTTACTCAAGGCAATGGAACATCCCGCTAGGTGAACCAGTAATAGGTTAGTGCGAGTTGTGCCTGAGTTGCCATCCATAGGTAACTCGACCTCATAGGCTTACTAGGGAGGCATCAAAAATCCCAACCTAACCTCCCGAGTAGCACCTTTCCAACTGTTTCACGAGTAGCTTTTACTCCGTGGTCACATGTTGCAGCATCCGAGTCTCCCAAGTGACTCAGCTACCATATGTGGTGTCTCGCAAGTGTGCCTGCCTCTTTGGGTGCCATGGGCCAGTTTCTAGCCCGAACCCTAGTGATTATAGGATGTTTTTTGTCACACTATACCATCTGTTGGTCATGTGAGGTGATGCAAATTATGTTTTACCTAGGGAGCGAAACATCACAAGTAGGGAAATGGCGATGAAATCATGCATGGGGTGTGGAGGCACGGTGGTGTTGCCTCTTTAGTGTGTGGGTGTGGGAAGGAAGCTTTTCTAAGAGAGAGAGAGAGAGAGGGGGGGGGGGGACGAGAATGGTGTGCTCACAATAAAGTTGGCTAACAATGCCAAATACTCCATCGATCCTATTCACTCGCATCCCTCCTACCAAACAGAAAGCTATGACAGACACATCTATATCAACCAAATATGAGCTAGGATGGTTCCATCCAAAAAAGAGTGGCGGGTTTATCTCGATCCTAGAACCAAACCAACCGAGTACCCTAAAGGTCATAGGTGGTATACAGTGTATTGTTTGTCTGCATCTAGATTCAGATGTGTTAAAGTATATTTTTTATGTTATCTTCGATAACTTATCGTCACTTATGGAAGCCTTAATGACATGAAAACATTTAGCAACAGCATCGGTAATGGCATATAGGTCCCAAGTTTCCAATTCCCAACCCAATATAAAGAACTTCCCAATGAACTTAGGTAATGGCATATAGGTCACAAGTTTCCGATTCTTTTAATTTGTTCCTTTTTGTTATATAATTAAATAATAATAACTGCATGAAGAGGTTTGTACTGTAGTATATTAGTAGCTTTAGGGAAACGCACGACGTCACCATACGCTAGTACTCCGCCACTGAGCACTAAGCAGCTTGCAGTAACTCCTGAGACACGGCCACACGGGGCATTGCCAGTCCACACCGAGTCAGCACATCCGTCAATCAAGTAAACATACAAGACCACTATCAATTAAATTAATGTTCAGGTCCGAACCTGTACACTGGTATATGATACACTGAAACCCAAAAGGTGTCAGGCGGCATAATTATACATGTAAACCAAAGAAAAAAAAATCCTAGGTGGTGGTTATCAACTCTATTTCACTATTGCTGTCTTCTCATTCCCCGGTTATCAACATGAAATACACCCTGCCATGCCTATGCGATGATAGCTATGTGCAACTTGCAAACTCCATTGCAGGTTGAGATTTTGCTAAATTTGAAATGCTGCAAAATGGATGGCTGCAAGAAATCAGGTATGGGGTCAAAAGAATACCACAAGCCTATGAACAAAAGGTCAAAAGCCATTAGAAGCCTCCGTCAATAAGTGGGCATCATCAAGAACAATATCAGCAGGGTCCCCAATCCAAAGTGTATCCCTCCACCGAAACTTTATCCTCAGCTTTCCATTTGCATCCACACCTACAACCTCGCCTTTGCTCGCGTAGGTCTCCATACCCCAACCCCATCTGGGCGATACAAGACCAGGTCGTATCCGCACTTTGTCACCTTGTCTGAAGGGCCTCACCTTTTCCACCTCCCATGCTTTGCATAACCATAGTCTCTCACAGAAGCAGAAAGCAATCCAGAGCTCTCCATCATCAGCCCGGTGGACCACCCCTATGCTGTTGTGGTTCACATCACCCCATTGATACACTGGGGTTCCAACGGAGTCCTTAACCTTCACCCAATCCCCAACACAGACTTCCTCCTCCTCCTCCACTTTTTCCACCTCTGCTGGGTCTATCAACCAAGCCCTGGCACCAGCTGGTGTATGAATTCTCAGTTTCCCATCTGCGTCAATAGATGAGATTGTCCCTATACTTGAATGACTATGATTAGACCAACCAAATCTTGGCTGGCGGATACAGCCTCTGATTCGAACACGCTGCCCAACAACAAACTTGCTAACTCTTTCAAGCTGGCTAGAAGGCCCAATCCACCTTTCCTGCTCACCACAAAAAGCGACATGAATAGTTCCATCCCAAGCATCACCTTGATATCCCACCCCATGCACCACACCAATGCTACCAGGCTTGAGCGATCTCCATTGCTCTACATCATTCCTCAGCCTAACCCACTCTCCAACCCCAAAGATATTCTCAGCTTCAAAATCTGCAGGATCACCTCTCCACAAACCGGGCACACCAAAGAAGGCAACCCTAACTTCTCCATCAGCATGTACACCCGCAATGATGCCTCTAGAATCAGGGTTGGCATCTCTCCATCCCCATCTAGGCTCTGAAATTCCAGCACGGAACCGAACATGCTGACCAATTTTTAAGGTCTGCACTTTCTCAATGTCAGAGTTATGGGTTAACCATTTCCCATTCCTGAAACAACCAGCTAACTCCAAGTAACCAGAGTCCTGAATGCTATGGACTACTGCAATGCTTATTCTCCCTATACTATTCCAGTCATAAGTAGGCCTGCTCCCAATACTTGGTTTCGGGCGGACCCAATCTCCAACTTCAAAAGCGGAAAGCCTCTCAGCGTCACCAGGAGCAACCTTCCACAAACTTTTTCGGCCAGAAACCTTTATATTTAAAGTCCCATCCATGTCAATCCTTGATATGGCTCCAATAGTAGCTGCAGTTTCATTTAACCATCCGAGGCGTGGCTCGGATATGGAAGGTGAAACATGAACCTTTTCCCCTACTTCAAATGCCTGTGCCTTCTCGATATCTGCAACTGAGCAAAGAAAAAGCCTGCTTCTGAAGCAGAAAGCAACACCAACATCCCCATCATCTTGTAGACTATGAACTATCCCAATACTGTTACGAGTCACATCCTCCCATCCATATTTGGGTGAAGGAACTGTTGCTTTGACTCTAATCCAATCGCCAACCTGCAAATAGAAATGGAAGATAAGGACGCAAAGAAATTTGATAAAAGCATTAACATGAATATTAAAAAGTTTGTACCTTAAAGTTCTCGATCTTTTCCATGTCCGATGGATCTGCCTGCCACTGTAAAGCCCGATTAGGAATATCAATGATGAGCAGACCATCACTCTCGATGTCAATTATTTTCCCAACACTATGATGAGTCTCACCACCCCATGCATATCTGGGCTCTGCAACAGACCTCTTTACACATACTTGATCCCCAATCTGGAATTTTGTTTTGCAAAAACAAGAACATAACTAAGAAAAAACAAACAGGCACCAAATGCCAAAGAAGCACCAATATATGATAAGATTACATTGTTGTTTATCCCTACTGTTAGAATTGATAAATAAACAGTAAACCATTGATCCTTATGTTTATACAACAACAATGTAGTGAAACAAACACCACCACAGTACCAAAGGGAGCCTTAGATGCAACTATGTAAGGGACTGTCAACACAAAAACAAATATTATAGTTGACTTTGGTTTTGTCCTAAGTCGGACTTTGCTAGCTTTGACCAAGGTTTTAGAAAATAATATTAACACCTACAAGTTCAAATAAATACACTATCAAAATGTTGGCCGCTGGACCAGCAACCAGGTGAGCAGAACCTTGCTCACCTTCCCTCTCCCTCTCCCCTGATCCAAGGTTGAAGAAGAGCTTGAGCTCAAACACACACACACACTGCTGCTGCTCTGCCTTTGCGTTAGCAAAGGCTGAAACTGAATGTGGTGGCAAATGAAGCTGCTGCTGGAACTGAATCACTCAATTCCTCACTTGCACTCAATCTTGATTCACACAAGAATATGAGAACCCAATACTTTATAGCTTCACACTACAAGGTTACAACTCACTTGGTTCTCACAACCAAGTACTCAATACACATAAACACAAGCTTGATCTTCACAACCAAGCTCTATCACTCCTCTCTCAAAACTCACATAGTTTCAACATCTATTTTCTACACAGCCATAAGGGTGCTGCCCCTTTCATAGCCCTTTAGGGCGGTATGCTACAGTGACCATTGTTAGATATATAGTTTGTATATATCCTAGGGAGTCCTAATCCTATGTAATTAGGGAGTCCTAGTCCTATGTAATTATGTTTACTTGTACTCCAAGTCATGTATGACTATATATATATAAAGCCACCCAACCCCTAAGGGTATGAGGTGTTCCGCTATCTCTCTACATGGTACCAGAGCCTAATTAGATCCTTGCTTCCGCCTAACCCTAGGCCGCCGCCGCCACCTGCTCAGGCCGCCGCTGCCCTACCCTAGGCCGCCGCCGCCGCCTGCTCAGGCCGCCGCTGCCCTAATTCTAGGCCGCCGCCGCCCCCCACCCTTGCCGCCGTGTAGAAAGATAGCGGAACACCTCATACCCTTAGGGGTTGGGTGGCTTTATATATATATAGTCATACATGACTTGGAGTACAAGTAAACATAATTACATAGGACTAGGACTCCCTAATTACATAGGACTAGGACTCCCTAGGATATATACAAACTATATATCTAACATCCCCCCGCAGTCGAAGCGAGAGTATCTCGGACACATAGACTGGACCTAAACTCAGTAAACAACTGTACAGGCAGGCCCTTAGTCATGATGTCAGCGAACTGATGGGAGGATGGCACATGTAGCACGCGAAATTCACCAAGCGCAACCTTCTCGCGGACGAAGTGAATGTCGATCTCAATGTGCTTGGTCCGTCGGTGATGGACAGGGTTAGCTGTCATATACACAGCACTGACGTTGTCGCAAAAGACAACAGTGGCAGAGGATAGCGGCAGATGCAACTCCTGAAGTAACTGGCGCACCCAGCAGCACTCGGCGACGGCGTGGGCAACAGCGCGGTATTCCGCTTCAGCACTGGAGCGAGAACCTGTAGACTGCCGCTTGGAGGACCATAACACCAGGTTGTCGCCGAAAAAGACGCAGTAGCCAGAAGTAGAACACCGAGAATCGGGACACCCGGCCCAGTCAGCGTCGGAATACGCGGTGATGGACTGGACAGGGCCGGTCCCAATGTGAAGCCCGGTGGAGAGGGTGCCCTTGACATACCGAAGAATCCGCTTGACCAGCGCGAGATGCGGCTCGCGGGGATCATGCATGAAGAGCCCCGTGTTCCCCTGCCAACCCACCTCCGCCTCGCCAAGGCAGTAACAGGGGCGGCAACGGGAACGGCAACCGCCGCGGTGGGCGGCGTGGACAGCAGCAGCACCAGCAGAACGGCGCCCCGCAGCAGCAGCAAGGACGCCAGCAGCAGCAGCCGCCGCCCCCCGGACCATGGTACTGCTTCAACCCGGGGGTCGGCCTCCCTGCCGGGGGCGGGCAGTGGCGTCCTCCAGCCGGCGCTGGCCCATACGGCCAACCTCCCCAGGCGCACACCGCCTACACCCAGCAGCAGCAGGCGTGGGACCCTGCTGCCCTGGTCGCCGCCCTGAACCAGATGCAGCTCACCCAGGGTAGCGCTCCCTGGGTAATGGACACCGGTGCTACCTCACACATGAGCTCCAATGACGGTATACTCCTTTCTCGCTGCCGTCCTTCCTTCTCCTCGGTTGTTGTTGGTAACGGCAGCTCCCTACCGGTCACTTGCCAGGGTGACTCCCAACTCGCAGCTTCTTCATCCAACTTTGCTTTAAATAAAATTCTGGTGGTTCCACATATTGTTCGCAATCTACTTTCAGTCCGTCAATTCACACGTGATAATCATTGTTCCGTTGAATTTGACGCCTTTGGTTTTTCCATTAAGGATCCTCGGACCAGTCGGGTGATGCTTCGCTGCAATAGCTCCGGTGACCTCTACACCTTTCCCACCGCCGCCACCAGTCTCGCCTTGGCTGCCTCCACTGACGCCGCCAGTTTGTGGCATGCCCGCCTCGGGCATCCTGGTCCTGCCGCCATCACCGGTCTCCAGTCCTTGCTTCCACGTCTTAAGGCTAAGTCTAGTTTGTGCCATGCTTGTCAGTTAGGCAAACATGTTCGCCTACCGTTTTCTAGTTCCACGTCATGTACTACTGCACCCTTCGAGCTTTTGCATTGTGATTTGTGGACATCTCCAGTTTCTAGTGTTTCCGGTCATTCATATTACCTTGCCATATTGGATGATTATACTCATTATTGCTGGACGTTTCCCATTCGACGCAAATCCGATGTGCATCAACATCTCGTGGATTTCTGCGCCTACGCACGCACTCAGTTCAGCCTCCCTGTTAAGTGCTTCCAAGCGGATAACGGCACTGAGTTCGTCAACAACGCCACCGCCCGGTTCCTCGCTGCCCATGGCATCCTCCTGCGCCTATCTTGCCCGTACACTTCCGCTCAGAACGGAAAGGCAGAGCGCATCATCCGAACCATTAACAACATCATTCGCACCATGCTTCTTCATGCCTCCATGCCCCCAGCCTATTGGGCTGAAGCACTTAACACAGCCACATACCTCCTCAACTGCCGGCCCTGCTCGGCCGTCGGTGCCGAGATTCCCCTCTCCCGCCTATTCGGCAAGTCTCCCGACCTGTCCCACCTTCGCGTGTTCAGCTGTCTGTGTTACCCGAACCTCTCAGCCACCTCCACCCATAAGCTTGCCCCCCGCTCCGCTACCTGCGTCTTCCTTGGTTATCCCTCTTCCCACAAGGGATACCGCTGCTTGGACGTCTCCACGCAGCGCATAATCATCTCCCGGCATGTTGTTTTCGATGAGTCGTCTTTTCCGTATGCCACTAACATTGCAGGTTCGACTCCGGCAAGCTCTCTCGACTTCCTCGACAACGACAGCGACTTTCTGCTGTCGCAGCAGGCTCCGCCTGGCGGGCGTGGCCCTGTGCCCCCGTCCGGCGCTCCGATCGACGACCCCGCCGTAATCGCCTGCGGCCCTCCGGTACCGCCAACACCGCCGTCGGGTCGCTTCGGCCGCGTCTACGAGCGGCGCCCTGCTGCCCCGCCGGTCAGTGCAGCATGCCCGCCACCACCACTGCCGGGTCGCTTCAGCCGCATCTACGAGCGGCGCCCTGCTGCCTCGCCGGCCGGTGCAGCATCCCCGGCGCCCAGCGGCTCTGCCCAGGCGCCTAGCAGCCCCGCCCTGGCGCCTAGCGGCACTGCCCAGGCGCCCGGAGGTCCAGCAGCCGCGCCCAGTACTGCTGGGGCGTCCGGCAGCGGTGCAGTACCTCCCTCCGGTACTGTTCGTCCTTCCACTCGGCTCCAGACGGGCGCCATCACACCCGTCGACTACAGCAGTGCCTTCGTCACCACCGCCTCACCGCTGCCACGCGGCTACCGCAGCGCCCTCGCCGATCCACAGTGGCGTGCACGAGTACCAGGCGCTCATCGACAACGGCACCTGGCGCCTGGTTCCTCGCCCACCCCGCGCCAACATCGTCACCGGCAAATGGATCTTTCGGCACAAGTTCCATTCTGATGGCACGCTCGCTCGCCACAAGGCGCGCTGGGTGGTTCGCGGGTTCTCCCAGCAGCATGGCATCGACTACGACGAGACGTTCAATCCAGTCGTCAAGCCGGCCACGATCCGCATCGTCCTCAGCATTACCGCCTCGCGCTCCTGGCCCCTACATCAGCTTGACGTGAAGAATGCCTTTCTTCATGGTCATCTCGATGAGACGGTCTATTGTCAGCAGCCGCCCGGCTTCGTTGATCCCTCGGCGCCTGATTACGTGTCTGCTGCAGAAGTCGCTGTATGGCCTGAAGCAGGCTCCCCGTGCTTGGCACCAGCGCTTCGCCGCGCATCTTCGCACACTCGGCTTCCGCCCATCTGCCTCCGATGCATCTCTCTTTATTTATAAAGAGACTGATGGTGTCGCCTACCTGCTGCTCTACGTCGACGACATCATCCTGACGGCCTCATCTTCAGCACTCCGTACTCGCATCACAGAGCGTCTGCGCTCTGAGTTTGCGATGACCAACCTCGGCGAGCTCCACCACTTCCTCGGCATCTCCGTCACGCGCTCCTCCGACGGACCAAGCACATTGAGATCGACATTCACTTCGTTCGCGAGAAGGTTGCGCTTGGTGAATTTCGCGTGCTACATGTGCCATCCTCCCATCAGTTCGCTGACATCATGACTAAGGGCCTGCCTGTACAATTGTTTACTAAGTTTAGGTCCAGTCTATGCGTCCGAGATACTCCCGCTTCGACTGCAGGGGGATGTTAGATATATAGTTTGTATATATCCTAGGGAGTCCTAGTCCTATGTAATTAGGGAGTCCTAGTCCTATGTAATTATGTTTACTTGTACTCCAAGTCATGTAAGACTATATATATATAAAGCCACCCAACCCCTAAGGGTATGAGGTGTTCCGCTATCTCTCTACAACCATGGTACAGTAACCGACCTAAACTATGCAGCCCACATTAGCCTGTTTGCTAGCTAAGAAACCAGTGGTAAACTTCAAATTGTATAGTTCAACTAGCCACTAGTTGGTCCTAGAAACTTCATGGAGCTCCTTAGCTAGCACAAAGAACAAGTCAATTTTATTTTGACTTGGACAACTCATACCATAGATGCATGTACTCCTAGATGCATCTACACATTTCTTATGACAAGATTATTTCCAACACAAAATACTCCCTCCATGTTCCTAAACAATGTCGTTTTGGACATAATTTTGACCACTACTTTTCTATAAAATATTTAATATACTTTTTATAAAACTACATTTCGAGATGAATCTACTTACATCACTTTTATATTTTCAAACTCAACCCAAAAAAAATTATTTGTAGTCAAAGTTTAAAATATTTGACTTAAGACAACCTCAAAACGATATTGTTTAGGAGCATGGAGGGAGTATATTTCATGGAGAATTTAATGAAACTAATTCAAGATAGTTGGTATTGGTGTGTTTCCATAAACTTGGTCAAAGTTAAATAAGTTTCAATTAAGACAAAGCCAAAGTGAACTATAAGTTGGAATAGAGTATTAAATAGGACTATAAACTATAAGTTAAAATAATTGCACAGAACTATAAACTATGAATAGACAGTATATTTTGTGATAGACAGTTTAAAAACTACCTTGAATGGGTCAACATGTTCAACCTCCTCTGGTTCACACAGCCATGGATGGGACAAATAGCAAAGGCCCAACAGAAGACTGCTATCTGGTCTGATGGAGTATACAATCCCAACACTTCCAGGAGTAATAGACTCCATGCCATGTACAGCAACCGTCAGTGAGGGACGAATCCGAACCCAGTTACCAACCTTATATTCTTCAACCCTTTCAATTTCAGCAGGATCAGCTCTCCATCCCCTAGAAGCTCCTGGGAAACCAACCCTCAAGATTCCATCTTCATCAACACAGAGAACTGTCCCAATGCTATCCCGCGATTGACCACGCCATCCAAATCTGACAAGAGGATGTTAGCCGGTGCCCGGTGATCTAAAATGACAATTTCACATGCCAAACAGATAACTGGGCAGTATAGTGCAGTTATTTGTTTTTCAAACATTTAAAAAATTATTAGGTTTTTTTTTTGTAGGTCACAAATTATTAGGTTTACCATGATGATAGTGGACATGGTATACAAATCAATACAGCTGAAAGTTCACGCAAATACCATTAGCATACAAATAGCAAGTACATATTCCACCATAATAATGTTTTGAAATTCGTTGTTTGTGGTAGGAAGAAACTGCAATTTCTTTTTTTCTTTATCTTTTTTTTTTTTTTGTAACAGGCAGAAGCAAAGCTCCATTTATGGGCTATCGTCACTTGAACCACATAGGATGAACAAAGAGTACATAAGTTTAAACTTTTTCGGAGAGTTGAATGTAATCAGAAAAGAGATGACAGGTCTCCTCTAAGTTTTGCTTGATACTGAACTACAAAATACTAGCCTGATCAGTTTTAGTGTAAAACCCAGAACACCAGTTGAACATGTAATCATGCATTAGGGAAATTTAAATATCTGGGTTTTCTATTAGCATCTACTGGAACAATCACTTGTGCTTTCTATTTGCATCTACTTACAAAAGACACATGGTGGATCTCCAGTTCAGTATACCTTTCTATACATTGGGTACACTAAACACCAGATCTTTACTAATTCAATTATCTCAGCATCCAGATAAATACTAAAGCAATTGAGTAACGATTGAACTAGCCAATAAGAAAAGAAGTTCCTGTGAACATATCAGGAATTGATTTATTTAGTTCACAGTGAGGTGTTAGGCATTCTGGAACAAACTTGATTTACCTTGGTTCCGAAACATCAGGCTTGAGTTGCACATGTTGACCCCTATTTAATGGAATAACTTTGATAACTTCACTTGTCAAAACATGGGCTTCTCCAGTACAGAATGACACAGCAAGGTGGTCATTGTCTACAACAGACTGGACAAAACCAATGCTTCTAGGTCCTGCTCCTTGCCAGCCAAAAGCAGGTGAAGTAACAGTTCTTCTAAATTTCACCCAATCCGCAACCTCATATCTGATTACAGCATACAGGAAATGAATTACTAAGATAATTTGTAAATAACATGACTGTTCACTTATTCGCTTGTTATCCGCATGTGCAGTCAACTTCCAAATGATACTTCTAGAATTGTCATCAAAACTGAAAATTTTGTGACTATCATTATTTTTATTTTAAAAAATTTCCAAACATATAATTAGGAAAGGCAACAGTCAAGATTGAGCATTGGAGACGGTTGATGTCCAATACAGCGTGTAAGAGAATGGTAGTATTCAAGATGCCCAGCTAAAACTTACACATATTCAAAAACGGTAAAAAATAAAAGCAAGAGGGCATTTCATGTAACCTACACTTCTACAGAAACTTACATATGACCCATGCATTTTTTCTGCATACCTATCTTTTTTTTCTCGAATACGCAGGAGAGCTGCGCATCATTGTATTAAAAGAAAGAAAGCCAGCCCCTTACAAGTCACCACCACCTCACTCCAGGCCGAGCCGTGAGGGGTTGTATACAAAACAAAGAAATGTAGCTAAGATAAAAGACACAAAAGGTGACCAGACCTAGAAGGTTAAAGTTACAGTTATAGACAACTAACTCTGACCAACTGGGCCCTGTTGGAGACACCCAGGATTCACAGCTTGTATAGCAACACAAACTCTCTCAGGTAAACCTTACAAGAAGCTAGCTAGCTGGTGGACACACACACGCAAGATTTAGGGTGGACAAAGGAGAACACACACACAAGAATTGTGACGATGAATGCTTCTTTTTGGCTTTTATGTATTCAACTCACATGAAACCCACCAAGTACATGGCTTTAAAGCCTAGATGGCACACCTGTTGAGCAACAACCTGGCCGGGTCTCAAGCCGTGCACACACAAGCATCCATGCCACCCACTTCTATAAGAGCTGCAGACTTATGCACTCACGCGTACAATCCACAAGTGTTCCACCAACCACAACCCACACTGCCCCTGCATCGTGCTCTTGCAGTGCATGCAGCTGCTAGCTTCTCAACATACTTAGACTTATTCCCTGATGACTTGTAGTAACACAAACTAACAAGCTAACTCTATGTGCATTGAAACACAACCATGCATTGATGCGCAAACTAAACCTGGCCAGAATATGAACACAGCACGTTTCCGGCCACATGCTCATGCACTTCAAGGTGCACTTTCTGTTGGAGTTCTTGCAGAATCCTTAAATCTTTGGGTCATTCTTTCTCAAGTCATTTTGCAGCCTGAGTCAGAAGATACACACATATGGCGGCTTGCTGCTTCCTGTGATCACACTGCAAAGTCAGCATATGAATGTTTCTTTAAAGAAGCCATTTTATTCAGTTCATGGGAGCGTATTTGGAGAAGCCAGGCTCCTAACAAATATTGCTATTTCATGTGGTTGGTCATGCACAATAAGTGCTGGACTGCAAATTGTCTTGCTCGGTGGGGTCAACAGCATCACCAGAAATGTCTTCTCTGAGAATTTCTGATATGAACTCCAAGAGAGATTTGGACTGCAGAACCTTGCTCCCCAGCCAGCTGAGCCTTCCTTTGAAGTTTGATGGTGCCAATCTAATGACATTGCCGCTGGTCAAGATAGGCAGGGTCTCAGATCATTAATTATGGGGCTTCGCCTAACCTGAAGGGCGTCCTTGCCTCGGTCTTCGAGGAAGCAAAGATATGGGGGTCTAGTGAGCGCCAAGGCCATCATCTTGTTGTTGATTGTCGTCAAGGTTACAAAAGGCGCTAGGACTCTCTAGGCGGTGACCCTCCACCTAGAGTTTAGGCAAGCCTAGGCGTTTCTAGGTGTTCCATATCCATGCATATTTACCTCTAGAAGTCTAAAAGAAAAGAAACAGGAGACCAGTGGACCAAGAGCTGTATAGGAAGGCCCATAAATGCAGCTCAAGCCCAAGACTGAGCAGCAAGCCTTATCCTTAACCTCACCTACTACATTACCGATTCGCAAAGTCGCAACTGCTGCACCGCCCGCCACCTCCGTCCCTGCCTCCTCCGTGCCGCTCGCCGCCCCCGTCCCTGCCTCCGAACCGCACGCCGCCACCAGTCCCTGTCTCGTCAGCTCAGCCCGCTGTCCCAGCTTCTCCAGGGCCATGCAACATCCCCACCTCTGCCACAGCCTGAAGCCCCTGCCTCCTGACCATGCTCGCCACCTTACCACCAGCTGTCACTTTCTCAGGCAGCGCTGCTCTCGATCTGTGAGCATGCCACCAATTTCTCCTAAGCGTGCGCATGTGTATGCTGTGTGTGTGTGTGTTTTGGGTGGTGGGGGGCGGCTTGTGGATGCGTGTGTTGAAGATTTTATTCTTATCTCTAGTGTGTTCAAAACAAAATTAGCATGACTAACAAACCTATATGCAAGAGTCAAAATGCAAACAGGCCCACCCTCCTGTAAGAGACACATAGTAATACCGTCATGTGGACCAACCGCGTCATGTGTATAGCCTGCTGGCGGATAGCCTGATACAAGCAGTGTTTTTATATCGTCCGATTAATCATCCTTATCGGTACCTACCACTTGATTAGGCCCTCCGATTAGATCAGAGCGATCAGAAACCTTATCGTTCGATTTATCGTCGATAGTCCGGTAAGGTGTCTTGACCGATCAGCACTAAATAAGGCAGATGGATACTTCAGCTTACTGGGCCATATTTGTTTGGGCCAAGCCCATTAGGGTTTCGCTTATATACCTGTCCCACCACTCTTTCTCTCACTCCTCAATCCTCATTCTGACTCTCCAGCCGTCAGCTGCACACAGCTGCTGAGCTGCATCTCATCCCCTCCATCCTCACTCCCTGCTGCGTGCTGCTTCCTCCTCCCTACTGCATTCCTGCTGCTTCCTCCTCCCTCCTTTTTCCAGCTTCTTCCACCTCCTGTATTAAGTCAGCTGTGGGACTATGCTAGATTCCTTAATTCCTACTTTTCTGGATATGGATTGAGTATGTGCTACTGCATGCTGCTGTAATGCTGTGAGCCTGTCACACTATTCTTTTACATCTATTTACTCAAGTTATCTATTATTGCTGCAGAAAATCAGCAAACCTACCATACATATATGATATATAGTCCTGCTATATAGAGGATGATAATATGGACGAGTACACCGATAAGAGGTCAATTAATCGTCCTTATCGTCGATTAATCGTCCTGATCATCCTTATCGGTACCAGGGCGATCATAGACAATTGGCTGATTTAAAAACATTGGATACAAAGACATGTAGGGTGGAGCAAACAGCCCTTATTCCCCTTCAATGTCATACAGTCAAGATGACTTGTTTGGCCCACATCGTGGTAGCTCCATATTAGCATCATAACCCAAGCCTGCCAGTTGGTCAGAGTATGTAGTCTAAAAGGAGAACTTGTTAAATGTGTGGTTTAGCTAAACATATTTCAAAAGTGTAATTCTGCAAAAACCTACCAAGTATGGTTTGTGGAAGCACCTAAAGTATGAAGTTTTGCAAAATTATTACTCGAAAAACAACATGACTTCCTTACATGGTTGGTGACAGATGAACTCCTTTATCTTCAAGTGTTTCCATCAATTCTTCATAAATCCATTCTCGTGGAAGCCTCTCAAGAAAGTCTCGTAGTGTCCAACCTCTGTAGTATGCAGTGATATTGTTCAAACTTGTTAATATATTGTGACACAAACTGAGGAATTTTTTCATTCGCACAACTAAATTTGAAGGTAAAATTTTCAAACAACATTGCAAAGAGATGGTTTTAAATATGAAACAAAATGTAAGTTGTAATCATATTTATGTCTCATGGTGTTTGTTGTTTCCTTTGGTATCACGGCACAACAATAGTTTGGTGTACCCTGCAGAAGGATCATTCTAAAAAATTATAGAGAACAATGCAAAAGGGAAACCAGGGGAATTGGATTCCTTCACTAGCTGCTTACCGGTGGTTTCTCACATCAACAGCAGGTGACGGCTGTAGTAGCATTTGAGCAATCCAAGTCAGGTTTTCACGTATCATTTTTGCTGCGTCCGCAGCTATGTGAAAAGCATTGTCACCATCATCATCCTGAATAGCAAAATAGCACAACACTTAAATACATAAAATAATTTACTTCTAACATAAATAGCAGTAAAACCAGGTTGAATAAAATAGTAAATGTGCATGAAAAATGGTACAAAAAATAAGTCCTTTGTACAATAATTACATACCCAAAGAGAATGCCCAAGAAAAAAAAACAGAAATAAAAGAAACCAGGCAGAAGATCGACACTAAGGCCACCTTCCTACAGGACATTTCAATTTCTAAGGGTGCAAACATTTAATTTCAAAACCAGTAAGGGCCTGTTTAGTTCCAAAAATTTTGCAAAATTTTCACTGTAGCACGCGTGGAATCTTTTGCAGTGTCCAATCATGACCTAAGTAGGCTCAGAAGATTCGTCTCGTGATTTACACGCAAACTATGCAAACATGCAAAAATTTCGTCTACATTTAATGCTCCGTGCATGTGCCATAAAATTGACGTGACAGAAAATTTGGAATTTCGAGAAACTAAACAGGGCCTAAATTCAGTGGATGCCTATAATTCATAACAATCTGCATTGCATACACTTTCAGATCTAACAGGCCCAATGACTAGCATAGGAGTAGTCCCTCTAGAACATGACACCAAAAAAAGTCTCAGTACATCCAAAATCTTATTTGGGTAGTCATAGCACCATTGGTCTTGAGCAGATCACCAACAACTAGCACATAATTTAGAAGGTTGACTAAATTCAAAGATTAGTTATTACATTAGCAAGTAAACAATTTTCTAAACATCCACATGCAGCTGTAAGGGTGTGTTTGGTTGGTGGGATGGAGCCATCCCATCCCAGTTTCTATAATGTTTGGTTTCTGGACAAAAGAATCGAGCCATCCCAGCAAAGATATTCCTTCAAGATGTCGGGCGCACTCGCTCCACTCGGATGGCGTGAGCGTCGTCTCCCTCGGGCACACACGCATGGCTGAGACGAGCGAAGTACTGATGTAGCCAAGGGCGGGCGGATCCAGCGCTGGCAGATACGGAGCTAGGCCGGGTGGATACAGCGCGGCCAGCGATGGGTGGAGCCGTGGGATGCCGGATCCAACTCTCCTGGAGACAGAACGGCGCAGCCAGATCCAGCTCTGCCGGGGATGGAGTCGAGGGCCAGTGGAGCCGTGTCGGGGCCGCGCAATGGGCGGCTGCGTGAGCTCGCAAAAGAAAACGGCAGCGCAGGGGCGCAGGGATGCAGCAGGTACGGGCAGGCGGGGGTCACAAGGGCGGTGGCGCAAGCAGTCTGGACTGGCAGCACTAGGCAGAGAAGAACGAAGAAGGGAAAGAAGCTATTGTTTGTAGTATGAGATGTGGGCCCCATAGTTAAAGGTGTTAGCCAATCTATTATCCCATCCATCCAATCCCTCCAACCAAACATAAAAATAGAACAGTTCCATCATTCCAACCAAACATAAGATGGGACGGAACCATTCCATTCTACCTAGCCCTCCAACCAAATGCATCCTAAAATGATTCATTTTAGTGCTGTGGCCATTAGATAACGAAATAGTCTGCTTCCAACACGTAAACATGGTCCTATGCTTCTAGTCTGTGCTCTGCTTAATAGTCATCTAACCATGTGCCCAGTGGTTGATAATTGATAGAGAAGACATGGGATGATTCAATAGTTCTTTATATAACTTGGGTGAGCAGGATTAGGAGCTACAACAGCTCAATCTTTGTGGGCAAATAACATCAAGAAATTGACACGTTTAGTTTCCAAAATCAATATATTTGAGACAAAGCATCTCCTGATAGTGAGGTTTTGTTTGGGAAACACTGGGTAGAGGCTGCAGAACTACTCACGCCAAAGCATACCTTCTTATAGAGGCTGACGTATCTCGGTTCTTGGATGGTTTGTTTTCTTATCAAACACAACCCTTTGTACAATTGATTTCTTTTAAATATATTAGCTGAGTCCTTGTGAACTTTTTTTTCTCAAGCTGCGCTTCATTACATTAAGAAGAAAGAAAGGGGCTAGAGCCCTACAACACACGCCGCACACACAATCCCCACACCACACCACTCAGAAATTACATTCGCACCCGAAAAGAAAGGGAAGCGACCAAAAAAGAGCTAGCACTAAGCTACCCGCCAAGGAAAAGGGCTGTCAGGACAAACCCTTAGCTAGTCCTTGTGAGCTGATATTGGCCAAGATAAACCATATGTGCAATTCGCTGAACATTTCAGTTTTCCACTTGCCATGACAAAACACAGAAAAGAAAAAACACTTTAGGGCTTGATGGGATTGGGGTGGAAAATTAACTAACTTTCCAACCAAAACCCTACCTACCCATGTGGAATGGGGTGGATTGAAGTGCAGCAAAGCAAGCCTTTACATATAGCCATGCAAAAAAAATATAACACAGTGTCACAATGCAAACTGATCATGAGAAGCATAGCACTTGAGCAGATTATAACGGCAAACGTATAGACACTAAACGCCATTCATATATTTTTATATGTTTACGTATTTTAGATGTTCTTACAGACTCCATGGAATGAAAACATAAAGTGTCAAGAACTTATGATGCAAAGAATATAAACTTCTTTCGGGACAATTTAAATCATAAATAAGAGCAACTCCAAGAGTTCTCCATCTTTTGATCCCCAAATATGGTATTTGCCAACTCCCAAATCTAGTATGGGGAAGGAAAAAAGAGCCCATCTCCAAAAGTTCCACATACTTCACTCCTAAAAATCAAAAGTTAAACCCACAAGGGATATTTTTTTCCTCGGCAATTTTTTTTCGCGCGAAACCTGACGTCCTCTCGCACCACTATGCCACCTCCGCCTTCTGTTCTTCGTCGTCCTCATCTCCTCCCTGGCGGCCTGCTGGATCTGGCAGGTACCCATCACTTCTTCACGCCGTGCTCCTGAAGTTTTACAGCCTTGACCACCCCAGCCGCCCTCCACAATCTTGCAGGCAGCCAATCAGAGGCACCTTCCGTCCAAAGCCTCTAGTGGTTGTCTTGTTTGCCTCTCGCTTGGATGGAATCTGAACCACGGCAGGCGTCGAAGGAGTCACGCACAAGTGGAGGAAACTCGCGGGAAGGAGCGAATGGCGCGCAGGAAACAAAGTCGGCGCAAAGAAAAGACCGATGCAAGCTCCCCAGGACGCGTGTATAATTGCGCACAAGTGGGGGAGTTTTGCCAATTGTTGCAAGATGAGGAACACATATGGGAAACTCTTGGAGATGATTTTTTTCTCTTTTTCCCCAAATAACATGGATGAGGAACACATATAGCGAACTCTTGGAGTTGCTATAAGTGAATCAGAATGAACAATATATATTACAAAGAGTCTCGGCACAACTCCCACTTAGCATTACTGCTTTATATTTCCTAGTATTGGCTTCCACAACGGTATTTTATTAGACTTGGCTTCCAAACTTACCCAGCAAATAACATGAAGAAAGAAAAAACAGTAACACATCAAACCTGTATGTTGCAGTTTGCACCAGCTTCTAAAAGCAAGCCAACACATGAGTTTGCACCTCTATTAAGTGCAACATGGAGTGGGGTTGTATTTTGAGCATTTCTTATATTAACATCGACTCCTGCTTCCAGTATAATCTGCCAATGAAAAGATAATGAAAGGCAAAACTAAGTCATACTACGATATGGTGAGCAGAAACACCACAGAAATAAGGGGGGAAGAGTCCAGCCACCAGATGGCATTTACCTTAACCAGCTCCACGTCATCGATCATTGCTGCAGTATGTAATGCAGTTCTACAGTGTGGATCATCTTGTGCTGTAGGATCAGCACCAGCAGCAAGCAATATTCTTACTAACTCTCGACCCTCTGCAAGTGCAAGTAATTTTACTATAAGAACAAAACAGGATCTGGAATAGATGAAGAACAGGATTGTCCAAATATCCTGGAGCTCAGGGAACTCTGAATACAGATTTAGATTTGCTCATAGTGGTATAACCAAACATAGAACTGTAGATCTGTCTCTATATCTGCTGAATCCAATAGAAGCAAAACCAGAAATTACCTTTCTCGTGCTCCTTTTTAAGAGCTGCTGCCATGCACAAAGCTGTACCAACAGGGCTGGGTACATTAATCGCTTCTGCTATATCCTCTAAAGATGCAACTTCAACCCATCTTCTTACCACAGCCGTGTTCCATGTCTCAATACATAAATGCAATGGCCTACTCACCGCGAGAGCAAAATGTCACTAGAAGGAAATAACTAGACAGATAAAACATGCAAAGGAAGAAGATTTAATGCAGCCACAGCATAAATAAATTGGCAAAACTTTTTCAAGTGGTAGACGAGCATTAAAATAGAACATGGTAATAGAAGCTGATGCACTGCTTGCTTCCACTAGGCACTAGGTGGATATTTCTTACGTTTTATGTTCAGAATTTGGTATGCCCATCGATCTGCATCCTCCATTTTCCAGTATAACAATAGCACAATCAGTATATCTTCTGGCCACGGCAATATGCAGGACAGATCCACCTTCCCCATCTACAGCATTAGGATCAGCTCCAGCCATCAGCAGCTCCTGCATAACACACACAGAATCTAAAAAACAGGAACCAGCAAGCTTAAACGATATGAGGTGAGCATGATGACATACTTGCATGCACTCCGGTTGACCATGATGAGCACAGACATGGGCAAGAGTAGGACCCAGGCCTTCTCTAAGCCTAGAATTGATACTAGCAGACCTGCCCACAAGTGCACGAACACATCGTGGAGAGCCAGCAGCCAAAGCAAATACTATAGGAGGGTCTTCATCCTTATCTAATATATCTACATTCTCTTGGTAAGCCACAATAGCTTCCACAAGCTCTGCCGAGCCTCTGCGGCATGCTAAATGCAAGGCAGTGAGCCCATCTGCATTTTGTGCTTCTAAGAGAGAATGGATTAAACTACCATTTCCCTCTGATGCAGCCTTTGCAAGTAGATCCCTGGTATTTGCAAAAGGTTTAGCATGAAATAGTATATGATATACATGCAGTTATACAAGAGTTGCCAGATGTAAACCTAACACCAGCAGCATCTCCTTCGCATACAAGATGATGCAAGGCATTTGGATTATCATGAACCATCTCTAGGATGGAGGTTGTTGGAGGTCCCATGCCATTGGGCAAGGTTTCATTTGCGAAATCACTGCATAAGCATGTAACTAGGTCAAAAATTAAGTCAGGGAAACAATATGCAAGTAGATATCAAGAACGGTTAGCTCCAAGATATCTCAACATTTGCTGCTACACCTCCAGGTAAAGGAATCTTCAGAAATGGTTAGCTCGAAAATAATTCAATATTGATTCTACACTTTCAGGTAAAGGTTCTCCAAAGCTTTAAGTTTTCATGTGTTATGCTTTAACATAAAGTAATACAAAATCAGATGAAATTACTTTTCGGGACTAGCCGGTGGGCTCCGTGGTATGTCAAGGAGATGCCGAAGAAAAGTTTTCAGCATGTCCTGGAAGGATGGTCTTCTTGAAGCTCGGAATTGCAAACATTCACCAATCATCTTCCACAGCTCCCCAGGAAGTCCTACACCTACTACTCTTGAATATTGAGGCGGTGGCTTCTTTTCTTTTACAACAGACTTACAGATTTCCTCTGCACTCAGTCCAGCCCATCTGCATTTAAATGAGCATATAACAACACCATTCACAAAACATTAAGGATAACAAGTTGAATAATCATGCTACTTACGGAACAGCACCAGTACACATTTCCACAAGCGTGCAACCAAAACTCCATGCATCTGACTCTGGTGATATACCGTTCGCACTATCCCAAAACATATTCAATGACTTCTTCAGTGGTCCCCATGCCTCGGGAGCTGTATAATTGGGGCTAAGCAGTGTAGCATCAATGCCAGCACTGGAGTCATCAGGTAGTCTCCTACTACTAAGGTTCTTCAGAATTGCTGAAAGACCGTAATCCGAAACGACTGCATGTCCATTTGCATCCAAAAGAATGTTTGACGGCTTTATGCTCATACAAACAATACCCGCTGCATGGAGTTCTGCTACTCCACGAGCAATATCTGCTCCATACCTGCAAAGTCACGTACATGAAAAAAAAAATCATCAGTGGTTCGGCATAGTTGAAAAACAAAGGGATTATTGAACACAGCGACACTGGTTAAGAATTCCAGAAACTGTTAAATATGATGGGTAATGACAAAGAAAATAGACTTATAGATAAAGCATAGAACTCAAACTCAAATGCAAAAAAAATAAATGAATACTGTTGCGAGATAACTAGTTCTACTAATGAGTAATGAGCAGTTTCATGCACTCAGCATTAAAAAGGTCAATCCCATAGGTAGCTTTAGTGTATACTTGGGGGAATCTGTTGCTTACTTAGAAAGTGTTGAAACAATAGGTATTAAAATGCTGCAAGTCTTGGTTGTATTTATATGCATCAGCTATGAACTGTTATAGAAGCTTTCATCAAATGTACCACAGAAACACTGCATACTCAGAACAACTTTACATGATTAGCTTGAGCTTGACAGTATAAGAATGATGTTGAACCCAAGATAGTTTCGGTTACCATAAAACAGCATCATAGGGATTTCATTTTTTAACCAACCACAACTTGTTTGTGTTTAAAAGGTTTTGCTAATTTTTTTTTGTTCGACCACATAGGTTTTTGAGACAAATTGTCAGGAAAGCTAACACAACTAGCGTCCAACATTCACTTATGTTCTACAATTTTTGTCAGTGTGGATGTGGTGCAATGAGTTCCAACAAAAAAAACCCCCACACTTTAATGTTGATCATGAGAGTTGGTCGATTCCACAGTTTTAAACTGTGCTCTGAATAGGAAATGCTCAGAGCATTACACTGAAATCCCCTACCTAAAATGGTGAAAATTTTGGGGAAGGTAATGAATGGGCATATAATGACATGCAATTAAGCATTGACCAAACTAAACTATAATGTACTGATAAACAGTTAGCTGTATAGAAAATCTTGGAATATGAACTGCTGATGATTTGTTTCCAGCTAAAACAAGCAATCTACTTAGCCTGCTGACCGAATCGCCTTTGCTTTATATATATATATATAGTAACATTTCCAGCAACAATCGAAATATAGAAACAGCCTACTTTGCAAAGAAATATAGCATAGAACCTTTGAGCCAAAGTTAGAGCTGCCAATGATTATCTGATTGCAGACAAAAACAAACTATCAACCTGGTGGTTATATTGCTCCAGAACTTCCATTCTAAAGGCCACATGGGTCTTGCAGAGAAATATTAAGTGTGCCAGTGCCTAATACTGCTGGGAAAACCATTTCTAAAAAAAAGACTCGACCAGGGGGAGAGACGTCCCCCCGATTCCGTCCTTAAGAAGATGGTGCCGTGACTCGAACCCGGGCTGGCTCAGCCAACCGCTTCTTTGGCGTGTTGCGCTGACCAGTTCACCGTGAGAGTGTTGGCGGGAAAACCATTTCTTGCGCTGACTCTCATAAATTTTACTCACACAAATGCATGTCATAGGAATTTTAATGATTTCAGCATATATAAGTGTTAGTCGCTCTGTTAGCTGATAATAGATAAAAAAAAATGAAGCTCCGCAGCTTGGTAACTTGATGGTAGTTGACTCAGCAAGCAAATTGCAAGCCAAAGTTATGCTACTCGCAAAATATATCGCGGCATTTCACAGAAATGACAAGTGACTGTTAATTGTGAGCAAGTTTACCTTACAACAAAAGAATATAAGCAAACAAAGCAGCTAGCAGCACCAACAAAATCAAACGGTGTAATGCCATTAACAAGGCAACACCTCATGAAGCAAGCTATCATACTACACAATTTGCCACCTTTAGTGAAGGTTCTAGCTAGGCATGCTTCTTACTGACTACTGAGTAATAATAAAAGTGGGCGCTATGTTGCAATGTGATATGTTTGCAGAGATTATTGGTAAGACAGCAGCAGAAAGAATAGCTACTTGATATTACTAAGTAGTGACGTTTAGATGCAATGCCACACCTGAGAATCTGCTCCAGCGTGAGACGTCCACCATTCTGCCGCATCTCCGCCTGCACAGACCCGACATAGCGATCCATCACGAAACAGAGGTGGCCGCCGGCCCTCACAGCACCATGGAATGTGCACACGTTCCGGCACCATGTGGAGGCGCGCCTCAGCCGCTCCACCTCCTCTTGAACAACCTCGAGCCCATCCCCTGCCGCCAGGGGCACCCTCTTCACTGCCACCTGGTGCTTGCACCGCTTGACCCCACCACCGCCACCGCCACGAGACAGAGTGCCGGCCCACACCTCCTGCCCGGCGGGCCCGGGCGGGCCACTCCCGATGCGACGAGCGAGCTTGAGGTCCGGGTGCGAGGGGAGGTCGAAAGAGCTGCATCCGGGCGGCGCGGCGGCGGGCGCGGGCGCGGGGCGGCGACTGGGGCGCGCGAAGAAGTCGTCCTCGTCTTCGGAGCCGTCGGAGGATGACCCCGAGTCGGAGTGGAGGAAAGACGGGGACGAGGGGGATGCGGAGAGGAGCGAGAGAATGGGGAAGTTCTTCCGCAGCGCAGAGACTGAGTTGCCCACGGCGGTCGGGTGGCGGCACCGCGGGCACGGCAGCGTGGCTCCGGGGGCCGCCGCAAGCATGCGGGAGAGGCACGCGCGGCAGAATCCATGGCCGCAGTGGAGGAGCAGCGGCGTCCGCTCCTCCTCGTCATATCTGACGTTGCACAACGAGCAGCATGGCACGCGCATCGCGCCGGCGCCGGCGCGTTCGGGCGGCGCGGGTGCCCTAGGGCGCGGGGCCGGAGAGGAAGCTGTAAATGGGGGGAGGGTAGATCTGGGCGTCGGGGGAGGGGGTTTGGGGAGGGGAGACGGGAGAGCAGCGTGGGAATTTCTGAAAGAGAGAGGTAGAGAGGGGGTTGGTGGTGATGCGCTGGGAGGCTGGGGGAGGACGACAAGCAAAGCGCGGCTCCTGTTCCTGCTCCTCTCCTCTCCTCCTCCCCCTGCTCCGCCCACCTTTTTCCTGCCTCCTGCTCCTACGAGGCTGCGATTGCGATTGCAAATTGCAACGAGGGTGCGGCGCTGCCGCCGCGTGTGTTTGGCAGTGCCAGTGCCAGTGCGGGTGACGGTTCTCATGAGCTCATCGGCTTGCAGCGTTGTCGACTGCCGCTTTGCGACGGGGAAAAAATCTTCTCTGATAAATAAATAAACAGCAAATACGCCGTTAATCAGTGCGCGAGCCAACTCGTGGCGATGAAATCAAATGTACTTCTTCCGTCATTAAAAAAAAACGTCGTTCTCGCTTTCCGAAAAATATCTTTAACTAAATTTATACTAAAAATTATTAATATTTATAATACATAATTAATACCATTGAATAGATCTTTTAGTCTAGTTTTTTAACAAATTTATTTGGAGATATAAATGTTACACGTATTTTTTACAAATCTAGTCAGACTTGTGGCACGAACACCTAAAACGTCAATAGTTTAGGGACGGAGGGAGTAAACTTTAGTCTGCCGAAACTGCAGATATTCTCATACAACAAATTAGCATATAAAAGAAATTAGTGTTTATAGCCAAAACTTATAGCTACTGTTGTTTAAAAAAACTGCTACAAAACCAAACATGTTAGTACGTGAATTATAAAACACAATATGATTTAATAAAAAAACATTTTTACCGTGTTTGCTTCAGCTACTTCAGCTTATTTTCAATCATGGAACATTGTTTTTCTCTCACAACAAATCAGTTGCAGCCAAAATAAGTCAGGTAAAACAATATGACACTACCTCTTTCTATTATGTGTCTTCTAATAGCCATGAATGTTGACTATTTCTTATCCACTAAATTGTAAGAAAATATTGAGCTCTAACTAAACAATCATTCAAAAGATTATCACCATCTTATTTCTTCCCTTTGCGTCTTGATAATGATGTTAACAATTTAATCACTTTTAAATTTATCGAAAAAAACAATAGCAGATTTGTGAAGATATATAGACGCACATGTAAAACAATTATCTGTAACAGTAGCAACTATAAAAGACATAATAGTCATCACAAATATCTCACTAAAAATAACAAAGATAGTAGGATCAAAGGTATATCTTGTGGACGACATTAAACACTTGTTGAAATAGTATATTGCATGAAGTAGCGGATCGAGATTAATTCAAGAAGATGTGTACTATGCAATATGAAATATGTGGTGAACTGGAGGGGTGGACTCTTCGGTGTGCTTAGTGGGACGAGATTTGAAAAAAAAGGAAATAAGTTTGACACACATGCAACTATACCGAAACGAGGAAGCAAAGTTGCATAAAGAAAGAAATCCCTTAATCCATTGTATTGCCACAATACATTATTTTAGACCTCTTTGGCACAACTCTCAACCTAAAGTTCACTCTCAGCTTTTGTGAAGCCCTACCAAACACTTAGGGTCTGTTTGGAATGGCTCCAACTCTTGGTGGAGCAGCTCTACTTTACAACTCTAGGTGGAGCTGACTTTGAAGCTATTTTTGTCTAGATGTGTAACCGATAGTAATTGCGGGCAATTTCTTCAAAAACTATTTGTCTAGGTCTATTTTACAGTTCTCTGGAGTTGGGAAAAAGGTGCTTCAGAAAAATGGATTGGAACTTGCTCTACGAAGTTAGGCTATCCATAGTTAAGGTGTTTGGCTAGTTGGAGCCAGCTCTAACATGGAGTTGGGCCATGGAGCCATGCCAAACAAGACCTTAAAAGCAACTAATTCTGGTGAAGAGCTAACAAGAATCGTTTTTCCATTTACACTACGAGCTAGAAGATAAAAACTCCACTCTCCACCGTTTCTCTCTGCTCTTCATTCATTTGCAACGGGGATGACTTTAGAATTTATTCTTGACTGCTCTCCACCTTCTTCCACCAAAGTAACTACTTTGGAGAATCGAAAAAATTAAAGTGGCCCTTAATGCTTGGATGGAAACTGACGCATGAAATGGCTACGCTGCATTAAATTGGATGATTGCTTGGAAACTGACGAACAAAGTGCATGGCTAGTTGCTTGCATCCTTTGACGTGAGGGTAGAGTATATGACAAACGATCAACCGATTTTAAGGGTGACGTGGCTCATTATGGTTGTAACTTTATAGCAATTAATAATTGTTAGTGGCCTCCGTCTATATAGGTTATATAGATAGCCAAAGAAAGGGAAGATTTAGAGAGTTGCTTTAGAAAATAACATGTGGATGTAGCCAATGGCATATTTTTAGAAAACCATTCACTCATGCAGTATTCTGATGCCTCTATTTGGAAAAGTTAAACAACTTAACTTTAAGAGCTTTGTGGATAACTACCATTTAGTAGAGAGATTCAAGTCAGCTTATTGGGTTATAGTCACTTCATTAGGTGACAAGATTGAATGGCCAAACTTTGACCATGGGTTTAAAATAATTACTTCAGATCTAGAATGACTCGCTGGTAGATTAAGGAATAAAAGAATCATGGAGCGGTCGAGAAAAGAGGCTCATATCAATCAGGTGTTTTAGTTTTTTTTTTTGAGAAGAATCAGGTGTTTTTGGTTTGGATGTACAAAGGGTTGTCTACTACTCATAACTAATTAGAACAGGAAAAACATTCACCATGTCAAGAAAATACCCAACAAACAAAGTTTTATTCTAATAATATATCATGTCTCATGTCTAATGCAGTATGTTCCTTACTTATCTATTTCATGTTGTACTACCTGAGAAATCCAAATCTAACATACTGAAGTTTCAATGCATGATACGATGTTGAGCTATCCCAAATCATAGCCAATCCAATCAAAAGTGATGTCTAATCCATGTAATATGTATTCTCCTTTTCAATTTGCCTAGGTCCTTGACATCTGTATCACCTAGATGAATTAATCGAATGCTCATTGTTATTTAGAAACATCATTTTTCCTACTCTAATTTGTGTGTGAGTAGACCGTACAAGTACAAGCGTATTATTTTGTACAACTTTATAGGTGAGTGCTGCTATGCAACGTTATGAAACATGTTGAACTTGCAAAATAGTTGTGTTATGCTATTAGGCTACTATAACGGGCATAATGCTGAAAAGTTGTGTTATATGTTGTTGAGAAATTGTGCCAAATGATTCTTTTGACTGCAATGGGTATAGCCGGTATTCTTTTCGATCTAAATAAAAGTCGACTGACACAGTGCCCGCCGATCTTGGTGAACCCTATTCGAGGGTTTCTCTCCTTCCGTGTCGGATCCCACCACAACCCTCTTCTCCGTTCCGGTGCCCGACCAGGCCTGAAAGGAAAAAGAGGCTCTTCCCGGCGTCGCCGGTTCACCGCCCCCGCCGCGCCCGCCATGGACCTCTCGGAGCCGGACGTCGACGTCTTGGGCGAGGACTACGACGTCCATGACGGCGCTGCCGAGGCCGAGGCCGACGGCGGCGGGGACTCGTCGGGCTCCTCCACCCCGTCATCGTCCTCGTCGTCCTCTGCCGCCGCGTCCTCCTCATCCTCAAGTGGCGGCTCAAGCCGCAGCAGCAGCGGCGGCGCTGCCGGTGAGGGCGAGGATGGCGCCGACGAGGGGGACGGCGAGGAATACGATTCGTCCAACCTCATAGCCACGAGGGGCGCCGGCGCCGCCGGCTACCGGGGCGATGAGAGGGGGGAATATGAGGACGAAGAGGTAGAGGAGGAGAGAGATCTGTTCGGTTCAGACAACGAAGAGTACGTCAGAACCCCGGCGCGCAGCCACTACCTAGTCCCAGGTCCGCCTCTCGTCAATACTACTGAAGTTGGGTACCAATGCCCTAGAGTCAGTTTCTAGATTGAATAGTAGTAGCTTCTGTGTTGCCATTGAATTAGCTAGGAGGGCGTAAAATGGGAAATTGTACAATGCCAAAGTGCACCCCAGCTTACCAAACAATACGAACAACCTACTCACAACAAAACCATTGTCAGGATTAAGCATCGACCTCCTGACCTTGATTCTTTCACTGTCCGTGAATATGGTGAACCTTTCACTGTCCGTGATTCTTTGCTTGTTTCTTTGTCATCAACTTTCCTCAGGCGTAATGTGGGAGGTTTATTGTAGGTTATATGGACCTTTGCCTTACCTTTTGTTATTGTTAGGCTTCTTTTTTTTTGGTGCAGCAAGTATTTTAACATTTCAGTCAGCATAGTTTTGGTTCAAACCTTAATGCAAAAAGTTTTGCCACACAGTTGGGTAGAAGTTTGTTGGGAAGCATACGTCTAGTCTAGCCATTTTCATTTCCAACTTTCATACAACTGGAAATTATGACTTTGAAGAATACTGCCTTTGTGAAATGAATTCTCAAAGCCTTTTCTGGGTGAATAATACCAGCTCACAGAAGACATGAACTCTGAAGTTTTTACTCAAGGATCACAACTGGAGTGAAATCACAATTATAATGTAGCAAACAGTTACAGCTTTGAGCACATGCTATACATCTTCTCATCGAGAACCTCCTTGAAAGTTACTACACGTTTCTTTTGTGGGGTTATGCTAACAGCTATAGCAGTGGACACCGGACACAGCTTTGTATGTGAAAACTCAAATTCTGCTGTTTAAATGTCCATTCACAACCTATCAGTTCTCTGTTATAGAAGGACCCTTGCTTTGCGAGAAAGAACTAATTTTTTTTCTTGGGCAAGATACTTTATATTTTGGGGGCTTAGTGCAACTAATGCTTTTAGAAACTTGAGTGGATTTGGATTGAAAGGTTGAAGTATTAAAACTTTAGTTCATCATGGGTAATTTCTTGCAGTACTTCCTGCAATACGGAACACTAATAATCATTCTCGAGGAGGTTTCGGAGGACGAGGTGGTAGAGGCCCGCCACTTCTTCCAAGGCCAGGAGGCCATCCAGGGCGGCATAACTTTGGCTATGGGAGATTCGGGAATGGGCGTCATGTGGAAGGTTTAGTTTCAGATATGAAGCTTAATAAGAGCGAGGAAACATTGTCTAGAAAAGCTGTTTCTTTTCAGGAGGTGTGTAGTATTACATGTTCATTTCGTCTTCTAATTGTTACTCTTCTATGTGGAGTCATGTTCTTTGTCTCTCATGCAGCCCTGTGAGATTGCATGCTTAAGTCGCGTTGAGGGTGGAGAGGTGTATTTTGATGATCGCAGCTTGGTAAGACCTTGGAGTTGCTAACTGGCATTGATTTCTCTTCCTTCACAGTAAACAACTGCTAGAAAATGTCTATGTTATTAGCTTTCCTTGTTACGTTAGACGTTGGTCTAACTTCCTTTATGTTTTCTAGAGGCTCTTCAAACGTGAAATATGTGATTATGTCGGTGCAGATCTCAATAAAGGATTCGAGTCATTTATAGAGAAGAAAGGTACACTCGTTTTATAACTCGTGTTCTTCTCTACATCATTGATATTTACTACTCTTAGTATATTAGTGTATGATCTTTTGCTGTCTGCACCTCACATTTTTTCAATTAATATGATATATTGCTTAAATTAGATGGACCACTTCTTAGGCCACATACATAGTAGTAACATCGAGAATAGACGTAGAAGCTGTTTCAAATAGTAGAGAAAAGGGAGGGGAAAACTCAATTCAGTTTTCTCTTTTTGTATTCTACATATGGATCCTGAAAAGCAGTAATTCTGTTATTGGAAGTTAGTCTTTTCTTTTTTAAATTGTTACATCTGAGGGTTTTGCTTCATGATGAATGTGGTTCAATACTTCAATGTCAGATTTGGGTTCTGAAGGATTTGGTGATCTACTCGCATGCATACGAAATTCCAATATACTTCTTCAGAATACTATACATTTTGTGGTAACATGCCAATCTTGTATTTGTTACCTTACTAAAAATTTCTTAGACATGATGATAATGTATGCTCTTCTTGCAGACATACCGCAACAATCTTAACAAGGTATCATTCATCTCTTGTAAACTGTCTAAAACTTCTTTTCCCCTTCCTGTTACTTACATTTAATTGAATTTTCAATAAAGCATAGAAGGACCACATTTTTTTGTACCCTACCTTTTTTTTCTTTATAATTCTAATCACTCATGACATAACTTTTTGTTTAACTTTTTATATGCTTTTGTTCTGTAAGACTAATATAACAACTTATATTTTATCATCAGATATTGGCCACTGCTTACCTAAGAGAACCATGGAAGATGGGCGTTCATAAAAGAAGGGGTGTTGTCTACCTTGATGTTCATAAGCTCCCTGAAAGACCAAAAAGTGAATTGGAGCGCAGGAGGTGATCTCTCTGCTCCTCCCCATTATATTTTGTCCATCTTGCATGTACAGAGTAGAGATGTTATGGCATGTAGTGTGCTTGCTGACAACAGAAGGTTCAATAACAAAGAAACTAGTCAACGTATGCATTTGGTAGGGATTTTCCAAATTTATTCTATCCAGACACAGGAGAGTCCCCACCAAACAAAAACTTGTTTTCTGAGGAGAAACACGAGAATTCCTACAAATGGTTCAAGAAGTTAAGAGACAATCAGATTTTTTTTTTTTTTTTTTTTTTTTTTTTTTTTTTTTTTGGGTACAAAAGCCAGAAACACCTGTTTCGCAGGAAAATTAGAATCAGTTTCTCTCAGAAGTCAGGAACCATTTCCTGGAGAAACCGAATCCTCCCTATTGCAGCTTTACTTTCTTTCAGAAGTCAGGAACCATTTCCTGGAGAAACCGAATCCTCCCTATTGCAGCTTTACTTTATATAAAATGTTGATGGATTGAGTTTGCGGGAATTATTATGTTGACGTACATGAAAGCAGAAACCAGAAAAACTTTGTATATGCGAAATTGTTGCCCTGTTTCATGGCGCTGATTTGGTTTGTTGCCATATTTGCCATGTTATAGTGATTTGAAATGTTAATACTTGGCGGGAAGTTCGGAAATTTTGGGGAGACGTAAATTCGAATCTCAAACCATTCTTAAACAGTTAAACTTAATGTTTTGAATACAATCAATGTTTCATGAAAACTTTAATGATATATCTAATAATATATAGTTTTCATATGGCCAATGTAGATAGTTTTACCCTTGTTCAGCAAAATTACATGGATTTTTGGACCATTTGAAAAGGATGGATTAATTTAATAATTTGGGCATTGGATATTGAACAGGGTGGGAAATATAATAAGATAAGGTCATGGGCTACAAAAGCTACAAAAGTGGCTCATTTGCAATTTTGCATTCTACTCTCTCCATCCAAAATTATAAGTCATTCAATTCTTGGAGAGTCAAAGCATCTCAAGTTTGGCTAAGTTTATCTAATAAAATAATAACATTTATGATACCAAATAAGTATCATTAGATTATTTATTTATTATATTTTCATAGTATGCCTATTTGATGTCATAAATCATCGCAATTCTCTCTATAATTTTGGTCAAACTTGAGATGCTTTGACTCTCCAAGAAAGTTTGAATGACTTATAATTTGGAATGGAGGGAGTAGTCTATTAGGCCGGCCGTGTTTAAGGAACCAAGTATAGACCCTTATTTATGATTTTTCTCCTGGTGATTTTGTCTGTTGATGTTCTGCCAAGTTAGCTTAGCAGTGGCTCAATGATAATCCAAACCACAATAATTCTGATAAACCTGTATTTTCTCCCCCTCTACATTCGATTCTCAGATGTTATTGGGGCTATTCTTTTGAAAACCTTGCCACTGAGAACTCATTCAGCGACGATGGAGGAGGTATTGATGCAAATATAGAGTTCTGTTCTGTAATAAAGACAAAATTGGGTCCCCATCGCATTGTCATGGGTGCTGAGATGGATTGCTGTGATGCTACTGATGATGGCAGGCGGTTCTATGTGGAGTTGAAAACAAGCAGAGAGGTTTTTTTTGCATGAATTGTTAAGCTCTGCTACCACTTTTTTTTATAAAAAAAATAATAAGATTCTGCCCTTGAACTTGATGTTACAGCTGGAGTACCATACAGTGGAAGCATATGAGAAAGAAAAGCTACTAAGATTTTGGGTAATTCATACTCTCTTTTTTCCCCTTATAAGCTACTTAGGGTTCAGGGTTTACTGCTGCTATCTTTTTCTTTGCTGTTATATTACCTAATTTGAAGTATTTTCATAACTGCCTATGCATCTTATTATTCTATTCTCTTTTGCAGTGTAAAATTTTATTTTGGATAGTAGTGAGTGATAACTTAGCAATTTTGTTACAAGTCTTGTCCACTATTTCGTTTCTGCAACTTAGGATTTTTTTTTTTTCAGATTTCAGAAGGTATAACTTCTTATTATCTTAAAATATTGACTTTCTGTGCTTATCTAAATGTCGTAGATTCAATCGTTCCTTGCTGGTGTTCCTTATGTTGTTGTGGGATACAGGTATTATTCACATTTTATCATGTTCACTACATTATCATCGGTACTAAATTTTGTTACTTGCTATTTTGCAAACTCATCTGACTGTTAAAGTTAAATCTTTGTGCAAAATCTTTTGCTAATTGTAGCCTTGGGCCCTGATACCTCTCCATTTATGTTATAGATATAGATACATTATTAATGTGACATTTCGTACTTATCTGTGTGGTGATCTTATACAAGTAATTGCTATGGAGTACTACCATTTTTTTTATTGCTGTTGCTATCTTTTTTGTTGTGTATATTTAACGCATCGTTTGCTATGAGACCGTAAGGCTGAATTGCTTGCCTACCATGAGTTTTCGATCACCCGAATTCTAATGCTACCACATGTATCTAATGCTTCCGATGAGATACGTACATTGGTTCTGGTGTTCCATACCAGTTTAAACTATTCCAAATTTTGCTCTGCACTTCTTTTGGCCTGTAGGAATGATGCTGGCATACTTGTACGAACGGAAAGACTAAGAACCAAAGATATTACACAAAAGGTGAAGGCAAAGAGCTACTGGCAGGTACTTCAAACAGTTTTCCTACTATTTATTATCAGCAGTGCAAGAATCTAGCAATGTTGAGCTAATTTGGAAAGCATCTCATCATGTATAAAAGCGGAAGTAATGTACTCATTTGTCTGGGACGCTACCTATTTTAAACACTTTATTAAAATGAGATTACATTTGTTTGTGGAAAGTTTAGAATCCAAAGGATTTCCTCCAATTTAGATTTATTTTAATTAAATAGAGATTTGCAGTTACTTTCATGCATCCACTGGATAGCTGTAACGATTTCTCTGTACTTTAGGGTGGCGTTTGCCTGGCCTTTGCTGATGAGGTCTTATGCTGGCTGTATGGGACTGTCAGAGAGAGTAAGAATTTATTCTCCTCCAAGTAGTTGCATTTTAACCTGTAGCAACTATTAGATTTTTGTTCGTGCATTCTTAATGTTGACCACTCAATCATGAGCATTTTCACTCATGCTATTGTTTATCCCTTGTATTACAGATGAAGACTATGTTCTGCAATTTGTACATCCATTTAACCGCCTCGAACTTCTACGAGCCCAGTCCCCATGTCCCGAAGCCATAACGTTGCATGTGCAGCAGCTTTCAGGTGCAGCAGACTAGATTCTAGCAGTGACCTCGGCTGGGACTACTTGCCTTGTAGAAAGATCCACAGGCTCCAATTCTAGCAGGCAGCAGCAGCACTGAACGATGGTTGATCTGACAACTTAACCCCAATTACCAAGCGGATGTGCTGATGCATCAAGAACTAATGAGATTGATCACTGGTTTAGCTACATCCATGGTTTACTCTCTTGAGTGGCCAAAGAGATTTTGAATCCATCAAACATGTATTTCGATTGTAACATTATTACATCATGAACTATACGGACAGAGCTAATAGTGTTGTCCTGCAAATCCTGTAAACTTCAAGGGATGAATGTTGTTAAACATCCAAATTGTCAGTCTTTATAGGTAAACAGAACTTTTTGTACGCTAGAGTTTTGAATAACAAATAACAAATTTCATTAATGACGATTTGAATGGTGAGTGGCTTTCGCCTATGGCTGCAGATGGTTTTATGCTCACAAGCCATTGTGGGATGCAATGTGAACCTTGTGTAATACGGGGTCAGTTTCTGCCATTCATTGTGTAGGCGCTGTGGAATTGACTTAATTTCATGATGAAGTGCGAGTACTAGTTCTCATTATTTCTACTCGTGTGGAATCCAGTTTCCGTTCTTCTGGTCGTAGTTATCGTTTGAAAGTTGCAAACAAGAGTAACCTGAATAAAAAAAACAGAGTAACCCGCATGCTTGACTCCGTATCAGCGGCTTGAATTTCGAGCAATTGTCCTGCGTTGTCATTACGGCTCGATCAACTTTTGAGTTCAACCCTAGGACCAAATTCTTGGGCTTAGGTGTAATGGCCTTTGCCAGTAGCTAACCACAACCTCGTTTCATCGTGCTTCAGCAAAGAGCAAGCTCAAAACTAAGGTACTCTCGTTCTAAAGCACAAAATATTTACTTGTAAATACAGTATGTCATAACTTTAATTTCATACTATCTATATATTGTTATTATAGTTAAATATTAAGCTCCGTGACTCCCTTTTGTGGACCCCATAAAAATATTATATCTAATATGAGATTGAAATTGGCAAGTGTGAGTGCAATCAAGCCTTAAAGTGGGTTTTGGTGATAATGACCACGCGATTAGAAGACTAATGAGATTTATCGAGATGATGGACAGACAAAAGCATTAGGAGGATGGATTCTTATGCAGATAGACCCCTAACAACTAAAGGTTGCGGCATCCGGCTCAAAGGAGGTTTAAATTCGTTTTTATTTTGAATTTGAGTATAGAAAAACTGTACTATTAAGGGGATGCAAAAGACATGTTTGAAAGTGTGACCAAATGTAAATCTTTACACCAAACATTCTCTCTTTCTCTGCCTAAGACAGCCACAAAAATTCATATCCTTTCACTCTGTCTTGGCAGCGCGGCACTGCCGGCCTTGGGCTCGGCACTATCGCTCCCAGCGCGGCACTGCCGTGACTTATTTTGACCGTTAGACTCGAGGTGGCTTCTTAGTCTCCCTCCCGTCGCCCCAACGGTCATCTCAGCCATTTTGCTCAGTTCTCAGATCAGAGAAGCTTTCCTCTTGCTTTCTCTCACTCCCAACAAGCTCTCAACTCTCCACTTTGAATCTAAGTTTGAATCTAGAAGATTGTGAGCTGAATCTCAGTAAGAACAAGCTTCTCCCACTGATCTTCAACTTCCACAAACACTTGGTTCGTGTTCAAGCCGGTGGTTTGCATTTGTTACTCTTGGAGCTTGCTCCTAGCCGGCTAGAGCGTCACCCGGTGAGTTTGCCAATCTTGTGGCAGCCCCGGGAGGTTTGTAATCACCCTCACAAGCTAGTGGAATATGACATCCGGCCCAGTTTAGAATTTGGCCCGTTGTGGCCCATGTGCGAGTAATGAGATATTGTGGGGGTTTGGTCCCACCTTAGTTGTTAAAGTTGGGTTAGACCAACATATAAGGCTTCTAGAGTCTAGCCCACCATCCCCGAGTTAACTCTTTTAAGCGAAGTGAGGGCGAAAGATTAAGTGGGATGGTGATAGGTGTGGTTCGCTCAGCGTGCAGAGTGGATCTGAGCCGTTTGGACTCTGGGGTGTTACAAATGGTATCAGAGCCGACCTTCGCGGCCACGGGCGCGTGCGGGCCAGGGGTGTGGATATGGGGTTCATTGCGCGTGTTGGCCCTGCGGGGTGCACGGCGTGACACATGTGCCGGCATTGGACGCACGGTCGCGTGTGCTAAGAGGGGGAACGTTCCTGATTATCGTTTGCCCGGTTGTGGGTGTGTTGGTCCGACGAGGACGTCGGGCCCTTTGAGGAAGGGTGTATGTCAAATCCGGCCCAGTTTAGAATTTGGCCCGTTGTGGCCCATGTGCGAGTAATGAAATATTGTTGGGGTTTAGTCCCACCTTGGTTGTAAAAGTTGGGTTAGACCAACATATAAGGCTTCTAGAGTCTAGCCCACCATCCCCGATGTTGACATCTACTAACGTCACCAAAAATAACTATATAACTTTTAATGCGAGAGGCGAGATTAGAAGATGAATGGTAATTAATTAACTTGTCATTAGCAACTAGCCACTTTTCTATTACTAACATTCTTATGCAAGAACTACGTTGTCATCCCTAATTAATAATGCTAAGAATAAATAAATGTTTTATATATTAATCTATGTGATTAGGTAGAAATATAAATATAAATAATATAAACTAAGATCAGTTCTGCAAGCGGACAGATAATTATACCATTGTAGCATTTTACCTAGGGAGTTCTACCAGGTTGTCGATTTATATTTATACCACCGGGAAGGATTAGGATAAACTTTAATCTATTATATTGATAGTGATGGTATACAATGGATAAGTGACATTACCGATGTCATTTACTCTACTCATAACAGGTAGAGGTCACAAGGTAAATAAAGATAAAGGTGATAAGTATGATTAAGCATTATAAAGAAAAGATAATCATCAGAGCACTTCTCTAGTCATAGCTAGCCAATGGATAAACTAAGGAATTAATATCAAAGGTAATTCTATAACTACATCAATGAATAGCTCTAATTAGTGCAATTACATTTAGCAATCATTATTAGATTAATCCTATATCATAATCACATGCAAAGGACATCATCTAGGAAGGATGTGAAACAGAGTCATCATCCAACTTCGCGACCGTGCCTCCTGGCCTACATATGGAGGTGGACTACAGAGGACTCAACGCAGCTGTCACCTACGCGATCTACCACACGACCCGGCACATCAGGGTGCACTCACAGATAAACAAAATATCTAGACACCACGTCTACATACTGTTCATCATCTATCCATCGTCCGCATGAATAAACGCTATACGAGCAATTACATGAATTCAATAAGATCAAACTAACTATACTAGACATATAATCAAAGTAGACAAAGACTATTGTAATCAAGAATATATGAACTATTAAGAACAATGTTTCCCTAATCATAATGAAGAATACAATAATAGAGAAAGAACTGGAATTATACCGAACTCCGTGCTCCAGACAAATGTCAGGGCTCCAGATCCGCCAAAAAACTAGAACTCCTCTACTTCTAATCTAATTAGGCTAGAACTATGAATTAGGAGGCTTTTGATGGCTTGAGGACTTGATGCCTTGAATGAATAATGGGTTGATGCTTCCAGGGGGGTCTGCCCCTCTATTTATAGCCCGGTAGGATGTACGTGCGCCGTATGATCAAACCGACTTGAAACAAGGGCCGAGATGACTCCATAGAGGCGGTGGAAGAAGACTCCAGAAGCTAGGCCGAAACCCTATCTCGGGCCCCGGTGCTTCGGGTGTGTTCCAGATACTTCTAGTGTTCTCGTGATGATGTTTCCTTGGCTGTTAAGTTTCATGGTAATCATGCTCTTTAACCCTTCTTTTATGCTTTTCTGGAATAGCCCCTGGAAAATACAGGACATGCAAAACTGGTGAAAACTGTCTGTTAAAACCCTAGACTAGTGTGTTTTCATGTACCCTTTGGTGTCTAAAGTCCTAATAAAAGTTAATGTTATCCATCGTCAACAATACCCCCAAGCTTACCTGTTTGCCAGTCCCTTGGCAAACAAACTAAGCCTAATTACTAATGTAATTGGATCAGAAGTTGCTACAATGTTTTCATACTTCCCAAGTACACATGCTGCAAACATAGATTCTCCTCCGGATTAGACAAAACTGCTCTAACTTTTAAACTTACCCATTTTACCTTTAACTATGGGGCTTTACAATTCTTGCCTTAGTCTTGAGTAATTGAAAGAAAGAACAATCAAGTCATGCACTATGTAGCAAATTCTTCACAGTACTAATATCCCGGAGTTTTGCTAGTTTTCAAAATAAAACTCAGAGTTTTAATTGTATGACACTCTCAAGTCTCTCATTATATGGTATTTGTGGATCTCACTTAAGGCATTAATGTTATGCCTTTGTATAACTAAAGATTTAAAGTGGAGCTCATAAGAATGGCAGTAACAAGGTTTAAGCATACTTGCAATTCATATGTTGTAAAGTCAAACAATGGATCTACAGAGAATCGAGGCATACAATCAAACTAAGATGTGCATGTGTATGGAATATGGTCGATAGGTGTATATGTGGTATTTAGTGGCTATTTCTAATTCTACTTTTGCTCTTTGAAAATGATTCACTCTTCTTTGTAGCTTGGAGGAACACATGTGCTATCTTTATTCTTTTTCTCTTTTTTTTTCGGGAGGCAGGCATCTAGTACCCATTGTTTTAATGCTAGGACACTTGTCCATCTTTTACTCCTTTTTCATATTTTTGCATAGCCACATGTATCCTTTGAATATAAATAACTGGAGAGATAATAATGAGAACTTAGAGCAATTATATCGAGGCTATCCTATGGGGTTTATATATATTTTTGGTGTTTACTCTCAGTGCAGGAGAAAACATTTTCATGATGAACATTGATGAAAGTGGAAATGGTTGCGATTACTCTCAGAGTAGGAATAATGCATATGTGCTGAAGTGTGTACGTGATCTTGGTTTTAAAAGATATGGTATACAACAAAGGTTGACTAAACTCAATTCAAAGCAAGCAGCATGAATGTGCAAAAGTTTTTTCTATCTAGATGTATCATATATGGCTTTGGTAGGAATTAACATTTTGTCATACAAGAACTCGTCATGTAAATTTTAAGTTTTCAAAAATAAATCTCCAGAACTTAGTAATGCTAGGAATAAGATAAATAGTAGCTCAACTTTCATGAATCATATCAATTAATTGCCTAGACTTAGATTAAACATATGCCTCCACGAGTTTCAGATTCATAGTAAATTCTTAAGTTAAAACAGCAATATCTAAAATTCAGGAGAATTTAAGTTTGACAACTAGGTATTTGAAAAGTATTGTGACAAAGCAACTATTCATCATTTCCAAGACAAAATTTTAATGTTCATCAATTTTTTTAAATTTATTCTAGTCTAGACCGACTCTAAACAAACTCTAATATATAGATAGATATTTATTTAGTTTTCAAATTTCATCTTACTAGATAACTCACGCGAAAAAACGATATAGTGATAATGATAATAAGATAGGAAACTTATACTTAGCTGGATTCTAATTGGAGGGTGCCCTTCCCCAAGCTTGACGTTTGACAGGATCTTTGATGTTGCAAATTGAGTGATCCTTCTGGGAGCAGGTGTATCGACAACGCAGAGGTGTCGGGGTGACTAGCTCCTTGATCTAAATACCAGATCTTATGGAGAAGGGTTAGGTTTAATACCACTCCGTGGTAAGTGATTTTATATTTCCAGCAGAAGTTTAAGCTTCTTTACCCAATTAGAAAACTTCTCTAAGAGTGTAGACCTTCATGTGTCCTACAAATTTTTGGGTTTTTTTTCTAAAAGGTGTGGACCTTCATGTGCCCGCATATTTTTGGTGTTTTTATGACTTTATAAAATAGACTCAATAATCGCATAGGTAAAGTTACCAGGTAACTAGGGGATGCTCCTCCCCCAAGTTTGATGTTTCCAATACTTGGTGCTTGAATGATTTTCAGGGCGAGTTGGTTAGCAGCAGTCCTGATGGGTGCCACTAATAGACTCTCTCTTTAGTTATAATATTATTCCTGCATAGTTATACTCCAACAAGAAAACTAAAACTCGAGGCTCAAATTATCAAGAGGTTAGCGGTCAGCTAATGAGTACTTTGATTATTCTTTGAATTGATTTTAATTAATAGATTTTAGCAGGATTCCAACAGGATTCTCTTTTTAGGATTTTTCAATTTTCTTATGTAGTAATCAAAAAAATGTATGCATGCTAATAATTTTTATGCCACCACAGGGAATATTCATTCCCATGGGGCTTAGGATTTTCATAATGCAACAAAGTAAATATAGATTGTTATTTTTATTTTTATTTTTTATGCCACCACAGTAAATATGCCTACAGGGTCACCATAGGTTTATTCACATGGGGCTTAGTATTTATGATATAGTAAATAAAGCAGTAAATGTTTTTGTTGGTTTATTTTTAATATGCAAAAATGATTATACTAATGAATATGCTAAGTAAAATTACTAATGAATGCTAAATTAGTTAGATAACTACCATTCTAACCTTATGGCTAGGGTACGGAATTTAAAGTCTACCGACAGGACTTAGATAGAGGAGAGTACTTACTTAGTAGGTTCATCGTCTGAGGTTACCTCAGTCAATTCCCCATCTTGCGGTGGTATAGCAGGTGCTTCTTCTTTCTCTTTCCATCTCTTTTCTGTCTCTTCTGCTTCTCTCTTTTCTAGCTCCAGCTCTTCCTTATAAGCTTCTCTTGATTCTTCATCTCTCTTCATCCATTCTTCTACTTGTGCTTGGATCTCTTCTTTCTCTGCTTTAGCAATCTGGTCCATCCTCTCAGCTTCCGCTTCCCACTCACTCCAGCGTGGTGCTTGTACGGCTTCTTGCTCCTTATAGCAGTCTTCATACTTCACAATCTTACCAGGGAACTCCTCCCATCCACAGTGAGGCTAGGCAGTCTGAAGGCGGGCTTGGCGTTTCCTCCTGTTGCGATGTTTCCTGATCTGCTCATGGTTAAGATGTGCTCTAAATTGACAGCGTACCTTTCCAGTGGGTAGGTTGAAGTGGATCTGTCCAGACCCGATGTAGATGATTGCATTGGTGGTGTAGAGGAACGGTCTTCCCAAAAGAATAGGCGATTCATCTTCTTCCTGTATGTCAAGAACTAGAAAATCTGCGTGTATATATTTATTTTGAATTCTTACCATGACGTCCTTGACTACGCCTTCAGGGAATCTTAGTGATTAGTCTGCCATCTGCAACCTGGGTATAATGGTAAATCATCAAATAATTCATCATATACCTTTTTTGACATTACGTTGACGCCCGATCCAGTGTCACAGATGGTGTTGGGAAAAGTGATGTCTCTGATTGTGCATTCAATGATTGGTACACCTGGGTCACCTTTCTTTGTTGGGAATGGTTTTGGGAGAATATGATCATTTTCTGTGTTGATAGCATTGATTAGTTGAGCGGTTTCTTCAGGTACATGCTGGGGCTTGTTCTCCCTCCATCTTCTATTGTTCTTCTTCTTGGGTGCTGGTTGTTGTTGTTGCTCTTCTTGTTGATGAAATTGCTTTGGGACTGCAGGATTCTTGAGGATGCGGTTCTTGAATGGAAATTTCTCCTTCTTGTCTTTGATGGAGAGGACAATCTTGGCATGTTCCGCATAGATGATGGCTTTGGTTGTACATAAGAATGGTCATCCCAAGATAATGGGTGCCTTCTCATCTCCTCCGGTATCCATGATCACAAAGTCAATTGGGACATATGATTGCCCCACTCTGATAACAGCTTCTTCTAGTCTCCCTTGGGGTAGCAAATGGACTGATCTGCAAGCTGCAAACGCATATCTGTGTACAACAAAGGATCACCTAAAATTTTCTTATAGATTACCTTAGGTATTATGTTGACACTTGCGTCGAAATCGCAGATAGCCTCTGGAAAGCTGTGACATCCTATGGAGATAGGAATCATAGGTCTTCCAGGGTCTCCCATCTTCTCAGGTAGTGAGTGATCTATCCACTCTATATTTGCAGGCTCAATTTGGTATTGGGTTGCATTGTGAATATCAACAAGGTTAGCAGTTTCTAAATCCTCCAGCTGGCCCGGAATCTTTCCTTTCTCAAATGGAGGGACAGCAGCAGCTAGCTGAGCTAATTGTGATTCTAACATTTTATTAAAGCTGTGCTGATTCTTTATAGCAGAAGCAAAGGTATCCATTCTGTGATTTATATTCTCTAAAGCTTTATCATTTGAGGCTACTTTTCTAGACATTTGATCTAACAATTTAGATTGACTAGCAACTAAATCTCTTAAAGGCGGAAGATTGTAATTATTGTAATTATTACCTTGGTTGTTACCTTGGTAATTACCTTGTCGAGGTTGCTGATTCCATCCTTGGTTTGGCTGGTTACATCCTTTATTTTGCTGAGGACGATAGTAGGTGTTATTGTTGATGAAGTTCACATCCTCTTGCAACGTAGGGCAGTTGACAGCTGAATGCCCGTAATCTCCACATTCTTCACAGGTCATGCGAGAATCATTGATATGCATGACTTCCTTTTTCTCTATGTTGAGCTTCTTCATAATGAGGTCTAGCTTGGCAGTGACCATGTCAGTCTCCTTCAGATGATGGATGCCTCCTCCTCTCTTGCAAGGTTGAGTATGTTCTTCATTACAGCTTCAATTTGAGGCCATCTTCTCAATGAGTGCTTGAGCTTCTGGAAGCTTAAGTGATAGGAAAGCTCCTCCAGCTGCAGCATCTATAGACTCACGGGTGCTTGAGAGAAGCCCGTGGTAGAAGGTCTGCAATAGTAGCCAATCCTCTATCCCATGATGAGGACAGTCCTCAATGTAATCTTGGAATCTCTCCCATGCTTCAGTGAATGATTCGTTATGTTTTGCTGTTGAAAACTTGAGATTTTCCCACGCAGAGCATTTGTCTTGCCTGTAGGAAAGAACTTTGCCAGGAAAGCAGTTGAGCATCGGTCCCATGTAGTGTTCTTGTCTTTGTTGGCGTAGAACCATTGCTTGCCCTAAAAGTGAAAATGGGAAAAGACGGAGTAAAATAGCATCTCTTGGTACTCCTCTAATCGTGAAGGTGCTGCAGATCTCTAGAAAGTGTTGTAAGTGTGCACTTGCATCTTCATGAGCTTTTCCACAAAACTGGCTGGCTTGAACCATGGTGATAAGAGCAGGCTTGAGCTCGAATCCATTCTCCCCCGTGTTGACTGCTGGTCCAGTCCGGATGTTTTCTATTGTTGGGGCAGAGAACTCGCGCAGCGTCTTCTCAGCCATGTCTTCAAACACAGGAGATAAATCTTCTCCTAAGTGTTCATCTTCCAATATTGGAGCCGGCTCCGTTATTGAATGAGCTTGAGCAGCAATGGGTACTTTTGATGGTAGCTTGAAATTGTCCCTCACTTCTATAAACTTCTTTCTTCTCAGGAGTTTCTCTGGATCGTCAGTGAAATTATTTGGAAGAGAGAAACCATTCATTCATCACCCTGCATAAGATAAGCAAATGATAAAAAATAGGGGTGTGCCTGTTTGAGTTAGAGATCAATCGGTAATGCAATCTTATCCATTATGTATACATATGCTATCAATATTTCCTAAGTTTAATGTGCCTTTCCCGGCAACGGCGCCAAAAATGCTTGTTGACATCTACTAACGTCGCCAAAAATAACTATATAACTTTTAATGCGAGAGGCGAGATTAGAAGATGAATGGTAATTAATTAACTTGTCATTAGCAACTAGCCACTTTTCTATTACCAACATTCTTATGCAAGAACTAGGTTGTCATCCCTAATTAATAATGCTAAGAATAAATAAAGGTTTTATATATTAATCTATGTGACAGAAATATAAATATAAATAATATAAACTAAGATCAGTTCTGCAAGCGGACAGATAATTATACCATTGTAGCATTTTACCTAGGGAGTTCTACTAGGTTGTTGATTTATATTTATACCATTGGAAGGACTAGGATAAACTTTAATCTATTATATTGATAGTGATGGTATACAATGGATAAGTGACATTACCGATGTCATTACTCTACTCATAACAGGTAGAGGTCACAAGGTAAATAAAGATAAAGGTGATAAGTATGATCAAGCATCATAAATAAAGGATAATCATCAGAGCACTTCTCTATTCATAGTAATAGCTAGCGAATTAATATATAAGGTAATTCTATAACTACATCAATGAATAACTCTAATTAGTGCAATTACATCTAGCAATCATTGTTAGATTAATCCTATATCATAATCACATGCAAAGGGCATCATCTAGGAAGGATGTGAAATAGAGTCATCATCTAACTTCGCAACCGTGCCTGCTGGCCTACATACGGGGGGTGGACTACAGAGGACTCAACGCAGCTGTCACCTACGCGATCTACCACATGACCCGACACATCAGGGTGCACTCACAGATAAACAAAATACCTAGACACCACGTCTACATACTGTTCATCATCTATCCATCGTCCGCATGAATAAACGGTATACGAGCAATTACATGAATTCAATAAGATCAAACCAACTATACTAGACATATAATCAAGTAGACAAAGACTATTGTAATCAAGAACATATGAACTATTAAGAACAATGTTTCCCTAATCATAATGAAGAATACAATAATAGAGAAAGAACTGGAATTATACCGAACTCCGTGCTCCAGACAGATGCCGGGGCTTCAGATCCGCCGAAGAACTCGAACTCCTCTACTTCTAATCTAACTAGGCTAGAACTATGAACTAGGAGGCTCTTGATGAACTAGGAGGCTCTTGATGGCTTGAGGACTTGATGCCTTGAATGAATGATGGGTTGATGCCTCCAGGGGGGTCTGCCCCTCTATTTATAGCCCAGTGGAATGCACGTGCGCCGTAGGATAAAACCGACTTGAAACAAGGGCCGAGATGACTCCATAGAGGCGGTGGAAGAAGACTCCAGAAGCTGGGCCGAAACCCTAGAGGGGGGCGCTGACCGGCCCTACCCTGGCGCCGGCCGGCCCTACCCTGGTGGGTCTCGGGCCTCGGTGCTTCGGGTGTGTTCCAGATGCTTCTAGTGTTCTCGTGATGATGTTTCCTTGGCTGTTAAGTTTCGTGATAATCACGCTCTTTAACCCTTCTTTTATGCTTTTCTGGAATGGCCCCTGGAAAATACAGGACATGCAAAACTCGTGGAAACTGTCAGTGTCACACCCAATTTTAAGGATAAAATGGGATGCATAATCTTATGTGCGCCCAGAGATCAGTCACACACATAAGCCAACAAATTACATAAATTGTATCATAACCAATGTTTAATACATAGCGAATAATATCAAAGTCATTACACAGCGGAAAATAAAGATAACTCTCGCGGTAGCTCCATAGCACAGGGACGTCGACTGGTGAAGCACAAGTCTAGTAGTCCTCTGGGTAGTCCTCATCACTATCACCATCTGTTACCCATCCGGGATTTTTAACCGAGTATTGAAAAATAAGCAAGCGTAAGTACATGCCGTACTCAACAAGACTAGCATAGGTTAATGAGGCTCAAAAGGTTGACACGGTTTTAACAGCAGGTTGCTTTTAATTAATCATCCTTTTATGCAGTTGGATAGCAACAAATAAATAGGCCCATTCTCATGATCATAGTAAACATAATTAATGAGTAGCAATAAATAGATTCAGCAATAAGTAAACATCACCCCAAAAGAATAACTACTCCGTAAGACGTCCAAGGCCGCTCTTGACCGTGAGCTCGGCTAGTATACCAGTTTTACACTCTGCAGAGGTTGTGCACTTTCACTATGAGCCGTGATTCCCATTTGCTCGGGTTAATTACTCCCATAACACTACCAACGTGAGTGAGCAGGGTCTCACTATGAAGTCTTTCAAAGAACTTCGCCTAACAAGTTAGGGCCGCTAGGAACCCGGCAAGCAGATGTAGAGCCCCCCTTCTTCGTGGCACAAGGTCACGCAGATTATACACACTCGGACAGGAGCCGCATTATACCCGAGTCGGCAGGTCCCATCACGCCTTTCGGTAACCTCTAACAAGCTAGAAAAAGTGCCCATACTTGACTAAAACCAGAGCCATGTAGCCCTCATAGTTGCACTGTCAATCCCGGTGTCATACTTACAGATCATTATCAAAGGTGAAGGATTTTGAGCATCACAAAACTATGCTCGAATCCCCTAGTTCCCTGTTGCTAAAAGGCATCTTTTAATCATATTGCATAATCAATTAATCAAGTTTACATGATCATGATTCCCAAAAACGCACTAGCAACATTTACCATATGCATAATCCCATAGGTGGCAAGGAACAGGGTAACAATGCTAGGAAATAACTATGGTTAACAAGGAAGACATATGCAAATGCAATTATTTATTTTGTGAATAGGACAATAAGGATGATCCATACTAATACTTGCCCTTGATCAGCAAACTCCTGGTGATCCGGGTTGTCAGCAGTACTGATCTTGATCACCCACGTATGGCTCACCGTCTATACTCGATCCATCATAACAACACACACGCATACAGGGGCAATCATGCATTCAAACAAGAGTTATCATTAGAATAGTACACCAACAAAGGTTATAAAACAAATCTACACGTTGCTACGATCACATCGATATAAAGTTTGCGCAAATCGGATTTAAAACGAGGAAGATATGAATTTTACAAGGTTTATAATAGAATAATAATAGATTAAATATAATCTCGAATTTTAAGAGTGGAAAATATATGAAACAGTGGTACCATCAGATAGATTATGAAATTACGAATTTAACGCAATTTGAATCGTTCAAATCGGAGCTAAAACGTGGAAACTATAAATGAAACAATTTTGAATTCAAATCTGAAAACACATTTTCATATATACCGAAAATAAATAAACCTTCAGACGTAATCTACTGAATATGCTGAGGGCTGCGGCTAAGCCTTAAAACTGCAGGGGGTTATTCGCAAAAACGTCGGCCGAATCGGTATGGGCTGCTCTGCGGCCGTCCGATTCAAAATCGGCGGATCAGATTAAAAGAGGGGAGGGGTGGCGGTGCTCTCGGCCGGAAAACAGAGGCCGACAGCAGCGCCATGGCCGGAAGGCCGCCGGAGAAGGTGAACTCGGCCTTCGATGCATGAAATAGGTCGGGAAGGGTACCCATAGATCGGGAAGAGCATCGCAAGCTCACCTAGGGTGATGGGAAGGTCGGAAATCGACTCGGAGATAGCTCGCGGCGTGATCCGGCGGACGGTGGATCTCTGCAACGGCGGCGGAGGCGTGTCAGTGCACAAATCGAAGGGGGAAAGTGCTCGGAAACTTCACAAGATCACAGCGAAGCTCCTCAAAGGCTTACCGAGAGGAAATTGGTGGCGAATCGAGCTAATTGCTCGCGGCGGCGGCTGCTCGGTTCTCGCGGGAGCTCGGCAATGGCGGCGAGAAGAGGCGGCTAGGGTTAGGTGACGGCTACGGGGGGGTGTGGTGCTGCTTAAATACTCCCGAGGTGTGGCATCAATCTCGGAGATTGAAACAAACTCGAATAGCGGAGAAATCGGCTTCGGCCGTTTCTTCTGTGCTTCGGACTCTCGGCGCGGCGTCGAACTCTGCTTCGGCCGTTTTCTTTCTTGCCCGCGTCGGACTCTCGGCGAGCAGCAGAGGGAAACAGGGGAGGGGCTGTCCTGGGGGTCCACAGGTCGGTAGCACCGAGCGCTGGGGTCGGGCTGGCAGTCAAGGCAGAGGGACGCTTCGCGCGCGCGTGCTCGGCCACGGCGGATGAACACGGCAGCGGCGTCTCTGTTCGCGCGGCGAGGGAGGTGTAGAAGGAAGGGCTGACCCGTGGGTCCCGCTCGACAGTCAGAGGGGGTAAGGGGAAGGGAGGGAGTAGATCGGCCGAGCTGTCCTCGGGCCATCCGACCTGAGCCTGCTGGGGCCAGGGAGTGGAAAACAGGCCAAGCTGCTGCTCGGGCCAGAAAGGAGAGGGGAAGGGCTCTGTTCTATTTCCTTTTTCCATTTTCCAAAAGGATTTTCAAATTGGGTTTTGAAACATTTGAGAAATTCAAATAAGCTATAACAGTACAAAGAAGAAATGCTCCAGCATGAATGCATCATACATGTGTATGACCTAGGTTTGATTTTATATTTGAGAAAAATTATTATTTCCCTATATTGGAATGATCAATTAATTGCACAATTAAATAAATTTCTACTATTTAAAAGAATGCAATTTTTCGGGTGTTACAATTCTACCCCCCTTAAAAATAATCTCATCCTCGAGATTCAGTTGGTGCTTACTCAAACAACTCCGGGTACTTTTCTCTGAGATCTTCCTCTCTTTCCCAAGTAGCTTCTTCCTCAGAGTACCGATGCCACTGCACCTTGCACATCTTTATAACCCGACTTCTTGTAACTCTTTCTGCGGTCTCCAAAATTTTCACTGGATGTTCCTCATAAGTGAGACCCTTCTTGAAAACTATTTCCTCGACAGGAACCTGCTCTTCCGGTACTCTCAAACACTTTCTCAACTGAGATATGTGGAACACATCATGAACACCGGGCAAACTTTCCGGAAGTTCTAGCTGATATGCCACTTCTCCACATCTCTCTAGGATCTTGAAAGGACCAATATACCTTGGTGCCAATTTTCCTTTGCTGTTGAACCTTTTCACACTTCTCATCGGGGACACTTTAAGGTATACATAGTCTCCTACATTAAAAGCTAGTTCTCTTCTCCGTGTATCCGCATAGCTCTTCTGTCTAGATTGTGCTATTCTCAAGTTCTCTCTTATTGTCTGGACTTGCTCCTCTGCGTCTCTCAACACATCCGGTCCAAACACTTGACTTTCTCCAGTTTGATTCCAAAACAAGGGTGTCCTGCACTTGCGTCCATACAATGCTTCGAAGGGTGCCATCTTGAGACTTTTCTGGTAACTATTATTATAAGAGAACTCCGCATACGGTAGACTCTTATCCCAACTCGTTCCATACTGTAAAGCACAAGCTCTCAACATATCTTCCAAAATCTGATTAATCCGTTTAGTTTGACCGTCAGTCTGAGGATGATATGCAGAACTGAAATTCAGCTTAGTACCTAGAGACTCATGTATCTTTTGCCAGAAATGTGAGGTGAATTGAGTGCCCCTATCAGACACAATTTTCTTTGGAACTCCATGCAGACACACTATTCTCTCCATATACAACTCTGCTAGTTTAGGACCTCCATAAGTGGTCTTGACTGGAAGGAAATGAGCTACTTTAGTCAGTCGATCCACAATTACCCAGATTGAATCATAACCTCTCTGAGTACGTGGCAATCCAACTATGAAGTCCATACTGACTTCTTCCCACTTCCACTCAGGTATCTTTAGTGGTTGTAGCAATCCTGCAGGTCTCTGATGTTTAGCTTTAACTCTCTGACAGGTATCACATATAGCCACATATTCTGCTACATCACGCTTCAGTCCAACCCACCAATATTTTTCCTTCAGATCCAAATACATCTTGGTACTTCCTGGGTGTATAGAATATGCTGACTCATGAGCTTCACGTAGTATAGCGTCTCGGATGAATTTCACTTCAGGTACACAGAGTCTCTTCCCAAACCATAAGGTTCCATTCTCATCTAGCCTGAATCCGGGTGATTTTCCAACCACAATGTTCTCTGCTATTTCTTTGAGCTTCTCATCTTCCAACTGAGCCTTTCGTATCTCTTGCTCTAGTGTGGGTTCAACCTTCATCTCAACAGCATTGATCACAATTCCCAAGTTGAGACGCTCCATCTCTGCACACAACTCTGCTGGAATAGTGGTTGCTCGAATCTCATTAGCATAACTTTTTCTACTAAGAGCATCGGCCACAACATTTGCTTTGCCTGGATGGTAATGCAATTCCAGGTCATAATCCTTTATCAATTCCAGCCAACGACGTTGCCTCAAATTCAACTCTGACTGGGTGAAGATATACTTCAAGCTCTTATGATCTGTATAGATGTCACACTTATGACCAATCAGATAATTCCTCCATAACTTCAAAGCGTGAACCACAGTTGCTAGCTCCAAATCGTGAGTAGGATAATTCAACTCATGCTTCCTCAACTATCTCGATGCATATGCTACGACCCTTCCTTCTTGCATGAGAACACAACCAAGACCTAGGCAGGAAGCATCACAATAGATAGAGAACTTCTTACTCAGATCCAGCAAAACCAACACTGGGGCTGTTGTCAATCTCTTCTTCAATTCTTCAAAACTAGCTTGGCACTTCTCAGACCACACAAACTTGGCATTCTTCTCTAGCAAGGAAGTCATTGGCTTCGCAAGCTTGGAGAATCCTTCAATGAACCTTCGGTAGTAACCAGCTAAACCAAGAAAACTACGAATGCCAGTCACATCAGTTGGCGGCTTCCAATTCAACACGTCTGCCACCTTACTTGGGTCTACAGAAATTCCATGAATACCTTGTTCATCAGATACATGAAGTAGGCAGGTGCATTAGTCAAACCAAAGGACATTACCGTATACTCATACAGTCCATACCGAGTAGTGAATGCAGTCTTAGGTATGTCAGAGTCACGAATCTTCAACTGATGATAACCTGAACGGAGATCAATCTTGGAAAACACACAAGCACCTCTCAACTGATCAAATAAGTCATCAATTCTAGGCAATGGATACTTGTTCTTAATGGTGACCTCATTCAGTGACCGATAATCAACACACATCCTTTGACTACCATCTTTCTTATCAACAAAAATAACCGGGGCTCCCAAGGTGAAGAACTAGGACGAATGAAACCTTTTTCTGACAGTTCTTTGATTTGTTTCTTAAGTTCTTCTAATTCTTTAACTCCCATTCTATATGGACGTTTAGCTATAGGTGCAGTACCAGGTAACAACTCAATGATAAATTCAATGTCACGGTCAGGCGGCATACCTGGCAACTCATCTGGAAACACATCTTCAAACTCATCCACCACTGAGTTATCCGGCTGCACTTCTTCTCTGAGCTGATGTACTGTGGCTTGTTGTTGCACTTGCAGAGCAACCTCAACTCGGACCTCATCTCCCTTTGGTGTAGTGACAGTTACAACCTTCTCCTTACACCCTATGTTCGTGTTGTATTTCTTCATCCAATCCATACCCAGGATAAGATCAATTCCGGCAGTATTTAGCACAGTAGGGGTTATCTCGAATTCTACCTCCCTTAATGAGACAGTAATCGGGAGACACTGAAGAGTAGCTTGCATAACACCACCCGGAGAAGAAACCATAATAGGATGTTTCATGACACTAAGGGGAATACCATGCTTTCTAACAAATGTGTGCGAAATGAAAGTATGCGAAGCACCAGAGTCAAAAAGAACTGTAGCGGGGATGGAGTCGATATTGAACGTACCCATCATGACCTCTGGAGTCTCATGTGCCGTATCAACCGACACATGGTTCACCTTCCCGGTGCGAGGTGGCACTCTCTGCTGGTTGTTCTGCTTCTGGGAGGCTTGGGAATTCTGCTTCTCAGGACAATTGTAGGACAAGTGTCCTTCCTTGCCACAACGGAAACACTTGTTGGGGGTACCATTCTTCACTGGGATGTTGTTGGGAGCAGTCAGTTGTGGCGCCTGGTTGCCACCTTGTTGCTGGTACTGGGAACGCTGCTGGTTCTGGGAACGTTGTTGATTCTGGAAATTGTTCTTGAATCCAGACTGTCCCTGGAAACGTTGTTGCTGCTGAGGCTGCTGTTGGTTGTTACGGAAGCGGCTGTTGCTTCCAGACGACTGCCCTTGAAACTTCCTCTTCTTCTTCTTCTTCTTCTCATCTATCTCACGGCGCTTGCTCTCGATGATCAAAGCTTTGTCCACCAACTGTTGGAAGTTGGCGAAAGTGTGGGAGAGCAACTGGTACTGGAGATGATCATTCAGTCCCTCCAAGAAGAGCTCTTGCTTCTTGGCATCATCTTCAACCTCTTTTGGAGCATACCGCGACAATTGGATGAACTTGTCACGGTACTCAGCAACTAGCATTCCTCCCTGCTTCAGAGAAAGAAACTCCTTCTTCTTCTTCAGCTTCATCAACCCTGCAGGCACATGATGATTGCGGAACCTCTCACGGAATTGCCGCCAAGAGATGGGGTCGGCACGTCCAAAACAGAAAGACTCCCACCAATCCAGAGCAGCTCCCTGCAACTGCCCAGATGCATAGAGAACCTTCTCGACGTCGTTGCATTGGGCGATCTCCAGCTGCCTTTCTATTGCACGCAGCCAATCATCAGCTTGGAGAGGATCACTGGAATGATCGAAGGTGGGCGGGCGTCCCTTCAAGAATTCGCTTCTCTTGTCACGGGGCGGTGGAGGTGGGTTCCCATTGCCATTGTTTCGCTGCAGCAGTTGAATGTTCTGGGCCATCTGCTGCATCAGCTGTGTTTGCATCATCATCAGCTGCTCCATATTAGGCTGTGGCGGAGGTGGTGGTGGATTAGCATTTTCTTCAGAGGTACCATCACCCCTTGGGTTCCTCCTAGTGTGGGCCATCTGCTGTTCAAATCATTGAAGTGAGGTTTAGAATTCTTTTCCATTATAATAACACTTAAAAGACTAGAACAGGAAATTCCGGGCGCGATCCAACAACGGCAGAGTAGAAAAACAGTCATATCTGGAGTTCCCGAAGTCAACAGAGACATACTATATATGGTTGGAAAGCATGAGAAAAACTCTACAACTTTTATTCAGACCCTCTCTCCAGATTCTGCCGTTAAGTTTATCAAAAACAGATTTGATTCGAAACTATTTAAGAGTAACGGACAGCGCAGAAACTTTGACTTGTGACATTTGTTTCTCCCAAACCGTAACTGATATTGAGATGATTCTTGCGGCCAAAGAAAACTACAGAAGTCTAGTTTTTCACAAAAATTTCTCATAATTTTTGGTCGTATATAATTAAATAGGAAAAGTTAACTAAGGCAGAGAGGTCTGAAAAACAGCACTGCTGAAAACTGAGATAATCAACCCAAACTTTTATGCATTAATTCAAACCTATATAAAAAGATTTTTGCGGACATGCCCACAATCTCAGCACTCATTACAAACTCCAAATCAAGCATTGTTCATAAAGAAAAGCAATCTAGCACAAAAGTTCATAAGACACGAACTAGACTCGACTTGACTCAACTTGCGCTACTAGCGTCTTTTGCTACTAACTGGGGGTAACTCCTCTAGGGGTCAATGTCGGTGCGGGTGTGAGCATCTCCATGGTCTCCTCGGTTCCTTGGCTGCGATTCAGCTGGACACCTTGGTGATGGCGGAGGGGGTCCAACACCGAGTTGCCTGTTCAACTCATTCACCGCCCGGCTGAGCTTGTAGTTAGCTTCAGTCCTGGTGTTCAGCTCATCCAGTGTCTGGTCCAGAAAAGTGTTGGTCTGAGCCAAACATTCCAAGGCAGCGTGGAGTCAGGCGTTCACTTCTCCAAGTGGATCGGCGATACTGCAGTTAGCTTGGCCACTCTGACAGCGGGGAAGGTAGCGGTGCATCTCCCACTTGATGATGTCCCAATTCTCGTGGCGGTGCACCATAAGAGCTTGTCGTGCGGCATCCTTGATGGCGGCAGCTTTGGAGAGTCGAATGGAGACAGCATAGTGGATATTCTTCACCTGGCTTCCCTCCTTGATGTACACCCTCGTCTCATAGTAGTTGGCGTAGTCAGGGTGCTTCCAGTGCTCCGTCTTGTACAGCACCGAGGCGTTGGGGTAGAAGCGGCGCACCAAGTCGAGAAGCAGCGGGTGGTAGTAGTCATCACCATAATGATCATAGTGAATCATTCCCACCCAGGGTTTTCCACCTTGGTCTCCATCATCGTCGCCATCGTCATCGGGGTCGTCGGAGTCATCCGAGTCGCCTCCATCATCTTTGTCATCAGGGTCGCCAGCACAATCCTGGTCAACCTGCGGTTCCACCTTCTCGGGTTCATCTTTCTGAGGGTCCTCCATAGGTACGTCTTCAGAGCTGTCTTCCAAGGGCTCTTCACTGGGCTCCTCTGCGGGCACCTCCTGCTGGGGCTCCTCCACTGGTACGTCTTCCACGGGTACCTCTGGTCGGGAAACACGTCCGCCAGAGATGAAGCGCTGCAGGTACCTCTTAGGTGGCATGACACGCTTGCGAGCAGTGCGCTTAAGGTTGGCCATCTACAAGAATTAAGATTAAGTCAAAATTTTGCAATGGACAAGGGTAGGATATCAGCAAAAACTTGTAGCAAATTAATATAACAAGTAAAAAGAGATAATAAAGCTAAGGGCTATCCAGTGCTAACTAGGCTTGCGTCCTACAGTCAACACGGCTCTGATACCAATTTGTCACACCCAATTTTAAGGATAAAATGGGATGCATAATCTTATGTGCGCCCAGAGATCAGTCACACACATAAGCCAACAAATTACATAAATTGTATCATAACCAATGTTTAATACATAGCGAATAATATCAAAGTCATTACACAGTGGAAAATAAAGATAACTCTCGCGGTAGCTCCATAGCACAGGGACATCGACTGGTGAAGCACAAGTCTAGTAGTCCTCTAGGTAGTCCTCATCACTATCACCATCTGTTACCCATCCGGGATTTTTAACCGAGTATTGAAAAATAAACAAGCGTAAGTACATGCCGTACTCAACAAGACTAGCATGGGTTAATGAGGCTCAAAAGGTTGACACGGTTTTAACAGCAGGTTGCTTTTAATTAATCATCCTTTTATACAGTTGGATAGCAACAAATAAATAGGCCCATTCTCATGATCATAGTAAACATAATTAATAAGTAGCAATAAATAGATTCAGCAATAAGTAAACATCACCCCAAAAGAATAACTACTCCGTAAGACGTCCAAGGCCGCTCTTGACCGTGAGCTCGGCTAGTATACCAGTTTTACACTCTGCAGAGGTTGTGCACTTTCACTATGAGCCGTGATTTCCATTTGCTCGGGTTAATTACTCCCATAACACTACCAACGTGAGTGAGCAGGGTCTCACTATGAAGTCTTTCAAAGAACTTCGCCTAACAAGTTAGGGCCGCTAGGAACCCGGCAAGCAGATGTAGAGCCCCCCTTCTTCGTGGCACAAGGTCACGCAGATTATACACACTCGGACAGGAGCCGCACTATACCCGAGTCGGCAGGTCCCATCACGCCTTTCGGTAACCTCTAACAAGCTAGAAAAAGTGCCCATACTTGACTAAAACCAGAGCCATGTAGCCCTCATAGTTGCACTGTCAATCCCGGTGTCATACTTACAGATCATTATCAAAGGTGAAGGATTTTGAGCATCACAAAACTATGCTCGAATCCCCTAGTTCCCTGTTGCTAAAAGGCATCTTTTAATCATATTGCATAATCAATTAATCAAGTTTACATGATCATGATTCCCAAAAACGCACTAGCAACATTTACCATATGCATAATCCCATAGGTGGCAAGGAACAGGGTAACAATGCTAGGAAATAACTATGGTTAACAAGGAAGACATATGCAAATGCAATTATTTATTTTGTGAATAGGACAATAAGGATGATCCATACTAATACTTCCCTTGATCAGCAAACTCCTGGTGATCCGGGTTGTCGCAGTACTGATCTTGATCACCCACGTATGGCTCACCGTCTATACTCGATCCATCATAACAACACACACGCATACAGGGGCAATCATGCATTCAAACAAGAGTTTTCATTAGAACAGTACACCAACAAAGGTTATAAAACAAATCTACACGTTGCTACGATCACATCGATATAAAGTTTGCGCAAATCGGATTTAAAACGAGGAAGATATGAATTTTACAAGGTTTATAATAGAATAATAATAGATTAAATATAATCTTGAATTTTAAGAGTGGAAAATATATGAAACAGTGGTACCATCAGATAGATTATGAAATTACGAATTTAACGCAATTTGAATCGTTCAAATCGGAGCTAAAACGTGGAAACTATAAATGAAACAATTTTGAATTCAAATCTGAAAACACATTTTCATATATACCGAAAATAAATAAACCTTCAGACGTAATCTACTGAATATGCTGAGGGCTGCGGCTAAGCCTTAAAACTGCAGGGGGTTATTCGTAAAAACGCCGGCCGAATCGGTATGGGCTGCTCTGCGGCCGTCCGATTCAAAATCGGCGGATCAGATTAAAAGAGGGGAGGGGTGGCGGTGCTCTCGGCCGGAAAACAGAGGCCGACAGCAGCGCCATGGCCGGAAGGCCTGCCGGAGAAGGTGAACTCGGCCTTTGATGCATGAAATAGGTCGGGAAGGGTACCCATAGATCGGGAAGAGCATCGCAAGCTCACCTAGGGTGATGGGAAGGTCGGAAATCGACTCGGAGATAGCTCGCGGCGTGATCCGGCGGACGGTGGATCTCTGCAACGGCGGCGGAGGCGTGTCAGTGCACAAATCGAAGGGGGAAAGTGCTCGGAAACTTCACAAGATCACAGCGAAGCTCCTCAAAGGCTTACCGAGAGGAAATTGGTGGCGAATCGAGCTAATTGCTCGCAGCGGCGGCTGCTCGGTTCTCGCGGGAGCTCGGCAATGGCGGCGAGAAGAGGCGGCTAGGGTTAGGTGACGGCTACGGGGGGTGTGGCGCTGCTTAAATACTCCCGAGGTGTGGCGTCAATCTGGGAGATTGAAACAAACTCGAATAGCGGAGAAATCGGCTTCGGCCGTTTCTTCTCTGCTTCGGACTCTCGGCGCGGCGTCGAACTCGGCTTCGGCCGTTTTCTTTCTTGCCCGCGTCGGACTCTCGGCGAGCAGCAGAGGGAAACATGGGAGGGGCTGTCCTGGGGGTCCACAGGTCGGTAGCACCGAGCGCTGGGGTCGGGCTGGCAGTCAAGGCAGAGGGACGCTTCGCGCGCGCATGCTCGGCCACGGCGGATGAACACGGCAGCGGCGTCTTTGTTCGCGCGGCGAGGGAGGTGTAGAAGGAAGGGCTGACCCGTGGGTCCCGCTCGACAGTCAGAGGGGGTAAGGGGAAGGGAGGGAGCAGATCGGCCGAGCTGTCCTCGGGCCATCCGACCTGAGCCTGCTGGGGCCAGGGAGTGGAAAACAGGCCAAGCTGTTGCTCGGGCCAGAAAGGAGAGGGGAAGGGCTCTGTTCTATTTCCTTTTTCCATTTTCCAAAAGGATTTTCAAATTGGGTTTTGAAACATTTGAGAAATTCAAATAAGCTACAACAGTACAAAGAAGAAATGCTCCAGCATGAATGCATCATACATGTGTATGACCTAGGTTTGATTTTATATTTGAGAAAAATTATTATTTCCCTATATTGGAATGATCAATTAATTGCACAATTAAATAAATTTCTACTATTTAAAAGAATGCAATTTTTCGGGTGTTACAGTCAGTTAAAACCCTAGACTAGTGTGTTTTCATGTACCCTTTGGTGTCTAAAGTTCTAATAAAAGTTGACGTTATCCACCGTCAACACCCGAGTTAACTCTTTTAAGCGAAGCGAGGATGAAAGCTTAAGTGGGATGGTGGTAGGTGTGGTTGGCTCAGCGTGCAGAGTGGATCTGAGCTGTTTGGACTCTGGGGTGTTACATGGAAGCACCCTCTCTTTTCACTCTTGATTTGAGAACAAGGATTGTGCTTTGTGAACCCAAGTTTCCTCTGTGGAACCTCAACAACGTGGTGTAGGCAAGCCTTGGTGGCGAGCTGAACCATGGGATAAATCTTGTGTCACTTGTGTGGCTTGTTTTTCTCTCTACTTGTTGAGTTTCTTGATTTCTAGGGTTTGGTCCCGATCTACACTTTGGTGGTGTTCTAGCTGCAAAGAAAAGGTGTTCTAGGCTCTACACATTCTCAGGAACCTCAGTAAATTACTCGATCTAAGTTTCATTGTTTAGATTTTGAACTGTGCTGATTTGTCTCTGGGAGGTCAGCACTGCCGCTCTGGGAGCAGCAGTGTCGGACAGTCCGGCAGTCCCGCTCTGAGGCCGGCACTGTCGGACCTGGTACTAACCTTCGTTTGCGAAGAAATTTCATAGGCCTATTCAACCCCCCTTCTAGGCCAGTCCATGATCCTACAAGTGGTATCAAAGCCAGTTACCTCTCTTTTACGCTTAACCGCGTGAGGTATGGCCAAGGAAGGCGAAGCGGAGGCGAGTACAGCTCATGAGACTCGAGTTCGTGTTGATGGTGATGATCTTCACAACATGGACAGCAGCAGCGACAGCGTGTCAACGGCAAGCCAATCCACACTGCCACCAGCTGATATCTCCGAAGGAGAAAGAGCAAGAAGAAGAGAAGAAAGAAAGTTTAAAAGAGAAGCAAAAGAAGCAAGAAGAGAAGAAAGAAGAAAAGAAAAGAAAGAGCTAAGAAGAAAAGAAGAAAAGCTGAAGAGAAGAGAAGATAGAAGGCTGAGAAGAGAAGAAAAGAAGAGAAGAGAAGAAGAGAAGAAGAAAAGAGAAGAAAAGGGCAAGAAAAAGTTGTCAAGTGATGATGACTCAAGTAGCACCGAAGATGCAGATGATGATAGCACCTATCAACCTACCAAGAGCAGCAAGAACAAGAAGGGCAGCGGCTACACCGACTATGGAGCCATATCCTTTGATTATTCTTCCATCTCTAACCTTGACACTAGACGTGTCATCAATGTGTCCGCGGAAAAGTTACCTCATTTTGATGGGACCAACTTTGCCAAGTAGAAGCACTTGATGAAAACTTATCTTGTAGGTCTTCATTCTGGAATTTGGGAGATTGTGCATCATGGCTTGGAGGCACCGGTTGATCCAAAGAAGCCCACACAAGCTGAGTTTCACAACATTCATCTCAATGCCCATGCCACTGGTGTTTTGCTTAGTTCTTTCGATGGAGATGAGTACAATAAGGTGATGGGTTTGGAGGTGGCCAAGGAGATATGGGACACCTTGTGTCGGGTACCAAAGTATGGGGTACCCAACTTCGATGCAAAAACACACATTCCCAACACGGCCCGGCCCAGGTAAGGCCAGCGGAAGCCCACGAAGGCCGCACCTATGGAGGCCCATGACGGCGCTGCATCAATGCTATCCGACCCTTGGGAAAGTAGCACACTCGGGCGCTGATTCTCTGATTCGCCCGAGCCTCCCCGAGAGAGCTCGGGAAAGCAGCACCTTCGGGCGCCGATTCTCCGATTCGCCCGAGCCTCCCCGAGAGAGCTCGGGAAAGCGGCACTCTCGAGCGCTGATTCTCGATTCGCCCGAGCCTCCTTGAGAGAGCTCGGGAAAGCGGCACCCTCGGGCGCCGATTCTCCGATTCGCTCGAGCCTCCCCGAGAGAGCCTAGGAAAGCGGTACCCTCGGGCGCCAATTCTCCGATTCGCCCGAGCTTCACCATCCCCCTCGAGCGCAATCTCTCAAAAGCATCCAATGCACGATTGATGTCAGCGGAGCAATCTTGCACCACAAGGGACCTCTCTGACCACTTTACAGGCATGGTCCCATCGGGAGGGCCCCTTGACACAACAGCGCCCCGAACGCGCACGTTCGTCGTACCAACCGCCCCATCTCCTCTGGCAGGCGATCTGACGGTCCTCCTCCTCCCATGCCGCTACAGGGACAATCAACCGTACGGCTCCCCAGGCTAATGAGGAGATTCGCCAATCACGACGGCGACTGCCATACCCCGGCCACACGTGTGGCACCCGGAAATGAGGAACAACAGTCGCCTGGCCAACCCGGGGGAATGGGCAAGCCTTACGACTAGTCTCGCCTACCCCCTGGAACGTACCTCACAGGGAAAAAGAAGCACCCGAGGGAGGACACTCACCCCGCTCTGTCTCATCAAGGCCTTGACGGCACCAAGGTTTCCCGAGCTTCGGGAGCTTGTACCTGGAGGTCAACCTATCTACTCGTTGCACTGTGCAGGGACGGACACGACGGCATGACGTACCGCCATGCAGCCAACCATGACCAGCACTGTGAGGTGCCTTGGAACTCACCAATAGAACAGTGGTGGATCAGCTGAATGACTAATGCTGTGCCGCCAAGACGAAGGCGTGGCTGACGATCGCCACCGGTCATCACCGACTCCGCCATGCCGAGACTGTAACACAGGGCAACACATGTAACTATAGCCCTTCCCTTGTAACTACAAAAGGGAGAGCAGAGGCCAGCCTTAGACAATCTCTCAAGTTCTTAGAGACTCATACCCACACACAACAACAAGCGATCTGTATACACTTCGGCACTCACAAGAGACTTGGGAGTACTTCCCTCTCTCGCCTAGCTTGTAACCCCCTACTACAAGCACCCCGGTGCAAGGCAACATGACACTCCTCTCCACTGGACGTAGGGCCCTCTTGGCCTGAACCAGTATAAACCCTGTGTTCCCCCTTGCACACTATCCGTAGCCTCAACCGCAAAACGCAAATTTACTAGCCGGTGTTAGCACCCACTAAAACTAGCACCGACAGTTGGCGCGCCAGGTAGGGGGCTTTTGCATGTTGATCCAGGTTGCGGATGGCAGCCAATGTTCCTGTGCTTCCTGCTGGCACGGTGCTCTGGTTTGGGAGCCTCGAGTTCGTGGCCACTGGCCACGGCCTCGAGATGAACCTTCGCCCAACCGAGCCCCGTGTCATCTCCATCCTGACCCCAGCCCAGCAGGCGGGTGGGGAAGGGATGTCGGCGACGCCTCCGCCCGTTCCATGGGACAGAGGGAACGCCACGCGTCCCTCCCGCCAAGCTAGGCGGAGAAGGCACAATCGCGCCAACCCAGGCCACGTCACGGGTGACGTGGCCATCCCGGTGTCCCCTGCACGGGACACCACCCCCACGCTCACCACCAGCTCGACGCCACGAGCGGTGGAGGCACCACGCTCCCCCACTACTCCACGGAGTAATGTGGGAAGGGCCACGGCATCACCTGCCGTTTCCCTTCGACCTCGCTGGGGAAGACAGGCGACGCCCTCTCCATTCCCCTTCGGGCTCCATACTACTGTGGACGCCCACATCCGTGCCGTTCGTGCCTACAGGCACGACCAAGCGATGGCATCTGTCCATCACCTGGAGGGCCTGGGCGACCTCGATGACTCTCCACCATCCTCTCCTGTAAGCTCTCCTAGAGCACGTGGCGGTGGGGAGTTAAACTCCAGTAGCAGCTCCACCCCTCCGGGGTATTCGGAGGGATGGGACCACTACGGTCATGTCTTGCCGTCACGGTGGGACCTTGACAGCAACGACGACGACGACTACTTCTGGGTGAACGTGGACTTCGACGTCTATGACTCCCAAGCATCCCTCTCCTCTGATGACGTGAGGGACAATGCTCTCAGCGTCTATTCCTCTGACCGCAGCATCATCGACCCCTCCCGGGAGTGCTATCACCTCGTGCACCCGGAGGAAGCTGTGTTGGAGGACGTCTACTTGGAGGAGGAGGAAGCACCGGCGGAACAAGCACAACCACACACACTGCCTCCATCAGCCCCTGGTCCTATGCCTTCAAAGGACCCGAGGGCTGGAACGTCCCACCCACTCCATCGTTCTCTGGACCTTGAGCAACTCCGGGAGCTCGAAGCCTGGATGGACGAGGACCGCTTGCGCCTCGCCCAACTCCTAGCTGCCCTAGAGCATGAGGAGGAGCGGGGAGATGGTGGAATAGTGCGACGCCGAGCCCGCGATGTCCAGACCCGCATCATCGCCGATGACGGAGCCAGGACACCTGTGCCGGAACCACGGGCGAGCCAGAAGCTCGCTAAGGCTGCAATGCTCCTCCAGAGCATACCTGAGCCCTCCAGTACGGAGGCCCGACACCTCAGGGACCAGCTCAAAGGTCTCCTAGAGGACGCCGCTGTCCTCCAGGCGGAAAGCTCGGCATCCTGGCATCATGGTGTCGAGGAACGCCACCGTGGTGCCCCAACGTGCCACGAACGAGAGGCCTCGGCGCAGCTCGAAGCGCCGAGGGCCCCCTCAGTCCACCAGCAGCTTGGCAAGGATGTCGACATCCGAGCCATTCTCCAGGCCTGCGGTCGATGAAAGACCGACGGGGCCGCACGTGGCTACAATGTCCACCAGGGAGGACGCTACGACTCCGACGAGGACCGTGCGCCCTCACCCGAGCCACCGGGTCCTTGCGTCTTCAGCGAGGCTATACGAAGGGCCAAGTTCCCGCCCCGGTTTTGACAACCGGTAAACATTGCCAAATACTCGGGGGAGACCAACCCCGAGCTTTGGCTTGCGGATTATCGTCTTGCGTGTCAGCTTGGCGACGCGTAGGATGACCTCATCATCATCCGTAACTTACCCCTATTCTTAGCTGACTCAATGTGAGCCTGGCTGGAGCACCTCCCCCCACGCTCGATCTGCGACTGGAGCGATCTGGTCAAGATCTTCATGGGGAACTTCCAGGGCATGTACGTGCGCCCTGGCAATTCCTGGGATCTCTGCAGCTGCAAGCAGAAGCCGGGCGAGTCCCTCAGGGACTACATCCGGCGATTCTCCAAGCAGTACAATGAGCTGCCCCAGGTCGCCGACTCTGACGTCGTCGGAGCCTTCGCTGTTGGGACGACCTGCAAAGAGCTTGTTCATGAGCTGGGGCATCAAACCTCCACAAGCGTCGCTGAGCTCATGAGGATAGCTACCAGCTTCGTCTCGGGTGATGAGGCAGTGGGAGCCCTCTTCTTCGACCCCAAAGGGAAGCGGAAGGAGGATGACCCCGAGGGCCCCTCTTCCCGTACCCACAACAATAAGAAGAAGAAGGGGAAAGGGAAGGCCCCAGTCCGTAACGAACCCCTCATCGCGGCTGCCGAGCCTAGGGCGAAACAGTCGCCACGTGGCCGATTCGATGAGCTACTCTCCAAGCCGTGCCCATATCACCAGGGCCCGGTGAACCACACGCTCGGGGCGTGTATAATGCTCAAGAAGCATTACGGCCGGCAGGTGTTCCGGGACGCCGCCGGCAAGAAGCCCGCCGAGGACAAGGAGGACAAGGACGGCAAGGATGACGAGTTCCCGCCCATCGACAAGAGCCTCATGATCTTTAGCGGACCCGGGACCACTCCCACGCCGCGCCAGCGAAAGCGCGAGCGCCGGGATGTTTACACCGTCGGACCGGCGACACCGCGCTTCCTCAAATGGTCCTTCGACGCTATCACCTTCGACCGGGATGATCACCCGGACCACGTCCCATCACCGGGGTGTTATCCGCTTGTTGTCGACCCCGTTATCGGCAACACGCGGCTTACCAATGTCCTTATGGATGGAGGCAGCAGCCTCAACATTTTGTACGCTAAGACCCTTGACTCGATGGGAATCAGTCATTCTCTTCTCTGGCCGGTGACATCCCCATTCCACGGGATAGTCCCGGGGAAGAGCGTACAACCCCTCGGGCAGATCGACCTGCCCGTCTACTTTGTGACTCCTGACAACTTCAGGAAGGAGACCCTCACCTTCGAGGTGGTAGGCTTCCGCGGCTACCACGCCATTCTCGGAAGGCCATGCTACGCCAAGTTCATGGCCATCCCGAACCACCTACCTCAAGCTCAAGATGCCGGGGCCAAAGGGGGTGATCACCATCGGCGCTTCCTACGAGCATGCCTACCAGTGCGACGTCGAGTGCTGCGAGTACGTCGGCGCACTGGTGGAGTCCGAGGCCCTCATTGCCGACCCCGAGAGGATGGCAAAAGAGGTCCCCGACCCGAAGAAGGCCACGGGAACCTTCGAGCCCGCTGAGGGGGTGAAGGAAGTGCCCCTCAACCCGAGCTCCCCCGACGACAAGGTGCTGAAGATCAGCACCACCCTCGACCCGAAATAGGAGGCCGTGCTCGTCGACTTCCCTCGCAAGCGCGCCGACGTGTTTGCATGGAGTCCCTTGGATATGCCAGGCATCCCGAGGGAGGCCGCCGAGCACTCCTTGGACATACGGGCCGGGTCCACGCCGGTGAAACAGCGTCTGCGCCGATTCGACGAGGAGAAGCGCCGGGTCATCGAGGAGGAGGTGCAGAAGCTTTTGGCGGCCGGATTCATCAAGGAGATCTTCCATCTAGAGTGGTTAGCTAATCCTATTTTGGTTAAAAATAAAAATGGAAAATGGAGAATGTGTATCGATTACACTAGTTTAAATAAAGCTTGTCCTAAGTATCCATTTCCATTACCTCGCATTGACTAGATAGTTGATTCCACCGCTGGCTATGAACAACGTTTCTTTCTTGATGCATATTCCGGTTACCATCAGATTCGTATGAAAGAGTCTGACGAGTTAGCGACTTATTTCATTACCCCCTTCGGCACATATTGTTACGTAACCATGCCATTTGGCCTCAAAAACGCGGGCGCGACTTACCAGCGTTGCATGCTCAAAGTTTTTGGGGACCTCATCGGGCGAACCGTTGAGGCTTACGTAGATGATATAGTGATAAAATCTAGGAAGGCGGGCGACTTAGTAGCCGACCTAGAAGAGGCGTTCGAGGGCCTCAAAAAGCGAAACATAAAGCTAAACCCCGAGAAGTGCGTTATCGGGGTCCCTCGGGGCATGCTCCTTGGGTTCATCGTTTCCGAGCGTGGCATCGAAGCCAACCTGGAAAAGATATCGGCCATCATACAGATGGGTCCGATGTGGAACCTCAAGGGTGTGCAAAAGCTCATGGGATGTCTCGCGGCCTTGAATCGATTCATCTCAAGGCTCGACGAGAAGGGAGTTCCCTTGTATCAGTTTCTAAAGAAAAATGAGCACTTTACCTGGACCACCGAGGCCCAGGAAGCCCTCGAAAGGCTTAAGGCTCTGTTTTCAAAAGCACCGATTCTCGTGCCTCCTATGAAAGAGGAAAATCTCTTGCTATATGTTGCTGCTACTAACCAAGTTCTGAGCGCAGCAATCGTTGTGGAACGGCAAGAAGAAGGGCACGCGTTACCGGTACAGCGGCCGGTCTACTTCATCAGCGAAGTCTTGTCCGAGACCAAGACACGCTACCCTCAGATCCAAAAGTTGGTGTACGCAATCATTCTTGCCCGGCGCAAGTTGCGGCACTACTTCGAATCCCATCCCGTGACCGTGGTATCGTCGTTCCCCCTCGGGGAGGTGATCCAGAATTGGGAGACGACTAGGAGGATCGCTAAATGGGCTATCGAGCTCATGGGTGATGGCATCACCTACGCGCCACGAAAAGCCATTAAGTCCCAGGTGCTAGCGGACTTCGTGGCAGAGTGGACAGAGACGCCGCTACCGCCGCTCCCGACCCAAGAAGAATATTGGGTCATGTACTTCGACGGGTCGATGATGAAGACCGGTGCTGGCGCAGGCATTGTCTTCATCTCGCCCCTCGGGGTCCGGCTCAAGTACTTGCTGCGGCTGCACTTCACGGCTTCCAACAACGTGGCCGAATACAAGGCTCTTGTCAACGGTCTCCATATCGCCATCGAGCTCGGGATCCGGCACCTCGAGGTCCAAGGAGACGCCTAGCTCATCGTGGACCAGGTTATGAAGGAGTCGACGTGCCAGAACCCCAAGATGACCACCTACTGCAAGTTGGTGCGGTTGCTCGAGGAGAAATTCGACGGCCTCGAGCTCAACCACATCGCGCGCAGGTACAACGAGGAGGCCGACGAGTTGGCGAAAATCACGTCTGAAAAGGCTACGGTCCCGATGGGCGTATTCGCCAATGATCTCCACAAGCCCTCGGTCAGTGTGGATCCCTCGGGGGCCAAGGGGAAGAAGACCTCTGAGCCCCCGGGAGAACTTGGATCGTCTTCAAGCCACGCAAGCCCCTCGGGGGCTGCCGACCCCTCTGACAAAGGGGAACCACCCGAGACCCTGGCTGGAGACAGCGACGAAGCTGAGGTGATGGAGATTGAAGCCGAGATGGACGACGACGAGCCGGACTGGCGTGAGCCGCTGGTCAGCTGGTTTGTCCGAGGAATCTTACCCTCGGACAAAACCAGAGTACGACAGTTGGCACATAAAGCTAAGTCTTTCACGATGATCGATGGTAACCTCTATCGACGGAGTCCCTCGGGCGTCCTCCAGCGCTGCATTCCCTTCAGTTAAGGCAAGCGCCTACTCGAAGAGATACACGCCGGAGCCTGCGGTCACCACGCCGCACCAAGAATTCTCGTCGGTAACGCCTTTCGACAAGGCTTCTACTGGCCAACCGCCGTGGCCGATGCCACTGAGGTGGTACGCTCCTGCAAGGAATGCCAGTACTACGCTCGACAAACCCACCTCCCGGCCCAAGCTCTCCTGATGATTCCCCTCACTTGGCCATTCGCCGTATGGGGACTGGACCTTGTCGGGACCCTCCAAAAGGCGCCTAGGGGCTTCACCCACTTGCTTGTCACCATCGACAAGTTCTCAACGTGGATCTAGGCTCGGCTGATCACCCAAATCAGCTCAGCGCAAACGGTATTATTCTTCACCGACATCGTCCATCGGTTTGGCGTTCCGAACTCCATCATCACTGACACCGGCACACAGTTTACCGGAAAGAAATTTCTGGCCTTCTGCGATGAGTACCACATACGAGTGGACTGGACGGCCGTAGCCCACCCAAGAACGAACGGCCAAGTAGAACGTGCCAATGGCATGATTCTCCAAGGCCTTAAGCCGAGAATCTTCAACAGATTAAATAAGTTTGGTAAGAGGTGGCTGACGGAGCTCCCGCCAGTGATGTGGAGTCTAAGGACTATGCCGAGCCGAGCCACGGGCTTCTCGCCCTTCTTCCTGGTGTACGGCGCCGAGGCTGTCCTCCCCACGGATTTGGAGTACAGCGCCCTGAGGGTCCGAGCCTATGATGAATAGGGCAATCAGACTTCCCGTTGGACTAAGTCAACGAAGGTCGGGACATGGCCCTGTTGCACTCGGCCAAGTACCAGCAGTCACTATGCAAGTACCATGCTCGGCGCGTCCGGGGCCGAGCCTTCAGCGTAGGCGACTTGGTGCTGCGGCTCAGGCAGGACAACAAGGGGCGCCACAAGCTCACACCACCATGGGAAGGGCCATCCATCATCGTCGGGGTGCTACTCCCCGGCACGTACAAGCTCGCGAACGAGAAGGGCGAGGACTACAGCAACGCTTGGAACATCGAAGCTACGTCACTTCTATCCTTAAAATTCCAAGCATTATACAGTTTGTAAAATATTGAAATCAATAAAAAGACCCGACTTCTACTCTTTTTACCTGATTTTTAGATTTTCGATCCGAGCCAACACTCGGAAGTGAAATGACTTTTCATTTTGCCGCGCATTAGAAAAGTGAGGCTTGGCCTAACCTATGGAAAGGCCGACCCTCCCTCGGGGGCTAGGACGGGGGGAACCCCCGGACTCTCCCGAGCCTCAACAATTTTGAAAACACAAAAATTTCAATACTCGTTGAAATTGTTTCTCCCTAAAACATGCTTCTCTCCTAAAACCAAGCGTGAACTTATAAGACTCGAAAGAGTAAGAGAAGTCGTAGAGGACAGAGCCGGCCGAGTTGAGGAGACCGCTTATGCCCCAGGGCTACAGCATCTCCCCTCGCCATTCCGCGTTCAAAGGCCAACTCGCGCTCTAAAGAAAACTTATAGGATCTACGCTCGGCAAAGGGAGGAGGCTCAGAAAGAAACACCTAAGCCTTTTTTCCAAGGTTTCTTTCTGCCAAAGCTCCTAGGACATCGGCTGCGTCTATGCCGCTAAAGCTACGACACCCGAAAAAAGTCCCCCGAGGCTCGATGGCCCGGGCACAGGACCGGCAAGAAGAAACGCCTAAGGAAAAAGCACGGAATGAATCAAACATACAGCAAATATTTACAAAAATATTACAGCCACGAAGGGCCACATATTTGTTTCCTCCCAACCACTCACGAAAAGCTATTTTTTACAAGGGCACTACGGCCCGGCTGTTCTTCACGGCAGGTCCAGTGGAGGGAGTTCGACTTCGGCTTCGAAGAGGCCCGCCAGCGCTTCTCCGGGCTCCTTCATCGAGTCCTCCAGCGCCAGGAGCTCGGCGTCCTCGGCTTCAGGGAAGCCTTCGCTGACAGGGCCAGCGTTGAAGTTCCCATAGTGGGACTTCACGACCGCTAGTGTCTTCTGGACACCCGTCAGTAGGGCCTCCTTGACCCGGCCGCCGACGCTGCCATAAAGCGCCTCCAGTCGACTCCGGAGCAAGACCCCTGAGGGTTCCCCACTGGTGCCGATGGAGTCACACAGCGCACGCGCGGCCTTCTGCAGTTCCAGGTGATCGGCTGCCTCGCCGTCGTAAGCTGCCAGCAGAACTGCGGGAGCAAAACATGGAGGTGAAGACGCAACAAGCGACCAAGACGAACAAAACGAAAAGCACGACACTGCGCGTACCGCCAGCCTCCTCCCGAGCCTTCTGTGGCTCCTCCCGGGCCGAGTTCGCCGCGCCAACCGCCAGACGCAATGCCGCCTGAGTTTCGCTCAGGTCGAGAGCCAAAGCTTCAGTGGTGGAGGTCTTCTCGGCGGCAAGCTGTCGGGTGGCATCACGCTCCGTCGTCGCCTCGGCTAGGGCGCCCTCTAGCTCCTGCACCCGTGACGCGAGGCAGCGGCTCGGTCCTTCGCCTTCGTGACCTCCCCCTTCAAGATAGTGTTGTCAACACCTACTTCGGCGAGCTTGGAGGTCACGGCGGCGAGCTCGCTCTGTACGCGGGCAAGGGCTTTCCCCTTAAGGTCAAGCTGCTTCCAGAGCCCGAGCCCGCCGTGGAGGAAGCGGGACTTGTCCCGGGAGGTATGCATGAGGTCCTGGAAAGGAGAGAGGAGCGGAGACGGTAAAAATGACGCTCATACACAAATAAAGTTATGAAACACGGAGGCTCACCTGAAGCTGGGCCGGGAGCTCCGTCTCAAGGACGTCGATGATCGCGCGGAGACCCGCCGCTGAGCTAAACCCGAGCTCTTGAACGGCGTCCCATTTAGGAGCCTCAAGGTCGTCCCGGAGTGAGAAGACGGGCGGGGCCTGATGATCCGCTCGGTCCGCCCACTCGATCCGGGAGGCGGCCAACTCCCGAGGCTGGGGCTGCCTCAGTGCCAATGCCCAGGGGCCTTTCTCGCGAGCGGGGGGAGCTCCTGCGTCGACATCCACAACCGACGAGCCCGCCGTGGCAGGCTCCGTGGGCGCGGCATCGGCTGGCACTCCCGAGGCGCCTCCAGAAGTAACGGCCGAGGCCTCGGGAGCCCGCGCTGGCGCTGCCTCCACGTCGGCGACGGGCGCGACGACGGCGGCCACGGCCGGAACGACCCCTCCTGAGGGCGGAACCTCGAACACCACAGCCAGACCCGTGGGGGGACGGATTTCCTCGTCCGTTGATCGGGCGCTCCCCCCGGCCGTGTCGTGGCCCTGCACCTTCAGGACCTTCAGGTGCGAAGACCTAGAGGTCCGACCCCGAGCGCTTCATGAAGCAGAGAAGGAAGAAAGGAATGTTCGTAACAAGATCTCCGACGAAAGGAACTAACAGGTAAGGACACCTACCTCGTCTTCGGAACCACCCTCCTCTTCTTCGCCGCCCCCACGCTCGGCGAGACCACGGATGGCGTGGGCTGCGCCGGCAGTGGAGGAGTGGGCGCCACCGCGACGTCCAGGCCGGCACCGCCCTGAGGCGAGGGCCCTGCCTGGGCACCAAGGGTCGCCTCGATGTCGCCGTCCCTCGGCGGGGAAGCTTGAGTCTGGGAGGACCCTAGCTCAAGTTCTGGCATCTTGGCACGCGCCGGCTCCATCTCTGACAGTTTTCGCTCACCGCTCCCCCTGCCTTCGGCCGTCGCGCTGATCAACGACGCGTCGGAGGGGAGGGTGCGCGGAAACAGGATCCCCCCGGTCCCGCCGGCAGCAGCCAGGCTTGGCTCGGGCGTCGGGTCCGGGCCCGTTCCCTGGCCTCTCCAGCGAGCCTTCGTGGCCGCAGGAAGGCGGAGCCTCGGCTCCAGCAATCACGCTGCCAGAGACCACGCCTTCAGACGCGGACTCCGGCAGTTTTGCCTGGGGGCTCGGGTTACGTGCCCCGGCACTTCCGCCGGCGAACGTCGACATTGGAGCCTTCCCAGGCTCGTCGACGCCCACCGCGGGCTTTGTGGCCACGAAGGGCCGGTCCAACACCGTGAAATCATAAAAATCTTCTTCTTCATCCTCCTCGTCATCTTTGTCGGAGAAGGTGTCCTTCTCCGGCTCCCCCGCCTCCTTACGGCGACGACGGCGCTGGGAGGATTCCTCCATCTTTCGAGCCCTCTTCTGCTTCAGCGCAGTCTTTCGGTCCTTCTCCGCCTTCGCCGCCTCGTCCCGAAGGCGGTTCTGGGTTCGCTGAACCTTATCCTCCGGGACAGGTGGAAGGGAAGGCTTCCCGGTCCTTGAAAGACCCTGCGATGAATGAAGAAAGAAATCAGGAAAAAGACGGAGGAACCGCAAACTCGACAGAGCGGACGACGCTCACCAGCGCGATGAAGCCCGTGCGGGGGCGCATGGGTATCCGGTTCAGCTCGTCCCAGGAATGGTAACCGCCCACCATGTACTTAACATGGCGCATGATCTCTTGTTGGCCGATGTCCTGGGGCAGCATCGCAGTGCCCTCACGCGACGTCCCGATGAGCATCTGGTTCGGCGCCAGCCTGCGGTCCATCAGCGGCAGCACCGTCCGGGCATGGAACTGCGCCGCCACGGCAGCTCCCGTGAGACCCCGGTCGCACAGAGTCTGGAGCGCACTGAAGTAGGCATCAAGGTGCTTGTCCTCCTTAGCCGGGCACCCCCAATCCCACTGAGGGAGGGGAGCGATGAATGCCCTTCCCGTATACTTGGGGAAGGCGTCCCCGTCGTTGCGGAGGTAGAACCAGCCGTGGTGCCAGCCCTTGTTGGAGGAGGAGACTTGCAGGGGATGTACTCGCCCAAGCTGATCACGAAACCGCAGCCCCCTGTAACACCCTAGTGTTAGTTACTATTTTCACACTTGCATTTGCATGCCATCAAGCATTTATCATGTCATATCATGCATCATCATCATTTGATTGGAGTTAAATTCAAATATATGTTACATGTGTGCTTATATGCCTAGAGTGTGCTTGATAGGGTAGCATGCAAATGTGATGATTGTTTACTATTCTAAATGCTTTATACATGTTTGGGATAACATTTGGAACAATGTTCATGTTGGTGAAATCCCCAAAATACCCCTTTAGCTCATAGTTGACTAGAAAACCCTTTTAAAGCTATTTTGTTTGACCAAACAAGAAGGGTAATTTAGAGACTTTGCATGCCAGTGCACCCTTAATCAAAGTTGTGTAGAATTTTATAAGTAACAAACTTTATTTAAGGGTCAAGTCATGAAAATGGGTGGAAGGTGGTCAAAAAGTTGAATTAGTGCAAGTTTGGGCTGTTTTAAAGTTAAAAAACTTTCCTAAGTCTAAAAGTGGTTTTTCAGTTTCAAAGTAGCTGTGTTCTTCGATCCATATCTCTCAATCCAGGCTGATCTAGAGTAAAGTGTTCTAATACGAAATGGAGTACTCATGTAGCACTTCAATCGGTATTAGTGAAGTTTTGGCTAACACTCACTGGATCACGAGATAAGGCTTGATCAAAAGTCGAGTTTCAGTCTGCTCACTGAACTGAATCCAGCCGATTCAAATCGGCATTCAGCCGAACAGCTGGTGCGGCCGCAGGAAAACGTCGCCAAGTGGCGACCGTACGTCGGCGTCGGGCCACGCCCGCCTGCCGTCGCCCTGCAAGTGCAAGAGGGCCACTCCATCCTGTCCCGCAGCACGCTCCCCTCACTCTCTCCCGCTCTCTCGTCTCTCTGCTCACTCTCTTCTTCTCCGCCGTCGCCATTGCCGCCGAGGCGATGCCGCGGTGAAATCCACCGCCACCGCGCCATCTCCGACCGCTCCATCTCCACCCAAACTTCGCCATCCTCTGCTCCGCCTTCCCCACCCTTTCTAGAACCAGCCGAGGCCAGGTATAGCGCCTAGAGCCCTTCGCCGCCGTGCCATTGCCGGAGCGCCGCCGAGCTCGCTGCTCGCAGCGACGAGCACTGCGTCGTGGCTCTCACTTCTAGTTCTTGCTCGTCTGGAAGTCTCCAAGAGTCGTAGAGCTAGCCTAGGGAGCCGGTTCGGCCGTTCGTTCATCAGGTTCGTCGGAACACGAGTTCGTCGAAGCGCTGCTCACTGCCGTGCCGCCGTGCGCACGTGGTCAGCGTGTTGCCGTGCGTAATAGTTCGATTCATCGTGGTCATAGGTCTGCTAGGGTTTCAGGGTTGCGGAACAGAGCTTAGCCTCGCCGACGATGGTCGGAATCGGCCGGCGCATGCTCGCCGGACCGCCGCCGTCCGCCATGGCCGTCGTTGAGCGTGCTCCGGTGACGGTTAGGTCTCGGGAGTTAGCTCATCGGGTTCGTCTCGTTCTCAGGAACACGTAGGTGCCCTCAGTGCCGCCGGTGACCTCGCCGCCGGCGAGATAGGGCTGGTCAGCGCCGGCGGCTCTGTCTCTCTCTCTGACGCGTGGCACCTGTTTGACCGGGGAGCCCCACCGGTCAGTCACTCTGGGGCGCCTCGGGTGCACTGAGCCAGGTGTTTGTAGCATTTTGAATCGAGTTCATTTTAAAGGATTAATGACATTGATTTTCAGAAAATGTGTAAAATCTTCCAAAATTCATATTAGGAGTTAGGAGTGTCCAAATGAGGTGAAACCAATTTTGTTGGGTTTGTATTTCTGTGATCTATGTACGAAAAATATAACATGTGCTTTTTGGATAACTTTTCTGTGCAGTTATATTTAATTTGTTAATTGCTTGCAAACTTGATAAATGCATAAGTAATTATAGGAATGTGCTAAAAATGTGATTCCACTTGCATTAATCTTGTTTAGGGAATTAGAATCTGGGAAAAATATGCTTGCTAGTGTTGCACTGTTATTTATATGATGTCATGAACAGTGTGCCTTTTATGCTTTAATCTTGCAAAAATCACCATGCTTAATGTGTTAAGTATATGGTCATGAATAATTTTTCTGAACCATGTTATGTTGTGAAGAAGCTAAGAAAAATGGAAAATCCATTGTTTGATACTTTTCACTGTGTTAAGTATTTTCCATTGCTTAAAAGGCTGGTTGTTTGTTATTTTTGTGTAGACTGTTATACTTGTCCAAATGACTTGAAATTTTAGCAGTAGGCTAACCTAGAAATGTTTTATCTACTGTAATTTTTCTAGATTTTTATGGGTATAGTAAATAGTAGGTCCAGTTATAAGATAGGGTTTGTTTAATTGCTTTTAGGCAATTATTAGTTCGTTAAAATGTGTTTTCATGCAGTTTGTGGTGGTCCAGCATTGCCACTATGTTGAACACTATGAATCTGATCCTAACTTGAGCTTAGGGCAGCAAGGGTGCTATTCTTGTTTATGTGTTGCTCATGCTTGTTAGCTTAAAATGATTAATAGCTAGTTGAGTTGATGTAAGTTTAATGGTTAGTGCAGGTTGTAGAACTCTTACGAAAGACGAGAAATTGTTCTATGCCTTGCTTAAGAAGGGTGAGTATGAGTTGGTTGTCAAGAGAAGAAATATGCACGTACTCAGTAAATGAGTGTGGATTGTTAAACTGATTGCATCTCATGGTTTAAGTTGTGCATCTCTACCTTGCATTACATGTGCATTCTCAGTTCTCATATATGCATATCATGCATACAGGATCGCCGGGAGGAGTGACGCTGTTGCAGTTCGATCCACCAGAGGAAGGAGTTCCGCCGGAGATTGAGGTGTCGGAGGTTCCCGAAGGCCAGGAGGAGGAGGCTGAACTTCCTGAGTGCTCCGACCACCAGCCATCTAATTTCGTGAAAGGCAAGCCCCGGAGCATCCCTAAGCCTCCCCCTATTCTTTTTATAAATGCACTGGTCTTTATTAAATCGTATGATTGTGCACTTAAGTATAGGAGTTGATATGATACCGTTGCTGCATTTATACCTTGTCCACTTATACTTGATCCTGAAGTTATTACTAGACAAGGGATGGGTTCGATCTTATGCTTAGCCATGCTTAGACCGGTAGAAGTTGAGGGATTTCCTGTCCTTCGTGAGCATAGGTGGTTACTAATGATGATGTTGGGGATGGATTCCATATGATGGACTATATGTGCCACCATGCCACAGTGTCTAATGAGAGAATCAAGGCTAGGTAGCGGGGAGCCGCATGACATGGTGAAGGTCATGCCGTCTTCGGTGTTGCTTGCGGCCGACTAGGGCTGAGGCCACCAGACATCAGTTGAGATTGAAGGATGTCGTCACATAGCTGGTCCGATAAGTCGTTCTGACTGCGAAGCCGAGTATTTCTTTCTAAGCCGGGAATTAGGGCTGATAAGGTAGACATATTCTGGAGGTAGGAAGTATGTGCAGAGACACCATCTTACCAAGGGTAGGTCAAGGACCTGAGGCTTCCTGGAAGTGGGTTCGTCTCTGAGAATATGGGCCCCCCCGACCCGCGATACATATTACGTCTCAGAAAGATTTAACGGTGACCTAAGAAGCCAGTGGCTCGGCTGACAGGGTTTGTGATTGGCATATTTGCCAGCTGGTACAATCGATTCGAATCACCATCTCTCCTGGTTAGTGAGAAACTGAACTGATCTTCTGGTGAAGTAGAGGTTAATAACTTGAACATAATGATTATGGTGAGATGAGGTTGATATCTGTGGATATCGGAAATCAGATGGTTTTATTGATTGCTATAATATTCAGTGATTGCTTAGTGTAGTGGCAAATCTTAGTTTAAATAGCTCAACTGAAATCAAAGCTGAATCACATTTAAATGTATAAGTTGAGGAACTACTGTAGTAATGCTTTTTATGCAAAATGTTGCTATCCTCTGAGCTCCATCGAACAAGCCTGCATATCCTTGAGAGTCTTTTTATTTACTCCCTGTCGGGTAAGTCTAGCTGAGTACAATCGAGTGCTCAGGGTTTTATTCCCATTGTTGCAGATGGTGTAGTCTACTATGCTTACTGCAAGAACTGCTTCACCCCTGCGGGCGAAGAAGACTAGACCTGAGGGCAGGGTCATTACCTATCCTTAGTCATTGTAAGAATGCTGTGACGTGGTCAGGTGTTGGTACTCGTATTTGAACTCTGTGGTGTAAAACTATGTTGACTTCCGCTACTACTGAATTTGTGTAAAAGACTATGTTGTACTTTGATGTTTAAATTCGGTTGCAAACTTATGTACCATGTGATCGGTTGTTGCTGAATGAATGATCCTTGGGGTATGAAAATGTTTGAAATCCTTTGAGATTTCTGGACTACCAGGTTTATATTGGCTCAAGTGTGACTTGATTGCTATTAAAAATGCGATCGTTGTACTTGTGCTCGTATAAATTGGTCGGTTCTGTGACACCCCCCGCACGCGGGATCTCCCGCAGCTTCTTCGAACCGGCCGCCTTGGTGTACCAATCGACGCGGGAGATACGGCGCCATAGGTTTCAGTGCGGGGGTACCCCAAGGTAGCCCTCGCACAGGGCGGCGAAAATCGACGCCTGCGTGATGGAGTTGGGGGTGAGGTTGTGGAGCTCCAGCCCGTTGTTGAAGAGCAGCGCCCGGCAGAAGCGGCTCGGCGGCGACCCAAGCCCGCGCTCGTGGTAAGCGATGAAGCTCACCACGTACCCCTCATCGGGTTTCGGCTCGTCGTGGTTGTCCGACGGCACGACCCACTCCGGGCGCTCCGCATCGGTGCGGGGGCGTAGGAGCCCTAGCTCCACGAGCTGCTCCAGATCCTCCTCCGTCACGGCGCTGCGCGGCCACGGCACCAACCTAAGAATGCCAGCGGCGGCAGCGACATCGGTGCGAACAGGGGAGGAGGCCATGGCGAACTAGAGAAGAAAAGCTGTGGGAAGGCAACGATGTCGGCCATGGCGGTGCTTCTCACTCGAGCGAGCAACGAAGGCGAGAGGGTGGACGGCGAAAGCGAGAAGACGAATGGCTGCGCGAGCGAATGGCTAGGGTAGAAAGAAAAATCACGAGTTTTTCTTATATACCCAGGAGGCAGATCATGGGAGATACGGAGGATCCGCCGCATTAACTGCGCAGGGCCTGCCACGATGCCCGCATCGCCACCGGCCTCGCGAACGCAACCGCCTCGACTGCCCCAAACCGTCGCGTCTGTCAGGCTGCGCGCCTCAAAAGGTGAGCCGAATCATTACGCCCGCTCGTCTCGATCCCGCCGATACATTCTCCTTCTCGTCGAAGGAACCTCAAGCTCGGACACCCGTTACGTTCCTAGGGGATCGAAGACTGGCCCACAGTGGCTCGAACAGTCGCCCCAGGAAATCCGAGTTAGGGACAGCTAGCAGATGGGTCACGAAAACGGCCAGTATCCCGACGCCCGAGCATCACAAGGGACATCCCGTGCTGTGTCCAAGTCCTAGTAGTGAGTCGATTACGTGGAATCCCTCCGTGTGAGGCATCAGGCCCCCAGGACCCATCGAAGGGACCCAACATCCACTAATTAACCCTCGAGAAACATTTGGAGTGTGCTCGGGCCATTAGCCTATCCCCAACGAACGGGGCACGGACCTCCACTTGGACAAACCCGTTAGTAGCTCACTGGAAATGCCGACTCGTGCCCCTGCGGGCAAGTCGAGCAGGACCAAACCTTCCTCTTCCCGAAAAAGAGCGTGAAGGTCGAATTAAAAGGACAGGGAAGAGCCCGATTGATCTCCAATACGAAAACGGAGGCTCGGGAACTTACCCTGCACCTTGGAAAGACCACCGAACGACCTCCCTCACACGATGGGAGGCTCGGGGGCTCCGCTTCCAAGGGAACAACTCCCCTAAATAAATTAAAAAACACCTGAGGACTAATAATCATGATTTTAAGCCTAACATCCCTCCAAAGCCTTGTGGGCTACACCCGGCGGGTGCGCTCGTGCGCACCCACTGGAAAAAATAACCTATACGTCATCTCGTCAGTAGGAAGCCACAGCAACGAACCTGTGGAGGAGTGCCTTCACTCCACCATAGGCTCGGGGGCTACTGTCGGGTACCAAAGTATGGGGTACCCAACTTCGATGCAAAAACACATATTCCCAACACGGCCCGGCCCAGATAAGGTCAGCGGAAGCCCATGAAGGCTGCACCTACGGAGGCCCATGACGGCGCTACATCAATGCCAGCCTACCCTCGGGAAAGAAGCACCCTCGGGCGCCGATTCTCCGATTCACCCGAGCCGCCACGAGAGAGCTCGGGAAAGAAGCACCTTCGGGCGTCGATTCTCCGATTCGCCCAAGCCTCCCCGAGAGAGCTCGGGAAAGCAGCACCCTCGGGCGCCGATTCTCCGATTCGCCCGAGCCTCCCCGAGAGAGCTCGGAAAAGCGGCACCCTCGAGCGCCGATTCTCCGATTCGCCCGAGCCTCCCCGATAGAGCTCGGGAAAGCGGCACCCTCGGGCGCCAATTCTCCAATTCACCCGAGCTTCACCATCTCCCTCGAGCGCAATCTCTCAAAAGCATCCAATGCACGATTGACGTTAGTGGAGCAATCTTGCAGCACAAGGGACCTCTCTGACTGCTTTACAGGCATCGTCCCATTGGGAGGGCCCCTTGACACAACAGTGCCCTGAACGCGCACGTTCGCCGTACCAACCGCCCCATCTCCTCTGGAGGCGATCTGATGGTCCTCCTCCTCCCACGCCGCTACAGGGACAGTCAACCGTACGGCTCCCCGGGCTGACGAGGAGATTCGTCAACCACGACGGCGACTGCCATACCCCGGCCACACATGTGGCACCGGGAAATGAGGAACAACAGTCGCCTGGCCAACCCGGGGGAATGGGCAAGCCTTATGACCTGTCTCGCCTACCCCCTGTGTAACAACCCTAAAATCCAAACACCAAAAAAAAATCCCAATCAATTTAAATTTCTCATTCATTTATTAGGAAAACCCATTCTTCTTGTGCAAGCATATAGGTTTCATTATGAATTTGGTAAATAAAGGAGTATAGCTTGCATTTTAATTCCATTCACATAGAATAATAACTTATGCATCACATTTGGGATTTATTGCAAATCATGTTTGTATTTACTCAATATTTAAAATAGGTAATATATGTATTTATACACTTAAGTGAAAAGAGAAAAAGAAAAAAAAATGAAGAGGAGAAAAGAGGAAGAGCGGAATCGGCCCAAAACCGGCCTGGCCTTTTTCCTCCTTACCTTTCCGCGCGCTCCACCCCGCCTCCCCGCAGCTGGGTCGGCCCATCTCGCAGCCCAAATGCCACGCGCGCGCAGCCCGGGCACACATGCGCGCAGCGCCACTCGCAGCCGCTGCCAGCCCGACCCTACCCGTCAGAGCGCTCGCCCTGTTCTTCTTCTCCGCCGCAGCACTCACGCGAAAAGCGAGAGCCTGTACGGGAGCCGACTACGCCACGCTCTGGCAACCTTGTCCCCTGCCTGTCTCCTCGCCTTGGCGACCAAGTCCGCATTGAAGGCACGCCAACCCTAGCCTCACGTCACCACGACCCTTGGATGCCGCCCGGTGGATCTCCGCCGCTCGCCGTGGGTCGAACCGAGCTCGGTGGTATATAAGGACATCCCTCTTGGAGCCCTAGCCCCATCCCACTCGCCGCCGCCTCTGGTGGCATCAACCATGCCACAACACCACACCGTGTGAGAGAGGGAGAAGGAAGAAGGGCGGAGCAGAGGAGGAGGAGCTGCCGGAGTGCTGCCGCCGCGGAGCTTGCCGGAGAGGAGCCCGAAGGCGGAGCCGGCGCCACCTGCGGGGAGCGTCACGGCACTGCGTACGCTCTGCACGGCTCCGACTCACCACTGCATCGCCATCCTAGCTTCACCGACACCACGGTGAGCCACCGCACGCCTTTTCAAATCTCGCCCTGCTGACCGCCATGGCACTCCGCCTCTGGGGCGCGAAGGCGCGAGCCTCTACCGGCTCAAGGACTCACCCGAACCTCGCACACACTTGACCTGCCAAAAGCCATGGGCCGTAAGCCTTGCAAGTTCAGGAACGCGACGTGACATGATCTCGTTGGAACGTGCTCACCACTGTCGCGTTCCAACGCTGACACATCCGTTCCAAGCATCCCCGGCCACCACCCGTGTAGTTTAGCCATCGTGGAGCATCGCCGCGACCCTACTAGCCACCTGCGAAGACCCGCACGCTAGTAGAGACCTGGAACGCCCTGTTCGAGCACACTGCAAGCCCGCCGGGCGCCGCCGTGCACCATAGTATTGGAGGAGGCCAAGTCGCGACCATCTCTCGCCACTTTGTGTTGGTATGCGCTTCTGGGTGCACCAATTCAAAGAAACTGCGCCCGTTTGAGCCAAAACCGAGCCACAGGGACCACGCCGCCGTCCGCTGCCGGTGAGAGGAACGCCATCATCCGCACAACCACTCTGAGCCCTGCCAAAGCCGAATTAGAGGTTGAAACCTTTCCGCCTTGGACTGAAGGATCGAAACCAACCTATCTCTGACCCTACCGCGTCTCGCCGGTGACCCAATCCCACGGCTACCTTGCCGCCGACGACTGTGACGCCACGGACCTGCTGCCATGGACACCAGCCCCTCTTTTTTGCCTATAGACACCTCGCTAGACCGTCAGGAAGCCGTTTGGATCATCAACGACCACCGTCCGGGTTCGTCGGACCTTCACCATCGCCGGCGAGCCCTTGCGGAAATATGTCGAACACCTGCGGGATGCCGGTGAAGGCACTGGGTTCACACCCTATTCGCGGTAGCCATGCACAGACCAGGTCCACCGTGAGCCGACGACCGAGACAGGGCACATAGGCATAGTTCACCATGGACCGAACCTTCGGTCCGTGCACCACGAACGGGAAGACCACCGTGGACCGCGTCCACGCTCACGAGCCGCACTGCGCACCAGGGGCCGCCGCGTGGCACGCCCGCACGCTGCCACGTGTCCACACGATGACGTCATGGTGACGTCATCCGACCCTACCGGACCCTGGAGTGTTGACCCGGTCAATGGTGACGTCAGCATGACATCATGCTGACGTCATCAGCCACGTCATCCGCCACATGCCGCTCTGCTGGACCCATGCGCCACATGGACCAATTTCGTGCTGCCACGTGTCACTCCTGATTTAATGGCCATTTTTTCATTTTCAGAAAATAGGATAATCTTCAGAAATTCATAACTTATTCATACGATGTCCAAAAATTGCGCACCATATATCAAAATTCTTAGAAAAATGAGATCTACAATCTAAGACTATGTTTGTGTGCATTTGGGTCTTTATTTTATTGGATTTTTCTAAAGTACTATATAGGAGTCGCTGACGCGGCTATTTCGTGATCGATTTCAGAGCCGGAGGAGAATCTGACTGAGGAAGACGACCACGAGTACCTTCAGGAGCTAGGAGACAACTACGAAGGTGCCACATCCCACCAAATCCCTAGCTCCTATTATGCATTGCTAATGATTGTTTATGCCATTGTGTTATAATCACATATATATCTGCATAGGTTGCATGGTAGAATTATTGTTTTCCCTACCTTGATTAAAATTTATCCTGCTACCCGCTGATAGGTTAGCTGCTGCTTTATTCTGTTACTCTTCCACTACTGTTATTTACTGTTTGCTAAGTGGTGGAATTGGGACGGTTTATATGAGAACTTGATTATAACCACAGGGAGAGCGTGCTGCGTGTGTCTTGGGTGCGTGGTGAGGGAGTCAAGTCAACCAAGTGGGATATGAGACGAGCCCGAGGGGCAAGTTGTGCCGGGGGTGCAACCTAGGCATCCCCACGTGAGATACCTGTGGTGGGTAAATGGTGTACGAGGTGGTTCCGGGTGGGATAGCCTTTGTGGTTTGAAACCCGTGAGCGGAGGTGCTGTGATGGCACGGGGAGAGTATCCCCTAAGTGAAGATGCCTGCTTGGTCACCCTAGGATCTGCTGGTACTCAGACTATAGGAATCCTCTACTTCTCACTCGCTTCTGATGGGCGGGAGACGGCTGGACTACTTGGTAGGGCGGTGCCACTACTGCTAGGTTGTAAGGTGATAAGGGTGGACGGTGACGGATGGTGGAATTCCCGTACCATCCTAGATGCGCAGTACCACCGATGGGGCCCGGTGCTGCGTCTCCCAGTCTCAGCGTGAAGGTGTTGGATCCGGAATATCCCAGGGCTGAGTGGTAGGGTGACATCGACCTAGGCAAGCAAGCACCCGGAATTCTGCCTAGGTGTTTGCGCGACACCTACGATGGCTAATCTAGTGAGCGGTAGAACCTCTGCAGAGTGTTTGGTTGATCGATCGATACATACGCTGACTCGTCGGCTATGGACCTTTCCTGTAGCCTTCTACTGGTGTAGTGAGTGATTATTCTTTTCTCCCCCTGGATAATGCCTTCCGGCAGTGTACCCGCTGTGGTAGTGTGCCGCTGAGATAGGCCCGAGAGGGAGTTGGGCCTGTCAAATGAGCGTGAGGTGTGGGTATGTGAGATGTGGTGATGGGAAGGGAATGATGGTGTTAATTGGAGATAACACTTGACTACTTAAACATTGATTACAACTGCATAGGAAACCTCAACCTATAGGTCTGCTTGAATAGCCTTGCATCCACTTTCCACAAAGCAAATGCTGCATAGGTGGGCTTCGTGGCCAGTACAAATCGTACTGATAAATTTGCTGTCAGGTGACGAGAATGAGTACGACTTCGAGGGAGATGATGACGAGGAATAGGGTCACGTGCTACACTCAAGTTGGCCGTGAAAGATGAATCGCTGCCGCATCTCCAAAGCTTCTTTGAATGTTGATTCCGCCAATGTGGCAATGTAATAAATGTTTATGTAAGACTTAATTACCGTTGTATGGAACCTGGTATCAACTGAGATATGGGTAATTTCATAGATTGTTCCGAGCAATCTGTAGAATTACAATTCGAGCCTGTGGATTTCCCTTCGCGGAAATCGAGGTCGTTTCACCCTGGAACGTACCTCACAGGGAAAAAGAAGCGCCTGAGGGAGGACACTCACCCCGCTCTGTCCCATCAAGCCCCCAATGGCACCAAGGTTTCCCGAGCTTCGGGAGCTTGTACCCGGAGGTCAACCTATCTACTCGTTGCACTGTGGAGGGACGGACACGACGGCATGATGTACCGCCATGTAGCCAACGATGACCAGCACTGTGAGGTGCCTTGGAACTCACCAATAGAACAGTGGTGGATCAGCCGAATGACTAATGCCATGCCGCCAAGATGAAGGCGTGGCTGACGATCGCCACCGGTCATCACCGACTCCGCCATGCCGAGCACTGTAACACAGGGCAACACATGTAACTCTAGCCCTTCCCTTGTAACTATAAAATGGAGAGCAGAGGCCATCCTTAGACAATCTCTCAAGTTCTTAGAGACTCATACCAGCACACAACAACAAGCGATCTGTATACACTTCGGCACTCACAAGAGACTTGGGAGCACTTCCCTCTCTCGCCTAGCTTGTAACCCCCTACAACAAGCACCCCGGTGCAAGGCAACACGACACTCCTCTCCACTGGACGTAGGGCCCTCTTGGCCTGAACCAGTATAAACCCTGTGTTCTCCCTTGCACACCATCCGGAGCCTCAACCGCAAAACGCAAATTTACTAGCCAGTGTTAGCACCCGCTAAAACTAGCACCGACACCTTGCATATGGCACATGAGGGTGTTGACAAGGTGAGAAGGTCCAAAATTGAGATATTGATGGAAAAGCTCAACGGTTTGCAATCCATGAAGGAGAAGGACCACAAGAGATGTTTGATAGGTTGATGGTCATAGTTGGCAAGATTAGAGGTCTTGGTGGCACCGTGGTAAATGATCACAAGGTTGTGAGGGTCATGTTGGAAGCTTTCACACCAAAAAATGAGACCCTTGTGACTTTGATTAGAGAGAAGAAGAGATTTGAGCAATTCACTCCTAGTGATATTCTTAGAAGGCTGTTGACTCATGACATGCATAGAGAGGAAGCTCTTGAGAAGCAAAGGCTTGGGGAGCTGCAAACAAAGCTTGAAGACATGAAGATTAAGGATGTAGCACTCAAGGCAAGCAAGAAGAGCTTGCTGCCCGCAGCAAGCAAGCAGTCCACATCAAGCAAGCACAAGGGCAGCAAACAAGGTTCATCTTTGAAGTTAAGGGCTGCCAAAAAAGTGAAGGAAGAAGTGCCAACAACTTAATCATCTAGTGAAGAAGACAGTGGTAGTGAGCAGCAACAAGAGCAAATTGATGACTTTGCTTTATTCATGAGAAAGTTTCGCAAGGGAATCAGAAGCAATGGCTACAAGTTAGTGAAGAGGACCTTTCCAAACAAGAAAAAAGAGAACATGCTACAATTGTGGCAGCACGGAGCATTTCATAACCGATTGACTTCATGAAAAGAAAGAGAAGAGACAGGACAAGAAAAATTACAAAGAGGGCAGGAAGAGAAGATAGGAGAAGCTCACATTGGACATGAGTGGGACTCAACCGTGGATAGCTCAAGTGAAGAGGATAGAAAAGTCGCAACCATTGCCATTCATGCATCATCCTCTACACTGAAGCTTTTCAACAACATGTCTGATGATGATGATGATGAGCACTCCACTCACCTTTGTCTCATGGCAAAGGGTGAGAATGTACGAAACAAGACCAAGTCCAAAACTCCCTCTCCTAATGACATCTCTAGTAGTGATACAAGTGATTGCTCTAGTGATGATGAATCTAGTGATGAGAAATTGATAAGCTAACTAAGAACTTGGATAACAAAACTAAAATGTTCATTGCTAGACTAATGGAAGAACTAGAAAGCACACAAGCTGAGTTAGCATCTAGAGAGAAGACTCTTATCAAACAAGAAGATCTCTATATTGCTAACAAGGAAGTTCTTGCTTTGAAGAGTAGTGAGGTAGACTCCTTGCAAGTGGCTTTGGCCAAAGAGAAAAAAGCCTATACTATCACTAAAAAGGTTAATGTTGATCTCAATCAAAGATACAATAGCTTGTTGAAAAAGCACAATGAACTTGAGGATCAATATAAGCTTCTTGCTGATAGTAACTTACTCCTCCTCGAAAGCAAAGATGCATCTAGCTCTTTCACTAGTCAAACATGTGAACAATGCACCAAACTTGATTTGAATGCATATGCTACTAATCTTGCAAACTTGGAAGCTATGAAGAAGGAAGTAGCAAGGTTAAATGTCCTAGCTACTGGAAAAAGTATGAGCTCTCAGGTACAAAACAACAAAGGCAAGGTTAAGGAGCAACCAAAGGTGCAATATAAGGATGGAAGGCATCCTTCCATCAAAAGTGGTTTAGGCCACGTTGCTGGGGGCAAGACCAATGGAAGATACATGAAAAATGGAGTGGAATGTGTCAGGTTTGAGAGTAAGGCTCAGATTGGTACAGCTAGGCCTGCACAGACCGCGGCAGTGCCGGGCCTAGAGCGGCAGTGCCGCGCCCCCAGAAAGGGAAGGCCACCAACCTGAAGCCTGATCATTCCAAGGCACATATCCAGAGGGTGCCCCAACAGAAGCAGGTTTTCCAGAAGCTACATGAATCAATATGGGTGACCAAAAACAAATTTGTGCATCAACCAAAGGCAAGTGTCACCCGTGAGAGTTTGGATTCTTGTTATGTGTTGAGGTGCAACAACCGTGGTAAAGTTGTTGCTAAGATTGTTGGTAAAGAGGCTAGCAAGCTTGTAGGAATGGCAATTTGGGTTTCTAAGATACTTGTGGCTAACATGCAAGGCCCCAATGCTATTTGGGGACCTAAATCAAGGAACTAAATTGTTTTGTAGGCATACTCCTCCGGTGGATCAAGTTGGGTGCTTGATAACGGATGTACAAATCATATGACCAGAGAGAAGAGTATGTTCAGCGCATACTCCCCTATTGGGAATCCAAGTGAAAACATAGTCTTTGGAGACAACTCGAAAGGGGGAGTAATTGGTCTTGGTAAAATTGCTATAACTCATGAACATTCAATTACTAATGTTTTACATGTTGATTCATTGAGTTACAACTTGTTGTCCATATCACAATTGTGTGAGATGGGCTGCAATTTTTTCTTTACGGATAAGGGTGTGAAAATCACTAGAAGGGAGGATTCCTCTATTGCTTTTACGGGTCGCTTGAAAGGGAAGCTTTACCTAGCTGACTTCAACAAAAGTAAAGCTAACCTTGAGAGTTATTTAATGGAAAAATCTAGCATGGGCTGGTTATGGCATTGCCGGCTAGCTCATGTTGGGATGAGGAACTTGGCCAAACTTCTAAAGGACAACCACATCCTTGGGCTAATGAATGTTCACTTTGAGAAAGATAGGATATGCAGCGCATGCCAAGCCGGAAAGCAAGTAGGAGCACCACACCCACCAAAGAGCATCATGACCACCACGAAGCCATTGGAGTTGATTCATATGAATCTCTTTGGACCGGTGGCCTACTTTAGCATCGGGGGTAACAAATATGGACTTGTTATTGTTGACGATTATTCCCGTTTCAGTTGGGTATTCTTCTTGTATGATAAGTCCTAGGTATTAGACAAAGTGAAGACATTCATTAGAAGGGCACAAAAGGAATTCGAGCTTCCCATCAAGAAAGTGAGAAGTGACAATGGGACCGAGTTCCGAAACACCCAAATTGATAGCTTTCTTGATGAAGAGGGCATCAAGCATGAGTTTTCAGTTCCATACACCCCTAGACAAAATGGTGTAGTGGAGAGGAAAAACCGGACTCTCATTGACATGGCAAGAACAATGCTTGATGAGTACAAGACGCCAGATCTCTTTTGGAGTGATGCCGTCAACACCGCTTGCCATGCAATCAACCATCTCTACCTACACAAGAAGCTAAAGAAAACATTATATGAACTGCTAACCGGTAACAAACCAAATGTATCTTACTTTAGAGTCTTTGGGTTCAAGTGTTTCATACTTAACAAAAGGCCCAAAACCTCTAAGTTTGCCCCTAAAGATGATGAGGGTTTTCTACTTGGTTATGGATCAAATGAGCACGCTTATCGTGTCTTCGATAAGACCACCGGTCGTGTTGAAGTAGCGATAGATGTGACATTTGATGAATCTAATGGCTCTCAAGTAGAGCAAATTGATTTAAGTGTTGTAGGAAAGGAGGATCCACCATGTGAAGCAATCAAGCAAGTAGCCATTGGTGATATAAGACCACAAGAAGATAAGGCTACAGAGGTGGAAGGGTCTCAAGAGAAGGCCACTGCAGAGGCTGCAGCTGAAGGGAGCCCGGCAGTGCCGGCCTCTGGCGCGGCAGTGCCGCTCCCCCAGCCAGCAGAGCCATTAACACCTGCAACAGCTGAGAGGACACCACTTCCAAGGGATGATCTAGCACCTATTCTTGAAGTAGATGAAGATGATTGGGCAGAAGAAGAAGAACAAAAATCCATTGATCATCCAAGGCTACGTCAAACCATTCAACGGGATCATCCCATTGACAACATGCTTGGGAGTCTTCGAAGGGGGGTAACTACTCGTTCACATTTGGCAAATTTTTGTCAATTTTACTCTTTTGTCTCCTCTTTGGAACCTCTCAAGGTAGAAGAAGCACTTGGTGATCCGGGTTGGGTGTTAGCCATGCAAGAAGAGTTGAACAACTTCGAGAGAAATCAAGTGCGGACTCTTGTTGAAAGACCCAACACCAACATCATTGGCACCAAGCGGGTTTTCAGAAACAAGCAAGATGAAGATGGAATGGTGACAAGGAACAAGGCAAGATTGGTGGCTCAAGGATTCACTCAAGTAGAGGGCTTGGGCTTTGAAGAAACATATGCACCGGTAGCAAGACTAGAAGCAATCTGAATGCTTCTAGCCTATGCTGCCCATCACAACTTCAAGTTATATCAAATGGATGTGAAGAGTGCATTTCTCAATGGCCCAATACAAGAGTTGGTATATGTGGAGCAGCCACCGGGTTTTGAAGATCCCAAGTTCCCAAACCATGTCTACAAACTCCATAAGGCGCTCTATGGGCTTAAGCAAGCACCAAGAGCATGGTATGAATGCCTCAAGGAATTCTTGTTTAAACAAGACTTTGAAACAGGCAAAGCTGATCTTACTCTTTTTACTAACAAAGTTGGTAAAGATTTATTTGTGTGACAAATATATGTTGATGGCATAATATTTGGTAGTATTAACCATGTCTTTTGTGAGCAATTTAGCAGGACAATGACTAAAAGATTTTAGATGTCTATGATGGGTGAGCTCAAGTTCTTCCTCGGGTTTCAAGTCGATCAATTGAAGGAAGGAACTTTCATAAATCAAACCAAGTACACCCATGACATGCTCAAGAAGTTTGACATATTGAATGCAAAGCCCATCAAGACTCCCATGCCAATCAATGGACATCTTGATTTCAATGAGGAAGGGAAAGCCATGGACATCAAGGTATATCGCTCCATGATCGGCTTTCTACTCTATTTGTGTGCATCTAGGCCCGATATAATGCTTAGTGTGTGCATTTGTGCTAGATTTCAAGCAAACCCAAAAGAGTGCCATTTGATGGCCGTTAAAAGAATCTTGAGATATCTAGTGCACACCACAAACCCTGGCTTGTGGTATCCTAAGGGCTCTAAGTTCGATTTGCTTGGGTATTCGGATTCCGATTACGCCGGTTGCAAAGTAGATCGAAAAAGCACTTCGGGGACGTGTCAATTCCTTGGACGCTCCCTAGTGCCTTGGAGTTCTAAGAAACAAAATTGTGTAGCCCTTTCCACCGCCGAGGCCGAGTATGTTGCAGCCGATGCATGTTGTGCACAACTACTTTGGATGAGGCAAACCCTTCGTGATTACGGATGTCACTTTACCAAAATCCCATTATTGTGTGACAATAAAAGTGTCATATAGCTTGCAAACAATCCCGTAAGCCACTCAAGAACAAAGCACATTGACATTCAACATCACTTCTTGAGAGACCATGAAACCAAAGGAGATATCGAAATACACCATGTGAGCACCGAAAAGCAACTAGCCGATATCTTCACTACGCCTCTCGACAAGTCAAGGTTTTGCACTTTGCGTAGTGAACTAAATATCCTTGATTCTCGAAACGTGGTTTGAAACCGAGCACTTACCTGTTTACTTAAGCTAGGTTGATTGAAAAGGGTTTGAAAAGCTCAATTATGTCCTTCAAAACTACTTTGGTTGAGTGCTTGTGCAATCTTGGTTACTATATTTATTTTTTCTAATCTTTCTGATCAAGTGATTGCACAAATATTATTCTATAACCATGACCTAGGTGAAGCCCAGTATAGAACTAGGATCTCTCCTGGAAGGCTGGGCAGCAGTGCCGGGCCTTTGCTCCGGCAGTGCCATGCCTTGCCAGCTTGGCGGCCCGTGGGCCAACTTAGTCAGAACGGTCGGGTTCCTCTCTATCTATTCTGAGCCCATGACCATTTCTCTGTCTCTCTCTCTCTCCTCATTCTCTCAGTCTCTCCTTCTTTCTTTCCTCAAATCGAGAGAACGAGCGACGGCGCCCCGGCACCGCCGCTCCCCTGCCGCGCGCCCCTTCCTGGCCAGCTGCCGGGCGTTGGAGGCCTTGTTCCTCCTCCTTGCCGGTGTCCAGACCCCATGTAGGCGACCGGATCTCCCTCTCCCTCCATTCTCAAGGTAACCTCAAGACCTAAGCAAAGAACTTCCCCGATCTATGAAATGTGTTGATTTTGGTTGAAGAAAAGTGCCATTTAGGACTGTTTGATGTGTATTGCATTGAGTTTATGGGTTGGAAATTGCCGATCAGTTGATTCAATGAGTGAGGAGGTTTGGAGGCAGAGTAGCCTCATTGCGCAGGTGCGGCAGTGCCGGGCCCTCTGCAGTGAGCCTCTGTCTTCCAAATTCTATCTCAATCCTTGAATCAACATATTGGCTTTATTCATTCCAGAGATTTGATTAGAACTCATCTCTTCCTATTTTTGACACATTTTTTCACACATTTGCGTAGATGGCGGATGCTAGAAGTCATGAGGGAAGAACGAAGGGCAACTTCGACATGGGGGATGGGTCCAGCAACCCAGCGCATCCCCCGCGTACCAAGCAGCCAGCCCGTTGCGGTGGAAGGAACACCGAGGGCAGGACGGACCGACAGGCAATCCGTGACGCCGAGCTGGTTGAGCAGGCAGGCAGGACCATTCCAGATGGTGCTTGCCCGGAGACTCCAGATGATCTCACCATGTTCGATGGTGCGTATCTGGAGTGGGATGAGCATGATCGTCATGTGCGTGCTCCAGTTGAGAGGAGGCAGAGGCACAAGATCAGCTACTACAACCAGTTCAGGGCTGTGGAGGAGCAGAGAAAGGTCAATCCTTGTGCTAGACGTAATGATACTGATCTTGACTACAGATTTTGGTCTGCTTTTCAGTCAGATCTCTATGAGTCAGTTCTTTTTGCTTCCAAGAAGCCCAAGATTGTTCCTATGAGGTACATTGATTGCGAGCACTTGGCTAGCAAAAATGACAGAGTATGCAACCAAGTCATCACTTTCTGCAAGAACAGAGGCATATATGATTTGATGGGTTTCAGGTATGATTGGAACATAGAGATTCTATATCAGTTTCTAGCTACCTGCTACTTTGACAGAGATGATGATGAGTTGCATTGGATGACTGACATTCACCACTATCGAGTTGACTTCACTACTTTTGTTTGGATCCTTGGTTTTGGTGAGTGGGACAGGGGTGCTTTTGATCTTCATGATGAGAGGGCACTCACAGATGGGGAGTTGGCACCTCTATATGACCATCCCAGTCAGGCAGATGGATTGGTGAAGGGGTTGAAGAGTCGGTATCTTGAACAATCTGTTTCGCCAGACTCTTCATCCCAAGCTTGGATCAGTTTCCAACCTATATGAGACAGCGAGGAACATGCTTGACAGGACATAGCCAGGTAGTGGGTCTTTCTCAGTGTCTCGCTTCCTTTGGCGTGAGTTGATTATCACTTCTGAGGATGCTAGGAAGGCTCTACCCTATGCACATATCTTATGTTTGTGATTAAGCGTGTGTCTGGCACCATATTCAAGAAGGATGTGTCCCATGAGCCTTTTCTGTTGGACAAGACTCACCACTCCGGTGTTGGTGAGAGCAGGGCAGCCACTAGGTCTTCCAGCAGGAGGGCTGCCCAGACTTCAGATGCTCCAGGTCCTTCCCGTTCTGGCTCCCAGCAGCGTCCCAAGAAGAAGAGCCATCTCTCCCGTATGCCGCAGAGGATCTTTGGGGCTTGTATGCACGCTTCTGAGTCCACATACAAGGCCCAGTTGGAGAACAGGGAGTTACGTGAGCTTCAGGGGCTGCGACAGATTGACCCTCCTACACCTCCACTAGAGTTCAGCGAGATGTCTGGTTCCGACATTGAGGACGTCGATTGGGACTAGCTTGCACGAGAGGAGGAGGACCGTCCCGGCACGTTGTCTCGCGGCGTACGCTTCACCGCTACTACTCACCGCCAGGGCTGCGCAGTTGTCTCTGATTCCGATGAGAAGGAAGATGACGCAGATGACGACGACGAAGATGAGGAGGAGGAGGAGTTTAGTGAGGATGATGATGAGTAGTTGTGTCTCGCTTTTCTCTCTTTTCTTCCTTTTTGGTGCTTGTTGCCAAAGGGGGAGAAAGGGATTAGAGAGGGGTACAACAACTTTTTCATCATTTTTACTAGTGTTCAGCAGTGTGCAGCTTGTGAGCGTGTTGTGTATCTTTGAGAGCTGCTAGTTGTAGAGTTGAGAGTGTCCCTCAAACTCATTTGGTTTGTAATAAGTAATTTGTTGAACCTTATTTTCATTTGCATGAGAACCTTAGTACTTGTTGACGGTGGATAACATCAACTTTTATTAGAACTTTAGACACCAAAGGATACATGAATACACACTAGTCTAGGGTTTGAACTGACAGTTTCCACGAGTTTTGCATGTTCTGTATTTTCCAGGGGCTATTCCAGAAAAGCATAAAAGAAGGGCTAAAGTGCATGATTACCACGAAACTTAACCGCCAAGGAAACATCATCATGAGAACACTAGAAGCATCTGGAACACACCCGAAGCACCGAGGCCCGAGACCCACTAGGGTGGGGCCGGCCGGCGCCCCCCCACTAGGGTTTCGGCCCATCTTCTGGAGTCTTCTTCCGCCGCCTTTGGGGAGTCATCTCGGCCCTTGTTTCAAGTCGGTTTGATCCTACAGTGCACGTGCATCCCACTGGGCTATAAATAGAGGGGCAGACCCCCCTGGAGGCATCAACCCATCATTCATTCAAGGCATCAAGTCCTCAAGCCATCAAGAGCCTCCTAGTTCATCAAGAGCCTCCTAGTTCATAGTTCTAGCCTAGTTAGATTAGAAATAGAGGAGTTCTAGTTCTTCGGCGGATCTGGAGCCCTGGCGTCTGTCTGGAGCACGGAGTTCGGTATAATTCTAGTTCTTTCTCTATTATTGTATTCTTCATTATGATTAGGGAAACATTGTTCTTAATAGTTTATATGTTCTTGATTACAATAGTCTTTGTCTACTTTGATTATATGTCTAGTATAGTTGGTTTGATCTTATTGAATTCATGTAATTGCTCGTATAGCGTTTATTCATGCGGACGATGGATAGATGATGAACAGTATGTAGACGTGGTGTCTAGCTATTTTGTTTATCTGCGAGTGCATCCTGATGTGCCGGGTCGTGTGGTAGATCGCGTAGGTGACAGCTGCGTTGAGTCCTCTGTAGTCCACCCCCCGTATGTAGGCCAACAGGCACGGTCGCGAAGTTGGGTGATGACTCTATTTCACACCTTTCCTAGATGATGCCCTTTGCATGTGATTATGATATAGGATTAGTCTAACAATGATTGCTAGATGTAATTGCACTAATTAGAGTTATTCATTGATGTAGTTATAGAATTACTTTTGATATTAATTCCTTAGTTTATCCATTGGCTAGCTATTACTATGACTAGAGAGTGCTCTGATGATTATTTTTTATTTATGATGCTTGATCATACTTATCACCTTTATCTTTATTTACCTTGTAACCTCTACCTGTTATGAGTAGAGTAAATGACATCGGTAATGTCACTTATCCATTGTATACCATCACTATCAATATAATAGATTAAAGTTTATCCTAATCCTTTCCAGTGGTATAAATATAAATCGACAACCTGGTAGAACTCCCTAGGTAAAATGCTACAATGGTATAATTATCTGTCCGCTTGCAGAACTGATCTTAGTTTATATTATTTATGTTTCTGCCTAGTCACATAGATTAACATATAAAACATTTATTTATTCTTAGCATTATTAATTAGGGATGATAACCTAGTTCTTGCATAAGAATGTTGGTAATAGAAAAGTGGCTACTTGCTAATGACAAGTTAATTAATTACCATTCATCTTCTAATCTCGCCTCTCGCTTTAAAAGTTATATAGTTATATTTGGCGACGTTAGTAGATGTCAACAATACTATATTTGAGAACCAGCCTGTATTTGTGCGCAAACTAGTTGTATTTTATATATGATCTGTGTAGGTGCTTTGCTTCCGCGAAGTTGCTGTGCTCAGGCAGAGCGGCAGTGCCGGCCCCAGAGCGGCAGTGCCGCCTTATCTGATTGCAGCAACTAACTCTGATTGTTTCACATGTCATTCGCATCACGTTTATACTCTTGACACTGTGTGCTGCACCCCACAGAGACCATGGATGTAGGGGGAGACCCCATTTCACTCTAATTTGTGAAAATTAGCCTTTTATGCTAAGTCAGAAATTCAAATTCCATTCACATATTCATGGGGAGACTCTACATTCAATATCTTATTTAAACCTCATTGTACCTTATCTTTTATCACTCTAATCGTATTGTCATCAATCACAAAAAATGGGGAGATTGTAAGTGCAATCAAGCCCTAAAGTGGGTTTTGGTGATAATGACCATGCGATTAGAAGACTAATGAGATTTATCAAGATGATGGACAGGCAAAAGTATTAGAAGGATGTATTCTTATGCAGATGGACCCCTAACAACTAAAGGTTGTGGCATCCGGCTCAAAGGAGGTTTAAATTCGTTTTTATTTTGAATTTGAGTATAAGAAAGCCGTACTATTAAGGGGGATACAAAAGACAAGTTTTAAAGTGTGACCAAGTGCAAATCTTTACACCAAACATCCTCTCTTTCTCTGCCTAAGACAGCCACAAAAATTCATATCCTTTCACTCTGTCTTGACAGCGCGGCACTGCCTGCCTTGGGCCCGGCACTGCCGGCCGAGTGGCACTGCCGCGACTTGTTTTGACCGTTAGACTCGAGGGGGCTTCTTAGACTCCCTCCCGTCGCCTCCAACGGTCATCTCGGCCATTTTGCTCAGTTCTCAGACCAGAGAAGCTTTCCTCTTGCTCTCTCTCTCTCCCAACAAGCTCCCAACTCTCTACTTTGAATACAAGTTTGAATCTAGAAGAGTGTGAGCTGAATCTCAGCAAGAACAAGCTTCTCCCACTGATCTTCAACTTCCTCGAGCATTTGGTTCGCGTTCAAACCGGTGATTTGCATTTGTTACTCTTGGAGCTTGCTCCTAGCCGGCTAGAACGTCGCCCGGTGAGCTTGCCAATCTTGTGGCAGCTCCGGGAGGTTTGTAATCACCCTCATAAGCTAGTGGAATCACCCTCTCTTTTCAAGAGTTAACTCTCTTGATTTGAGAACGAGGATTGGGCTTTGTGAACCTAAGTTTCCTTTGTGGAATCTCAACAACGTGGAGTAGGCAAGCCTTGGTGGTGAGCCGAACCACGGGATAAATTTTGTGTCACTTGTGTTGCTTGTTTTCCTCTCTACTTGTTGAGTTTCTTGATTTCTAGGGTTTGGTCCCGATCTACACTTTGGTGGTGTTCTAACTGCAAAGAAAAGGTGTTCTAGGCTCTACACATTCTCAGGAACCTCAGTAAATTAATCGATCTAAGTTTCATTGGGTAGATTTTGAATTGTTTTGATTTGTCTCTGGGAGGTCAGCACTGCCGCTCAGGGAGTAGCAGTGCCGGGCAGCCCGGCAGTGCCGCTCTGAGGCCGGCACTGCCGGACCTGGTACTAACCTTCGTTTGCGAAGAAATTTCGTAGGCCAATTCAACCCCCTTTTAGGCCAGTCCGTGATCCTACAGCAAGGAATTGCTTGTTATATGACAAGGACTCGTCTATCCGTTAATGATTATTAGGAGATACTCCCCCGTTTCAATTTATAAGTTGTTTGACTTTTTTGTCCCAAGTTTGACCACTGGTCTTATTAAAAAATATGTTCAAAATATAACATTTTTTTGTTATAACCTACTTTATTAATAAAAGTTCTTCGAGAATAAGTTAAATTTAACTCTTTTGCTCAAATTTTTTGAATAAGACGAGTGATCAAACTTAGAGTTGAAAAAGTCAAACGACTTATAATTTGGAACGGATTGAGTATATCTTAATTTTCCACATGGCAGCCCATGTTGTGGCACTGATACATGATAAAGTTTGTAATAAATTTATTTTAGAATAGACTAGATAACAACCTAGTCAAGTCCAGCTTACATTTGATTAAAGGATTATGGGTTGAAACAAGTTATAACATAATTTTTTTCATAATCAAAACTACTTCAACAATTTGGTAGTGAAAATCTCTATTTCTCAAGTAAGAAGTCAAGGGTTCAAAGGCCCATAATATAATATTTATTCTTTATTATTGACATTTATGAAATAAATTATAAGAAATTAGAACAAGAAGGTGGTGGATGCAGATAGGGGGAAAAACTGAAGCAAAACTGAAACAGACGCAAACCATGAGGAATGGAATAGAACAAATCGACAAATGAGACGAGAAGGGACCAAGGCACAGAAACCTTTTAAGTTTATTATTAGGTATAATTTGTGATGGAATGTGCTAATAAATCTAATTATAATCATTTTAATGTATTTATCCGAGTTTTTTTAGCCCCTAACTCTACTTATCATTTCTGAAACTACATTCCTTGAATGACATGATATAAATATCGCATGCCTTTGTATAAACTTATCAAACTGAGTTTGATTTGGACAAACTAAAATATCATTCTTCTTTAGAGTATTTTTTTTATTAACTTGACAATTTGCTAGTTGTGTTATATATCTATTAGAGCTTTTTTTTAAACTATATCTGTTAGAGCCAAGAGTTGGCTAAACTTTACCTGTGGAACTAAGCTAATAGAATTTTATTAGTTAGGTGATTTAGTTTATCTTATTAATAATATTTATTGATTTGAGTCCTTGTTTGGGTAGGGATGAGGTTAGGGATAGAGAAATCCCCGCAAGGATATTGTTGTATCATACCCGTTTATCTCTTACACGTCATTTAATTTTATCCATTCATTTATTTCTCTATCCCTATCTCGCTCCTCATTTTCCCAGTATCTAAACAAGCCCTGAAGGGTTTGGATGGATTAGCTATTTTGGCCTCTAGCCAATCACATTTAGAAGCAGACGTAAGATTTGTAAATAAGATGGTTGACTTAAATTTGTCATACGAGCGTCGTGAACAGATCGAGATCATATCATACGTGCAACAAATCACGCTGTTCACGAAGACTCCTCTCTCCATTCGTTCAAACACGCCTCCCGCAGTCCCGCTGCCTGTCCCAAAAACATCTCGCTTCTCGCACGCACACACCTTTCAGATCAGAATCCTCTCCCCTCTCTTCGTGAGCCAGCAGGGAAGGAAGGGAGCAGCACCGGCACCGCGCGCGGGGTAGGATGGGGGTAGGCGAGTGCAAGAGCAACGACTACGGCGCCGCCGCATACTGGGACGCCCGCTACTCCTCCGGCACCCCAGCTTCCGCTTCCGCTTCCGCCGCCGCCGGCTGCGGGTTCTTCGACTGGTACCAGACGTACCCGGCGCTGCGGTCGCTCCTCCGCGCCCGCGTCCCGACCTCCTCCCGCGTCCTCATGCTCGGCTGCGGCAACTCCCGTACGTCCCCCTTCCGTCACACTACTCACAAGCTGCTGTTATTTGCATACTGTAGCCTACTAGCCTGTAGGCCTGTAGCTACTACTACGTTTCCCATGCTTCACGGGCACGGCGGTGCTAGAGCCTGCAGCTTGATGTTGCAGATTTGCGTTTCAAAGTGGCAGTCATAGACATGCGCACCTTTTAGATTCGCCAATTAATCTGAATGCTTATTTGTGGGCAGTTCAGAGCGTCTGTTAGCATTGCTAACAGACACTTAGCATCGGCTCTACATAACTATACCGTTCGTCCGTTCTGGTATTCCAATTGTGTAAGCCTATGTTCTGTGCTCCCTGGACGCCCCTTCTTCCATGAAATGTATTGATTTATTCATGTTGGCTAGCTGTATCCCGCATTCCTGCGAGCTGGCTATGGTAGGCAATGGGCAAAATTTGACAGAGAACATTGTTAAAATGTGGCTTTTGCCACAGGCCATTGAAAAAACACGTCTTTGCCAAAAGACATTATAAATCTGGACTAATATGCTACAAGACACTAAGCATACTATTATATTCAAGGGTGTGTCTCCACTATAGTTGCATGATATTCTGCATATGCATCAGTCACCCACCTCTAATCTCTTGCCCGACACCCCATATTGCTAAATAATGCGGCACCGAAAATAATTTGCCCCAGACACTGGGTGTGGCGCTGGATTTTGGCCTCCACGCGCAGACCACTGAATTCCAGGGACACCCGGTGCCCGATTTCGGCCTCCATGTCCGGGTCATCAACGCCGCCGAGCACTATCAGACACATATCATCAACGCTAAGTAGTATCAGGCATCGACAGTGGATGTAGACAACATCCAGGCGATGGCCGTGGACAACATCTAGTCGATGGCCGCCCCTGGCCATGGACAACATCCAGCTGATGCAAATGCTGTCCCAAGGTGCACCATCATACCTTTGGCGCCTTTTCGGATCCTACACCGATGCATTTTGACGAGGCCTCTTTATTGCAGGCTAACAATAACACGCATATGCCCTTTACTGTACAAATAGCTCGTCAACGATGGGTTGCAAAGCTTTGCTGCTATCATCATGAACGTTGAGCGCGGGAATAACGTAACACTGGTGCCGGCTGCGGCTTTCATAGCGACGGCCACAACAACAGCCACAGAAACAACCACACACACTCACAAACAGTATATATGAAACAACCACAGAACCACGAAAGTTGACTGAAAGCAAGCTATCAGGCGACTGCTGCCGACTAAATCTCTATATTCAATTTTAATAGACAGTCACGCAAATGACGAATATGCCATGTGCTTTATCCGAATGGCTCGTATGCTCACATCGCACGGAAAAGACGGCGGCGGCGCGCACCGCTCCCCCGCCTTTGGCACCCGCAGATGGTGGTAGCGACGTCCTGCCACAGCGGCTGCGGCCCCTAAAGACAGCTGCACGACGGTGGTTGTGCCTTCTTCCTACAAAGGTTTGCGGAGCAGCAAGATTCTTCCGAATTAATCCTGCTGACATTGATGTCCATGGTGACGGAAATGCGCAGCAAGCGAAGGTGGACAGACAGCCAGACGTTGTACGCCATGGGAAGGAGCAGGCTGAGCGCCAGGTGCCCAGGTCCAAGAAGCTTTCCCTTGACTCCATGATAGACCGGGTGAGCAGAGCAACCCCAAGCAATGGAACGATGCTAGCTAGCTAGCTATATAAGCAAGTGCAGGAGGCTATGTGCAGGGTGCTTGGCTACCTGGCTTGTGACGCGTCGGATTAGTTGAGGCTACGTTGCTTTCTGATTTGGCGTCTGAAACTATCGGGTGCCGCCGGCGGGACAGAGGAGCGCCGCGCCGCCGCGGAGTGAGGCCGGGAAGAGGATAAAATGCAGGGCATTTGTCATTTGAGTGGCTGTCTATTAAAATTGAATATAATAATGGGCTTAGTGTCTTGTAGCATATTAGTCTAGATTTATGATGTCTTTTGGCAAAGACATGTTTTTTAAGTGGCTTGTGGCAAAAACCACATTTTAACGATGTCCTCTGGCAAATTTTGCCTAAGCAATGTGGGTTTAAAAATCTTGGGGACACTGAAGTTATTCTGTAATTTATTAGCTGCTGACGATTGCTATTTTTGCTATTTCGTGCACTGACAATCAACTTCATGACGCTACCTGATATTGTTCTTATCTTGATTTGGTCAGTTTTGTCAGAGGATATGGCGAAGGATGGTTATGAGGACATTGTCAACATAGACATTTCATCTGTGGTCATCGAGCAGATGAGAGAGAAACACAAGGAGATTACACATCTAACATGTAATGTTTGCTGATAGTTTCATCTTCATAACTTAAGGCCTCTATATTAGACTATTGACTTGGTTTTCTTACGCTTTAAGATATGCAGATGGATATTAGGGACATGGGTTTCTTTGGTGATGAATCATTTGATTGTGTCCTTGATAAAGGTAAATTATTAGCATCCCGTTTTGTAACTTAAAAAAATTATTAGCATCATGTTTACTCCAAAGCCATTAAACTGAAATTGTTTCATTACTTTGGTGCTCAATTGAAATCTTTTTTTATGAATGTCATACAAATCGATCCATTTTGTGCTACTTCATTTATGGCTTAGTTTGTTGAACCTTTCTCTTTAGGAACCCTGGATGCTATGATGGTAAGCACTACCTACCAAAGTGAACTATATATCAGCTTTCTGATGAGGCATGTGTTGAGATCGGTATTGCTAAATTTTCCAGTGTGCCGATGATGCTCCTCATGGTGCTTCCAAAATGCTAGCAGAAGTGACAAGGTTTAAGACATGAAGTTTTTTTTTTTTTTTTTTCACTCTTCGCCTATCAATAAATCCAGACTGATGCATCAGTTTTCCCGAATTTGTGTATGCTGTATATGTATATTCGTGCAGGCTTCTGATGCCTCATGGGATCTACTTATTGGTACATCCTCTGAGTTCAAAAACTACTCTGTTCCTGAATCCTAACGAGATTATTATATGAAGAGAGAATGTCTTCTGGCAGATAACATATGGTGCTCCTAAGGAACGAGTCCCGCTTCTGAACCAGTCCGGATGCAGCTGGAGTATCGCACTCTACATCATGCGTAAGTTTGAAACACTCCCTTCAGCCAGAGCAGCCTGCCCTAGTCTTTGTTCCTGTCCTCAGTTATGACTAGTAACATAGGATCCTTATTTCTGAGGATTCTCTTCACTAAATGAAAATTTTTAAGTGAACTTTCTATTCCTTCGCTTTTATTCGTATCCGCAAAACTCAAAGGGTCTGATTGGTTCCTTGCATTAGATACTGAATACTCAGCATTCAACGGGACCATTGTATTATAGGCTATGCGTGTGACAGGTTTCCTGTGGAGCCTTGGATATGCAGAGCGGGTGTGGGAGGTAGGGTGCGACGCCAGTGATAGCCTGCATATGGATTTATGCATGTAACTGAATATGGGTGAATTGCACTAGGGGGTCTGGATAAGCGGTTATGCAAGCAACCAATTAGATCCAAAAAAAACATCTGAAAGTTTCAAAAGATTATCTGAATAATGAAAAAACTTCTTATTGCATAAAATTATTGTGAAAGCAAATGCATACCTCAGTTTTGTAATTGTAGATACTTGACATCAGATTTATTCTTCTTGTTCACAGCCACGCCTAGATACCAACTGAGAATGAGTAAAGGTGCTCCACAGCCTATCATGGAGGAAGTTACACTCACAGAGGATGGTCAACTGCCATCTGACTATGTTCTCAAAGATCCAGAGTCACATTTCATTTATGTTTGTCACAAGTTGGCGGAGAAAGGGGCTACTTGCAGAGATACTGATACAAAGGAAACACCAGATGCAAATTAACTCATTTCCATCTTTAATTTCATTGTTTACTGTTGGTGAAGTTTACTGTTGTAACGGGAGCTTGTGATTTGTATCATGTGTTACCCTTCGTATAAAAAATACATTACACCCTTCCGCTTGCATGAGAGCTATCAATTAATGTTTGGTTTGAGGAATGTCCAATATCTTTTCACTTCTCACTTTTCTGTTTGATTTCACTTCTCCCTTTTAGTGCAGAGATAACACAAAATTAGGAATGAGGCTCTATTTGGAGTGCCTATTTTTGTGGGTTTCAGTGAAATTGACTGTAGTCCTATGAAATTCCTACAATTCCTGTGAAATTCTTCATTCCAAACGGGCTCCAATAAGGTGAAATTCAGTAATGGTGCTGGCTGTAACGAACGCTATCCCTATCTCATGTCCTTAGTGGTGTTGTTATTAAGATGATTTACACGATCAATAGTAGTAACCTGTTCGCTAAGATATGTTCAATTATGTTCTAGGGATGCAAGGAAACAAGTGGTATGAAGTTCGAGAAGAAACTAAGTAAAAAACAAGTGAAATTTTGAAAAGACGCAAGAACATCCAACTATCCATTTCAAGAGAAAGTACTCGCTCGACACTGGGACTTGGTCCAGTGATCAACATAAAAGTTGTCAATGTACAAAAGAGTCCATCGGACAGTCCAATGATAGACTAAAATAATGTCAGTATTGACTGAACAATTGGTAAAACAGAACGGTTCGGGAATATTTCCATTCAGACAATCCTACAGTTAAAGAATCGATATGCCATACAATCAGAAACAATCTGGTCGACTAGAAAGGTGTCCACTTTGCAAATGAACTCATTTGCTATTCGACGATTGCGAGCATCTAGGCCCCTGAGGTAAGTGGTTATGGTGGTTAATGTAACAACCCTAAAAATCCACACAACCTAAAAATCCCAACCAATTAAAATTTTTCATTTATTTATTGTGAAAACCCATTTTTCTTGTGCAAGCATATAGGTTTCATTATGAAATTGGTAAATAAAGGAGTGTAGTTTGCATTTTAATTCCATTCACATAGAATAATAACTTATGCATTACATTTGGGATTTATTGCAATTTATATTTGTATTTACTCAATATTTAAAATGGGCAATATATGTATATATACACTAAACTGAAAATAAAAAAAAGAGAAAGAGAGTTCGGCCAGCAAGCCGGCTCGAGCCCGCCCGACCTTCCTCTCCTCATCTCACCGCGCGCGGCCCACGTCGCGGCTCGGCAGCGCACGCGCGCGACCGGCACACACGCGCTCGCGCTCGCGCTCGCTGCCAACCCGGCCCCGCCTGTCAGCCACTCTCGCCTCCACTGTTCTTCTTCCTCACGAAGGCGACGCGCCAGCCGGGGGTGTCGCGCGAATGGCGTGACCCCGGTCCCACAGCCGACAGCATGGCAGAGCCCTGGACCCCGCTGTTCCCCTCCTGTCCCCTCCTTTCTTGGCCGCCAAGCGAACCCGCGCCATCCGGAGCCCTAGATCCACTCGAGCCACGGCCCTTCGATCGGCCGAGCGCAATCGAGACCGTTCGCCATTGGAGCTGGCCAAGCTCGCCTATAAATTGGAGCACCCCGAAGCCCTACCCTCATTTCCCCTCGCCGCCACCGCAGCACAGACCGGCACACCGCACCAAGCCGAGAGAGAGAGCGTAGGAGAAGGGCGGAGCAGGGGAGGAGAAGCTGCCGGAGCGCCGCCGCCGCGGAGCACGCCGGAGCCGGACACGGAGGAGAAGCCGAGCTGCGGACGAGGAGCGGCACGGCACTGCGATCGCTCTGCACGGCTCCGACTCGCCACTGCACCGCCATCCTAGCTTCACCGACACCACGGTGAGCCATCGCACGCCATGACCGAACCTTGCCCTGCTTTTGCCATGGCGTTCCACCCTCGGGACGCGCAGGCACGAGCCTATACCGGCTCGGGAAGATCACCTGCACCATGCACTCACTCGACCAGCCAAAACCCCCGGACTACAAGCTTGCTAGACCGAGAACGCAGCACGACGCGTTCTCGGCGGAGTGCGCTCACCACCGACGCGTTCCGACGCCGAATCACCCGTTCCGAGCAATCCGACTAGCACCCGTACAGGTTAGAACGTCGTGGAGCACCGCCACGACCCCCTTGAGCTAGCTACGCGGATCTAAGCGCTAGAGGAAGCCTGAATCGCCTTGGCCGCGTGCGCCGCGACCTTACCGGAGCGCCGCCGCGAGCCGTAGCCAAAAGAAGGTCATGCCATGGCTAAGTTCGCCACCAGAGTGTTGTATGCCTCTCTGGCCTCACCAATTTGACAAGACCGCATTCGATTGAACCAATACTTGGTCGTAGCCGCGATGCCGCTTTCCGCCGTCGTCGGCGACACGCCGCCGCCACAACCGAGCACCTTGGAAAGCTCGGTAGCCAAAACTGGTAGTTGGTATACCATCGCTTTAGGCCCTGGACGCGTATACATCTCCTAGAAGACCTCCTTAGCCCCGCCGGAACCTCACAGTCACGACGACATCGCCGCCGACACGTTCCGCCTCGCCTAAGATCCGTTCCGAGTACCCCCGGTCGCCTCGCGCTGCGAAGAAAGGCCGCCGAGGTTCGCCAAGTCTGCCTCGGCACCGCCGCTAGATAGCCGAGCCCTGTCTTGCCGAAATATGGCCATCGCCGCCCTGTCACCGACCGCCACACCGGAGAGACACCGCCGCCTTGAACAGACGCCCTGGAACCCTGCTAGCACCGAATTTCCGATTCGCCCGAGCCTCCCCAGGAGAGCTCGGGAGAGCAACCCCTTCGGCGCCCAAATTTCCGATTCGCCCGAGCCTCCGCAGGAGACCTCGGGAGAACGGCACCCTCGGGCACCCAAATTTCCGATTCGCCCGAGCCTCCGCGGGAGACCTCGGGAGAACGGCACCCTCGGCACCCAAATGTCCGATTCGCCCGAGCCTCCGCAGGAGACCTCGGGAGAACGGCACCCTCGGGCACCCAAATTTCCGATTCGCCCGAGCCTCCGCAGGAGACCTCGGGAGAACGGCACCCTCGGGCACCCAAATTTCCGATTCGCCCGAGCCTCCGCAGGAGACCTCGGGAGAACGGCACCCTCGGGCACCCAAATTTCCGATTCGCCCGAGCCTCCGCGGGAGACCTCGGGAGAACGGCACCCTCGGGCGCACCAAATCTCCGATTCGCCCGAGCCTCCCGGGGAGAGCTCGGGAGAGCGGCACCCTCGGCGCCGCGAATTTCCGATTCGCCCGAGCCCGCCGAGCTACCCCCGACCACCGCCGAGCCCCGCCGAGCTACCCCCGACCACCGCCGAGCTCCGCCGAGATACCCCCAACCACAGCCGAGCTACCACCGACCACCGCCGAGCCACGCCGAGCTACGCCAACTCCGGCAACTCTCTGGGAACCAGCATCGAACACCTGGGCGACCATCGGGTCTGTGTTCTGTTGAGGCACCACATGCCGCACTACTGGACCCGCGCGCCACATCCCGAGCTGCCCCTGATTAACCGACCAGTTTTCCCATTTTCAGAAAATAGGATAATCTTCGGAAATTCATAACTTATTCATACGATGACCAAAAATTGCGCACCATATATCAAAATTCTTAGGAAAATGAGATCTACAATCTAAGACTATGTTTGTGTGCATTTGGCTCTTTGTTTTATTGGATTTTTCTGAAATACTCTATAGGAGTCGCTGACGCGACTATTTCGTGTTCGATTTCAGAGCCGGAGGAGGATCTGACTAAGGAAGACGACCACGAGTACTTCCAAGAGCTAGGAGACGACTACGAAGGTGCCACGTCCCACCAAATCCTTAGATCCTATTACGCATTGCAAATGACATTGTTGCTATTGCTTTATGATTATGTATGGATTGGTTGCATGGTAGTATATTTGAATTACCTGCCTTGATAAGACTTTACCCTGCTATCCGCTGTTAGGTTAGCTGCTGCTTAATTTACTGTTACTCTTCCACTACTTTCTTCTTGCTATATGCTATGTGGTGGAATTGGGACGGTGTATAACTGATTATAACCACTGGGAGAGAGTGCTGCGTGCGTCTTGGGTGCGTGGTAAGGGTTGATGTCGACCAAGTGGGATGTGAGACGAGCCCATGGGGCAAGTCGTGCCGGGGGTGCAACCTGGGCATCCCCAAGCGAGATACCTGTGGCGGGTAAAGTTGTTGAGGAGGTTCCGGGTGGGATAGCCTTGGTGGTTTGAAGCCCGTGGACGGAGGTGCTGTGATGGCACGGGGAGAGTATCCCCTAAGTGGAAGATGCCTGCTTGGTCAAACCTAGGATGGACTAGTTTCAGGTTCATGGGAATCCTTTTCTACTCACTCGCTTCTGATGGGCGGGAGACGGCTGGACTACTTGGTAGGACGGTGCCACTACTGCTAGGTTGAAAGGTGATAAGGGTGGGCGGAGACGGTCGATGGGTTCCCGTTCCGTCCTAGATGCACAGTACCACTGGATGGGCCCGGTACTGTGTCTCCCAGTCTCAGCATAACGGTGTAGGATCCGGAATATCCCAGGGCTGAGTGGTAGGGTGGCATCGACCTAGGCAAGCAAGCACCCGGAATTCTGCCTAGGTGTTTGCGCAACACCTATGATGGCTAATCTTGTGGGTAGTGAAACCTCTGCAGAGTGTACGGTTGATCGATCGATACATATGCCAACCTGTTGGCTATGGACCTTTCCTGTGAAGCTTCTACTAGTGTAGTGAGTGTTCTCTTCTCCCCCTGGATGACATTTTTCCGGCAGTGTACCCGTTGTGGTAGTGTGCCGCTGAGATAGGCCCGAGAGGGAGTTGGGCCTGTCGAATGAGAGTGAGGTGTGGGTAAGTGAGGTGTGGTGATGGGAAAAGGGATGATGGTGTTAACTGGTGATAAAACTTGACTAATTAAAACATTGATTACAGCTGCATAGGAAAACCTCAGCCTATAGGTCTGCTTGTATAGCCTTGCATCCACTTTCCACAAAGCAAATGCTGCATAGGTGGGCTCCGTGGCCAGTACAAATCGTACTGATAAATTTGCTGTCAGGTGACGAGAATGAGTACGACTTCGAGGGAGATGATGACGAGGAATAGGGTCGCGTGCTACACTCAAGTTGGCCGTGAAGGATGAATCGCTTCCGCATCTTCTAAAGCTTCTCTGATTGTTGATTCCGCCAGTGTGGCGATGTAATAAATACTTATGTAAGACTTATTTACCGTTGTATGGATCCTGGTGTCAACTGAGATATGGGTAATTTCATGGATTGTCCCAAGCAATCTGTTGAATTACAATTCGAGCCTGTGGATTTCCCTTCGTGGAAATCGAGGTCGTTTCAGTTGGTATCGGAGCCATACTTGACTGTAGGACGAGACCCATAGAAAATGGACGTTAGAATAGGAAGCCAGACTCTCTTTCGGTTATATTACCGACCTTGCATTCACTTTTTATGCAATGGCTTATCTAATACAAGGACCTGCTAATCCGTTTCTTGAAAAATTTGCAGATGACCAGCCTTGGACCACCACTTCGTCCACTGCACGACGGCACTATTGAGATCCCGAACAAATGGCCATTGACCTTATGCACCAGTAGCTTATGGGACCCTGCGTAGCCTTTAGACTAGTGATACCATGAGTTGTCCTGTCATTGGCTATCTGCGCTTAGCACGATCTTCTTAGCAGCTAGGAACATCCTTTATATAATAATAACCATGTGATGAGTGACATTTGGATCTTATGCTTCTTATGGTTCTCTATGCTTCTTTGGTTGAGTGTAGGATAGCCTGAAAAATGTTTTAATTCATTTAAATCGTTGAAAACATCTAACTCCTACTTAAACCACTACAAGATTATTACTGCACTGAGCACGTACCTAATAGCTTCAGATGTCAATGAGACGTTCCGCGCGCCTGGAGAACCGCCAGCCGTCCCCCGCGCCTGCGCCAGGACGTGGGCGTGGTCGCAACCGTGGACGCCCAGCTGGCAGACGTGCTGGAGTTAACCTGGAAGAAGAGCTGCGCCGGGTAGAGGATGCACCGCCAGTGATCAATCCGCCACCACAAGGCGAGAACGTGCCTCCGCCACCGCCGCCGCCACCGACGTTGGCGGAAGTGATGGCTCAGCAGACCCAGCTGCTGAATGCCATAGCTGCTGGGATGAACAGGCATCACGGGCCACCCCAGAATGACTTCCAAAGGAAACTGGAGGGTTTCCTGAAGCTGAGGCCACCTACCTTCGACGGGACCGACAGCGATCCTCTCGCTGCCGACGATTGGCTTAAAGAGATGGAGAAGAAGCTGGACCTGACCACTTGCTCCGACGAGGAGTGTGTTGGGATTGCTAGCCACCAGCTGACCGGTGCTGCACGAGCATGGTGGGACAACTACACCAGCGCTCACGAGGACCCAGCCCGCATTGACTGGGATGAGTTCACCGAGGCTTTCCGTGACCACCACATTCCTGAGGGAGTCATGGAGGCCAAGGAGAACGAGTTTCGCAACATCTCCCAGGGAGCTGACCGGATCCACGAGTACACCACCCGCTTCAACTGCTTGCTCCGCTACGCACCTGCGTCTTGCGTGAGTTCCGAGAAGGAAAAGATGTACTACTACAGGAAGGGACTTCAGACCAAGATCAGGTTGGCTCTGTCAGGGAACAAGAGCTACACTCTGCGTGAGCTGATTGACCGCTGTATTGAGATTGAGAAGGATCGCATGGAAGCACGACTGGAATTCGAGGCCCAGAACAAGGGAAAGAAGCTGCCGCTCTGAGGGACCCGCTCGCACTGCTCCACCCCAGAGACAGCGAACGGGTGCACCTCCGTCTTTTCGGACTCGCCAGGGACCCTCTTCGGGAACGAGCCGTGGTGGTACCAACAGCAGCAACTATCACCGCCCCGCTCAGACCTACCCTGCGCCGACTCGAGCTGTGCAGAACACACCCGCCCCCGCTGCCAACACGCCAAGGACAAGCAATTGGAAGGCTCCTGCGACAGCTACAGCAGGCAGTGCGCCCTTCACTTGCTTCGGATGCGGAAAGCCTGGACACCGTGTGGCTGTGTGCCCCGACCTCAACCGCGCACCAGCAGCTGCACAGGGCACACCAAACCGGGGATCTGCTACCCGAGGAAGACTGAACCACATGACCGCTGAGGAAGCTGAAGCTGCACCTGATGCTGTGTACGGTACGTTCCTAGTTCAGGGTAACATGGCTACAGTTCTGTTCGATTCGGGAGCTACATGTTCATACATTTCATCTGCATATGCACGTAAGCATAACATACCTGTAACCCCGAGAGCAAACCCCATCCTAACTAGCTCGCCCTTAGGAACCTTCAGAAGCATTCACATATGTAGGGGAGTGATAATCACAATCGAGGGACTTGACTTTCGAGCTGACCTAACCCTACTACCCTCCAATAGCTTAGATGTCATCTTAGGCATGGACTGGCTAACCAAACACCGGGGAGTGATATCTTGTTCACCTAGATATGTTCAGGTAACCCACCCTTGGGGAACAGCTGTCCGATGTGTACCCCAAACCGAGAGAGTCCAAGCCCTCCTATGTGCCCTGGAGACTAAAGCAGAAAAGACAGAGCTGACATTCAGAGATGTGCCAGTAGTCTGTGAATTCAATGACGTATTTCCAGAGGAGTTGCCAGGAATGCCACCAGATAGAGATGTGGAGTTTGTTATAGAGCTGATGCCAGGGACTGCACCGATTGCCAAAAGACCCTACAGAATGTCGGCTGATGAGTTGAAGGAACTTAAGAAGCAGCTGGGAGAATTACTGGAGAAGGGTTTCATTAGGCCAAGTGCTTCGCCCTGGGGATCTCCCGTTTTGTTTGTCAAGAAGAAGGATGGCACGATGAGGATGTGCATTGACTACCGGAACCTGAATGCGGTCACAGTCAAGAATAAGTACCCACTGCCCCGCATCGATGATCTGTTAGATCAATTGAGTAAGGCCAAGTACTTCTCAAAGATCGATCTCCGATCAGGGTATCATCAGATGAAGATCAGGGAAGAAGATATTCCGAAGACTGCATTTGTCACTAGATATGGACAATATGAGTGCACAGTAGTCTCATTTGGACTCACTAATGCTCCGGCATACTTCATGAACATGATGAACAAGGTCTTCATGAATGAGCTAGACAAGTTTGTGGTAGTATTCATTGATGATATATTGGTTTATTCAGCCACAAAAGAGGAACATGAACATCATCTGAGGACCGTATTGGAGAGGTTGTCTCGCAACCAGCTATACGCCAAATTCTCCAAGTGCGAATTCTGGCTTGAGGAAGTTGCTTTCCTTGGACACGTACTGTCAGGAGAAGGAGTCGCAGTAGACCCAGCCAAAATTGAAGCTGTGAAAGAGTGGGAACAACCCTGTAATGTGTCAGAAATTAGAAGCTTTTTGGGACTTGCAGGATACTATCGCAGATTTATTGAGAATTTCTCCAAGATTGCAAGACCCATGACCAACTTGCTGAAGAAAGAGAACAAGTTTATATGGACTCCTGAATGTGAGAAGAGTTTTCAGACCTTGAAGGAGAAGCTCACTACTACACCTGTACTAGCCCTGCCCGATATTCACAAGGATTTTGTTGTATATTGTGATGCCTCTCGGCAAGGTTTGGGCTGTGTACTAATGCAAGAAGGAAGAGTGATAGCTTATGCCTCAAGACAGTTGAAGGAGCATGAGCAGCGATACCCAACTCATGACCTAGAACTTGCAGCCGTGGTACATGCACTCAAGATTTGGAGACACTATCTGATAAGCAACAAGTGTGACATCTACACTGACCACAAGAGCCTGAAGTACTTCTTCACACAGGAAGATCTGAATATGAGGCAACGCAGATGGCTGGAACTCATCAAGGACTATGATCTTGAGATCCATTATCACCCAGGAAAGGCTAATGTTGTCGCTGATGCACTTAGCCGCAAAAGCTACTGCCATACCCTCATCACCAACTCTATGCCACCTGAGCTCAGGAGAGAGTTCGACGCATTCCAGCTCGAGGTAGTCTCCTATGGCATGCTAAATGAGCTTCGCGTCGAGTACAATCTCACCTCACGAATCCGTGAAGCACAAAAGAACTGTCCTGAGATAGACTATATCCGTGGTTTGATGAAGCTGGGAAGAGGCCCCGAATACCGAGAAGATGAGCAGGGAACTGTATGGTACAAAGATAGAATCTGTGTACCGACGGATTCAGCGATACGAGAAGAGATTCTGTCAGAAGGCCATGACTCCAAATATTGCATTCACCCAGGGTCAGCCAAGATGTACCATGATCTAAGGAAGCACTTCTGGTGGGAGAATATGAAGACAGACATTGCAGGGCATGTAGCCCGATGTGATACATGCAATAGAATCAAGGCCGAACATCAGAGACCAGCAGGGTTGCTACAACCAGTTGAGATACCAGAATGGAAGTGGGAGTGCATATCCATGGACTTCATAATAGGACTGCCCCGATCCGAGCATGGATATGATTCTATATGGGTAATAGTGGACCGTCTAACCAAAGTTGCACATTTTATACCGGTCAAAAGGAAATATAGAGTCGAAAAGCTAGCAGATCTGTACGTATCAAACATTTTGAAGTTACATGGGGCGCCTCTGAGTATTATATCTGACCGAGGCTCACAGTTCGTATCACAGTTCTGGAAATCCTTGCACAAGTCCATCGAAACCAAGCTCGACTATAGCACCGCATACCACCCACAAACGGATGGGCAAACATAAAGAGTGAACCAGATTCTCGAGGACATGTTACGTGCTTGTGTATTGAGGTACAAGGAAGGATGGGAGAGCTGTCTACCCCACGCCGAGTTCTCATACAACAACAGCTATCAAACAAGCCTCAAGATGTCACCGTTTGAAGCATTGTATGGGAGACCTTGTAGGACCCCACTAATGTGGTCAGAACCAGGTGAGAGGACATTCTTCGGTCCTGCTAAGATTGTGGAAGCAGAAGAAGGTGTTGCCCAAGTAAGAGAGAATTTGAGGATTGCACAGAGTAGGCAAAAGAGCTATGCAGATAGAAGACGTAGAAAGCTTGAGTTCAAGGTTGGGGATTATGTCTACCTCAAGGTATCTCCACTTCGTGGCACTGTCAGATTCCACGTAAAAGGGAAATTGGCACCAAGATATGTTGGGCCATACAAGATCTGTAAAAGGGTTGGAAAGCTTGCTTACAAGCTGGAACTACCGGAGGAATTATCTGGAGTACACCCCGTGTTCCATGTCTCGCAATTAAGGAAGTGTTTGAAGCTTCCCGAGGAGCAAGTTCCTACAGATGCATTAGACCTGCAAGACACACTTGAATACAAGGAACATCCGATCAAGATCTTGGCACGGGACACCAAAGAGACGCGAAACAAAACCATTCCGATGTGCAAGGTACAGTGGAGCAATCACACTGAAAGGGAAGCTACGTGGGAGAAAGAATCGGACTTGCGGATTATGTTTCCTTACCTCTTCGATGGGTACGTTAACTCTGAATCTCGAGGTCGAGATCCTAATGAGGGGGGAGGACTGTAACAACCCTAAAAATCCACACAACCTAAAAATCCTAACCAATTAAAATTTTTCATTTATTTATTGTGAAAACCCATTTTTCTTGTGCAAGCATATAGGTTTCATTATGAAATTGGTAAATAAAGGAGTGTAGTTTGCATTTTAATTCCATTCACATAGAATAATAACTTATGCACTATATTTGGGATTTATTGCAATTTATATTTGTATTTACTCAATATTTAAAATGGGCAATATATGTATATATACACTAAACTGAAAATAAAAAAAAGAGAAAGAGAGTTCGGCCAGCAAGCCGGCTCGAGCCCGCCCGACCTTCCTCTCCTCATCTCACCGCGCGCGGCCCACGTCGCGGCTCGGCAGCGCACGCGCGCGACCGGCACACACGCGCTCGCGCTCGCGCTCGCTGCCAACCCGGCCCCGCCTGTCAGCCACTCTCGCCTCCACTGTTCTTCTTCCTCACGAAGGCGACGCGCCAGCCGGGGGTGTCGCGCGAATGGCGTGACCCCGGTCCCACAGCCGACAGCATGGCAGAGCCCTGGACCCCGCTGTTCCCCTCCTGTCCCCTCCTTTCTTGGCCGCCAAGCGAACCCGCGCCATCCGGAGCCCTAGATCCACTCGAGCCACGGCCCTTCGATCGGCCGAGCGCAATCGAGACCGTTCGCCATTGGAGCTGGCCAAGCTCGCCTATAAATTGGAGCACCCCGAAGCCCTACCCTCATTTCCCCTCGCCGCCACCGCAGCACAGACCGGCACACCGCACCAAGCCGAGAGAGAGAGCGTAGGAGAAGGGCGGAGCAGGGGAGGAGAAGCTGCCGGAGCGCCGCCGCCGCGGAGCACGCCGGAGCCGGACACGGAGGAGAAGCCGAGCTGCGGACGAGGAGCGGCACGGCACTGCGATCGCTCTGCACGGCTCCGACTCGCCACTGCACCGCCATCCTAGCTTCACCGACACCACGGTGAGCCATCGCACGCCATGACCGAACCTTGCCCTGCTTTTGCCATGGCGTTCCACCCTCGGGACGCGCAGGCACGAGCCTATACCGGCTCGGGAAGATCACCTGCACCATGCACTCACTCGACCAGCCAAAACCCCCGGACTACAAGCTTGCTAGACCGAGAACGCAGCACGACGCGTTCTCGGCGGAGTGCGCTCACCACCGACGCGTTCCGACGCCGAATCACCCGTTCCGAGCAATCCGACTAGCACCCGTACAGGTTAGAACGTCGTGGAGCACCGCCACGACCCCCTTGAGCTAGCTACGCGGATCTAAGCGCTAGAGGAAGCCTGAATCGCCTTGGCCGCGTGCGCCGCGACCTTACCGGAGCGCCGCCGCGAGCCGTAGCCAAAAGAAGGTCATGCCATGGCTAAGTTCGCCACCAGAGTGTTGTATGCCTCTCTGGCCTCACCAATTTGACAAGACCGCATTCGATTGAACCAATACTTGGTCGTAGCCGCGATGCCGCTTTCCGCCGTCGTCGGCGACACGCCGCCGCCACAACCGAGCACCTTGGAAAGCTCGGTAGCCAAAACTGGTAGTTGGTATACCATCGCTTTAGGCCCTGGACGCGTATACATCTCCTAGAAGACCTCCTTAGCCCCGCCGGAACCTCACAGTCGCGACGACATCGCCGCCGACACGTTCCGCCTCGCCTAAGATCCGTTCCGAGTACCCCCGGTCGCCTCGCGCTGCGAAGAAAGGCCGCCGAGGTTCGCCAAGTCTGCCTCGGCACCGCCGCTAGATAGCCGAGCCCTGTCTTGCCGAAATATGGCCATCGCCGCCCTGTCACCGACCGCCACACCGGAGAGACACCGCCGCCTTGAACAGACGCCCTGGAACCCTGCTAGCACCGAATTTCCGATTCGCCCGAGCCTCCCCAGGAGAGCTCGGGAGAGCAGCCCCTTCGGCGCCCAAATTTCCGATTCGCCCGAGCCTCCGCAGGAGACCTCGGGAGAACGGCACCCTCGGGCACCCAAATTTCCGATTCGCCCGAGCCTCCGCGGGAGACCTCAGGAGAACGGCACCCTCGGCACCCAAATGTCCGATTCGCCCGAGCCTCCGCAGGAGACCTCGGGAGAACGGCACCCTCGGGCACCCAAATTTCCGATTCGCCCGAGCCTCCGCAGGAGACCTCGGGAGAACGGCACCCTCGGGCACCCAAATTTCCGATTCGCCCGAGCCTCCGCAGGAGACCTCGGGAGAACGGCACCCTCGGGCACCCAAATTTCCGATTCGCCCGAGCCTCCGCGGGAGACCTCGGGAGAACGGCACCCTCGGGCGCACCAAATCTCCGATTCGCCCGAGCCTCCCCGGGAGAGCTCGGGAGAGCGGCACCCTCGGCGCCGCGAATTTCCGATTCGCCCGAGCCCGCCGAGCTACCCCCGACCACCGCCGAGCCCCGCCGAGCTACCCCCGACCACCGCCGAGCTCCGCCGAGATACCCCCAACCACAGCCGAGCTACCACCGACCACCGCCGAGCCACGCCGAGCTACGCCAACTCCGGCAACTCTCTGGGAACCAGCATCGAACACCTGGGCGACCATCGGGTCTGTGTTCTGTTGAGGCACCACATGCCGCACTACTGGACCCGCGCGCCACATCCCGAGCTGCCCCTGATTAACCGACCAGTTTTCCCATTTTCAGAAAATAGGATAATCTTCGGAAATTCATAACTTATTCATACGATGACCAAAAATTGCGCACCATATATCAAAATTCTCAGGAAAATGAGATCTACAATCTAAGACTATGTTTGTGTGCATTTGGCTCTTTGTTTTATTGGATTTTTCTGAAATACTCTATAGGAGTCGCTGACGCGACTATTTCGTGTTCGATTTCAGAGCCGGAGGAGGATCTGACTAAGGAAGACGACCACGAGTACTTCCAAGAGCTAGGAGACGACTACGAAGGTGCCACGTCCCACCAAATCCTTAGATCCTATTACGCATTGCAAATGACATTGTTGCTATTGCTTTATGATTATGTATGGATTGGTTGCATGGTAGTATATTTGAATTACCTGCCTTGATAAGACTTTACCCTGCTATCCGCTGTTAGGTTAGCTGCTGCTTAATTTACTGTTACTCTTCCACTACTTTCTTCTTGCTATATGCTATGTGGTGGAATTGGGACGGTGTATAACTGATTATAACCACTGGGAGAGAGTGCTGCGTGCGTCTTGGGTGCGTGGTAAGGGTTGATGTCGACCAAGTGGGATGTGAGACGAGCCCATGGGGCAAGTCGTGCCGGGGGTGCAACCTGGGCATCCCCAAGCGAGATACCTGTGGCGGGTAAAGTTGTTGAGGAGGTTCCGGGTGGGATAGCCTTGGTGGTTTGAAGCCCGTGGACGGAGGTGCTGTGATGGCACGGGGAGAGTATCCCCTAAGTGGAAGATGCCTGCTTGGTCAAACCTAGGATGGACTAGTTTCAGGTTCATGGGAATCCTTTTCTACTCACTCGCTTCTGATGGGCGGGAGACGGCTGGACTACTTGGTAGGACGGTGCCACTACTGCTAGGTTGAAAGGTGATAAGGGTGGGCGGAGACGGTCGATGGGTTCCCGTTCCGTCCTAGATGCACAGTACCACTGGATGGGCCCGGTACTGTGTCTCCCAGTCTCAGCATAACGGTGTAGGATCCGGAATATCCCAGGGCTGAGTGGTAGGGTGGCATCGACCTAGGCAAGCAAGCACCCGGAATTCTGCCTAGGTGTTTGCGCAACACCTATGATGGCTAATCTTGTGGGTAGTGAAACCTCTGCAGAGTGTACGGTTGATCGATCGATACATATGCCAACCTGTTGGCTATGGACCTTTCCTGTGAAGCTTCTACTAGTGTAGTGAGTGTTCTCTTCTCCCCCTGGATGACATTTTTCCGGCAGTGTACCCGTTGTGGTAGTGTGCCGCTGAGATAGGCCCGAGAGGGAGTTGGGCCTGTCGAATGAGAGTGAGGTGTGGGTAAGTGAGGTGTGGTGATGGGAAAAGGGATGATGGTGTTAACTGGTGATAAAACTTGACTAATTAAAACATTGATTACAGCTGCATAGGAAAACCTCAGCCTATAGGTCTGCTTGTATAGCCTTGCATCCACTTTCCACAAAGCAAATGCTGCATAGGTGGGCTCCGTGGCCAGTACAAATCGTACTGATAAATTTGCTGTCAGGTGACGAGAATGAGTACGACTTCGAGGGAGATGATGACGAGGAATAGGGTCGCGTGCTACACTCAAGTTGGCCGTGAAGGATGAATCGCTTCCGCATCTTCTAAAGCTTCTCTGATTGTTGATTCCGCCAGTGTGGCGATGTAATAAATACTTATGTAAGACTTATTTACCGTTGTATGGATCCTGGTGTCAACTGAGATATGGGTAATTTCATGGATTATCCCAAGCAATCTGTTGAATTACAATTCGAGCCTGTGGAGCCGACCCTTACGGTTTCACGGGCGCGTGTGTCGCAGTTGCGCAGGTATGGTGCGCATGGCTGGTGTGGATCCGGCGTGATCACACAGCATGGCACATGCGCTGGCACTGGACACACGGACGTGGCCAAGAGGGGACGTTCCTGGCTTGGGATTGATCGACGAGGACGTCGATCTCTTAAGGGGGTGAGGATGTAACATCCCGGCCCAGGGCTTAATAGGATTGATAGGATACTCATACCAACAAGTTGCAACTTCTTTTCCGGAAGCCCATCTGCAAAGAACTCCAAGGTTAAGCGAGCTTGGCCCTGGAGTGATGGGTGACCGACCGGGGAGTTCTTCCCGGGTGCGCATGAGTGAGGACAAAGTGCGCAGAAAAGACTGGTGTTGGTCTGTGAGGGCAGTCTATATCCTAGTTAAGCTGCCAAATGTAAGCGATCCCGGCCTCAGGGAGGCGGGACGTTACAGTTAATAACAACCATACAGTTGTGTCTAACATGTATTTTGTAGGAATATGTTTGAATGTTATGTCACATTGCATCAGAAGAATGTGTTCCTCAATGTTTATGGAAACGTGACCAAGGACTAAATAATGAAGAGACTTCAAATCGTCGAGTGTTGCCAAATTGGTATTTGAGTTGCTATGTTTCTGGTGTTTGAATTTTTTGATATAGAGAGGCTAGTACTCATACACCAATTTTGGATATAGAGAGGCTAGTTTGTCGAGTGTCGAACTAAGAGCTGCTATATTCAGGTGTTTAAATTTTTAGATAATTTTAAACAACAATCTTATACAACCAACTAATACAATTAAAAAGATTAACTTAGAAGAGAACAATTCATAATTTTTTCTATATTCATAACGACATACTCCCTCCGTTTCAATTTATAAGTCATTTGACCTTTTTGCCCCAAACTAACCATTCGTCTTATTCAAAAATTTATGCAAAATATGACATTTTTTGTTATAACCTGCTTTATTAATAAAAGTTCTTCAATAATAAGTTAAGCGTAACTCTTTTTTGCAAATTTTTTGAATAAGACAAGTGGTCAAATTTAGGGTTGAAAAAGTCAAACTGACTTATAATTTGTGACGGATTAAGTAATTGTTTATCACATGAACAACTACAAAAAATCAAGTATCTAAAATATAAAAAAGTAAAAAAGAATACCAGTCGTTGACATTAATGTTGGCTTAAAAATTATTAATCTAGATGTTGGCTATGAGTTATCGCTAGGAGGATCAAGAGATGATTCATGTAAGAAAATTTGGAGACTTAATGTCAATTAAGGTTTTTTGGTGGGGTTTGCTCCATGAATTCGTACAAAATGTTCATTACCAGCGCCATACCGAGCCAATTTCATTATGTGATATATGTGGAGCTAAGAGAGTCTTTACAACATATATTCTTACTAAATGCACCATTACAAAGATGTTTCGGCGGCAGGAGCAAAACTCCCAAGACTAGACCCTCACATCTAGGCGAGTGATATCTTTGCTGGCTGATGTATGCTCTAACAAGGATCATAGTATCTTTCATTCCTTATCTCTTATATAATCCTAAACCCCGCTACAAGTTCATCTTAACATGCAAGCCATATACACACGTACCCCACTAGCATATATACAATAAAGACACATATATATTCATGTAAACTATCCACGTAAGTAAGCTATACATCATCCACTAGCATGTGTATATTTGTCCAAATCATCAAACTGTCCACATCAGTGAACCACATGATCCACTAGTATGTAGTTATTTGTCCACATTAGCTTATCGCACAATTCATTAAAAGTTATTCATGATTCTTGTAACAACGCACGAGATATGTTTTTTGTTACTAGTATGTACTCATTGTGGATGCAAAAGGAACAAACTTAGCCACAGAGAGATCCAACTGCCATTAACGAATGGAGTACGACGAACAATTGATACAACAGATGACATCTGACAGGACAACTCAGTCAATCCCAGAGGAGGCACGTTGGAGTGGAGATAGAGAAAAATGGTGTGCACCATAGGAAGGGTGAGTCAGCAGCTATACGAATGGGGCATTCTACATGGAGGCATGGTCAGGGAGTGATAGGGGATGTCCTTGCAGATCTTGGGGGACTTTTGGCGCAGGGGGATGTTAACGATGGAGGCAGGCTTTAACAAGCTAGGGCGAAGTAGGTTTTTTTTTTTAATATTTTTTTAGAAAGATGGGTGAGACTATTTTAAAACCGGACAACAAGAGCTGATGAGGCTGTAGGAGGTAAGGGACAATCAAATATGGAGCATTGTGCCAATCACCAGGAGATATATGAGTTTAGACTATCTCCAACAATCTTACCCAAACACAAGACCCATATGGGTGACGCACAATAGAAGTGCCGGTGACCCCATATCCTTGCCTCTCCAACAGCCGACGCAGTCCATCCTCTTCCCTTCCACGTCTCGCGGCAGCAGCGGGGCCACTCTCTCTCCCACGTGAAGTCCGCCCGCTCCTACGGACGCTGGCGGCGAGGGGCTCGGCCACGCGCTCGTCCATATGGTTGCGGCGCGGGGCTCGGCCATGTGCTTGAAAGACCCTAGTTTGATTCTGATAATTGATGAAACCTATCTACTAACTTAAGTGCTAAGTGTGTGTAGCCTAAAAGAGGTTAGTGATAGGAGGAAGATGACATGAGCTAAACAAAAGATCAAGTCTTGGAAAGGTGAAAGCAAAGGATCAAAGAGTTAGAGGCAAAGGTAAAAGGATAGGGCTCTTTGTTTCGGTGATCAAGGCACTTAGTGAGTGCGACCATATTTATGATAGATGGCCGAACTATTAAGAGGGGAATTATTTCGTGAACCCGATCGGCAAGTGCTCTAGATTGCATATTAGTTGCATACTCTTGAACCTAACATAGAGAGACTAACTTCGCCTTACAAATGTGTTCAAAACCTGCTAACATACATGCCAAATAATGTGGAACACTTAGATGTTAGCACTTGAGAGCAAGGGCGGAGAGAAGCACTCGAGAGTGGCTTTCTACTGTGCACCGGACGCGTCCAGTGTGAATACCGGACATGTCTGATGTGAATACCGGACGCGTTCGGTGTGATCTGTGAGCTCTCGGGTTGCTCGGTGAATTTTTCACCGGATGCAAGTTTGAGAGCACCGGTCGCGACGCAATCACTGTTCATGCGTCCGGTGTACACAATGCTAACTTAGAAAATCTGATTGCGTAGCATCGGACACTGGGGTGCATCCGGTGGGGCAACACCGGACGCGTCCGGTGTGGGAAAACACTTTCTGGAACCTCTCTGGTCGCACAACGGATACTGGTGTCTAGGTGTCCGGTGCGATACCGGACACGTCCGGTGTGGAGGCACGCGACAATTGAACTTCAACGGCTAGTACAAGTGTCTGCTGGGGGAACACCGGACATCCAGTGGACGAATACTGGACGCGTCCGGTGTGAACTGAAGAGCGTCCGGTGTGCCCGATTTCAGCACATAACGGTTGGAATTTTGAAGGTGCTTATAAATAGGAGTGTGACTGGCTTGAGGCTTTATCTCTTACGTATTTTGATCTTCCTAAGCCTCTAAAAGGTCCTAGTATGGCTAGAGGGGGTGAATAGCCTAAATAAAAATTCTACAAAGTACTTAAGCACAAGGTTAGTATGACAAACGGCGAAATGTGCAAAGCTAATGCAGCAACTAACCTAGGCAAGTCACCTACACAATTCTACTATTTCTATGCTGACTAAGCCACTCAACTAACTAGGCACTAAGCAAGCAACAAAAAACACAAGAGCAACTAGGTACAAAGGCTAACTTGCACAAAGTAGAGGAGAGGGCTTGTTTGTTATATCTTTGCCTTATGTCGAATTTGCCAATCACTGGAAAATGAACAAATCACTCACACGATGGTGAGGAGCACAATGAAGTCCAAAGAAGCCGACACAATCGATTTTTCCCCGGGGTTCACGTGCTTACCGGCACGATACGTCCCCGTTGTGTCGACTTCAACCGGTGGTCCGGTGGCTAATCGGTATCACACACCGAGCCAACACAAGGCGCCACAAGGACCTACCACGAAGGAAGTAACTCAATGACATGAGTAATCCACTAAGTTACCTTTGAGCACTCCGCTCGGGGTAGGCACGAACCCCTCATAATCCACCGGTGTGAGCAAGCACAATCACCAAGCTTCTCCGCACCTTCTCCACCTCCAAACCGGTTAGGTGACGGCAATCACCAAGAGTAACAAGAATTACTCCGCCACCAAGCCATCAAGTGCACTAGGATGCAAGATGATGATCACTACACTTGATTCACTCTCTCTCAATCAAAATCTTGAGTTGAATCAAAGGGAGAGAGATGGAGGGAGTGTGCTAGGCTCACAAGAGGCTTAGGAAGATCAAAATACGCAAGGGAGAGAGCCCCAAGCCAGCCACACTCCTATTTATAAGCACTCTCAAAATTCCAACCGTTATGTGCTGAAAACGGGCACACCGGACGGACTCCAGTTCACACCGGACGTGTCCGGTATTCGTCTGGTGGATGTCCGGTGTTCCCCCAGCAGACACGTGTACTAGCCGTTGAAGTTCAATTGTCGCGCGCCTCCACATCGGACGCATCCGGTATTCGCACCGGATGCCCAGACACCAGTGTTCGGTGTGCGACCAGAGAGGTTCCAGAAAGCGTTTTCCCACACCGGACGCGTCCGGTGTTGCCCCACCGGACGCACCCCAGTGTCCGGTGCTACGCAGTTAGATTTTCTAAGTTAGCACTGTGTACACCGGACGCATGAACAGTCATTGCGTCGCGTCCGGTGCTCTCAAACGTGCGTCCGGTGAAAAATTTACCGAGCAACCCGAGAGCTCACAGATCACACCGGACGCGTCCGGTATTCACATCGGACATGTCCGGTATTCACACCGGACGCGTCCGGTGCAGCGTCTGGTGCATAGCAGAAAGCCACTCTCGAGTGCTTCTCTCTGCCCTGCTCTCAGGTGCTAACATCTAAGTGTTCCACATTATTTGGCACGTATGTTAGCAGGTTTTGAACACATTTGCAAGGCAAAGTTAGTCTCTCTAGGTTAGGTTCAAGTCTATGCAACTAATATGCAACCTAGAGCACTTGCCGACATGGTTCACGAAATAATTCCCCTTTTAATAGTCCGGCTATCTATCCTAAATGTGATCGCACTCACTAAGTGCCTTGATCACCGAAACAAAAGAGCTCCTATCTTTTTACCTTAGCCTCTAGCTTCTTGTTCCTTTGCTTTTCACCAATTCATCACTTGATCTCCACTTGAGCACCATATCATCTCCCACTAACCTCTTTTGGGCTACACACACTTAGCACTTAGGTTAGTAGCTAGGTTTCATCAATTACCAAAACCAAACTAGGATTTTTCAATCTCCCCCTTTTTTGTAATTGATGACAACCCTTTTACAAAAGAAATATGCATTAAAGTTTTGAACTTATCATGTTTGTCCATGAGTAGATCATGAAAGGATTTGGACAACCATTACAAGTTCTATTTTGGTAGGATTAGCTCCCCCTTTTACCAAAATTGTGCTAAGGTGTATAGAAGGGACCTTTGAAGCGTGATACCATCGGAGTTGCCATATACACCATCCTTAGCACCTTAGTAATTAGAAGATCATAAATACTAGAGCATACCATGAGATCACATTATAAACAAGCTCTAGTTACCACTTGTAGGCACAAGACCAACTAGTTACTCCTACACATGCTAGTTGTTCAAATCATCATTCAAGTCCTACTACTAGAAATACACCACACAAGCATGTATATGAAAGTAAATACATGTGCAATGAGCAAGTCATATGATTAATGCACATCCAAATGCAACAACTTGTATATGAGCTTGCTCCCCCTACTTGTGTGCTTCAAAAGTTTAAGTACCCCTTTCCTTTGACCTATTGCTCTCCCATCATCGGCCTAATGATGGTTCATTGTGCATTCTCTTTCTTTTATAACTTTCTCTCCTCCTTTGTCAATAATTTCACAAAAAAGGTTAATTTTAGTGGAGAGAGTAAGTTAAGTGCATTTGATTTAGAAAGAGAGTTAATTTATCACTTTAGCTCAATCTAGTGCATTTGCCTAGGATATATAACTAAGTTTGATCCAAGGACAAGCTTCTTCACGCCACTAGGGGTTATCTTTCCCATGTTAAGTTATACACCTTGAGCTCATGAACTAGATTGAACACTTGGGGATTAAGCACATACACATGTCATATGTTACCACTAGGCCATACAAGCAAGAAAAGCAATAGTGGTAGCATATATACATCAAAATAATTTGTTTTCCATGAATGATCCTAAGTTATCAAGAGTATGTCTATATGCTCTAAACATGTCCTAGCAAGTATGAATGATATGTCAAACAATTTTACCTTACTTTGTCGGAGTAGAGGCATGTCATATGTGTGTGGGGTGGTCTCAACTCATATTGGAGAAATTAAGAATATTCAATTCATTCCTCACCTTGCAAAACCTTTTCTCATCTATTGGCTTGGTGAGTATGTCGGCTAATTGATCATCGGTTCCAATGCTTTGAATGTCAATGTCACCCTTTTGTTGATGATCCCGAATAAAGTGGAGCCTCACATCAATGTGCTTGGTTCTTTGATGTTAAACCGGATTGCTGGTTAGCTTGACGGCACTTTCATTGTCACATAGTGAAAGGTCGGCTAGAAGGGGGAGGGGTGAATAGCCTATAAAAATTCTACAAACAACACTTGGCGCAAAAGGGTTAGACAATTAAACGGCGAAGCGAATTTTGCGCTAGCGTACTAAAAATGCAAGCCACCTAACCATTCTAGGCTATTGTCTCTAATTCACACATAGGAGGTTAAGTCACTACTTTACTCTACTCCTAGGTGAGCAACTATAACGAGAACACTAGAACAAAAGTAAATGCTCAAATGTAAAAGGTAGAGAGGTGATTTTATACCGCTGGCGTCGAGATGATAAATCAATCAATCAATCACAATATGAATCCTCGATAGAGAGAGTTGACACATGATTTTTTACCGAGGTTCACTTGCTTGCTGGCAAGCTACTCCTCGTTGTAGCGATACACCCACTTGGCGGTTCACGCGCTAATTGACATCACATGCCAAACCCTTCTCAAGGGTGCTGCACAACCAACACAAGATGGGGATCCACCAAGCTACGAGCAATCCACTGGAGTAGCCAATTTGTGATCTCCCGCAGGGTAGGCTCAAAGACCCCTCACAGATCACCTATCGGAGGTGGAGACAATCACCAACTCCCCTCAACGATCCTCGCAGCTCCAAGCTGTCTAGGAGTCGGCAAACTCCAAGAGTAATAAGAGAATCCGCTGCGGAATACACTCACCAAGTGCCTCTAGATGAATACACTCAAGCAATGCACTTGATGCTCTCCAATCTCACCAAATGATGATCTCAATCAAGTGGAATGTGTGAGAGAGGAGTGGAGAGGCTCACTAGATTGCTATGTCAATGAAAATGTCCAAGAGAGAGAGCACAAGCCGGCCACTCCACTACTTGTAGCCCCCACTCAAAGATTCAACTATTACTCACTGTTTTCGGGGGCACCGGACGCTCCTTTAGTACACATCGGACACGTCCGGTGCGGCGTCCGGTGTATCGCCCAGCGACACGTATACTAGCCGTTTGAATTCGCCTGCTGCGCGCGCTCACACCGAACGCGGAGCCGTCACACCGGACGCTCCGACGCCAGTGTCCGGTGCGGTTCCGGAGAGGTTCCAGAGAGCACAAATGCTCACCGGACCCTCCTCGGCGTCCGCTGCATCAACGGTCAACTGCTGCTCGCCACGTCAGAGGCACCGGACGCTGGAACAGTGTTCCCAGCGCGTCTGGTGAAAACTTGACCGAACCGACCTGAGAGCACAGGGTTCACACCGGACGCGTCTGGTGCTATTCCACCGGATGCTCCCAGCATCCGGTGCACACATTTTTGCACCTTTTCAAAGAGTTAGCCACCGGACAACTTCGACAAGTTTTCGGTGCACTTTTCTATACTGTGAAATCACCGAAAAACACTGAATATGAACCCCTCTCTACCACTCAAACATCACCCCATTTCCAAATGCGCTAACACTCCAAAGTGTCTCACATTTTAGTGCACGTGTGTTAGCCTTTTCCAAAGAGTTTCCACGGGTTTTGTTAGTGTTACTAGCATCTACATGCATATGCATTGAATATGAACACCTAGTGGCACTTTGATAACCGCATTTCACAAACGATTTCTTCTCTCTTGATAGTACGGCTATCTATTCTAAATGTGATCACTCTCTCTATACAGTCTTGATCACCAAAAGCAAAAGAGCTCCTATTGGTTATACCTTTGCCTTGAGCTCCTAGCTTTTCACCATCTTCCTTCTCATCTCTTGATGAAGCTTGTGGACACCTTTGATGATGGACTTATACCATTTGCATGGATGCCGTCATTAGGGCTTTCTCTTCTTGTTGATGGACTTACACCATTTGCATGGATCCCGTCATTGCCCTACACTTGTGGCCTCCACCGACCTGGTCCTTTGCTCCATCTTGTTGTTTGCTAATTAATCTCATGAAACACTTAGAGGAAACATTAGCAAACTAAGTTTCATCAATTACCCAAAACCAAACATGGGCTTTCACATAGCAATGGCACTTTCTTGAAGTTGATTCCATAATCTCTCAAAGTTACCTTCATCCACAAGATTTGAAACTTCCCGCAATAATGTATTCGGTCTCGGCGGTGGAGAGTGCTATGCTATTTTGCTTTTAAGTGTTGAGAGACAACTGATTAGGTCAAATGAGAATCTTCCTTATAACAGATAGGAACAGAAGTGTGGGCTAGTAGCTTATCAACTCAAGCCTCTGTACACCTATCAGCCGCGCAGGATATATTGCATGTATCACCACTTGAGAAGTGTCTTTAAGTGCCAGATCTGACACACTCCAAGTATTCAGTGTGAGTCGTAGACCGGAAAGAATTGTGTTACTCAATGGACCACAATAAGATGGTACAAAGTACAATGGAGTCAGCATTCAGAAGGAAAAGCTACCTAGGAAACACAGAGTTGACTATCTAAAAAGCTTTCCTGAGTTCTTTGCCACTCTTTAGACGTAAATTGTCCTTTTCAAGTCTGGAGATAAGCAAACCCCCCTACTTGCTCTATAGTCAAGTTTGAAAAATATTTATTTGACACATTTTCTTTTCCATTATTCAATCTAAGGCCTTAGCCATTTGTTAAATCTCGAGATGAGATTTATTTAAGGGGGAAAGGATGTAACACCTCTGGTGTTACTGTAACTAAAACCTACCATGTCATCATGATTGCATGCAAATCATCTCGCATAAACCCATTATTACTGTGCATCACTGAAATAATGTTTATTTCCACATATGGTTGTGCATGGGTAATTTAGAGTGATTTGGTTATATAATTACTTGTTTGTGTATATATGATTAAATCAAATTAGGGATTCAAACCAAAATCAATTAAAGACCCTAAATCGGATTCAAAATCCTAATTTAAAAACTAAATAGAATTAAGGGTTGGGCCTTAAGCAAAAGTTGTGAATCTTTAAAAGTTGAGCAACTTCTATTTTGAGCAATTTTGAAGTTATTAAAAATAATTTCACATAAAACCTTAATCTATGCTTTAAAGTTTAAATTTGAAATGCAAATTCAAAAACTAGCAAGAGTCTGATGATGGTTCCTTAATAAAAGTTTTAGCCCTTTCAAAATGGAACAACTTTCATTTTTGAAGATTTTGAAGTTATCAAGTGGAATTTCAAATTATGCACTAACAAGTGTTTTGAAATTCAAATTTGAAATCCAACTTCAAAAGTTATCGAGAATCTGACGAAAACTATTATAATGAAAGTTGTAGGGCTTGTCAAGTGAAACAACTTTTATTTTTGTGTATTTTCAAGTTATTGATAAGAAATTTGGGAATTGGATTGGATTTCAAATGAAATTCAAAATAAACATTATCCCCTTTTGAATTATTCAAAATTCATTCGAAATTTAAAAATGGCCCTAAAAGTAGAGTTGTTCATCACAGAATTTACTACAACTCTTATTAGGGAAAATTTTCTAGTTGGCATGTGAAATACAAAGTAATTCATGAAAATAGTTTTTAGGGGTACTGTTGCTACAGTGATTCACCCCTCCCTTTTTGCTGTTCGCGTGTGGGCGTCCGGCCGGTCGCTGTGCCGGCGCCGCCCGTGCCATCCGGCTGCCTGTCGCCGGCTTGTCGGGGTCGTGGGGGGCCCCGTGATGCTATCGACCATCCTCGCCACCCTCCCGCTCGCTTATAAAGCCCATAGTTGTCGTTTTCTCCCTAATCTCCTCCATGGCCGCCACCGTCGAGCTTCGGTTCATTGACGAATTCGTCGTGCACAAGCCACCTCCACCCTCTCCATATTCCAGGACCGTAGCTTAGCTCTTTGCGCATCGATTGAACCCGGTGGTGCAGCCCCTCGTTGCCGGAGTCACTGGCGGGGCCTGGTTCTTCCATGCGGACGACCGCGGCGCCGCCGCGGGCATTCCCTCCACGGCCAGCTCGCTGTGGTGAGATTATCCTCTTGATGTAGGATGTCCTTGAGCCTTCGTGTCTCCCTGAAGCAGCTGTACTCGGCCTTTTTGCCTTTGATGCACAGCACTCACCGGAACGGGCTCGGAGCCACCGGAGTAAGCCGCTGAGCCGCCCTCACCATCAAACTCCCTGCTCCGATCTGCCTGTACCTTGACCGAGGTGAGCATCAGCGTGCCCATCAGCTCTTAGTACTTTAATTGCCCTCTATTTAAACTCTACCACCTTACTCTTGCCGGAACGCGGCTGCGCCACCATGCACAGCATGCCGAGCCGCCGTGGCCATCCCTAGGCCTCGCCCCGATCGTCCTACCTCCCGACCTAGTGTGTAGATGTGTCCGTGAGGACGTGGGGTTCATGGCAACGCCTTCCCCATCGCCGTTGAGCTCCCCTCGGTGAAACCGAGCCGGCCGTGTGCTGCCCGTCATGATCTGTGTGAAAGAGGTAGGAGGGGCCGGCGTTTGAGAAGGAGAAGAAAGGCAGGGGGCTAGGTGCAAGGTTGCTGACTCAGATGAATAGTACGCTCTGGGGTGCGGGTTGAGGATTGGAAACTTGGAGGGGGTTTCGGTAAAATGGCTAAGGCACGGCCGAGCAGGCCTCTGTTGGACCGGCCAACCTCGGTTGGGCCGGTTCGGGCCGAAACGAGGTTTTCCATTTTCGTTGTGAGTAAAATTGTGTTTTCCAATTTCCTGATGATATGAATAGTGTTGTACAATGTTATTTTCGTAGGGAATTATTCCCTGCTCCAAAAATCATGAAACTAATTATGTATACTCTTTGCAGTATATAGTATTTATTAAAAATGTCAAATAAAAGTTTGGATACTTTCTGTAGGAAATAAAAATGTGCCTTTAATTGATAAATAGAAATTCCATGATTTTTCTAGGCAAAATATATATCCAAAAATCATGAAATTTAACTGGAAACTATTTTAGGCTGAGTTCTATCTGTAGAAAAAGTTTAGGCTCAGTTTGAAATAGTTATTTATGATTACTTTATGATCCATAGATTAATTAGTAAAACAAATAGAAAACCCTAATCAATTAGGTGTTGTGTGACTTTGGGATCGATTGTCTACCATGGGTCGTTCACTATAGTGATCCTCGGCACTTTGACTATTGAATTACAGTAGGAGTGGAACAGCTGTGCAACGGCTTTCTACGATTGTTAAAGCGAAATATTAAAGTAATACTCGATAGGTTAGTTTTGTCGGCTTGCAACTTTATCGTGAAGAAAAGTTGTACTCAACTTTCTAAATGAAGTTTACTTTCTAAGTAATTCACAGTTTAGTGCATCCCATGCATCATGGCATACATATCATCATGTTAAACCTGAATTATTATTTCGTGTAGTAAACGCGCAGTAATTATTATCGGAAGCAAGTCCCGAGTAAGGTCTTCACTCAGTGGACGTGGATATTTCTTGGCGAATTGACTTTAGAGTACTATCTGCTCCAAGCAACAGGCAAGCCCCGGTGCATTCAGCCCTTTCCTTGTGATTTAAAAAATGTTTATAACTTGAGTTAATCTACTGCATTAAGTTGATAGGAGTTGAGTGATAACCCAATTGATGCATTACCAACCTTGACCACTAAAATATCTGAAACCCATGTTAAAATAAAATGTTTGAAAATGTTTAGCCCTGCTTGAATAATTTAGATTTGCATAAAATGTTATTTTTGAGCTATTGTTATATATATTGATTAATTCATGAAAAAGGAAATTGGTAATATTCTCGTTCGGTGCCTGTGCACCTGATCAGTATTGTTGACAGTTACTAACGCTATCAAAAGAGTGTAGCCAAATCTATCCTCTAGCAGTGGTAACAATACTTCTCAACACAATCACTGGGATTGTCAATCCCTATGCTCAAAGTATGTGGTTGTTGACACTTCTAACGTTGCTACTAGGAATAAAGTTATTTCTACCAACTGCGCCAAAAATGCTATGGGTAGCTCTATAGGATAGGTGATGGGATTCTGCAAGCGCACAGAACTATCGTGTAGCACTTTACCTGGGAGTATTAGGTGTCGAATTTATATTTTCCCAAAGGAAGGCGGGGTTTGTGATTCCAAGGATCTGATAGTCAAGGATCTAAATATGGATAAATGGGGTAATAATAAGTATAACTAAGGTGGAAACACACTAGGATAAATTGAGGTAGCTCTGGAGTTTATGGGAGAACTCTAACTCAGTAAAAGATCAAGTGATTGTTATACCAAAGAGACTGCTATACCCGGGATATGCAAAGTCCTAAACTCGCCGGGGTTCGACTGATTAGGCACCGTACGTCCAAAAGCCTGCGCTGATAAAATCAGACTGTTGACGGTGGATATACCATAAAAATCCACACTCAAAACACCGTCAACAGGCTTCGGATTCAAGGAAGATCAACATAACATGAACATATTTTTATCAATAACTAGTTCCACTTGTACTCTTAAGCTTTGAATGCAGGGAAGATAAAACAAAGCAGAAATGAACACTTGGAGCCCAATATCATGGTTCGGCCAAACCACAAATTTGGGAACCAAGTCATGACACTTCAACAAATGACATAAGGAAGCAAATAGAAGAGATTGGAGCACCTGGAGGGCCCGAAGGTGGTTCGACCGAACCACATGTGGGGCCCACCAGGGCTCTGCTGACATGGCATGATCCGTGTGACTTCCTATCTAGCTCAATTCCACCTTTGGATCAAAGCTGTGTTTCCAATCAACGGTGGAAGATTAAAGCACATGGATCAAGGCGTGAACCGACAAAATTAAGACAAACCAAGTACACAGCCATACTCTATGACAGATGGGGACACTGGTGGTGGGCCCACCTTGCCATAGGTGGTTCGGCCGTACCACCCATGGTGGGCCTAGGTCACCGACGTGCTCCACCGCCTTCCTGCATGCTTCCCACGTGATGGTTTTGCCATTGCCGTCCATTCAAGTCAGTTTCAATGACGATTTATCCAAGGGCCAAGGTGGAAAGGCACACAGATCGCTGACGTGGCACCCCTCCATCTTCCCCTATAAATAGAGGCAGCTTCCACCCTCTCAAGACATGATTCATTGAAGATATAAGTGAAGAAGTAGTGTAGTTCCACCTTTAGTAGTAGTTGTAGTCTAGTGTGGGAGTTAGAGTTGAGTCGAGCTGCGCTCGGGGTCTCCGGAGTCGTCTACTGGAGAGTCTGGTATAGCTCTTTTATCTTTCTCTTTCTGTAAGACTTATCTACTTTAATATATTATTCTTGCTTTACTTTACTAAGTCTTACTTAGTGCATTACTTTAATAGTATTGTTGTGACTTATCATATTACTTGGTCGGTTTGCATTAGATTATGATCCTGTAACCAGCTCACATGTGTAGTTCATCGCCTGTCATAGGGTGCTCTAGTTGCCTTGATCACTGCTAGAGTAGTAAGGCTTAGTGTAAGCGTGGTGCTTAGACTAGATCTTGCCTTTGAATGCCGCTTATCGCACGGATTGTTTGTGGGTGCTAGCAGGTGGTGATAGCCCTGTCTAGTCTTAGTATCCCTCCACGTGTTTTAGGCAAGTTCTTAAAAGGTAGGCTCCCATAAGAGAGTAGGCGCTTCGGGTAGAGGTTATATCCTCTATTGTCTCGCACTACCCCCTGTACACCGGAAGTAAGGTAGCAGTCTTAGTGTACTTCGTCCATTTGATAGGATAGATCACAGGAGTAAAGTTTGAATCACAGGAACCTTTCTCACTCGTTGTCATCCCACCTAGCTAAACTACACTAGTTATCTTTTAGTTTTTCATTTGTTATCTTTGAATCATCACCTTCCTATCATGCTTCGATTACCCCCTCTGCACTAGTTGTGCTAAGTTGAGATAGATTTAAGGATCTCATTCTATTAACATTTCTAGCAATCGCTTTCCCTTGGGATAAAATAAATAACGATACCTTGGAATACTCCCGGGTGAAGTGCTACAGCGGTATATTCTGTGCGCTTGCAAAATTATCCAATAGACATAAGAAATAACCCCAGGCACTTCTGGCGCCGTTATCAAAGATAGCCTAACACCCTGTCTTTGGTAGTTGCGCTAAGAAGTGTCAACACAGACCGAACATGGTGGAATCCAGAGGATTCTAGGGCTGTCACCACCTAGGACGTACCACTACTATCCATGGGTCTAGCCGCACTCAAGGGTATGCTATAGCCTAAGTACCACGTTTAATCTATAAAACTTACTACTCTAACTTGAGCTCAAGAATTAGAGCACTCTAACCAAGCAATGAGCAAGTATACAGCTACTTAAAGTATAACAATAAATAAATGAAGAAGGGGATCTTTATTACCGATAAGAGTGAACAACACCGCAGAGGAGGTCGCCGACAAACCCGGCTCCTCCGCAGACATCCTCCTTCTCCCGACTTCTCTCTTACTACTCTACTCTTCTCTAGCTAGCACTATTCCTAAGAGCAGAGCTTCGCTAGAGAGAGAGAGCAGGAACTACTTCTGACTTATAGAATGAGCTGAATCTCTAGTGGTTTCTATTTACAAGTGAGGATTCAAGTCCTATTTATAGTGTAGGAGAGTTCCAGGGGTACTTGTAGGGGTCCTGGAGGTCGGTGGCGCGAAGTGGCAGGGTGGGCGCCGTGCTAGGGGGCGGGCGCCCCCTTGGATCCACCGCCTTGCATCCTACGGCCCTCCTTCACCCTCAAGGGCGGTTGCAAGGTCGATTGGAGCTCAGGATTGGTGGTTTTCAACCCCGGGTGGACGACATGTGGGTCCGTCGATCCATGGCACATCACTTGATCACCGTTGGATGAAAACCGACTTCATTTGATGGCTTGGATGACTCTTGGACACCATCCCTCGGATTGTGGACGTGGCACTCACTTTGGACAGGGCGGGCACCCTGTTGATAGGGCCACCGGATCCTCGTGTCTTGTCTCTGAGCCGTTGATGTTGTTTCAACGTGCCATAGGCCATTTGGGAGGATGGCACATGGATCCGTGAGGTGCCATGCCAATTTGGCGCCATTCATAGGGCTGGCACCCTATGTAGGGGGCGGGCGCCCCCTCTGGCTCCCATGTGGCAGCTGAGGTGTCTTGGTATGCTTCGTTTTTACCTGATTTCACCATTTTTCCTGCATACACAAGATTTCTCCAAGGACATGTGGAACTAGGTAAGTTTCAAGGTGAGTCCTTTGCATTTCATGTGGTTTTACCTTGATTATGGGTGAAATGTTGACGGTAAAATAGGGTGTTAGCGACCGTCAACAAGTACATTATCACCGACGAGAAGGGATTTCCTGCTCGGTGATCGTAGCTTGGGTTAGAGTCCCAACACATTGTCACCGACAGAAAAGGGATTCAAAAACCGTTAGGACAATTGTACTTGGATTAGAGTCCCAATGCATTATCGCTGACGGAAAAAGGAATTAGGGACCATTCGTTGTAGGCCTGCTGGATCGAGACTTTGCAACTAGCCACATACTCCGGGAAGCCCTGACTCCGGTGGCTCTGCTACTTGAACCGACAACCACACACTGGGAGTGTAGAGATGGTGAGAGTAGCGTGTACCCTCGTGGCCGTTGTGCCTGGAGACGAGAGGAGTACTGTGCTCTCGGGTGGCGTAGGACCGGTTCAGGTTTTGGAAAAGCCGTGGTAGACGGGGTTGGTATATGCAAGCTTAAGTGCTACATATGCAGTGTGGATAGGGATCCCCAGCTGGGTATTAATCAATTTGAATCGTCGTTGCTCCTCGGTTATGGAGACTTGATCCTTCGACCATTCAATGAAGAGTGGTTCAGAACTAGGATGTTTTTGAATGGATAAAGTAATTGAAAGAATGAGGATACATGTGAATGAACTTGGAGGTATGGTTAATGAATAAAATAATGTTGAGATATAATATTAAAAATAGGATTAGTGTTTCTTTTCTGCAAAACACTTTGACTCTTGCTAAACCTTACCTTGACTCCCCTCAGCCTGCATTCTTGAGTCTTCTCCCCAATTTCTTTAGCCGGGTAAGTCTTGCGGAGTACCCCATGCACTCAGGGTTTGTTAACACCCTGTTGCAGGTGAGTCGAGAGGACAGTTCTACGTGGGATCGTGCCGGTTGAAGGATCGTGCATGGAAGAAGATATGTATTTGAATTAACCCTTGGGCAGGGTGTCTAGTTGTATACTGCTACTCCACTATGAAACTCTGGTTCGAGATAATATAATTTATATTTGTGAACCTATGGTTATGTAATTCTTCCGCACTCTTACTCTGATTAATATTAATTGTGTAAACTGTTGTAATACTTGTAAGGTCTTTACAATGAAATCCTCGGGTGAATCAGGGTTTCCAAAGAAACCCAGCAGGCCACCCAGGTTGAGGGGAAATCATTGCCAAGCTTCATTGCCAAGTTTCTGAGTTTTATTTTGAAAACTTATAAAAACTCCGTAATGTTGGTACTGTGACGAATTTGCTACATAGTGCTTGACTCGATTGTTCTATCTTTCAATTGCTCAAAACTTATGCAAGAACTGTAAAGCTCCATAGTTAAAGGTAAAATGGGTAAGTCTGAAGGTTAGAGCAGTTATTGTTTAAACCGGAGGAGAATCTCTGTTTGAACGCATGTGTACTTGCAAGATATGAAAGCCTTGTAGCAACTCCTGATCCAAATACTTTGGTGAATTAGGCTTAGTTTGTTTGCCAAGGGACTGGCAAACAGGTAAGCTTGGGGGTGTTGTTGACGGTGGATAACGTCAACTTTTATTAGAACTTTAGACACGAAAGGATATATGAATATACACTAGTCTTGGGTTTTAACTGAGAATTTCCACGAGTTTTGCATATTCTGTATTTTTCAGGGGATTATCCAGAAAAGCTTAGGAGAGGGATTAAAGTGCTTAATTATCACGAAGCTTAACCGCGAAGGAAACATCATCATCAGGATGTGGGAAGAGTGTAGAAGGCACTCGAAGCAACCGGGGCCCCACCTGGCAGGAGTGAGTTATGGCCAAAATACTCAAGCCTACTCGTGGAGTCCTAAATTAGATTCGAACTTATATATCTTTTTATTAGGAACTCCAAATAATGCAAATAATATATGTATTTTGATCAGCGCGACGAGCTCTCTGCAATGGTGTAGTCCATTTTATTATTTGAGATACTTTTATGTTGTGAAAACTCGGATATTCCTGCAACATATTGGAAAACACCAAAACTCGTGGAACTTGTTAATTAAAGAATATTTTTCTATGATGTTCCATGGATTTATATTATTATTGGTGGTATAAAATGTGACTTAAGGACCGCCAACAAGACCCTCACACTTAGTCCTTTGCTCGTCCTCGAGTAAAGGTTTAAAGGACTAAGATGGGTCATCTCCTTGATATATAACCTGCATACAAGATATTCCAAGCTTCACCTGCACTTGTGAACTTCATAGTGTCTACCACATTTTCTTGGGTAATTGAATAATGGAACAACATGGATTCAAATCCCCTTGCATCAGTTAGCTCAGAAACTTGGATTTTGAAAAAGAAAAGATAGCCTTGCTCCTCAAATGATACTCTCAAATCGCTCATATATGTGTCTGGTTCCTCACCAAGGCATTTTGGAATTGCCTTCTTTCATAACCCATCTTTAAAGATTTTGAGTGGAGTTTTGGGTAGGTATGAAAGTGGGCATACTTGCATCACATATATTGTCAAGTCAAAAAACCGAACCACATGGAAATACAAGTCATACACTAGATTGAGATGTGCAAGTGTGTGGCATGGAAGATGATTCCTAATTCTAACTGTTTTTGGTACTCCATGCATCATGACTCTCTTTATTGGATAGATGGATGATTCTTTGAAAAGTATGGGCTATAAAAGGAAATATTCATATATGTATTTTTTTCTTGAACGGGGCTTTGGACATTCCCGTTTGTTTATTGCTAAATTTTTTTTCTCTCTTTTCGTGCCCCTTGGCATGTGTGTATATATATATATATTTCTCTTTTTTTGTGTCCCTTGGCATACTTTTTTTAAACATAGCCCATATCTCTTCTTTAATGCAAACTTTGAATGGAGAGGTATCATGATGGAATGAGAGGAGTAATTATATGGTGGAGGATGAATGCGCGACTCTTAGGGTAAGAGTCGGCATTTTTATTTGGTGGATAACAAAGGCGCGGCTCTCATGGTAAGAGTCTGCATTTTTATTTGGTGAAAGAGTGTACAACTCTTAGGGTAAGAGTTGGCGTTTTTGGTGGATGACAGGGTGCATGTTGTGCGCAACTCTTAGTGTAAGAGTCGGCATTTTATTGGTGGGTGCGTGTGAATCTCAATCATGGGTGCATGACCATAATCTCACATAGGTCACAACAATTTGACAAAATTCAATGATCCGACAAGCAGCATATGACTAAAGGTTTGCAGAAGTTAAACATGTCATATGGACTTGGTGGGAAATTCATTATCATTGAGGAGCATGCCATCTCATTTTGATTTTGTAAAATAAATCCCAAGTCCATCATAAAAAGTGCAAGGTTCAAATCATCCAGCTATATTACATACTCCAATTACTTTAGACAACATGGGGTCCTTATGATAGTTGTTCACAAGTTATAGGAATGTTGGCGAGGAATAAGGAGTATGCAAATTTTATCAAAGGATAGCATGGAGATGGCGTGTCAGAAGTTTTGCATTTTTATATTATCAGATTTAAAACTTCAGAACTTAGGCAGATGTGAGCACAAACCACCGTTGAAGATGAAGGAGGTTTATGGAAGTCATGTGTCCTATCTTTGTTGCGTGATGAGTCACTCGGTGTTGTGCAACGTGCAGGGGAGATCTTGAAGGTGTGTTAGGTATGCTTGAGAGATCTCCCCCACACTTATTCTTGTACCTGCTTTATTTTGATAAAAAGAAAACCAAACAAGAGCAACAACAACAAGCAAGGACTCTATTGGCTATAAGACCAGAGAGCAAGAAAGATATTATTATTATTATTTCCTTTTTATTGAAAACTTGTTCACTCAACTTTTTATAAACAAGGCCAAGATAAAGATGCAGAGAAAGATATACCTTGGTTTATCTCCATATCAGATTACTTTCATTGATTATGTCAACAAGTCAAAGTTCATTGATCAAATTTCAACACCATGTCAAATTTTGATCAAAGAAGGCCATTTTAACCTAAGCACCATGCTTAATTTAAAAAAAAGACCTATGGATGTACCTTATAAGACTACACCCAAACCAGAGTTTATAACATAAGCAAAGGAAGCATGAATTTTTATGATCAAATGAAGACAATTATAAGAAGTTGGTGAATATTTATTTACCTTCGCATACCTGAGTATATGTACTGGCAACATATATGTATGAGGCGTTAAAGTTGTTGTTACGGCTAGCATGATGGTTCTGCTCAGGTGATCTCCGAAGCCAGGCCACACACACATCAATGCGCATGGGCCATGGGCCTTGATGATACTAGCAAAGGTTCAGAAGAGGGAGACTCCCAATATTTTTTCTTTTTTTCGTAGTTTTCTTTCTTCTTCTTTTTTAGTCTCCCTCATCTCTCTTCTCTTTTTTCTTTCATTCATTTTTTCTTCTCTTTTTTTCTATATCATCTCTCTCTTTTTTTTTCAATACATATATATTTTAACTCGCTCTTTTTTTTGCAAGGCGAGGCTGACATTGTCACAGAACCGACCAATTTATACGAGCACAAGTACAACGATCGCATTTTTGCCGCAATCCAGTCGCACTTGAGCCAATATAAACCCGGTAGTCCGGAAATCTCGAAGGATTTCAAACATTTCATACCCCAAGGATCATTCATTCAGCAATACCCGATCACATGACACATAAGTTCGCAACCGAATTTAAACATCAGAGTACAACATAGTCTTTTACACAAATAGGGTAGTAGCGGAAGTCAATATAGTTTTACACCACAGAGTTCGAATACGAGTACCATCACATGACCCCGTCACAGCATTCTTACAACAACTAAAGATAGATAATGACCCCGCCCTCGGGTCTAGTCTTCTTCGCCCGCAGGGGTGAAGCAGTTCCTGCAATACGCGTAGAAAACTACACCATCTGCAACAATGGGAATAAAACCCTGAGTACTCAATTGTACTCAGCTAGACTTACCCGACAGGGAGTAAATAAAAAGACTCTCAAGGATATGCAAGGCTTATTTGGTGGAGCTCAGAGGGTAGCATCATTTTTGCATCAAAGCATTACTACAGTAGAACCTCAACTTACTCATTTTAATTGTGATAAGCTTCGATTTCAGTTAAACTATTTACTAGGATTAGCCACTATACTAAGTATTCACTGAATATTGTAGCAATCAATAAAACCATATGATTTCCGATATCCACAGATATCAACCTCATCTCACCATAACCATTATGTTCAAGTTATTAGCCTCTACCTCACCAGAAGATCAGTTCAGTTTCTCACTAACCAGGAGAGATGGCGATTCGAATCGATTGTACCAGCTGGCAAACATGCCAATCACAAACCCTGTCAGCCGAGCCACTGGCTTCTTGGGCCACCGTTAAATCTTTCTGAGTCACAATATGTCGCGGGCTTGGCGGGGACCATATTCTCAGAGACCAACCCACTTCCAGGATGCATCAGGTCCCTGACCTGCCCTTGGTAAGATGGTGTCTCCGCACATACTTCCTACCTCCAGAATATGTCTGCCTAGTCGCACCAATTCCCGGCTCAGAAAGAAATACTCGGCTTCGCGGTCAGAACGACTTATCTGGCCAGCTATGTGACGACGTCCTTCAATCTCAACTGATGTCTGGTGGCCTCAGTCCTAGTCGGCCGCAAGCAGCACCGAAGACGGCATGACCTCAACCATGTCATGCGGCTCCCCGCTACCTAGCCTTGATTCTCTCATTAGACACTGTGGCATGGTGGCACATATAGTCCATCATGTGGAATCCAACCCCATCATCATTAGTAACCACCTATGCTCGCGAAGGACAGGAAATCCCTCGACTTCTACCGGTCTAAGCATGGTTAAGCATAGGATCGAACCCATCCCCTTGTCTAGTAATAACTTCAGGATCAAGTATAAGTGGACAAGGAATAAATGCAGCAACGGTATCATATCAACTCCTATACTTAAGTGCACAATCATACGATTTAATAAAGACCAGTGTATTTGTAAAAAGAGTAGGTGGAGACTTAGGAATGCTCCGGGGCTTGCCTTTCACAAAGTTAGCGGGTTGGTGATCCGGGCACTCCGGAAGTTCAACCTCTTCTTCTTGTCCTTCGGAAACCTCGGGCACTTCAATCTCCGGCGGAACTCCCTCCTCCGGTGGATCGAATTGCAGCAGTGTCACTCCTCCCGGCGATCCTGTATGCATGATATGCATATATGAGAACTGAGAATGCACATGAAACGCAAGATAGAGATGCACGAATTAACCCATGATATGCAATCAGTTTAACAATCCACACTCATTTATTTCTTTCCTAGACAACCAACTCATACTCACCCTTCTTAAGCAAAGCATAGAACAATTTCTCGTCTCGGGTGAGAGGTCTACAACCTGCACTTAATAATTAACATGCATCAACTAACCTACCACAACCAAAAGATATTTGCTTAGAAACAATTAAATAAACCCTAGCCTATAACTGGACCTACTGCTTACTGTGACCAGAAAAATCCATAGAAATTACAGTAGCTATTACACATCCAGATTAGCCTACTGACAAAATTTCAAGTCAATTGGACAAGTATAACAGTCTACACAAAAATAACAAGCAACCAGCCTTTTAAGCAATGGAAAATGCTTAACACAGTGAAAAGTATCAAACAACAGATTTCCTAATTTTCTTAGCTTCTTTCCAACATAACATAGCCCAGGAAAAATATTCATGTCCATAACCTTAACACATTAAGCAAGGTGATTTTTGCAAGATTAAAGCATAAAAGGCACATTATACTAGACATCACATAAATAACAGTGAAACACCAGCAAACATATTTTTCATAGATTCTACTTCCCTAAACAAGATGAATGCAATTGGAATCACATTTTTAGCACATTCCTGTAATTACTTATGCATTTATCAAGTTTACAAGCAATTAACAATTTAATTATAACTGCATACAAAAAGTATTCAAAAAGTACATTTTATATTTTTCCTTGATAGAGCTCAGAAATACAAACACAACAAAATTTGGTTCACCCCCATTGGACATTCCTAGCTCCAGATATGAATTTTGGAAGGTTTTACACATTTTCTGGAAATTCCTTTTATAAAATCAAAAACCTAAACCCGATAGAACTGCTACGTGCACCCGGCTCAGTGAACCAGAGGCGCACCTGAACGGCTGACTCGCGGGCCTCGGGGTCGACCCGACCCCACGCGTCAGAGAGAGGAAACAGAGCCGCCGGCGCTGACCGGCGAGAGCTCGCCGACGGCGAGGTCTCCGGCGACGCCGAGGCTACCTACCGACTCGCGGCAACGAGACGAACCCGATGGACCAACTGCCGAGGGTCGTACTCCACCGGAGCGAGCTCGACGGCGGCAATGGCGGACGGCGGTGGTCCGGCGAACTTGCGCCGGCCGATTCCGGCCGTTGCTCGCGCGGCTCGGCCTCGTTCCGTGTTCCTGCAACTCTAGCGGACCTGTGCGCGCGACTAATCGAACTATTGCGCACGGAAACTCACTGACCGCGCTCGCATGGCGGCACGGTGGCGAGCGGTTTCACGGCGAACTCGGGTTCCGGCGAAACCACGGCGAGGTAGATCTAACCGACGGCGTGGAAAGGATCTACGGCTAACGGAGACTCTTAGACGAGCAAAAGAGAGGGAAGCCGACCCCGGCATCGCCCTCGTCACGGCGACCCGAGAGCTCGGCGGCGCTCCGGCAATGGCGGACGGCGAGAAGCTCGCTGGAGCTGTACCTTAGGTCGGCTGAGGTCGGCAACGGGTCGGAAACGAAGAGCAGAGCAAGCCGCAGCTGCGCCGAGGGTGGCGCGGTCGGAGACGGCTCGGTGGCGGCGGATTTCACCGCGGCGGTCGCGGCGGAAATGGCGACGGCGGAAATGGCGACGGCGAAGGGGACAGAGGAGAGCAGCGAGCGAACAGAGGGCGAGAGAGCAGGGAGAGTGAGGGCGAGCGTGCGGGAGACAGCGTTGCGTGTTCCCCTTTGTAAGCCGACCGCGCGGCAGCAACGACGGCGTACGGCGCCATCTGGCGGCCGAGGCCTGACGCGGTCGCGCGATTCTCTCGCGATTCGCCCGAGGGTCGAACTGAATCGGCTCCGATTCAGTTTCCGCGGACCCGACTGAAACTCGATTTTTATCGATCTACAACTCGCGATCCAGAGCGTTTCAGCGAAAACTTCACTAATATGAGTTGAAGAGCTATATGAGTAGATCATTTCATATTAAGACACTTTACTCTAGTTCGGTCTGGATTGAGAGATACAAGTCAATGAACAGGGGTACACCGAAACTGAAAACCGGTTTAGACTTAGGAAAATTTGAAAACTTCCAAAACAGCTCCAAATCTGCACTAATTCAACTTTTTGACCTTCTTCCACTCATTTTCATGAGTTGACCCAAAAATAAAGTTTGTTCCTTATAAAATTCTACACAACTTTGATTAAGGGTGCACTGACATGCAGAATCCCTAAAATGCCCTTCTTGTTTGGTCAAACAGAATAGCTTTTAAAGGGCTCTCTAGTCAACTATGAGCTAGAGGGGTATTTTGGGGATTTCACCAACATGAACATTGTTCCAAATGTTATCCTAAACATGTATAAAGCATTTAGAACCGTACACAAACATCACATTTGCATGTCAACACATTTTGCATAATATGGACATATAAACAAACATATAGTGATAAAAGGGAATCCAATCAAATGCAATGATAATAATGCATGAAATGACATGATCTATGCTTGATGACATGCAATTGCAAGTGTGAAAATAGTAACTAACACTAGGGTGTTACAGCCCTCCCCCCTTAAAAGAATCTCGTCCCCGAGATTAGAGTTAATTACCATTGTTTAAAGAAAGACGGATAGACTCCCTTGAGGTAGTCTTCTCGCTACCAAGTCGCATCCCAATAACTTTGGTTGTTCCACACCACCTTATAGAACTTGATCACTCGGCTACGGGTGATTCTTTCTTTGTAATCTATTACTTCAATAGGCTTTTCTTCATAGGTCAAAGCTGATTTCAACTTGATATCACCAAAATCCACTTGCTCTCCCGGTACTCGTAAACATTTCTTGAGTTGAGATACATGAAACACATTGAAGATAGTGGACATGTGTGGTGGCAACCGTAACTTGTATGCTACCTTCCCACTTCTTTCCAGAATTTGAAAAGGACCTACAAACCTTGGAGCTAACTTTCGTTTCACTCCGAAGCGTTGCACGCCTTTCATGGGTGACACTTTCAAGTATACATAGTCACCCACTTCAAATTCCAATGGCCTTCTTCGCTTGTCCGCATAGCTCTTTTGACGAGTCTGAGCGGCTTTGAGATGTGTTTGAATGGTATGCACTCTCTCTTCGGCTTCTTTCACAAAGTCAATCCCGTAATATCTCCTTTCGCCTGATTCAACCCAATTGAGAGGAGTTCTACATTTGCGCCCATACAAAGCTTCAAAAGGAGCCATTTGAATACTCTCTTGATAGCTATTGTTGTATGAGAACTCGGCCAAAGGCAACCATTCTTCCCACGAGCCTTTAGACGATAGAACACAAGCTCTCAACATATCTTCAAGAATTTGATTTACCCTTTCAGTTTGACCAGAAGTTTGAGGATGATAAGCTGAGCTGCGAACCAAATTGGTTCCCAAACACTTGTGTAGATGCTCCCAGAAGCGTGCAATAAATTGCGGGCCTCTGTCGGAAACTATCGTCCTCGGCACACCATGTAACCGAAGTATCTGAGCAAAGTAGAGCTGTGCCAACTGATGAGGACGATCTGTAGTTCGAACTGGTAAGAAATGTGCAATCTTAGTCAATCGATCTACGATCACCCAAATAGAATCGTGGCCTTTTTGCGTTAGAGGTAACCCAGATATGAAATCCATGGTTATCTCATCCCATTTCCAACCTGGAACTGGTAAGGGTTGCAATAGGCCTGCTGGCTTAAGATGAATAGCCTTCACGCGACAACAGGTATCACACTTGGCCACATAGGCTGCAATTTCCTTCTTCATTTTGGTCCACCAGAACCTAGGTTTCAAGTCTTGATACATCTTACTACTACCAGGATGGATAGACAACTTGGACAAATGAGCCTCATCCATAATCTGATTCCTCAACTCACGGTCTTTCGGTACTACCAATCGATCCTTGAACCACAATATACCTTTTTCATCTACTCGGAAATGAAGCATTTCTTGTTCTTTCATCTTCCTCTTGATATGATATATGCCGGGATCTGTTTTCTGACCTTCAATAATCTTGCTTTCCAAAGTACAACTGAGAGTAATATTATTCAACACCTCTGGATGCACAAGATTGAACCCGTCTGCTAGCAAAGGCTGCAATACATTGCAATGAGACTTTCGGCTCAAGGCATCGGCTACGACATTGGCCTTGCCCGGATGATAGTGTACTTCTAGATCATAGTCTTTGATCAACTCCAACCACCTTCTTTGCCTCATGTTCAACTCAGGCTGAGTGAAAATGTACTTGAGACTCTTGTGATCGGAATAGATATGACATTTGTGACCCATCAAATAGTGGCGCCAAATCTTCAATGCATGAACTACAGCGGCAAGTTCCAAATCATGAGTAGGATAGTTTTGCTCATGTTTTCTCAGTTGACGCGAGGCATAAGCAATGACTCGGCCTTCTTGCATGAGAACACATCCTAACCCAGTGCCACAAGCATCGCAGTACACATCAAAAGGCCTTTCAATATCAGGTTGTGCAAGAACTGGAGCAGTGGTCAACAACGTTTGCAAGGTGCGAAAAGCTGTTTCACACTCCCCACTCCACACAAACTTGGTATCTTTGTGCAATAGCTTGGTCATAGGTTTAGCTATTTTAGAGAAATCCTGAATAAAGCGGCGATAATACCCAGCTAATCCCAGAAAGCTACGAACCTCAGACACATTTGTTGGTGACTGCCAATCCAACACCTGCTGAACTTTTGACGGATCTACAGAAATACCTTCAGCAGATAAGATATGGCCCAGAAAAGGTACCTTAGTCAACCAAAACTCACACTTGCTGAACTTAGCATACAGCTTATGCTCCCTGAGTCTAGTCAAGACTATCCTCAAGTGTTCAGCATGATCCTCCATGCTCTCAGAGTACACCAGAATATCGTCAATAAAGACTACCACGAACTTATCCAACTCAGGCATGAATACCGAATTCATTAGATACATGAAATGGGCAGGAGCATTGGTTAATCCAAAAGACATAACCAAATACTCATACAAGCCATACCGAGTGGAGAAAGCCGTCTTGGGAATATCTTGTGGTCTGATCTTAATTTGGTGATACCCAGATCTCAGATCAATTTTGGAGAAAACCTTGGCCTTGGACAATTGATCAAACAAGATATCAATACGAGGTAGAGGATACTTGTTCTTAATTGTCACAGCATTTAGTGGCCTATAGTCCACACACATACGTAAAGTTTCATCCTTCTTCTTAACAAAGATTGCAGGACAGCCCCACGGAGAAGAACTAGGGCGAATGAACCCTTTGTCCAATAACTCCTGGAGTTGTTTCTTGAGTTCAGCTAATTCATGAGGAGGCATTCTATATGGCCTTCGAGAAATAGGCGCCGTACCGGGAATAAGTTCTATTGCAAACTCCACATCTCGATCAGGAGGAAGTCCAGGTAGATCATCAGGAAAGACATCAGGAAATTCACACACTACAGGGATGCTCTGAAGTGTCACGGCCTCAACTGAGAAAGAGAGACTAAAAAGATCTCCCCTACGGGGCAGATGAACCTGAAAAGTGCCTTCACCTTGGGGTTCCCTCAGTGTCAACATCCGGTTAGGGACGTCCAACACCGCACCCCGCTTGTCCATCCAACTAACTCCCAAAATAACATCCAGACTCAACCCTGGTAGCACAATAAGACTACTGATGAAAACCCGATTACCAATCTCGATGGTCACATCCCCGACACCATGACGCGTACAAATTTCAGCCCCAGCTGAAGTTATCCGGAAACTATGGCTCAACTCAACAATTGGTAATGCATGCTTTTGTGCAAATGCTTGACTCACGAAAGAATGCGACGATCCAGAGTCAAACAAAACAATAGCAGGATGCTGATTCACAGAAAACATACCCGCGGTGACTGGTTCACCTTCCGGAAGTTCCTCCGCAGTAGTGTGATGGACACGACCCTGCCTGGGATGAGGACAATAACGAGCAAGATGTCCCTGTTGGCCACAGTTAAAGCATGGCCCCAGACCTTGGTTGGTCCTCACTGGAGCGGCGTTGCTGGGAGGAGCATTGTTCTTGTTCAAAGGCACTGTGAAACCTTTCTTGTAGCGCTGAGGCGCTGGCTGCTTCTTTGGAGGGGGTCTGAATTTTGCTCTAGGAACAGCCGGACGGTAAGCAGGGCGATTTGCCACCGCACGACTAGCTGTTGGAGTCCTTGACTGAGAAGAGCTTCCTTCAAATGGCCTCTTGCCTCCCTTGGAAGCAGTGTGCAAGTTGTTCTGTTTCTCTTGGATATAAGCTTCACTGATGAACTCGTTAAAAGTTGTACGAGCGTTGTTCGCCAGAGTCTTCATAAGCTTGGTACTAAGACCTCTCTTGAAGGTTTCAATCTTCTTTTCATCTGTATCTACCATCCACGGGGCATACCTCGACAGATTGTTAAAGGCATGATGATACTGAGTGAGGGTCTTGGTACCCTGAGTAAGCTGCATGAATTCATTGACCTTCATCTTGATCAAGCCTGCTGGAATGAAATGCCCCCTGAAATCCCTGGTGAACTGCTCCCAGGTGATATCAGCGACCACGGGGTAGGCGGTCTTACGATTGGCCCACCATATTCCAGCTTGGCCTTGCAGTAACATAGCAGCAAAGCTAGCCTTCATGGTTTCAGTCAATCGCAGCACAGAGAATGACTGTTCAATAGTGTTTAACCACTCATCAGCTTCCAGCGGCTCTACGGCCTGCTTGAATACCGGAGGCTTAGTGTCCATGAAGTCCTTGTAGTTACTGTATTGGTCCTCATCGTTTCCGCGGCGTCCACCTCGATCGCGATTGTGGTTGTTACTAGCAACCATCTGCTGCAAAATCGCTTGCTGGGTGTCCAAGAACTGAGCAAACATTTGTTCCTGGGTACGTGGTGGAGGAGGCGGCAACTCCTCATCTTCATGTTCGTTCCCACCACCACTGGTTGACCCATGACGACGGGTATGAGGTGCCATCTGTAGCAACACGCAACAACCATTGTTAAGTGTCAGTTATGTCAAAGATAACCGAAAGATTATGCCTAAAAGATATCAATGATCATTTTTGATAACCAACAAATGGCACAATAATTCATTAATCATCACACAACCGCACAATAACAAGGCGCAACCAAAAAGGGTTTCCAAGCTGCATAAGTCACCATTACTTAATTAAAAGTTTGATGGTTCCAGCCCTGAACACACAGGGTTCTCCCATTACAATTCAGGTTCTACCCCTTACATGACATTAAGGGTTTTCCCAATACAAAAGGGTGCCGATCATGGCAAGATCACTAGAAAAAGGCCTAGTCATCGTGGTCACTGTCCACGCCGGACACGTTCCCACCATGGTCATCACTCTCGTCAATAGGCACGATCTCCTCGGGGTCTTCTTCTTCTTCTTCCTCACTTGCTTCACCATCATCAGCTGCAATGAAGATCTCAGGAGCAAACTCCGCTGCACCCGGAGGATGAAACGGATCAGCACGGTTGTTTAGACGATGAACATCCTGCTGCAACTCCCAAACTTGCTGCTGACTAGCACGCAACTCTTGCAGAAACTCAGTGCGCTGACGTGTCAAACTCATATTGCGATTGTCAAGCTGGCGGCGAAGATCTGCATTCTCCCTCTCAAGCACCTCGACACGGCGATCAGCTGCCAACAAGGCGCCAGTGCATCGTAACAACTCATTGCGACAGGCAGTGAGAGCTACCACCAAGTCATCTGAGCTACGACGAGCCATACGTGCCCACTCTTCAGCTTCTAACTTCTTCTCCACAGCATCATGCAGGGCTTCAATGCACTTCATCCAACCATCCCTAGTGGAATAATGCATCCTCAGGACAGCAAACATAGCACTCATAGAAGCACCCGTGCTATGAGCACGCTCGTCCCTGCCTCGCTCTAAAGAAGCTTGGCTAGACTGAGCCCACTCACCCTGAGAAGCATCCACCCTGGGAAAAACATTTGCTGGCCCCAAATCAGCTCTCTTGTTGAACCGGCTGCAAATATCCGTCAACACCTCAAAAGCTGCAAGCTGCGCACCATCCCATGGCGTCCTCATGTCAACTTCCACCTTTATTCCTGGAAACGGCCAACCCCTTTCAAGCACAGGGATAGTCACCCAAACATCAAACCAAGGCTGCACCATGGTTTGCGCTGGCTTCCAGAAATACAGTGGTGGCTCTGCATATCCCACCAACTGCAACAACCTCCATAGCACTGTGGGTGTGCCAAACTGCTCCAGAAACTGACCACTCTGCGGCTCACCTTCAGCTGCCATCTGGTACATTACAACATCTTTCAGCATTTAGAATAAGATAGGACAGCACAAATTTTACCATAGGGAAGGAAATAGTACAGATAGCTTAAATTAATTTCATGATCATGATGCATGCACGTGCCAACGACCTCACACATAATATATTTTAACTAACGTTATAGTCGGTGGCATACCACGTGCTCTCATATACGTAACTAACCGTGCTATACGTTTTGCGTGGTTAGCGTACCTGCAGAAGATTCATTTCAGCCCAATCCCAATGCATGCAGGGCAACAAGAAGCACTTTTTGCCGGAAATGTTCCCGTGAACATTTGCGACCCCAAAAATTAATTACTCCACCTTACTTCCATAAGTACACATATGGATAACATGTACTCACTTCAGTAACATACTCTCACCATCGATCGATGGTTGTTCGATCTTACACTCACATCTCACCTTACCTTAGGCGACGTGGTACATTGACCCATAAGAAGCAATAAGAAACCGACAGTTCATGATTATCCGCACGATAAAACCAAATGAACCACAAATAGAAATATGATGCAATTTCCCCCAAGTCAGTACTTACATAAGCCACCTAATTACCACATATACATAGGGCTATAGGACTTGGTCATTGGTACTCATAAGTTTTGCAAACACTTGGTTTAAATCACCTATACACACTATCAGTTGGCAATTAGTTTGTAAAACTCAAAACTCTTTTAGTGTTTAAATAGTCAAGTGACGGTATATGCTGAATTATGCTCTGGTACCAGCTGTCACAGAACCGACCAATTTATACGAGCACAAGTACAACGATCGCATTTTTGCCGCAATCCAGTCGCACTTGAGCCAATATAAACCCGGTAGTCCGGAAATCTCGAAGGATTTCAAACATTTCATACCCCAAGGATCATTCATTCAGCAATACCCGATCACATGACACATAAGTTCGCAACCGAATTTAAACATCAGAGTACAACATAGTCTTTTACACAAATAGGGTAGTAGCGGAAGTCAATATAGTTTTACACCACAGAGTTCGAATACGAGTACCATCACATGACCCCGTCACAGCATTCTTACAACAACTAAAGATAGATAATGACCCCGCCCTCGGGTCTAGTCTTCTTCGCCCGCAGGGGTGAAGCAGTTCCTGCAATACGCGTAGAAAACTACACCATCTGCAACAATGGGAATAAAACCCTGAGTACTCAATTGTACTCAGCTAGACTTACCCGACAGGGAGTAAATAAAAAGACTCTCAAGGATATGCAAGGCTTATTTGGTGGAGCTCAGAGGGTAGCATCATTTTTGCATCAAAGCATTACTACAGTAGAACCTCAACTTACTCATTTTAATTGTGATAAGCTTCGATTTCAGTTAAACTATTTACTAGGATTAGCCACTATACTAAGTATTCACTGAATATTGTAGCAATCAATAAAACCATATGATTTCCGATATCCACAGATATCAACCTCATCTCACCATAACCATTATGTTCAAGTTATTAGCCTCTACCTCACCAGAAGATCAGTTCAGTTTCTCACTAACCAGGAGAGATGGCGATTCGAATCGATTGTACCAGCTGGCAAACATGCCAATCACAAACCCTGTCAGCCGAGCCACTGGCTTCTTGGGCCACCGTTAAATCTTTCTGAGTCACAATATGTCGCGGGCTTGGCGGGGACCATATTCTCAGAGACCAACCCACTTCCAGGATGCATCAGGTCCCTGACCTGCCCTTGGTAAGATGGTGTCTCCGCACATACTTCCTACCTCCAGAATATGTCTGCCTAGTCGCACCAATTCCCGGCTCAGAAAGAAATACTCGGCTTCGCGGTCAGAACGACTTATCTGGCCAGCTATGTGACGACGTCCTTCAATCTCAACTGATGTCTGGTGGCCTCAGTCCTAGTCGGCCGCAAGCAGCACCGAAGACGGCATGACCTCAACCATGTCATGCGGCTCCCCGCTACCTAGCCTTGATTCTCTCATTAGACACTGTGGCATGGTGGCACATATAGTCCATCATGTGGAATCCAACCCCATCATCATTAGTAACCACCTATGCTCGCGAAGGACAGGAAATCCCTCGACTTCTACCGGTCTAAGCATGGTTAAGCATAGGATCGAACCCATCCCCTTGTCTAGTAATAACTTCAGGATCAAGTATAAGTGGACAAGGAATAAATGCAGCAACGGTATCATATCAACTCCTATACTTAAGTGCACAATCATACGATTTAATAAAGACCAGTGTATTTGTAAAAAGAGTAGGTGGAGACTTAGGAATGCTCCGGGGCTTGCCTTTCACAAAGTTAGCGGGTTGGTGATCCGGGAACTCCGGAAGTTCAACCTCTTCTTCTTGTCCTTCGGAAACCTCGGGCACTTCAATCTCCGGCGGAACTCCCTCCTCCGGTGGATCGAATTGCAGCAGTGTCACTCCTCCCGGCGATCCTGTATGCATGATATGCATATATGAGAACTGAGAATGCACATGAAACGCAAGATAGAGATGCACGAATTAACCCATGATATGCAATCAGTTTAACAATCCACACTCATTTATTTCTTTCCTAGACAACCAACTCATACTCACCCTTCTTAAGCAAAGCATAGAACAATTTCTCGTCTCGGGTGAGAGGTCTACAACCTGCACTTAATAATTAACATGCATCAACTAACCTACCACAACCAAAAGATATTTGCTTAGAAACAATTAAATAAACCCTAGCCTATAACTGGACCTACTGCTTACTGTGACCAGAAAAATCCATAGAAATTACAGTAGCTATTACACATCCAGATTAGCCTACTGACAAAATTTTAAGTCAATTGGACAAGTATAACAGTCTACACAAAAATAACAAGCAACCAGCCTTTTAAGCAATGGAAAATGCTTAACACAGTGAAAAGTATCAAACAACAGATTTCCTAATTTTCTTAGCTTCTTTCCAACATAACATAGCCCAGGAAAAATATTCATGTCCATAACCTTAACACATTAAGCAAGGTGATTTTTGCAAGATTAAAGCATAAAAGGCACATTATACTAGACATCACATAAATAACAGTGAAACACCAGCAAACATATTTTTCATAGATTCTACTTCCCTAAACAAGATGAATGCAATTGGAATCACATTTTTAGCACATTCCTGTAATTACTTATGCATTTATCAAGTTTACAAGCAATTAACAATTTAATTATAACTGCACACAAAAAGTATTCAAAAAGTACATTTTATATTTTTCCTTGATAGAGCTCAGAAATACAAACACAACAAAATTTGGTTCACCCCCATTGGACATTCCTAGCTCCAGATATGAATTTTGGAAGGTTTTACACATTTTCTGGAAATTCCTTTTATAAAATCAAAAACCTAAACCCGATAGAACTGCTACGTGCACCCGGCTCAGTGAACCAGAGGCGCACCTGAACGGCTGACTCGCGGGCCTCGGGGTCGACCCGACCCCACGCGTCAGAGAGAGGAAACAGAGCCGCCGGCGCTGACCGGCGAGAGCTCGCCGACGGCGAGGTCTCCGGCGACGCCGAGGCTACCTACCGACTCGCGGCAACGAGACGAACCCGATGGACCAACTGCCGAGGGTCGTACTCCACCGGAGCGAGCTCGACGGCGGCAATGGCGGACGGCGGTGGTCCGGCGAACTTGCGCCGGCCGATTCCGGCCGTTGCTCGCGCGGCTCGGCCTCGTTCCGTGTTCCTGCAACTCTAGCGGACCTGTGCGCGCGACTAATCGAACTATTGCGCACGGAAACTCACTGACCGCGCTCGCATGGCGGCACGGTGGCGAGCGGTTTCACGGCGAACTCGGGTTCCGGCGAAACCACGGCGAGGTAGATCTAACCGACGGCGTGGAAAGGATCTACGGCTAACGGAGACTCTTAGACGAGCAAAAGAGAGGGAAGCCGACCCCGGCATCGCCCTCGTCACGGCGACCCGAGAGCTCGGCGGCGCTCCGGCAATGGCGGACGGCGAGAAGCTCGCTGGAGCTGTACCTTAGGTCGGCTGAGGTCGGCAACGGGTCGGAAACGAAGAGCAGAGCAAGCCGCAGCTGCGCCGAGGGTGGCGCGGTCGGAGACGGCTCGGTGGCGGCGGATTTCACCGCGGCGGTCGCGGCGGAAATGGCGACGGCGGAAATGGCGACGGCGAAGGGGACAGAGGAGAGCAGCGAGCGAACAGAGGGCGAGAGAGCAGGGAGAGTGAGGGCGAGCGTGCGGGAGACAGCGTTGCGTGTTCCCCTTTGTAAGCCGACCGCGCGGCAGCAACGACGGCGTACGGCGCCATCTGGCGGCCGAGGCCTGACGCGGTCGCGCGATTCGCTCGCGATTCGCCCGAGGGTCGAACTGAATCGGCTCCGATTCAGTTTCCGCGGACCCGACTGAAACTCGATTTTTATCGATCTACAACTCGCGATCCAGAGCGTTTCAGCGAAAACTTCACTAATATGAGTTGAAGAGCTATATGAGTAGATCATTTCATATTAAGACACTTTACTCTAGTTCGGTCTGGATTGAGAGATACAAGTCAATGAACAGGGGTACACCGAAACTGAAAACCGGTTTAGACTTAGGAAAATTTGAAAACTTCCAAAACAGCTCCAAATCTGCACTAATTCAACTTTTTGACCTTCTTCCACTCATTTTCATGAGTTGACCCAAAAATAAAGTTTGTTCCTTATAAAATTCTACACAACTTTGATTAAGGGTGCACTGACATGCAGAATCCCTAAAATGCCCTTCTTGTTTGGTCAAACAGAATAGCTTTTAAAGGGCTCTCTAGTCAACTATGAGCTAGAGGGGTATTTTGGGGATTTCACCAACATGAACATTGTTCCAAATGTTATCCTAAACATGTATAAAGCATTTAGAACCGTACACAAACATCACATTTGCATGTCAACACATTTTGCATAATATGGACATATAAACAAACATATAGTGATAAAAGGGAATCCAATCAAATGCAATGATAATAATGCATGAAATGACATGATCTATGCTTGATGACATGCAATTGCAAGTGTGAAAATAGTAACTAACACTAGGGTGTTACAGACATCTTCATCATCATTTTTTTTGAATGACCCTTTGGTGTGCATGGAACTTGGGTTTCTCACCGTCCTCCCCCACACTTGGACTTTTGCATAAAAGTCAAGTGCAGAATTGGGGCCTTCTTACGAGTGTGTTCCATTACCTAGGAGTGCATCAAGCTTTTGTAGTTGATGTCGTTCCATGTCGTCAAGCATCATATGACCCGAGTTCTTAATCTTTCCTGAAATGGTTAGTGACATACCCGAAGGTGCATACTAACTTGACAACATGCCCTCACCATTTAAAGAAAAAATATATATATTTTGAAAATAATAATAGTAGTAATAATAATAATAATGTATATATTTTTTAAGGATAATCCGGGGTATCTCCCGGCAGTGCTTAAGTTATGGTCTTAAGCTTGACCGTGGGAACTTCTTCTTGCAGCAATCAATGGTGGTGTAGTTCCCAACTTTACCACTAATCATAGGCATTAATATTCAAGCTGCAAGGTATGCACCATCGTACTACTACGGGATTTGCAATGTTCATGACAAACATAAGCATTCACAACCATTCTCTCAAAAAGTTGTACAAGTAGAATCAAGAGATGGTTGCGAGATCCTTGTAGAAGCAGGTGGTCTGAAGCGAAACAAACTCTGGGGACCTTGAGCATGAAACGTGAGGGACCTCAAAACCATGCTTGTTAGCGGGCCCCTTCTTGGCTCCAGAGTTGTTGCTTCGGGCATGTCCGTGGCACGGAAGTTTTCATTCTCAAAAGATATATCATGGAGGAATGATCACTTAACCTTGACCATTATCGAGAACAATGTTCTTGATGGCCAGAGGGACATGCATCTTGTTCGAGCAGGAGAAGGATTCGCATGCTCGAACAAGTAGCTTTGCTTCGCCTTTAGGTTTTTGAGCAAGTGCTATGGCTGGCAGAAGCAAAACTTTCAAACTTCTCATCAGGGCTTCCTTCTTTTTTTATATATCTATAAATGAGATTTTCAAGAGGGTGCCCTATGAGAAGATCAAAATCAAGGATGGCATAGATGAGGAAGTATAAGAAACTTCGGTTTCGTTAATTTCCAATGGCACAACCCTAACAATCCCACAAAACTCAAAGATGAGTCCGGATGGACTTCTGAAAAGTTTGTCGGTCGGGACTAGCGGCATATCACCCTAAAAGGGTTTCTGCTAGAATGAAAGTAGTCCCAACTGTGAGGTTGTGTAGGTCTTTCACGGAAGGCCCCCTTAATGAGCAAGACATGGTTGTGGGAGGTGAAAGAATATGAGTTTCTTCAGAAGAATGTTTCACTTCCAACAAGCAACAACCGTACTCTCGATGACTCAGCATTAGGGGAGACTTCCTAAGAAATGTCAGAATTTTGTGCCAAGAAATGTTTTGAAGTTCTGCCATAATCCTCGAATTTTGATAGCGAACTCCGAAGGATAAAACATTCCTTCCTATGGTGTTCGTGGTTCGGGCGAGGGCTCAACAGACGAATCGAAGGGTGGCAAGGGAAAGGATTCGGCTGCTGAGGGCTCTTCAGAACTTGACATGCCCTTGTATGGAGGGGTTTGGGTACGATGATGGGAGAAGCGTGCTTCTCTATGATGCAAACAAGGATTTTACTCTATTCCGTCATGGTTTTTATGAAAACGGCCCTCCAAGGATTTTGTCAAAGCATAGGGCAGCATCTATGTCTAGATCCGAACAAAGGATATGCAAAAGCACATTATCGGATAAAGACAAGTCTAGGTCATCATGTATAAACATTGTAAACCTGGCCTGGGCTGTATCTATGGACTCCTTCTCGTTTTGCTCAAAGTCAAGGTTTGCCCTTGGTAGAGCGGCGATACGAGACATGGGTAAGAATGCAAGATAAAACTTGATCTTAAGTTCATCCCATTCTCCATTCGCACTTTCTATGGCACTAGTGTACCGTTGTTTTGCCTCCCCTTGAGGGAGAACAGAAACAACTTCCACTTAAGAATTTCTTGTGTCATGCCAGGAATGCTTAGGCATGAACACAATTCCTCGAATTTTTGCAAGTGGTCAAAAGAATTTTCATTGTCATGACCAAAGAAGGGTTTTGTCCGAACCATAGCTTTGAATCTTGGGTGGAGTTCACAAATGGATGGAAATTTTGGTTTTGAAAAAGAATGTGGTTCAAAGAACTCCCCCTTTGAAGCAGAAGAATTTTGAATTTGGAGCTGGCTTCATGGTGAAGGGATTGGATAAAAAGGAATATTTTGTTTTTATAAAAAGAAAAGATAAAAGATTTTTTTTTGATAAAACACAAGAATACACGGGTGAACTAGGTTCGGAGATAAATACGACAACCGTTCCCCAGCAACGGCGCCAGAAAGCTTGTTGGCGCTTCTTAGCGTCAGCAGAAAAGTCCGCAAGCGCACGGAAGTACCGTTGTAGTCTTCACCCAGAAGTTTTCAGGGTATCGTAATTTCTCAGAGGAACGGTCTTTGTACTTAGTCTCTTAAACTAGTTTACTCAGAAGAGACGGACGGGATAGCTTGGGTAGAGAGGTTCTTCTAAGGTTAAACGCATATAAGCGATGGAAACTTCCCCACTACTTGCTTGCTTCAGGCCCATTGACGCACCTGATCTGCCAGGCGATACCAGTATCAGCGCTATTCCGCGTCCAAACGTGGGGGGATGCTGGTATGAGTGGACAGGGCTGTCACCACCTGCCACCTACCCCTCTTCCCGTGGGCTTGCGCAACATACGAAGGTAGACTCCGACCTAGACACCACGTCTACGAAGGCGACTACTACTCTAGCGGCGTACACGAACATCTGTCTCTATCAGGAGTCCTCTTACTAGAGCATCCGTTCAAAAGGACGAACGACGATCTCACAAACAAGTAGCTTTATGGAAGCAACATGCTTAATGAATCAAACCAAAGTTGAACACGAACTTCTTACTTCAAGTAGCAAGACGATCGTAGAGGTACAAGTTGGATCGAGAGCCGACAAGCCCGGCACTTCGTCCACCCGGAGGCAGAACTGATTCGACTCTGCTCTTTCTCCAGCTCTTGTCCCTCTCTCACTCCCTATACTAAATTAGCTATAAGCTAATGGAATGGAGCTTGCTCTTCCTCTCTACATTGTGACCTCTTGTGTTGGTGAATCCATTGATGAATAGGTGTAGAGAGGAGGCCTCCTTTTATAGCTTGAGAGGAGGGGGTTCTATGCAAAAGGATCATCCCCACATGGAAGGACCCAAACCGACCTCCAAACGGCGGTTTCCACTTTTCATCTGTGTTGATCGTAGGTGGGACCGTCCTTGGGGAACCGCCCTACAACCGCCAGAAGAAAACTGGGCCTGAGAGGCCCTACCAGGGGTGCGGCCGGTCCCTTGGTGGGCCCATCTAGCCACCGCCTTTTGGAAGCATGTGGGCCTCGTCGATAGCTTCATTTGGACTGGTGATTCAGCCCAATCGGAGTTCGGATGAGTGAGTTATGGCCAAAATACTCAAGCCTACTCGTGGAGTCCTAAATTGGATTCGAACTTATATATCTTTTTATTGGGAACTCCAAATAATGCACATAATATATGCATTTTGATCAGCGCGACGAGCTCTCCACAATGGTGTAGTCCATTTTATTATTTGAGATACTTTTATGTTGTGAAAACTCGGATATTCCTGCAACATAGTGGAAAACACCAAAACTCGTGGAACTTGTTAGTTAAAGAATATTTTTCTATGATGTTCCATGGATTTATATTATTATTGGCGATATAAAATGTGACTTAAGGACTGCCAACAGATCCTACGGCGCACGTGCATCCCACCGGGCTATAAATAAAGGGGCAGACCCCCCCGGAGCATCCAATCATTCATCCAAGGCATCAAGTCTTCGGTCAAGCCATCAAGAGCCTCCTAGTTCATCAGGAGCCTCCTAGTTCATAGTTCTAGCCTAGTTAGATTAGAAGTAGAGGAGTTCTAGTTCTTCAGCGGGATCTAGAGCCCCGGTGTCTGTCTGGAGCGTGGAGTTCGGTATAGTTCTAGTTCTTTCTCTATTATTGTATTCTTCATTATGATTAGGGAACCATTGTTCTTAATAGTTCATATGTTCTTGATTACAATAGTCTTTGTCTACTTTGATTATATGTCTAGTATAGTTGGTTTGATCTTATTGAAGTCTTGTAATTGCTCGTATAGCGTTTATCCATACAATCGATGGGTTGATGATGAATGATATGTAGACGTGGTGTCTAGGTATTCTGTTTATCTGTGAGTGCACCCTGATGTGCCGGGTCGTGTGGTAGATCGCGTAGGTGATAGCTGCGTTGAGTCCTCTGTAGTCCACCCCCCGTATGTAGGCAAGCAGGCACGGTCGTGAAGTTGGGTTATGACTCTGTTTCACATCCTTCCTAGATGATGCCCTTTACATGTGATCATGATTTAGGACTAATCTAACAATGATTGCTAGATGTAATTGCACTGATTAGAGTTATTCATTGACGTAGTTATATAATTACCTTAGATATTAATTCCTTAATTTATCCATTGGCTAGCTATTACTATGACTAGAGAGTGCTATGATGTTTATCCTTTATTTATGATGCTTGATCATACTTATCACGTTTATTTATCTTTATTATCTTGTGACCTTTACCTGTTATGAGTAGAGTAAATGACATCGGTAATGTCACTTATCCATTGTATATAATTACTATCAATATAATAGATTAAAGTTTATCCTAGTCCTTCCCAATGGTATAAATATAATTCGACAACCTGGTAGACTCTAGGTAAAATGCTACAATGGTATAATTATCTGTCCGCTTGCAGAATTGATCTTAGTTTATATTTATATATTTCTGCCTAGTCACATTGAATAATGTATGAAACTATTGGTATAAATTAACTGCACTTTATTAAATATTATTATTATCAGATTATCCGCAAGCGCACAGATGTAATGGCGATGTAGCACTTCACCCGGAGGTTTTAAATATCGTATCCACAGGGAACAGTAGGTGATAATGACCAAGCCTATAGACTTAACCCTACAATTAGGTTAGATAATATTAAGAAAGGGGAAATAGCTATTGACTATCTAGTTCCAACAACCGGTAAGCTTTGTATAATACCGTTCTAACTGGGCAGTGACCTGAATAAGAGCAGAAAGCAGAGTTCTCTCCTACCAAGCACTTATACACCTATCGATCCTATCAAGGGGAAGTGGACTACAGAGGACTCAACGTAGATGTCACCTACGCGAACTACCACTATCCGGCCAATCAGGGGACATTCACAATTAAACCTAGCCTAGGCACCACGCCTACACTACGAAATACTACTTCAATCTATAGGGTCCTAAAGATCAAAGCACTCAACATGAGTTGCAAACTTAAGAACAAATAAGAACAACTACTTACTTGAATTAGAATGTTGAATACAAAAGTACCTCAAGCTCCGGGCGAGGAAGCTGAATCCAGAAGAATACAGCCACGAAGAAGCACCGACAGGCTGGAACTCCTCCAGAATCACTACTCTCCTACTCTATCTCTCTAATCTCTAAACAAGACTAGATTTAGATGAACTAGTCTCTCCTAATTGCTACATCTAACCCTAACTGGAGATATTGAATTGAAGCTCAGGAATAGGGGATGCCTCCAGGGAGGGGGTCTGCCCCTTTATTTATAGCCCAGTGGGATGAACGTGCACCGCAGGATCAAATCGACTTAACCAAGGGCCGAGATGACTCCTCATAGCGGTGGAGGAAGACTCCAGAAGGCGGGGGCCAAACCCTAGCAGGGGGCGCCGGTCGGCCCCACATGGAAGAGTCCGGGGCTCCGGTTGCTCAGGTGTCTTCTAGATGCTTCTAGGGTCCTAATGACGATGTTTGCCTTCGCGGTTAAGTTTCGTGTCTTTTACGCACTTTAATCCCTCTTTTACGCTTTTTTGGAATAATCCCTGGAAAATACAGAATTTGAAAAACTCGTGGAAATTGTCAGTTAAAACCCTAGACTAGTGTGTATTCATGTGTCTTTCCATGTCTAAAGTTCTAATAAAAGTTGACGTTATCCACCGTCAACAACTCCCCCAGGCTTACCTTTTGCCAGTCCCTTGGCAAACAACCTAAGCCTAATTACTAATATATTTGGATCAGGAGTTGCTACAATGCTTTCATGCCTTCCATGTACACATGCTTTCAAACAGAAATTCTCCTTCGGATTAGACAAAACTGCTCCAACTCTCGAACTTATCGATTTTACCTTTAACTATGGAGCTTTACAGCTTTACATTAGTCTTGAGCAATTGAAAGACAGAACAATCAAGTCAAGCACTATGTCTCAAATTCTTCACAGTACTATTATTCTGGAGTTTTGCAAATTTTTAGGTGGAAGATGATTGCGCTTACTCCCTATTGACACTTCTTAGCGCAACCACCAGAGACAGGGTGTTAGGCTATCTCTGATAACGGCGCCAGAAGTGCCTGTGGTATTTCTTATGTCTATTGGATAATTCCACAAGTGCACAGAATATACCGCTGTAGCACTTCACCCGGGAGTATTCCAAGGTATCGTTATTTATTTTTATCCCAAGGGAAAGCGGTTGCTAGGAATAATTAATAAAAAGAGAGATCCTTAAGTCTATAACAACTTAGTATCAACTAGTGATAGGGGGGTAAATCGATATGTAGAGGAAAGGGTAATGATACCAAGACACCACAAGGTTTTAGGATAACTAAAGATAACTAGTAGAGTATAGCTAGGTGGGAGGACAACGAGTGAGTATAAGACTCCTATGACACTTACTTTACAATTGTGAACTATCTTATCAAATAGATGAATTATACTAAGACAACTACCTTACTTCCGGTGTGTAGGGGATAGGCGAGACAGTAGGTGAAACATCCTCGATTTTCCACGAAGGAAAAATCCACAGAATGAGATATAATGTGATAAAACCAAAGATTGATCTCATCGCATTATCATATATCAGTTGATATTAAAGTCATACATCGAGAATACTTACAAAATATTACATCAACTGAGTGGACACCTGTTACAGGGTTAATCTAGTGGAAGCATATCTAGTCATAATCAGAGTTGGCGGATTATGTCGTCGAGTGAAGGCTCCTCCTTCACGAGAATCATCAGAGTTGTTGATGGCGCAGCATAGTCTTCATCTCCTGAACCAAACCTGAGCGTAGGTACGAGACCGTCTAATCCTTCGTATCTCAATATCTCTGTTAGTCAGGTATTCTGCACACCGCCAGATATGTGCAGGCCATGGTCAGCACCGATGAGCTTTAGTGGAAAAGAGAAAATAAAGGATCTGGCGATCCTAATATTTGGCTGTGGTTTGCATCCTATGCAAAGTAGTATCAAGTAATAATATCATATTAGTTTGTCAAGTTTTAACCCATATCATCAGTTCCCATCAGTCTATCCCAAATCCATCATCCCACCCATACACCACGTCACACACACACACCTCACGCTCAGTCGACAGGCCCAACTCCCTCTCGGGTCCTGTCCCAACGGCACACTGCCGCTTCGGGCACACTGCCGGACAATCATCAACCAGGGGGAGAAAAGAATATCGCTCTCTACACTAGACAGAGCCTCACAGGAAAGGTCCATAGCCGACGAATCGGCATATGTATCGATCGATCAACCATAACACTCTGCAGAGGTTTTACCACTCACAAGATTAGCCATCATCGATGCTGTACAATCATCTAGGCAGAATTCCGGGTGCTTGCTTGCCTAGGTCGATGCCACCCTACCACTCAGCCCTGGGTAACTTCGGCCCTACGCCGAAACGCTGAGACTGGGAGACGCAGTACCGGGCCCAATCAGTGGTACAGCGCATCTAGAACGGTGCGGGAACTTCCTGCATCTGCCACCGCCCACCCTATCACCTTACAACCTAGCAGTAGTGGCACCGCCCTACCAAGTAGTCCAGCCGTCTCCCGCCCATCAGAAGCGAGTGAGCAGTAAGGGATTCCCATGAACCTGGGCTAGTCCTTCCTAGGTTTGACCAAACAGGCATCTTCTCTTAGGGGATACTCTCCCCGTGCCACCACGGCACCTCCATTCACGGGACTTCAATGCTCATCCCGGAACCACCTCATAAGTCATTACCCGCCACAGGTATCTCTCGTGGGAATGCCCAGATGCAACTCCCGGCAAGACTTGCTTACACAGCTCGTCGTGTATCCCACTTGGTCGACTCGACCCTCACCACACACCCAAGACTCACGCAGCACGCTCACATACCACCAATCCGGCATCCCAAGCCAAACCATTCCCAGGGGTTCACCGCCAGCATCACATCATAGATACAATGCGAGTGGAGTTAATAAATAAATATAGTGATGTAACATGCAAGCAAACAGGTAGATAGGAATATGTATAAAAGAGCGTGAGTGCGAAGCTGGGTGGTATAGTAGAGTGGTTACAAGCGGGGTAGTAATGGCTTAGGTAGTAACATGCATCATATACTAGCAAAGGAGTAAATATAAAGCGCTAGCAGTTCTAGATTTGCAATGTCTAATAGGATTCTCTAAAAGAAGGTGCTGCCATGACACCTGCGTTGTCGAGGAAGTAGTGGTATGAGCACTCCTTAGTTAGTGTAGTCATTCTGCTGGATCACGTCCTCCAGAGTGACTTCACCTCATAGCTTCTATTGTCGTCCATGTTCTCCTCCTTCACGGTTCTTGATCTAATCGTCTCTAATCCGGAACGGCTACTCCGCGAAGCAATACAAGGCAATAAAACACCCAATTCACCAAAAGACGACGGGACACGGGGAGACCCATTAACAGCAAAGAAATAATAAAAGGTACACGGCTTAGCCCTCTCGGCGTATGTCCGATTTCATCAGCCAAAGAAACAGGAGTGGTGGTTTGCTAAGCACAAGCATAAGTCACAGCCAAGCCAATATGGCTTTATAATAAATGGTTTAGGCCAAAGCTTATCCATAGCAAACACCACGGCACACGATCTTCCAACCCGAACGCTATGGAGGAGACGGGGGTAGGAGGACGAGCCAAGCAAAGAGAGGAACAAGGGATTTATTGACAGGAAATGTTGCACGAGAAAGAGTGAGTGTTTAATCCACTTGTAGGGCACCAAGGCTGTGATTCAAACGGGTACAATCATACAAGCGTTTAAACACCAAGAATCAAAAGAGAGAAAGAGAGAGAAAAGTTAGCTAGGCACATCTATATCATATTCCCAGTCACACCTTCAGTGAAGATGGTTTTAAGCGGTCGACCGAGTCGACCTACATGGGTCTGAGATCTTAATATAGACCATAGATTCGCTAACAAAAGAAGTCAGTCCGGTCTTTGATCCAGTCTCTGTGAGTAAGACGGGATCGAACAGAGCGGGCTAAATGAACAGAGAACGAGAAGCATAAACAGTAGTGGTCTACTCTTTCCAATGCACACGCCACGGCATAGACGTGGCATCAGAAGAGAGCGACACACCGGAGAATACAAGTGCACAAACCACTCATAGGGTACCATGACCTGGGTGCACTGGCACTAAGTCATTACTCGGATTCATAGCGATGCGGTTGTCACCGCAAGAATCAGAGGAATGCGACGGTCGTGTAGGGTACGAGCATACGAGGGTTGGGAATGAAAAGTTAGAGAGCAGCATCGTGAGGTTGAGTTACATTCACGATTACGGCCATGGCGAGACGAATCCCGCGGTCGCAATATCTGAATGAAGTACGATCCCACAACCGGCACGAAGGCACGACACACAGATAAACAACTCAACAACCAGCAATAAGAACCAATGACGTGACTCAAAAGACTCATTATAAAACAGCGGAGTAGCACAATTCCATAGCATTATAATAGATGGATCCTGCGTTACAGATTTAGATACAGACAGATCGTAAGGACAGGGTACAACAGATATATGAACAGACATATCATAAGGATAGGGTACAGTATGATGGATAGATGTACAAGGAGTAAGAACAGGGGTCCAATAGTCCGGCGTCGTATATCACTTTGGCTTTCCAACCGTCCAACATTATCTATGGGGCCTCAAGATGTGGCAACGGGCTATGGCACAAGGTCGGACAGGGCCAGTGTTAAAGGAAAGTGACGAGGCTTGCTTCTACACGTCCTGGCTTCACTGGGCCAACTGCTGGTACCTTCTGGCCTGCTATGGCTTGCTACAGCTAGTCGTGGCCAGCTGCTGGCTGGTCGTGGCCTACTGCTGGCTGGTCATGGCTGGCTGTGGCCTGCTGCTGGCTGGTCGCGGCTGGCCACGGTAGGCCGGGCGGGGCTGGTGACTGGCCGAACGAGGCTGTGGCTGGCTGGAGGTGGAGTTGAGTGGCCGGGAGGTGGCATAGCTTGGCCAGGTTCCAACGGTGTGCGCGGTAGCTACGGTGAAGCTTGGACGGGGCGTCGGTGCGCGTCGGGGCGATCAGGCAAGACTTCCAGTGATCTTCTCCTTTGTTGATCGACATCCTTCGTGTCCTTCGGTGACATGAGTAGAGTGGCGACGGTCTCAATGTCCAAGGCACAAGGTAAATCCGGAACGGGATCACGGTGGTGGTTTGGGTAGTCCTCGGCTACGCCGGCATTCTTGGAACGCCGGTGGTTCGATTTGGCTAAATGGGTCTCGTGTCGTGTGTGCGCGTGTCCTGAGCCGGGAGAGGCTCGGCCTACGGGTCCCTGAGGTGGGACGCCATGGCTCATGTGGCGGGTCTGATCACGGTGGCGGTGCCCACCATAGGGAGAAAGTCGTGGCACACCGAGGACTTGCGGATGGAAGGTCGCTCGACGCGGGACGGGATCGGTGCAGGCAGAACGTTCACGACGGCGGGCGAGATGTAGTAGATCGTGCTTCGGCACGGTGGTTTCGCCGTGGCACCGGCTCGTGATCACCAGCGACAAAGGCGTCAGCATGGTGACGGAGGGGGTCGTGGGGGCTTGCTGCTTCCCTGCAAGTCGTGGCGGCAGGATGGCCGATCTCAGCGACACAGTGGTGACAGCAAAAGGGAAAAGGACATGGGCTTGGTTATGGAAGCTCACTGGTGATGAGGAACGGCTCCGGCAAGGCGTTGCCAAGCACGGCAGCGATGGGCTCAACACGGCTGGGACGCAGTGAGGCGCTGGTCTGGCCGCGTCCATGTCGCGGCGCAGCACAGTGGTGAGGCTTGGTGCACTGCAGCGATGTTCCGGTGCTCTGGGACGACGGGCTCGACGTGGCTATCCACACGCACGGCCGCAGCTTGCTGCTGGTGCGAGGACAGGGCGCGGCATGGTGAGGATGGCACGGCCGCGTGCGTGGCAAGGCCGCGGCATCGGAGGGTCGGCGGCGAGGTGGAGGCAGCTAGACGTGGAGACGACGTTGCGGGAGGCACCAGTGGCGAAGCAGAGCGCGTGGTCGGCTGAGACCGTGTACACGCGGTCGAAGCCGGTGTGGAGGCGCGGTCGAGTAGGGTGGTGGTGTGCGCGACGTCGAGGAAGAACGCGGCGTAGAGGCGAACGCCGAGCACCCGGCTGGAGCTTGCTGCGGTCGGAGGTGGTCGCGGCGGTTCGGTGAAGAGGCGAGGACGAGGAGCGGAGCGTCGTGGTCGAGCTCGGCTCTGGCACCAGGCGGTTGGCACTAGTGGCACGGCGACTGCGCGAGCGTGGTTGCCCGTGGCCATGGCGACGCGGCTACGACCGATGCGGTCGTAGCCGGCTAGGATGCGGCGGCGACCGTGTGTGCCGGCCAGGGCGCGGTGGCGGCCGGCCGGGGCGTGGCTTCGGTGGCTGAGGCTTGTAGCGGCATGATCAGGACGGAGCAGTGGCGGCGGCTCGAGTGGAGAAGATGAACAGGAGCGGCGGTGGCTTCGTCTCCTTTATACCCGCGAGCAGCTAGGGTTTGAGAGGCTCCGAGCATCCTCGGTGTCCGTGTAGTCTCCGGGACGCGTGGCTCACATCCAGGAAGCGAGCAGGGCAGAGGGAGCGCGTGCTCTTCATGCTGGCGGCGGTGGCGGCGGCTTGGGCGTCTGCCCAGCTAGGGTTGGGGAGTGCGGCGCGCGGCTGGGCCAGATGGGCCGGATGGGCCATGGCGCGGCCTGCTCTGCTGGGCGCTTGGGGAGGTGGAAGCAGGGGTGCGGCGGCTGGTTGGGCCGACGTGGGCCGAGGCGGGGCGCGTGGGCCGTGGTGGCGTGCTGGGCCGCGATAGGAGAGGGGCGCGAGCGGGCCAGTTTGCCCAGCTGCTGGTTGGGCCAAGGAAAAAGGAAAGGAAATCGTGGGTTGGGCCGACCAGTTTGGAGAAGGAGAGGAGAGAAGATAAATGGTTTACCTTTTATTATTTGGAGGAGTTTAATTTAGATTCGGTATTGTTCGAGGAGTAATTTGGATAAGTGAAATGGTTCCTTCCCATTGTACAAATCTTGCGGGAAGGGATGGTGATGAGAATATAGAGGGGAGAAAAGAAAAGGAGAGAGATAATAGATGGAGCTTAACAAGTGAAGAAAAGAAATGATCCTTCAAGCAAAGGATACAAAGGAATCTTGGAACTGGAGGGTGAGTTCGTGTAGGATTGAGAGGAATTGCTATGGGCTTGTGCACTCCGACGCAAGACCCTAGACCATCTAAGGAACACTGACAAATATCCTACAAGCAATTCTATATATGCATGAGACGATTGTTAGTGGGTTAGTCCCGGTTAAATGTAACACCCCTGGTGTTACGGTTAATTAAAACCTGCCATGTCATCATCCTTAGTTGCAAATCATCCCGCATCAAACCCGATCACTATGCATTAATTGAGACAATTTTATTTCCACATATGATTGTACTTGGGTATCCTTGAGTGACTTAATGTTTTAAATAATGGTTCGTGTGTATGCCTTTAAATCCGAATAGGAAATAAAAAGGAAAACAATTAAAAACCCTAATCGGACCCGGAACCCTAAATCAAAAACTAAATAGAATTAGGTGTTGGGCCTTAAACAAAATTTGCAAATCTTTAAAAGCTAAGCAACTTCTATTTTGGGAAATTTTGAAGTTATTAAAATTAATTTCAAATAAAATCTTAATTTAGGTTTTAAAGTTTAAACTTGAAATACGAGTTCAAAAACTAGTAGGAATCTGGCGATGGTCCTTTAATGAAAGTTTTAGCCCCTTCAAAATGGAACCACTTTCATGTTTGAAGATTTTTAAGTTTACCAGTGGAAATTTAAATTAAAATCCAATTAGTGTTTGTTTTTTCAAATTTAAACTGCCATTTCAAAAACTAACAAGAGATTGGGAAAACTACTTTAATGAAAGTTGTAAGGCTTTTCAAATTGAACAACTTTTATATTTGGGGATTTTAAAGTTATGCAGAAAGATTTCAAATTAAACCCTAAATAGTGTTTTGAAATTTAAATTTGAAATGCTATTTCAAAAACTATGAATAATCTGGTGAAACTCATTTAATGAAAGTTATAGGACTTGAAAATTTGAATAACTTTTATTTTTGCATATTTTCAAGTTATTGAGAAAAAGTTTGAGAATTTAGTTGAATTTGAAATAAATTTCAAATCAAGCTTTTACCCCTTTTTGAATTGTCAAAAATCCATTCAAAATTTGAATTTGGTTCAAAAACCAAAGTTGTTCTAAATTTAATTTGCTACAACTTTTATTAAGGACATTTTTCAAGTTTGTATACAAAATAAGGGGTAATTTTGCAAAAAAGGGGAAGGGGTGTATACTGCTACAGTGTTCCGGGGGTGGTCCGGCATGCGCTGTCGTGCTCTGCTCGCGAGCAGAGCCGCGCGTGCCGCGCCGCTCGCCGGCGCTGCCCGGGGCCGGCCGGCCGCGTGTCACCGACGGGGCCGGGTCCGTGGGGGTCCTCTACGCGTCCCGAGCCTGCCAAGAGCCTCTCCTCTGCCCTATATAAGCCGAGCCGACCACCATCTCCTCCATTGACGCCGATGAGCACGTCCGGTTCGTATTCGAATTCGTGTTCGTCGAGTCACCACTGTCCAATTCCTCATGCCATTGTATCCGCCTCATCCTTGCACATCTTCCCGACCCATTGAAGCCAATAGTTAGTCGTCGGAGTCGCCGGAACGCTGTCTTCCTCTTCATCGGCTCCGGCGGGACGCGCCGTGGCTCTGCTCGTCGGGGTAAGCTTCACCCGGTGAGCTAAGATTCTCTTCTAAACCTCTGTTTCATATCTCTGGGCGCTCCGTGAGGTTCACTCGGCCAGTGGTTTCGCATTTGGTGCACTGCAGTGTGTGGAACGAAGCCGTGTCGACGGGAGCCGCCGCCGAGGCTGCGGTCACCGTCGAGCTCTCTCCTTCAACCATCTTTCGTCCAACCAGTGCGGGCATCACGTTTTGGTGAGCACCTTGAAGCTCTAGCAGTACTTGGTTAGGCTCGGGGAGTTTCGTCTCCGCAGGAACGCCGGCGCCGCCGTCGCCGCCGGGTCACCATGGCCGCCATGGTTGCGGTCATGCTCATTGAGTCTATGATTCGTCGCTGGGGTATATCTGTGCATAGGTCTTGTTGTAGGGAACCTCGTGGCCCACTCCCGGCCACTCGGCCGCCGCCGGCCGCTCTCGGCCTTCGCTGGAGCTGGCACGGCCGGCCGGCAGCCATGACCACACACCGCAGGGGGGCACGGGCTGGCCAAAGGCTGGCCGATGCCGGGCCAAGCAGGCCTGGGCCGGTTTTGAATCATATTGGGCCGGCCCAGTAGTTCGGTAGACGGTTTCAGATGGGATTTTGTGGTTTGTTCTGAAGAATGAATAGTGTCACACCTTGTTATTTTCATAGGAATTTTTATAGAGCTCAATAAATTGTGAAATTTATTATGTAGTTTCTCTGTGCTATGAAGTATTTACGAAAAATATGAAAAATGGAATTTGAGTACTTTCTGTGTCTGATAAAAATATGCATTTTAAATTAGAAAATGGCATTTCCATGAATTTTGTGGCTCAAAACAATTATCTAAAAATGATGAAAATTATTGTGTTACTATTTTGAGCTGTGAGCTACCTCCACAAAAATCTGTGGTTCATTTGGATAAAATTTAATTGCTTTATAAATTATTCTTAATTAAATGAATGATTAAAATGATATTAAGTATTAATAAATTAGGGATTTGTGCGTGACTTTTGGGTTGAGTGATGTCCTTGGGTCATTAACTTGAGATGATCCTTGGCACCATAATTAGTGTTGGGTTCTTAATTAAATTGTTAGTTTAGAACACTAATACTTTATGTTAGTCACATACGATGATAGGGTTTGATAATTGCTTAGGCAAAGGGTTGATAGTGTTCTAGGGGAAGAACCAATCCGGCTTTCAACGACTGTTAAAATGGTCAATGAACCAAGGTAGTAATACTCGTTAGTAATTAGTTTTGTTGACTTACAACTTTGTCGTGAAGGAAAGTTGTACTCAACTTTCAAATTAAGTTACTTACCATTGATCGGTGATTTTGTGCATCTCCTGCATCATGGCATACATATCATCATATTAAGTGTTGCATTATCATTTCGTGTAGTGAACGCGCGGTGATTATTATCTGAAGCGTGTCCCGAGTAAGGCCTTCACTCGGTGAACGTGGATCCTTCTCGGAGATTGACTTCAGGGTTCTATCTACTTCAAGCAACAGGCAAGCCCCGGTGCATTTGCCCCTCCTTGTTATTTAAAAATATTCATCACTTGAGTTAATCTACTGCATTAGGTTAATAGGAGTTGAGTGATAACCTATTGATGCATTACCTTTCCTTGACCACATATTATACCTGAGACCTTGATTTATTTAAAGTATTGAAAAATGCTTAGTCATGCTTAATGATAGAGTTGCAAAAATGCTATTTTGAAAACTGTGATGATATGAAACAAATGAATCATTTTATGGGAATGGTTTTGTCCTCGTTTGGTGATGGTGTACTTGGCCAGTCCATTATCATCAACGTGGATGGGTTTTCCGTTTGGTTGACCATCTGTTTGGGTTAGAGTCCCAACGATCCTCGCCATCGGAAAAGGGATGCGAAAACCGAGTGGTCACCAGTGTACTTGGGTTAGAGTCCCAATGCATGGTGTCCAACGGAAAAATATTTAGGGACCATTCGTTGTCGGCCTGCTGTGATCATGACTTTGCAACTAGCCACATACTACGGAAAGCCTCTGACTCCGGTGGCTCTACTGCTGGAACCGACAACCACGCACTGGGAGTGGAGAGATGGCGAGAGTAGCGTGTACCCTCGTGGCCGTCGTGCCTGGAGACTAGAGGGGTACTGTGCTCTCGGGTGGCGCAGGACCGGTTCCGGGGTATGAAAAGCCGTGGTAGGCGGGGTTGGCATATGCAAGCTTAAGTGCTACATATGCAGTGTGGATAGGGATCCCCAGCTGGGTAATTCTGGATTCGAATCGACGCTGCTCCTCAGTTAATGGAGACATGATCCTCACACTTACAACGAAGAGTGGTTCGGAACTAGGATGTTTTTGAATGGACGAAGTAAATGAAAGAATGTTGATATATGAGAAGGAACTTAGAGATATGGTTAATGATTAATAATATTATTGAGATAAAATACTGACAATAGGATTAGTATTGCTTTTCTGCAAAATCCTTTGACTCTTGCTAAGCCTTACCTTGACTCCCCTCAGCCTGCATTCCTGAGTCTAATTTTACACCTTTAGTCGGGTAAGTCTTGCGGAGTACCCCATGTACTCAGGGTTTGTTAACCCCTGTTGCAGGTAAACTGAGTAAACAGTTCTACGAAGGATCGTGCCGGTCATTGGATCGAACATGGATGAAGATGTGTATATAATGAAACCCTTGGGCAGGGTGTTTAGTTGTATACAGCTACTCCACTGTGAAACTCTGGTTTGGGATAATGTAATTGTAATCTATGTTAAGTAATACTTCCGCACTCTTTACTCTGATTCAAATTATTTGTGTAAACTGTTGTAATACTTGCAAGGTCTTACAATGAGATCCTCGGGGAAAGTAGGGTTTTCCTATGAGACCCGACGGGCCACCTAAGTCAACAGGGAACTCGTGCAGACTAGTCAAAGGTCCTTAAGGACGATGACGAGGCACGTGGGCCCTATGATTAAGGCGGTTCTGTCACAAGTGGTATCAGAGCATTTCATTGTGAAGCACTTGCAGTATTACTTTACAAAAACTTCAAAAGGATTTCGAATGAATAAAATTGATGGGTAGTTTGGTCCGAGTTGTTTCCGAACTTTCCTCATTCATTCTATAGCATCTTTCCTCGATTACTTCTATAGATCTATAGTTAGGTTTCGAGCTTAGTAGTGGATTAGCACCTTAAGTATGCCCTATGTTTGACAATGTTGAGTGCATGTCACTCTAATAATTAATTTAATCAGTATATTACGTATATGTCAGGGTATCCTGGCTTGCGTTGGAACGCTCATGCATCATGACATTACAACTATTAGTAATACCCCCCGATATGAATTAAATCTCTACTTTCTAAAATAAAACCTGTTTCCAAATAGATATTTTGTTAAAAACAAATCCTTACCCTTCTTTTGAATAGATGGATCCGCAAGACCCTACCACTGGAATCGACGAATGCCTGGCTATGTTCGGAACTCCTACGGTGTTGTGGCAGTTACTTCAGGAATTAGGCTACTCGAAACCACCAAAGTATCGTTGGTCCCGTACTGTTGTCCTTGGTCGGTCGTGGTACGAAGTGTCACTTCGGATCCCAGCTTGTACCACTGCTCCGTTTTGGCCAGCTTGGGAAGCACAGGCAGAAGGTATGAGTCCTTGGGAAGGAGCTCAGGCTACAGCATTGGAAGTCCTGAGAAAGATCTGCTTCAGGTGTCAGAAGGAAGTCAGAGTTTCTACTCTGAGAATGTTTTCGTTAGAGGTACTAGGGAGTTGGGATGGTCTTCAACGACAAGCCAAGCAATTGGAAGAGAAGTCTGATCAGCAGGATCCCATATTGGTAGCCACTACTCGAGCCATGCTAGCCGTCCTTAACCTCCATCTGACCCGTGAGCAGGGACGCGAGGAGTGGCAGGAACTTTACGCTGAATGTTATGAAGCACTCAAGAGTACAGAATTCAAGAAGAAGAAGGCCAATAAGAAAGCCTTAAAGTGGCAAGAGGCTGCTCAGATCAGTGATGTGGAAAAGATCGGTTTGGACGTCCAGGTGGAAGCACTCGAAGCACAGCGACAAGTAGACCAGCACCGCATAGAAGAACTAGAGAGTCTGGTGGATAGTCTTCACCTTCAGACAGGACTTCTCATCCAGCAGCGCGAAGAAGCTCATTCTTATGCCGTAATGGCAAGAGAAGGTCTTAGAGAGACCGTTGGATATCTGCAGCATCAGGATGCGATGTTTTGGGGCCTGCATAATACCTATCAGCAACAACTTCAGGCAGCCCATCAGAACATTGCCGATCTGCAACGAGAAGTGCAAATGCTCCATGCCATGAACGATCCAATTCCAGATATAGATGTTCCAGCAGCTGACCATCAGGAAGAGTCTGGTTCAGTAGAGAATGCCGATGAAGAGTTGGAGGAAGTAGCAAGTGACTCAGAGTCAGAAGTAGTGAGTGGTCGAGTCGATTAGTTTATGAAGCTAAATAGTCTCCTAGACCCAGTGTCAGATCAGATTAAGTCTAAGATTAAGTGTCCTTGTAATCCAAAACCCTGTGTCGGTAGGAAACTGGTGTAATGGTAGTCGACCTAAACTAGTAGTCAATGTGAACTAATGTATAAACCTCGGATAATCCTATGCCATCGGCAGATCATTTCATACTTGAGCTTATGAGTGTTATGTGTGTTCAACAGTTGGTAAATTTTGTTATAGGACTAGGTTTTGCAATCACCGCTAAACTTCGCTCCATAAGTTTCTAGTCCTTGGGAAACTTCTGGATGCACTCATTCACTATTCCAACTCGACACAAAACTTTGGCTAATCCTTGATTTATTAAATCCATTCATGTAAAATTTTTATCTTCTCCCTTCAAAACACTGCTATTTCCTTGAAAGTTATTGTAATTGTAGTCTATGGGATATCGTGCTCCAAGACCGTGACGCAGCGTCGAAATCTGGGGTCTCCTATGGATCACGACCATGGAAAATTACTGCCGGACGCTCGCTGTTGTCAAGGTTGATGGTCATGATCCTAGCCTGCAATTAATGTGCTTTCACTCTCTTTTTCCAAATATCTTTTACAAGAGTTCGTATCCATATTTCTTCATGAGTTTCCAAATCCTTTTGCTCTTTATAACTATGTTAAAACTCACTTTAAGAATCCCCATCTGATCTCTCCGAATTCTTAAGATTCTTTGTCCTTGCAAGCATCTTAATTTCATCTGATAGAATAACAGGGACCAATTTGGAAATGATACCTAAGATCCAATCACTTGGAAGTGGTATCTGTGATCCGCTGAGGATTCCGTGTTGTTTTATCGATTCTTGGTTATTTAAATATCTTGACATCTATTTTGAAAATTCACTCCGACGAGAACTTTATGATGCACTTTAATTCGCTTACAGACTCAGGATGAAAACCTAGCACTAGACCATGACTTTTATCTGCATACGTGTCATGCCTTGCTCCGACACGTATCCCTTATTTAAATCCAGCATGTTATTCCAAAATCGTTATGGTTGTGCCTATAGTGCTGTCATGACCTGTGACCACGGTGTCGCGTCGAAACTTAGGGTCTCTCACGTGCCATGGCCACGGCGAGATTCTGCTAGGAACGCGCAGGTATCGAGGTCTAGGACTGTGACATACTATAGTTTCGCAACCAATAAAGTTTCCTTATCTGCACTGTATGTAGAAACAAATTCATCTTGCTATGATGTAACATGATCTGCGGCTGCGATACAATATAGCAACCTGGGATCTCCGGTGACTCACAATCACATGAGATTCTGATGGGTATATGCTCGTATCAACGTCTGTGGTCATTGTACATCATAGATACAGTCGATATATTTTTCTCTTTTTACCGAGGTTACTTTAATTGTATTCTGTGATGGTATCTCGAACCGTGACTATGGTGCCGTGTCAAAACTTGGAATCTTCTGTGAACTGCAGTCACATAAGACCTTAACAGGGTACGCACTGGTATCGTAGTCGGTACTCCTGAATCATCGTAGCTCGCAATTAATGTGCCCCCACTCTCCTGGAAACCCACCCTTAAAAGATATTCCTCGTAAGGGTTGTATTTCGAAGAAATAAGGTTTCAAGTTTTAGTGTTGAGAAACAACTAATTAGGTCAAATAAGAATCTTCATCATAACAGGTAGTAAGAGAAGTGTGGACTAGTAGCTTATCAACCCAAGTGTCTGAACACTTGTCAGCTGCATTGGATGTATTTCATGTGACACCACTCGAGAAATAACTTCAAGTGTCAAATCGGGTTATTGACTTGGTAAAAGTGGAATTGAACTAGACCTGACGCACTCCGAACAGTCAGTGTGAGTCATAAACCAATAAGAGATCGTGTTACTCAAAGGACTTCAACAGGATGATGCACAAGTATGTTGGAATCAGTCTTCAGGAGAAGAAGCTACCCGAGAGATCCGAGAATTACTCACCTGAAAATATTCTTAAGTTCTTAGCCCACCTTTAAAAAAAATAATTTACCCTTTTCAAGTCCTATAAAATGTAAGACCTCTACTTGCTTTATAGTCAAGTTTAAAAAAAAGGGGTTTTCTTAACTTATTTTCTTTTCCATTACTAAATCTAAGGCTTTAGCCACATCTTAAATCTCGGGACAAGATTTATTTTAAGGGGGGAAGGCTGTAACACCCCTGGTGTTACGGTTAATTAAAACCTGCCATGTCATCATCCTTAGTTGCAAATCATCCCGCATCAAACCCGATCACTGTGCATTAATTGAGACAATTTTATTTCCACATATGATTGTACTTGGGTATCCTTGAGTGACTTAATGTTTTAAATAATGGTTCGTGTGTATGCCTTTAAATCCGAATAGGAAATAAAAAGGAAAACAATTAAAAACCCTAATCGGACCCGGAACCCTAAATCAAAAACTAAATAGAATTAGGTGTTGGGCCTTAAACAAAAGCTGCAAATCTTTAAAAGCTAAGCAACTTCTATTTTGGGAAATTTTGAAGTTATTAAAATTAATTTCAAATAAAATCTTAATTTAGGTTTTAAAGTTTAAACTTGAAATACGAGTTAAAAAATAGTAGGAATCTGGCGATGGTCCTTTAATGAAAGTTTTAGCCCCTTCAAAATGGAACCACTTTCATGTTTGAAGATTTTTAAGTTTACCAGTGGAAATTTGAATTAAAATCCAATTAGTGTTTGTTTATTCAAATTTAAACTGCCATTTCAAAAACTAACAAGATATTGGGAAAACTACTTTAATGAAAGTTGTAAGGCTTTTCAAATTGAACAACTTTTATATTTGGGGATTTTAAAGTTATGCAGAAAGATTTCAAATTAAACCCTAAATAGTGTTTTGAAATTTAAATTTGAAATGCTATTTCAAAAACTATGAATAATCTGGTGAAACTCATTTAATCAAAGTTATAGGACTTGAAAATTTGAATAACTTTTATTTTTGCATATTTTCAAGTTATTGAGAAAAAGTTTGAGAATTTAGTTGAATTTGAAATAAATTTCAAATCAAGCTTTTACCCCTTTTTGAATTGTCAAAAATCCATTCAAAATTTGAATTTGGTTCAAAAACCAAAGTTGTTCTAAATTTAATTTGCTACAACTTTTATTAAGGACATTTTTCAAGTTTGTATACAAAATAAGGGGTAATTTTGCAAAAAGGGGAGGGGGTGTATACTGTTACAGTGTTCCGGGGGGGGTCCGGCATGCGCTGTCGTGCTCTGCTCGCGAGCAGAGCCGCGCGTGCCGCGCCGCTCGCCGGCGCTGCCCGGGGCCGGCCGGCCACGTGTCACCGACGGGGCCGGGTCCGTGGGGGTCCTCTACGCGTCCCGAGCCTGCCAAGAGCCTCTCCTCTGCCCTATATAAGCCGAGCCGATCACCATCTCCTCCATTGACGCCGATGAGCACGTCCGGTTCGTATTCGAATTCGTGTTCGTCGAGTCACCACTGTCCAATTCCTCATGCCATTGTATCCGCCTCATCCTTGCACATCTTCCCGACCCATTGAAGCCAATAGTTAGTCGTCGGAGTCGCCGGAACGCTGTCTTCCTCTTCATCGGCTCCGGCGGGACGCGCCGTGGCTCTGCTCGTCGGGGTAAGCTTCACCCGGTGAGCTAAGATTCTCTTCTAAACCTCTGTTTCATATCTCTGGGCGCTCCGTGAGGTTCACTCGGCCAGTGGTTTCGCATTTGGTGCACTGCAGTGTGTGGAACGAAGCCGTGTCGACGGGAGCCGCCGCCGAGGCTGCGGTCACCGTCGAGCTCTCTCCTTCAACCATCTTTCGTCCAACCAGTGCGGGCATCACGTTTTGGTGAGCACCTTGAAGCTCTAGCAGTACTTGGTTAGGCTCGGGGAGTTTCGTCTCCGCAGGAACGCCGGCGCCGCCGTCGCCGCCGGGTCACCATGGCCGCCATGGTTGCGGTCATGCTCATTGAGTCTATGATTCGTCACTGGGGTATATCTGTGCATAGGTCTTGTTGTAGGGAACCTCGTGGCCCACTCCCGGCCACTCGGCCGCCGCCGGCCGCTCTCGGCCTTCGCCGGAGCTGGCACGGCCGGCCGGCAGCCATGACCACACACCGCAGGGGGGCACGGGCTGGCCAAAGGCTGGCCGATGCCGGGCCAAGCAGGCCTGGGCCGGTTTTGAATCATATTGGGCCGGCCCAGTAGTTCGGTAGACGGTTTCAGATGGGATTTTGTGGTTTGTTCTGAAGAATGAATAGTGTCACACCTTGTTATTTTCATAGGAATTTTTATAGAGCTCAATAAATTGTGAAATTTATTATGTAGTTTCTCTGTGCTATGAAGTATTTATGAAAAATATGAAAAATGGAATTTGAGTACTTTCTGTGTCTGATAAAAATATGCATTTTAAATTAGAAAATGGCATTTCCATGAATTTTGTGGCTCAAAACAATTATCTAAAAATGATGAAAATTATTGTGTTACTATTTTGAGCTGTGAGCTACCTCCACAAAAATCTGTGGTTCATTTGGATAAAATTTAATTGCTTTATAAATTATTCTTAATTAAATGAATGATTAAAATGATATTAAGTATTAATAAATTAGGGATTTGTGCGTGACTTTTGGGTTGAGTGATGTCCTTGGGTCATTAACTTGAGATGATCCTTGGCACCATAATTAGTGTTGGGTTCTTAATTAAATTGTTAGTTTAGAACACTAATACTTTATGTTAGTCACATACGATGATAGGGTTTGATAATTGCTTAGGCAAAGGGTTGATAGTGTTCTAGGGGAAGAACCAATCCGGCTTTCAACGACTGTTAAAATGGTCAATGAACCAAGGTAGTAATACTCGTTAGTAATTAGTTTTGTTGACTTACAACTTTATCGTGAAGGAAAGTTGTACTCAACTTTCAAATTAAGTTACTTACCATTGATCGGTGATTTTGTGCATCTCCTGCATCATGGCATACATATCATCATATTAAGTGTTGCATTATCATTTCGTGTAGTGAACGCGCGGTGATTATTATCTGAAGCGTGTCCCAAGTAAGGCCTTCACTCGGTGAACGTGGATCCTTCCCGGAGATTGACTTCAGGGTTCTATCTACTTCAAGCAACAGGCAAGCCCCGGTGCATTTGCCCCTCCTTGTTATTTAAAAATATTCATCACTTGAGTTAATCTACTGCATTAGGTTAATAGGAGTTGAGTGATAACCTATTGATGCATTACCTTTCCTTGACCACATATTATACCTGAGACCTTGATTTATTTAAAGTATTGAAAAATGCTTAGTCATGCTTAATGATAGAGTTGCAAAAATGCTATTTTGAAAACTGTGATGATATGAAACAAATGAATCATTTTATGGGAATGGTTTTGTCCTCGTTTGGTGATGGTGTACTTGGCCAGTCCATTATCATCAACGTGGATGGGTTTTCCATTTGGTTGACCATCTGTTTGGGTTAGAGTCCCAACGATCCTCGCCATCGGAAAAGGGATGCGAAAACCGAGTGGTCACCAGTGTACTTGGGTTAGAGTCCCAATGCATGGTGTCCAACGGAACAATATTTAGGGACCATTCGTTGTCGGCCTGCTGTGATCATGACTTTGCAACTAGCCACATACTACGGAAAGCCTCTGACTCCGGTGGCTCTACTGCTGGAACCGACAACCACGCACTGGGAGTGGAGAGATGGCGAGAGTAGCGTGTACCCTCGTGGCCGTCGTGCCTGGAGACTAGAGGGGTACTGTGCTCTCGGGTGGCGCAGGACCGGTTCCGGGGTATGAAAAGCCGTGGTAGGCGGGGTTGGCATATCCAAGCTTAAGTGCTACATATGCAGTGTGGATAGGGATCCCCAGCTGGGTAATTCTGGATTCGAATCGACGCTGCTCCTCGGTTAATGGAGACATGATCCTCACACTTACAACGAAGAGTGGTTCGGAACTAGGATGTTTTTGAATGGACGAAGTAAATGAAAGAATGTTGATATATGAGAAGGAACTTGGAGATATGGTTAATGATTAATAATATTATTGAGATAAAATACTGACAATAGGATTAGTATTGCTTTTCTGCAAAATCCTTTGACTCTTGCTAAGCCTTACCTTGACTCCCCTCAGCCTGCATTCCTGAGTCTAATTTTACACCTTTAGTCGGGTAAGTCTTGCGGAGTACCCCATGTACTCAGGGTTTGTTAACCCCTGTTGCAGGTAAACTGAGTAAACAGTTCTACGAAGGATCGTGCCGGTCATTGGATCGAACATGGATGAAGATGTGTATATAATGAAACCCTTGGGCAGGGTGTTTAGTTGTATACAGCTACTCCACTGTGAAACTCTGGTTTGGGATAATGTAATTGTAATCTATGTTAAGTAATACTTCCGCACTCTTTACTCTGATTCAAATTATTTGTGTAAACTGTTGTAATACTTGCAAGGTCATACAATGAGATCCTCGGGGAAAGTAGGGTTTTCCTATGAGACCCGACGGGCCACCTAAGTCAACAGGGAACTCGTGCAGACTAGTCAAAGGTCCTTAAGGACGATGACGAGGCACGTGGGCCCTATGATTAAGGCGGTTCTGTCACATTAAACCTAGAAACTACATGCTGCACACAATTTGCAAGAAAATTTTTTAGAAAATTCAGATTTTTGGTTGTCGGAAAAACCCGGGTTGTTACAGTAGGGGATATAACCTCTACCCAAAGTGGCTATTCTCTTTTGGGAACCTACCTTTTAAGAACTTGCCTAAAACACGTGGAGGGATACTAAGACTAGACAGGGCTGTCACCACCTGCTAGCACCCACAAACAATCCGTGCGACAAGTGGCATTCAAAGGCAAGATCTAGCCTATGCACCACGCTTACACTAAGTCTTACTACTCTAGTTGCGTACCAACAACTAAAGTACCCTATGACAGGCGATGAACTACACACATGAGCTGGTTACAGGATCACTATCCAATATAACTCAACTATAAGTTAAGACAAAACACAACAATACTATAAAGAATAGTAATGCACTAAGTAGAGACTTAGTAAAGTAAAGTAAAGATAATATATTGATAAAGATAAAGCCTTACAAAAGGAAAGGTACACGAGCTATACAGACTCTCCAGTAGACGACTCCGGAGATTCCGAGCATAGCTTGACTCGACTCTAACTCCCACACTAGACTAATACTACGACTACTAAAGAGTAGAACTCTTGTGACTTGTGACTCTTGGGTATCTTGTGTGTCTTGAAGAGGGTGATGGAAGCCTCTATTTATAGGGGAGAGTTGAGGGGTGCCACGTCAGCGATCCATGTGCTCCTTGCCTCTCTACCCTTGGATAAACCGCCATAAGATGGACAGCCGTGGTGATTTCAGCACATGGGAAACATGCTGGAAGGCGGTGGAGGCCAACCGACCTGGCTGGGCACCAGGGGGTTCGGCCGACCCCCCTATGGCAGGTGGGCCCAGCCAGGGTCTTCTAGAAGGAGCCCCCACCTGTTATAGAGTGCAGTAGAGGCCTGGTCCCACCTTGGGTGGTTTGGCCGAACCACCATTGGTGAGTTGGGCCCACCACTGTGGTCCCCATCTGTCATTGATTGTCCCCGTGTGTTGGTTCCAGCTTGGTTACATGTTTGTCACATTGAATCCTTGTGCTTTGTTTCTCTACCGTTGAATAGAATCACATGTTGATCTGATGGATGAAATGAGCTGGGTGGAGGATCACATGGATCATGCTATGTCACCAGAGCCAGGTGGGCCCCATGTAGGGTTCGGCTGACCCATACATGGCCCCACCCTGGGCTCTCCTCTCTTCTAAGTGATGTTGTGCACCATTTCTTGATGTTTCTTGGCCTGTTTGATCTTTGCTGCATTCACAAGCTTAAGAGTACAAGTGGAACTCGTTATTGATAAAATATGTTCCTGATATGTTTGTCTTCCCTTGAATCCAAGGCCTGTTGACGGTGTTTGAATGTGGATTTTCATGGTATATCCACCGTCAACAAGATCCCCCAAGCTTAACCTTTGCTCATCCCGAGCAAATAATTAAACTTAGCCTCGGTGGATCAGGAGTTGCTACAATGTTCATGTTTCAATCGTACCTTATGTACAACTAAATATTTCTCTTTTGAATGGAAAAATTGGCTATAAAAATTCACCCATTTTACCTTAGTCCTTTATGGGGCTAATGACCTTTCCTTTGCCTTAGGTGGTTGAGAGACAGAACAGTTTAACTTGAGCACTAATTTTCTCATCTTTGCAAGTTTCATGCTGGAGGTTTTAGCAATGTTTTGCAAAAGACAACTTAATGTTCCTCATATGGTTCCCTTATGTCACTCAAATGGTATATGATTCGTTACCAAGGCACAAAGTAAATGTTGCCTTCTCTTTATCATCCTACTTCTAAAATGGCTTATGTGGAGCTTAAGGTAGGAATGAAAGAGTTATAGCATACTTACTTTGCATATGTTGTAGAGTCAAAGCTTGGATCGAAAGAGAGAACTGTCATGCCCTTAGATCAAGATGTGCAAGTGTGTGGAAAAGATGAACTATAATGCTCCTCTATTTGAATTGTATCTCTCTCTACTTTGTTTTTGAGACATGGCTATCATTTTTCTTTCTTTATTCATGAGCCTAAACTTGCTCATATATATATATTTCTTTTTTCTATGGACTCTCTTGTGTCCATCTTTCTTTCTTTTTATTTTCATTTTGCATAGCGTTTTGTCTCTTCTACCATAATGACTAAGAGAGATTTTCTATGTCTTTAACATATGGAGCATTTATTTGGTGTAAATGAAAGGCATGTGGTTGCGTACTTCCAGTGTAGAAGTAGCATATATATGTGGTGTGTACGTGATCTTGATCTTGGGAGCATGATAAAACTCTCAATAAGGGTCAACAAGACTTGACAAAACTCAATACAAAGCAAATAGCTTATGTGAAAGATTTTAGACATGTGTAGCATATATGGCTGTGGTAGGAATTTATCACCATTGAGGAACAATAAGGTTTTGATTGATTAAGAAATAAATCTCCAGTAATCATGCATGCTTAGAACAATATTATAGTAGCTCTTGTTTCACTATATCATATCTCACAACAACTTAGACTTAGTTCTAGCACTTAGCATCCATAAAGTTTTCAGGTTCATGATGATTTAAATGAGCCAAGTAATCTAAACTCAAAGAAATACTAAGTTGTAAACTAGGAATTAAAGAAACATTAACAGAGCAACTATTCATCATTTCCATGAGAAAGATAAATATTCATGAGACATATGGAAATAAGGGAAATATTTTTGGTATTTTTATCTTATGCATTTTTTTATATGCAATGAATTAAAATAATGTAAATAGCTAGGATAGAATACTTACCTTGGTGGGGGAGAGGATCTCCCCCATGCTTGTCCTTTTGCTCATTGTGGTGGCGGGTAGTATTGGAACCATCCCGCCCAGCGTTGTGCTTCTTCGTCTTGGATAGCTTGCAACAGTTGAGCATTTTGTTGTGCCATATTCAGAGTTGCATCTTCCTCAACTTGCATTGCGCCCATGTCATTGATGAGTTGGTCCATTTCCGATCCTTGGCTTCGACGACCCCTCGCCCGTGTGGACGGACGGGGAGTGCGCACTCTTGGAGTGTGCTGTTGAGGCCGTTCCGTGGATCTTGAAATGTCCATGGAACTTGCCTCATCGCCTTCTTCTTCATATCTCCCTGCAGCTCGTGATGTGCCGCCTTACTCAAATTGGGTGGCTTGTGACATACTCTTTGTCACAATTCTTGATCCTACAATATTTTGGCTTCTTGCCTCTCGGTTCCAATTTATGGTTAGTGTGCGCAGCGCATACAACCGACGCCTCTCACATGGGAGAGAGATTTCGGCTGTATGGCCAGGACAAATCATTTTTATATCACCATTTTCATTTGTTTTAAGGACTTGAGCACTTATGAAGAAATCTTCGGTTACAACATCTCTAGGAGAAGCAATGTATTCAAAGTAATGTTTTCCATCTAGCAAGTCCATTGTTTCAGCAATGCGCGTGATAAAAGAAGTAAAGAATATGGGCTCACTTCTATAGAAAATACCAAGCCAAGAGTGGACTAACATCTTAGCCGGTGAAACTTTTATTTTCTTTATCATGGCATAGAGCAGTCTTAGTTCATCATTATAAAGAACTTGCACATTAGAGCCAGGAAGAAAAGTTATGGCCATCCAATAACGAATCAAGCGCAAAGTAGGATTATGGATTTCATCAGTTTTAGGGTCAGAGCAATCATTAGATCCTGTTATAGCTTTCGAAAATTCAGCTTTATCAAATCTTCTTGTTGTATTCACAAGGTCTAGATGACAGTCATTATCAAAACCAAGTGCCATGCTAAAAACTCCCCATGTTAAATTATACTCTTGGTTGAACATGCGAAAATAGACATCATTTTCAGTGGCTTGTAAAGAGCATAGAAATTCAATGGTGAGTTTTTCTATTCCAAGTTCTTGCACTTCCCAAAAACTTCCCCAACCGATTGTATTGAAGACAGTATTAAATTCCGCGGTCATACCTGTGCTATCCAAAAGGACAGGGTTGATGATGCCGGCATGTTCATACCCTCGGTGTCGGATGGAGGTGTACCTTTGTTACTCTTCTTGATTCATCATGAGGCCACTCTCGGGGTAGAACGTCCTCTCGGAAGGCATTCCAAAGCTTCTTCTTGGTGGAGCTTCTCTTCCTTCATCTTCATCATGGCGGGGTCGTCGGGAGGAACTCCCTACGACACTCTTGGCCTTCTTGAGTGCGGAGGAGAACTTCTTCATCCTGCAGCAATGAGATAACACAAGAACAAACAACAACAACAGGGATTAACGTTAGCGTTAGTGTTAGCTATCCCACTTGTTAGTAGTCCTTGCGGGGTATGGTTACCTCCACAAACAAGATACTGAGAGCAAAGACTAGAGTAAGACAAGCTTCTACTACTATAATATTTTTGGGTTTTTGGTTTGAGTAGCTAACTACAACTAAACTTGAGAAAGAACTTGCTCAAATGGAGAGAAGAAGGGAGATTGTGTGCTCAGAAGAATTCAGCTGGTTTGAGTGTGGAGATGAGCACATAATGCAGGGGTATTTATAGGGGGAGAAGGGCTGGTGGCCAGGCCACTAGGCCCAGTTCGACCGACCCCCCTTGGTCCGGTTTTTGTTGTTTTCACCTTTGGACAGGGAATCTATTTGAATTCAAACTCGACCTTGCTGGCAGCTCTCCATTGATGGGTCGGCCGAACCAATTATGACAAGTTCAGTGTTGCTTTTACCTTTGGACAGGGAATCTATTTGAATTCAAACACCACTTTCTTGGGGGGAGCCAAAACATGGTTCGGTCGAACCAGGTATTGTCCTCTTTTAGCTTTAAACAGCGTGTCCAGAAAAGTAGAGACTAGTGGTGGACCAAAAGTTTTGAAAATTTCAGAGATTCCCTTGTCTAGTGTTTTGTGAAGGTAAAAGGTGTATGACAAAAGTGGGGACATGTTTAGAGTGATCCCCATGGACTATGGAAACACTAATGCATGCCAAAGTGTCCACTTTTTAGAATTGGATGGTAGTGGATGTTGGATTCTCCTTGGAGCAAGTGAAAGTGGTCATTACCAAAGGTGGTTGGCCAAATTCAAAAGGAGATGGTGTTCAAAATTTAGGAAGTGAATCACTACACCAGGCCAACACCACCAGAGGTGGGTGGGCCCCATGGTGGGGTTGGCCGACCCCACCTAGGTGGTCCTACCACCTCAGGTGTGAGCACCACTGTTTATTCTCAAGTTTTATTCATCTAAGTATTTTATTGTGTTGAAATAAATTATTACAAAATTTAAATATGAAATGCAATGAAGAAAATTCAAAAATTGAAATGCAGGAATTAAATATGAGATAAATACTGATTTACCTTACCAGCAAGGGCTCCATGTTTTAGGTCCGTAGAGCAGGACCTCTCCATTTCGGGTTCATTCTTTGGGTGCTTCGATCGGTCCCGGAGATGGAGACCGTGATGATTGCACCTCTTTCTTCCGCCATTCCTTCTTGGTTGATGCTTGTGATTCAGCGGAGTCAGCCTTGTTCACCATCTCCGCCTTACTTACCAATTCGGCCTTTTTGGCCCTTGGCAGTTGATTCTTTCGGCGGGGTGCATATTGTGGCTAGTTTCTCCATGTTGACGGTAGATATACCATAATATTCCACATTCAAATACCGTCAACAGACCTCGGATTCAAAGGAGAATAAACATAACATGAACATATTTTTATCAATAATGAGTTCCACCCGTACTCTTAGCTTGTGAACGTAGGGAAGATCAAAACAGGACAAAATGCAGCAGCTGGGGCTCATATATGTGGTTCGGCCGAACCACATATGGAGGCACCAGACTACAACATTCCAACACATGACACAAGGGACCACATGGAAGATAAAAGAGCATGAGCCAAGCCCATGCATGGTTCGGCCGAACCATGTATGGAGCCCAACTGGCTCTGGTGACTTGGCACGATCCGTGTGACACTCCACCCAGCTCACCTCAACCATCAGATCGACATGTGCTTCCATTCAATGGTGGAGAAGCAAAGCACAAGGATTCAACGTGACAAACATGCAACCAAGGTGTAACCAACACTAAGGGACACTCTATGACAGATGGGGACAACAATGGTGGGCCCACCTTGCCATAGGTGGTTCGGCCGAACCACCCATGGTGGGGCCAGCCCACCACCACACTCCATGATATGTGGGGACATCTTCTAGAAGCCCCTGGCTGGGCCCACCTGGAATAGGGGGGTCGGCAGAACCAGCCCAAGTGCCCAGCCAGGTCGGTTGGCTTCCACCGACTTCCTGCATGCTGTTCACGTGAGGAAATTGCCACTGCCGTCCATCCATGTCGGTTACAAGGTCGGTTTATTCAAGGGCCAAAGTGAAAAGGCACACGGATCAATGACGTGGCACCTCTCCATCTCCCCCTATAAATAGAGGCTGCATCCACCCTCTCAAGACATGATTCATTCAAGATACAAGTGAAGAAGTAGTGTAGTTCCACCTTTAGTAGTAGTTGTAGTCTAGTGTGGGAGTTAGAGTTTAGTCGAGCTGCGCTCGGGGTATCCGGAGTCGTCTGCTGGAGAGTCTGGTATAGCTCTTGTATCTTTCTCTTTCTGTAAGACTTATCTACTTTAATATATTATTCTTGTTTTACTTCACTGAGTCCTTACTTAGTGTATTACTTTAATAGTATTGTTGTGACTTATCATATTACTTGGTCGGTTTGCATTAGATTGTGATCCTGTAACCAGCTCACGTGTGTAGTTCATCACCTGTCATAGGGTGCTCTAGTTGCCTTGATCACTGCTAGAGTAGTAAGGCTTACTATAAGCGTGGTGCTTAGACTAGATCTTGCCTTTGAATGCCGCTTGTCGCACGGATTGTTTGTGGGTGCTAGCAGGTGGTGACAGCCCTGTCTAGTCTTAGTATCCCTCCACATGTTTTAGGCAAGTTCTTAAAAGGTAGGCTCTCCTAAGAGAATAGCCGCTTCGGGTAGTGGTTATATCCCCTACTATTTTGCCTATCCCCTACACACCGGAAGTAAGGTAGCAGTCTTAGTGTACTTCGTTCATTTGATAGGATAGATCACAGGAGTAAAGTTTGAATCACAGGAACCTTTCTCACTCTTTGTCCGCCCACCTAGCTACACTACACTAGTTATCTTTTAGTATTTCATTTGTTATCTTTGAATCACCACCTTCCTATCATACTTCGATTACCCCCTCTGCACTAGTTGTGCTAATTTGAGGTAGATTCAAGAATCTCCTTCTATTAACATTTCTAACAATCGCTTTCCCATGGGATAAAATAAATAACGATACCTTGTAATACTCCCGGGTGAAGTGCTACAGCGATATATTCTGTGCGCTTGCAGAATTATCCAATAGACATAAGAAATACCCCCAGGCACTTCTGGCGCCGTTATCAGAGATAGCCTAACACCCTGTCTCTGGTGGTTGCGCTAAGAAGTGTCAACAAGCATTTCTGGCGCCGTTGCCGGGGAAAGCGTAAGCCTAGAAATTTTAATAAGATCGAATCCGGAACCTATCATCAAATTAGTATCAATTAGTTTTAGTAGGGCTTACCCTTGCCTCTGCTTCTCTTTATCGTGAAGCAAGGCACACATGAGTGGATTTTAGTTTCAAGCCACAGCAATAGAAAATCCAGAGACATCCACCAGGAGTTCTCGACACCGTTCAGTCTCCGATCGGAGGTCCGATTTGGTATTGGAACCACTCAAGGAAGGAGGCTCAGCACTGTCACCTAAGGAAGCTATGGCCCAAAAGACCATCTTCGAGCATTCTGCACCGTCGGCTGACAAAGTCGCCACCAGTCCGCAGCTTAGCTTGGGGGATGCCACTTTTGAGCTCAAGCCCCCTCTTATCAATATGGTGCAAGCCAACCCATTCAGCGAAAAGCCCCAAGAGGATGCAAATGCACATCTCCAGAATTTCCTGGATTTGTGTGGCATGATTGCCATAAAAGGAGTCAAGATGGACACCATCTGTCTTTGCCATTTTCCATTCTCCTTGATCGGAAAGGCAAAACAATGGTTCTATGCTCATTCCAAAGACATTGGCCATTGGACAAGCTGTGCTAATGCATTCCTCAAGAAGTTCTTCCCGATGGGCAAAACCACCGCTCTTCGAGGAAAGATCTCAGGCTTTACACAGCAAGTGGACGAGACGATTCCCGAAGCATGGGAACGTCTCCAGGCATACATTCGGGAATGTCCTCACCATGGAATCCAAGAATGGCTTCTGATTCAAGGTTTCTACCATGGGCTAACCCCAACACTCGTAGTCACCTTGATGCCGCTGCTAGAGGAGCACTCACTTCACTCAATGTCACACAAGCCAAGAATCTGATAGAAAATATGGTGACAAATCAAGGGTGGAATGAAGATCGACTCCAATCCAAGAAGAAGAACATACATACCATCCATGAAGTAGATGCAATATCTGAGAAGATGGATCTCCTCTTGAGAAGGTTGGAAGAACGTGCTAATTTCAAGAAAGACCGAGAGACCATTCAACATTATGCTTCCAAGCATCAATGGGATCAGGTATTTAGTGTATCTTATTCCAAATTAAATCCTGAGAAGATAGACACCATCAACAACAATTCAAAATATCCTCAATAAGGAAGATGGGCGTCGAACTCCAAGTTTCAAGGAATGCAAATTTTGGTAATCAATTATCATTAAAAGATCTTGTTATGAATCAAACTAAAATAAATGAAAGCATGAATAAAAAGTTGATAGAAAAGGACAAGACCCTTGAAACATTAAATTGTAAGATGGATGCTCTCGCTTCTTCTGTTAAAGAACAAATGAGTTTTAATAAAATGTTAGAATCTCAATTATCTCATCTTGTTGCTACTACTTCATCTCCTAAAAATACTTGCAATACTTCAAATATCAATGCGGTGATCACGAGGGGAGGTAAGTCTACTCACGATCCACCAAATCCTAACATAGCAGGGAAGGCTGGAAGAAAAGACAAGGATGATGAAGAAGAAGAAGAAGAAGAAGAAGAAGAAGAAGAAGAAGAAGAAGAATTGCCGGTGCCTGATGACAACACCAAGTTCCAAGGAAAGACAGCCCCACACGAATAATATGACACCAATGTGCTACTACCTTTCCCAAGAACAAGGAAGCAAACCACCGACGAACAATTCGGGAAATTCGTCGAGGCAATTCATCATTTTTATGTGAATATTCCATTACTCGACGCAATGCAGGTACCAACCTACGCCAAGTACCTAGGAGACATCCTCAACAATAAGCTCCGACCCTGGGTGTCCCACCATTGACTGCTCCATTGGGACACAATACTTTGAGCATGCACTATGCGACTTGGGAGCAAGAGTCAGCGTCATGCCAAAGGTAGTGTTCGACAAACTCAATCATACCATCTTGTCCCCTACATCAATACGTTTGCAGCTGGCGGATCAATCAGTCCGTTACCCGGCTGGGATAGCGGAAAACATCCCAGTCAAGATACGCGGATTCTTTGTCCCTGTGGATTTCATGGTTTTGTACATGGAAGTAGATGAGAAGACTCCACTCATCTTGGGGAGACCGTTCCTCAGCACCACCAATGCACATATTGATGTTGGAGCTGGAGAAATTCAATTCACAATCAATGGGACCCTGGAGACATTCAAATTCCGACCAAGGTTGAGCAATGCTCATTGATCATGCTACGGGAAATACATGCCTTTTCTATTGTGAAAGACTTAAAGAAGCCCAAATCACAACTGCGAGCAAAGAGCAAGCAAATATGGAAGAGAAAGGTGGTACAACCGACAACACCTCCAAAGAAAATTTCTACACCAGCCCAAGGAGATGGTCTTACTCCAAGGACTTGAAGGATCAACTCTTCCATTAAGATAAGTACACTAACATTTAATTAAAGTTTACTTCCTTTATTTTCTTAGCATTTATCTCCAACCCCTGCTCTGTCGATCAATAATTAAGATTCAATAATCAAGTATTTGACCTGCTAAGTAAGTTGGCACCAGGTGGGGCCCATGGTGGGGTCGGCCGAACCCCATCATGGTGCCACCCACCTTCCACCTTTTGTCCAAATCAATCCATGCCATGCTCTGATATGTCCCATGCACGACAACACCCTAAAATATTACATGTAATCTTGATCATTTAAATGAGCTAGCAAGGCAACCTTGGATTTTCCCTCAATCACTCTTCTGTGCTCTCACATGTTTTAGTGCTAATTTTCTCTACTCAAGCCTCATGTGAGCTTCCTTATAGAGAGTTGCAAGACATATATCTGTCAACTCGCACTCTGGGCATTAGATCCTTCTCTCTCTCATCTCATGCTTTATTAAAATGCTAACGAGAGAAATGCATACAGCAACCATGAGTGAGCCGAGAGCAAAATTTTTGTCATGACAAAGTCCATTCTCTCTCTCCTTAATTCCACTCATGCAAACCTTGATCAAAACACCTTTTGCTAATCATGGGAAAGCTTCTTACTTAAACCCTTAAGCAATTCACCCTTTTAAAGAACTCTCCCGTGAAGCATCTCTTGAGCAAGCAACCACCACCTTTGGTCATGTCTTGCTCCCCCCTTTTTCCCTTTATGCCATGAGCAAGCATCCAAAAGAGAGGAAACAAGTGCTCCACCAGGCAAGAAGAGACCACATTCGACACCACCACTTGGCACAAAGCAAATGGAGGTGAGTAGGGGTTCGGCCGAACCATTGTGTTGTTCCCCATCACCCCAACTTTTGACCATTTCAGTGTGTCATAGATTCTTCAATTGTTGGCGCAAGAGGAGACACAGCACAGTTCGGCCGACCCATCAATCCAACCCAAATCACACTAGCTTTCTCTCATTTCAACACATCAAATATTCCACCAACAATCTGCTCAGGTTGGTGCACTTTGGAGTTCGGCCAAACCAAGCCATATGCCCATGCACCTCTATCTCCTTCTCTATTTCATGGCCATGCTCTTGATGCTCATAACTTTGACCAAAACAACAGCAAGCAGTCCACACTCTAACACCCTTTCTTACCTTCCAACCAAGCTCTCTCCTTCCAAAAAGAAAACCCAAAAAAATATTCTCCTCTCATCCTTGTTCTTCAAGCGTTCATCGCCCGAGGGAATCAACGAAGGTAATCATCCGTTAAGAAGGTTCAATTAAGCTAATCCCCATCATCCAAAGTTTGGTTCGTGTCTTTGTTTTGTGCAAATATGAAGAAGAACCCATTCAAGACCGCAGCAAAGAAAATGCGCTCAGCATTGAGCGGGAGTTCATCACGACGATCATCCTCCCATGACACTGAGATACAACTCTTAGAGTCACAGGATGAATATTTATCTGAGGCAACTGAGCCAAGCAACAACACAGGAAATGTTAAACAACCTCCTCATGATCATGAAGAATCCAAAGAAGAGGAAGAACCTGTTAGAACACAAGACCAAGAAACAGGCATTTGGGTCACTCCACAAGAACTTCTCGTCCTCAACTCCATCCACAACCGCAACTTTGAACACACCAAGGTAATTGATTTAGGACTCCTCCAATGCACAGGTTTGTATGAGGAGTTCTTTGATGTTTTTGGTGCAATAGGATGGGGTGAATTCTGGGATTTTTCTAGGTACCAAGGTAGCAAGAGTCTCACTTTAGAATTTATGTGCACAGTAAAAGCAACTAGAGACAACATCTATTTTCGCCTGTTTAATCAAGCCTATGATCTTACTTGGGACCAGTTTAGTGCTTGCCTAGGCTTCATGAACTGCACCTCAAATTTAGAATCTGCTACTCGAAGGTTCAATAAACTTGAATTTTGGCATGACATAACAGGGGAAAATAGAATGGGGAAACCACGTACTAGTCACATCTGTAACCCCACACTGTGCTTTTTGCATAGATGGCTAGGAATCACTTTGTTTCCTCGGGATGATGTGAGACCTGTTAGGGAGATTGATTTAAGAATAATGTATGCCATGGTATATAAAATCCGAGTATCACCTGTAAAAGCCATGGTAGAGCATTGGATTTCTGCACCATCAAGATGTGGATCATTTGATTTCACATCCATCATCACAAAAATGTGTAGCTACCTTGAACTGCTAAATAGATTTAATGATTACATACCTACAAATAGAACCATTCTGGGTGAGGAATATTTTATAAAAGCTCATATTATTGCCGGTGGTCCCCAAGAAACAATAGAATTTAAATTCCATAATAACGATGCAAGACTCACTTTGCCATGCCCAGAATTAAAACTATATGGGGGCCACCCTTTAGTGCCTAACATTGCAGGAGTAGGCGGTCGATGGAGTTTTTCAGGTCCTGCTACCCGTACAAGAACGCATGCTGCACAGCGTAATGAATCATCCGAAGAAGACGACAGCACCTATGCAGGCAGCTCAAATGCCATGCAAGCCTCCAGCTCTGGAGGAGGGCGCCGGTCAGTGCCAGATTTTCTTACTCATCTATGCAGGATGCAGGGACGCGAAGCCATCGACATGACATGGAGTTGCTAACACATCAGTTTGGTGTGCTGCGGGCGGGCCATGAAACCATTCACAACATCACTGCACAAACTCAGCAGCAGCTCAAAAATTTCCAAGAGCAGACTAGCAGACAGTGGGCTGCCCTCTATGAACATCACAACATACCTCCACCTCCATATATCCCACAGCACCCACATCAGTTTCCTGCGACCATATCCACCACAATATCTTCCTCACTATCCACCATCATATCCGCCACGTCTATCTCAGTGAGACAACTGCAAAAGTGCAAGCTTGGGAGAGATCCTCTCCCCCACCAAGATAAGTATTTTATCCTAGCTATTTATATTATTTTAATTTATTGCTTTAAAAAAATGCATAAGATAAAAATACCAAAAATATTTCCCTTATTTCCATATGTCTCATGAATACTTATCTTCCTCATGGAAATGATGAATGGTTGCTCTGTTAATATTTCTTACTGCCTAGTTTACAACTTAGTATTTCTTTGTGTATGGATTACTTGTCCTATTTAAAATCATCATGAACCTGAAAACTTTATGGATGCTAAGTGTTAGAACTAAGTCTAAGTTGTTGTGAGATACGATATGGTGAAACAAGAGCTACTATAATATTGTTCTAAGCATGCATGATTAGTGGAGATTTATTTCAAAACAATTAAAACCTTATTGTTCCTCAATGGTGCTAAACTCCTACCATAGCCATACTTGCTACACATGTCTTAGCCTTTCCAAATAAACTATTTGCTTTGCATTGAGTGTTGTCAAGTCTTGTTGACCCTTATTGAGAGTTTTATCATGCTCCCAAGATCAAGATCACGCACACACCACATATATATGCTGCTTTTACACTGGAAGTATGCAACCACATGCCTTTCATTTCCACCAAATAAATGCTCCATGTGTTCAAGTCATAGAATATCTCTCTTAGTCCATTTGGTAGAAGAGACAAAAGGCTATGCAAAATGAAAAGAAAGAAAAATGGACACAAGAAAGTCCATAGAAAAGAAAAGAAAAATAGATGAGTAAGTCTAGCTCATAAATAAGGAAAAATGATAGGCATGTCTCAAAACAAAGTAGAGAGATACAATTTCAAATAGAGGAGCATCATAGTCTACTTGATCTAAGGGCATGACACTTCTCTCTTTGGATCCAAGATTTGGCTCTACAACATATGCAAAGTAAGTATGCTACATCCTTTCATTCCTACATTAAGCTCCACATAAGCCATTTTTAGAAGTAGGATGATAAAGAGAAGGCAATTTTTACTTGTGCCTTGGTAAGGAATCATACACTATTTGAGCGACATGAGAGAACCTCGAGTATGAAACTTGCAAGGAATGAGAAACTTAGTGCTCAAGTTAAACTGTTCTGTCTCTCAACCACCTAAGGCAAAGGGAAAGGCAATTAGCCCCATGAAGGACTAAGGTAAAATGGGTGAATTTTTATGGCCAAGTTTTCCAGTCAAAAGAGAAGTACTTTGTTGTCTACATGGTATTATTGAAATATAACATTGTAGCAACTCCTGATCCACTGAGGCTAAGTTTAATTATTTGCTCGGGACGAGCAAAGGTTAACCTTGGAGGATCTTGTTGACGGTAGATATACCATAATATTCCACATTCAAATACCGTCAACAGACCTCGGATTCAAAGGAGAATAAACATAACATGAACATATTTTATCAATAGTGAGTTCCACCTGTACTCTTAGCTTGTGAACGCAGGGAAGATCAAAACAGGACAAAATGCAGCAGCTGGGGCTCACATATGTGGTTCGGCCGAACCACATATGGAGGCACCAGACTACCACATTCCAACACATGACACAGGGGACCACATGGAAGATCAAAGAGCATGAGCCAAGCCCATGCATGGTTCGGCCGAACCATGTATGGAGCCTAACTGGCTCTGGTGACGTGGCACGATCCGTGTGACACTCCACCCAGCTCACCTCAACCATCAGATCAACATGTGCTTCCATTCAAAGGTGGAGAAGCAAAGCACAAGGATTCAACGTGACAAACATGCAACCAAGGTGGAACCAACACTAAGGGACACTCTATGACAGATGGGGACAACATTGGTGGGCCCACCTTGACATAGGTGGTTTGGCCGAACCACCCATGGTGGGGCCCGGCCACCACCACACTCCATGATCTGTGGGGACATCTTCTAGAAGCCCCTGGCTGGGCCCACCTGGCATAGGGGGGTCGGCCGAACCAGCCCTGGTACCCAGCCAGGTCGGTTGGCTTCCACCGACTTCCTACATGCTGTCCACTTGAGGAAATTGCCACTGCCGTCCATCCAAGTTGGTTACAAGGTCGGTTTATCCAAGGGCCAAGGTGAAAAGGCACACAGATCGCTGACATGGCACCTCTCCATCTCCCCCTATAAATAGAGGCTGCATCCACCCTCTCAAGACATGATTCATTCAAGATACAAGTGAAGAAGTAGTGTAGTTCCACCTTTAGTAGTAGTTGTAGTCTAGTGTGGGAGTTAGAGTTGAGTCGAGCTGCGCTCGGGGTCACCGGAGTCGTCTGCTGGAGAGTCTGGTATAGCTCTTGTATCTTTCTCTTTCTATAAGACTTATCTACTTTAATATATTATTCTTACTTTACTTCACTGAGTCCTTACTTAGTGCATTACTTTAATAGTTTTGTTGTGACTTATCATATTACTTGGTCGGTTTGCATTAGATTGTGATCCTGTAACCAGCTCACGTGTGTAGTTCATCGCCTGTCATAGGATGCTCTAGTTGCCTTGATCACTGCTAGAGTAGTAAGGCTTAGTGTAAGCGTGGTGCTTAGACTAGATCTTGCCTTTGAATGCCGCTTGTCGCACGGATTGTTTGTGGGTGCTAGCAGGTGGTGACAGCCCTGTCTAGTCTTAGTATCCCTCCATGTGTTTTAGGCAAGTTCTTAAAAGGTAGGTTCCCATAAGAGAATAGCCGCTTCGGGTAGAGGTTATATCCCCTATTGTCTCACCTATCCCCTACACACCGGAAGTAAGGTAGCAGTCTTATTGTACTTCGTTCATTTGATAGGATAGATCACACGAGTAAAGTTTGAATCACAGGAACCTTTCTCACTCGTTGTCCTCCCACATAGCTACACTACACTAGTTATCTTTTAGTATTTCATTTGTTATCTTTGAATCATCACCTTCCTATCATACTTCGATTACCCCCTCTGCAATAGTTGTGCTAATTTGAGGTAGATTCAAGGATCTCTTTTGATTAACATTTCTAACAATCGCTTTCCCTTGGGATACGAAGGTCCCCCTTGCAAATTCTCTTTTGATCGGCCATCTGCAATTTAACAAAAGTGGGGTACGAAGGTCCCCCTTGCAAATTCTCATACATTACCTTGGACATGATGTTTACTTCAGATCCAGGGTCGCAGAAGGCTGTAACACCCCAATTTTCGCTAATTTTGAAACAGAGCTAAACTGATTTGATTTTGTATTTTTGTGTTCATGAAAACATAGGGAAATTAAAAAAATTATTAAGTTAAAATTTAACTAAAGTTTAGCAACATGTTTGTGCACTCATGCCCTTGCATATTATTTACTTTGGTTGAGTGGTCTTTGACAAAACTAAAAATAATTCAAATTATTTTGTAAATGATTTTATGATGTGAGTGAATAAAGTTTTAAAATGCGTATAGTACCACGATTTTCTCTGTGGCAAGTCTCTGTCTCTTTCTATAATCAAATTCCGTGTTTCTCAACTCCATCCCTTTTAGCAAAGTTTATCAGAGCCTTTTCTTCAGCTCCAAATCACTCTTTGGTGCTCATCGTTTATCAACGTATCTCTAAATACTTTTCGAAAATTTTTCCGACCTTTTCTGGGCCTTTCTCCTATTTATATGTGAGCAAAATCTAATTTTCAGATGCTCTAAAATATCTTCTAATCATCTCCAATCCTTTATTTAGGTTCATCATGTTTCAAAATGTCTCTGGGAATTTTCCTATAATTTTCGGAGCCTTCGGAACATTTTTCGGGGCCTAAATATCAATTCTAGACTTTTCTGGATTTATTTAATATTTAATAATTACGAAAATAATAAAAATATCTTATTTTGTGCCGACCTCAAACCCTACAACTATATATATCACCATGTAGCCCTCGACGCGCTGATTCCGAAAGTACGGCTCGTTTTCGCAGCCGCCACCCGTAGCCTCATAGATCTAAAGTCAAAGTTTGGAAAAGTTAGGTTTCCGGCGAACTCTCCGGCGAGATTTTGCGGCCATCTCGTTCGTCTCCGGCGAAAACCGTCACCACCACGAGGTAGCTCTTTTCGTTCTCTACGCCGTGGTATATCTCTTTTGTCGAATCCATCTCCGTTTGACCGTTCCCCGTCCGTTTTTGTTTTTCCGGTCAACTTTCCGGCGAGTCCACCATTGGAGCAATGTGATTTCTTCGTTTACCGGCGAACCACAGCCCTCTACGGCAGCCGGCCACCCTGGGAACTTCTCCTCATCACCACCGGTCGTCCCTGCAGCCTCGGCCTTGCCCAGCCCCGCGTCCCTCTCCTATACGAGCAGCAAAGAAGCAGCATCGAGTAAGCAGGCAGGCGGCAGCCACCAAGCAAGCCAACGAGCAGGCCATGTCGCCCCCTCCTCTCTACTGGGCGCCCCTCTGCTGATGCCAGTAGGCCGTCTGCTGGCCTGGTCGAGACCCTTCCCTTCACCTGCGACCCAACAAACTGTAGCAAGGGCACCATGGCCATGGCTGCACAGTAGACAGCTAGAGGAAGGAGAAGACCAAGGTTGAAGATGAAGTATTTACCAGTTTGCCACCGGTTCGTATTTTCTCCGTCCTTCCTCCGTTTTAACTCCGATTTGATTCATTCGAATTGCGCTAGATTCGTATTTTCAAACTCTACCTAGTTATGCCACTGTGCAGTAAGTTTGACACTTTTAAAATTTTGAATTAATAATATATTAATTATTTCTCTATACGAAATCTTGGAAAAATCATAACTTTCGTATTTTAAATCCGTTTGCGTGAACTTTATATTGATGCGATCGTAGAGACGAGTACAAAGGTTTTATTAACATTTCAAAACTGTTTGAAGAGTTTGAACTAAATGTTATTTTATAAATCCATAAGGCCACTGGTTTCTGTATATAAAATTAATTCAACCTTGGTCTTTTATTAATGACTATAATTGATCCTTATTTTGTTTTCTCGATATAATATGATTTTAATATAAATAATATTCTCTGAAAACATATTATAATGTATTTATATATATAAATTTTATAGTTTTCTTTTGTTTCTTTTATAAAAAGCAAATCCTCTGATAGTTGTATCTTTTCAACCTGTAATTCCGATTAGCGTGATCTTCGTGTCTATGTGCTCGTAGCAATACGTAGATTTGTTTTCTAAACCTTTTTAACTTCTATTTTTTCATTGATTGGTGTATTGTTCTAATAGAATATTATACTTGTATGTGATGCATGAATGTATTGGATGCTGTGTGGTGCATTGTGATCATGTCCAGTCGGTGAGATTTACGTGGTGATCAAGAAGCAATTCATTGAAGGTTTTGGATCAGAGAAAATGATCTCAAGTCTAAGGCAAGTATAGCATGGGATCTTCCTTGTTATCCTATTCACCATAATAATTACGTTCATGTGCATGTGTCTACCTTGATAACCATAAATGCTACCTAGAATTGTTATCTTCTACCTTGTCACCTATGGGTTTATGCATTGGGTAGTCGATGCTAGCGCGCTACTGGAATCATGATCATGTAAACTTGATTAGTTGAATATGCAATAAGATCAAAAGATGTCTTTTTAGCAACATGGAACTAGGGGATTGGAGCATAGTTTTTGTGATCCTCTACATCCTTCACCTTTGGTAATGATCTATAAGTATGACACCGGGACTTACAGTGCAACTACGAGGCCTACATGGCTCTGGTTTTAGTCAAGTATGGGCACTTTTTCTAGTTTGTTAGAGGTTACCGAAAGGCGTGATGGGACCTGCCGACTCGGGTATAGTGCGGCTCCTGTCCGAGTGTGTATAACCTGCGTGACCTTGTGCCATGAAGAAGGGGGGCTCTACATCTGCTTGCCGGGTTCCTAGCGGCCCTAACTTGTTAGACGAAGTACTTTGAAAGACTTCATAGTGAAACCCTGCTCGCTCACCTTGGTAGTGTTATGGGGCTGGCTACCCCGAGCAAATGGGAATCACGGCTCATAGTGAAAGTGCACAACCTCTGCAGAGTGTAAAACTGGTATACTAGCCGAGCTCACGGTCACGAGCGGCCTTGGACGTCTTACGGAATAGTTATCTTTGGGGTGATGTTGACTTGATGCTAATATAGTGTTGCTATTCATTAATTATGTTTACTATTGATCATGAATTATGGGCTATTCAATTTGTTGCTATCCAATTACATAAAAGATGATTAATTAAAAGCAAACTGCTGTTAAACCCGGGTCTATCCTTTTTGAGCCTCATAAACCCCATGTTATATTTGCTGAGTACGATATGTGCTCACTCTTGCTATATCAACAACAGTTAGGCTTGTGGTCAACCAGTCAGCTGTGTCCCTGTGGAGTTGGCATCTACACGTGAAGATCGGAGAGTCTTTCTGCTGTTTGCTTTTTAAGGTTATATCCTAATTATTACTACGTTATGTATTTGAGCATTGTCTTTTGATATTACCATGTACTTGTCGCCTTATGTGTGTGACTGATCCTGGGGCGCACATAAGGTTATGCATTCAATTTTATCTTTAAAATTGGGTGTGACAAAGGCGTTAGTTAGCGGATGTCGGGTCCCTTCGATGGGTCAGTTAGTATCCTGAGCACACTCCAATTATTTCCCGAGGGTCAGTTAGCACACTCCAATTTTTTTACCTAGTATCCTGAGCACACTCCAATTATTTCCCGAGGGTCAGTTAGCGGATGTCGGGTCCCTTCGATGGGTCCCGAGGGCATGATGCCTCCCACGGAGGGATTCCACGTAACCAACTCGCTACTGGGACTTGGACACAGCGTGGGATGTCCCTTGTGACGTTCCGGGCGTCGGGATACTGGCCGTTTTCGTGACCCATCCACTAGCTGTCCCTAACTCGGTTTCCCTGGGGCGACTGTTCGAGCCACGAAGGGCCAGTCTTCGATCCCCTGGGAAGTAACGGGCGCCCGAGCCCGGGGTTCCTTCGTTGGGAAGGAGAAAATGTAGGTGGAACCGAGGTGCACGGTTGTAATGATTCGGCTCACCTTTTGAGGCGCGACGCCTGACGGACGCGACGGTTCGGCTCAGTCGAGGCGGTTTGCGTGCACGGCGATGGCGGCGGCGTGGGGATTGTGGCAGGCCCCGCGTAGTTAATGCGGCGGATTCTCCGCATCCACCCACGATCCGTCGGCGGAGTTTATAAGAAAAACTTATGGTTTTTTATTTCTACCCTAGCCATTCGCTCGCTCGACCGTTTGCTTTCTTACCTTCATCGCCTGCTTCGAGAGAGATCGTTGCCACGGCCGTCGTTCTTCCCGCAACCCTTCCCCCTTCTCTTGCCATAGATTCCTCCTCCACTGCTGTCGACACCGCTGCCGATGTCCCTGCCACCGAATCCGCCACGACCGACGCCGTCGCCACCGATGCTGCCGCGGCCGCCGCCGGCGTCCTCAGGCTGGAGCCATGGCTGAGGAGCACTATGACAGAGGCGCAGCTGGAGCGCCTCGTCTCCCTGGGGCTGCTGCGTCCTCGTATCGACGCGCAGCACCCGGAGTGGGTCGTGCCACCGCGCGACCACGAGGAGCCGAACCCCGGCGAGGGGTACGTGGTGAGCTTCGTTGCTTACCACGAGCGCGGGCTCGGCTAGCCGCCGAGCCGCTTCTGCCAGGCCATCCTCTTCGAGAACGGGCTAGAGCTCCACAACCTCACCCCGAATTCCATCACGCAGGCGTCGATTTTTGCCGCCTTGTGTGAAGGATACTTCGGGGTGCCCCCGCACTGGAACCTGTGGCGCCGCATTTCCCGCGTCGACTGGTACACCAAGTGGGTCCGCGCGAGGAAGCCGCGGGAGATCCAGCGCGCGGGGGGATGTGGCCTCGTGATCCGCTCTTCGTTGTACATCCCCTGTAAGGCCCCCTCCTCCAACAAGGGGTGGCACAACGGCTGGTTCTACCTCCGTAATGACGGGGGTCTCTTCCCCAAGTTCACGGGAAGGGTACTCATAGCCCCCCTTCCCCAATGGGAGTGGGGGTGCCCGTCGAAGGAGTCGAAGCACCTGGACGTGTACTTCGGCGCGCTCAAGGAGTTGAACAGGAGGGGCCTTACCGGGGCCGGCGTGGCGGGGAACTTCCACATGCGGACGGTGTTACCTCTGATGGAGCGCCGCCTAGGCGCTTCATCAGATGGTGACCGGGTCATGGCGGGAAGGTACCGTGATGCTGCCCCGTGACCTTGGCGAGGCAGAGGTCATGCGCCGGGTCGGCTATATGGTGGGGGGTTATCCCACCTGGGAGGAGGTGAACCGGGTGCCAATGCGTCCCTGCGTGGGTTTCCCGGCGTTGGTAAGTGTTGTTCGTAGGGCCTCTCGAGGACCGGGAAGGCTTCCCGTCTGCCCGTCCCAGAGGATAAAGAGCGGCGAACCCAGAACCGCCTCCGGGCCACGGAGGAGAAGGCGAGGAAGGACAAGGTGACCACCCAGAAGCAGAAGAGGGCGCGTAAGGTGGAGGAGTCCTCCCAGCACCACCGTCGCCTGAGGGAGGCCGGGGAACCTGAGGTGGATACCCTCACCGACGATGACGCCGCCGACGACGAAGACGAAGAAGATGATTTTTCTATTTTTGATTTAATGGAGTCTGACTGTCCGCTTGCGGCCACACAGCCCGCGGTGGGCGCTGACGAGCCTGGAAAGGCTCCGCTGTCAGCGTCCGCCGGCGGAAGTGCCGGGGTTCGTGATCCGAACCCTCGGGCAAACCTGCCAGAGACCGCGTCCAAGGACACGGCTCCTGGCAGGGCGACATCAGGAGGCGGGGCTCTGCCCACCATCAGCAGCGTGGTTCGGCTGGAGGGGCCGGGGACGGGCTCAGGCCCGGCGCCCGAGATGCCCCAAGGTTCCAGCACGGGGACCGAGAGTCCCCTGTTTCAGCGGACCCTCCCCGCAGACGCGTCGTTGGTCGGCGCGGCGACCGAAGGCGGGGGGAGTGCTGGGAAGACACCGCCAGAGCCGGAGCCCATCGGCGCTAAGACACCGGCTCTTGAGCTGGGGCCCTCCCAGGCTCAAGCTTCCCCGCCGAGGGGCGGTGACGTAGGGACGACCCCCGGCGCCCAGGCGGAGCCCTCGTCACTGGGCGGTGCCAGCCCGGACGCCAGGTTGGCGCCCACTCCTCCGCCGCCGGCGCAGCCCACACCATCCGTCGTCTCGCCGAGCATGGGCGCTGCGAAGAAGAAGAGGGTGATTCCAAAAACGAGGTAAGTATCTTTACCTATAATTCCTTCTAGTGGGGATCCTTTCATGAGCGCTCCTTTCTTCCTTCTCTGCTTCAGGAAACGCTCGGGGGCGGACCTCCAGGTGTCGCGCCTAAAGGTCCTGACGGTGCGGGGCCATGACACGGCCGGGGGGAGTGCCCAGTCGGCGGGCGAGGCTATCTCGGCGGTGGCTGCCATCGTCGTGCCCGTGATTGACCTGGAGGCGGAGCCAGCGTGGGCTTCCGAAGCCTCGACCGTCTGTTCCGGAGACGCCTCGGGGGCGTCAGCTGATGCCGCCCCCACGGGGTCATCGGCCGCGGATGTCAGCGCCGGAGCTCCCCCCGCCCGAGAGGAAGGCCCCTGGGCGCTGGCCATGAGGGAACCTCAGCCTCAGGAGCTGACCGCCTCCCGGATCGAGTGGGCGGACCGCGCGGACCCTCAGGCGCCGCCCGTCTTCTCGCTCCGGGACGACCTTGAGGCCCCCAAGTGGGACGCCATTCAGGAGCTCGAGTTTAGCTCAGCGGCGGGGCTCCGCGCGATCGCTGACGTCCTCGAGAAGGACCTCTCGGCTCAGCTCCAGGTAAATCCCTGCGTCTTGTAAAATTTTTCTGCATGTGAGCATCGTTCTTACCGTTTTCGCTTCTTCCTTTTTTCCAGGACCTCATGCACACCTCCCGGGACAAGTCTCGCTTCCTTCGTGGTGGGCTTGGGCTCTGGAAGCAGCTCGATCTCAAACGGAAAGCCCTCGCCCGTGCCCAGGGCGAGCTCGCCACCGCGACCGAAGTTAGTGTCGATAACACTATCCTGAAGGGGGAGGTCGCGGAGGCGCAGGGCCGAGCTGCTGCCTCGGTGACGTGAGTGCAAGAGTTGGAGAGCGCCCTGGCCGCGATGACGAGGGAGCGCGACGCCGCCCGAGAGCTCACCGCCGAGAAGATTTCGGCCGTCGAGGCCTTGGCTCTCGACCTGGATGAGACTCGGGACACGTTGCGCCTGGCGCTCGCCGCGGCGGACTTGGCCGGGAACGAGGCACGGAAGGCTCGGGAAGAGGCTAACCGTAAGCGCGGCGTTGTATTTTTTTCATTCTGCTTGTCTTGGTTGCTCGCTGTATTTTTATTCATCTTCGTGTTTTGTTTCCTCAGTTCTGCAGGGGTCTTACGATGGCGAGGTGGCGGAACACATGGACCTGCAGAAGGTCGCGCGGGCGCTGTGTGACTCCGTCGGCACCGGTGGAGAACTTTCCGGGATGTCACTCCGGAGTCGACTGGAGGCACTCCACGGCAGCATGAGCGGCCGCGTCAAGGAGGCCCTTCTGACGGGTGTCCAAAAGACACTGGCGGTCGGGAAGTCCCACTACGGGAATTTTGACGCCGGCCCTGTCAGCGAGGGCTTCCTTGAAGCCGACGACGCCGAGCTCCTAGCGCTGGAGGATTCGATGAAGGAGCCGGGAGAAGCGCTGGCGGGCCTCTTCCAAGCCGAGGTCGAGCTCCCTCCTCTGAACCTGCCGTGAAGAAGGAGCAGGCCACAGTGCCCATGTAGAAAGTGACCTTTCATGAGTGGTTTGAAAGGAAACAAACAATATGGCCCTTCGTGGCCTCAACATTTATGTAAATATTTGCTGAATGTTTGTTTCGCTTTGTTTCGTGCTTTCTTCCTTAGGCGTTTTTTCTTGCCGATCCCGTGCTCGGGTCATCGAGCCTCGGGGGACGCTTTTCGGGTGTCGTAGCTTTAGCGGCATAGACGCAGCCGATGTCCTAGGAATTTTGGCAGAAAGAATCCTTAGAAAAAAGGCTTAGGCGTTTCCTCCCGAGCCTCCTCCCTTGGCCGAGCGTAGATCTTATAGGTTTTCTTCCGAGTGCGGGTTAGCCTTCGAACGTGGAGTGGTGAGGGGAGATGCTGTGGCCCTGGAGCGTAAGCGGTCTCCTCGACTCGGCCAGCTCTGTTCTCTGGGACTTCCCTCACTCTTTCGAATTCTATAAGTTCATGCTTGATTTCCGGAGGGAAGCGTGTTTTAGGGAGAAACGAATTCGACGAATTTGGAAATTTTTTTGCGTTTTCCAAAATTGTTGAACCTCGGGAAAGTCCGGGGGTTCCCCCCATCCTAGCCCCCGAGGGAGGTTCGGCCTTTTCATAGGTTGGGCCGAGCCTCGCTTTTACTGTGCGGTGAAATAAAGGGTCATTTCACTCTCGAGTGTAGGCTCGGATTGAAAATATAAAATCATGTAAAAAGAGTAGAAGTCGGGTCTTTTCATCGATTTCAAGATTTTCAAAACAGTACAATGCTTGGAATCTTAAGGATAGAAGCGGCGTAGCTGTTTGATGTTCCAAGCGTTGCTGTAGACCTCGCCCTTCTCGTTCGCAAGCTTGTATGTGCCGGGGCGTTGCACCTCGGCGACGATGAACGGTCCTTCCCATGGCGGAGTGAGCTTGTGGCGCCCTTTGTTGTCCTGCCTGAGCCGTAGCACCAGATCGCCTACGCTGAAGGCTCGACCTCGGACGCACCGAGCATGGTACTTGCGTAGGGATTGCTGGTATTTGGCCGAGTGCAGCAGGGCCACGTCCCAAGCTTCGTCGGCTTGGTCCAGCACGTCTTCCCGAGACGTTTGATTGCCTTGTTCATCGTAGGCTCGGACCCTCGGGGCGCCGTACTCCAGATCCGTAGGGAGGATGGCCTCTGCACCGTATACCATGAAGAAGGGCATGAAGCCCGTGGCTCGACTTGGCGTAGTCCTTAGACTCCATATCACTGCCGGGAGCTCCGTCAGCCACCTTTGCCGAATTTATTCAATCGGTTGAATATCCTTGGCTTAAGGCCTTGGAGAATCATGCCGTTGGCGCGTTCTACCTGGCCATTCGTTCTCGGGTTGGCGACGGCTGCCCAGTCCACTCGTATGTGGTACTCGTCGCAGAAAGCCAGAAATTTCTTTCCGGTGAACTGCGTGCCGTTGTCCGTGATAATGGAGTTCGGGATGCCAAACCGGTGGACGATGTCGGTGAAGAACAACACCGCTTGAGCCGAGCTGATTTGGGCGATCGGCCGAGCCTCGATCCACTTCGAGAACTTGTTGATGGCGACAAGCAAGTGGGTGAAGCCCCCGGGCGCCTTCTGGAGGGGCCCGACAAGGTCTAGTCCCCAAACAGCGAACGGCCAAGTGAGCGGGATCGTCTGGAGGGCTTGAGCCGGCACGTGAGTCTGCCGAGCATATTACTGGCACCCTTCGCAGGAACGTACCACCTCAGTTGCATCGGCCACGGCGGTTGGCCAGTAGAAGCCTTGTCGAAAGGCGTTACCGACCAAGGTTCTCGGCGCTGCATGGTGACCGCAGGCTCCGGCGTGTATCTCTTCGAGCAGGTGTTTGCCCTGACTGAAAGGAATACAGCGCTGAAGCACGCCAGAGGGACTCCGCCGGTAGAGGCTACCGTCGATCATAGTGAAAGACTTGGCTTTGCGAGCCAGTCGTCGTGCTCTGGTCTTGTCCGGGGGCAAAATGCCTCGGACTAGCCAGCTGACCAGCGGCTCACACCAGTCTGGTTCATCCTCGTCCATCTCAGCTTCAATCTCCATTGCCTCGGCTTCGTCGCCGTCCTCAGCCATGGTCTCGGGTGACTCCCCTTTGCCGGAAGGGTCGGCAGCCCCCGAGGGGCTTGCGTGGCTTGGGGGCGGTCCAGGTTCTCCCGGGGGCTCGGGGGTCTTCTTCTTCCCCTCAGCCCCCCGAGGGATCGGCATTGACCGAGGGCTTGTGGAGGTCATTGGCGAATACGCCCGTCGGGACCGTGGCCCTTTCGGATGCAATTTTTGCCAACTCATCGGCCTCCTCGTTGTATCGACGCGCAATGTGGTTGAGCTCGAGGCCGTCGAATTTTTCCTCGAGCAACCGCACCAGCGTGCAGTAGGCAGCCATTCTGGGGTTCTGGCACGTCGACTCCTTCATGACCTGATCCACGACGAGCTAGGAGTCGCCTCGGACCTCGAGGCGTCGGATCCCGAGCTCGATGGCGATGTGGAGACCGTTGACCAGAGCCTCGTATTCGGCCACGTTGTTGGAAGCCGTGAAGTGTAGCCGCAGTAGGTACTTGAGCCGGACCCCGAGGGGTGAGATGAAGATGATGCCTGCGCCTGCACCAGTCTTCATCATCGACCCATCAAAGTTCATGACCCAATATTCCTCTTGGGTCGGGAGTGGCGGTAGCTGTGTCTCAGTCCACTCTGCCACGAAGTCCGCAAGCACCTGGGACTTGATGGCTTTGCGTGGCGCGTAGGTGATGCCGTCACCCATGAGCTCGATTGCCCACTTGGCGATCCTCCCAGTCGTTTCCCGATTTTGGATCACCTCCCCGAGGGGGAAGGATGACACCACGGTCACGGGATGGGATTCAAAGTAGTGCCGCAACTTGCGTCGAGCAAGAACGATTGCGTACACTAGCTTCTGGATCTGAGGGTAGCGTGTCTTGGTCTTGGACAAGACTTCACTGATGAAGTAGACCGGCCGCTGTACCGGTAAGGCGTGTCCTTCTTCTTGCTGCTCTACGACGATCGCTGCACTCACAACCTGGTTGGTAGCAGCGACATATAGCAAGAAATTCTCCTCCTTCATAGGAGGCACAAGAACCGGCGCTTTTGAAAGTAGAGTCTTAAGCCTTTCAAGGGCTTCCTGGGCCTTGGTGGTCCAGGTAAAGTGCTCGTTTTTCTTAAGCAACCGATACAAGGGAAGACCCTTTTCGCCGAGCCTTGAGATGAATCGACTCAAGGCCGCGAGACACCCCTTGACCTTCTGCACGCCCTTGAGGTTTTGGATCAGACCCATCTGTGTGATGGACGATATCTTTTCCGGGGTAGCTTCGATGCCACGCTCGGAAACGATGAACCCGAGGAGCATGCCCCGTGGGACCCCGAAAACGCACTTCTCGGGGTTTAGCTTTATGTTTTTCTTTTTAAGGTAGTCCAATGCCTTTTCTAGGTCGGCTACTAAGTCACTCGCCTTCCTGTATTTTATCACTATATCGTCTACGTAAACCTCAACGGTTCGCCCGATGAGGTCCCCAAAAACTTTGAGCATGCAACGCTGGTAAGTTGCGCCCGTGTTTTTGAGGCCAAATGGCATGGTTACGTAATAATATGTGCCGAAAGGAGTAATGAAAGAGGTCGCTAATTCGTCGGACTCTTTCATGCGGATCTGATGGTAACAGGAATAAGCATCAAGAAAGCAAAGTCGTTCACAGCCAGCAGTAGAATCTACTATTTGGTCAATGCGAGGTAATGGAAATGGATACTTAGGACAAGCTTTATTTAAACTAGTGTAATCGACACACATTCTCCATTTTCCATTTTTCTTTTTAACCAAAACAGGATTTGCTAACCATTCTAGATGGAAGACCTCCTTGATGAATCCGGCCGCCAAAAGCTTTTGCACCTCCTCCCTGATGGCCCGGCGCTTCTCCTCGTCGAATCGGCGCAGGCGCTGCTTCACCGGCTTGGACCCGGCCCGGATGTCCAAGGAGTGCTCGGCGACCTCCCTTGGGATGCCTGGCATATCCGAGGGACTCCATGCAAACATGTTGGCGTGTTTGCGGAGGAAGTCGACGAGCACTGCCTCCTATTTCGGGTCGAGGGTGGCGTTGATTTTCAGCGCCCTGCTGTTGGGGGAGCTCGGGTCGAGGAGCACCTCCTTCACCCCCTCGTGGCCTTCTTGGGGTCGGGGACCTCTTTTTCCAACCTGTCGAGGTCGGTCATGAGGGCCTCTGACTCCACCAGCGCGTCGGCGTACTCGCAGCACTCGACGTCGCACTGGTACGCGTGCTGGTAGGAGGCGCTGATGGTAATCACCCTTTTTGGCCCTGGCATCTTGAGCTTGAGGTAAGCGTAGTTCGGGACTGCCATGAACTTGGCGTAACATGGCCTCCCGAGGATGGCGTGGTAGGTGCTGTGGAAGCCTACCACTTCAAATGTCAGGGGCTCCTTCCTGAAGTTGTCAGGAGTCCCGAAGTAGACGGGCAGATCGATCTGCCCGAGGGGTTGCACGCTCTTTCTGGGCACTATCCCGTGGAATGGGGATGTCGTGGCCTGGAGGAGCGAGCGACTGATCCCCATCAAGTCGAGGGTCTCAGCATAGAGAATGTTGAGGCCGTTGCTTCCGTCCATGAGGACTTTGGAGAGCCTCGTGTTGCCGACGTCGGGGTCGACAACAAGTGGGTAGCGTGCCGGTGATGGGACGTAGTCCGGGTGGTTGTCCCGGTTGAAGGTGATAGCGTCGTGGGACCAGTCAAGGAAGCATGGTGTCGCTGGTCCGACGGAGTAGACCTCCCTGCGCTCGTGCTTTCGCTGCCGTGGCGTAGGGGCGGTCCCGGGCCCGCCGAAGATCATGAGGCATTTGTCGATAGGCGGGAACTCATCGTCCTTCCTGCCCTTGTCCTCCTGATCTCTGGCGGGCTTCTTGCCGGCGTCGTCCTTGAACGGCTGCTGGCTGTAGTGCTTCTTGAGCATCGTACACTGTTCGAGTGTGTGATGTACTGGACCCTGGTGATAAGGGCACGGCTTGCTGAGCATGTCGTCGAAGCGGCCTCGAGGGGGTCGTTCCCTCTTGGGTTTGGTGGCCGCCACGAGGGAGTCATCGCAGAGTGGGGCCTTTCCCTTCCCCTTCTTCTTCTGGTTGTTCGGGCCTCGGGAAGAGGTGCCCTCGGGGGCCTCCTCCTTCCGTTTGCCCTTGGGGTCGGAGAAAAGGGCTCCTACCGCCTCATCCCCCGAGGCGAATCTGGTAGCAATCTTCATGAGCTCGGAGACACTGGTGGGTGTCTGGCGTCCGAGCTCATGAACAAGCTCTTTGCAGGAGGTTCTCGCGGCAAACGCTCCGACAACGTCGGAGTCGGCAACCTGGGGCAGCTCGTTGTACTGCTTGGAGAAGCGCCGGATGTAGTCCCGGAGGGACTCGTCCGGTTTCTGCTTGCAGCTGCGGAGGTCCCAGGAGTTACCAGGGCGCACGTACGTGCCCTGGAAGTTTCCTATGAAGATCTTGACCAGATCGCTCCAGTCAAAGATCTTCCGCAGGGGAAGGTGTTCCAGCCAAGCTCTTGTAGAGTTGGCGAGGAACAGGGGGAGGTTGCGGATGATGATGAGGTCATCCTATGCGCCGCCAAGCTGGCACGCAAGACGGTAGTCCGCTGACCAGAGTTCAGGGTTAGTTTCCCCCGAGTACTTGGCTATGTTGGCCGGTTGTCAGAATTGGGACGGGAACTTGGCCCTTTGGATGGCCTCGCTGAAGACGCGTGGTCCTGAGGGCTCGGGTGAGGGTTCACGATCCTCATCCGAGTCGTAGCGCCCGCCCCGATGGACGCTGTAGCCGCGCGCGGCTCCGTCAGTCTTTCGCCGACCACAGGCTTGTAGAATGGCTCGGACGTCGACGTCCTTGCCAAGCCGTTGGTGGACTGGCGGGGCCCTTGGAGCCTCGGGTCGAACCGAGGCTTCGCGCTCGTGACGTGCTACGCCGCCACGCTGGTGACTTTCGGCGCCACGGTGTCGTGATGCTGAACTTTCCGCCTGGAGGACGGCTGCATCCTCCAGGAGGTCTTTGAGCTGATTCCTGAGTTGTCGTGCCTCCTCGGTGGAGGGCTCAGGTATGCTCCGGAGTAGCATGGCTGCTTCCGCGAGCTTTCGGCTTGCCCAGGGGGCGGCCCCCGGTGTCTCGGCCCCGTCGTCAGCAACGATTCGGGCCTGGACATCTCGGGCTCGACGCCGAGCTGCTCCTCCATTGGTTTGCTGCTCACCGCGCTCCAGCGTAGCTCGCAGCTGGGTGAGGCGCAAGCGGTCCTCGTCCATCCGTGCCTCAAGCTCCCAGAGCTGCTCTAGCTCCGGGGTTTGAGGTGCGGGGCAAGAGGTTCCTGCCCCCTAATCCAGCGGCGGGGCTGACCGTGCGGGCTGCGGGGCCGCTAGAGGGGGCGTGACTTGTTCATGCTGTGGTTGCGACGGAGGGGGTATGTCGTCGTTGCCCCCCGAGTGGACATCCTCCACCCGCCCCTCATCAGGGTGCATCAAGTTGTAGCACTCCCGAGAGGGGTCGATGTAGGACTGGTCTGAGCTGGAGATGACGCTCGGTGCGTTCTCTCCCAAGTCATCGGTGTGGGCGGCGTAGTCCACATTTGCCCAGAATTCGTCATCATCGTCGCTGTAGTTGCGACGAGACGACGAGGTCTGGTCATAACGATTTCTCCCCTCCGAGTGTTGTCGAGGGGTGAGGTTGATGGTGGTATCTGTTTCCCCACCGCCATGTGTCCGGGCACTTTCCCCAGGGGATGGCGGTGAGGACGCCACGTGGTCTCCCACGAGGCTGTCCTAGCGCTCGAGGCGCTGGATTGGAGTGTCTGACAGCTCGTGCAATAATGCATGAACTGCACGAACGTGGGCGTCCATGGCGGTCTGGAGCCCAAAGAGGGACGACTGCGCCGTTCCCCTCCGCCGGTGAGGGCGGAGAGAAAAATCGGCTGGCGTCGCGTTTCCGCCCTCACCCGTCCTTCGGGCAGTAAGCGGATACGTGACCGCTGGTGCCAGAGATCCCGGGACCGCGGCCGGTGTAGTATTGGCTACCCCCGTTGGGGGTGCCTGGTGGGCCGCATCTCCCGCGGCGAGAGGCTGGTTGGCGCCGCTGCGCCTCCTCCTCCTGCTCTGCCGAGAGCGGCGTGCAACGTTTCCCCCGTCCTTTGAGGCGGGTGGAAGCATTGCGGGGGTCCCTTCTCCGGCCACCTATGGGGCCGGAGTTGGGACGACAACGACGCAGGGCCCGATCGGGCACAGGTTCATCTCGAGCCCTTGGCCAGTGGCCACGAACTCGAGAGTCCCGAACCGGAGTACCATGCCAGCGGGAAGCGTGGTGGAGCTGGCTGCCATCCGAAACCTACGTCAACACGCAAAAGGCCCCTACCTAGCGCGCCAACTATTGGTGCTAGTTTTAGTCGGGGCTAACACCGGCTAGTAAATATGCGTTTTGCGGTTGAGGCTACGGATGGTGTGCAAAGGCAATCACAGAGATTATACTGGTTCAGGCCAAGCAAGCCCTACGTCCAGTGGGGAGGAGAGTCGTGTTGCCTTTGCAGTGCTTGTAGTAGGGGGTTACAAGCTAGGCGAGAGAGGGAAGTGTTCCTAGGTCTCTTGTGAGTGTCTAAGTGTTTACAAGTCATTTGCTGTGGGTGTGTATGTGTGGGTGAGAACTTAGAACTTCTCCGTCCCTCTAAAGCTGGCCTCTGCTCTCCCTTTTATAGCCGCAAAGGAGAGGCAAGGGTAGCGCTTACAATGATGTTACAGCGACGAGTTGCTGTTCCCCGTTTGTCTATGGTCAGCTATAGTCTTTTCTCCGCGTCTCCAGGGTATGGCCGTCGTGGTTCGCACGATCTTGGTGAGTTCCAAGGCGGGAACAGTCGTCGGATTACGTCATGTCGTCAACTACGGTCTTTTCTTCGCGTCTCCAGGATATGGCCCTAGTGGTTCGCACGATCTTGGTGAGTTCCAAGGCGGCAACAGTTGTCGGATTACGGCGTGCCGTAGGGTCACACCTATCGGCTATCCTTCCGCACGATGTGACAAGAGGGTAAGTCGCCTCGGGGCCTTGTCTCCTGAAGGCGTGATGGGATGGAGCAGGGGATATCTCCCTGGTCATATTTCCAGCCTTTGAACAATACTTCCCGAGGGTTAGGTGGGCTCGGATGGAAGGCGTGCTCATCCTTTCGAGTGGACAGTGCAGTAGGCGCCTTTCCCGTTCTTGCGTAGCCCGTCGTCAGGCGCTCGGACTGTCGCAGTCGGAGTTGATAGACCCCGGCGAAAAAAGGGGCGGCGCACCGTAGGCCATACCGTGGAGAGGACGGCCATAGTGGGCCTATCAAATCCTCTGCCAGGGAAATCCTGACAGATGGTATGGCCGTCAGGGGCGTGCGAAGAACAGTTGCGTCGAGAATCTCGCCTAACGGGATAGTGCCTGTAAAGTGGTCAGGGAGGTCTCTTGTGGTCCAAGATTGCTCTGCTGACATCACCGGTGCCTTGGATGCCTTTGTGAGATTGTGCTCGAGGGGGATGGAGAAGCTTGGGCGAATCGGAGAATGGGTGCCGGGGATGCCGCTCTCCCGAGCTCTCCCGGGGAGGCTCGGGCGAATCGGAGAATGGGCGCCAGGGATGCCGCTCTCCCGAGCTCTCCTGGGGAGGCTCGGGCAAATCGGAGATTTGGGCGCCGATGGTGCCGCTCTCCCGAGCTCTCCTGAGGAGGCTCGGGCGAATCAGAGAATTGGCTATCATGGGTGCAATGATGTCATGGGCCTCCATAGACGCAGCCTTCCTTGGCATCGGGCGCGGCCTTCGTGGACTTCCACTGGCCTTACTTGGGCCGGGCTGCATTGGGAATGATCGTTTTTGCGTTGAAGCTGGGTACCCCAAACTTTGGTACCCGACACTTAACGTCATTACAAAAGATAGACTAAAAGTCCATCCCCGGCAACGGCGCTAGAAATGCTTGTTGGCGTTTCTTAGCATCACTACTAAAGATAGACTATAAGTCTGTCCTTAATAATAATACTAGAAACGAAAGTTGACATTCCCAACCACCATTTCTTTAGAAAGGTAACCCTTGGCCCTTAAAGGCGCTGGCCTAAGTAATGCAGTCTGGTAATAGCAGTTAGATGTGCCGAATTGGCCTTCCTAACCGTCTTTACTTACGATATGCAAAACTGTGACATGGCACCGTGGGGTGCACAAGAATTACAATCCTTAAGTAATGATACTTAGGTACGCCAATCGATAGCTCACTAAGAAATAAGATTACTCTGCAAGCGCACAGAACTATCATTGTAGCATTTCAACCCGTGAGTATTCAAGGGTGTCGTATTTATAATTTCCCGTAGAAGGGCATGATGAATTTCATCTAGTTTTGGTATAAATATGATTACTTATTTGGATGCATAGGTAGGCATAGCATAAGTAAGGGTTAAATCAAGTTTATAAGATAGTGGACACACGCATCGGAGCAACCTCAAGGATAAAAAAAGGAATAAAGAATAAAAGAATACAACTAACTGAGCAGGCATTAGTCGTATATAGCTATGCAAAGAATAGCATTTACATCTAACTAGCAAGACTAGAATTAGGACTATGCCTGGGATGACAGGGAGATCCCCGCAGCTGGTCTGCCAGCTGATAGAGACTTTCCGAACTCCTACTCAATACCCGAACATGGGGGGAGTGCTAGGGATGGACAGGGATGTCACCACCCCCCCCACCTACCCCTCTGCCCGTGGGGTACCGACATATTCGCTGATCTCCGCATACCCGAACACCATGCTCGTCTAATTGGAAACAACTCCTAACCTCCCGGGACCCCAACCCTTCGGATTGATAGGCTCGGCTAGGAGCAACCATGACAGCACAACGAACTATTATCCCATCCATAGTTCTTCCTCTATTCCTACTAATTTGATGAACGATGAAGAACTTTGATGAACACATCAAGAACATAACACATAGACTATGAACTAGTTCACATGTTATCATCATAATATGAACAAAATTATACTCTAATTTAGTTGCATTGCTATAAACATAAGATGAGAACTTGCTCATAGAGGAGAACTGAATTATATTCATACCAAGATGTTCTTGATTCCTCCAAGGAGACAAGCTCTCCTTGATAGCTTTGCCTTGCTCTACTACTACTAAACTAGAGAGAACAAGTATGAAATGTGAGGTGTAGTGCTCCAAATGTTGGTGTGTGTGAATGATGAAGGAGCACCATCTATTTATAGCTAGAGTAGGGCGGTTTGGGCGTCTCTAGGTTTGGAAGGAGGTGAAACCACCCTTGGGAAACCGCCTTGAGCACCGCCTCCGAAGACTGGGCCCGGGAAGCCCCACCAGGGGGGCGGCCACACCTGGGGGCTGTCGGTCCCCTGGCTGGGCCCGCTAGCCACCGCCTTCGGGTGGTCAGTTGCTCCCAGGGCCTGGGCCTCTCCTGTGGTTACGGATGGATCTAGTTCATTGTTTGAGATGGGCTTTTTTCTTTTCTTGGTTTGCGCCTTCTCTGAATATGTTTCCTGGAAGTGCGCTTTCTTGTGGATTTGATGCATTTCCACGTGTCAAACCTGCATGCTTTATACATGATAAAACTCATGGAAGGATTAGATAAAATCCCTACCTTCTATTTGTTTTAGTATTAAAATGATGTTGTATTTTAGTTTGTTAAGGACCGCCAACAACTCCCCCACGCTTGGTCCTTTGCTCATCCTCGAGTAAAGTGCTAAGGACAAAATGGGTTTGTCTTCCTTGTCAAAAGAGTCTGCATACAGGATATTCCAAGCTTCACCTGGATTTATGAACCTCAAAGTGTCTACCGAATCACCTTGAGTAATTGAAAAATTGAATAACTTGAAATCAAATCCTCTCACTCTTGTCCTTACGTAGAGACTTGGGTTTTTGTAATATTTTGCAAATATAAAGATAGCTTGTGTTCCTTGAATGATTCTCTCAAGTCACTCATTTTGTAAGTGGTTTCTTATCAAGGCATGAAAAGGTGATGCCTTCACTTTGATCATCCTACCTCTAAAAAGGCTTATCTAGAGTCTTAGGTAGGAATGAGAAATGATGAGGCACACTTACCCTGCATATGTTGTCAAGTAAAAACCCCAGACCATACCAGAGGGAGTGTGCCATACTCTTAGATCAGAATGTGCATGTCTGTGGAAAGTATGAAGGTGGAAACCTAGTTCTAAATCTTTTTGGTATTCCATGCATCATGATTCTCCTTGGATAACACTTAGGAAGATATGGGCTATAAGATCTTTATATTATTTTTTTTTATTTTTAATTTTTTTTATATTTTTTTGACCGGGTGTTTAAACTTTTTCTTTCCCGTTATTTTCTTATGCCCCTTGGCATGATCTTATATATATATATATATAATATATATATATTTAACATAGCCCCATATCTTTTATTGGCACATGAAAAACTTTTAAATAAGGAGATATCATGATGGTAGATGAATAAAGTAAAATTTTGTAGAAAAAATGCACGGTTCTTAGGATGAGAACCGACACCTTTTTTATTTGGTGGATGGATGAAGTGCATGTTTTGCGCAACTCTCAGGGTGAGAATTGGCTTTATTTGGTGGGTGCAAGTGAATTCTGATCTTGGGAGTATGAAACATCTCTCAAAAGCGGTTAGAAATTTGACCAAACTCAACACAAAATAAGTGGCATATGTAGAAGGTTTCATCAAATAGAATCATATATGGCCTTGGTCGGTATTTATCAATCATTCAAGGAGCATGCTATTGAGTTTTTGTTTTTGTAAGATAAATCCCAAGTACTTTGCAAGAATGAGCAAGCATCATGTCATCCTACTATATCTCATCCGTCAATTACTTAGATAGAAATGGGGTCCCTAAACAGTGTTCATAAATCTATAGGAATTTTAGCAGGGAATAAAAAGTATGCAAATATCTCGAATGTAGGAAGACAAGTTTTGATGGAATATAAAGGGGACATCATTTTATCTTAAAACTTTTCAGAATGAGAGAGGGAAAAAGTTGCACAAACCGAATTTTGATTTTTGTTATTGTTCAATTGTCTTGGAGAGTCCTCCCCCACACTTGTTTTCTTTCCTGTCTTGGTTAGTCACAATATATATATGTGGAGAAAACAAGTGCTCAACATAAAAACTTTATTTCATTGATAAACTCAAATAGGCACATTCATATTGATTGTAAATGATAGTGAAAAAGAGAAGTGCCTAATTATTCATGCAGCAGGTGCATTCTAAAGATACTCAAGATGATGATCAACACTTAGGGCTGTAGCGACTTTCCTTAGCTTAAGATTGATCTTGAATCGGAAACTATTAACGTCATCGCTAAGGTTCCTAATCTCTGTGTTCTTGGTCTCTATGTCGTCTTCTAAAGTCCTAAGGAAAGCACGCAAGCTAGCATGTTTAGCTATGTGGTTATTGATGATACTAGAGTCGTCTTTATCGTCACTGCTTTCGTACTGTCCTGCACGACGCTTGATGGATGGCTGTGGTAAATGCCTCCTAATTCTAGGAAAGGTGCTAGCGGATGCTGCCTTTTTGGCTGAAAGTGCAGGCTTGCTAGCCGACTTTTCACCAGAATACATGCTAGTCCCAATACCGCTAGGGGTCTTCCTCTTGAGGCCTAGAAAACTGGTAGGATGGGTAGCAGCGGTCTTCTTCTTGGCGCCACCTTCGGGTGCAGGAGAGTGTGCTGGCAGGATCGCTAAAGGCTTCTCCTTCACAACATGAGCTTCTTCTCTAACTAATGGACTCTCTTGGTAAGGTGCTATGTCTAGGTTCGCTATGGCCTTTTGGAGCGTTGATCAGTGAGAGGGCGAAGCTAGACATGGTCGGCACTTAGAGATGGAAGAGTTTAGCAAGCTTTGCAAAAGGAAGAAGAGAGAGGTTGGTGTGAGGAAAAGAGAGGCCTATGAGGGTTTAAATAGGTGCTTCCGTGGTCTCTGGTAAGGAAACAACTTGATCATAACCATGAACGCGATTCTAGAGGGATCAGAGTGAGGTACGAAAAAGTTTGGCACAGATTGGGCCGGCCAGGGGGGCGGCCGGTCCCGGGGGCGGTCGGTCCCCTGGGTCCACTAGCCGGCCTTTGCTTTTTGGCCCGATGCTTTGCTGACTAAGTAGATCCCTATCTTGGTTACGATCAAGTTTGATGCGTAGTAAATCAGAGTGATAGTGTGTGTGATTGAGTGTGGGAGATGATTGATATTCATGAGATTATGCTCAAGATCACACTATCATGCATTTATGAGAAAGTATTTCTATGATCATAAAAATATTTATGTGCATGAAAGAAGATCATAGGGATTTTCTATTTATTTCATAAATGCAACAAGAGCACCATGTAAGCATATGTTCATTATAAAAGTTTAAAATATATAAATATTAATTTATTATTATTATTATTATTTGTAGAATAGAGAGATTACTTAGGTATTTATTGAAAGATTTATTAAATTTTTATTTAAAGTAAAAATTAAAGATAACTTACCGATTTACCTTCGGCAAGGGCTCAGCCTTTTAAGTCCGTTGAGCAGGACTTTCTCCCTTCATTGGTTTCTTGATGATGGTACATCCGTCTTGGGAGAAGTAGACGGTTGTACCTGCTTGGGCCTCTATACCTTCTGAGTGGTTTTGGGCAGTGTGGTGGTTTTTTCAACATTTGTTTTGGGTTTCCACACCGACTTCTTTTGTGAAGGCTTGGGGATTTCTTCCCTCTTTTTAGGAGCCATTTTGTTTTTCTGCTCCTTATTTATATTTCTTTTAGGAGCCGCCTTTTCTTTTGGCTCCGGCTTTTTCTTTAATTCTTTTGATAGATTTTTTAAGTGGTGAGGCTGAATCTCTATCTCCTTAATGCCTTGGGGTTCGGCCCAGATCGGATGCGTATCATGTTGCATTCTTCCTGACGGTGAGGCCTGAATTCGAACTTTTCTTCTTGTCCATTGATATTGAAGCGGATTTCTCCAGCGCCAACATCAATTTGTGCTCCGGCCGTGCTTAGGAATGGTCTCCCAAGGATAAGTGGTGTTTCTTTGGTAAACTCCATGTTGAGCACCACAAAATCCACTGGGACATAATACTCTCTGATTTTGACAGGGATATCTTGTGCTATCCCCGCTGGGTACCGAATTGAGGAGTCACCCAACTGAAGTGTCATGTTGGTGCGCTCCAAGTTGGTGAAATTCAATCTATCAAAGACTGATTTTGGCATGACGCTTACGCTTGCCCCAAGATCGCATAAGGCGTGGTTAAATTGCTGGGTGCCAATGGAGCATGTGATCGTGGGGCACCCAAGGTCTTGTTTCTTCTCGGGTAGATGGTTGAGTATAGCTGCGCTACACTCTTCTGTCAGCTTGACAATTTCTGTGGAAGGTAATCACCACTTGTTGTTGATGATGTCCTTGATGAATTTGGCGTAGGATGGTATGTGCAAGACATCCATCAGCGGGACGCTGACGTGTGTCTTCTCGACCATTTCCATGAATCGAAAGAACTGCTCATCTCCGGCCTTCTTCTTCCTTCTTATTCTTGTGGGGAAAGGTAACATCGTGGTGTCCACATAGTTTTCCGGTGTCGGCTCATTTTCCTCTAATTCTTCCTGTGGTTGTGCCGACTCGACCTGTGTCTCCTCTTGCTGCCTTGATGCTTTACCTGTCTTATGGTTAGGGTGTGGTGGATCACGAGTGGTCTTACCCCCTCTCGTGGTCACCGAGTTTATATTTTCAACAGTCCTATTAGGTTGTATGACAGATTTAGCAGCAGTGGCAAGCTGGGCGTTCTGAGTTTCTATTCTTTTATTAAAACTTACTTGATTTTTAACAGATAAGGACAGGCTATCATGCTTAGTATTTATAGTTTCAAACATTTTATCATTGAGAGAAAGCTTGTTTGTAAGGTTTTTATTTATTTTAGCTTGTCCTATAATAAGATCTTTTAATGAAGGTTGGGATGAATTGAAATTTGAATTAAAATTGGAAGAATTACCTTGGGGGCGATTCTGGCTGTTCCACCCGTTACCTGTTTGTTGATGTTGGCGAAACCCGTTGTTAACGTATGAAGCTTCTTCATGGGTTTCGGGACAGTTGTTCCCCGAATGGCCAACATCTCCACAGATTTCACACGTCATGTGTGAGTCCATGGCCTGGACGGTGCCGATGGTAGGATCGGTGGCACGTCCCTCAAGTTTCTGCATTAGTAACTCTATTTTTGCGGCAAGCAGATCCGTCTCCTTCACGGTGTGCATGCCTTTTTGTGTTTTGCGTCCTTCTCCCCAGCTTTGGTTGGCCACCATCTTCTCAATCAATGCCGTGGCATTCACGATGGTGAGGGAAAGGAATGCGCCTCCAGCAGCGGCATCTACGTGCCCTTTAGACATGGCCATGAGGCCTTCATAGAAATTCTAGAGCACGAGCCATTCTTCCATCCCGTGGTGGGGGCACGCCCGGATGTACTCTTGGAGCCTTTCCCAAGCCTCAGGAATGGACTCGAGTGACGTTTGCTGAAAGTTAGATATCTTCCCTCGTAGAGCATTCGTTTTGCTCATGGGGAAAAACTTTGCGAGGAACGCCGCGGAACATTTGTCCCACAAGTTGACTACTTCCTTGGCTTGGTAGAACCATTGCTTTGCCTTCCCCGAGAGGGAGAAGAGAAACAAGCAGAGCCTGATGCTGTCTTGTGCGACATCTTTAATGATGATGGTCTCGCACAGATCAAGGAAGTTTTGCAAGTGTACGTTTGCGTCCTCACTTGGCAAACCACAGAATTGGTTCGCCTGCACCATCGTGAGTAGGCCAGTGCGGAGCTCAAATTTCCGTTCCCGACATTGACAGCGGGCCCAACGGGCACGTTGGCAATAGCGGGGGTGGAATACTCACGGAGTGACTTGGCCATGGTGGTAGTAGCGAATGGTGCGGAAGTGACCGGTTCGTTTGCCGGCTGAGTAGCAGAAGAAGAGATGGTACGAGGCCTACTCTTCTTTAGGAGTGCCTCTGGATTTTTAACGAAGTTTTCCGGCAGATTGAAACCGCTCATACACTATCCTGTTTTCTTTCCAATAAAAAGAGGAAGAAAACAGCAAAGTTAGCTTGCATAAGCTATGGCTACTAATGCTTATTTTGTAATCAAAGTTTATGCCAAAGCTAGATGTTTATATTTTCTTTTTGCCCTGCCCGGCAACGGTGCCAGAAATGCTTGTTGGCATTTCTTAACGTCGTTATAAAAGATAGACTAAAAGTCCATCCCCGACAACGGCGCCAGAAATGCTTGTTGGCGTTTCTTAGCATCACTACTAAAGATAGACTATAAGTCTATCCTTAATAATAATACTAGAAACAAAAGTTGACATTCCCTACCACCATTTCTTCAAAAACGTAACCCATGGCCCTTAAAGGCGCCAGCCTAAGTAATGCAGTCTGGTAATAGTAGTTAGAAGTGCCGGATTGGCCTTCCTAACCGTCTTTACTTACGATATGCAAAACTGTGACACGGCGCCATGGGGTGCACAAGAATTACAATCCTTAACTAATGATACTTAGGTACGCCAATCGATAGCTCAGTAAGAAATAAGATTACTCTGCAAGCACACAGAACTATCATTGTAGCATTTCAACCCATGAGTATTCAAGGGTGTTGTATTTATAATTTCCCGTAGAAGGGCATGATGAATTTCATCTAGGTTTGGTATAAATATGATTACTTATTTGGATGCATAGGTAGGCATAGCATAAGCAGGGGTTAAATCAAGTTTATAAGAAAGTGGACACAGGCATCGGAGCAACCTCAAGGATAAAAAAAAGGAATAAAGAATAAAAGAATACAACTAACTGAGAATGCTTTAGTCGTATACAGCTATGCAAAGAATAGCATTTACATCTAACTAGCAAGACTAGAATTAGGACTATGCCTGAGATGATAGGGAGATCCCCGCAGCTGGTTTGCCAGCGGATAGAGACTTTTCGAACTCCTACTCAATACCCGAACATGGTGGAGTGCTAGGGATGGACAGGGCTATCACCACCTTCCCACCTACCCCTCTGCCCGTGGGGTACCGACATATTCGCTGATCTCCACATACCCGAACACCATGCTCGCGTAATTAGAAACAACTCCTAACGTCCCGGGACCCCAACCCTTCGGATTGACAGGCTCGGCTAGGAGCAACCATGACAACACAACGAACTATTATCCCATCCATAGTTCTTCCTCTATTCCTACTAATTTGATGAACGATGAGGAACTTTGATGAACACATCAAGAACATAACACATAGATTATGAACTAGTTCATATGTTATGATCACAATATGAACAAAATTATACTCTAATTCAGTTGCATTGCTATAAACATAAGATGGGAACTTGCTCATAGAGGAGAACTGAATTATATTCATACCAAGATGTTCTTGATTCCTCCAAGGAGACAAGCTCTCCTTGATAGCTTTGCCTTGCTCTACTACTACTAAACTAGAGAGAACAAGTATGAAATGTGAGGTGCAGTGCTCCAAATGTTGGTGTGTGTGAATGATGAAGGAGCACCATCTATTTATAGCTAGAGTAGGGTGGTTTGGGCGTCTCCAGGTTTGGAAGGAGGTGAAACCGCCCTTGGAAAACCGCCTTGAGCACCGCCTCCGAAGACTGGGCCCGGGAGGCCCCACCAGGGGGACGGCCGCACCTGGGGGCGGTCGTTCCCCTGGCTGAGCCTGTTGGCCACCGCCTTCGGGTGGTCGGCTGCTCCCTGGGCCTGGGCCTCTCCTGTGGTTACGGATGGATCTAGTTCATTGTTTGAGATGGGCTTTCTTCTTTTCTTGGTTTGCGCCTTCTCTGAATATGTTTCTTGGAAGTGCGCTTTCTTGTGGATTTGATGCATTTCCACGTGTCAAACCTGCATGCTTTATACACGACAAAACTCGTGGAAGGATAAGATAAAAGCCCTACCTTCTATTTATTTTAGTATTAAAATGATGTTGTATTTTAGTTTGCTAAGGACCGCCAACAGACAACGAGTGAGTATAAGACTCCTATGACACTTACTTTACTCTTGTGAACTATCTTATCAAATAGATGAATTATGCTAAGACAACTACCTTATTTCCGATGTGTAGGGGATAGGCGAGACAGTAGGGGATATAACCTCTACCCGAAGCGGCTATTCTCTTATGGGAGCCTTCCTTTTAAGAACTTGCCTAAAACACGTGGATGGATACTAGGACTAGAAAGGGCTGTCACCACCTGCTAGGACCCACAAATAATCCGTGCGACAAGCGGCATTCAAAGGCAAGATCTAGCCTAAGCACCACGCTTACACTAAGCCTTACTACTCTAGTTGCGTACCAACAACTAAAGTATCCTCAGGCGATGAACTACACACATGAGCTGGTTACAGGATCACTATCCAATATAACTCAACTATAAATTAAGACAAAACAAAACAATACTATAAAGACGTTGGCGCAAAAAGTGGTTCCCTAAGCCCAACACACCAGCGAAGCCGGAAACGACCCTTGAGGCAGTAAAGCTCTCGCAGATCCAGCTAGCTTCGGACCCGGTTTGAGGGTGTCAGTAACACCCAAGCGTGCCAGTCAATTTGACCTACAATTGACAAGGAAACAAGACGTAATCAGTAATCACAGGGCGGAACTAACCGGTATGTCCAGGTAGTTCCAATTGTATGGCTTGAAGAGCCGATGTAATGGGAGATCGACTAGAAAACCGATTCCGTCATGTTATGAACCGATTGTAGCGAAACATGCATTATAACTCAAGTTAACCGATTCAGACATGAATTCAATGATATATACTTGCATTAGATGGAAGTATATTATAAAAGATGTAGTCACAGCAAGCTAACATGATCATAAGATGTCTCAATGTAAAACAAGAAGAAATCGGCTATTTCAGCCGATTTAGTGTATACGAGCAACATACAAGCCTATAAAGCAAACAATGTTTCAACTCTCCAGCTAATAGATCTAAATCACAATCTTGCAACAGTGGAGATCAAGCGGATCGAGGCAGTCATGATGAAGTTGCAACTTAGATCCGTTAACCCTTGAATCTAGACAATGTTTATTTTATTACTTGAGTGCGACCCGTATCTAATCTAGATCCAAAATACAACCGGCTGGTGCAAAACATTCTATCTTATCAATATAAAATGAATGGCAAACATAATTCGTTGAACATATAGATCTATTAGATATAAGCCGACGCATATGGATCAAGACGGGCAAATTGATGATTGCTTAAAATAATAAACAATAAACATAAGCAACATCGGTAACTTAATGAATCTAGCTAAACTGCCAAATTTAACTAGAGCCGATAACTAATTCATGCATGCAAACTGTCGTAATCTATAGCCTGTCCACCGGATGACGTTAACTAATAGATTAATCAAGCAAACAAACACGAATCGATAACTAATCCGCGCGTGAAAACCGTCCTAATCTGCATCTCGTCCACTGGATGACGGTTAACACAGATTGATCGGGTAAACCAGCGTGAATCATCCTTGACTCACTGTGCTTCCCACGTCCACCGGATGACGCCAAAGAAACAGAGCTTAGCAAGGACCTTGGTCCGCCATGCTTCCACGTCCACCGGATGACGCTAAAAAGACATAGTTTAACAGGGGGTTGACGATACTTACAAGCAAGCCTGCGTCCACCGGATGACACCCAGCCTGGATGAAGTAACTCACCGGACTCGACTGACTCTAGGGTTTGTTTGGCCGGAGCCGAAAGTTGTGTTGTATTGATGTTGTTGTATTTACAATGGCTGAGGGCTTATATTTATACCCTGAGCGTAGATAGAGTCCTAGTCGAATCACAACTCATCAATAGATAAGGAAACTAACAAACTATGCTATATCTAAGGTAACTTGGAGTCACATCTTCCCTTTCATAATGGACTCCGATCGTGATCGCATCTTGGCGGTGCAGACTCTAGATGACGTCACCAATACCGACGCTGCACGCCTTCTGTCACCTTCGCCCGATAACCGATTCTCCGTGCAATCGGCTATTCTCCTTCCTTCTGCTGGACGGAATCTACTTCCGAGATCGGCTATCTTCCTTCGGTATCGGCTATCGGCTTCTGGCATCGGCTATCGGCTCCCAGCCCAAAATTTGGTGTTAACAAAAGAATAGTAATGCACTAAGTAGAGACTTAGTAAAGTAAAGTAAAGATAATATATTGATAAAGATAAAGTCTTACAGAAGGAAAGGTACAAGAGCTATACCAGACTCTCCAGTAGATGACTCCGAAGACTCCGAGCGTAGGTTGACTCGACTCTAACTCCCACACTAGACTAATACTACTACTACTAAAGAGTAGAACTCTTGTGACTTGTGACTCTTGGGTGTCTTGTGTGTCTTGAAGAGGGTGATGGCAACATCTATTTATAGGGGAGAGTTGAGGGGTGCCATGTCAGCGATCCGTGTGCTCCTTGCCTCTCCATCCTTGGATAAACCGCCATTGAACCGCCATAAGATGGACGGCCGTGGTGATTTCAGCACTTGGGAAACATGCTGGAAGGTGGTGGAGGCCAACCGACCTGGCTGGGCACCAGGGGGGTTCTGCCGAGCCCCCTATGGCAGGTAGGCCTAGCTAGGGTCTTCTAGAAGGAGTCCCCACCTGTCATAGAGTGCAGTAGAGGCCTGGTCCCACCTTGGGTGGTTCGGCCGAGCCACCATTGGTGAGTTGGGCCCACCACTGTGGTCCCCATCTATCATTGATTGTCCCAGTGTGTTGGTTCCAGCTTGGTTACATGTTTGTCACGTTGAATCCTTGTGCTTTGTTTCTCCACCATTGAATAGAAACACATGTTGATCTGATGGATGAAATGAGCTGGGTGGAGGATCACATGGATCATGCCATGTCACCAGAGCCAGGTGTGTAACACCCTAAAATTTGCTTTTATTAAAGTAGGGACAAATTGATTTATTTATGCAATTGTTTGGCATATTAACCTAGCAAATAATAACTTTTAGCAATTAAAATAAATCATAGGATTTAGAAACATAATTTGTTGCATCCATGCTGCTCAATGATATTTTTGTTTGATGTGCACTTTATTGATATTTGGAAATATTCAAATGTATATGGAAACCTCCCCTCTTCCTTTTTCGCCCGCTTGGGCAGAAGGCCGCCCGAGCGTCGGCAGACCGCCCCATCTTCCTCGCGCAGGCGCCTTTCTCCTTTGGCTGTCATGCGGGGCCTGCTGCTCAGAGTCGTCCCCTTCCTCCCTCTGGAGTCCGAGCAGGACTCGATGTCCAACCGACCGCCGCCGGAATTTTCGGACGAGTCCGTCCTGAGCACGCCTCCACGGCCCGTAAAAGGAAGCCGTGACCCTCTCCCCTTCCCTCCTACTGGCACTGACGCGTCGGGCCACGGCACAGCGCAGTCTCCTTCCTCCGGACAGAGCCCGAACCGAGCACGACTGCCGCCTCCGACCGTATCCTAACCACCGAATCTCCCGAAGTCCGGATATCCTACGTCTCCCTCGCGCCCCTATATAGGTCGGCCGAGCTCTGCCGTCCCTCCCCACAAGTTCCCGAGCAAGCCACGCCCTCCAATCTTGCCCTAGCCGTCGCCCCGAGCTCCGCCACCGCCGTCGATTTCTCCTCGGGAAGACTTCTCCGTCGAAATTGGTTGTTCTCCAAGCTTCGCAGCAAGGTCAGGAACCTTTCCGACCCCTTCTCCCTCGGTTTTGTGCACTACAGCCATGATGCCGAGCTTCGCAGCCTCCATAGTTCCGCTATCTAGCTCGCCGCATCCTCCCCGAGCTACCTCTGTGGCAACCGAAACCATAGATAGGTTCGGCTTGAACTCCTCTTGCTTCCCGACCAGATCCCGAGGTGTGCCGAGCTTCCTAGCCCTGAAAACACCGTCTTCGGCCATCTTGCCGGCGAGGAATCGGCCGGGCGCCGCCCGACTCCGGCGACCAGAGCCGCCCCTCTTTTCCCGAGCTACTTGCGCCGTCCACGGCCGATCCAACGGCTCACAGTGGGAGATACCCTTTTCGACCGGCACTTTTGCAAAAGAGCCCCTGAGCTTTTTAATGTTCTAACCCTCGGCCCTTTGGCGTATTTCTCAGATTACGCTTTCCTATTTAGAAAACGTATTTCCTCGGTTTTAATTCAAAAGGGCGTTTTCAATATTTACAGATTTGCCACTCAGTTTATCTCGGCCGTATTTTATTCGTTTTAGCTCCGATTTGATCCGTTCAAGTCTCGTTAGATTCGTAATTTTGTAATCTATCTAATGATGCTACTGTTACTCATATTTTCAACTTTTTAAAATTCGAGATTAGATTTATTCTATTATTTTATTAAAGTAAAACTTGTTTATTTCATAACTTCTCCGTTTGAACTCCGATTTTCGTGATCTTTATATCGTTGGAATCGTAGCGAAGCGTAGATTATTTTTACACACTTTTCAATCTATTTTTCTACTGTTGGTGTACTGTTTCTAATATAGATCTTGTTTGCTTCGTGTATGATGGCCTCGATGATTGTGTGGTGATTTTATGATCAAGTTCAGACGGTGAGCAATTCGTTGGTGATCAAGAGTACACGGAGGATCCAAGTTCTCCAGAGCACTTTGATCAAGGCAAGTATAGCATGGACCATCCTTGTTGCCTATTCACCTTAATCACTAAATTTCATGATGCATGTGTCTACCTTGGTAACCCTAGTATTTATTCCTAAGTTTTGATCACTTGATCCTTGTTACCTATGAGATTGCATTTGAGTAGTGATGCTAGTGCTTGAAGATGTCATGATCTTATGAACTTGATTAATTAATTATGAAATAAAGATTAAAAGATGCTTTTTAGCAACATGGACTAAGGACTTAACTGTAAGTATGACACCGGGACTTACAGCGCAACCATGAGGGTCATATGGCTCTGACTTTAGTCAAGTATGAAGTTACTTTCTATCATGTTGTTAATCTTGAAAGGTTCCTTGCCGAGCTGGTTGTTTTGCGGCTCCTGTCTTTGTGTGTACTGCTGCGTGTGTGTGCCACTAGAAGAAGGGCTCTACCACCCCTTGCCATTGCGCCCGGATTGATTAGTGGCATGTTAGGAAGGCTTTTGAAAGACTTCATAGTGTACCCTGCCGCACTTTCTTGGTGAGGTGACTTGGGAGTCATGACCCTTGGCATATGGGAATCACGACTCATGGTGAAAGTGTGCAACCTCTGCAGAGTGTAAAACTGATATATCAGCCGCGCTCACGGTCATGAGCGGCCTTGGACGTCTTACAGGAACTTAACTAATTTAATATTGATTTATTTGAAGTTTCTGTTGATGTTTATTCCATATTAATTATCATGTTTATATGATCATGCAAATCTTGTTCCTTGGTATAATCTATTGCTGCTACTCAATTTGCTAAAATGTGATCAACTAAAAGCAACCGCTGTCAACCAGTGTCAAGCCTTATTTGAGCCTCATAAACCCATGTTATTCTTGTTGAGTACGACATGTACTTACGCTTGCTTTATTTTTCATATTTGGATAAAAATCCCGGATGGGTAACAGATGACTATGATGATTCTTCTGAGGATTACTAGGATTGTGGTTCACCAGTCAACTACTTCCCTGTGAATTGGAGCTTCCGTGAGAGATTATAATTATTAGTCCGCTGCTATTTATGTAAAGACTCTGTGATATTATTCGTTATATATTAAACCTTGTGATGGTACTATGTAATTTGTTGCTTATGTGTGTGATTGATCTCTGGGCGCACATAAGTTGGTTCATTCAATTTTATCCTTAAAATTGGGTGTGACAAGGTGGGACCCATGTAGGGTTCGGCCGACGCATACATGGCCCTACCCTGGGCTCTCCTCTCTTCTAAGTGATGTTGTACACCATTTCTTGATGATTCTTGGCCTATTTGATCTTTGCTGCATTCACAAGCTTAAGAGTACAAGTGGAACTCGTTATTGATAAAATATGTTCCTGATATGTTTATCTTCCCTTGAATCCAAGGCCTGTTGATGGTGTTTGAATGCGGATTTTCATGGTATATCCACCGTCAACACTCCCAGAGTAGGAGTAATGCAAATGTGGGTGGAGTGTGTAAGTGATCTCGGTTTTAAAAGCATGACAAGACTCTCATAAGGTATACAACAAAGGTTGACTGAACTCATTGCAAAGCAAGCAGCATAAATGTGCAAAAGGTTTTCCTAACTCTAAATGTGTTACATATGGCTTTTGTAGGAATTCAAACTTTGTCATACAAGAGCTCATCATGTAAGATTTTAAATTTTCAAAATAAATCTCCAGAACTTAGTATTGCTAGGAATAAGATAAATAGTAGCTCAGCCTTCATGCATCATATCAATCAATCACCTAGACTTAGCTCAAGCTTATGCCTCCACAAGTTTCAGGTTCAGAGTAAATTTTTAAGTCAAATTAGTAGTATCTAGAACTCGAGAGAATTTGAGGTTAAAAATTAGGCACTTGAAAGGAATTATGGCAGAGCAACTATTCATCATCTCCAAGACAAAATTTTAATGTTCTCCAGTTTTTTATTAGACTCTAGCCTAGACTGACTCTGGACACACTCTAAGATTACCTAATAGATAACTAAGTATTTTTATTTGGTTTTGATTTGTTATTCATCCTTTTATATCTATTAACTAATGGACTCACAAAAGACTCTAAAGACATGGACCTTCGTGTGCCCATATATTTTTGGCATTTTTAAATTTTCCTATGATACTATTGTGAACCTTCATGTGCTCACATATCTTTGATATTTTATGACTATATAAACTAGACTCGATAATCGCCTAGGTATAGTTACCTGATAACTAGGGGATGCTCCTCCCCCAAGCTAGATGTTTGCAATACTTGGTGTTGATGATCTTTAGAGCAAGCTTGCCAGCAACAGTCCTAGTGGGCTCCATTGATGGACTCACTCCTTAGACATAGTGTTATCCTGCATAATTGTACTCCAATAAGAAAACCAAAACTCGAAGCTCGAATATGATAAGGGGTTAGTGGTCAGCCAATGAGTAATTGACTATTCTCTTGAGTTGATTTTAAATTGATAGGCTCTAACAGGATTCTCTTTTTAGGGTTTTCTAATTTTCTTATGCAGAAAAGTAAATATGTATGCATGATGAAAAGTAAATATGTATGCATGATGTATATTTTATTTTTATGCCACCACGGAGAATATTTATTCTCATGGGGCTTAGGATTTTTATAATGCCATGATGAATTTTTATTTTCTTTTCTATGTCACCACAGTAAATATTCCTACGGGATTACCATAAGTTTATTCACTTGGGGCTTTAATAGTTTACGATGCAGTAAATAAGGTAACAAATATTTTTATTATTTTTCTTTAATATGTGTTGGCGGTCCTTAGAGCCTATTTCTTACCGCCAATATGTTACTAAAATAAATAGTAGGTAGGGCTTTAAACTAACATTTCCACAAGTTTTGGTGTGTACTTGACTTGCAGGTATGACATGTGGAAATGCACAAAAACCATAAAGAAAGTGCATTCTAGAATTCGTATTCAGAAAAGGCGCAAAGAAGAAGAGAAGCCCACCTTCATTAGAATTCTGGGCCCATTCGTAACCACAGGAGAAGTCCAGGCCCAGAGACAAACCGACCACGCGAAGGCGGTGGCCAAACGGACCCACCAGGGGGCGGCCGGTCCCAGGGGCGGCCGGTCCCCTAGTGGGGCCTCTCGGGCCCAGTCTTCTTAGGCGGTGCGTAGGACGGTTCCCTCAAGGTGGTTCCACCTGCTTCCATATTTGTTGGCGCCCGAACCGTCCTTGTTAGACTATAAAAGAGAGGGAGAGCTCCCCTCCAACATACATCATCATTTGGAGCCATTTACCTCACCTCTCACTTGTATTCTCTAGATTAGTTTTAGTATTAGAGCAAGGCAAGAGCTAGCAAGGAGAGTTTGTATCCATGGGAGAAGAAGGAACACCTCAGTATGAATACAATGCAGTTCTCTTCCAAGATCAAGTTCTTATCTTATTTATATAGCAATGCATATGAACTAGAGTATAGTCTTGGTCATGTTATGATCATGATATATGAACTAGCATATAGTTTATGTGTTATGTTCTTGATATGTTCATCATTGTTCTTCACCGTTCATTGACTTAGTATGAATAGAGGAAGAACTAGGGATGAGGTGACGGTTCGTCGTGCCTTCTCGGTTGCTCTTAGCCTAGACTATCACTCCGAAGGGGTGAGGTCCTAGGGGGTTAGGAGTTGTTTCCAAGTACGTGAGCATGGTGCTCGGGTACGCGGAGATCAGCGAATATGTCGGTATCCCACGGGCAGAGGGGTAGGTGGGCAGGTGGTGACAGCCCTGTCCATCCCTAGCACTCCCCCACTTTCGGATATTGGGTAGGAGTTCGTAAAGTCTCTATCAGCTGGCAGACCAGCTGCGGGGATCTCCTGATACAAGACATGCTAGTTAGATGTTTACTAGCAATTCTTTGCATAGTTATATATGACCAATGCCTGCTCAATTAGATATATTCTTTTATTCTTTATTTCTCTTTTATCCTTGAGGTTGGCTCAAATGTGTGTCCACTATCTTTGAACTATGATTTACCCCTGCCTATACTATGTCTACCTATGCATTCAATAAGTGATCATGTTTATGGCAAAGCTCGATGCATTCGTCCTGCCCTCCTACGGGAAATTATAAATACGACACCCCTGAATACTCACGGGTTGAAATGCTACAATGATAGTTCCGTGCGCTTGCGGATTTATCCATTCTGAGCTATAATGATTGGCATACCCAAGTACCATTACCTAAGGACTGTAATTCTTGTTGCACCCCAAGGCGTCGTGCTTCAGTTTTGCATATCGTAAGTAATGATGGTTGGGAAGACCAATCAGGCACTTCTAACTGTTATTACCAGACTGCATTATCTTGGCCGACGCCGTTAAGGGCCGAGAGTTACCTTTCTGAAGTAATGGTGATTAGGGATGTCAACACACGTTTCTAGTATCGTTGCTAGGGATGGGCTTTTAGTCTATCTTTAGTAATGACGCTAAGAAACGCCAACAATATGCATAAAGATGAATATGCTAAAGTGAAATTACTAATGTAGATAGAAATACTAATTAATTAGATAACTACCATAATACCTTATGGCAAGGGTGCGGGATTTAAAGTCTACCGTTAGGACTTTTATACAATCTTGTGCATCTTGATGGTTGCACCCCTTGTGATGATGATGTCGCTTTTATCCTTTGTTTGGCCAGCAGGTTGGAGTAGAGCATTGATGGTTGGATCTGGTAGCATCTTGCTCAGTGTGCATGTTCACAGGACTTCCACTTGTGGAATTTTAGGAATTAACAAACTTTGCTCGAAGTGTTGTCCTGTTTGCACAACCAAGGTAGAGATCAAGTGCATGGGCTCTGCTGGTGGAAAAACACCAACAGAACCAAATCTATCTCTTTATTTTCTCTATCCTTAGGCACATTGAACAAGACAAAGTTGATGTTGTATAATTTATTTACTTATAACATGAGTGGTAAGATCAAAAGATTAAGCATTTATGTTGCATTTAAGTTCACATGGCAGAAAAGATTTAAATTGCTTAACTAATGGAAGGGTTGTCTATCTCTACATAATATATAAATTTTCACATGAGTATGACTATCATCTTCCAAAGATAGAATACAATATTTAGCTCGTTTGGTTAAGATTGAGATCCAAAGAATGATGCCATGAACAATCTTAAAGGACAAAGCATGTTGAGTTAATTAGGTTAATCAATTAAAGCTGTAACTCTAACATGTTTGCATCTTCATTCATGTGCATACCAAGATCAAGAGGAAAATAATAACCACTTGGTTAAGATATTACCTTCATTATTAGAGCGTGATGGCACTAAGTAATGAAGGGTAGATGACTGGTGGTCCTTTCCTTCTCTTGCATCTTGAGTTGTTCATGAGCATCTTGTCTCCTTTGTTGCTTATCTTCTTTGCCATCTTTTGCTTCTTTGATTTTATGATACCTTGTCACTCCATTCATTATTATGCCTGCAACAAATTAGTGGACAACACATATCCGAGGGAATGTACAACTTTGGAACATAGGTTGTTTGTCCAAAATTTTATCATATTCCATCTATGCTACTAAGAAGATACTGTTGATATTATTTAAGCATAGATCATGTTCTATACAGGCATGGCTTAAGGCAAAGTAACTTGAAGAAGAAGATAAAGTGAACAAATCATTGATACTTGCAGTTCTTCCATCCATAATGAATGAGCTATGTCTTCCTCTGCAAAGTTATTGAAGTTCAGCATGTGCCCTGTCTCATCTCTGATTTGAATTTATCTCGTGACTTATCCAAATTAAATTGGAAGTTTTCTACAAGGGTTAGTCCAACAAAATATCCAATGTCTACTACAGCACACGAGTGGCTCAAAAATCAACCTAGACACCATGTCCAATTTGACTTAGGAACGCATTTTAACCTAAGCACCACGCTTAATTCAAAAAGCCTTTGAAAGTAAAATCATCACACCTCTTGGTTCAGAAATCAAACTAAACACCTTGTCTAATTATGATTCCAGAAAACAGTTTAAACTAAGCACCATGCCTAATTTAAAAGGTGTATGAAATTTCTCCAAACCTTAAGTATACTATAGCGAACAAAGGTAACGTGAAAGTTTATAGAGAGTTATGCAAACAAAGATGAAAGAGCATGATCATTGATTAACAATTTGAATATGGATTGACAAGGTAGAGACAACCAATATTAGCAACATAAGATTTTCTAAATAAGCCCATTCCCCCAAGCTTGAATTTTGCAAAGCAAAGTTAAGTTTGGATGGATTAATGTTGCATGATGATTGGTTGGACATAGCTAATGATGTCATCCTTCTACTTCAAGCCTGGAATGGTTAGTGACAAAAATACCCGAGGGAATATTTTTATAATTATAACTCAATGCTGTTGACGGTGGATATACCACGAAAATCCACATTCAAACACCGTCAATAGGCCTTGAATCCAAGGGAGAATAAGCATGACATGAACATATTTTATCAATAACTAGTTCCACTTGTACTCTTAGCTTGTGAATGCAGGAAAGATCAAACAGGCCACAAAACACCAAGATATGGTGCACAACATCACGAAGAAGAGAGGAGAGCTCAGTGTGGGCCCATGTGTGGGTCGGCCGACCCTACCAAGGGGCCCACCTGGCTCTGGTGATGTGGCATGATCCGTGTGACACTCCACCCAGCTCATTTCAACCATCAGATCAACATGTGTTTCCATTCAACGGTGGAGAACCAAAGCACAAGGATCAATGCGTGAAACACCACAATCAAGACAGAACCAGCACAAGGGGACACTCTATGAATGGTGGGGACCACACCTGGCCGGGCCCACTGTTGACACTTCTTTGCGCAACCACCAGAGACAGGGTGTTAGGCTATCTCTGATAACGGCGCCAGAAGTGCTTGGGGTATTTCTTATGTCTATTGGATAATTCCGCAAGCGCACAGAATATACCGCTGTAGCACTTCACCCGGGAGTATTCCAAGGTATCGTTATTTATTTTTATCCCAAGGGAAAGCGGTTGCTAGGAATAATTAATAAAAAGAGAGAGATCCTTAAGTCTATAACAACTTAGTATCAACTAGTGATAGGGGGTAAATTGATATATAGAGGAAAGGGTAATGACACCAAGACACGACAAGGTTTTTAGGATAACTAAAGATAACTAGTAGAGTATAGCTAGGTGGGAGGACAACGAGTGAGTATAAGACTCCTATGACACTTACTTTACTCTTGTGAACTATCTTACCAAATAGAGGAATTATACCAAGACAGCTACCTTACTTCCGGTGTGTAGGGGATAGGCGAGACAGTAGGGGATATAACCTCTACCCGAAGCGGCTATTCTCTTATGGGAGCTATAACAACCCTAAAAATTCAAACACCAAAAATCCCGACCAACAAAATTTTTCTAAAAAACAAACCCATTTCATGTGCATGCATATAGGGGATAAATAAAGCAAGTAATAATTTACATATGTTTATGAGTCTTGCAAATACCTCACCATACATAATATAAAATATAAACCCACCAATTCAAGTTGCATGTTTGGATTTTATTGACATTTTATGTTTGGCTCAAAAACTCATATAATAGGTGAAAGCAAATTTATGCGTGTGAAGAAATCAGAAAAGAAAAGAGAGAGAGAGGAGAGTAGAGAAGCCAGCCGGCCTGCCAGCCTAGCCAGCCCGAGCCGGCCTCTCATCACCGCCAAGCCGGACCGCCACACTGGGCCGGCCCACGACCGAGTTGCGACCTAGTCCCACGCGCACGCACGCTGCTTCGGCCGCGCGCGTCGTCGCTGCCCCTGACAGCCCGGCCCTGCATGTCATCCTCTTCTCCCATTTTTCCCCTGTTCTTCTTCCTCGCGGGAGAGCTCACGCAAACGGCGTGACCCTGACCCCACACAGCCAACAAGCCCACGCTCCGACCACGCTGTCGCCCGCTTGTCCCCCGCCTTGGCCGCCAAGGAACCACCACGGCCGCAGCCGCAACCCTAGCCCCGAGCGCCCGCAGCCTTTCGATTGACCGAAAGGGATCACGGCCGTTCGCCATGGGAGCACACCGCGATCGCCTACAAGAAGGACCGAGCGCCAGCCCTAGTTTCCCTCCCCACTCACCGCCGCCACTGGGGGCACTACTTCACACCACAAGACCGTGAGGAGAACGAGGGAAGGAGAGAGAAGGAAGGAGGCACTGAGGAGCTGCCGTCGCGGAGCACGCCGGAGCCGGAGCCGGAGGAGGAACCGGTGCCACCGTCGCAGGTCTGCACGGCACGCCGAACAGCTGCACGGCCACGACTCGTCACGGCATCGCTATCCTAGCATCACTCGAGCCCGCGCTAAGCCGCACCACCACTTCTCCAAATCCCGACCATGCTTTCCGGCCATGGCGTCTCGCACCAGAGACGCGTAGGCACGGGCCGCTACCGGCTCTGGACAAACTCACACATGCTCATGCACTACTGGCCTACCTAAGCCAAACGGATGACGATCGTAGACACTAGGACAAACCCGACGAGCACCGCCGTCGTGACCCGACTTGCAGAGCACCGCCGCCGCGCCGGCGTTCCCACCCGCAGCAACCACCATCCGCCCTACCGACTGACCGGGGAGCTCCGTGACATCATGTCACCACTGGACCAGGCCACTGACCCAAAGGAAGAAGACCCGAGCTCCTTCGGCCACACCCATGCCTAGTTCGCCGGAGCGCCGCCGTGCGGTGCACGTTCCGGACGATCCCGACCGTCATCGGGAAGGATAGCAGGTCGTGGAGCATCGCCATGACCCCTTCGCAGCTATGATGTAGAAGGACAAGCCTAGGACAACTCCGTTCACCCTATCCGCAGCGCCGTGACCTCACCGGAGCGCCGCCGCATACGCTCGTCGCAAACCGAGCCCGTCATAGCATTTGACCACCACCGGCGAGCTAGTCACCACCACCGCTGCTCGAATCGAAGGGTAGCACTCGCTATCACTTCCACGGGCACGCACAAACACCTCACCACCGTGCGCCGCCGCCGGAGCGACATCGCCGTCGAAATTGGTTGGCTTGGGACCCCGATAGCCCAAATTGGGGACTGAATCTTCTTCACTGGGTTCAGAGGAGCAAATCCGCCCCTTCGAGGACCATACCGCAGCTTACCGGAGCAGTCGCTCCGTGACAGCCTCGCCGCCGGCCGCCGAAACACCGTAGGCACACGGCCGAGAGCACGTCCATCCTTCCTAAACCGCTGGACCACCTCGCAAGACCCCTAAAGGACGGATAGGGCCGTACCCGACCAAGATTGAGATTACCGGGCCACCACCGTGCGCCACCGCCGCCGGCGAACCTTTGAGAACCAACGTCGAACACCTGGAGAGCACTGACGTGTGCCGGATGTCAGCACCGGTGCTCACACTCCCGGCAGTAGCTCGTCCGCAGACCCTGTCCACCATAAGCCGAAGAGAGAGGAGGGTGGAATGGACGCAGTTCACATGCACCCGTGTGAACGGTGCACTGGACACCAAGCCGCGGGTCCACCGTGGACCGGGTGCCGTGCGCCGGACCCTTCTGCGGGCCAGGTCTCGCCACATGGCACAACCCAGGGGTGACACGTGTCACTGATGACATCATGATGATGTCATCCGACCCCACCAGTCAGAGAACCGTTGACTCAGTCAACGCTGAAGTCAGCAGTGATGTCATGCTGACGTCAGCGGAGCCCCGCCAGCTGAGCCGTTGACTTATTCAATGTGAACAGTAACCTGACCAATCACAGGTTGCCACGTGTCATCCTCTGATTAATTGGCCTTTTTCCATTTTCAGAAAATAGGATAAACTTTGGAAATTCATAACTTATTCATACGATGTCCAAAAATTGCGCGCCACATATCAAAATTCTCAGAAAAATGAGCTCTACAACCTGAGTGCATTTGGATCTTCTATTTTTATTGGATTTTTCTGAAAGATCTATAAGAGTCGCTAACGCGACTATTTCGTTTCTGTTTTCAGAGCCGGAGGAGAATCTGACTGAGGAAGATGACCACGAGTACCTTCAAGAGTTAGGCAACGACTACGAAGGTGCCACGTCCCACCAAATCCTTAGCACCTATTACGCATTGCTAATGCCGTACTTGCCATTGCTTTATGATCATATGGTGTTGACTGTTTAGGTTGCATGTTAGAATATTTGATTACCCTGCCTTGTTTAAACTATCACCCTGCTATCCGCTGATAGGATAGATGCTCGCTGTTATATATTTATTTGCTCTCCACTATTTATTGAATATGACACACATATGTGGGGAAATTTGGAAACGGTTTAACATATGTGAACCGGACTTAATCAAACGGGGGAGCGTGCTGTGTGCGTCCTAGGTGCATGGTGAGGGTTGAAGTCAACCAAGTAGGTTATGAGATGAGCCAGAAGGGCAAGTTGTGCTGGGGGTGCAACCTGGGCATCCCTACGAGAGATACTTGTGGCGGGTAATGGAATACAAGGCGGTTCCGGGTTGGACGGTCTGTGTGGTTTGAAGCCCGTGAACGGAGGTGCTGTGATGGCACGGGGAGAGTATCCCCTAAGAGAAGATGCCTGCTTGGTCAAACCTAGGAAGGACTAGTTTCAGGTTCATGGGAATCCTTTACTGCTCACTCGTCTTCGATGGCCGGGGAACGGTTGGACTACTTGGTAGGACGGTGCCCCTACTGCTAGGTTGTGTGGTGATAAGGGTGGGCGGAGACGGTCGATGGTTCCCGTTCCGTTCTAGATGCGCAGTACCATTGAATGGGCCTGGTACTGCGTCTCCCAGTCTCAGCGTAATGGTGTTGGATCCGAAATGTCCCAGGGCTGAGTGGTAGGGTGGCATCGACCTAGGCAAGCAAGCACCCGGAATTCTGCCTAGGTGTTTGCGCAACACCTATGATGGCTAATCTTGTGAGTAGTGAAACCTCTACAGAGTGCATTGTTGATCGATCGATACATATGCCGACTCATTGGCTATAGACCTTTCCTGTGAAGCTTCTACTAGTGTAGTGAGTGTTCTTTTCTCCCCCTGGATCACACTTTCCGGCAGTGTGCCCCGATTTGGTAGTGTGTCGCTGAGACAGGCCCGAGAGGGAGTTGGGCCTGCCGAATGAGTGTGAGGTGTGTGTGAGAGGTGGTGTATGGGATGGGAATAGAATGAATTGGGAGAAAGGGTGGAGTTGAACGAGGTAAAACTTGACTATTAAAATATTGGCTACAACAAGCATAGGAAACCCTAGCCTATAGGCCTGTTTGTATAGCCTTGCATCCACTTTCCACAAAGCAACTGCTATCATAGGTGGGCTTCGTGGCCAGTACAAATCGTACTGATAAATTTGTTGTCAGGTGACGAGAAAGAGTACGACTACGATGGAGAAGATTGGGAAGAGTAGGGTCGCGTGCTACACTCAAGTTGGCCGTGAAGAATGAATCGCTTCCGTATCTTATCAGCTTCTCTGAATTGTTGATCCTGCCAGTGTGGCGATGTAATAATTTATGTAAGACTCTGTTATGTACTCGTTGTATGGATCCTGGTAATAACTGAGGTTTGGGTAATTTTATGGATTGTTCGATACAATCTATTTAATTACATTGCTTCCTGTGGATTTTCCTTCGTGGAAATCGAGGTCTTTCAGTTGGTATCAGAGCCATACTTGACTGTAGGATGAGACCCGTAGAAAATGAACGCTAGAATAGAGAACTAGACTCTCTTTTGGTTATATTACCGACTGTTGCATTTACTCTTTATGCAATGGCTTATCTAAAACTCGGACCAGCTAACCCGTTTCTTGAAAAATTTACAGATGACCAGCCTTGGACACCCACCACTTGGACTGCTGCGCGATGGCACCATCGAGGTCCCAATCCGCAGGAGGAACTACGGCGGATTTTCCCTGGTCCTACGACAGGTGCTCGAGGAGCTTGGAGCCCCGGCTGACCAGATCCAATACTTCTGCAGAGAGAAGATCATCGTAGATGAGAGCTTTGAGGGACCCGTTACCACCAGGGTAGAGACCCCAGTCAGTCTGACCTTTCCAGAGCTGTCGGTACTCACAGACTACACTGTCGGAGAGACTGTTGAGGATGGAGTGCAGTCGGTCTCCCGCAAGGTACTACGCACAGTGGTTTACACAGCCTACGAGTACCTCAGAGGGACCCACTTCTGTCTGCTACCTCAAGCCCTAGAGCTACACCCCGACCCTTACCAGAGAGTCCTGTACGCCTGCCAGATCACTCAGGCTGAGACCGACCCTTGCCTTCGCACTACAGCACACCACCTCATGGAGCAGGACAGGTATATTAGCTCATTGGTGCAGAGGAGGCAGTGTGACCGAGCCCGTTTGGCAGAGGCAGAGGATAGCTTGCTGAGTGGGACTCAGACACTGGAGGGTTTGAGCAAGGCAGTCACCGACTTGCAGCAGGAAATGCAGCGCAGAGACGAGAAGCACCGAGTGGAGATTGCTGATCTGCGGGACAAGGTCGGAGACTTTGGGATTCGCAACCATTACCTGGGTTGCAAGGTGCTGGGACTGCAGAGGGAACTCGATGACAAGAACAGAGCACTCGCTGAGAAGGAGCAGAAGGGCAGAGACAGAGGGGTTGAGATGCTCAAGTTACGATCTAGGATCAAGGAGTTATAGAAGGAGTTAGGGGAGGCTGAGGAGAGGTCCGTCCGCAACCAGGGACACCTAATCGATCGCGTGAAGATGGTGGAGTTCCTAAAGGACAAGGTACGGAGGATCATGAGAGCTTGGAAGCTATCCGATGCCAAGAGTGTCATTGAGTTACGGAGGGTACAAAATCAGCTACCACCTGCAGACCACACAAAGCCCAGAGATGGAGACTTTAGCATACCACCTAACGCTCAACATGGGAGCTTGTCCATCCCAGGGACTGCAGCAGATCGGACACACTCCAGAGTTAGCAGAGGCTCTCTCCTACGTCAACCGTCTGCACATGACCAATGACGAGATCAAGGCGGAAGACAGTCGTATTCCTTCAGCCATACTCCACCTCATGTAGTAGTAGCTTGTTGGATCCTGTGAGGCCCTATGATTAGTATCACCATGATTAGTAGTATTACTATCTCTCCTTCAGCTACCTGCGTGTAGCACGATCTTCATAGATGCTAGGGACCTTTTGATATGTAATAAGAACCCATGTAATGAGGTGATATTTGGATCTTAATGCATTTTATGGTTGTTCATGCTTCTTTGGTTGAGTGCAGGATAGAATGTTTTAAATATTTAAAATGCTGTAAATCACCTAAACTCTTACTTGAATAAAATATCTATCACTGCACTGAGCACATGCCAAATATTTTCAGATGTCGATGAGACGTTCCGCTCGTTTGGAGAATCGCCAGCCCTCCCCCGCACCTGCGCCAGGACGCGGGCATGGTCATGGTCGAGGACGCCCAGCTAGCAGGCGTGCTGGAATCAACCTGGAAGAAGAGCTACGCCAGGCAGAGGATACACCACCGGTGAACAACCCGCCACCACAGGGCGAAAATGTGCCTCCACCACCTCCGCCACCGCCACCGCCGCCACCACCAACGTTGGCGGAAGTGATGGCTCAACAGACCCAGCTGTTGAATGCCATTGCTACGGGGATGAACAGGCACCATGGGCCACCCCAAAATGATTTCCAGAGGAAAATGGAATGATTCCTGAAGCTGAGGCCACCCACCTTCGATTGGACCGACAGCGATCCCCTCGCTGCCGACGACTGGCTCAAGGAGATGGAGAAGAAGCTGGACCTGACCACTTGCACTAATGAGGAGTGTGCTGGGATTGCAAGCCACTAGCTGACGGGTGCTGCACGAGCCTGTTGGGACAACTACACCAGCACTCACGAGGACCCGGCCCGCGTTGACTGGGAGGAGTTCACTGAGGCTTTCCGCGACCACCACATCCCTGAGGGTGTTATGGAGGCCAAGGAGAATGTGTTTCGCATCATCTCCCTAGGAGTTGACCGGATCCACGAGTACACCACCCGCTTCAACTGCCTACTCCGCTACACACCTGCATCTTGCGTGAGTTCTGAGAAGGAGAAGATGTACTACTACAGGAAGGGACTGTAGACCAAGATCAGGTTGGTGCTCTCAGGCAACAGGAGCTACACCCTTCGTGAGCTGATTGACCGCTGCATTGAGATCAAGAAGGATCGCATGGAAGCGCGCCTGGAGTTCGAGACCCAAAACAAGGGGAAGAAGCGCCGCTCCGAGGGACCCGCTCGCACTGCTCCACCCCAGAGACAGCGAATGGGTGCACCTCCACCTTTCCAGACTCGCTAGGGACCTCCTTCGAGTACGAGCCGTGGTGGTGGTACCTACAACAACAACTACCACCACCCCGCTTAGACCTACCTTGCGCCGGCTCGGACTGTGCAAAACACGCCCGCCCCAGCTACCAACACGCCGAGGGCAAGCAACTGGAAGGCTCCTGCAACAACCTCAGCAGGCAGTGCGCCCTTCACTTGCTTTGGATGCGGGAAGCCCGGATACAGAGTGGCTGTGTGCCCCGACCTCAACCGCGCACCAGCTGCTGCACAAGGCACGCCGAACCGGGGATCCGCTGCCTGTGGACGTCTGAACGACATGACCACCGAGGAAGCAGAGGCTGCACCAGATGCAGTATACGGTATGTTTTTGGTACATGGTAACAAGGCTACAGTTCTGTTTGATTCGGGGGCTACTTGTTCTTACATCTCATCTGCATATGCACGTAAGCACAGCATACCTGTAACCCCTAGAGCAAACCCAATCCTAACAAGCTCACCCTTAGGAACCTTCAGGAGCATCCACATATGTAAGGGAGTGAGAATCACAATCGAAGGTCTGAACTTTCGAGCCGACCTCACCCTGCTACCCTCTAATAGCTTAGATGTCATCCTAGGTATGGATTGGCTAACCAAACATTATGGAGTGATATCCTGCTCACCCAGATATGTACAAGTAACCCATCCCTCCGGACAAGCTGTCCGATGTATACCCCAAACTGAAAGAATCCAAACCCTCCTATGTGCCCTAGAGACTAAAGGAAACAAAAAAGCTTTGACAATGGATGATGTACCAGTGGTCAGAGATTACGCTGATGTATTTCCTGAAGAATTGCCAGGCATGCCACCAGACAGGGATGTAGAATTTGTTATCAACCTGATGCCAGGGACTGCCCCGATTGCCAAGAGACCGTACCGGATGTCAGCAGATGAGTTGAGGGAACTTAAGAAGCAGCTATGGGAACTGTTGGAGAAGGGCTATATCAGGCCCAGTGCCTCGCCCTGGGGATCTCCCGTCTTGTTTGTCAAGCAGAAGGATGGCTCGATGAGGATGTGTATTGATTACCGGAACCTGAATGCAGTCACGATCAAGAATAAGTACCCGCTGCCCCGCATTGATGACCTGCTGGATCAGTTGCGCAATGCCAAGTACTTTTCGAAGATTGATCTATGGTCGGGATACCATCAGATGAAGATCAGGGAAGAGGATATTCCAAAGACTGCGTTTGTCACTAGGTATGGGCAGTACGAATGCATAGTAGTCTCATTCGAACTTACTAACGCCCCAGCCTATTTCATGAACATGATGAACAAGGTCTTTATGAATGAGCTAGACAAGTTTGTTGTGGTATTTATTGATGACATCCTGATTTACTCAGCCACTAAAGAGGAGCACGAGCTGCACCTTAGGACTGTGTTGGAGAGGTTATCTCACCATCTGCTGTACGCCAAGTTCAGCAAATGCGAATTCTGGTTAGAGGAAGTTGCTTTCCTAGGCCACGTACTGTCAGCCAAAGGAGTTGCAGTAGACCCAGCCAAGATTGAAGCTGTGAAAGAGTGGGAACAACCCCGTAATGTGACAGAGATTAGAAGCTTTCTGGGACTTGCTGGCTATTATCGCAGATTCATCGAGAACTTCTCTAGGATCGCACGACCCATGACGAATCTGCTTAAGAAAGTCAATGAGTTTGTATGGACTCTAGAGTGCGAGAAGAGTTTCCAAACTTGGAAACAGAAACTCACCACAACCCCCATATTGGCCCTACCTGATATTCACAAAGACTTTGTGGTATATTGTGACACCTCTCGGCAGGGTTTGGGCTGCGTTCTAATGCAAGAAGGAAGGGTGATAGCATATGCCTCAAGACAATTGAAAGAACATGAGCAGAGATACCCGACTCATGACCTGGAACTTGCAGCCATGGTACATGCACTCAAGATCTGGAGGCATTATCTAATAAGCAACAAGTGTGACATCTAGACTGACCACAAGAGCCTGAAGTACTTCTTCATTCAAGAGGATCTGAACATGAGACAGCGCAGATGGTTGGAACTCATCAAAGATTATGATTTGGAGATTCATTACCATCCAGGGAAAGCAAATGTAGTTGCAGATGCTCTTAGCCGTAAAAGCTACTGCCATACCTTTATCACTGAGTCTATGCGCCCCGAGCTTAAGAAGGAATTCGACGTATTCCAGCTCAAGATAGTCTCTCATGGTATACTAAATGAACTTCGTGTCGAGTACAATCTCACCTCTCAGATTCGAGCTACGCAAAAGAACTGTCCTGAGATAGATTACATCTAGGGGTTGATGAAACTGCGGAGAGGACCCGAATACTGTGAGGATGAGCAGGGAACAGTTTGGTACAAAGACAGAATCTGTGTGCCGACGGATTCAGCGTTATGGGAAGATATCCTGTCAGAAGGGCATGACTCCAAGTACTGTATTCACCCAGGGTCAGCCAAGATGTACCACGATTTGAGGAAGCACTTCTGGTGGGAGAATATGAAGGCAGACATTGCAGGGCATGTAGCTCGATGTGATATTTGTAGTAGAATTAAAGTCAAACATCAGAGGCCAGCTGGGTTGCTACAACCAGTTGAGATACCAGAATGGAAGTGGGAGTGCATATCCATGGACTTCATAATAGGACTACCCCGATCCGAGCATAGGTATGACTCCATATGGGTAATAGTGGACTGTCTGACCAAAGTCGCTCACTTTATTCCGGTCAAAAAGAAGTATAGAGCGGAAAAGCTAGCAGATCTATATATAGCAAACATTTTGAAGTTACATGGGACGCCTCTGAGTATTATATCCGACCGAGGCTCACAGTTCGTATCCCAATTCTGGAAATCTTTGCACAAGTCCATCGGGACCAAGCTCGACTACAGCACAGCCTACCACCCGCAGACAGAAGGACAAACAGAAAGAGTGAACCAGATCCTCGAAGACATGTTACGTGCTTCAGTATTGCGGTATAAGGAAGGTTGGGAAAAATGCTTACCCCATGCAGAATTTTCATACAACAACAGCTATCAAGCAAGCATCAAGATGTCACCCTACGAAGCCTTATATGGGAGACCTTGCAGAACCCCATTAATGTGGTCAGAACTAGGTGAGAGATCCTTCTTTGGTCCCGCAAAGATAGTAGAAGCTGAAGAAGGTGTTGCACAAGTCAGGGAGAATTTGCGAATCGCTCAGAGCAGACAGAAGAGCTATGCGGACAAAAGATGGAGAGAACTTGAGTTTGAAGTTGGAGATTATGTCTACCTCAAGGTATCCCCACTCTGCGGTACCATCAGGTTCCATGTGAAAGGGAAGTTGGCCCCAAGATATGTTGGGCCATACAAGATCTGCAAAAGGATTGGAAAGCTTGCCTACAAGCTAGAACTACCTGAAGAATTGTCTGGGGTACACCCCGTGTTCCATGTCTCACAGCTGCGAAAGTGCTTGAGATTGCCCGAGGAACAGGTTCCTACGGATGTACTGGATTTACAGGACACACTGGAATACAAGGAGCATCCGATCAAGATCTTGGCATGGGATACAAAAGAGACTCGAAGCAAGACCATTCCGATGTGCAAGGTACAGTGGAGCAATCACACAGAAAGAGAAGCTACGTGGGAGAAAGAATCGGACCTGCGAATCATGTTTCCTTATCTCTTCGAAGGGTATGTCATCTCTGAATCTCGATGTCGAGATCCTAATGAGGGGGAGGACTGTAACAACCCTAAAAATTCAAACACCAAAAATCCCAACCAACAAAAATTTTCAAAAAAACAAACCCATTTCATGTGCATGCATATACGGGATAAATAAAGCAAGTAATAATTTACATATGTTTATGAGTCTTGTAAATACCTCACCCTACATAATATAAAATATAAACCCACCAATTCAAGTTGCATGTTTGGATTTTATTGACATTTTAGGTTTGGCTCAAAAACTCATATAATAGGTGAAAGAAAATTTATGCGTGTAAAGAATTCAGAAAAGAAAAGAGAGAGAGGAGAGTAAAGAAGCCAGCCGGCCTCTCATCACCACCAAAGCGGACCCCCACACTGGGCCGGCCCACGACCGAGTTGCGACCCAGTCCCGCGCGCACGCACGCTGCTTCGGCCGCGTGCGCCGTCGCTGCCGCTGACAGCCCGGCCCCGCATGTCAGCCTCTTCTCCCCTTTTTCCCCGGTTCTTCTTCCTCGCGGGAGAGCTCACGCAAATGGCGTGACCCTGACCCCACACAGACGACAAGCCCACGCTCCCACCACGCTGTCGCCCGCTTGTCCCCCGCCTTGGCCGCCAAGGAACCACCACGGCCGCAGCCGCAACCCTAGCCCCGAGCGCCCGCAGCCTTTCGATTGACTGAAAGGGATCACGGCCATTCGCCATGGGAGCACACCACGATCGCCTATAAGAAGGACCGAGCACCAGCCCTAGTTTCCCTCCCCACTCGCCGCCGCCACTGGGGGCACTACTTCACACCATAAGACCGTGAGGAGAACGAGGGAAGGAGAGAGAAGGAAGGAGGTGCTGAGGAGCTGCTGTCGCGGAGCACGCAGGAGCCGGAGCCAGAGGAGGAACCGGTGCCACCGTCGCGGGTTTGCACGGCACGGCGAACAGCTGCATGGCCACGACTCGTCACGGCATCGCTATCCTAGCATCACTCGAGCCCGCGGTAAGCCGCACCACCACTTCTCCAAATCCCGACCATGCTTTCTGGCGTCTCGCACCAGAGACGCGTAGGCACGGGCCGCTACCGGCTCTGGACACGCTCGCATATGCTCACACACTACTGGCCTACCTAAGCCAAACGGATGACGATCGTAGACGCTAGGACACACCCGACGAGCACCGCCGTCGTGACCCGACTCGCAGAGCACCGCTGCCGCACCGGCGTTCCCACCCGCAGCAACCACCATCCGCCCTACCGACTGACCGGGGAGCTCTGCCACATTGTGTCACCACTGGACCAGGCCACTGACCCAAAGGAAGAAGACCCGAGCTCCTTCGGCTACACCCATGCCCTGTTCGCCGGAGCGCCGCCGTGCTGTGCACGTTCCGGACGATCCTGACCGTCATCGGGAAGGATAGCAGGTCGTGGAGCATCGCCATGACCCCCTCGCAGCTATGATGTAGAAGGACAAGCCTGGGACAACTCCGTTCGCCCTATCCACAGCGCCACGACCTCACCGGAGCGCCGCCGCGTACGCTCGTCGCAAACCGAGCCCGCCATAGCATTTGACCACCACCGCTGCTCGAATCGAAGGGTAGCACTCGCTATCACTTCCACGGGCACGCACAACCACCTCACCACCGTGCACCGCCACTGGAGCGACATCGCCGTCGAAATTGGTTGGCTTGGGACCCCGATAGCCCAAATTGGGGACTGAATCTTCTTCATCGGGTTCGGAGGAGCAAATCTGCCCATTCGAGGACCATACCGCAGCTCACTGGAGCAGTCGCTCTGTGACAGCCTCGCCACCGGCCGCCGAAATGCCATAGCCACATGGCCGAGAGCACGTCCGTCCTTCCTAAACCACCGGACCACCTCGCAAGACCCCTGAAGGACGGACAGGGCCGTACCCGACCAAGATTGAGATTACCGGGCCGCCACCGTGCGCCACCGCCGCCGGCGAACCTTTGAGAACCAATGTCGAACACCTGGAGGGCATTGACGTGCGCCAGACATCAGCACCCACTCCCGGCAACATCTCGTCCGCAGACCCTATCCACCATAAGCCGAAGAGAGAGGAGAGAGGAATGGACGTGGTTCACGTGCACCCGTGTGAACGGTGCAATGGACACCAAGCTGCGGGTCCACCCTGGACCGGGTGCCGTGCGCCAGACCCTTCTGCGGGCCAGGTCTCGCCACGTGGCACAACCCAGGGGTGACACATGTCACTGATGACGTCATCCGACCCAACCAGTCAGAGAATCGTTGACTCAGTCAACGCTGACGTCAGTAGTGACGTCATGCTGGCGTCAGCAGAGCCCCGCCAGCCGAGCCGTTGACTTTGTCAACATGAACAGTAACCTGACCAATCGAAGGTTGCCACGTGTCATCCTCTGATTAATTGGCCTTTTTCTATTTTCAAAAAATAGGATAAACTTCGAAAATTTATAACTTATTCATACGATGTCCAAAAATTGCGCACCACATATCAAAATTCTCAGAAAAATGAGCTCTACAGCCTGAACCTATGTTTGAGTACATTTGGATCTTCTATTTTTATTGGATTTTTTGAAAGATCTATAAGAGTCGCTAACGCAACTATTTTGTTTCCGTTTTCAGAGCTGGAGGAGAATCTGACTGAGGATGACGACCACAAGTAGCTTCAGGAGTTAGGCGACCTCTACGAAGGTGCCACGTCCCACCAAATCCTTAGCACCTATTACGCATTGCTAATGCCGTACTTGCCATTGCTTTATGATCATATGGTGTTGACTGTTTAGGTTGCATGTTAGAATATTTGATTACCTTGCCTTGTTTAAACTATCACCCTGCTATCCGCTGATAGGATAGATGCTCGCTGTTATATATTTATTTGCTCTTCCACTTTTTATTGAATATGACACACATATGTGAGGAAATTTTGAAACGGTTTGACATATGTGAACCGGACTTAATCAAATGGGGGAGCATGCTGCGTGCGTCCTGGGTGCGTGGTGAGGGTTGAAGTCGACTAGGTGGGTTATGAGACGAGCCAGAAGGGCAAGTTGTGCCGGGGGTGCAACCTGGGCATCCCTACGAGAGATACCTGTGGTGGGTAATGGAATACAAGGCGGTTCCGGGTTGGACGGCCTGTGTGGTTTGAAGCCCATGAACGGAGGTGCTGTGATGGCACGGGGAGAGTATCCCCTAAGTGTAATGTAACACCCCAGGTGTTAGTCATGAGCTAACCAGCGAGTGTGGACCTAATCAAGTTATTTCAATCAATGATCCTAATCACTATTTCATATTCATCTCCATCTACCTTGATCATTGGAGAAGTTGCATGAAGATTTAAATTGGAAAGTCACATGAGATGACAAGCCCTCTGCTTGATTGGATTGCAGGACTACGTGAACATGAGCATGCAAAGTCAACCAAACCTTGCAACCTTGCCCAAGCAACTCTACTTGAACTCTACAACAAAAGTCATGAAGGTTTCATGTTGAGAAAATGTCAAGAAGATACCTCAATTGGCCTAAATATCCAAATTGAGCTCTCTAATGATGTTACTTTGACCAAAGTGGAAATATTATTTTGGAGCAAGATATGAAGTTTGACCCAAAATAAAAGTTACAGATATTTTGGAGTAGAACAAATGTTATTTTTAGACCAAGTCATGATTCCATCTCTAAGTGCCCCAAAAAGTGGACACAAGACAGAAGAAAAATCTGATTACAGGACTTGATGAAATTCAAAGTCTAAAAATGGTGTTGATTTCATGGCCTTCCCGTGTTCTCCAAATTTCGTTAAGCAACTTGAGTTGGACCAAAAATAAAAGTTGTCACAAACTCTTTGGAGCACAACATATCAAAATTTGGCATCAATCCGACCTTGTTTGTCAAGGGTTGCTACTCGGTCTTCGATCGTAATTAGTATGTCGACAACATCAAGTTGATAGCTAATTATCTCCTAATCTCTTTTTCAAATGTCCGAGCTACCTTAATAAAAGTTGTAGAGTACTCTGAGGTAAGCAAATCTCATAATAGGCCCTTTGCCTAATTTGGCCCAAAAGCAGCCCAAACCGGCGTCTCAAACCCGCACCAACAACACCCGCCACGTACTCGTCAAAATGCTGCAACGGAGAAAACGTGTTCGCCGAGCTCTGGGCACCGCCCACCATGGCCAATCGCCTTGCTGCGCCTCTGTCCGCTCTCTGCTCAATGAAAAGGGCACCAGAGTGCTTCACTCTTCCTCACTCTCCCATTCATTTTCCCACTCCTCTTTCGCCCTCTCTGCTCGCCCTGCTCGCGGCGGACCGAGCAGAGCCGCCATGGCCGTCGAGTGGAGCTCCGCCATCGTCGCCCCTAAGCCATCTCCGCCCCTGTGGCCTCCGGATTTGTTATCATCGCATTGCACCGCTCCTCCACAGCTCATCACATCGCCATTTCTGTCCCTGCAGCTCGCGCTGCCGGAGCGCGGCCGCCATGGATGCCGCCGAGCTCCGCGGCCTTGTCGTTCTTCCACCTCCGGTTTTTGTTCGGCCAAATCGGCAGCGCCATCGCCTTCTCCAGGTCATGACGCGTCTGAGGGACTCTTTCTCCGAGCACCTCGTCGCCGGGCTACAGCTCGCCTCGGCCCGCCGCCGCGGCGTGCCGCCGGCGTGCGTGGCTGGGCCGCTACAAGCCACCTCTCGCCATGCCGAGAGCACCGGCGGGTGCGCTGGCTGCTGGGCTAGCTCTGGCCCCACTTCGCCGCCGCCGGCCGCTCTCCGGCGAGCCCTGGCCGGGCCGGCCATCTCCTCCCCGGCGCCTTCGTTCTGTCTGTTCGCGCGGGAGAGAAAGAAAGGAAGAAGAAGGGAATCCCATGTGTGCCTTTGCTCTGTGTATGACAGGTGGGGTCCAGTGGTCAGCGGGTCCCGCGTGTCAGCTTCGCTGGAGAGTTTGCGGGGTGCATGGACCGTGTGGATCTAGCGGGATCAGGGGTTAAATGTGAATTCGGTTTTCATTTCAGATTTCGTGTTAGATCTTGTAAATTCAATATCTCGAGTTTGGAGCGTGCAAAAATGATGAGGCTTATTTTGTTGGATTCGTGGTAAAGTTTTCTGCATGTTAGTACAGTTGGTTGTGTCATGCATGCCTGTATTTATGCTGTAGAAATTCATTATTGAAATGTGGTTTAGAAGTTCATTTAAATTATCCCGGTCCACATTTTGAGAAATATATGTCCAAAAATCATGATTCCAATTTTGTTAGTCTTCTAATGACATGCACTAGCTCATAAAAATATAAAACATATAGGTCGTTTACTATTTTATTGGTGTTTCACATTTATCTTTTTAAATAGGAAATAAATGGTTGAATTGCTTGTTATTTTTGTATCTGGAGTTATATTGCTCCAAATAGCATGAAAATTTAATTGTAGACTCTCTGTATTATGTGTAATGTATGGTTAAAATTTCATGATTTATGGTGCATGTATGACTGAGTCGTTGATTTATCTTCTTTGGTGCATATTAAGTAGATTTAAATACTTTATAAATAATATATTGTGGTAAAAATGGAAAATGGTGTTCCACTACCTTTGTATGATATTGTGATAACCTGAGAAACAATAATATGGTCATGTGTTTGAATAAAATGTTGAGTTTCACATTTATCTTGCTCTCCAATGCTTTATTGCATTATAAACTTGTTTATTTGTATTAATTAAATTATGGAACCTGAGCATGTAAGATTTAAACCTTGGTCATGATTTGTAATCACCTAGCTCTCATAAAAGTTTAGGACTCATTTGAGATGTGTACCATATAACTTAAATAATTAAATAATAGGATTTTATGTAATGGTTAGTGAATAATTATAGGCCAATGAATCCATATATGTTTCTTGTGATTCCTTAATATGCTTTGGTCTGAGATGAGTCTTGTATGACCATGTAATCATGTTTGGAGCTATCTAAATAGCTCATTCCTATGTGTGCTTAGGTGATAAATAAGGAAAAAGAATGTTTTGCTTATGTGCTGAAATGGCTGCAGGTGTAGTCTCTGTTGTTGGGATGTTTTCCCCATCAAGATGATGTTGCATGTAAATATTTTCTATACAAAAGTTGTAGCCAACTTCTATATCTAGCTTGTCCTAAAATTTATTGGTCATAGGCCTAATATTTTAAGACTTATGGCTTTTAGAAGTCTACTGTCAGGTTTTGCCTGTTTTCGGTGCAGACCTGAATGTTTGCTTTGTTTAACCAATTTATGCTTTGAATCACCTCTTGGTGACAATAAAGAAGTTGTAGTATATTTCTTTGTCTTTCCAAATTGTCTATGATCATCCCTTTTGGTGGTCTAAATCTCTAGTTATGATTGTTTGAGTGGGGAGGGCAGAATCTGTCCAAGTCTGGACAGAGCTGTCTTCTTTGTGTTGTTTGACCTTTATATGAATTAAATCATCTGAAGAGGATAATACCAAAGTTGTAGACAATTTCAATATCAGAAAGGCTTAGATCACCCTGGTTGGATGTATATAGCTTCAGTTATGGTTAAATCTTGTGCTTGCTGTCCTGCTGTCCTTAAAATGTCTATGTGGGATTATGATTGCTTCCATGTTGCTTTGCTTGGTGTGTTTGTTATCTCATGGTTCAGTAAGTGTAGATTAACATGCCTTGTATTACTTCCTTTTATTCATACATGTGCATTGTGCATCTCATTTAGGTACGCTAGATGATGAACACGTGGAGTGAAGGACATGATGATGGAACTAACCACAAGACGGTGTGGTGGACTAATCACGAAGGTGAAAGGACTAATCGAGTGCTTGGATGGGAAATGCTCGTCGAACAAGTGTCATCTAACAAACAATAACTTAGTGCTGAACCGCAGGCAAGCCCCGGAGCATCCCTAAGCCTCCACCTATCTCTTTTTATAAATGCACCGGTCTTTATTAAATCGTATGTTTGTGCATTTAAGTATAGGAGTTGGTTTGAAACCGTTGCTGCATATCTACCTTGTCTACTACATACGTGAACCTGATACTATTACTAGACAGGTGATCGATCTTATGCTTAGCCCTGCTTAGACCGGTAGAAGTCGGGTGATTTCCTGTCATCCGCGAGAAAGTCGGGTGATTTCCTGTCATCCGCGAGTGTAGGTGGTGACTGACGAGATCCACATGGTTAGCTATATGTGTCACCAAGCCACAATGAAATAATGAGAGACTCAAGGCTAGGTAGCGGGGAGCTGCATGACATGGGTCATGTTGACTTCAGTGCTGCTTGCGGCCGACTAGGACTGAGGCCACCAGACATCAGTTGAGATTGAAAGACGTCATCACATAGCTGGCCAGATAAGTCGTTCTGACCGCGAAGCCGAGTATTTCTTTCTGAGCCGGGAATTGGGCGTGATAAGGCAGACATATTCTGGAGGTAGGAAGGATGTGCGGAGACACCATCTTACCAAGGGCAGGTCAGGGACCTGATGCATCCTGGAAGTGGGTTTGTCTCTGAGAATATGGAACCCTCCAAGCCCGCGATACATATTATGTCTCAGAAAGATTTAACGGTGGCCCAAGAAGCCAGTGGCTCGGCTGACAGGGTTTGTGATTGGCATATTTGCCAGCTGGTACAATCGATTCGAATCGCCATCTCTCCTGGTTAGTGAGAAACTAAACTGATCTTCTGGTGAGGTAGAGGTTAACAACTTGAACATAATGATTATGGTGAGATGAGGTTGATATCTGTGGATATCGGAAATCATATGGTTTTATTGATTGCTATAATATCAAGTGATTGTTTAGTATAGCTACAAACCTTAGCTTAATAGTTTAACTGAAATCGAAGCTGAATCACATCTAAAACTTATAAGTTGAGGAACTATTGTAGTAATGCTTTTTATGCAAAAATGTTGCTATCCTCTGAGCTCCACCAAATAAGCCTTGCATATCCTTGAGAGTCTTTTTATTTACTTCCTGTCGGGTAAGTCTAGCTGAGTACAATTGAGTACTCAGGGTTTTATTCCCAATGTTGCAGGAGGAATGCTTGGTTGACTAATGAGTTACTTCTATCCTTCGGGAGAGGAAGACTAGACCTTGGGCAAGGTCATGTTATCTGTCTCATCTATGTTGCTGTGACTGGTCGGTACTTGGCACTGTATTATGAAATTAAGCTTATGTAAAACTATTTCGTTTCCGCTATTGGACTTTTATGTAAAAGTTTATCTTGTACTCTGATGTATTTGAAATATGTGCGAATCTATGTATCATGTGTATGTGTACTGCTGAGTTTCTACGATCCTTGGGGTATGTACTGTGTAAAAGTTTGAAATCCTTCGAGATTTCACGGACTACCGGGTTTATATTGGCTCAAGTGTGGCTCGATAGCTGGGAAAACAGCTGTCGCTGTACTTGTGCTCGTATAAATTGGTCGGTTCTGTTACAGTTGGTACCAGAGCAAAAATTCAGCATGTACCATCACATGAGTATTTAAAAATAAAAAGTTTTGAGTTTGCAAAACTAATTACCAACTTATAGCTATATATATATAGGTGTTTTAAACAAATGGTTTGAACAAACTAAGTGTGCCAAGGACCAAGTCTTATAGCCCATATTAGGATTATTAGGTGGCTTATGTAAGTACTAACTGGGGAATTGCATCATGTTCCATTTGCGGTTCATTTGGTTTTATTGCGCGGATATATGTGACATTGCGGCTTCTTATTGCTTCTTATGGGCCAATGTGCCACATTGAATGAGGTAAGATGAGATGTGAGTGTACGATCGAACAACCGTCGATCTATGGTGAGTGTTTATGGTTACTGAAGTGAGTACATGTGGTTCATATGTGTACTTATGGAAGTATGATGGAGTAATTATTTTCTTGGGGTCGCAAGTGCTCATGGGAGCATTTCCGGCAAAAAATGCTTCTTATTGCCATGCATACATGAGGGTTGGGCTGAAATGAATCTTCTGCAGGTTGCTAACCTCGAATGCGTATATGGTAGTTAACGACTAGTTATATACCGAGAGAGTACGTATGTTATGCCACCGACATAGAACGTATTTGCCATGTTATATATAGGCAACTAAGTGAGAACGAATAGGACGAGCATGCATCCTGAGTGTTGCATCATGTGATTGTTGCTTGTTGCATAAGTATACTTCTTCTCACCCTTGTTCTACATTATCTGAATAGCCTTATTAAGTTTACAACTTATGTTGCCTCTCTTCCTTGCTTGTTTTGAAATCATAAGAGTTGCTAAACCTTTAAGTAGCCTCTATAAGTATTTCTCAACCATAAATCTTGTCAGAAGCTAAACCAATTCTGCCGGTAGGCTTTTCATTTGGCACAATAGACCCACCTGAGTTTTCTCTTAATGCTAGCCTATGGTTGTCATATGTTCTTGTTCAAGATCTATGAAACCATGCCTGCATTTTCTTTCATCTAAAGCCTTATCCAAATCCTATCTGGAGTGTCTCCTCTAGTCCTTCTAGATGTCATGATGATAGCTTGATCTCTGTTAAATTAGATCTTGTAATCTTTTCTTTGGAAATCAGGTTATGCAAAATCGATCACCCATACAAATGCTTTGATCTAATCTGTTCCTTACTTCCAGCAGTCATCTCCACATCTAGAGAATGTTCAGATTTCAGTCAACAAAGCTTGCCTACATCATGTTCATTGGAGTCTTTGCCCAAATCCTTGATTTGAACCTCTCAGCTTACCCAGAAGTTTCCTTGTAATCTTTTCATTATGGATCATGTTATGGTTTTATTAATTCAATCTCACAAATCATGCATTGAATCTATCCCATGATCAAGTTGTTTTCCCAATCTCTCTAAAGGCCTAGCGATGTTGATCATTAAGAGTCTCATAGTACTAATTAATGGTACACAAGCTCACGCCATTGGATGGTCTGAAGGTTTCTTGATAGATGCGAGATGCATGTGGAATTATAGAATCTCATGTTAGTTATTCTTGGTAGCTAACCTATAATTCTCTTATGCCATGTTTCTATCTAGACCCTCTCCTTGTTACTCACTTGAAGGAAACCATCTTGTGTGAGTTGAATCTCTCCTTTCCCCATTTTCCTTGTATTCTTTCTGTATGAATCATGATGTTGTCAACTCAACCTATGATTGTTGTATATAGTTGGTTCATGAGACATCTGGTGGTCTATGGTTATCTTCTTCTCAAGATGCTTGTTAATCTTTGTCTCATGATTTTCCCTCCTTCTATCTCATCTCTTGTAAATCATGGGTCAGGTAATCTCCATACTAGACACATGGAAACCGCGTGGGACTGAAGCAAAGCCTCATGTACTGCTATTTTGGCAACTAATCTGTCTTCTAACTCATGTTTTCGTTGCCAAATCATGCTCTTGTTGGCTATTAACCCTATAATTGATTGTAGTAGCTTACCTTCCCTCTGCGAAATGTCATCCTTGCACAAATCTATCCTTGCCACGCATGATTTTTCTCATTGGTTGTATGTTCATTTATGTTGTTATGATCTGTGATCGATGATACTGCGATGAAACCGAGGACATCCTGTGGATCGCAACCACTAGGCTGTGTTGCTCGGCACGTGCGAATATCGAGGTCTCTGGTCATGATATATTGCAGAACTACACCGATGCGTAATATCTCGTATCTCCCAATCTATCCATGTTTCTTAAGATTTCTTGTTGGTCATGTTTGATAGTGGTGTTATGATTATTGACTGATGGTGCCATGACGAAACCGAGAACCTCTTTGTGGGGACGCCCAATAAAGTAGTGCTTCTCGGCACACGTTGGTATCACGGCCTCTAATCGTAATCCATTATGAAACAATACCAATGTGTTATCTTCTGTGGATTTGCCCAAAGGTGTCTTTCAGGGTTTCTACAAATTCAAATTGATCTATCCCTATGTTTCTTGACCTATTTTGCAAAGTCTTTACCGACTCGATCCTTCAATGTTCTATCAGAAGGTACAGATGTTTGTCAAGTATATAGCTTCCTTCAGAAGTCACAAAGAGAATGATCTTTGAAGAGCAAGTCGCTGACATCAACATTGACATACTACAAGATGTGGTAAACAAAGAATCTGACATGATCTACTAGGGCATATCAACCAGCACCTACCATTATTGTGGGATCAAAAGAGCACACGAACTTTAAAGTTATCTGCAAAATATCAGTCAGGCAATAGTTAGCAGGATGTGATATGTTTTCTGATAGGTTATTTGCAAGTCCACTAGCTTCTATCCAAGTTCAATACCTATTTGCATGAAGATCACACAGTTAATATAAATCTTCTCATGTGTTGCTTCATGTCTGCTGACCGTGATGGTGACCTTGTTCATGTATATCATCTGCAACCATTTGCTGCAGAAGCCGAAGATGTAGAGCCTTTTTAGGGACAACTAACTAGTTACCACAGTGTGAAGAATAGTCTGCAGCTAAGCATTGAAGTGTATTTGGTTCTTGTATCAAGAAGGAACAAGACCGGCCGTTATTAGTTTCTGCCCGATGAGATGATTGCCTCTGCTGATGAAATGCAGAAGTTTGTTCATTCGCTCTCTCATGTGAGCAATGTTTTGCCCAATTGGATTAGTCTGTTTGACATAAAGAAATGGATGCATGAAATAGCCAAATAGATCTCTATCAAGAAGTGTTGTTCCATGCTAACAAGTGTGTTCCGGGGGTATAAAGAAGTGTTTGACCATGTTTTTGAAGGCCATGTCTCATAGAACCATGCTATGCAAGAAACCCCTAAGCCAAATGGTACTATTTGTGGCACCCTTACCTCCAAGGCCTTGCTATAATGAAGCCAATTCCATCTTTGTCAATCACTCAGATAGTGCAAACTATGGTTTCAGCCTAGTGAAGAGCTACAAAAGACACCCCAACAGATGAAGTCAATACCATAGTACATCTTGGTGCAATCAGGTGCCCTGTTTGATACTCTATGGTATGGACAACAAAAGGGCCATTAAAAAAAAATCAGTTCCTTATTCTTGATCGGTCAAGGTGTTCTACCACTCAACTCCTGAGAGTGTGAAGTGAAGACAAGTTGAATTATGTCAAACAACATATTTCAGATTTCTATTTGGAAACCCTCTGATTTCGGATTGCTGATGCAAAAATAAGAAAGTTTACCCAATGTCAAAAGTAGTTCAACAAGTTGGTTTTGTTAATTCATGGTTGTATCATGAAGAAAGTTGTACTCAAGTTGTTGGTAGAGGACTGCTTCTCAAAACTTTGTGAGTAAACACTCTACACAACCAACCTCATTAAACCTGCCAATCCGCTTCAATCTTGTTTATTCTCGGCTACAAATGAGAATACATAAGTTTGGGATTGCTCATCGGTTTTCCTCGTGTACAAAAAGGTTTTTGATTCTATGCAGGAATTTGTGATCTGTCTCATCAACCTGCACAATTCATGTCTATCTAGACTACCCATCGTGCAAATGTGTATGCCAAGTTGCATATTGCACAAACTTTTGCTACTACATGGTGTACCCCAAACCATTGTCTCGGATCATGAACTGTAGTTTTCAGCTCATTTTGGAAGCATTTACAAGAATCACCTTACTTGAGTAAATACCTACCAGAATCTTGTGCATAGGAAGAGAATGGAGTGTAACCATATGCATCTGTATGCCTACACTTGTCACTTGATGTCCTCTGTGCCTTTTATCACGGAGTGACAGAAAACTTTGTGTACAAAATGAAACTAATCCAGAGTTCGTCCTATCTTCAGCATAGCATACCTCAGGCCAATCAGGAAGAGTTGATCAAATCTTGAAATACATATTGAGAGCATATGTGTTTTGTTTTCAAGGATCTTGTTAGAAATGGCGACTGCTATCATTGTTTTTCTTACAACAACAGTTATAAAGAGGTTACCTCAGGCTCTACCCAAATGACTGTTGCTACATAGACATGAGGGTTCCCTTATTGATGGACATCAAAAGCACTGAGCCAACAGAATCAGCCATCACATTCATGGTTCACTCGACAAACTCAAATAATTAGGTGTGCCATTAGAGAAGAGAAAACTGCACACATGGAATATTATGTAGCTTTCCATCAGACGCCAATTGCTTTGTCTGTAGCCGACATGAACCTTGTATGTTGGTTAGGCAATTTTCTCAGCCTCAGCAAATGTCTGCCTCTTCTATGATCTCACCCCATATGAAAATAGTGGTGTATGCTATATCCACTAGAGAATAAGATGTTTTGAAAAACTACTCTTTGACGCTCCAATTCGCACCCTCATACTAAGAGTGCTAATTGGGACATTTTGTCTTGAAATCCTCCCAAATTAATTGGCAGTGTTATCTTGGATTCATCCCAAAGTAACAATGCTTCATAGAAGTCAATGAAGAAAATTCTTTAACCAAGAGTTAACTTCTAAGAATTCTTGAATGATTGGAAAGTTGTCCTATCCATAATGATCCCTTTTGCATTTGCATGCAAGAAAATGGGAGTACATGATCTCTCGGACTAACAACTGAACCAACCTTTATCGTCCGCACTTTATTGTGGGCCATGAGGTGATCACTCCTGCCTACCAGTGTTATGGAATTTTTACGTAGCCTTAGCCTGTACTAGCACCACCTTGAATGGGTTACACTCTTTTCTGCCCTGGAAAGCTCTTACGTTCCGAATCTCGGGACGAGATTCTTTTAAGGGGGTAAGGCTGTAACACCCCAGGTGTTAGTCATGAGCTAACCAGCGAGTGTGGACCTAATCAAGTTATTTCAATCAATGATCCTAATCACTATTTCATATTCATCTCCATCTACCTTGATCATTGGAGAAGTTGCATGAAGATTTAAATTGGAAAGTCACATGAGATGACAAGCCCTCTGCTTGATTGGATTGCAGGACTACGTGAACATGAGCATGCAAAGTCAACCAAACCTTGCAACCTTGCCCAAGCAACTCTACTTGAACTCTACAACAAAAGTCATGAAGGTTTCATGTTGAGAAAATGTCAAGAAGATACCTCAATTGGCCTAAATATCCAAATTGAGCTCTCTAATGATGTTACTTTGACCAAAGTGGAAATATTATTTTGGAGCAAGATATGAAGTTTGACCCAAAATAAAAGTTACAGATATTTTGGAGTAGAACAAATGTTATTTTTAGACCAAGTCATGATTCCATCTCTAAGTGCCCCAAAAAGTGGACACAAGACAGAAGAAAAATCTGATTACAGGACTTGATGAAATTCAAAGTCTAAAAATAGTGTTGATTTCATGGCCTTCCCGTGTTCTCCAAATTTCGTTAAGCAACTTGAGTTGGACCAAAAATAAAAGTTGTCACAAACTCTTTGGAGCACAACATATCAAAATTTGGCATCAATCCGACCTTGTTTGACAAGGGTTGCTACTCGGTCTTCGATCGTAATTAGTATGTCGACAACATCAAGTTGATAGCTAATTATCTCCTAATCTGTTTTTCAAATGGCCGAGCTACCTTAATAAAAGTTGTAGAGTACTCTGAGGTAAGCAAATCTCATAATTGGCCCTTTGCCTAATTCGGCCCAAAAGCAGCCCAAACCGGCGTCTCAAACCCGCACCGACAACACCCGCCACGTACTCGTCAAAATGCTGCAACGGAGAAAACGTGTTCGCCGAGCTCTGGGCACCGCCCACCATGGCCAATCGCCTTGCTGCGCCTCTGTCCACTCTCTGCTCAATGAAAAGGGCACCAGAGTGCTTCACTCTTCCTCACTCTCCCATTCATTTTCCCACTCCTCTCTCGCCCTCTCTGCTCGCCCTGCTCGCGGCGGACCGAGCAGAGCCGCCATGGCCGTCGAGTGGAGCTCTGCCATCGTCGCCCCTAAGCCATCTCCGCCCCTGTGGCCTCCGGATTCGTTATCATCGCATCGCACCGCTCCTCCACAGCTCATCACATCGCCATTTTTGTCCCTGTAGCTCGTGCTGCCGGAGCGCGGCCGCCATGGATGCCGCCGAGCTCCGCGGCCTTGTCGTTCTTCCACCTCCGGTTTTCATTCGGCCAAATCGGCAGCGCCATCGCCTTCTCCAGGTCATGACGCGTCTGAGGGACTCTTTCTCCGAGCACCTCGTCGCCGGGCTACAGCTCGCCTCGGCCCGCCGCCGCGGCGTGCCGCCGGCGTGCGTGGCTGGGCCGCTACAGGCCACCTCTCGCCATGCCGAGAGCACCGGCGGGTGCGCTGGCTGCTGGGCTAGCTCTGGCCCCACTTCGCCGCCGCCGGCCGCTTTCCGGCGAGCCCTGGCCGGGCCGGCCATCTCCTCCCCGGCGCCTTCGTTCTGTCTGTTCGCGCGGGAGAGAAAGAAAGGAAGAAGAAGGGAATCCCCTGTGTGCCTTTGCTCTGTGTATGACAGGTGGGGTCCAGTGGTCAGCGGGTCCCGCGTGTCAGCTTCGCTGGAGAGTTTGCGGGGTGCATGGACCGTGTGGATCTAGCGGGATCAGGGGTTAAATGTGAATTCGGTTTTCATTTCAGATTTCGTGTTAGATCTTGTAAATTCAATATCTCGAGTTTGGAGCGTGCAAAAATGATGAGGCTTGTTTTGTTGGATTCGTGGTAAAGTTTTCTGCATGTTAGTACAGTTGGTTGTGTCATGCATGCCTGTATTTATGCTGTAGAAATTCATTATTGAAATGTGGTTTAGAAGTTCATTTAAATTATCCCGATCCACATTTTGAGAAATATATGTCCAAAAATCATGATTCCAATTTTGTTAGTATTCTAATGACATGCACTAGCTCATAAAAATATAAAACATATAGGTCGTTTACTATTTTATTGGTGTTTCACATTTATCTTTTTAAATAGGAAATAAATGGTTGAATTGCTTGTTATTTTTGTATCTGGAGTTATATTGCTCCAAATAGCATGAAAATTTAATTGTAGACTCTCTGTATTATGTGTAATGTATGGTTAAAATTTCATGATTTATGGTGCATGTATGACTGAGTTGTTGATTTATCTTCTTTGGTGCATATTAAGTAGATTTAAATACTTTATAAATAATATATTGTGGTAAAAATGGAAAATGGTGTTCCACTACCTTTGTATGATATTGTGATAACCTGAGAAACAATAATATGGTCATGTGTTTGAATAAAATGTTGAGTTTCACATTTATCTTGCTCTCCAATGCTTTATTGCATTATAAACTTGTTTATTTGTATTAATTAAATTATGGAACCTAAGCATATAAGATTTAAACCTTGGTCATGATTTGTAATCACCTAGCTCTCATAAAAGTTTGGGACTCATTTGAGATGTGTATCATATAACTTAAATAATTAAATAATAGGATTTTATGTAATGGTTAGTGAATAATTATAGGCCAATGAATCCATATATGTTTCTTGTGATTCCTTAATATGCTTTGGTCTGAGATGAGTCTTGTATGACCATGTAATCATGTTTGGAGCTATCTAAATAGCTCATTCCTATGTGTGCTTAGGTGATAAATAAGGAAAAAGAATGTTTTGCTTATGTGCTGAAATGGCTGCAGGTATAGTCTCTGTTGTTGGGATGTTTTCCCCATCAAGATGATGTTGCATGTAAATATTTTCTATACAAAAGTTATAGCCAACTTCTATATCTAGCTTGTCCTAAAATTTCTTGGTCATAGGCCTAATATTTTAAGAGTTATGGCTTTTAGAAATCTACTGTCAGGTTTTGCTTGTTTTCGGTGCAGACCTGAATGTTTGCTTTGTTTAACCAATTTATGCTTTGAATCACCTCTTGGTGACAATAAAGAAGTTGTAGTATATTTCTTTGTCTTTCCAAATTGTCTATTATCATCCCTTTTGGTGGTCTAAATCTCTAGTTATGATTGTTTGAGTGGGGAGGGCAGAATCTGTCCAAGTCTGGACAGAGCTGTCTTCTTTGTGTTGTTTGACCTTTATATGAATTAAATCATCTGAAGAGGATAATACCAAAGTTGTAGACAATTTCAATAGCTTTTCAGAAAGGCTTAGATCACCCTGGTTGGATGTATATAGCTTCAGTTATGGTTAAATCTTGTGCTTGCTGTCCTGCTGTCCTTAAAATGTCTATGTGGGATTATGATTGCTTCCATGTTGCTTTGCTTGGTGTGTTTGTTATCTCATGGTTCAGTAAGTGTAGATTAACATGCCTTGTATTACTTCCTTTTATTCATACATGTGCATTGTGCATCTCATTTAGGTACGCTAGATGATGAACACGTGGAGTGAAGGACATGATGATGGAACTAACCACAAGACGGTGTGGTGGACTAATCACGAAGGTGAAAGGACTAATCGAGTGCTTGGATGGGAAATGCTCGTCGAACAAGTGTCATCTAACAAACAATAACTTAGTGCTGAACCGCAGGCAAGCCCCGGAGCATCCCTAAGCCTCCACCTATCTCTTTTTATAAATGCACCGGTCTTTATTAAATCGTATGTTTGTGCATTTAAGTATAGGAGTTGGTTTGAAACCGTTGCTGCATATCTACCTTGTCTACTACATACGTGAACCTGATACTATTACTAGACAGGTGATCGATCTTATGCTTAGCCCTGCTTAGACCGGTAGAAGTCGGGTGATTTCCTGTCATCCGCGAGAAAGTCGGGTGATTTCCTGTCATCCGCGAGTGTAGGTGGTGACTGACGAGATCCACATGGTTAGCTATATGTGTCACCAAGCCACAATGAAATAATGAGAGACTCAAGGCTAGGTAGCGGGGAGCTGCATGACATGGGTCATGTTGACTTCAGTGCTGCTTGCGGCCGACTAGGACTGAGGCCACCAGACATCAGTTGAGATTGAAAGACGTCATCACATAGCTGGCCAGATAAGTCGTTCTGACCGCGAAGCCGAGTATTTCTTTCTGAGCCGGGAATTGGGCGTGATAAGGCAGACATATTCTGGAGGTAGGAAGGATGTGCGGAGACACCATCTTACCAAGGGCAGGTCAGGGACCTGATGCATCCTGGAAGTGGGTTTGTCTCTGAGAATATGGAACCCTCCAAGCCCGCGATACATATTATGTCTCAGAAAGATTTAACGGTGGCCCAAGAAGCCAGTGGCTCGGCTGACAGGGTTTGTGATTGGCATATTTGCCAGCTGGTACAATCGATTCGAATCGCCATCTCTCCTGGTTAGTGAGAAACTAAACTGATCTTCTGGTGAGGTAGAGGTTAACAACTTGAACATAATGATTATGGTGAGATGAGGTTGATATCTGTGGATATCGGAAATCATATGGTTTTATTGATTGCTATAATATCAAGTGATTGTTTAGTATAGCTACAAATCTTAGCTTAATAGCTTAACTGAAATCGAAGCTGAATCACATCTAAAACTTATAAGTTGAGGAACTATTGTAGTAATGCTTTTTATGCAAAAATGTTGCTATCCTCTGAGCTCCACCAAATAAGCCTTGCATATCCTTGAGAGTCTTTTTATTTACTTCCTGTCGGGTAAGTCTAGCTGAGTACAATTGAGTACTCAGGGTTTTATTCCCAATGTTGCAGGAGGAATGCTTGGTTGACTAATGAGTTACTTCTATCCTTCGGGAGAGGAAGACTAGACCTTGGGCAAGGTCATGTTATCTGTCTCATCTATGTTGCTGTGACTGGTCGGTACTTGGCACTGTATTATGAAATTAAGCTTATGTAAAACTATTTCGTTTCCGCTATTGGACTTTTATGTAAAAGTTTATCTTGTACTCTGATGTATTTGAAATATGTGCGAATCTATGTATCATGTGTATGTGTACTGCTGAGTTTCTACGATCCTTGGGGTATGTACTGTGTAAAAGTTTGAAATCCTTCGAGATTTCACGGACTACCGGGTTTATATTGGCTCAAGTGTGGCTCGATAGCTGGGAAAACAGCTGTCGCTGTACTTGTGCTCGTATAAATTGGTCGGTTCTGTTACAGTTGGTACCAGAGCAAAAATTCAGCATGTACCATCACATGAGTATTTAAAAATAAAAAGTTTTGAGTTTGCAAAACTAATTACCAACTTATAGCTATATATATATAGGTGTTTTAAACAAATGGTTTGAACAAACTAAGTGTGCCAAGGACCAAGTCTTATAGCCCATATTAGGATTATTAGGTGGCTTATGTAAGTACTAACTGGGGAATTGCATCATGTTCCATTTGCGGTTCATTTGGTTTTATTGCGCGGATATATGTGACATTGCGGCTTCTTATTGCTTCTTATGGGCCAATGTGCCACATTGAATGAGGTAAGATGAGATGTGAGTGTACGATCGAACAACCGTCGATCTATGGTGAGTGTTTATGGTTACTGAAGTGAGTACATGTGGTTCATATGTGTACTTATGGAAGTATGATGGAGTAATTATTTTCTTGGGGTCGCAAGTGCTCATGGGAGCATTTCCGGCAAAAAATGCTTCTTATTGCCATGCATACATGAGGGTTGGGCTGAAATGAATCTTCTGCAGGTTGCTAACCTCGAATGCGTATATGGTAGTTAACGACTAGTTATATACCGAGAGAGTACGTATGTTATGCCACCGACATAGAACGTATTTGCCATGTTATATATAGGCAACTAAGTGAGAACGAATAGGACGAGCATGCATCCTGAGTGTTGCATCATGTGATTGTTGCTTGTTGCATAAGTATACTTCTTCTCACCCTTGTTCTACATTATCTGAATAGCCTTATTAAGTTTACAACTTATGTTGCCTCTCTTCCTTGCTTGTTTTGAAATCATAAGAGTTGCTAAACCTTTAAGTAGCCTCTATAAGTATTTCTCAACCATAAATCTTGTCAGAAGCTAAACCAATTCTGCCGGTAGGCTTTTCATTTGGCACAATAGACCCACCTGAGTTTTCTCTTAATGCTAGCCTATGGTTGTCATATGTTCTTGTTCAAGATCTATGAAACCATGCCTGCATTTTCTTTCATCTAAAGCCTTATCCAAATCCTATCTGGAGTGTCTCCTCTAGTCCTTCTAGATGTCATGATGATAGCTTGATCTCTGTTAAATTAGATCTTGTAATCTTTTCTTTGGAAATCAGGTTATGCAAAATCGATCACCCATACAAATGCTTTGATCTAATCTGTTCCTTACTTCCAGCAGTCATCTCCACATCTAGAGAATGTTCAGATTTCAGTCAACAAAGCTTGCCTACATCATGTTCATTGGAGTCTTTGCCCAAATCCTTGATTTGAACCTCTCAGCTTACCCAGAAGTTTCCTTGTAATCTTTTCATTATGGATCATGTTATGGTTTTATTAATTCAATCTCACAAATCATGCATTGAATCTATCCCATGATCAAGTTGTTTTCCCAATCTCTCTAAAGGCCTAGCGATGTTGATCATTAAGAGTCTCATAGTACTAATTAATGGTACACAAGCTCACGCCATTGGATGGTCTGAAGGTTTCTTGATAGATGCGAGATGCATGTGGAATTATAGAATCTCATGTTAGTTATTCTTGGTAGCTAACCTATAATTCTCTTATGCCATGTTTCTATCTAGACCCTCTCCTTGTTACTCACTTGAAGGAAACCATCTTGTGTGAGTTGAATCTCTCCTTTCCCTATTTTCCTTGTATTCTTTCTGTATGAATCATGATGTTGTCAACTCAACCTATGATTGTTGTATATAGTTGGTTCATGAGACATCTGGTGGTCTATGGTTATCTTCTTCTCAAGATGCTTGTTAATCTTTGTCTCATGATTTTCCCTCCTTCTATCTCATCTCTTGTAAATCATGGGTCAGGTAATCTCCATACTAGACACATGGAAACCGCGTGGGACTGAAGCAAAGCCTCATGTACTGCTATTTTGGCAACTAATCTGTCTTCTAACTCATGTTTTCGTTGCCAAATGATGCTCTTGTTGGCTATTAACCCTATAATTGATTGTAGTAGCTTACCTTCCCTCTGCGAAATGTCATCCTTGCACAAATCTATCCTTGCCACGCATGATTTTTCTCATTGGTTGTATGTTCATTTATGTTGTTATGATCTGTGATCGATGATACTGCGATGAAACCGAGGACATCCTGTGGATCGCAACCACTAGGCTGTGCTGCTCGGCACGTGCGAATATCGAGGTCTCTGGTCATGATATATTGCAGAACTACACCGATGCGTAATATCTCGTATCTCCCAATCTATCCATGTTTCTTAAGATTTCTTGTTGGTCATGTTTGATAGTGGTGTTATGATTATTGACTGATGGTGCCATGACGAAACCGAGAACCTCTTTGTGGGGACGCCTAATAAAGTAGTGCTTCTCGGCACACGTTGGTATCACGGCCTCTAATCGTAATCCATTATGAAACAATACCAATGTGTTATCTTCTGTGGATTTGCCCAAAGGTGTCTTTCAGGGTTTCTACAAATTCAAATTGATCTATCCCTATGTTTCTTGACCTATCTTGCAAAGTCTTTACCGACTCGATCCTTCAATGTTCTATCAGAAGGTACAGATATTTGTCAAGTATATAGCTTCCTTCAGAAGTCACAAAGAGAATGATCTTTGAAGAGCAAGTCGCTGACATCAACATTGACATACTACAAGATGTGGTAAACAAAGAATCTGACATGATCTACTAGGGCATATCAACCAGCACCTGCCATTATTGTGGGATCAAAAGAGCACACGAACTTTAAAGTTATCTGCAAAATATCAGTCAGGCAATAGTTAGCAGGATGTGATATGTTTTCTGATAGGTTATTTGCAAGTCCACTAGCTTCTATCCAAGTTCAATACCTATTTGCATGAAGATCACACAGTTAATATAAATCTTCTCATGTGTTGCTTCATGTCTGCTGACCGTGATGGTGACCTTGTGCATGTATATCATCTGCAACCATTTGCTGTAGAAGCCGAAGATGTAGAGCCTTTTTAGGGACAACTAACTAGTTACCACAGTGTGAAGAATAGTCCGCAGCTAAGCATTGAAGTGTATTTGGTTCTTGTATCAAGAAGGAACAAGACCGGCCGTTATTAGTTTCTGCCCGATGAGATGATTGCCTCTGCTGATGAAATGCAGAAGTTTGTTCATTCGCTCTCTCATGTGAGCAATGTTTTGCCCAATTGGATTAGTCTGTTTGACATAAAGAAATGGATGCATGAAATAGCCAAATAGATCTCTATCAAGAAGTGTTGTTCCATGCTAACAAGTGTGTTCCGGGGGTATAAAGAAGTGTTTGACCATGTTTTTGAAGGCCATGTCTCATAGAACCATGCTATGCAAGAAACCCCTAAGCTAAATGGTACTATTTGTGGCACCCTTACCTCCAAGGCCTTGCTATAATGAAGCCAATTCCATCTTTGTCAATCACTCAGATAGTGCAAACTATGGTTTCAGCCTAGTGAAGAGCTACAAAAGACACCCCAACAGATGAAGTCAATACCATAGTACATCTTGGTGCAATCAGGTGCCCTGTTTGATACTCTATGGTATGGACAACAAAAAGGCGATTAAAAAAAATCAGTTCCTTATTCTTGATCAGTCAAGGTGTTCTACCACTCAACTCCTGAGAGTGTGAAGTGAAGACAAGTTGAATTATGTCAAACAACATATTTCAGATTTCTATTTGGAAACCCTCTGATTTCGGATTGCTGATGCAAAAATAAGAAAGTTTACCCAATGTCAAAAGTAGTTCAACAAGTTGGTTTTGTTAATTCATGGTTGTATCATGAAGAAAGTTGTACTCAAGTTGTTGGTAGAGGACTGCTTCTCAAAACTTTGTGAGTAAACACTCTACACAACCAACCTCATTAACCTGCCAATCCGCTTCAATCTTGTTTATTCTCGGCTACAAATGAGAATACATAAGTTTGGGATTGCTCATCGGTTTTCCTCGTGTACAAAAAGGTTTTTGATTCTATGCAGGAATTTGTGATCTGTCTCATCAACCTGCACAATTCATGTCTATCTAGACTACCCATCGTGCAAATGTGTATGCCAAGTTGCATATTGCACAAACTTTTGCTACTACATGGTGTACCCCAAACCATTGTCTCGGATCATGAACTGTAGTTTTCAGCTCATTTTGGAAGCATTTACAAGAATCACCTTGCTCGAGTAAATACCTACCAGAATCTTGTGCATAGGAAGAGAATGGAGTGTAACCATATGCATCTGTATGCCTACACTTGTCACTTGATGTCCTCTGTGCCTTTTATCACGGAGTGACAGAAAACTTTGTGTACAAAATGAAACTAATACAGAGTTCGTCCTATCTTCAGCATAGCATACCTCAGGCCAATCAGGAAGAGTTGATCAAATCTTGAAATACATATTGAGAGCATATGTGTTTTGTTTTCAAGGATCTTGTTAGAAATGGCGACTGCTATCATTGTTTTTCTTACAACAACAGTTATAAAGAGGTTACCTCAGGCTCTACCCAAATGACTGTTGCTACATAGACATGAGGGTTCCCTTATTGATGGACATCAAAAGCACTGAGCCAACAGAATCAGCCATCACATTCATGGTTCACTCGACAAACTCAAATAATTAGGTGTGCCATTAGAGAAGAGAAAACTGCACACATGGAATATTATGTAGCTTTCCATCAGACGCCAATTGCTTTGTCTGTAGCCGACATGAACCTTGTATGTTGGTTAGGCAATTTTCTCAGCCTCAGCAAATGTCTGCCTCTTCTATGATCTCACCCCATATGAAAATAGTGGTGTATGCTATATCCACTAGAGAATAAGATGTTTTGAAAAACTACTCTTTGACGCTCCAATTCGCACCCTCATACTAAGAGTGCTAATTGGGACATTTTGTCTTGAAATCCTCCCAAATTAATTGGCAGTGTTATCTTGGATTCATCCCAAAGTAACAATGCTTCATAGAAGTCAATGAAGAAAATTCTTTAACCAAGAGTTAACTTCTAAGAATTCTTGAATGATTGGAAAGTTGTCCTATCCATAATGATCCCTTTTGCATTTGCATGCAAGAAAATGGGAGTACATGATCTCTCGGACTAACAACTGAACCAACCTTTATCGTCCGCACTTTATTGTGGGCCATGAGGTGATCACTCCTGCCTACCAGTGTTATGGAATTTTTACGTAGCCTTAGCCTGTACTAGCACCACCTTGAATGGGTTACACTCTTTTCTGCCCTGGAAAGCTCTTACGTTCCGAATCTCGGGACGAGATTCTTTTAAGGGGGTAAGGCTGTAACACCCCAGGTGTTAGTCATGAGCTAACCAGCGAGTGTGGACCTAATCAAGTTATTTCAATCAATGATCCTAATCACTATTTCATATTCATCTCCATCTACCTTGATCATTGGAGAAGTTGCATGAAGATTTAAATTGGAAAGTCACATGAGATGACAAGCCCTCTGCTTGATTGGATTGCAGGACTACGTGAACATGAGCATGCAAAGTCAACCAAACCTTGCAACCTTGCCCAAGCAACTCTACTTGAACTCTACAACAAAAGTCATGAAGGTTTCATGTTGAGAAAATGTCAAGAAGATACCTCAATTGGCCTAAATATCCAAATTGAGCTCTCTAATGATGTTACTTTGACCAAAGTGGAAATATTATTTTGGAGCAAGATATGAAGTTTGACCCAAAATAAAAGTTACAGATATTTTGGAGTAGAACAAATGTTATTTTTAGACCAAGTCATGATTCCATCTCTAAGTGCCCCAAAAAGTGGACACAAGACAGAAGAAAAATCTGATTACAGGACTTGATGAAATTCAAAGTCTAAAAATAGTGTTGATTTCATGGCCTTCCCGTGTTCTCCAAATTTCGTTAAGCAACTTGAGTTGGACCAAAAATAAAAGTTGTCACAAACTCTTTGGAGCACAACATATCAAAATTTGGCATCAATCCGACCTTGTTTGACAAGGGTTGCTACTCGGTCTTCGATCGTAATTAGTATGTCGACAACATCAAGTTGATAGCTAATTATCTCCTAATCTGTTTTTCAAATGGCCGAGCTACCTTAATAAAAGTTGTAGAGTACTCTGAGGTAAGCAAATCTCATAATTGGCCCTTTGCCTAATTCGGCCCAAAAGCAGCCCAAACCGGCGTCTCAAACCCGCACCGACAACACCCGCCACGTACTCGTCAAAATGCTGCAACGGAGAAAACGTGTTCGCCGAGCTCTGGGCACCGCCCACCATGGCCAATCGCCTTGCTGCGCCTCTGTCCACTCTCTGCTCAATGAAAAGGGCACCAGAGTGCTTCACTCTTCCTCACTCTCCCATTCATTTTCCCACTCCTCTCTCGCCCTCTCTGCTCGCCCTGCTCGCGGCGGACCGAGCAGAGCCGCCATGGCCGTCGAGTGGAGCTCTGCCATCGTCGCCCCTAAGCCATCTCCGCCCCTGTGGCCTCCGGATTCGCTATCATCGCATCGCACCGCTCCTCCACAGCTCATCACATCGCCATTTTTGTCCCTGCAGCTCGTGCTGCCGGAGCGCGGCCGCCATGGATGCCGCCGAGCTCCGCGGCCTTGTCGTTCTTCCACCTCCGGTTTTCGTTCGGCCAAATCGGCAGCGCCATCGCCTTCTCCAGGTCATGACGCGTCTGAGGGACTCTTTCTCCGAGCACCTCGTCGCCGGGCTACAGCTCGCCTCGGCCCGCCGCCGCGGCGTGCCGCCGGCGTGCGTGGCTGGGCCGCTACAGGCCACCTCTCGCCATGCCGAGAGCACCGGCGGGTGCGCTGGCTGCTGGGCTAGCTCTGGCCCCACTTCGCCGCCGCCGGCCGCTTTCCGGCGAGCCCTGGCCGGGCCGGCCATCTCCTCCCCGGCGCCTTCGTTCTGTCTGTTCGCGCGGGAGAGAAAGAAAGGAAGAAGAAGGGAATCCCCTGTGTGCCTTTGCTCTGTGTATGACAGGTGGGGTCCAGTGGTCAGCGGGTCCCGCGTGTCAGCTTCGCTGGAGAGTTTGCGGGGTGCATGGACCGTGTGGATCTAGCGGGATCAGGGGTTAAATGTGAATTCGGTTTTCATTTCAGATTTCGTGTTAGATCTTGTAAATTCAATATCTCGAGTTTGGAGCGTGCAAAAATGATGAGGCTTGTTTTGTTGGATTCGTGGTAAAGTTTTCTGCATGTTAGTACAGTTGGTTGTGTCATGCATGCCTGTATTTATGCTGTAGAAATTCATTATTGAAATGTGGTTTAGAAGTTCATTTAAATTATCCCGATCCACATTTTGAGAAATATATGTCCAAAAATCATGATTCCAATTTTGTTAGTATTCTAATGACATGCACTAGCTCATAAAAATATAAAACATATAGGTCGTTTACTATTTTATTGGTGTTTCACATTTATCTTTTTAAATAGGAAATAAATGGTTGAATTGCTTGTTATTTTTGTATCTGGAGTTATATTGCTCCAAATAGCATGAAAATTTAATTGTAGACTCTCTGTATTATGTGTAATGTATGGTTAAAATTTCATGATTTATGGTGCATGTATGACTGAGTTGTTGATTTATCTTCTTTGGTGCATATTAAGTAGATTTAAATACTTTATAAATAATATATTGTGGTAAAAATGGAAAATGGTGTTCCACTACCTTTGTATGATATTGTGATAACCTGAGAAACAATAATATGGTCATGTGTTTGAATAAAATGTTGAGTTTCACATTTATCTTGCTCTCCAATGCTTTATTGCATTATAAACTTGTTTATTTGTATTAATTAAATTATGGAACCTAAGCATATAAGATTTAAACCTTGGTCATGATTTGTAATCACCTAGCTCTCATAAAAGTTTGGGACTCATTTGAGATGTGTATCATATAACTTAAATAATTAAATAATAGGATTTTATGTAATGGTTAGTGAATAATTATAGGCCAATGAATCCATATATGTTTCTTGTGATTCCTTAATATGCTTTGGTCTGAGATGAGTCTTGTATGACCATGTAATCATGTTTGGAGCTATCTAAATAGCTCATTCCTATGTGTGCTTAGGTGATAAATAAGGAAAAAGAATGTTTTGCTTATGTGCTGAAATGGCTGCAGGTGTAGTCTCTGTTGTTGGGATGTTTTCCCCATCAAGATGATGTTGCATGTAAATATTTTCTATACAAAAGTTATAGCCAACTTCTATATCTAGCTTGTCCTAAAATTTCTTGGTCATAGGCCTAATATTTTAAGAGTTATGGCTTTTAGAAGTCTACTGTCAGGTTTTGCTTGTTTTCGGTGCAGACCTGAATGTTTGCTTTGTTTAACCAATTTATGCTTTGAATCACCTCTTGGTGACAATAAAGAAGTTGTAATATATTTCTTTGTCTTTCCAAATTGTCTATGATCATCCCTTTTGGTGGTCTAAATCTCTAGTTATGATTGTTTGAGTGGGGATTGCAGAATCTGTCCAAGTCTGGACAGAGCTGTTTTCTTTATGTTGTTTGACCTTTATATGAATTAAATCATCTGAAGAGGATAATACCAAAGTTGTAGACAATTTCAATAGCTTTTCAGAAAGGCTTAGATCACCCTGGTTGGATGTATATAGCTTCAGTTATGGTTAAATCTTGTGCTTGCTGTCCTGCTGTCCTTAAAATGTCTATGTGGGATTATGATTGCTTCCATGTTGCTTTGCTTGGTGTGTTTGTTATCTCATGGTTCAGTAAGTGTAGATTAACATGCCTTGTATTACTTCCTTTTATTCATACATGTGCATTGTGCATCTCATTTAGGTACGCTAGATGATGAACACGTGGAGTGAAGGACATGATGATGGAACTAACCACAAGACGGTGTGGTGGACTAATCATGAAGGTGAAAGGACTAATCGAGTGCTTGGATGGGAAATGCTCGTCGAACAAGTGTCATCTAACAAACAATAACTTAGTGCTGAACCGCAGGCAAGCCCCGGAGCATCCCTAAGCCTCCACCTATCTCTTTTTATTAATGCACCGGTCTTTATTAAATCGTATGTTTGTGCATTTAAGTATAGGAGTTGGTTTGAAACCGTTGCTGCATATCTACCTTGTCTACTACATACGTGAACCTGATACTATTACTAGACAGGTGATCGATCTTATGCTTAGCCCTGCTTAGACCGGCAGAAGTCGGGTGATTTCCTGTCATCCGCGAGAAAGTCGGGTGATTTCCTGTCATCCACGAGTGTAGGTGGTGACTGACGAGATCCACATGGTTAGCTATATGTGTCACCAAGCCACAATGAAATAATGAGAGACTCAAGGCTAGGTAGCGGGGAGCTGCATGACATGGGTCATGTTGACTTCGGTGCTGCTTGCGGCCGACTAGGACTGAGGCCACCAGACATCAGTTGAGATTGAAAGACGTCATCACATAGCTGGTCAGATAAGTCGTTCTGACCGCGAATCCGAGTATTTCTTTCTGAGCCGGGAATTGGGCGTGATAAGGAAGACATATTCTGGAGGTAGGAAGGATGTGCGGAGACACCATCTTACCAAGGGCAGGTCAGGGACCTGATGCATCCTGGAAGTGGGTTTGTCTCTGAGAATATGGACCCCTCCAAGCCCGCGATACATATTATGTCTCAGAAAGATTTAACGGTGGCCCAAGAAGCCAGTGGCTCGGCTGACAGGGTTTGTGATTGGCATATTTGCCAGCTGGTACAATCGATTCGAATCACCATCTCTCCTGGTTAGTGAGAAACTGAACTGATCTTCTGGTGAGGTAGAGGTTAACAACTTGAACATAATGATTATGGTGAGATGAGGTTGATATCTGTGGATATCGGAAATCATATGGTTTTATTGATTGCTATAATATCAAGTGATTGTTTAGTATAGCTGCAAACCTTAGCTTAATAGCTTAACTAAAATCGAAGCTGAATCACATCTAAAACTTATAAGTTGAGGAACTATTGTAGTAATGCTTTTTATGCAAAAATGTTGCTATCCTCTGAGCTCCACCAAATAAGCCTTGCATATCCTTGAGAGTCTTTTTATTTACTTCCTGTCGGGTAAGTCTAGCTGAGTACAATTGAGTACTCAGGGTTTTATTCCCAATGTTGCAGGAGGAATGCTTGGTAGACTAAAGAGTTACTTCTATCCATCGGGAGAGGAAGACTAGACCTTGGGCAAGGTCATGTTATCTGTCTCATCTATGTTGCTGTGACTGGTCGGTACTTGGCACTGTATTATGAAATTAAGTTTATGTAAAACTATTTCGTTTCCGCTATTGAACTTTTATGTAAAAGTTTATCTTGTACTCTGATGTATTTGAAATATGTGCGAATCTATGTATCATGTGTATGTGTACTGCTGAGTTTCTACGATCCTTGGGGTATGTACTGTGTAAAAGTTTGAAATCCTTCGAGATTTCACGGACTATCGGGTTTATATTGGCTCAAGTGTGGCTCGATAGTTGGGAAAACAGCTGTCGCTGTACTTGTGCTCGTATAAATTGGTCGGTTCTGTTACATGTAACACCCCAAATTTTGCTAATTTTGAAATAGAACTAAATTGATTTGATTTTGTATTTTTATGTTCATGAAAACGTAGGGAAATTAAAAAAATTTATTAAGTTAAAATTCAACTAGGGTTTAGCAACATGTTTGTGCACTCATGCCCTTGCATATAATTTATTTTGGTGATGAGTGGTATTTGCTAAGACTCAAAAATGATTCAAAAATACTTTATAAATTACTTTATGATGAGAGTGAGCAAAGTTTTCGAAACGTGTATAGTAAGTCGGTTATCCCGATCCGATGTTTCTTGTCGCTCTATGGAATCAAACCCTTTGTTACCTACCTTCAACCTTTAGTTGGAGTTTTCCAAATACATGTTCTTCACTTCTCGGTGTTCATCATTCATTAATCTATCTATAAAAACTTCCCGGTAATTTTTCCAGATTTTATAGGAACTTTTCCTTTTCTATGAGCAAAATCTAATTTTTAGATGCTCCAAAATATCTTCTCATGAACTCCAAATACTTTATTTGGGTTCATCATGTTCCAAAATGTCTCTGAAATTTTTTCCATAATTTCGGAGCCCTCGGGATATTTTTCGCAGACTAAATTCTAATTCAAGACTTTTCTAGAATTATTTAGTTTACAAAATTATTTTATTCCGAAAATAATAAAATCTCTTATTTTTCCCAGCCCTCAAAGCCCAGGTGCAATAATCCTAATGAATTCCTTTGGCCCTTGCATTTATTTACTAATGGGCTTTACTGATTATTTTGGCCCATTAGTGAAGGAGGAGTGCAACGTCGATTAGTACCATACTGCTAATTAATGTTGAGGTGACGAGTTCTCCTCCCTATATATATCGGCTAACACCTTGGGCAAGTTACACCAAAACTATCGTCATAAGGAAAGCCCCTAGTTTGGGAATCCTGATAGCAATAAAATTTTCTCCGGTGGTTCCTGATCTGGTGTTTCCAGCTCTTGGCAGCGACGTCATCAGCGCTTTTGTTGGTGAACATCGGGCCGTCGTTCTTCTGCCGCTGCTGGAGCGTCACGCGTGCTGGGCTCCAGAACTCAATATCCATCACCAATCTATCGTGCGCCGCCGCTCTGATCCTCATGGAGGCTCTCTGCCGTAGTCTATATCAGGATCGGCTGGTAAGATCATTCGCTGCCTGTTGTTCCATTGTTCTTGAGAATAATCCAGCATCTTCAATTCTTATCTATTTCTTGTCTACTCGTTTAGCTTCTCCTCTCGTTGTATCTGTTGCAGTAGTAGTCCTTGCGGGGTATGGCTACCTCCATAAACAAGGTATTGAGAGCAAAGATTAGAGTAAGACAAGCTTCTACTACTACATTTTTTTGGGTTTTTGGTTTGAGTGGCTAAACTTAAACTAAACTTGGGAAAGAACTTGCTCAAATGGAGAGAAGAAGAGAGATTGTGTGCTCGGCAGAAATCAGCTGGTTTGGGTGTGGATTTGAACATATAATGCAAGGGTATTTATAGGGGGAGAAGGGCTGGTGGCCAGGCCACCATGGCTAGTTCGGCCGACCCCCCCTAGGAAAGGTCTTTGTTGTTTTCAACTTTGGATAGAGAATCTATTTGAATTCAAACTTGACCTTGCTGACTGCTCTCCATTCATGGGTCGGCCGAACCTATTATGACACGATCAGAGTGGCTTTTGCCTTTGGACAGGAAATCTATTTGAATTCAAACACCACTTTCTTGAGGGGAGCCAAAACATGGTTCGACTAGGTTTTGTCCCCTTTCAGCTTTAAACAGTGTGTCCAGAAAAGTAGAGACTAGTGGTGGACCAAAAGTTTTGAAAATTTCAGAGATTCCCTTGTCTAGTGTTTTGTAAAGGTAAAAGGTGTATGACAAAAAAGGGGACATGTTTAAAATAATTTCCATGGACCATGGGAACACTAATACATGCCAAAGTGTCCACTTTTCAGAATTGGATGGTAGTGGATGTTGGATTCTCCTTGGAGCAAGTGAAAGTGGTCATAACCAAATGTGGTCGGCCAAATTCAAAAGGAGATGGTGCTCAAAATTTAGGAAGTGAATCACTACACCAGGCCAACACCACCAGAGGTGGGTGGGCCCCATGGTGGGGTCGGCCGACCCCACCTAGGTGGTCCCACCACCTCAGGTGTGAGCACTACTGTTCATTCTCAAGTTTTATTCATCTAAGTGTTTTATTTTATCGAAATAAATTATTGCAAAATTTAAATATAAAATGCAATGAAGAAAATGCAAAAATTGAAATGTAAGAATTAAATATGAGATAAATACTGATTTACCATACCAACAAGGGCTCCATGTTTTTAGGTCCATAGAGTAGGACCTCTCTATTTCGGGTTCATTCTTCGGGTGCTTCGATCGGTCCCGGAGATGGAGACAGTGATGATCGCACCTCTTTCTTCCGCCATTCCTTCTTGGTTGATGCTTGTGATTCAGCGGAGTCAGCCTTGTTTACTACCTCAGCCTTACTTACCAGTTCGGCCTTTTTGGCCCTTGGCGGTTGATTCTTTTGGTGGGGTGCATATTGTGGCTTGTTTCTCCACAGATTCTTCCTTGCCTATTGCATCGATTTATAACCATTCGAAGGACATTTAATTCTCTTACCTGGGAGTTAGAAGTGGACTTGGCCGGATCCCACGTAGATGATGGCATTTACGGTGTTGAGGAACGGCATTCCTAGGATGACGGGAACTTCGTCATCGGCCCCCATGTCAAGAATGATGAAGTCGGCGGGGATGTACTCATCTTGAACTTTGACATGGATGTCCCTTGCCAATCCCTCGGGGAACCGGATGGATTGATCGGCCATCTGCAATTTGACAAAGGTGGGGTACAAAGGTCCCCCTAGCAGATTCTCATACATTACCTTGGACATGATGTTCACTCCAGATCCAAGGTCGCAGAAGGCATTGTTGAAGGTATGCGGCCCGATTTCGCAGGTGATGGTAGGATGACCAGGGTCACTCTTCTTGGCCATGAATGGTGGATCAAGAAGACAACCCGGGTTTTGCCTAACCGGAGGCTTACCAAACCTCGTGGAAATTAACTTAACACCCTCAATTGGTTCCTCAGGTTTCCCTGGGATCTTACCTTGTTCGAATGATGGGACAGCTGCTGCTATTTGAGCTAATTGGGTTTCTAGCATTTTATTGAAGCTTAATTGATTTTTCATAGCAGTGTTAAAGCTATCCATTTTCTCACTAAAATTTTCAAGAATCTTATCATTAGCCATCATTTTCTTGTTTATACTATCACTGATTTTACATTGGCCTAAGACAAGATCTTTAAGAGATGGTTGGTTACCATAAGAATTATTAAAATTATTGCTGTAACCATTACCTTGATTTCCTTGGTAGAAGAGGCGCGAGTTCCATCCTCCTTGTTGCTGGGGTCGATACCCATTGTTGTTGTTGTTGTTGTTGATGAAGCTCATTTCCTCCTTCATCTCGGGACAGTTGTTGCCTGAGTGATCTTCTCCACCACATACCTCGCACCATGGATCAGCTTCGATTGCTCGTGCGGTGGCAGTGGTTCGAATGGCCTCTTGTTCCTTTTTGGAACCTTCCTCAATCTTTTCCATCAAGAGGTCCATTTTTGCTGAGAGCATGTCCACCTCATGAACAGTGTGCATACGCCTTTTCTTGGGCTAGAGATGCTTCTCATTCCATCCTTGGTTGATAACCATCTTTTCGATGAGGTCTTTGGCGTCTTTAACATTGTGTTGCAGGAATGCTCCTCCAGCGGCTGCGTCAAGGTGACTACGAGCTAATCCAGTCAGCCCATGGTAGAAACCTTGGATTAGGAGCCATTCTTCGATCCCATGATGAGGACAAGCACAAATGTACTCCTGGAGATGTTCCCTTGCTTCGGGAGTCGTCTCGTCAGCTTGTTGTTGGAAGCTTGAGATCTTTCCACGGAGAGCGCTGGTTTTGCCCATTGGGAAGAATTTCTTGAGAAATGCATTGGCGCACTTCTCCCAGGTGGTAGCTTCATTCTTGTTGGCATAAAATCATTGCTTCGCCTTCCCAAGCAGTGAGAATGGGAACAGGCGAAGACGGATGGTGTTAGCCGAAACATTCTTGATAGTGAAGGTACCACACACCTCCAGGAAGTGCTGGAGATGGGCATTGGCGTCTTCATGCGGCTTCACACAGAATGGATTGGCTTGCACCATGTTGATAAGCGCTGGCTGAAGCTCAAAGGTAGCATCCCCCAAGCTGAGCTACGGACCAGTGGCAATGTTGTCAGCCGACGGTGCAGAGAACTCAGAGATGGTCTTTTGGGCCATAGCTTCCTCAGTTGATAGTGCAGAGCCTGTTTCCTCGAACGGAATCAGGTTTGAGATGAACCTTTGAGGTGGAACTTGACGGCGTCTAGTTCTCCTCAACAGTTGCTCAGGGTCTTCAATGAAATTTGACTGCAATTGGAAACCGTTCATGCACTGTCTAGTTTCACGATAACGAGAAACATAGACAGGGGTAAGCCTCTAACATTAATCGATAACTAAATTGATAGTAGACTCCAGATTCAAATTTTTTTTATTAATATTCCTAGATTGATGCTTTCCCCGGCAACGGCGCCAGAAATGCTTGTTGACACTTCTTTGCGCAACCACCAGAAGTGTCAACAAGCATTTCTGGCGCTGTTGCCGGGGAAAGCATCAGCCTAGGAATATTAATAAAAATTGAATCCGAAGTCTACTATCAACTTAGTTATCGATTAGTGTTAGGGGCTTACCCCTGTCTGTATTTCTCGTTATCGTGAAGCTAGACAGTGCATAAACGGTTTCCAATTGCCATCAAATTTTATTTAAAATCCTGAGCAATTGTTGAGGAGAATTAGACGCCGTCAAGTTCCACCTCAAAGGTTCATCTCACACCTGAATCCGTTCGAGAAAAGAGGCTCCGCACTATCAATCAAGGAAGCTATGGCCCAAAAGACCATCTCTGAGTTCTCTGCACCGTCGTCTGACAACATTGCCACCGGTCCGTACCTCAACTTGGGGGATGCTACCTTTGAGCTTAAGCCAGTACTCATCAATATGGTGCAAGCCAACCCGTTCTGTGGGAAGCTGCATGAAGATGCTAATGCCCATCTCCAACATTTCTTGGAGGTGTGTGGTACCTTCACTATCAAGAATGTCTCGGCAAACGCCATCCGCCTTCACCTATTCCCATTCTCACTGCTTGGGAAGGCGAAGCAATGGTTCTATGCCAACAGGAATGAAGCTACCACTTGGGAGAAGTGCGCCAACGCATTTCTCAAGAAATTCTTCCCAGTGGGCAAAACCAGCGCTCTTCGTGGAAAGATCTCAAGCTTCCAATAGCAAGCTGATGAGACGATTCCCGAAGCATGGGAACGTCTCCAAGAGTACATTCATGCTTGTCCTTATCATAGAATTGAAGAATGGCTCCTAATCCAAGGTTTCTACCATGGGCTGACTGGACTAGCCCGTAGTCACCTTGATGCTGCCACTGGAGGAGCATTCCTGCAATACAATGTCAAGGATGTTAAAGACCTCATTGAAAAAATGGTTATCAACTAAGGATGGAATGAGGAGCGTCTCCAGCCCAAGAAAAGGTATGCACACCATTCATGAGGTTGACATGCTCTCAGCAAAAATAGACCTCTTAATGAAAAAGATTGACGAAGGTTCTAAAAAGGAACAAGAGGCCATTCGAACCACTGCCACCGCATGAGCAATTGAAGCTGATCCATGGTGCGAGATATGTGGTGGAGAAGATCACTCGGGCAACAACTGTCCCGAGACAAAGGAAGAAGTGAGCTTCATCAACAACAACAACAACAATGGGTATCGACCCCAGCAACAAAGAGGATGGAACTCGCGCCTCTTCTACCAAGGAAATCAAGGTAATGGTTATAGCAATAATTTTAATAATTCTTATGGTAACCAACCTTCTCTTAACGATCTTGTCTTAGGCCAATCTAAAATCAATGATAGCATAAACAATAAAATAATGGCTAATGATAAGATTCTTGAAAATCTTAGTGAGAAAATGGATAGCTTTAACGCTGCTATGAAAAATCAATTGAGCTTTAATAAAATGCTAGAAACATAATTAGCTCAAATAGCAGCAGCTGTCCCATCCTTCGAACAAGGTAAGATCCCAGGGAAACCTGTGGAACTAATTGAGGGTGTCAAGTTAATTTCCACAAGGTTTGATAAGCCTCCGGTCAGGCCAAACCCTGGTTGCCTTCTTGACCCGCCATTCATGGCCAAGAAGAGTGACCCTGGCTATCCTACCATCACCTGCGAGATCGGGCCGCACACCTTCAACAACGCCTTCTGCGACCTTGGATCTGGAGTCAACATCATGTCCAAGGTAATGTATGAAAATTTGCTAGGGGACCTTTGTACCCCACATTTGTCAAATTGCAGATGGCAAATCAATCCATTCGGTTCCCGGAGGGATTGGCAATGGATATCCTTATCAAAGTTCAAGACGAATACATCCCCACCGACTTCATCATTCTCGATATGGGGGCTGATGACGAAGTCCCCGTCATCCTGGGAAGGCCGTTCCTGAACACCGTTAACGCCATCATCTACGTGGGATCCGGCCAAGTCCACTTTCAACTCTCAGGTAAGAGAATTAAATGTCCTTTCAATGGTTATAAATCTATGCAACAGGCAAGAAAGAACCTTTGGGAGAAGAAGCCTCAATATGCACCCCGCCGGAAGAATCAACCGCCGAACGCCAAAAAGGCCGAACTGGTAAGTAAAGCTGTGGCGGTGAACAAGGCTGACTCTGCTGAGTCACAAGCATCAACCAAGAAGGAATGGCGGAAGAAAGAGGTGCGATCATCACGATCCCCATCGCCGGGACCAATCGATGCACCCGAAGAATGAACCCGAAAAGGAGAGCTCCTGCTCTACGGACCTAAAACATGGAGCCCTTACTGGTAAGGTAAATCAGTATTTATCTCATATTTAATTCCTGTATTTTCATCATTGCATTTCATATTTAAATTTTGCAATATTTTATTTCGATAAAATAAAGAACTTAGATAAATAAAACTTGAAAAGAACTGTAGTGCTCACGCCTGAAGTGGTGGGACTACCCAAGGTGGGGTCGACCGACCCCACCATGGGGCCTACTCACCTATGGTGATGTTGGTCTGGTGTCCTGATCATTGTCTGAACTTTAATCACCAGTTCATTTTGAATTTGGTCGACCACTTTTTGGTCATGCCCACTTTCACATGCTCCAAGGAGAATCCAACATTCACCACCATCCAAATTCTGAAAAGTGGACACTTTGGCATGAATTAGTGCTTCCATGGTCCATGGAAATCACTTTAAAGCATTTCCCCACTTTTGTCATTCACCTTTCTCTTTCACAAAACACTAGACAAGGGAATCTCTAAAAACTTCTCTACTTTTGGTCCACCACTAATCTTTACTTTACTGGACAAAGTGAAACACACTGTTTAAAGCTGAAAAGAGGACCAAACATGGGTCAGCCGACCCATGTTTAAAGCCCTTTCTGCAAAATTATGTTTGAATTCAAATAGATTCCCTGTCAAAAGGTGAAAGCAGCTCTGACACTGCCATAATGGGGTCGGCCGACCTGGCACTAGTGGCTTGGTCACTAGCCCTTCTCCCCTATATATATCCCTGCATTGTGTGCTCATTTCCACACCCAAACCAGCCGAATCATCTCGAGCACACAATCTCTCTTCTCTTCTCTAGTTGGGCAAGCTCTTTCTCAAGTTTAGATAGCCACCCAAAAAAAATCTAAAAATATTGTAGTAGTAGAAGCTTGTCTTTGCTCTCAAGAGCGGTTTTGTGGAGGTGACCATACCCCACAAGGACTACTAACATTGGGACAACTAACGCTAACGCTAACGCTAATCCTTGTTGTCCTAGTGTGTTCTTGTGTTATCTCATTGCTGCAGGAAGATGAAGAAGTTCTCCTTCGCGTTCAAGAAAACCAAGGGTGCCGTAGGAAGTTCCTCCCAACGTCCTCATCATGATGAAGGAGAAAGAAGAGAAGGTTGGCCAAGAGAAGGCCAAGAGGTGCTAGACGTACCTCCTGAGAGAACATTCGATCCTGAGAGCGGCCTCATGTTGAACCAAGAAGAGTACCAAAGGTATCTCTCCATCCGACACCGCGGGTTTGAACATACCGGCATCATCGACCCAGTCCTTTTGGACAACACAGGTATGACCGCAGAATTTAATACTGTGTTCAATACAATTGGGTGGGGAAGCTTTTGGGAAATGCCTAAACTTGGTATTAAAATGCTCACCATGGAATTTCTATGCTCTATACAAGTCACTGATGATAATGTCTACTTTCGCATGTTCAATCAAGAGTATAATTTAACTTGGGCAGTTTTTAGTATTGCACTTGGCTTTGATAACAACGATCATCTAGATCTAGTTAATGCCACAAGAAAATTTGATAAAGCTGATTTCTGAAAAGCCATAACTGGATCCAATGATTGCTCTGATCCTAAAACTGATGAAATCCATAATCCCACTTTGCTCTTGCTTCGCTATTGGATGGCCATAACTCTTCTTCCTGGCTCCAACGTGCAAATCCTTCTTAATGATGAACTAAGACTGCTTTATGCCATGACCAAGAAAATAAAAGTTTCACCTACTAAAATTTTAGTCCGCTTTTGGCTTGGTATTTCCATGGAAGCGAGCCTTTATTCTTTACCTCTTTTATCACTCGCATCGCTGAAACAATGGACTTGCTAAATGGAAAACACTACTTTGAATATATTGCTTCTCCTAGAGACATTATAACTGAAGATTTCTCCATAAGTGCTCAAGTCCTAAAAAGAGATGAAAATGGTGATCTTAAAATGATTTATCCAGGCCATACAGCCGAAATCTCTCTCCCATGTGAGAGGCGTCGGTTGTATGTGCTACGTACACTAACCATAAATTGGGACCGAGAGGCAAGAAGCCAAAATGTTGCAGGAACAAGAAGGGTGACAAGGAGCATGTCATAGGCCGCTCAATTTGAGCAAGGCGGCACCTCACGAGCAGCAGGAGGAGACGACGAAGAATGCGATGAGGCAAGTTCCATGGATATTTCAGGGTCCACGGAACGGCCTCAACAGCACACTCCAAGAGTGCGCACTCCCCGTCCGTCCACATGGGCGAGGGGTCGTCGAAACCGAAGAACAGAAATGGATCAACTCATCGACGACATGGGCGATATGCAAGTTGAACAAGATGCAACTCTGAATATGGCACAACAAAATGCCCAACTATTACAAGCCATACAAGATGAAGAAGCACAACGCTTGGCGCGATGTTCCAATACTATCCGCCACCACAATGAGCAAAACTCAAGCTTGGGGGAGATCCTCTCCCCCACCAAGGTAAGTCCTCTATCCCATTCTTATTGCATTATTCTTCAGTTTTATTATCTTCACTTAAAATAATCCCATATGTCTCATGAATGTTTATCTTCCTCATGGAAATGATGAATAGTTGCTCTATTAATGTTTCTTTAATGCTTAGTTTACAACTTAGTATTTCTTTGAGTATGGATCACTTGGCTTATTTAAAATCATCATGAACCTGAAAACTTTGTGGGCTGCAAGTGCTAGAACTAAGTCTAAGTTGTTGTGAGATATGATATAGTGAAACAAGAGCTACTATAATAATGTTCTAAGCATGCATGATTATTGGAGATTAATTTCTTAAGCAATCAAAACCTTATTGTTCCACAATGGTAATGAACTCCTACCACAGCCATATATGCTACACATGTCTTAGCCCTTCCACTTAAGCTATTTTCTTTGCATTGAGTGTTGTCAAGGTTTGTTGACCCTTATTGAGAGACTTATCATGCTCCTAAGATCAAGATCACGTACACACCACATATATTTGCTATTTCTACACTTGAAGTACGCAACCACATGCCTTTCATTTCCACCAAAATAAATTCACCATGTGTTAAAGTCATAGAATATCTCTCTTAGTTGATATGATATAAGAGACAAAAGGCTATGCAAATTGAAAGAAAAAGAAAAAGAAAGAAAAGTGGACACAAGAAAACTCCATAGAAAAGAAGAGAAAAATTTGAGCAAGTCTAGGCTCATGAGTAAAAGAAAGGAAAAATGATAGCCATGTCTCTAAAATCTATTAGGGAGAGATACAATTTCAAATAGAGGAGCATTATAGTCTGCTTTTTTCACATACTTGCTGTTGGCGTTTCTTAGCATCACTACTAAAGATAGACTAAAGGTCCATCCTTAATAATAATACTAAAAACATAAGTTGACATTCCGAACGACCATTACTTCAGAAAGGTAACCCTTGGACCTTAGTGGCGCCGGCCTAGGTAATGCAGTCTGGTAATAGCAGTTAGAAGTGCTGGATTGGTCTTCCTAACCGTCATTACTTACGATATGCAAAACTGTGGCACGGCGCCGTGGGGTGCAACAAGAATTACAATCCTTAAGTAACGGTACTTAGGTACGCCAATCGATAGCTCAGTAAGAAATAAGATTACTCTGCAAGCGCACAGAACTATCATTGTAGCATTTTAACCCGTGAGTATTCAAGGGTGTCGTATTTATAATTTCCTGTAGGAGGGCATGATGAATTTCATCTAGCTTTGGTATAAACATGATTACTTATTTGGATGCATAGGTAGGCATAGCATAAACAGGGGTGAAATCAAGCTTATAAGATAGTGGACACACGCATCGGAGAAACCTCAAGGATAAAAAGGGAAAATAAAGAATAAAAGAATACAACTAACTGAGCAGGCATTGGTCGTATACAGCTGTGCAAAGAAGAGCAATTACATCTAAGACTAGAATCAGGACTAAGTCTGGGATGATAGGGAGATTCCCGCAGCTGGTCTGCCAGCCGATAGACACTTTCTGAACTCCTACTCAATACCCGAACGTCGGGGAATGCTAGGGATGGATAGGGCTGTCACCACCTGCCCACCTAACCCTCTGCCCGTGGGGTACCAACATATTCGCTGATCTCCGCATACCCGAACACCATGCTCGCGTAATTGGAAACAACTCCTAACCTCCCGGGACCCCAACCCTTCGGATTGACAGGCTCGGCTAGGAGCAACCATGACAACACAGCGAACTATTATCCCATCCATAGTTCTTCCTCTATTCCTACTAATTTGATGAACGATGAAGAACTTTGATGGACATATCAAGAACATAACACATAGACTGTGAACTAGTTCATATGCCATGATCATAATATGAACAAGATTATACTCTAATTCAGATGCATTGCTATAAACATACGATGAGAACCTGCTCATAGAGGAGAACTGAATTATATTCATACCAAGATGTTCTTGATTCTTCCAAGGAGACAAGCTCTCCTTGATAGCTTTACCTTGCTCTACTACTACCAAACTAGAGAGAACAAGTATAAAATGTGAGGTGTAGTGCTCCAAATGTTGGTGCGTGTGAGAAAGGGTGGAGCATCATCTATTTATAGCTTGGATAGGACGGTTTGGGCGTCTCCAGGTTTGGAAGGAGGTGAAACCGCCCTTGGGGAACCGCCTAGAGCACCGCCACCGAAGACTGGGCACGGGAGGCCCCACCAGGGGGCGACCACGCCCGGGGGCGGTCGGTCTCATGGCTGGGCCCGCTAGCCACCGCCTTCGGAAGGTCGGTTGCTCCCTGGGCCTGGACCTCCCCCACGGTTACGGATGGATCCAGTTCAGTTCTTAGGTGGGCTTTCTCGTTTGGTTTGCGCCTTTTCTGAATACGCTTTCCGGTAGTGCGCTTTCTTGTGAATTTTATGTATTTCCACGTGTCAGACCTGCAAGTTACATATACAACAAAAGTCGTGGAAAGGTTAGATAAAAGCCCTACTTTCTATTTGTTTTAGTATTAAAATGATGTTGTATTTTAGTTGCTATGGACCGCCAACACTTGCACATCTTGATCTAAGGGAATGACACTTCTCTCTTTGGATCCAGGCTTTGACTCTACAACATATACAAGGTAAGTACGCTATATCCTTTCATTCCTACCTTGAGCTCCACATAAGCCATTTTAGAAGTAGGATGACAAAGGGAAGGCAACATTTATTTTGTGCCTTGGTAAGGAATCATACACCATTTGAGCGACATGAGGGAACCATATGAGGAACATTAAAGTTTTCTTTTGCAAGACATTGCTAAAACCTCCAGTATGAAACTTGCAAAGAATGAGAAAAGTAGTGCTCAAGTTAAACTGTTCTGTCTGTCAACCACCTAAGACAAAGGAAAGGTCATTAGCCCCATAAAGGACTAAGGTAAAATGGGTGAATTTTTATAGCCAATTTTTCTATTCAAAAGAGAAGTATTTTGTTGTGCACTTGGTACTAAGGAAATATGAACATTGTAGCAACTTCTGATCCACCGAGGCTAAGTTTAATTATTTGCTCGGGACAAGCAAAGGTTAAGCTTGGGGGATCTTGTTAACGGTGGATATACCATGAAAATCCACATTCAAACACCGTCAACAGGCCTCGGATTCAAGGGAGAATAAGCATGACATGAACATATTTTATCAATAACTAGTTCCACTTGTACTCTTAGCTTGTGAACGCAGGAAAGATCAAACAGGCCATAAAACATCAAGATATGGTGCACAGCATCAAGTAGAAGAGAGGAGAGCTCATTGTGGGACCATGTGTGGGTCAGTCGACCCCACCATGGGGCCCACCTTGCTCTGGTGACGTGGCATGATCCGTGTGACACTCCACCCAGCTCATTTCAACCATCAGATCAACATGTGTTTCCATTCAACGGTGGAGAATCAAAGCACAAAGATCAAGGCGTGAAACAACACAATCAAGACAGAACCAGCACAAGGGGACACTCTATGACTGGTGGGGACCACACCTGGCCGGGCCCACCTGTACATAGGGGGTCGGCCGACCCTCCTTGTTTGGTCTAGGCCGCCGCCTTACTCCATCGCCTTCTAGCATGCTTCCCACGTGATGGAATCACCAATGCCGTCCATTTTGAAGCGGTATTGAGGTGGTTCATCCAAAGGTGAAGAGGCAAGGAGCACGCGGATCGCTGACGTGGTGCCTCTCCATCCTCCCTTATAAATAGAGGCTGCCATCACCCTCCTCAATACACACTAGATACACAAGAGACAAGAGAAGCTCCATTCATTAGTAGTAGTATTAGTCTAGTGTGGGAGTTAGAGTCGAATAGAGCTACGCTCGGGGTCTCCGGAGTCGTCTGCTGGAGAATATGGTATAGCTCTTGTACCTTTGCTTCAGTAAGGCTTTACTTTTATCAATATATTATCTTTACTTTACTTTACTAAGTCTTTACTTAGTGCTTTACTATTCATTATAGTATTGTTGTGTCTTGTCTTGCCTTATAGTTGATTTACACTAGATTGTGATCCTGTAACCAGCTCACGTGTGTAGTTCATTGCCTGTCATAGGGTGCTTTAGCTGTTTGATACCCAGCTAGAGTAGTGAGAATTAGTGTAAGCGTGGTGCTTAGGCTAGATCTTACCCTTGAATGCCGCTTGTCGCACGGATTGTTAGTGGGTGCTAGCAGGTGGTGACACCCTGTCTAGTCTTAGTATCCCTCCACATGTTTTAGGTAAGTTTTTAAAAGGTAGGCTCCCATAAGAGAGTAGGCGCTTCGGGTAGAGGTTATATCCTCTATTGTTTCGCACTACCCCCTACACACTGGAAGTAAGGTCTTAGTGTAATTCATCCATTTGATAAGATAGTTCACAAGAGTAAAGTAAGAGTCATAGGAGTCTTATACTCACTCGTTGTCCTCCCACCTAGCTGTACTATACTAGTTATCCTTAGTTATCCTAAACCTTGTCGTGTCTTTGTGTCATTACCCTTTCCTCTATTTATCGATTTACCCCCTATCACTAGTTGATACTAAGTTGCTATAGACTTAAGGATCTCTCTCTTTTATTAATTATTTCTAGCAACCGCTTTCCATTTGGATAAAATAAATAACGATACCTTGGAATACTCCCGGGTGAAGTGCTACAGCGGTATATTCTGTGCGCTTACGGAATTATCCAATAGACATAAGAAATACCCCTCAGGGCACTTCTGGCGCCGTTATCGGAGGTAGCCTAACACCCTGTCTCTGGTGGTTGCGCTAAGAAATGTCAACAAATGCTCAATTCACAAGGGCGTTATAGCAAAAGGTGCAAGTTCATGTTATCTTTCAAGAGTGGTTATTTTAGGACACTAAGTTGTTCTGGGGAGACCTTCTAATTTTTATACTTTTAGATCGAGAGGTGGTTTCTCCTAGGACACCCACCTTTGTGCACCTATATCAAGGTTACCACGAGATCTACAATATTTATGATAAACATATGCATCTACAACCATCCTTTTAATAAATTTATGAATAGGTAGAATAAGGGGGTTGAAGATCTCGTTTGTGGCAATGCTAGAGGGACCAATTAATTCAGGAGTTTTCTCATATGAGTATAGATTTGAAGTGGTGTCAATGAAATAATTCCCATGCTTATCGATATGATCTCCCTTTTCAAACTCCAAGGGTGTTTCTTCATGGATGTCTGTAGGCAAAAAGTTTGTTATTTCATGCCTATTACATTCATTGGATATTTTATTTTCTAGGATTTCCCATGGATTGGTGTCTCTAAGATTGGTTTTGTGTAAGACTTTCTCTAAACTTGGATAAGTTATGTTTATTACAGACATCGATTTAAGCTCACCATTTGAAACTAGACCAAGTTTAGATGCTAGCACTAAGGCTTCGTCTTCTTCTATCCATTCTTTGACAATAGCATATGTATTTTTCATATGTTCTATGCATTCCTGCCATTGTCATAGCTCTTCTTGGTCATCCCTATAGTCTTCACGACTCCTATACTTTGGATGTCTTAATGGGTCCCTAGGGTCATTATGAGACTTAGAAGAGAGCATAGGAAGGATCATTGGGGTCAAGGATGGGTTTAGAGATGGGTTCAGATGAGACATTTAATGTAGGCATAGAAGGGGAGAAGATAGAATTGATTCCTATGTGGCTTGGCTCTTCTTCTATGGCATCACTAGAGATACCATCCCTGTATTCTTCCTATTGTCTTTTCAGGGGGGAAAGGAAGTTGACGACACTTTTTCCAAGATATCTGATTTACTTTGATTTACAAGCATCTTAGCTAACTGGAAGTCTAAATCATCAAAGTAGGGTTTCGATGGTTTATGATTGATAGCTAAATCTTGGGATTGGAGTGATTGTGTTTTAGCTACCAAAACTTTCTCTTCTTGTTCGGGAGATGATTTCTTCTCTTCCTCGAGGAGCCCAGAATTCGCTTGAGCAACCTTGTTGATCATAGCTCTAGCTTTACTTATAGGCAAATAAGGAAAGACTCGTCTAGAGGATAAATCAAGGGATTTCCTAGAATTCTTGGTAAGACCCAAATAAAAATGTTAAATAAGTACGGGGTCTGGAAAACCAAGGTCAGGGCCAGATGTAACAAGTTCATTAAATCGATCCCATGATGTACTAAGAGATTCTTGTTCTAGTTGCCCAAAAGTTAGAACCTCCTTTCGAAGATTAACTACTCTATGGATGGGAAAGAAATATAAACAAAATTCAGAGCATAAAGTTTCCCAATCCCCTTGCATACTTCCTATGGCTCAATTATACCACCGTTTAGCTCTTTCGATCAAAGAGAACGGAAAAAGCTTCCATCTTAAAGTCTTATCAGACAGGCCAGCAATGTGCAAGCATGCACAGGTCTGCTCGAATTCTTGTAGGTGTAAGTATGGGTTTTCGTTACCTTCTCCCGAGAAGGGTTTATCCCGAATCATATTAATTAGATATGGGCACAGCTCATAGTCAGGTGTTATGATAGGCTCTATAGATTTTGGTGGCTCAAAGCTTTTGCGCATGCTATAAAGACAGATAGGCATGGAATTTAAAGCATCCATAAGGACGAACAGAAAAGATAAAATAAAAGTATAATACTGGATTAAGCTAAACTAAGGTCAAAATCAGCAAACCGTTCCCCGGCAACGGCGCCAGAAATGCTTGTTGGTATAAATTAACTGCACTCTATTAAATATTATTATTATTATCAGATTATCCGCAAGCGCACAGATATAATACCGATGTAACACCTCACCCGGAGGTTTTAAATATCGTATCCATAGGGAACAGTAGATGATAATGACCAAGCCTATAGACTTAACCCTACAATTAGGCTAGATAATATTAAGAAAAAGGAAATAGCTATTGACTATCTAGTTCTAATAACCGGTAAGCTTTGTATAATACCGTTCTAATTGGGCAGTGACCTGAATAAGAGCAGAAATCAGAGTTCTCTCCTACCAAGCACTTATACACCTATCGATCCTATCAACGGGAAGTGGACTACAGAGGACTCAACGTAGCTGTCACCTACGCGAACTACCACTATCCGGCCAATCAGGGGACATTCACAAGTAAACCTAGCCTAGGCACCACGCCTACACTATGAAATACTACTTCAATCTATAGGTTCCTAAAGATCAAAGCACTCAATATGAGTTGCAAACTTAAGAACAAATAAGAACAACTGCTTACTTGAATTAGAATGTTGAATACAAAAGTACCTCAGAATGCAGCTCCGGGCGAGGAAGCTGAATCCAGAAGAATACAGCCACGAAGAAGCACCGACAGGTTGGAACTCCTCCAGAATCTCTTCTCTCCTACTCTATCTCTCTAATCTCTAAACCAGACTAGATCTAGATGAACTAGTCTCTCCTAATTGCTACATCTAACCCTAACTGGAGATATTGAACTGAAGCTCAGGAATAGGGGATGCCTCCAGGGAGGGGGTCTGCCCCTTTATTTATAGCCTGGTGGGATGAACGAGGATCAAACTGACTTAACTAAGGGCCGAGATGACTCCTCCTAGGCGGTGGAGGAAAACTCTGGAAGGCGGGGGCCAAACCCTAGCAGAGGGGCACCGGCCGGCCCCACCTTGGGGCCGGCCGGCCCCACCTGGAAGGGTCCAGGGCCCCGGTTGCTCGGGTGTCTTCTAGATGCTTCTAGGGTCCTGATGACGATGTTTGCCTTCGCGGTTCAGTTTCGTGTCTTTTACGCACTTTAATCCCTCTTTTACGCTTTTCTGGAATAATCCCTGAAAAATACAGAATATGCAAAACTCGTGGAAATGGTCATTTAAAATCCTAGACTAGTGTGTATTCATGTGTCCTTTCATATCTAAAGTTCTAATAAAAGTTGACGTTATCCACCGTCAACAGAAACCTTTATTTGTTCGTAGCATATATAATTAGGGATGACAACCTAGTTCATGCATAAGAATGTTGGTAATAGATAAGTGGCTAGTTGCTAATGATAAGTTAATTAATTACCATTCATCTTCTAATCTCGCCTCTCGTATTAAAAGTTATATAGTTATATTTGGCGACGTTAGTAGATGTCAACACTCACTCAAGGTAGTCTTCACCAAGACCGTGATCAAGGTAGCAAACCGCTTGGGCAAGCTCTTCAAGAACTTCATGGAGAAGTCACTATCTTTCACTTCCTCATCCACCGCCTTGAGATCATTCACAATGACTTGCAATCTATGAAACATCTCTGGCACACTCTCATCATCCTTCATCTTGAAGCTAGCAAACTTGTCCTTCAAGATATAAGCTCTTGCGGTCTTCACACCCTTGGTGCCCTCACATGATTCTTCAAGCTTCTTCCAAGCTTCATGAGCACTCTCAATATTTTTCACTTGCTCAAAGACCTTCTCATCAAGAGCCTCATGAATAGCACAAACCGCAATGTCATTCAATTGGAGCAATCTCTCTTCGGCGGTTGTGGGGTTGGCCACATTGGCAATCTCAATCTTGGTCTCCACAACCTTCCAAACATCTCTATTAATTGACTTGATGTGTGAGGTCATCTTGCTCTTCTAATAAGCATAATTTGTGCCATCAAATTGGGGTGGCTTCTTGGTTTTATTGATGTGAATGTTGAGTTGAGCCATTTTAACACAGTAGGTTGTTAAGCCTTAATTCAATAGTGCCTCATCTCCGATACCACTTGAAAGGTCCTAAATGGCTAGAGGGGGGGGTGAATAGCCTATAAAAATTCTACAAACAACACTTGGAGCAAAAGGGTTAGACAACCAAACGGCGAAGCGAATTTTGCGCTAGCCTACTAAAAATGCAAGCCACCGAACCGTTCTAGGCTATTGTCTCTAATTCACACACAAGATGCTAAGTCACTACTTTACTCTACTCCTAGGTGAGCAACTACAACAAGAACACTAGAACAAAAGTAAATGCTCAAATGTAAAAGGTAGAGAGGTGATTTTATACCGCTGGCGTCGAGAAGATAAATCAATCAATCAATCACAATATGAATCCTCGGTAGAGAGAGTTGACACACGATTTTTTACCGAGGTTCACATGCTTGCCGGCAAGCGACTCCTCGTTGTAGCAATACACCCACTTGGAGGTTCACGCGCTAATTGGCATCACACGTCAAACCCTTCTCAAGGGTGCCGCACAACCAACACAAGATGGGGATCCACCAAGCTACGAGCAATCCACTAGAGTAGCCAATTTGCGATCTCCCGCAGGGTAGGCTCAAAGACCCCTCACAAATCACTGATCGGAGGCGGAGACAATCACCAACTCCCCTCAATGATCCTCGTAGCTCCAAGCCATCTAGGAATCGGCAAACTTCAAGAGTAACAAGAGAATCCAGTGCGAAATACACTCACCAAGTGCCTCTAGATAAACACACTCAAGCAATGCACTTGATGCTCTCCAATCTCATCAAATGATGATCTCAATCAAGTGGAATGTGTGAGAGAGGAGTGGAGAGGCTCACTAGCTTGCTATGTCAATGAAAATGTCCAAGAGAGAGAGCACAACCTAGCCACTCCACTACTTATAGCCCCCACTCAAAGATTCAACCGTTACTCACTGTTTTTGGCGGCACTAGACGCTCCTTTAGTTCACACCGGAGGCGTTCAGTGCGGCGTCCGGTGTATCGCCCAACGACACGTGTACTAGCCATTTGAATTCACCTGCAGCCGCGCTCACACCGGACGCGGAGCGGTCACACAGGACGCTCCGACGCCCATGTCCAGTGTGGTTCCAGAGAGGTTCCAGAGAGCACAAGTGCTCACTGGACGTGTCTGGTGAGGGGTCACCGGACGCTCCTCGGCATCCGCTGCACCAACGGTCAGCTGCTGCTCGCCACGTCAGAGGCACCAAACGCTGGAACAGTGTTCCCAGCGCATCCGGTGAAAACTTCACCGAACCGACCCAAGAGCACAGGGTTCACACCGGACGTGTCCGGTGCTACCCCACCTGACGCTCCTAGCGTCCGGTGCACACGTTTTTGCACCTTTTCAAAGAGTTAGCCCCCGGACAACATCGACAAGTTTCCGGTGCACTTTTCTATCCGTATCGGCATATCCAATTAACTCAAACTTTGCACCCTTGGGATACCACAATCCAACATCTTGAGTATGCTTCAAGTATCTTAATATCCTCTTTGCCGCCTTCATATGACTCTCTCTAGGAGATGCTTGATATCTAGCACACATGCACACATTAAACATGACATCCGGTCTTGATGTGGTGACATAGAGCAAACTTCCAATTAGAGACCGATATGCCTTTTGATCAACCATATTGCCACATTTGTCCTCATCCGAGTTTCCACTAGTATCCATGGAAGTGCTAATTGATTTTGCATCTTGTATTCCAAACTTCTTGATCATGTCCCTTGTGTACTTCCCTTGACTAATGAATGTGTGCTGACGGAGGATAATGTCAACTTTTATTAGAACTATAGACACCAAAGGATACATGAATACACACTAGTCTAGGGTTTTAACTGACAGTTTTAATGAGTTTTGCAGGTTCTGTATTTTCCAGGGGCTATTCCAGAAAAGCATAAAAGAAGGGTTAAAGAGCATAAAAGACACGAAACTTAACCGCGAAGGAAACATCGTCATCGGGACGTGGGAAGAGTGTAGAAGGCACCCGAAGCAACCTGGGGCCGAACCCCTGCCAGCTGGGGCCGGCTGGCCTTGGGGTGGGGCTGGGCGGCGCCCTCCTAGGGTTTCACCGCCGCCTTCCGGAGTCTTCTTCCACTGCCTCCCACGATGCATCTCGGCCCTTGTTTTAAGTCGGTTTCATCCTATGGCACACGTGCACCCCACTGGACTATAAATAAAGGGGCAGACCCCCTCCCTGAAGCATCAAGTCATTTGGAGATCAAGCCATCCAAAGCCTCTCTAATTCATCAGAGCATCTCTAGTTCATAGCTTTAGCCTAGTTAGATTAGAAGTAGAGGAGTTCTAGTTCTTCAGCGGGATCTGAAGCCCCTGGCGTCTGTCTGGAGCGCGGAGTTCGGTATAGTTCTAGTTCTTTTCTCTTATTGTATTCAACATTATGATTTAGGAAGCATTGTTCTTAATCATATATATGTTCTTAATTGCAATAGTCATTGTTCACTTTGATTATATGTCTAGCATAGTTAGTTTGATCCTACTGAATTTATGTAATTGCTCGTATAGCATTCGTCCAGAGATATCGTGGATGAATGATTGGCAGTATGTAGACGTGGTGTTTAGATATCTTGCTTATCTGCGAGTGCACCCTGATGTGCCGGGTCGTGTGGTAGTTCGCGTAGGTGACAGCTACGTTGATTCCTCTGTAGTCCACCCCCGTACGTAGGACGAACAGAGCGCGGTCGCGAAGGAGGTGACCCTTGTGTTTTAATATCCGCATTAGATGATGCTCCTTTACATTTAATCATGATGTAGGTAGAGCTAAACAATGATTGCTAGATGTAATTGCACTAATCATATTATTTATTGACGTAGTTATAGAATTACTTTAGATATTAATTCCTTTATCTATCCATTGGCTAGCTATTGTTATGACTAGATGAGCTCTAATATTTACCTATTTATGATGATGACTGATCATGTTTATCCTATATATCTTTATCATGTGACTTATCCCTACTATGAGTAGGATTATAGTTATAGTTTATCTTTTACATTAGCAGTATAAGTTGTAGATATAATTTAAGTCCTACTAGACCTTCCCAGTGGTATAAATATAAATCGACAACCTGGTGATACTCTAGGTAAAATGGTACAATGGTATAATTATCTGTCCGCTTGCAGAATTGTCCTTTAGTTCATATTCTTATATTTATTTCTGCCTAGTCACACGAAATAATAGATTCATTTAATACTTTATTCCTAGCTAATATAATTAGGGATGACAACCTAGTTCAATGCTTAGGGATGTTGGTGAGAGATAAGTGGCTAGTTGCTAATGACAAGTTATTTTAGTACCATGTGTTTTTAATGTTCTTAAATAGTCATGATGTTAAAATTACCAACAAGCATTTTTGGCGCCGTTGCCGAGGAAGATAGCTAGGCATATTAAGAATATTGATAGACTTATACTTAATAATGTAATCGAGATAACCATTAACCCCTGCTCAAGCAGGATTACTATTGACGGTCGCTTACACCCTATTTTACCGTCAACATTTCACCCATAATCAAGGTAAAACCACATGAAAAGCAAAGAACCCACCTTGAAACTTACCTAGTTCCACATGTCCTTGGAGAAATATTGTGTATGCAGGAAAAATGGTGAAATCAAGGAAAAACAAAGCAAGGCAAGACACCTCAGCACCTCAGCTGCCACGTGGGAGCCAGAGGGGGGCGCCTGCCCTGCCAAGTAGGGCGTCCTGCCCTGTCCAAAGTGCCCAATGGCACTTGCCACCTCACTGATCCATGTGCCAACCTTCCAAATGGTCTGTGGCACGTTGAAACAAAATCAACAGCTCAGATACAAGGCACGAGGATCCGGTGGCCCTATCAACAGGGCGTCCGCCCTGTACAAGTTGAGTGCCACGTCCACAATCCAAGGGAAGGTGTCCAGGAGTTATCTACACCATCAATTGAAGTCAGTTTTCATCCAACGGTGATCAAGCAATGTGCCATGGATTGAAGGACCCACATGTCATCCTCCCAGGGGTTGCAAACCGCCTTTCCAAGGCACCAACTGACTTTGCAACCGCCTATGGGGAGGAAGGAGGGCCGTAGGATGCAAGTCGGTGCATCCAAGGGGGCGCCTGCCCTGCTCCTTCGTGCCACCGACCTCTAGGAGCTGTACAAGTACCCCTAGTGCACTCCTACACTATAAATAGGACTAGGATCCTCACTTGTAAGCATGACACACACTAGAAAACACTAGAGAATCCACTTGAGATTCAGCTCAGTAGCTCCTCTCTCTCTAGCGAAGCTCTGCTCTTAGGAATAGTGCTAGCTAGAGAAGAGTAGAGTGTTGGAGAGATGTTGGGAGAAGGAGGAAGTCTATGGTGGAGCCGGCCTTGTCGGCGACCTCCTCTGCGGTGTTCTTCACTCTTATCAGTAATAAAGATCCCCTTCTTCATTTACTTATTGTTTTACTTTAAGTAGCTCTATACTTGCTCATTGCTTGGTTAGAGTGCTCTAATTCTTGAGCTCGAGTTAGAGTAGCAAGTTTTATAGATTAAGCGCGGTGCTTAGGCTATAGCTTACCCTTGAGTGCCGCTAGGCCCACGGATAGTAGTGGTAGGTTCTAGGTGGTGATAGCCCTAGGATCCTCTGTATTCCACCACGTTCAGCCTAGTATCCAGTATAAGCGTAGGACTTCAAGACGTACGGTGCCTAATCAGTCGAACTCCGGCGAGTTTAGGACTTTGCGTGTCCCAAGTATAGCATTCTCTTTGGTATAAGAATCATTTGTTCTTTTACTGAGATAGAGTTCTCCCCCAAAACTGCAGAGCTACCTAGTGCGTGTTTCCACCTTGGTTATACTTCATTGATTTATCCTTGCTAAGGTTATTACCCCATTTATCGATATCTAGATCCTTGACTATCATATCCTTGGAATCACAAACCCAGCCTTCCTTTGGGAAAATATAAATTCGACACCTGGTACTCCCAGGTAAAGTGCTACATGATAGTTTTGTGCGCTTGCAGAACCCCCATCACCTATCCTATAGAGCTACCCATAGCCTTTTTGGCCAACAATAACATACTTTGAGCATAGGGATTGACAACCCCCCGTGATTGCATTGAGAAGTATTGTTATCATTGCGAGAGGATAGATTTAGCTACATTCTTTTGATAGCGTTAGTAACTGTCAACAAGCATTTTTGGCGCCGTTGCCGGGGAAGGCAACTGTTGAATTCCTTTGATTTGAGTCAAATCTAGATAGTTATCCTTAGAATCACGAATATGGCCGAAAGGATCATCCATGAGTTCTCTGCACCTTCTGCTGCTAATATAGTAATAGGCCCTGGTGTCATCGAGACAAACACTCAGTTTCAGTTAAAGCCCGCATTAATCACAATGGTTCAAGCTAGCCCATTTTGTGCAAAGCTCATGAGGATGCTAATGCACACCTCAAACACTTCTTTGAGATATGCAGCACCTTTACCATTAGAGGAGTAACCCCAGACGCAATTCGTTTGTGACTCTTTCCTTTCTCCCTATTAGGAAAAGCCAAGCACTGGTTCTATACGAACCGAAATGATGTAGACACCTGGGAAAAGTGTTCCAACTCTTTCCTAGTGAAATTCTTCCCTCCAGGCAAGACCAATGCTCTTCACAATTATTGATAGATACTAACGCTATCAAAAGAATGTAGCCAAATCTATCCTCTAGCAATGATAACAATACTTCTCAACGCAATCACGGGGGTTGTCAATCCCTATGCTCAAAGTATGTGATTGTTGACACTTCTAATGATGCTACTAGGAATAAAGTTATTTCTAGCAACGGTCCCAAAAATGCTATGGGTAGCTCTATAGGATAGATGATGGGATTCTGCAAGCGCACAGAACTATCGTGTAGCACTTTACCCAGGAGTACCAGGTGTCGAATTTATATTTTCTCAAAGGAAGGTGGGGTTTGTGATTCCAAGGATATGATAATCAAGGATCTAGATATGGATAAATGGGGTAATAACCTTAGTAAGGGTAATTCAATGAAGTATAACTAAGAAGGAAAAAAGCACTAGGTAGCTCTGGAGTTTTGGGGGAGAACTCTACCTCAGTAAAAGATCAAATGATTGTTATACTAAAGAGAATGCTATACTTGGGACACGCAAAGTCCTAAACTCGCCAGGGTTCGACTGATTAGGCACCGTACGTCCCGAAGTCCTACACTTATACCAGATACTAGGCCGAACGTGGTGGAATACAGAGGATCCTAGGGCTGTCACCACCTAGAACTTACCACTACTATCCGTGGGCTTAGCGGCACTCAAGGGTAAGCTATAGCCTAAGCACAGCGCTTAATCTATAAAACTTACTACTCTAACTCGAGCTCAAGAATTAGAGCACTCTAACCAAGCAATGAGCAAGTATAGAGCTCCTTAAAGTATGACAATAAATAAACGAGGAAGGGGATCTTTATTACCGATAAGAGTGAAGAACACCGCAGAGGAGGTCGCCGACAAGCCCGGCTCCACCACAGACTTCTTCCTTCTCTCGACTTCTCTCCAACACTCTACTCTTCTCTAGCTAGCACTATTCCTAAGAGCAGAGCTTCGCTAGAGAGAGAGAGGAGCTACTGAGCTGAATCTCAAGTGGATTCTCTAGTGTATCTCTTGTGTTTCTTTGTGTTTTCGCTTACAAGTGAGGATCCTAGTCCTATTTATAGTGTAGGAGTGCACCAGGGGTACTTGTAGAGCTCCTGGAGGTCAGTGGCGCGATGGAGCAGGGCGGGCGCCCTCCTAGGGGGGCGGGCGCCCCCTTGGATCCACCGTCTTGCTTCCAGCGGCTCTCTTTCCTCCTCATAGGCGGTTGCAAAGTTGGTTGATGCCTTGGAAAGGCGGTTTGCAACCCCTGGGAGGATGACATGTGGGCCCTTCAATCCATGGCACATCACTTGATCACCGTTGGATGAAAAACGACTTCACTTGATGGTGTAGATGACTCCTGGACACCTTCCCTCGGATTGTGGACGTGTCACTCAACTTGGACAGGCTGGGCACCCTGTTGATAGGGCCACCGGATCCCCGTGCCTTGTATTTGAGCCGTTGATGATGTTTCAACGTGCCACAGGCCATTTGGGAGTTGGCACACGGATCAGTGAGGTGGCAAGTGCCATTTGGCACTTTGAACAGGGAGGGCGCCCTACTTGGCGGGGCGGGGGCCCCCCTCTGGCTCCTACGTGGCAGCTGAGGTGCTGAGGTGTCTTCCCTTGCTTTGTTTTTGCCTGATTTCACCATTTTTCTTGCATACACAATATTTCTCCAAGGACATGTGGGACTAGATAAGTTTCAAGGTGGGTTCTTTGCATTTCATGTAGTTTTACCTTGATTATGGGTGAAATGTTGACAGTAAAATAGGGTGTTAGCGACCGTCAACAAACTCCCCCAAGCTAACCTTTTGCTTGTCCTCAAGCAAAGACATGATTTTAACATGGCAATGTTGGATCAAGAATTTCTTTAATGTAACAATTCACAAAGATCTTGCATACAAACCAACACTATTCTACTACTAAGCATGATTCAGAACTTCATCTTATGTCTTAACTATATGGGGCTTATAGCTTTTTCACCATGGGTCATGCAAAAACAAGATAGCATAGATAAGCAGATACTTCATCCCTTACTTTGGTAGAGTGAAACCATTTACTAGAGAGTTTTTATTCTTTTTAAAAAGAAAATCTTGCTTTGGTTCCTCTAATGGTACTCTCAACCACTCCTTAGTGTGATGGACCTCACAAGAGCTCAAGAGAGCTTTTCAAGTCTATCCTAAAGCTTATGTGGGGTTTATAGGATTGGAGCGGAAGCATACTTGAACTGAATATATTACAAGATTAGACTCTTAGATCACAGGGAGCAACAAGTCATATAAAATGATCAAGAAGTGCAAGTGTAAATTATTTGGTGGGCTCCTTGAGACATATTCCTTTGCCTTAGACAGGGGAGAGCAAGGTTACTGAATACATAGTTTTTTTTGATATATGGGCACCTACCCATGGGACATTTGTCCTCTTTTGTTTTCCTTGAGCACTTGCTCTCTTTTTTTTCAGTAACCTATACTCCCCATCTATCAAAAGGACAAAAGTTGATTGTGGTTGGTTGTCTCAATTGGTATGTGCTGCATAGATGCATACTTCCAGTATAGAAGTAATACATAGGCGGAATGTGTACATGATCTTGATCAAAGAATATGACTAGTTTATCTACCTAGATCAAATAAGGTCTAAGCAAGCTCAAAGCAGACATGGGCTCTTTCTTTTGGTGGTTTTAGTTGGTTGTGGATGTATAGCCTGATGGTAGGTATTTAATTCCATAAAGGAACCATGAGCAAGAAATTAAATTTTATAAATCAAAATCTCTAGTTGGTGTTGGTATAAATTAACTGCACTCTATTAAAGATTATTATTATCAAGGTATCCGCAAGCGCACAGATAAAACACTGATGTAGAACTTCACTAGACAATCCCGGTTTTAATATCGAACCCAAAGGAACAGTAGGTGATAATGACTAAATTTATTGGCTCTTAACCCGATAACACAATCAATCCAGAGAATATCAAGAATGAGGAGATAACAAATGATTATCTAGATCCGACAACTGGTAAACTTTAATAATATTGTTCTAATCGGGCAGTGAAATGAATAGGAGCGGAAATTAGAGTTCCCTCCTACCAAAGACTTATACACCTATCGATCCTATCAACGGAAAGTGGACTACAGAGGACTCAATTCAGCTGTCACCTACGCGATCTACCACTATCCAGCCAATCAGGGGACATTCACAAGTAATTATAGCCTAGACACCACGTCTACACTACAAACTACTACTTCAACCAAGGAGCTACCAAGATCAAAGCACTCAAATAGAGTTGTAAACTTAAGAACGAATAAGAACAAATACTTACTTGAATCAGAATGTTGAATACAAAAGTACCTCAGAACGCAACTCCGAGCAAGGGAGCTGAATCCAGACGAACACAGCTACGAAGAAGCTCCGACAGGCCAGGACTCCTCCGAATCTCTACTCATCTACTCTATCTCTCTAATCTCTATCTTGATTGCTAGCCTAGATCTAGTGGATATCTATCTAATGCTTCAGGGTCTTCATCTCTTGATCTGGCTCTCCTCCAGGGGGTCTGGCCCTTTATTTATGGGCCGGTGGGATGCATGCGTGCCGTTTGATCAAACCAACTTAACCAAAGGCCCAGATGACTCCTAATAGGCGGTGGAAGAAGACTCCAGAAGGTGGGCCGAAACCCTAAGGGGGGCACTGGCCGGCCCCACCCTGGCGCCGGCCGGCCCCACCCTGTGGGGTTCGGGCCCCGATTGCTTCGGGTGTGTTCTAGACTCTTCCAGGGTCTTCGTGATGATGTTTCCTTCGCGTGCAAGTTTCGTGGTAATTATGCTCTTTAATCCTTCTTTTAAGCTTTTCTGGAAAATCCCCTGGAAAATAGACAATTCACCAAAACTCGTGGAATCTTTCAGTAGTAACCCTATTCTACTGGATATTCATGTTTAATGCAGGGATAATTGGTAATAAAATTTGGACAATAACAAGTGTCAACAATTACCCCCGCACTTAGGCTTTTGCTCGTTCCGAGAAGAAGGTTGGTTTTAAGATGTAAGATTTTAAGAGAGAATGGAACATTTAAAACATAACTTAAGAGTGCATTATATAAAACTAGTCTAGTCATGCATGTACTATGGAATTCAAAGTGTCTATCATGAATCTTTGAGTAGTTGAAGAACAGAATAGCTTGAAAATAGATCACTCTCTTTCTTTAGTTAAGTCAATTGGAGGGTATGTAATTTTGCAAATAAACTTAGCTTACCTTCTCCTTTTGTAGTACTCTCGAATCACTAATATATTTGGTATTTCTGTATCCTTACCAAGGCGTTAATGATATTGCATTCTTTATCCTACTTCTAAAAAGTTTATGTGGATCTCAGGTAGGTAAAATGTGAAAACGTACTTGCGTTGTATTTATTGTAAAGTCAAACAATGAATCCACAGAGAAATGATGCATATAATCGAATCAAGCTTTATTTGGTAGAATATGGTAGAATCTAATTCTACCTTGCTCTTTGAGAAAATAAGTCTCTCTTTTATACAATTGAGCTTATTCAGAGAGTATGAGCTATCTCCTTCTTTTTTTCAAGGGAGGCGAGTATCTAAGTACCCATTGTTTTAATTTCTTCGGATACTTGTCCATTTTTTTATACTCCCTTCTTGTTTTGCATAGCTCATACCTCTTTTGAATTTAGTAGTTGAGAGATTTTAACAAAACACGGAGCAATTATTTGGTGACTTATTTTTGGTGTTTTCTCCCAGTGTAGGAGGAAAACATTTTCAATAGAATGAGTCGCTATTACTCCGGATTAGAGTAATGCTTTATGTGGAATTGGCACTTGATTCGAAAATATGACAAATTTCTTCAAAGGGTTACAAAGGTTGACCAAACTCAATATAAAGACAAGTATTATATATAGCAGGCTTCTATCCTATATATGGCTCTGGTAGGACAATATTTTTACCATAAAGGAGAGGTATAACTAATCTTTTAAATTTTTGAAATAAAATATCCAAAGAGAAAACATCAGGGATTGAGTTCTCATAATTCAACTATATCATATTTCACAATGACTTAAGCAATCATGGGGTCCCTATACATAGTTTCCAATAGTAACATGATTCCTAGAAAAGTGTTATATAATTTATTCTTAAGCTATGAATTAAACAATCTTCTTCTTCTCTTTTAAAAGTAATTTAACATGCGAATTTTAATTCGGATCGAAACGGAAATCGACACATATGCAATTATATTGTATGGGGCTCAAACCTGACCATGACCGAGAAGGGCATGCAGAGGGTGCAGAGGGGGCCGGCCGGCCCAGGTAGGGCACCGGGCGGCGTGCCTCTGTGGTCCCACGGGGTCCACTTCGGTACGCGAGGTCCTGGTTCGATTATCTTCCGAATTACGTGATTTTCCCGAGTGAATTGATTTCCATAGTCACGATGTGCCTCCCCCACACTTATTTTCCTACATACTTTTCTACGCAACATGTGGAGACAACATGCGTACCAAAAATATAGAGAGTAGAGTAAACTAAAACATTAATATTGATAAAAAGAATAAGGCACTTTGTTCATTAACGAACTAGATAACTCTGACAACTGACTGAGCTAACGACTGCCCTAGCTCATTAGGCTTGCCTAACACACTTATGCCTTTTACATAGATAACGAGGGCAACTTAAGGCTGCCCCTACTTTGCGAGCTTCCTAATTTCTTCCTTTTGCTCACCAATCTCTTCTTTCAGCTGATCTTTTTTCGCACTAGAGACTGCGAATTAGCTTGACACAGACTTCTATCTGCTTAGTCATGTCACTCATAATCTTGTTCCTCAAGTCTTCATTCCTCTCTATACCCCTAGCGGTGCTAGAGAGAGCTTCCATCTTCTCATTAAGTATTCGTAGAGAGAGCGGGGGCTGTCTAGGGACTTTCTCTATTGCTGATGTAGATGTAGCCCGCTGTCTCTTGGATGAAGGTGGTATGAACTCGATGTAGCGGACTTGGCCAGGACGTGCACGAACTCCTTGGATGGCAGGGCGAGCAGTGGTGTACTTCGCACATACCAGTGTTCCGTTCTTGTCGGTCTTGACCGACAGGAGTCGCTCATTATCCCTAGGTGGAAGAAGCGGGGTGCCTCGGGGAATAGCGATCTGCTTCCCCCCAGTACCATCTTCTAGCAGCAGTCTCTCAGGTGGCAATGGCAGAGCAGGCTGAGCATGCGTGTAGTAGACTTGCTCGAACTGCTGGGGCACCGTAGCAAGATGCGTCGGTGGCACGATGGCGAGGTGCTTCGGCGGCACGATGGCAAGGGGCTTCGGCTGCGCGAGGACGATGGCCTTCGAGTCATCGCCTTGGATCTTGCTGGAGTTAGCGCCGACGACCGCTTCGCCTACCATTGCTACTAGATCTAAACTAGAGAGTTTCTTTGGAGGAGAGGAAGGCAATGATGATGGGATGGCATTTGAGGGCGGTATCAGTGCGTATTTATATGGGTTTTCAGGAGATAGGATAAGATCAAATCTAGGTTCTACAGGATTCATATGAAAGATTATCCGTATGCATCGGGAATCTATGGGATTGTGTTTAGGAAAGAAAAAGAAAAGGAAACTAGAGTCGGGATGAGAGGGGACAAGGGGGCGCTGCCCGGCCCCACTAGGGCGCCGGCCGGCCCCACCAGGTGTCTTCCCTGGGTGGCCAAGCTCGTGAAGCTTCTAGACTCTTCCTACTTCCTGTTAGTTGCGATGCATGATAATTTTTCGTAACGGATAATGACGGGACTAAAAAGTGGGTAGTTGGACAAAGTCCAGCCCGTCAACAACTTCTGAATTAAATGATTCTAAAAATAATTTAAGTCGGTGACCATTTACCTTGAATAACGTACCTTCGTGTGATTGTAGAGTTACCACTCCATGTGGCAATGCATTCACGACCAGAAATGGTCCTTCCCATTTTCTTCGTAGTTTTCCAAGCCCGAATAATTTAAACCTGGAATTAAAAAGTAATACCTTATCTCCTGGTGCAAACTCTTTCTTCTTGATCCTCTTGTCATACCATCTTTTTGTTCTTTCTTTATAGATCTTTGAATTGTGATAAGCCTTTTCTCTCCATTCTTCTAATTCTGATAATTGCATCTTTCTCTTTTCTCCAGCAGCTTCAAAGTTCATGTTCCATCTCTTAATAGCCCAGTGAGCTTTATGCTCTAACTCCACTGGTAAATGACAAGTATTACCATATACTAGCTGGTAGGTGACATATCCAAAGGTGTCTTGTATGCGGTCCGATATGCCAAAAGTGCTTCGGGTAATCGGTCCTTCCATGCAGTACCCATCTCATTTACTGTTTTCTGTAGGATATTCTTGATTTGTTTGTTTGATGTTTCTGTCTGGCCACTTGTCTGAGGATGGTATGGAGTAGCTACATTATGACGGATGCCATGAGCTTGCAAGTATCGGTGAAACTTCTTATCAGTGAAGTGTGTCCCTCCGTCACTAATGACCATCCTTGGTGTTCCAAACCTTGGAAATATAATCTCTTCGAACATCTTCTTTGAATGTTTGGAATCAGCATTCATGCATGGCATAGCTTCTACCCACTTGGATACATAGTCAACTGCCATCAGAATGTATTCATAATTTCTTGATTTCATAAATGGTCCCATGTAATCAATTCCCCAGACATCAAAGAGCTCAATCTGGAGATTGTTGGTGAGTGGCATAGCATCTCTTGTATTGATATTTCCGTGCCTCTGACATGATCCACATCTCCGGACAAAATCTTTGGTGTCTTCATTGTTGGCGGTCCTTAGTAACTAAATTCTATCATCATTTTAATACTAAAAATAAATAGAAGGCAGGGCTTTTATCTATCCTTTCCACGAGTTTTGTCGCATATGTAACTTGCAGGTCTAATATGTGGAAATACATAAAATTCACAGGAAAGCGCACTACCGGAAAGCATATTCAGAAAAGGCGCAAAAACGAGAAAGCCCACCTAAGAACTGAACTGGATCCATCCGTAACCGTGGGGAAGGTCCAGACCCAGGGAACAACCGACCACCCGAAGGCGGTGGCCAGCGGGCCCAGCCAGGGGACCGACCGCCTCCCTGGTGGGGCCTCCCGGGCCCAGTCTTCGAAGGAGGTGCTCTAGGCGGTATCCCAAAGGCGGTTTCACCTCCTTCCAAACCTAGCTACGCCGGAACCATCCTATGAAGCTATAAAATGATGCCCCCACTCGCTCCATCAACACAACTTGATACAATAGAGAAGAAGAGGGTGGTGCCATATTTTTCCATTAGTTTAGCTTCTAGCTAGGCTAGTATAGGGTTTGAGAGAGAGAGATAGAAGCTTGAGAAGTGAAGGCGGGGTCGAAGCAGTTTTACTCTCGGGTGGACGAAGTGCCGGACCTGTCGGCTCTCACATCCAACTTGTACCTCTACAACCATCTTGCTGCTTGAAGTAAGAGGTTTGTGATACATTCTAGTTTTTGATCCATTGAGTTACTTTTATAAAATTACTTGTTTGTGGGATCGTCGCTTGTCCTTGAGACGAGTGCTCTAGTAAGAGGACTCCTGATAGAGACTAGAAGTTCCTGGCCATCGCTAGAGTAGTAGTCGCCTTCGTAGACATAGTGTCTAAGTTGGAGTCTACCTTCGTTTGTTGCGCGCGCCCACGGGCAGAGGGGTAGGTGGCAGGTGGTGACAGCCCTGTCCACTTGTACTAGCATCCCCCCACGTTCGGCTACGGAATAGCGCTGATACTGGTATCGCTTGGCAGACCAGGTGCGTCAGTGGGCCCGAAGCAGGCAAGTAGTGGGAAAGTCATCTTCACTTAGTGTTTCCTGACTAAGTGTATCCTCTCCACCCAAGTTACCCTCTTATCTTTTCTAGGGCCAACTAGCTAAGAGACCTCAAACATAAGCCGTTCATTTGGGAAAATACGATACCCTAAATACTTCTGGGTGAAGTGCTACGACGGTACTTCCGTGTGCTTGCGGACTTTTCTGCTGACGCTAAGAAGCGTGTTGGCGGTCCTTAGCAAACTAAAATACAACATCATTTTAATACTAAAACAAATAGAAGGTAGGGCTTTTATCTAATCCTTCCACGAGTTTTGTTGTGTATATAACATGCAGGTTTGACACGTGGAAATGAGTAAAATCCACAAGAAAGCGCACTTCCAGGAAATGTATTCAGAGAAGGCGCAAACCAAGAAAAGAAGAAAGCCCATCTTAAACAATGAACTAGATCCATCCGTAACAATAGGAGAGGCCCAGGCCCAGGGAGCAACTGACCACCCGAAGGTGGTGGCCAGAAGGCCCATCCAGGGGACCGACCGCCCCCGGGTGCGGTCGCCCCCCAGGTGGAGCCTCCCGGGCCTAGTCTTCGGAGGCGGTGCTCTAGGCGGTTTCCCAAGGGTGGTTTCACCTCCTTCCAATCCTGGAGACGCCCAAACCACCCTACTCTGCTATAAATAGATGGTGCTCCTTCATCATTCACACACACCAACATTTGGAGCATTACACCTCACATTTCATACTTGTTCTCTCTAGTTTAGTAGTAGTAGAGCAAGGCATAGCTATCAAGGAGAGCTTGTCTCCTTGGAGGAATCAAGAACATCTTGGTATAATATAATTCAGTTCTCCTCTATGAGCAAGTTCTCATCTAATGTTTATAGCAATGCATCTGAATTAGAGTATAATCTTGTTCATATTATGATCATAACATATGAACTAGTTCATAGTCTATGTGTTATGTTCTTGATATGTTCATCAAAGTTCTTCATCGTTCATCAAATTAGTAGGAATAGAGGAAGAAATATGGATGGGATAATAGTTCATTGTGCTGTCATGGTTGCTCCTAGCCGAGCCTGTCAATCTGAAGGGTTGGGGTCTCGGGAGGTTAGGAGTTGTTTCCAATTACGCGAGCTTGGTGTTCGGGTACGCGGAGATCAGCGAATATGTCGGTACCCCACGGGCAGAGGGGTAGGTGGGCAGGTGGTGATAGCCCTGTCCATCCCTAGCACTCCCCCACGTTCGGGTATTGAGTAGGAGTTCGGAAATCGGCTGGCAGACCAGCTGCGGGGATCTCCCTATCATTCTAGACATAGTCCTAATTCTAGTCTTGCTAGTTAGATGTAAATGCTATTCTTTGCATAGCTGTATTCGACCAATGCCTGCTCAGTTAGTTGTATTCTTTTATTCTTTATTTTTCCTTTTTTAATCCTTGAGGTTGCTCCGATGCGTGTGTCCACTATCTTATAAACTTGATTTAACCCCTGCTTATGCTATGCCTACCTATGCATTCAATAAGTGATCATGTTTATACCAAAAGCTAGATGAAATTCATCACGCCCTCCTACGGGAAATTATAAATATGACACCCTTGAATACTCACGGGTTGAAATGCTACAATGATAGTTTTGTGCACTTGCAGAGTAATCTTATTTCTTACTGAACTATCGATTGGCGTACCTAAGTACCATTACTTAAGGATTATAATTCTTGTGCACCCCACGACGCTGTGTCACAGTTTTGCATATCGTAAGTAATGACGGTTAGGAAGGCCAATCCGGCACTTCTAACTACTATTACCAGACTGCATTACCTAGGCCGCGCCTTTAAGGGCCAAGGGTTATCTTTCTGAAGAAATGGTGGTTGGGAATGTCAACTTTTGTTTCTAGTATTATTATTAAGGACAGACTTATAGTCTATCTTTAGTAGTGATGCTAAGAAACGCCAACAAGCATTTCTGGCGCCGTTGTCAAGGATGGACTTTTAGTCTATCTTTTGTAACGCCGTTAAGAAATGCCAACAAGTATTTCTGGCGCCGTTGCCGGGGAGGGCAAAAAGAAAATATAAACATCTAGCTTTGGCATAAACTTTGATTACAAAATAAGCATTGGTAGCCATAGCCTATGCAGGCTAACTTTGCTGTTTTCTTTCTCTTTATATTGGAATGAAAACAGGATAGTGTATGAGCAGTTTCAATCTGCCAAAAAACTTCGTTAAAAATCCAGAGGCACTCCTAAGGAAGAGAAGGCCTCGTACCATCTCTTCTTCTACTACTCAGCCGGCAAACGAACCGGTCACTTCCGCACCATTCGCTACTACCACCATGGCCAAGTCACTCCGTGAGTATTCTACGCCCGCTATTGCCAACGTGCCCGTTGGGCCCGCTATTAATGTTGGGAATGGAAACTTTGAGCTCTGCACTGGCCTACTCACGATGGTGCAGGTGAACCAGTTCTGTGGTTTGCCAAGTGAGGACGCAAACGCACACCTGCAAAACTTTATTGAGCTGTGCGAGACCATCATCATTAAAGATGTCGCACACGACAGCATCAGGCTCCGCTTGTTTCCCTTCTCCCTCTCGGGGAAGGCGAAGCAATGGTTCTACCAAGCCAAGGAAGCAGTCAACACGTGGGACAAATGTTCTGCGGCGTTCCTCGCAAAGCTTTTCCCCATGAGCAAAACAAATGTTCTACGAGGGAAGATATCTAACTTCCAGCAAACATCACTCGAGTCCATTCCTGAGGCTTGGGAAAGGCTCCAGGAGTACATCCGGGCTTGTCCCCACCACGAGATGGAAGAATGGCTCGTTCTCCAGAATTTCTATGAAGGCCTCATGGCCATGTCTAACGGGCACATAAATGCCGCTGCTGGAGGCGCGTTCATTTCCCTCACCATCGAGAATGCCACGGCATTGATTGAGAAGATGGTGGCCAACCAAAGCTGGGGAGAAGGACGCAAAACACAAAAAGGCATGCACACCGTGAATGAGACGGATCTGCTTGCCGCAAAGATAGAGTTACTAATGAAGAAACTTGAGGGACGTGCCACCGATCCTACCACCGGCACCGTCCAGGCCATGGACTCACACATGACATGTGAAGTCTGTGGAGATGTTGGCCATTCGGGGAACAACTGTCCCGAAACCCATGAAGAAGCTTCATACGTTAACAACGGGTTTCGTCAACATCAACAAACAGGTAACGGGTGGAACAGCCAGAATCGCCCCCAAGGTAATTCTTCCAATTTTAATTCAAATTTCAATTCCTCCCAACCTTCATTAAAAGATCTTATTATAGGACAAGTTAAAATAAATGAAAAACCTTACAAATAAGCTTTCTCTCAATGATAAAATGTTTGAAACTATAAATACTAAGCTTGATAGCCTATCCTTATCTGTTAAAAATCAAGTTTTAATAAAAGAATAGAAACTTAGATCGCCCAACTTGCCTCTGCTACTAAATCTGCCATACAACCTAATAGGACTGTTGAAAATATAAACTCGGTGACCACGAGAGGGGGTAAGACCACTCGTGATCCACCACACCCTAACCATAAGACAGGTAAAGCATCAAGGCAGCAAGAGGAGACACAGGTCGAGTCGGCACAACTACAGGAAGAATTAGCGGAAAATGAGCCGACATCGGAAAACTATGTGGACACCACGATGCTACCTTTCCCCACAAGGATAAGAAGGAAGAAGAAGGCCGGAGATGAGCAGTTCCTTCGATTCGTGGAAATGGTCGAGAAGACACACGTCAGCGTCCCACTGATGGATGTCTTGCACATACCGTCCTACGCCAAATTCATCAAGGACATCATCAACAACAAGCGACCATTACCATCTACAGAAATTGTCAAGCTGACAGAAGAGTGTAGCGCAGCTATACTCAATTATCTACCCGAGAGGAAACAAGACCCTGGGTGCCCCACAATCACATGCTCCATTGGCACCCAGCAATTTAACCACGCGTTATGCGATCTTGGGGCAAGCGTAAGCGTCATGACGAAATCAGTCTTTGATAGACTGAATTTCACAAACTTGGAGCCCACCAACATGACACTTCAGTTGGCTGACTCCTCAATTCGGTACCCAGCGGGGATAGCACAAGATATCCCTGTCAAAATCAGAGAGTATTATGTCCCAGTGGATTTTGTGGTGCTCAACATGGAGTTTACCAAAGAAACACCACTTATCCTTAGGAGACCATTCGTGAGCATAGCCGGAGCACAAATTGATGTTTGCGCTGGAGAAACCCACTTCAATATCAATGGACAAGAAGAAAAGTTCGAATTCAGGCCTCGCCGTCAGGAAGAATGCAACATGATACGTATCCGATATGGGCCGAACCCCCAAGGCATTAAGGAGGTAGAGATTCAGCCTCAGCTCTTGAAAAATCTATCAAAAATCTCAAAAGAGTTAAAGAAAAAGCCTGAGCCAAAAGAAAAGGCAGCTCCAAAAAGAAATATAAATAAGGAGCATAAAAACAAAATGGCTCCTAAAAAGAGGAAAGAAATCCCCAAGGCTTCACAAAAGAAGTCAGTGTGGAAACCCAAAGCAAATGTCGAAAATACTACCACACCGCCCAAAACCACCCAGAAGGTATGGAGGCCCAAGCAAGTGCAACCGTCTACTTCTCCCAAGACAGATGTACCATCATCAAGCAAGAAATGAAGGGAGAAAAGTTCTGCTCAACGGACTTAAAATGCTGAGCCCTTGCCGAAGGTAAATCGGTAAGTTACCTTTAATTTTTACTTTAAATAAAAATTTAACAAATCTTTCAATAAATGCCTAAGTAATCTCTTTATTCTAATAATAATAATAAATAAATAAATAAATATTTATATATTTTAAACTTTTATAATAAATATATGCATGCCTTGATGCTAGTATTGCATTTATGTTTTGACTAAAATGACCCTATGATTCTTTCCTTTCATAAACATGAATCCTTGAGCTCATAGGAATATTCCTTCATAAATGCATGATAGTGTGATCTTAAAACATATTTCTATAAGTATCAATCATTTCCCACACTCAATCACACACACTATCACTCTGATTCACTGCGCATCAAACTTGATCGTAATCAAGATAGGGATCTACACAATCAGCATGGCACCGGGCCAAAAAGCAGAGGCTGGCTGTTGGACCCAGGGGACTGACCGCCCCCGGGACCGGCCGCCCCCCCTAGCTGGCCCAATCTGTGCCAAACTTTTTTGTATCCCTCTCTGATCCCTCCAGCATCATGTTTATGGTTACGATCAAGTTACTTCCTTGCTAGAAACCTCGGTAGCACCTATTTAAACCCCTTTAGGTCTCTCTTTTCCTCACACCAACTTTACCCTTCTCCCTTTTTCAAACCTTGCTAAGCTCTCCCATCTCGAAGTGCCGACCATGTCTAGCTACACCCTCTCACTGATCAACGCTCCAAAGGCCATAGCGAACCTAGACATAGCACCTTACCAAGAGAGTCTATTAGTAAGGGAAAAAGCTCATGTTGTGAAGGAGAAGCCTTTAGCGATCTTGCCAGCACGCTCTCTTGCACCGGAAGGTGACGCCAAGAAGAAGACCACTGCTACCCATCCTACCAGTTTTCTAGGCCTCAAGAGGAAGACTTCTAGCGGTAGTGGGACTAGCATGCATACTGGTGAAAAGTCAGCTAGCAAGCCTGCACTTTCGGCCAAAAAGGCAGCTTCCGCTAGCACCTTTCCTAGAATTAGGAGGCATTTGCCACAGCCATCCATCAAGCGTCATGCAGGACAGTACGAAAGCAGTGACGATGAAGACGACTCTAATATCATCAATGACCTCATAGTCAAACATGCTAGCTTACGTGCTTTTCTTAGGACTTTAGAAGACGACATAGAGACCAAAAACACAGAGATTAGGGACCTTAGCGATGACGTTAATAGTTTCCGCTTCAAGATGAATCTTAAGCTAAGGAAAGTCGCTAAAGCCCTAGGTGTTGATCATCATCTTGAGTATCTTTAGAATGCACCTGCTGCATGAATAATTAGGCACTTCTCTTTTTCATGATCATTTACTATCAATGTGAATGTGCCTATTCGAGTTTATCAATGAAATAAAGTTTTATGTTGAGCACTTGTTTTCGCCACATATATATTGTGACTAACCAAGACAGGAAAGAAAACAAGTGTGGGGGAGGACTCTTCAAGACAATTGCACAATAACAAAAATCAAAATTCGGTTTGTGCAACTTTTCCCCTCTCTCATTCTGAAAAGTTTTTAAGATAAAAATTTAAAATGATGTCCCCTTCATATTCCATCAAAACTTGTCTTCCTACATTTGAAATATTTGCATACTTTTTATTCCCTGCTAAAATTCCTACAGATTTATGAACACTATTTAGGGACCCCGTTTCTATCTAAATAATTGACGGATGAGATATAGTAGGATGACATGATACTTGCTCATTCTTGCAAAATACTTGGGATTTATCTTACAAAAACAAAAACTCAATAGCATGCTCCTTGAATGATTGACAAATACCTACCAAGGCCATATATGATTCTATTTGATGAAATCTTCTACATATGCCACTTATTTTGTGTTGAGTTTGGTCAAATTTCTGACCGCTGTTGAGAGATGTTTCATGCTCACAAGATCAGAATTCACTTGCACCCACCAAATAAAGCCAATTCTCACCCTGAGAGTTGCGCAAAACATGTACTTCATCCACCCACCAAAAATATGCCAATTCTTACACTGAGAGTTGCGCAGCTTTCTCGCCCAAATAAAAAAAAGTGTCGGTTCTCATCCCAAGCCCTGGCAAAGGAGGAGGGTTGTGTCAGGCTTGGCGAGCCAATGTAAAAACCTAGCTACTCTTATGGAAATGAAACCCAAAAGATTTTCGTTGGGGCATAAACCTCTTAGGGACGCGCCATGCCGGAACCCGGGTATGGTGTTAAATATGCAAGGGCTGGGTCGTCACCCCTGTGACGCGCCGTGTCATGATCTGGGCGCGGTGTCAAGTAAGCAAAGATCAGGTCATCGCATCCTTAGTGGCGCGCCACATCGGCGCCCGGGTGTGGTGAAAAATGAGCAAGGGTCTTCGCACTTCCCTCGACGGGTGCGAAGGGTAATGAAGTTAGCCGAGCTAACTAGGATTCGTCTAGGTAGTTGGAACGTAGGGTCCCTAACGGGTAAGCTACGAGAGCTAGTTGATGCAGCAATTAGGAGGCGTGTAAATATCCTGTGTGTCCAAGAGACTAGATGGATGGGCCAGAAGGCGAAAGAGGTGGAGGGTACTGGCTTCAAGCTTTGGTACTCGGGCTCATCATTGGGTAGGAATGGTGTAGGCATCTTGATCGATAGAAGCCTAAAGGATGGAGTCGTGGAGGTTAGGAGGCAAGGCGATCGGATTATCCTAGTCCGGCTGGTAGTTGGAGATTTGGCTTTGAATGTGATCAATGCCTATGCCCCTCAGGTAGGTCTTGGGGAGAGCACCAAGAAATAGTTTTGGGAAGACCTGGATAGCATGGTTAGTACCGTGCCTATCAGCGAGAAACTCGTCATTGGAGGAGACCTCAACGGCCATGTGGGCATGACTAATGTAGGGTTCGAGCGAGTGCATGGGGGCTTTGGGTATGGTAGTAGGAACGAAGAGGAGAAGGTTGTGTTGAACTTCACGTTGGCCTACGACTTGGTGATAGCGAATACCTTCTTTAGGAAGAGGGAATCCCATCTAGTGACCTTCCATAGTGGACATCACTCGAGCCAAATCGACTTTATCCTTGCAAGGAGAGAGGATAGGACTGCTTGCTTAGATTGTAAGGTGATACCTGGGGAGTGTGTTGTCCCTCAACACAAGCTGGTGGTGGCGGACTTTCGGTTTCGGATACGGGTCCCCCGGGTCAAACGCGCCAAGATTGTGAGAACGAAGTGGTGGAAGCTTAGAGGGGAAGTGGCACAAACGTTTAAGGAGAGGATGCTAGACGAGGGGCCCTGGGAAGAAGGAGAAGATGCAGACGACATGTGGCTAAAGATGGCAACATGTGTTCGGAAGGTGGCTTCAGAAGTGCTTGGCGTTAGCAAGGGGGGTAAACAAGAAGCAAAAGACACCTGGTGGTGGAATGACGAGGTGCAAAGGGCTATTAAGGAGAAGAAAGAGTGTTTCAAGTGCCTCCACCTGGACCACAGTGCAGCCAACGTCGAGGGCTATAAAACAGCAAAGAGGGTTGCAAAGCGAGCTGTGAGTGTAGCAAAGGGCCAGGCTTTTGATGACCTTTATCAACGGCTAAGCATGAGGGAAGGGGAGAAAGACATTTATAAGATGGCTAGGTTCTGAGAGAGGAAGAAACGGAACATCAACCAAATCAAATGCATCAAGGACGTGACAGATCGACTACTGGTGAAGGATGAGGAGATCAAGAACAGATGGAGAGAGTACTTCGACAAGTTATTTATGTAACACCCTAGTGTTAGTTACTATTTTCACACTTGCATTTGCATGTTATCAAGCACCTATCATGTCATTTCATGCATCATCACTATTCAAGTCAAATTGCATTTCTTATATACTATATGTTTCCTTTATGCTTATGTGTGGTAGATGTGTTAGCATGCAAATGTGATGCTTGTTTACTGTTCTAAATGCTTTAGACATGTTTGGGATAACATTTGGAACAATATTCATGTTGGTGAAATCCCCAAAATACCCCTCTAGCTCATAGTTGACTAGAGAGCCCTCTAAAAGCTGTTCTGTTTGACCAAACAAGAAGGGCATTTTAGAAATTTTGCATGTCAGTGCACCCTTAATCAAAGTTGTGTAGAATTTTATAAGCAACAAACTTTATTTTTGGGTCAACTCATGAAAATGGGTGGAAGGTGGTCAAAAAGTTGAATTAGTGCAGATTTGCAGTTGTTTTGAAGTTTCAAAAATTTGCTAAGTCTAAAACTGGTTTTCAGTTTCGGTGTACCCATGTTCATCGACCTGTATCTCTCAATCCAGGCCGATCTAGAGTAAAGTGTCTTAATATCAAATGATCTACTCATGTAGCTCTTCAATCCATATTAGTGAAGTTTTCACTGAAACGCCCTGGATCACGAGCTAGAGATCGATCAAAAGTCGAGTTTCAGTCGGTTTCTGCAACTGAATCCGGCCGATTCAAATCGGCAATCAGCCGAACAGCTGGCCGCGCCGTCAGACGCCGCGCGCCAGGTGGTGCCGTACGCCACCGTTGGCTGCCGCGCCGGTCGGCTTTACAAAGGCGACACTCCATCCTGTCCCCCGCACGCTCCTCTCACTCTCACTCGCTCGCTCTCACTCTCCCCCGCTCTCTCGCCTCTCTGCCCGCCATTTTCCCCTCCGCCGTCGCCATTTCCGCCGCGCCGTCGCCGCGGTGAAATCCGCCGTCATCGAGCCGTCTCCGACCGCTCCACCTCCGCCGTAGCCTCGCCTTGCTCTGCTCTTCATCCTCGACCCGTTGCCGACCTCAGCCAAGCTAAGGTATAACGGTTTGGCCTTTCTCACCGCCGCGCCATTGCCGGAGCACCGCCGAGCTCTCGGGTCGCCGCGACGAGGGCGATGCCCGGGTCGGCTTCTCTCTCCATTGCTCGTCTAGGGGTCTCCGTTAGCTGTAGATCCAGTCTAGGCCGTCGGATGGGTCGGTCTCGCCGTAGGTTCGCCAGAACCCGAGCTCGCCGTGAACCCGCTCGCCGCCGTGCCACCATGCGAGCGCGGTCAGTGAGTTCCCATGCGCAATAGTCCGATTCGTCGCGTACATAGGTCCGCTAGGGTTCCAGGATCTGGGAACGGTGCTTAGCCGCGCGAGCAACGGCCGGAATCGGCCGGCGCAAGCTCGCCGGACCACCGCCGTCCGCCATTGCCGCCATCGAGCTTGCTCCGGTGGGGTACGACCCTCGGCAATTGGTCCATTGGGTTCGTCTCGTTGCCACGAGTCGGTAGGTAGCCTCGGCGTCGCTGGAGACCTCGCCGTCGGCGAGCTCTCGCCGGTCAGCGCCGGCGGCTCTGCCCCTCTCTCTAACGCGTGGGGTCGGGTTGACCCCGGGGCCCGCGAGTCAGCCGTTCGGGTGCGCCTCTGGTTCACTGAGCCGGGTGCACGTAGCAGTTTCTATCGGGTTTGGATTTTATGATTTATGAAATGAATTTCCCAGAAAATGTGTAAAATCTTCCAAAATTCATATCTGGAGCTAGGAGTGTCCAATTGGGGTGAACCAAATTTTGTTATGTTTGTGTTTCTGAGCTCTATCAAGGAAAAATATAAAATGTACTTTTGGAATACTTTTTCTGTGCAGTTATATTTAAATTGTTAATTGCTTGCAAACTTGATAAATGCATAAGTAATTGTAGGAATGTGCTAAAAATGTGATTCTACTTGCATTAATCTTGTTTAGGGAAGTAAAATCTAGGAAAAATAAGTTTGCTGGTGTTGCACTGTTATTTATGTGGTGTCTAGTATAATGTACCTTTTATGCTTTAATCTTGCAAAAATCACCATGCTTAATGTGTTAAGGATATGGTCATGAATATTTTGCCTGGACCATGTTATGTTGGAAAGAAGCTAAGAAAATTGAGAAATCTGTTGTTTGATACTTTTCACTGTGTTAAGTATTTTCCATTGCTTAAAAGGCTGGTTGTTTGTTATTTTTGTGTAGACTGTTATACTTGTCCAAATGACTTGAAATTTTGTCAGTAGGCTAATATGGATGTGTAATAGCTACTTTAATTTTTATGGATTTTTCTGGTCACAGTAAACTATAGGTCCAGTTATAGGCAAGGGTTTGTTTAATTGTTTTTAAGCAAATATCTTTGGGTGTGAAGTGTTTTTATGCATTTCTGTGATGCTCAGAATTATCACTTGTTTAAAATAGTAGAGCTGATCCTAATTCAAGCTTAAGGCAGCAATGTTAATGTTTTGTTTATATGATGTTGCTCGCGCTTGTTAATTATAAGTTGGTTGTGGTAGGTTAGTTGATGCATGTTGATTATTAAGTGCAGGTTGTAGACCTCTCACCCGGGACGAGAAATTATTCTATGTTTTGCTTAAGAAGGGTGAGTATGAGTTGGTTGTCTAGAGAAGAAATATGCACGTACTCAGTAAATGAGTGTGGATTGTTAAACTGATTTCATATCATGGGTTAATTTGTGCATCACTATCTTGCATTTCATGTGCATTCTCAGTTCTCATATATGCATATCATGCATACAGGATCACCGGGAGGCGTGACGCTATTGCAGTTCGATCCACCGGAGGAGGGAGTTCCGCCGGAGATTGAAGTGCCAGAGGTTCCCGAAGGCCAGGAAGAAGAGGCTGAACTTCCAGAGTGCCCTGATCACCAACCTACTAACTTTGTGAAAGGCAAGCCCCGGAGCATCCCTAAGTCTCCACCTACTCTTTTTACAAATGCACTGGTCTTTATTAAATCGTATGATTGTGCACTTAAGTATAGGAGTTGATATGATACCGTTGCTGCATTTATACCTTGTCCACTTATACTTGATCCTGAAGTTATTACTAGACAAGGGGATGGGTTCGATCTTATGCTTAGCCATGCTTAGACCGGTAGAAGTCGAGGGATTTCCTGTCCTTCGCGAGCATAGGTGGTTACTAATGATGATGGGGTTGGATTCCACATGATGGACTATATGTGCCACCATGCCACAGTGTCTAATGAGAGAATCAAGGCTAGGTAGCGGGGAGCCGCATGACATGGTTGAGGTCATGCCGTCTTCGGTGCTGCTTGCGGCCAACTAGGACTGAGGCCACCAGACATTAGTTGAGATTGAAAGACGTCGTCACATAGCTGGCCAGATAAGTCGTTCTGACCGCGAAGCCGAGTATTTCCTTCTGAGCCGAGCCTTGGTGCGACTAGGCAGACATATTCTGGAGGTAGGAAGTATGTGCGGAGACACCATCTTACCAAGGGCAGGTCAGGGACCTGATGCATCCTGAAAGTGGGTTAGTCTCTGAGAATATGGTCCCTGCCAAACTCGCGACATATTGTGTCTCAGAAAGATTTAACGGTGGCCCAAGAAGCCAGTGGCTCGGCTGACAGGGTTTGTGATTGGCATATTTGCCAGCTGGTACAATCGATTCGAATCACCATCTCTCCTGGTTAGTGAGAAACTGAACTGATCTTCTGGTGAGGTAGAGGCTAATAACTTGAACATAATGATTATGGTGAGATGAGGTTGATATCTGTGGATATCGGAAATCATATGGTTCTATTGAATGCTATAATATTCAGTGAATGCTTAGTATAGTGGCTAATCTTAGTAAATAGCTTAACTAAAATCGAAGCTTATCACAATTAAAAGAAATAAGTTGAGGATCTACTGTAGTAATGCTTTTGATGCAAAAATGATGCTACCCTCTGAGCTCCACCAAATAAGCCTTGCATATCCTTGAGAGTCTTTTTATTTACTCCCTGTCGGGTAAGTCTAGCTGAGTACAATTGAGTACTCAGGGTTTTATTTCCATTGTTGCAGATGGTGTAGTCTACTATGCGTATTGCAGGAATTGCTTCACCCCTGCGGGCGAAGAAGACTAGACCCGAGGGCAGGGTCATTATCTATCCTTAGATGTTGTAAGAATGCTGTGACAGGGTCATTTGATGGTACTCGTATTTGAACTCTGTGGTGTAAAACTATGTTAACTTCCGCTACTACTATATTTGTGTAAAAGACTATGTTGTACTCTGATGTTTAAATTCGGTTGCGAACTTATGTGTCATGTGATCGGGTATTGCTGAATGAATGATCCTTGGGGTATGAAATATTTGAAATCCTTCGAGATTTCCGGACTACCGGGTTTATATTGGCTCAAGTGCGACTGGATTGCGATTAAAAATGCGATCGTTGTACTTGTGCTCGTATAAATTGGTCAGTTCTGTGACAGCTGGTATCAGAGCATAATTCAGCATATACCGTCACTTGACTATTTGAAAACTAAAAGAGTTTTGAGTTTTACAAACTAATTGCCAACTGGTAGTGTGTAGGTGATTTAAACCAAGTGTTTGCGAAACTTATGAGTACAAATGACCAAGTCCTATAGCCCTATATATATGTGGTAATTAGGTGGCTTATGTAAGTACTGACTTGGGGGAAATTGCATCATGTTTCTATTTGTGGTTCATTTGGTTTTATCGTGTGGATAATTATGAACTGTCGGTTTCTTATTGCTTCCTATGGGTCAATGTACCACGTCGCCTAAGGTAAGGTGAGATGTGAGTGTAAGATCGAACAACCATCGATCGATGGTGAGTATTATGGTTACTGAAGTGAGTACATGTGATCCATATGTGTACTTATGGAAGTAAGGTGGAGTAATTACTTTTGGGGTCGCAAATGTTCATGGGAACATTTCCGGCAAAAAGTGCTTCTTGTTGCCCTGCATACATTGGGATTTGGGCTGAAATGAATCTTCTGCAGGTACACTAACCACGCAAAACGTATAGCACGATTAGTTATGTATATGAGAGCACGTGGTATGCCACCGACTATAACGTTAGTTAATAAATACTATGTGTGAGGTCGTTGGCACGTGCATGCGTCATGATCATGAAATTAACTCAAGCTATTTGTACTATTTCCTTCCCTATGATAAAAATTGTGCTGCCCTATCTTATTCTAAATGCTGAAAGATGTTGTAATGTACAGATGGCAGCTGAAGGTGAGCCGCAGAGTGGTCAGTTTCTGGAGCAGTTTGGCACACCCACTGTGCTATGGAGGTTGTTGAAGTCTGTGGGATATGCAGAGCCACCACTGTATTTCTAGAAGCCAGCGGAAACCATGGTGCAGCCTTGGTTTGATGTTTGGGTGACTATCCCTGTGCTTGAAAGGGGCTGTTGTTTCCAGGAATAAAGGTGGAAGTTGACATGAGGACGCCATGGGATGGTGCGTAGCTTGCAGCTTTCGAGGTGTTGACGGATAATTGCAGCCGGTTCAACAAGAGAGCTGATTTGGGGCCAGCAAATGTTTTTCCCAGGGTGGATGCTTCTCAGGGTGAGTGGGCTCAGTCTAGCCAAGCTTCTTTGGAGCGAGGCAGGGATGAGCGTGCTCATAGCACGGGTGCTTCTATGAGTGCTATGTTTGCTGTCCTGAGGATGCATTATTCCATTAGGGATGGTTGGATGAACTGCGTTGAAGCCCTGCATGATGCTGTGGAGAAGAAGTTAGAAGCTGAAGAGTGGGCACGTATGGCTTGTCGTAGCTCAGATGACTTGGTGGTAGCTCTCACTGCCTGTCGCAATGAGTTGTTACGATGCACCGGCGCTTTGTTGGCAGCTGATCGCCGTGTCGAGGTGCTTGAGAGGGAGAATGCAGATCTTCGCCGCCAGCTCGACAATCGCAATATGAGCTTGACACATCAGCGTGATGAGTTTCTGCAGGAGTTGCGCGCTAGTCAACAGCAGGTTTGGGAGTTGCAGCAGGATGTTCATCGTCTGAACAACCGTGTTGATCCGTTTCATCCTCCGGGTGCAGCGGAGTTTGCTCCTGAGATCTTCGTTGCAGCTGATGATGGTGAAGCAAGTGAGGAAGAAGAGGAAGAAGACCCCGAGGAGATCGTGCCTATTGACGAGAGTGATGACCATGGTGGGAACGTGTCCAGCATGGACAGTGACCACGATGACTAGGCTCTTTCTAGTGATCTTGCCATGATCGGCACCCTTTTGTATTGGGAAAACCTTTAATGTCGTGTAATGGGTAGAACCTGAATTGTAATGAGAGAACCCTGTGTGTTCAGGGCTGAAACCATCAAACTTTTAATTAAGTAATGGTAACTTATGCAGTTTGGAAACCCTTTTTGGTTGCGCCTTGTTATTGTGCAGTTGTGTGATGATTATTGAATTATTGTGCCGTTTGTTGGTTATCAAAAATGATCATTGATATCTTTTGGGCATAATCTTTCGGTTTTCTTTGGCATAACTGACACTTAACAATGGTTGTTGTGTGTTGCTACAGATGGCACCTCATACCCGTCGTCATGGGTCAACCAGTGGTGGTGGGAATGAACATGAAGATGAGGAGTTGCCGCCTCCTCCACCGCGTACCCAGGAGCAGATGTTTGCTCAGTTCTTGGACACTCAGCAAGCGATTCTGCAGCAGATGGTTGCTAGTAACACCCACCATCGCAATCGAGATGGACGCCGCGGAAACGATGAGGACCAGTACAGTAACTATAAGGACTTCATGGACACTAAGCCTCCGGTATTCAAGCAGGCCGTTGAACCGCTGGAAGCTGATGAGTGGTTAAACACTATTGAGCAGTCATTCTCTGTGCTGCGATTGACTAAAACCATGAAGGCTAGCTTTGCTGCTATGTTGCTGCAAGGCCAAGCTAGAATATGGTGGGCCAATCGCAAGACCGCCTACCCTGTGGTCGCTGATATCACCTGGGAGCAGTTCACCAGGGATTTTAGGGGACATTTCATTCCAGCAGGCTTGATCAAGATGAAGGTCAATGAATTCATGCAGCTTACTCAGGGTACCAAGACCCTCACTCAGTATCATTATGCCTTTAACAATCTGTCAAGGTATGCCCCGTGGATGGTGGATACAGATGAAAAGAAGATTGAAACTTTCAAGAGAGGCCTTAGTACCAAGCTTATGAAGACTCTGGCGAACAACGCTCGTACAACTTTTAACGAGTTCATCAGTGAAGCTTATATCCAAGAGAAACAGAACAACTTGCACACTGCTTCCAAGGGAGGCAAGAGGCCATTTGAAGGAAGCTCTTCTCAGTCAAGGACTCCAGCAGCTAGTCGTGCGGTGGCAAATCGCCCTGCTTACCATCCGGCTGTTCCTGGAGCAAAATTCAGACCCCCTCCAAAGAAGCAGCCAGCGCCACAAAGCTACAAGAAAGGTTTCACAGTGCCTTTGAACAAGAACAATGCTCCTCCAAGCAATGCCGTTCAAGTGAGGACCAACCAAGGTCTGGGGCCATGCTTTAACTGCGGTGAACAGGGGCATCTTGCTCGTTATTGTCCTCATCCCAGGCAGGGTCGTGTGCATCACACTACTGCTGAGGAACTTCTGGAAGGTGAACCAGTCACTGCGGGTATGTTTTCTATGAATCAGCATCCTGCTATTGTTTTGTTTAACTCAGGATCGTCGCATTCTTTTGTGAGTCAAGCATTTGCACAAAAGCATGCATTACCAATTGTTGAGTTGAGCCATAGTTTCCGGATAACTTCAGTTGGGGCTGAAATTTGTACGCGTCATGGTGTTGGGGATGTGACCATTGAGATTAGTAATCGGGTTTTCATCAGTAGTCTTATTGTGCTACCAGGGTTGAGTCTGGATGTTATTTTGGGAGTTAGTTGGATGGATAAGCGGGGTGCGGTGTTAGACGTCCCTAACCGGATGTTGACACTGAAGGAACCCCAAGGTGAAGGCACTTTTCAGGTTCATCTGCCCCGTAGGGGAGATCTTTTTATTCTCTCTTTCTCAGTTGAGGCCGTGACACTTCAGAGCATCCCTGTAGTGTGTGAGTTTCCTGATGTTTTTCCTGATGATCTACCTAGACTTCCTCCTGATCGAGATGTGGAGTTTGCAATAGAACTTATTCCCGGTATGGCACCCATTTCTCGAAGGCCATATAGAATGCCTCCTCATGAATTAGCTGAACTCAAGAAACAACTCCAGGAGTTATTGGACAAAGGGTTCATTCGCCCTAGTTCTTCTCCGTGGGGTTGTCCTGCAATCTTTGTTAAGAAGAAGGATGAAACTTTGCGTATGTGTGTGGACTATAGGCCACTTAATGCTGTGACAATTAAGAACAAGTATCCTCTACCTCGTATTGATATCTTGTTTGATCAATTGTCCAAGGCTAAGGTTTTCTCCAAGATTGATCTAAGATCTGGGTATCATCAAATTAAGATCAGACCACAAGATATTCCCAAGACGGCTTTCTCCACTCGGTATGGATTGTATGAGTATTTGGTTATGTCTTTTGGATTAACCAACGCTCCTGCACATTTCATGTACCTAATGAATTCGGTGTTCATGCCTGAGTTGGATAAGTTCGTGGTAGTCTTTATTGACGATATTCTGGTGTACTCTGAAAACATGGAGGATCATGCTGAACACTTGAGAATAGTCTTGACTAGACTCAGGGAGCATAAGCTGTATGCTAAGTTCAGCAAGTGTGAGTTTTGGTTGACTAAGGTACCTTTTCTGGGCCATATCTTATCTGCTGAAGGTATTTCTGTAGATCCGTCAAAAGTTCAGCAGGTGTTGGATTGGGAGTCACCAACAAATGTGTCTGAGGTTCGTAGCTTTTTGGGATTAGCTGGGTATTATCGCCGCTTTATCCAAGATTTCTCTAAAATAGCTAAACCTATGACCAAGTTATTACACAAAGATACCAAGTCTATGTGGAGTGAGGAGTGTGAAACAGCTTTTCGCACCTTGCGAACGTTGTTGACCACTGCTCTAGTTCTCGCACAACCTGATATTGAAAAGCCTTTTGATGTGTACTGCGATGCTTGTGGCACTGGGTTAGGATGTGTTCTCATGCAAGAAGGCCGAGTCATTGCTTATGCCTCACGTCAATTGAGAAAACATGAGCAAAACTATCCTACTCATGATTTGGAACTTGCCGCTGTAGTTCATGCATTGAAGATTTGGCGCCACTATTTGATGGGTCACAAATGTCATATCTATTCCGATCACAAGAGTCTCAAGTACATTTTCACTCAGCCTGAGTTGAACATGAGGCAAAGAAGGTGGTTGGAGTTGATCAAAGACTATGATCTAGAAGTACACTATCATCCGGGCAAGGCCAATGTCGTAGCCGATGCTTTGAGCCGAAAGTCTCATTGCAATGTATTGCAGCCTTTGCTAGCAGACGGATTCAATCTTGTGCATCCAGTGGTGTTGAATAATATTACTCTCAGTTGTACTTTGGAAAGCAAGATTATTGAAGGTCAGAAAACAGATCCCGGCATATATCATATCAAGAGGAAGATGAAAGAACAAGAAATGCTTCATTTCCGAGTAGATGAAAAAGGTATATTGTGGTTCAAGGATCGATTGGTAGTACCGAAAGACCGTGAGTTGAGGAATCAGATTAAGGACGAGGCTCATTTGTCCAAGTTGTCTATCCATCCCGGTAGTAGTAAGATGTATCAAGACTTGAAACCTAGGTTCTGGTGGACCAAAATGAAGAAGGAAATTGCAGTTTATGTGGCCAGGTGTGATACCTGTTGTCGCGTGAAGGCTATTCATCTTAAGCCAGCAGGTCTATTGCAACCTTTACCAGTTCCAGGTTGGAAATAGGATGAGATAACCATGGATTTCATATCTGGGTTACCTCTAACGCAAAAAGGCCATGATTCTATTTGGGTGATTGTAGATCGATTGACTAAGATTGCACATTTCTTACCAGTTCGAACTACAGATCGTCCTCATCAGTTGGCACAACTCTACTTTGCTTAGATACTTCGGTTACATGGTGTGCCGAGGACGATAGTTTCTGACAGAGGCCCGCAATTTATTGCACGCTTCTGGGAGCATCTACACAAGTGTTTGGGAACCAATTTGGTTCGAAGCTCAGCTTATCATCCTCAAACTTCTGGTCAGACTGAAAGGGTAAACCAAATTCTTGAAGATATGTTGAGAGCTTGTGTTCTATCGTCTAAAGGTTCGTGGGAAGAATGGTTACCTATGGCCGAGTTCTCATACAATAATAGCTATCAAGAGAGTATTCAAATGGCTCCTTTTGAAGCTTTGTATGGGCGCAAATGTAGAACTCCTCTCAATTGGGTTGAATCAGGCGAAAGGAGATATTACGGGATCGACTTTGTGAAAGAGGCCGAAGAGAGAGTGCATACCATTCAAACACATCTCAAAACCGCTCAGACTCGTCAAAAGAGTTATGCGGACAAGCGAAGAAGGCCATTGGAATTTGAAGTGGGTGACTACGTATACTTGAAGGTGTCACCTATGAAAGGCGTACAACGCTTCGGAGTGAAACGAAAGTTAGCTCCGAGGTTTGTAGGTCCTTTTCAAATTCTGGAAAGAAGTGGGAAAGTAGCAGACAAGTTACGGTTGCCCCCACACATGTCCACTATCTTCAATGTGTTTCATGTATCCCAACTCAAGAAATGTTTACGAGTACCGGAAGAACAAGTGGATTTTGGTGACATCAAGTTGAAATCAGATTTGACCTATGAAGAAAAGCCTATTGAAGTAATAGATTACAAAGAAAGAATCACCCGTAGCCGAGTGATCAAGTTCTATAAGGTGGTGTGGAACAACCAAACTTATTGGGATGCGACTTGGGAGCGAGAAGACTATCTCAAGGAAGTATATCCTTCTTTCTATAAACAATGGTAATTAACTCTAATCTCGGGGACGAGATTCTTTTAAGGGGGGAAGGGCTGTAACACCCTAGTGTTAGTTACTATTTTCACACTTGCATTTGCATGTCATCAAGCACCTATCATGTCATTTCATGCATCATCACTATTCAAGTCAAATTGCATTTCTTATATACTATATGTTTCCTTTATGCTTATGTGTGGTAGATGTGTTAGCATGCAAATGCGATGCTTGTTTACTGTTCTAAATGCTTTAGACATGTTTGGGATAACATTTGGAACAATGTTCATGTTGGTGAAATCCCCAAAATACCCCTCTAGCTCATAGTTGACTAGAGAGCCCTCTAAAAGCTATTCTGTTTGACCAAACAAGAAGGGCATTTTAGAGATTTTGCATGTCAGTGCACCCTTAATCAAAGTTGTGTAGAATTTTATAAGCAACAAACTTTATTTTTTGGGTCAACTCATGAAAATGGGTGGAAGGTGGTCAAAAAGTTGAATTAGTGCAGATTTGGAGTTGTTTTGAAGTTTCAAAATTTTGCTAAGTCTAAAACTGGTTTTCAGTTTCGGTGTACCCATGTTCATCGACCTGTATCTCTCAATCCAGGCCGATCTAGAGTAAAGTGTCTTAATACCAAATGATCTACTCATGTAGCTCTTCAATCCATATTAGTGAAGTTTTCACTGAAACGCCCTGGATCACGAGCTAGAGATCGATCAAAAGTCGAGTTTCAGTCGGTTTCTGCAACTGAATCTGGCCGATTCAAATCGGCAATCAGCCGAACAGCTGGCCGCGCCGTCAGACACCGCGCGCCAGGTGGCGACGTACGCCGCCGTTGGCCGCCGCGCCGGTCGGCTTTACAAAGGCGACACTCCATCCTGTCCCCCGCACGCTCCTCTCACTCTCACTCGCTCGCTCTCACTCTCCCCCGCTCTCTCGCCTCTCTGCCCGCCGTTTTCCCCTCCGCCGTCGCCATTTCCGCCGCGCCGTCGCCGCGGTGAAATCTGCCGTCATCGAGCCGTCTCCGACCGCTCCACCTCCGCCGTAGCTTCGCCTTGCTCTGCTCTTCATCCTCGACCCGTTGCCGACCCCAGCCGAGCTAAGGTATAACGGTTTGGCCTTTCTCGCCGCCGCGCCATTGCCGGAGCACCGCCGAGCTCTCGGGTCGCCGCGACGAGGGCGATGCCGGGGTCGGCTTCTCTCTCCATTGCTCGTCTAGGGGTCTCCGTTAGCTATAGATCCAGTCTAGGCCGTCGGATGGGTCGGTCTTGCCGTAGGTTCGCCGGAACCCGAGCTCGCCGTGAACCCGCTCACCGCCGTGCCGCCATGCGAGCGCGGTCAGTGAGTTCCCGTGCGCAATAGTCCGATTTGTCGCGTACATAGGTCCGCTAGGGTTCCAGGATCTCGGAACGGTGCTTTGCCGCACGAGCAACGGCCGGAATCGGCCGGCGCAAGCTCGCCGGACCACCGCCATCCGCCATTGCCGCCGTCGAGCTTGCTCCGGTGGGGTACGACCCTCGGCAGTTGGTCCATTGGGTTCGTCTCGTTGCCACGAGTCGGTAGGTAGCCTCGGCGTCGCTGGAGACCTCGCCGTTGGCGAGCTCTCGCCGGTCAGCGCCGGCGGCTCTGCCCCTCTCTCTGACGCGTGGGGTCGGGTTGACCCCGGGGCCCGCGAGTCAGCCGTTCGGGTGCGCCTCTGGTTCACTGAGCCGGGTGCACGTAGCAGTTTCTATCGGGTTTGGGTTTTATGATTTATAAAATGAATTTCCCAGAAAATGTGTAAAATCTTCCAAAATTCATATCTGGAGCTAGGAGTGTCCAATTGGGGTGAACCAAATTTTTTTATGTTTGTATTTCTGAGCTCTATCAAGGAAAAATATAAAATGTACTTTTGGAATACTTTTTCTATGCAGTTATATTTAAATTGTTAATTGCTTGCAAACTTGATAAATGCATAAGTAATTGTAGGAATGTGCTAAAAATGTGATTCCACTTGCATTAATCTTGTTTAGGGAAGTAGAATCTAAGAAAAATATGTTTGCTGGTGTTGCACTGTTATTTATGTGGTGTCTAGTATAATGTGCCTTTTATGCTTTAATCTTGCAAAAATCACCATGCTTAATGTGTTAAGGATATGGTCATGAATATTTTTCCTGGACCATGTTATGTTGGAAAGAAGCTAAAAAAATTGGGAAATCTGTTGTTTGATAAATTTCACTGTGTTAAGTATTTTCCATTGCTTAAAAGGCTGGTTGTTTGTTATTTTTGTGTAGACTGTTATACTTGTCCAAATGACTTGAAATTTTGTCAGTAGGCTAATCTGGATGTGTAATAGCTACTGTAATTTTTATGGATTTTTCTGGTCACAGTAAACAGTAGGTCCAGTTATAGGCAAGGGTTTGTTTAATTGTTTTTAAGCAAATATCTTTGGGTGTGAAGTGTTTTTATGCATTTCTGTGATGCTCAGCATTATCACTTGTTTAAAACAGTAGAGCTGATCCTAATTTAAGCTTAAGGCAGCAATGTTAATGTTTTGTTTATATGATGTTGCTCGCGCTTGTTAATTATAAGTTGGTTGTGGTAGGTTAGTTGATGCATGTTGATTATTAAGTGCAGGTTGTAGACCTCTCACCCGGGACGAGAAATTGTTCTATGCTTTGCTTAAGAAGGGTGAGTATGAGTTGGTTGTCTAGAGAAGAAATATGCACGTACTCAGTAAATGAGTGTGGATTGTTAAACTGATTTCATATCATGGGTTAATTTGTGCATCACTATCTTGCATTTCATGTGCATTCTCAGTTCTCATATATGCATATCATGCATACAGGATCGCCGGGAGGCGTGACGCTATTGCAGCTCGATCCACCGGAGGAGGGAGTTCCACCGGAGATTGAAGTGCCAGAGGTTCTCGAAGGCCAGGAAGAAGAGGCTGAACTTCCAGAGTGCCCTGATCACTAACCTACTAACTTTGTGAAAGGCAAGCCCCGGAGCATCCCTAAGTCTCCACCTACTCTTTTTACAAATGCACTGGTCTTTATTAAATCGTATGATTGTGCACTTAAGTATAGGAGTTGATATGATACCGTTGCTGCATTTATACCTTGCCCACTTATACTTGATCCTGAAGTTATTACAAGACAAGGTCGATCTTATGCTTAGCCATGCTTAGACCGGTAGAAGTCGAGGGATTTCCTGTCCTTCGCGAGCATAGGTGGTTACTAATGATGATGGGGTTGGATTCCACATGATGGACTATATGTGCCACCATGCCACAGTGTCTAATGAGAGAATCAAGGCTAGGTAGCGGGGAGCCGCATGACATGGTTGAGGTCATGCCGTCTTCGGTGCTGCTTGCGGCCGACTAGGACTGAGGCCACCAGACATCAGTTGAAATTGAAATACGTCGTCACATAGCTGGCCAGATAAGTCGTTCTGACCGCGAAGTCGAGTATTTCCTTCTGAGCCGAGCCTTGGTGTGACTAGGCAGACATATTCTGGAGGTAGGAAGTATGTGCGGAGACACCATCTTACCAAGGGCAGGTCAGGGACCTGATGCATCCTGGAAGTGGGTTGGTCTCTGAGAATATGGTCCCCGCCAAACTCGCGACATATTGTGTCTCAGAAAGATTTAACGGTGGCCCAAGAAGCCAGTGGCTCGGCTGACAGGGTTTGTGATTGGCATATTTGCCAGCTGGTACAATCGATTCGAATCGCCATCTCTCCTGGTTAGTGAGAAACTGAACTGATCTTCTGGTGAGGTAGAGGCTAATAACTTGAACATAATGATTATGGTGAGATGAGGTTGATATCTGTGGATATCGGAAATCATATGGTTCTATTGATTGCTATAATATTCAGTGAATGCTTAGTATAGTGGCTAATCTTAGTAAATAGCTTAACTAAAATCGAAGCTTATCACAATTAAAAGGAATAAGTTGAGGATCTACTGTAGTAATGCTTTTGATGCAAAAATGATGCTACCCTCTGAGCTTCACTAAATAAGCCTTGCATATCCTTGAGAGTCTTTTTATTTACTCCCTGTCAGGTAAGTCTAGCTGAGTACAATTGAGTACTCAGGGTTTTATTCCCATTGTTGCAGATGGTGTAGTCTACTACGCGTATTGCAGGAATTGCTTCACCCCTGCGGGCGAAGAAGACTAGACCCGAGGGCAGGGTCATTATCTATCCTTAGATGTTGTAAGAATGCTGTGACAGGGTCATTTGATGGTACTCGTATTTGAACTCTGTGGTGTAAAACTATGTTAACTTTCGCTACTACTATATTTGTGTAAAAGACTATGTTGTACTCTGATGTTTAAATTCGGTTGCGAACTTATGTGTCATGTGATCAGGTATTGGTGAATGAATGATCCTTGGGGTATGAAATGTTTGAAATCCTTCGAGATTTCCGGACTACCGGGTTTATATTGGCTCAAGTGCGACTGGATTGCGATTAAAAATGCGATCGTTGTATTTGTGCTCGTATAAATTGGTCGGTTCTGTGACAGCTTAATGGGGAGAATGAGGGTCCTACCCTTGAGTTGGATGACCCATTTGATGATACCAACAGATGCTTTGTGAGGAGATTTCAGGAAGCAGAGATCAAGAAGGCTTTGAAGAGGATGAAGGGAGGTAAAGCGATGGGCCCCGATGGTATCCCTATTGAGGTGTGGAGGTGCCTAGGTGCCAGAGCGACAGTATGGTTAATTAAGCTTTTTAACCTTATCTTTCGGTCCAACAAGATGCCCGAAGAATGGAGGAGAAGCATATTAGTACCGATCTTCAAGAACAAGGGGGATGTTCAAAGTTGTACTAACTATCAGTGGGATCAAGCTGATGAGCCATACGATGAAGCTCTGGGAAAGGGTTATCGAACATCGCTCAAGAAGAGTGACAAGTGTGACCCAAAACCAGTTTGGGTTCATGCCTGGAAGGTCGACCATGGAGGCGATTTTCTTAATACGTCAGCTGATGGAGAGATACAGGGAGCAGAAGAAGGACTTGCACTTGGTCTTTATTGACCTCGAGAAGGCGTATGACAAGGTACCAAGAAACCTCATGTGGTGGGCATTGGAAAAGCACAAGGCCCCAGCTAAGTACATTACCCTCATCAAGGATATGTACAAGGACGCGATGACGTGTGTTCGAACATGTGATGGCGACACTAGTGACTTCCCAATTAAAGTAGGGCTACATCAGGAGTCAGCATTCAGCCCTTATCTATTTGCTTTGGTGATGGATGAGGTCACAAGGGACATACAAGGTGATATCCCTTGGTGTATGCTCTTCACTGATGATGTGGTGCTAGTTGACGAGAGTCGGGCAGGGGTTGATAGTAAGTTAGAGCTGTGGAGGCACACATTAGAGTCGAAAGGATTCAGACTTAGTAGGACCAAGACCGAGTACATGATGTGTAGTTTCAGCGCGGCTAGACATGAGGATGGTGTCGTTAGCCTCGATGGACAAGTGGTGGCCAAGAGGGATACCTTCCGGTATCTAGGATCGATGCTTCAAAAGGATGGCGACATTGATGAAGATGTTAGGCATAGAATTTCAGCCAGTTGGCTGAAATGGTGTCAAGCTTCTGGCATCCTCTGTGACAAGAGAGTGTCACAAAAACTAAAAGGTAAGTTTTATAGGACAGCGATTCGCCCGGCGATGCTATACGGTGTTAAATGCTGACCTACAAAAAGACGACATGTCCAACAACTGAGTGTAGCAGAGATGCGTATGCTACGTTAGTTTTGTGGGCACACAAGAAGGCATAGAATCCGGAACGAGGACATTCGGGAGAGGGTCGGGGTGGCACCAATTGAGGAAAAACTGATTCAACATCGGTTGAGATGGTCTGGACATGTCCAACGAAGGCCTCCCGATGCGCCGGTGCGCAGCGGGGTTCTAAAGCGGGTCGACGATGTTAAGAGAGGTAGAGGTCGGCCTAAACTGACTTGGGATGAGTCGGTTAAGAGAGACCTTAAAGAGTGGAATATCTCCAAGGAATTAGCTATGGATAGGAGCGCCTGGAGGTTAGCAATCAGTGTGCCTCAAACGTGACCTTTGCTTCCTTTTCTGTTTATCCCTAACTCTACCTTTCGTCTTGTGTCAGTTTTGTGTTTCTCTAATCTTGGTCTCTTGTGGGTTTCATCTCTAGCCTACCCCAACTCGCTTGGGACAAAAGGCTTATGTTGTTGTTGTTACTGCTGCATCTACCATCATGATATCTCGTTATTTAAAAGATTTTCATATGCCAATAAAAGATATGGGGCTATGTTTAAAAAATTAATAATAAAAATATAAAGATCTTATAGCCCATATCTTCTTAAGTGTTATCCAAGGAGAATCATGAAGCATGGAGTACCAAAAAGATTTAGAATTAGGTTTCCACCTTCATACTTTCCACACACATGCACATTTTGATCTAGGAGCATGGCGCACTCCCTTCGGTATGGTCTGGGGTTTGACTTGACAACATATGCTGGGTAAGTGTGCCTCATCATTTCTCATTCCTACCTAAAACTCCAGATAAGCCTTTTCAGAGGTAGGATGATCAAAGTGAAGGCATCACCTTTTCATGCCTTGGTGAGGAACCACTTACAAATGAGTGACTTGAGAGAATCATTCAAGGAACACAAGCTATCTTTATATTTTCAAAATCTTACAAAAACCCAAGTCTCAACGCAATGACAAGAGTGAGAGGATTTGATTCCAAGCTATTCCATTTTTCAATTACTAAAGGTGATTCGGTAGATACTTTGAAGTTCATAAATCCAGGTGAAGCTTGGAATATCCTGTATGCAAACTCTTTTGAGAAGGAAGACAAACCCATTTTGTCCTTAGCACTTTACTCGAGGACGAGCAAAGGACCAAGTGTGGGGGAGTTGTTGGCGGTCCTTAGCAAACTAAATTACAACATCATTTTAATACTAAAACAAATAGAAGGTAGGGTTTTTATTTAATCCATCCACGAGTTTTGTTGTGTACATAACATGCAGGTTTGACACGTGGAAATGAGTAAAATCCACAAGAAAGCGCACTTCCAGGAAACGTATTCAGAGAAGGCACAAACCAAGAAAAAAGAAAGCCCATCTTAAACAATGAACTAGATCCATCCGTAACCACAGGAGAGGCTCAGGCCCAGGGAGCAACCGACCACCCGAAGGCGGTGGCCAGAAGGCCCAGCCAGGGGACCGACCGCCCCCGGGTGCGGCCGCCCCCCAGGTGAAGCCTCCCGGGCCCAGTCTTCGGAGGCGGTGCTCTAGGCGGTTTCCCAAGGGCGGTTTCACCTCCTTCCAATCCTGGAGACGCCCAAACCACCCTACTCTAGCTATAAATACATGGTGCTCCTTTATCATTCACACACACCAACATTTGGAGCATTACACCTCACATTTCATACTTGTTCTCTCTAGTTTAGTAGTAGTAGAGCAAGGCAAAGCTATCAAGGACAGCTTGTCTCCTTTGAGGAATCAAGAACATCTTGGTATGAATATAATTCAGTTCTCCTCTATGAGCAAGTTCTCATCTTATGTTTATAGCAATGCATCTGAATTAGAGTATAATCTTGTTCATATTATGATCATAACATATGAACTAGTTCATAGTCTATGTGTTATGTTCTTGATATGTTCATCAAAGTTCTTCATCGTTCATCAAATTAGTAGGAATAGAGGAAGAACTATGGATGGGATAATAGTTCGTTGTGCTGTCATGGTTGCTCCTAGCCGAGCCTGTCAATCCGAAGGGTTGGGGTCCCGGGAGGTTAGGAGTTGTTTCCAATTACGCGAGCATGGTGTTTGGGTATGCGGAGATCAGCGAATATGTCGATACCCCATGGGCAGAGGGGTAGGTGGGCAGGTGGTGACAGCCCTGTCCATCCCTAGCACTCCCCCACGTTCGGGTATTGAGTAGGAGTTCGGAAAGTCTCTATCGGCTGGCAGACCAGCCGTGGGGATCTCCCTATCATCCCAGACATAGTCCTAATTCTAGTCTTGCTAGTTAGATGTAAATGCTATTCTTTGCATAGCTGTATTCGATCAATGCCTGCTCAGTTAGTTGTATTCTTTTATTCTTTATTTTTCCTTTTTTTATCCTTGAGGTTGCTCCGATGCGTGTGTCCACTATCTTATAAACTTGATTTAACCCCTGCTTATGCTATGCCTACCTATGCATTCAATAAGTGATTATGTTTATACCAAAAACTAGATGAAATTTGCCATGCCCTCCTACGGGAAATTATAAATACGACACCCTTGAATACTCACGGGTTGAAATGCTACAATGATAGTTCTGTGCGCTTGCAGAGTAATCTTATTTCTTAATGAACTATCGATTGGCGTACCTAAGTACCATTACTTAAGGATTGTAATTCTTGTGCACCCCACGGCGCTGTGTCATAGTTTTGCATATCGTAAGTAATGACGGTTAGGAAGGCCAATCCGGCACTTCTAACTGCTATTACCAGACTGCATTACCTAGGTCGGTGCTTTTAAGGGCCAAGGGTTAACTTTCTGAAGAAATGGTGGTTGGGAATGTCAACTTTCATTTCTAGTATTATTATTAAGGATAGACTTATAGTCTATCTTTAGTAGTGGTGCTAAGAAACGCCAACAAGCATTTCTGGCGCCGTTGCCGGGGATGGACTTTTAGTCTATCTTTTGTAACGACGTTAAGAAATGCCAACATACACCAAGGATGGTGATAAGCGACGGGGGCTCACACTTCATAGACAAGACTTTCAGAGCATTCCTGCGAGAGCTGGGAGCCAAGCACAACGTAGCTACTCCTTATCATCCCCAAACCAGTGGACAAGCCGAAACTTCAAACAAACAAATCAAAAACATCCTTCAGAAAACGGTGAACGAGATGGGAAAGGGATGGAAAGATAAGCTACCTGATGCACTTTGGGCATACAGGATAGCTTACAAGACCCCCATCGGGATGTCACCATATCAGCTGGTCTATGGAAAAAGTTGCCATTTGCCTGTTGAGCTTGAACATAGAGCTCACTGGGCAATAAAAACATGGAATATGGATTTCAAGACAGCTGGTAAACATAGGCAGAAACAAGTCACAGAACTAGAAGAATGGCGAGAAAAAGCCTATCATAGTGCCAAACTCTACAAAGAAAGAACAAAGAGATGGCATGATCGAAGAATCCAGCACAAAGAATTCAAATTAGGCGATAAAGTTCTGCTCTTCAATTCAAGAGTCAAATTGTTCGGGAAAGGTAAACTTAGAAGTAAATGCGACGGACCTTATACTGTCATCAACGTATCATCACATGGAGCAATCATGATAGAAGAAAATGATAGAAACATCCATAAGGTAAACGGTCAACGTCTCAAGGTATTCCTTGAACCTGAACCTAATTTTATTGATGAAATAAATATAGTATCTTTTAAAGAGTTTACTAAAACTTATAAAAAATTCCTACGCTCTTTCCTTGTGTTTACATAAATCTTCTTGATCATAGGTATATTCTCTCATAAATGCATGATAGTGTAATCTTGAGCATTATTTTAAAATTATATCACACCTTATCACATACACCATCACACTGATCCACCACGAATCAAACTTGATCGTAACCGGGATAGAGATCTACTCAATCAACAAGACACGTGAGCAAAAGACGGAGGCTGGCAGGTGGACCCAGGGGACCGACCGGCCCCGGGACCGGCCGCACCCCTAGCTGGCTCAATCAGAGCCAATCTTTTTCGTACCTCCCTCTGATCGCTCCAGCATCGCGTCCATGGTTACGATCAATTTGTTTCCTCAACAGAGACCTCGGTAGAACCTATATAATCATCACAAAGGCCTCTCCTCTCTTCACACCAAACTATTCTCCTCTCCCTCTTGCAAAGGTTGCTAAGCTTTCTCACCTACAAATCTTGACCATGTCTAGCTATGCCCTTTCACTGATCCAAGCTCCTGGTTCCATAGCCAACCTAGACATAGCACCCTATCAAGAGAATTCCTTTGTGAGAGATGAAGCTCGTGCCATAGTAGAGAAGCCACTAGCCTTTATACCACCCCCTAGCGATAACTTCAGCAACATATCAAGCTTAAAGTCCACGGCACGCTCCTGTGCACCTGAAGGCGGTTCCAAGAAGAAGAGTACTACTGCCCGACCAACTACCGGCGTTTTAGGCCTCAAGACGAAGACTCCTAGTAGTAGCAGGCTTAGCAAATGTGCTGCCATGATGCCCTCTACTTCCAGTTTACCTTCCATGTCGTCTCCTGCTAAGGATAGTCGCTCTTATACCATTAGGGGAGTACGCAAACCTGATGGAGGGTACGCCAAGGGTCTCTTTCACAAGGGTGAAGCTCCCTCTAGCAATCCGCCACCCTCTGCTGAACCTTCAGGCGCCAAGCGCAAGTTTGTAAGGAAAATAATTAGGGGGCATCCTAAGGGTTTCTTTAGCGATAGTGAGGATGAGAAGCCTCCTAAGGGGCCAACCATCGCCTCGCTCAGCGCTAGCATCAAAAGCACACGCCTGAATGTTGTTAAGGCCCAAACTCGCATAGCCGAGGCTCATCTCAGCATAAAAGGTCTTAGGGATGAATTAGATGAGATGCGCCGCGGCTATGGAGAGCAGCTGCGCAGGATCGCTAAGGCAGCAAGAGTTGAGCACTTCTCTAAATATCTTTGAAACGCTCCTGCTACACAAATAATTAGGCACACATTTTTTCCCTTCACGATCTTTTATTTTCCAATCATGTAATGTGCCTATTTGATTTATCAATGGAATAGAAGTCTTTTATATTTATATATATTGCACACTTGTTTTCTCTATATATTGTGACTAATCAAGACAGGAAAGAAAACAAGTGTGGGGGAAGGACTCTCCAATTCAAACTACACAAAAGAAAAAAATCAGAATTCGGTTTGTGCAAATTTCTCCTCTCTCTCTCACTAAAAAGTTTTTAAGATAAAATTTAAAATGATGACTCCTTCATACTCCATCAAAACATGTCTTCCTACGTTCAAAACGTTTGCATACTTTTTATTCCCTGCTAATATTCTTACAGATTTATGAACACTATTTAGGGACCCTTTTTATCTAAAGTAATTGACAGGTAAGATATAGTAGGATGACATGATGCTTACTCATTCTTGTAAAGTACTTGGGATTTAGTTTACAAAAATTCAATAGCATACTCCTTAAATGATTAATAAATACCTACCAAGGCCATATGTGATTCTTTATGATAAAACCTTCCAATATGCCACTTACTTTGTGTTGAGTTTGGTCAAATTTTGTGACCGCCGTTGAGAGATGTTTCATGCTCCCAAGATCAGAATTCACATGTACCCACCAAAAAACAATTCTCACCCTGAGAGTTGCGCAAAACATGCATCCATCCACCGAAAATATGCCAACTCTCACACTAGGAGTTGCGCAGTTTTCTCCACCAAATAAAAGTGATGTTTTCATCCTAAGAAACACGCATTCTTGATGCAAAACTTTACTCATCCATCATGATATCTCAAAATATGTCATATGCTAATAAAAGATATGGGACTATGCTAAAATAATAATAATAATAATAATAATAATAATAATAATAATAATAATAATAATAATAATAATAATAATAATAATAATAATGGAGATCCTATAGTCCATATCTTGGCTTTCTCAAAAAAGAGAATCATGATGCATAGAGTATCAAAAAGATTTAGAATTAGGTTTCCACCTTCATATTCTCCACACATATGCACATTCTGATCTAGAAGAATGACGCACTCCCTCCGGTATGGTCTAGGGTTTGACTCGACAACATATGCAGGGTAAGTGTGCCTTATCATTTTCATTCCTACCTAAAACTCCAGATAAGCCTTTTTAGAGGTAGGATGACCATGTAAAGGTATTACCTTTCCATGCCTTGGTGAGGAACCACTCACATACATGAGCGATTTGAGAGAATCATTCAAGGAACATGAGCTATTTTTATGTTTTCACAACCTTGCAAAAACCCAAGTTTCTACGCAAGGACAGAATAAGAGGATTTGAATCCAGGCTATTCCATTTTTCAATTACCTAAGATGATCTGGTAGATACCTTGAAGTTCATAAATCCAAGTGAAGCTTGGAATAACTAGTATACATATCTTTTTGAATAAAATGAACCATTTTTGGTCCTTAGCACTTGTCGCACCCAATTTTAAGGATAAAATTGAATGAACCAACTTATCTGCGCCCAGAGATCAATCACACACATAAGCGACAAATTACATAGTACCATCACAAGGTTTAATATATAATGAATAATATCATAGAGTTTTTACATTAATAACAGCGGAATAATATAGATAACTCTCTCGTGGAATCTCCAATCCACAGGGAATAGTTGACTGGTGAACACAATCCTAATAATCCTCAGAAGAATCCTCATAGTCATCTGTTACCCATCCGGGATTTTTATCCAAATATGAAAAATAAAGCAAGCGTAAGTACATGTCGTACTCAACAAGAATAGCACGGGTTTATGAGGCTCAAATAAGGCATGACACTGGTTGACAGCGGTTGCTTTTAGTTGATCATGTTTTAACAGTTTGAGTAGCAGCAATAGAATATACCAAGGAACAAGATTTGCATGATCATATAAACATGATAATTAATATGAAATAAACATCAACAGAAACTTCAAATTAATAAATCAATATTCAATTATTATTATTCTGTAAGACGTCCAAGGCCGCTCGTGACCGTGAGCACGGCTGATATATCAGTTTTACACTCTACAGAGGTTGCACACTTTCACCATGAGTCGTGATTCCCATGTGTCAGGGGTTTGCAAGGCCCACACTACACTGCCAAGGTGCATAACAGGGTCTCACTATGAAGTCTTTTAAAAGGCTATCTAACAAGTTACTAATCAATCCGGGCACAATGGCAAGGGGCGGTAGAGCCCTCCTTCCAAGTGGCACACACACGCAGCAGTACACACAAAGACAGGAGCCGCAAAACAACCAGCTCGGTAAGGAACCTTTCAAGATTAACAACATGATAGAAAGTAACTTAATACTTGACTAAAGCCAGAGCCATATAGCCCCCATGGTTGCGCTGTAAGTCCCGGTGTCATACTTACAGATAAGTCCTTAGTCCATGTTGCTAAAAAGCATCTTTTAATCTTTATTTCATAATCAATTAATCAAGTTTATAAGATCATGACCCATTAAAGCACTAGCATCACTACTCAAATGCAATCTCATAGGTAACAAAGATCAAGTCATCAAAACTAGGAATAAACACTATGGTTGCCAAGGTAGACACATGCATCATGAATTTAGTGATTAAGGTGAATAGGCAACAAGGATGGTCCATGCTATACTTGCCTTGATCAAAGTGCTCTGGAGAACTTGGATCCTCAGTGTACTCTTGGTCACCAACGTATTGCTCACCGTCTGAACTCGATCATAAAATCACCACACAATCATCGAGGCAATCATACACAAAGCAAACAAGATCTATATTAGAAACAGTACACCAATAGTGGAAAAACAGATTGAAAAGTGTATAAAAATAATCTACGCGTCGCTATGATTCCAACGATATAAAGATCACGAAAATCGGAGTTCAAACGGAGAAGTTATGAAATAAACAAGTTTTACTTTAATAGAATAATAGATTAAATCTAATCTCGAATTTTAAAAGTTGAAAACATGACTAACAATAGCATCATTAGATAGATTACAAAATTACGAATCTAACGAGACTTGAACGGATCAAATCGGAGTTAAAACGAATATTTTATTGCCAAAATAAACTGAGCGGCAAATCTGTAAATATTGAAAACGCCTTTTGAATTTAAACCGATGAAATACGTTTTCTAAAAAGGAAAGCATAATCTGAGAAATACGCCAAAGGACCGCGGGTTAGAACATTAAAAAGTTGAGGGGGTTTTCTGCAAAAATGCCGGCGAAGGGGTATCTCTCACTGTGGGCCGTTGGATCGGCCGTGGACGGCATGGATTAGATCGGGGGGAAAGAGGGGCGGCCCTGGTCGCCGGAGTCGGGCGGCCAACGGCGGCGTTCTCGCCGAAGGATGGCCGGAGACGGCGTTTTTGGGGCTTGGAAGCTCGGTTCACCTCGGGATCTGGTCGGGGAGCAAGAGAAGCTCAAACTAAACCTATCTATGGTTTCGGTTGCCATAGAGGTAGCTCGGAGAAGATGCGGCGAGCTCGGTGGCGGAACTATGGCGGCGGCGAAGCTCGGCATCATGGCTACAGTGCACAAAACCGAGGGAGAAGGGGTCGGGAAGATCCCTGACCTTGCTGCGAAGCTTGGAGGGCAACCAATTTCGACGGAGAGACTTCTCGTTGGCGAAATCGACGGCGACGGCGGAGCTCGGGCGGCGGCGGCTCTGTGGCTGCGGCAAGGGCACGATTGGAGGGCGTGGCTTGCTCGGGAACTTGTGGGGAGGGACAGCAGGGCGCGACTGACTTATATAGGGGCGCGAGGGAGGCGTAGGAGATCCGGACTCGGGAGATTCAGTGGTTAGGATACGGTCGGAGGCAGCAACCGTGCTCGGTTCGGGCTCTGTCCAGAGGAAGGGGACGGCGCTGTGCCGTGGGCCCGACGCGTCAGTGCTAGTAGGAGGGGGGAGGCGGGCTGCGCTGAAGCTGGGCTTCGGCCTGGCCGGCTCGGCCCATGCAGAGAAGGAGGAGAGGGGCAGCGCCCTGGGCTGAGGAGAGGGGATGGGCCGGTTCGGCCTGCAGAGAAGGGGAGGGAGTTTTCCCTTTTCTAATTTTCTCAATTCATTTTCAAATTTGTTTTCCAAATAGCTTTTCAAACTAAGTTTTGAACCCTTGCAAAATCCAATCAAATCTCAGGAAATAAATATGTGCAGCAGCATGTATGCAACATAACATGTTTCTAAGCCCAGGGGTTTATTTTAATTCACAAAAATATTATTCTATATATTAAATGCTCAATCAATTACATAAATAAATCAAATTAAATTCCTAATTTCAAAAATTAAAAATTTCCGGGTGTTACAATTCTACCCCCCTTAAAAATAATCTCGTCCTCGAGATTAGTTAGTGCTTACTCAAAAAGTTGGAGATATAACTTCCTTAATTCTTCCTCTTTTTCCCATGTTCCCTCGTTTTCTGAAGACCGATTTCACTGTACCTTGCATAACTTTATAATTTCACTCCTTCTGAATCGCTCTGTGGTTTCTAATATTTTAATTGGGTATTCCCCTCGAATCTGGTTAACTGTCGCTGCTGGTGGTGGTTGCATTACTACGTCAACACTGATTTTATCTCCTTTGGACGTAGTTAACACAACGACCTTTTCCTCACACTGAATAACTGCCTTATGCTGCTTCATCCAATCCAGACCCAATATAACATCTATTCCGGTTGTTCTTATTACCGTAGGGTTCACTTTAAAGTCTACCCCCATTAGAGCAATGCTAACCGAAGGACAATAATATTGAGCTTGCATAGCCCCACCCGGTGAATTTACCAATAATGGGTTTTGTAGGGCTAATAGTGGTATACCGTGTATCCTAACAAAACTTTGTGATATGAATGAATGCGAAGCAACGGAATCAAAAAGAACGGTAGCGGGGATGGAGTTGACGTTGAACGTACCCATCATAACCTCTGGTGCTTCCTGAGCTGTCTCCGCGGACACATGGTTCACACTTCCTTGATTAGGCGATTGTTGATGTCTTCCCTTCTGGTTGCTACTCTGCGGAGTCTGCTGGTTCTACTTCTTGGGACAGTGGTAAGAGAGATGTCCCGATTCTCCACAGGCAAAGCACTTGATGGGAGTGCCAAATGTATTGGTCCTGTTGGGGGTCTTGCTAGGGGTAGCTTGCTGAGGAGTCTGGGTAGGAGTTTTCTGCTGTTGCGGTGGAGACTGAGAACGAGGCTGGTTCTGATTGCAGTTCCATTGATTTGATGGCCCTTGGTGTCTCTGCTGGAAATTTCGTTGCTGGGTGTTGGGACGCGAACGGTTATTTCTTGTAAAGGTCTGTCCTTGTTTCTTCCTCTTGTTATCTGCCATCTCCTTGCGCTTGTTGTCAATCAATATAGCACGATTCACCAGCTCTTGAAAATTGGGGTAGGTGGTTGTCATGAGTTGGAGTTGCAATCTATCGTGAAGTCCCTTGAGGAAGAGACACTGCTTGTCCTTGTCATTAGCAACATCATCGGGAGCATATCGCGACAATTGAACAAACTGATCACGGTACTCTGGCACAGACATCTGTTCTTGCTTCAAAGCCCTAAATTCTGCCTGCTTCAGCTCTATCAGACCTTCAGGAATATGGTATGACCTGAAGTTCTCACAAAACTCTTGTCATGTGATAGCAGGCGCATTATTGGGGTGACCATACTGGAATGCATCCCACCAGTCTTCAGCAGCTCCTTGCAACTGTCCAGATGCATACAACACCTTCTCTTCATCATTGCATTGCACAATGGTGAGTTGTCTCTCCACGGCGCGAAGCCAATCATCAGCATCCAATGGGTCGGCGGCGTGGTTGAACACAGGTGGACGACCTTTTAGAAATTCTCCTCGCTTATCTCTAGCTTGAGGTTGAGCAGGCTGTGGTCCTCCAGCTGGTTGGTTTTGAATGAACTGCATCATTGTCTCCATCAGCTGCGTTTGTGAAGCTATGAGATCTTCAATGCTAGGTTGTGGTGGTGGTGGTGGATTAGGATTCCTCCTGTTACCAGCCATCTATTTTTTACCATATTTTTGAGTTTTAGAATTTTTCCACTATGCAAACACTTATAAATTATGAATCTGAATTTTCTAGGCGAGATCCGATAACAGCAGCATAGAAAAACAATCATATCTAGAGTATCAGAAATTAAACAGAGGAGTTCTCTATACCGTTGGAAAGCCTGATAAATTTTCTACAACTTTCATGTTGACCACTTTTCCAGATTCTGATGTTAGGTTAACCAAAAACAGACAATAACAGAAACTGTCCAGTCTGCCATACTGCGCGGAATTTTCAATTTGCAACAACTGTATCTCCAAAACCATAATAGCTATTAATGTGATTCTTGAGACCATGGAAAGGGATGGAAGTATACTGTTCCCCTTAAAATTTTTATAATTTTTGGATTTATGAAATTAATTAAGAATAATTAACAAGACAGAGAGGTCCGAAAAACAGATTTTGAGAAAACCAGATTTATTCAACCTAATTATTTATTTAAATTTTTTTTACCCCTTAAATCTTTTAATTAAGAGAATTAGAGACATGTGTATAATCCTAAGCACTCATTACAAAGAACCAAATCACACATAATTCATAAGCACAAAGCAACAAGCACATAAAATTCACACGCACACAAGACTCGACTTAACTTGACTTACATCTAAATCGTTTTATTATCTAATTGGACTCCTATCGTGATTCTTCTTGTCGAGCTTGGGCATCCTTCCTTGATTCCTAAGTTCATCCTCACATTGATAGCTATGCTTGTGGCTTGGCTTCTCCAACACGCTTGTGGGAGGTTTGGCGATCATATCTCATCTTCTTAATTTTCGACCAAGACAGAGGTAGAATGAGAATGAAATTAAAATTTTCATAATAGAACAAGGTGAGAAAGCATGAAAGCATGATAGATCTTAGAATAAGAAGAGAAGCATCAAATTTTCATGATGGAATAAGGGTACGGGAAGCATATAAAATAGTAATTATCAAGGTTAAAGTAGAAAGCATGAATAAGATGAGAAAAGCACATCCTAAAGTATCCATTCTGTCTAGCCTTGCGTTCTACAGTCAACCTATGCTCTGATACCAATCTGTCGCACCCAATTTTAAGGATAAAATTGAATGAACCAACTTATCTGCGCCCAGAGATCAATCACACACATAAGCGACAAATTACATAGTACCATCACAAGGTTTAATATATAATGAATAATATCACATAGTCTTTACATTAATAACAGCGGAATAATATAGATAACTCTCTCGCGGAATCTCCAATCCACAGGGAATAGTTGACTGGTGAACACAATCCTAATAATCCTCAGAAGAATCCTCATAGTCATCTGTTACCCATCCGGGATTTTTATCCAAATATGAAAAATAAAGCAAGCGTAAGTACATGTCGTACTCAACAAGAATAGCACGGGTTTATGAGACTCAAATAAGGCATGAAACAGGTTGACAGCGGTTGCTTTTATTTGATCATGTTTTAGCAGTTTGAGTAGCAGCAATAGAATATACCAAGGAACAAGATTTGCATGATCATATAAACATGATAATTAATATGAAATCAACATCAACAGAAACTTCAAATTAATAAATCAATATTCAATTATTATTATTCTGTAAGACGTCCAAGGCCGCTCGTGACCGTGAGCACGGCTGATATATCAGTTTTACACTCTGCAGAGGTTGTACACTTTCACCACGAGTCGTGATTCCCATGTGTCAGGGGTTTGCAAGGCCCACACTACACTGCCAAGGTGCATAACAGGGTCTCACTATGAAGTCTTTTAAAAGGCTCTCTAACAAGTTACTAATCAATCCGGGCACAATGGCAAGGGGCTGTAGAGCCCTCCTTCCAAGTGGCACACACACGCAGCAGTACACACAAAAACAGGAGCCGCAAAACAACCAGCTCGGCAAGGAACCTTTCAAGATTAACAACATGATAGAAAGTAACTTCATACTTGACTAAAGCCAGAGCCATATAGCCCCCATGGTTGCGCTGTAAGTCCCGGTGTCATACTTACAGATAAGTCCTTAGTCCATGTTGCTAAAAAGCATCTTTTAATCTTTATTTCATAATCAATTAATCAAGTTCATAAGATCATGACCCATTAAAGCACTAGCATCACTACTCAAATGCAATCTTATAGGTAACAAGGATCAAGTCATCAAAACTAGGAATAAACACTATGGTTGCCAAGGTAGACACATGCAGCATGAATTTAGTGATTAAGGTGAATAGGCAACAAGGATGGTCCATGCTATACTTGCCTTAATCAAAGTGCTCTGGAGAACTTGGATCCTCAGTGTACTCTTGATCACCAACGTATTGCTCACCGTCTGAACTTGATCATAAAATCACCACACAATCATCGAGGCAATCATACACGAAGCAAACAAGATCTATATTAGAAATAGTACACCAATAGTGGAAAAACAGATTGAAAAGTGTATAAAAATAATCTACGCGTCGCTATGATTCCAACGATATAAAGATCACGAAAATCGGAGTTCAAACGGAGAAGTTATGAAATAAACAAGTTTTACTTTAATAAAATAATAGATTAAATATAATCTCGAATTTTAAAAGTTGAAAACATGACTAACATTAGCATGATTAGATAGATTACGAAATTACGAATCTAACGAGACTTGAACGGATCAAATCGAAGTTAAAACGAATATTTTATGGCCAAAATAAACTGAGCGGCAAATCTGTAAATATTGAAAACGCCTTTTGAATTTAAACCGAGGAAATACGTTTTCTAAAAAGGAAAGCGTAATCTGAGAAATACGCCAAAGGACCGCGGGTTAGAACATTAAAAAGTTGAGGGGGTTTTCCGCAAAAATGCCGGCGAAGGGGTATCTCTCACTGTGGGCCGTTGGATCGGCCGTGGACGGCGTGGATTAGATCGGGGGAAAGAGGGGCGGCCCTGGTCGCCGGAGTCGGGCGGCCAACGGCTATCGGCTATCTTCCTCTGACATCGGCTATCGGCTATCTTCCTCTGACATCGGCTATCGGCTCCCTGCCCAAAATCAGGTGTTAACACATGCCCCCCAATTTTAGAATAAACTGGTTTATTCCGAAATTAGCGCTTGAGCCTTCAAATAGCCAAATCGCAGCTTCCCTCTCGGCGCTTCAAACTTTCGCACCAAAACGAAACCCTACACCGTCACAACTTCTGCCACGGGCATCAATCCGCCGCCGTCAGCTTCGATTCGCCACCGCCAGCTTCGATTCGCCGCCATCAAATCACCCCCAAGCTAATGGCGACTCCTTCCGAGGTCCCTGAGGTATCAATTTCATCGATCCGCCCCCTGATTCATGAATCCCTCTTCAACCTCACTGAGTACGAGTTTCAAATCCAGGTGCTGAGGGATGATATTCTGATTCCACTGAAGGACATCCCCGATACCTACTATCTGGGCCCGATGGGTGATCCGATCCCCAAAGACTTCATCATTCAAGAAACCAACCAGTTTCCATTCTGAAGCTCCATGATGGGCGCGTCTTCTTGGGCCAAATCTTTCAGAAACTGGCAAAGTGTACCTGCTGGGTGGAGGAACTGGTTTCGCCGCGTCGCGGTGAAGAAGCACGCGGACTGGGAGATGCACCATCTGAGCCAATGCCTTGACCTATCATTATCAGAGATGGCAAGGAATGAGCCGCTCCTGATTGCTACCAGCCATTTTTGGTCCAACTCCTTGAATGCTTTTGTATTCAGAGATGGTCCGAAAACCATTACCCTGGGTGATATTCATATGCTCACCGGGCTTCAGATTACTGGATCATACGACTTCTGAGATCTCTACTCCAGCGGCAAGAAGGACCCATACTTCCCGAAACTGGACATATACAAAGGGTGGAGTGGCTATATTCAACACCACCAGAAAAACTCCTCTTCTGGCAATGAGAAAGAACACGTCGCATTATTGACCATGTGGCTTGAGAGGTTCGTGTTCTATGGTGCCACTGCCGGGCCAGCATATCCTTATCGGGTGTTAGCAGAGAAACTGGCTCAAGGGCACTCCATCCCCCCGGGCAAACTCTTGTTGGGGTGCAGCATACAGGCTTATGAGCCGGGTATTCAGTTCTTTGATTATAGGTGAAGAAGTGCAATGCATAACAGGCCCTTGGTGGCTAGTACAGTTATGGCTCAACCTATATCTGCATAAGCTGGGAAGAAGACAACTCCAAGGCCTCAACTTTCCATCCACTGAGTATTCAGAGGAGGAGGACCCAAAAACCAGAGGCTGTCAAAGTTTTGGTGAAGCTGCCTCTGCCATAGCCATCCCAACTTCAAAGGGCAACATGCTGAAAACATTATATAGGGGCTTAGGACCAAATGTTACTACCTGGTTCCCCTACGAGGATGAAGATGAATTTCCAGTGCCCTCCAGCTTCAAATTCAACAACGGGTGCTCTGATGATGAGGCTATCAGCATCTTGAATGCAATCATAAAACCCTGTGCCTTACCAGTAGACTTCAAGCACCTCCGGAGCGCAAGCGGCAAGGCAACTAGCTATCCTTCTTACGAATTCTATCACCCAAACATAGCAGCAAGACAGCTAGGTTTCGGCCAATTTCCCCCTCGGCTCCCTTTTTTGAACACCTTGAAACCCAGGGAGAATATTACAGAGCACCTTCAGGCCGGCAGAATTTTTCAACTCGGAGCAAACCTGCCCACATTCTCGCCGAAGCCATGGAATCAAATCTGCGTCGCTCACCAGAGTTTTGACGATTGGTGGCAGCAATGGCATGCTCACTTGTTCTACCAAACTGTCCACGACAAATGCAGAGCCCTAGACCCAAACTTCTAATCTCCCCAAGCAGTAAGTGTTTTCAGCCGATTCCAATAAAAACAGCTTTATTAAAAAATGTTACTTAACAGATATTTCTCGCAGGACTCATCATCCAATCCACCAGAGCGAGTGGAATATTATCCTCCTTGTCCAACAGCGAGGCTAGGCTCCCGAGCACCGACGCTGAGACAACTAATGCTAGGCCCTGCTGTACTGACCTCCCCTTCTGCTTCAAAACGGTCAGCTGCATCTCAGCTTCAAAAGCAAGCTCCCAAGAAACGCCGTTCGATAAGAAAAGTTCAGGTACCCAGTAGCATCTTCCTTTACTGCAGTACGCTCCGACTCTTAAATCGGCTTTCTATCAGGTGAATCCTCAACCAACTCAAGATACCTTGGGAGAGAAACAGGCCGAAGAACCACCAGAATCTACCGGCCATGAGGAGTCAGCTGCTCAAGAAGAAGGGATCCAGGAAGAAGGAGCAAAAACTCAGGTACTACTCATTGGGCTTTTCTTTCCTCGACACAAATGTCCTGATTAACCAAATCTTCTTTTCAAAAATTCAGCCGAACAGCCCTTCCGACGAAGTCTGGGCGAACCTTGAAGAAGAGGAGTTGCCCTCTGAGAGGAATCCAGGTAACTCCTATTCGGCTGTTAGCAATTATCTTTGCTTCCATACTACTCTTACTCCTGGTTTGCAGAAACCCAACTACCCGAGGCAGTGACAACCGAGGATCCGCATGCCGCAAAAGACACAACTTCCTTAGTCGAACAAACAGCATCGGCATCAACCCTACAACCTTCAGGCCTCATTCAGGTATCCCATCTCTGCCAGTAAACAATTAATTTATATTGTACCTTTTCTGATGAGAGAATGTATGTACTGTAGGCACCGAAGCCTTCGTCTCCTGGCTATTCATTCGACATAGAAGAGTTCTGTGATAGAGACGAACTGGCCTCCTCCTCCGAGAGACTTTCAGAGCCAGATTTCAACAATCGGCTAAGTGCACTGCTACACCATCTAGAGGGTGATCTAGTTGCTCTGGCCTCGAATCCTGGACTTATTGATCAAATAATGGAACTTGTCCAGTAGCAACCCAATCTGTCAGCCTTGAAATCCCTGCAAAGACTTGATGATCTTAAAGTTATAGCATCAGGGATTATTAATGCTCACAAGAACCTGGCAGAGCTTGAACAGCTGAGGAGCAACAAATCGATCAACAGACAAGAGGCCACCAGATTAGCCGATCGAGCCAGGCTGCTCAAATCTTCCATCAGCACGGCCGAAACAGAGCTGGAGACATTGAAAACAAGACGAGACCAGCTGAGAAAAGAATTGGAAGCAGTTGAGTCGGCTATCAGTGAGCGTGAAATCACCATCTCCACCAGCACGATCGAGCTCTCCCAGAAAAAGAAGAAAATCAGCAGCTTGGTCGTTGCAGGCAGGAAGACATGCCAACGCCTAAACCTGTTGCAGTTCACTGAAAACCGAGATCAACAATTGCTGCAGGCTGGCCACGCACTCCGTGCCGAATTAGTAGAACTGATTCGATCCTTATTAATTTTGTAACATGATGAGTGTACTGCTTGGCATGTTTTTTTATTTGTAACTCTGTCTTCGTGCTGATTCACCCCGAACTTGACAATTTAGCCTGATCTGCCTTTGATTTTACACCTTAATACTGGCTTTGTCTTGTTTCGAACTGGCTTTATTCAGCCTGATATATTTCTGCATGCGAATCGGCTTTCGGGCCTGCTTCGTACCTTCGAATCAATTACTCAGCCTGACCCGTTCTGCATACGAATCGGCTTTCGGGCGTGCCTCTTAGCATCGGTTTTGTAGCATCGGCTTTGTTCTGCTTTCCCTTAGAATTGATCCCTTCAGCCAGATTCACTATGAATTGGCTTGTGGGTACTCATAATAGGATCGGCTAAACAGCCTGATCCAAAAAAGCCGATCGGCATGCGACCATTGATGGCGGCGCTTCGTCTCCCCGATTTGGCAACTGTTCCGGATTCAAGAAATGCGGATTAACTGCAACCTAAAATCTGCCGTGCCGTCTCATTTCCTAAAGAAACCGCCTCGGTGCCCATGTTGTCCTATAAATAGTTGGCAGGCTTGAGGCAATATCACACGCCATCGTATCCGTCTCGACGACCAACTCTCCCGGTCGCCTCCTTGTATCCACTTCGCTTCCGCTCCCTCAATCCTTGTTCATGACCATGGCCAGCGATGGAGACCGTGGGAAGCGTCCGGCGTCTGAGCCCGCCGACGACGATGAGATGGAACGGAGCATCCACCGCATCTGGGCCTGCGTCGCCCGAATCGAGCAGACATTAGGGTAAGTTCAACCGTCAGCCTACCATCTCCTCACTGTTTCTATCTGATTTGATCCGTTTCTGCAGTCACCAGCCATCTTTCGTCAGCGGCATTGCTGGCTCCTTAGCCGGCTTGAACACCCCTGCCCCCGGCGCTGATCCTCATCGGGCAGCCCTGGCGGATGGTGACGCCGTTCCTGCAACTGGGACGGCCGCCCCGGAAACCCCCACCGCTGGTGACGCCGCACCTCCCTCTGCTCCTGTAAGGGCTCCAATCAGGCGTATGATGCAAGTCAGCGGACGGGGAGTCCATAGCAGATATCTTATTCTCCCTTTTCGTCGATCTTTAAATCTGGCTAAGTCTGGGTGCCTGATCTGATGGTCCCTTTCAGCCAACGTCCCCCGCTCCATCTTCCTTCCGGCGCACCGATCGGCGCTAGTTCTTCGGTGTGTCGCACGGCACCACAACCGAACCTCCCTCACGCTCCGGTTCGCAGCACCACCTCCGGAGCGGAATCGAACTCGGGGTCATCTTCGAGTTCTCGTGACTCCTACACCGCCGCCGACGGCCGCCACTTCCATCATGAGATGGTACGGTACCGCAATCTCTAGTCCGAGGCCACCAAAGAAGCCGGTCGGCTGGATAAGGAGAACGATTTGGCGGAGGCGCGGGCCAACCTCGCGAAGTCACAGGCCGCCGTGGCAGGTAATCTCTCGCTTTGTCCAACTGTGTGCACGACGCGTTTCCAACACTGACCTTCCTTGCTTATGCAGCCCTGACGGCGCAGCTGCACGAACTGCGCGTGGCTACGGCGAGCGTCATCGACGTCCTCCGCGCGCGGGGGCAAACGCAAGTGGAACAGCTTGCGGACGTGCACCACCGCGCCCGCCAGGTGGCGATGAGCGGCGTCCGTCACGGTGCCGTGGGAGCTCTGGCCACCGCCCAGATCAACTCCGACATCGTGTTGGAGAACGTCGAGCCGGGGATCCGGGCAGGCCAAGACATGGAGGAGTTCGGCACGTTGATGGCCGCTTTCGCCCCTCATGCCGACGGTCTCTCCGTGTCCGTCGACGCCGAGGACGTGATCCGGGACGGCGTCAATAATCCAAACTAGATTGTATTAGGCATTCTGATATATATGATACTTCTGAACTCGTTATGCCCGAAACAATCCAATTTGCAAGACTGTATATTTTGCTTTTATTATTTTTTTGTGCTAAAGGCGATGCTTATCGCATCAGCTGTTACACCCCATCGAGGGTATTTCATTTTTGTGCTAAGGGCGACTCGTTACTACGATATCGGCCATTTTTGTCCTGAAGGCGACCCACTTGCACGGCATCGGCTGTTAGAGTCAGATTCACATGAATCGGCTATTATCCCCCAACCGGGATGCTAGGGTAGTATTTCTTCAGATGCTTCCCGTTGATGGCTCTGGCGAGTCTCTGTCCTTCCAAGTCTTCAAGGATGTAAGCATTACCCGGGGCGCATTCCAGCACCCGATACGGGCCTTCCCAGTTTGGCGACCATTTACCGAATCGGCTATCTTTTGTACCAATAGGCAGAATGACTTTCTATACTAGCTCTGATTCGGTGAAGCTCTTGCTTCTTACCTTAGTGTTGTAATACTTGGCCACCTGTACCTTGTTCTTTTCAATGTATTCCAAAGCCCTAAACCGATGACAATGTAAATCTTCTAAACTGTCCATCATAATGTCTTTGTATTCACCGGCTGTAAGCTTGTTTTGCAACGTGACGCGCCGTGTAACACCCCAGGTGTTAGTCACGAGCTAACCAGCGAGTGTGGACCTAACCAAGTTATTTCAATCAATGATCCTAATCACTATTTCATATTCATCTCCATCTACCTTGATCATTGGAGAAGTTGCGTGAAGATTTAAATTGGATAGTCACATGAGATGATAAGCCCTCTGCTTGATTGGATTGCAGGACTACGTGAACATGAGCATGCAAAGCCAACCAAACCTTGCAACCTTGACCAAACAACCCTATTTGAACTCTACAACAAAAGTCATGAAGGACTCATGTGGAGCAAATGCCAAGAAAATACCTTTATTGGCCTAAACATCTACTTTGAGCTCCCTAATTACATTAGTTTGACCAAAGTGGAAATATTATTTTGGAGTAAGATATGAAGTTTGACCCAAAATAAAAGTTACAGATATTTTGGAGTAGAACAAATGTTATTTATGGACCAAGTCATGATTCAACCTCTAAGTGCCCCAAACAGTGGATACAATATAGAGGAAAAGCTGATTCCAGAGTTTGAATTAATTCTAAGTCTGAAAATGGTGTTGATTTCATGGCTTTCTCGTGTTCTCCAAATTTTGTTAAGTAACTTGAGTTGGACCCAAAAGACAAATTGTTGCACACTTCTTGGAGCGCAACATATCAAAATTTGGGACCAATCCGAGACAGTTTAACAAGGTTTGCTACTCGATCTTCGATCGTAATTAAGTCACTGACAGCAACAAATTAGGGATTAATTATCTCCCTAACCAGCGAGCAAATGGCTGAGCAGCCTTAATAAAAGTCGTAGAGTGTTCAGGGATGAGAAAACTTCATAATTGGTCCTTTGCCTAATTCGGCCCAGAACCAGCCCAAACCGGCGCTCCAAACCCGCACCAACACGACCTGCCAGCTGCTTGATAAAATGCCACAATGGGTGGACGTGTCGTCCATGCATCCAGAGCAGCAGCTCCATGGCTGCCACCTCGCCCTCTCTCTCTGTCCTCACCTCAGCCCGAGAAAAGCGACGCTAGAGCTCCTCCACTCGTCTCTCTCACTCTCCCATTCACTCTTCCACCCCTCTCGCCCTCTCCCTCGCTCCCTGCCGAGCGCGAGCAGAGACCTCGGCCGCCATTGCCGGCAAGCTGAAGCTCGGCCGTGGCCGCGCATAGTGGAGCCGCTGCGCTGCCGTCACCCTCCATCCTCCTCCAGCGTCTCTGCGTTCTCGCTGATGAAAGCGGTGGCCGGCGTATCGCTCCTCGCCGGGGCAGCCACCGTCGTCGGAGCAGCCCGCCATGGCGCCGTGCTGTTCTACTGCTGCCGCGGCTACGCTGCTGCTGCTGGCGCTGTGCTGCTGGTACGCGGCTGGAGCTGGTGCAGTGCTGCTGCGCTGCTCCTGCGTTGCCTAGCCGCCGAGATGCCGAAGCCGGCCGAGCCAGGCTCCTCCTCCCCCGACGGGCTCCCTCTCTCTTTTCTTTGTTTCGAACGTAGGGAAGAAGAAGAAGGCAGCCAGCTCTCTTTTGTGCCTATGACGCGTGGGTCCCGCGGGTTCAAATGTGCAGCAAATTTGTAGATCTTGCAATTTCTTCTAAAATTCATATCTGGAGTTTGGGTGCTCCTAAAATTGTGAAACTTATTTTGTTAGAATCGTGGTGAAGTGCTCTGCATGTTAGATCCATAAAATATGCTATGTTATTTACATTTATGTGCTGTAGAAATTAATTAGAAAAAGTGGTTTAGAAAATGGATTAACTTGCTTTTGGCTATATCTCGAGTAATAGAAGTCCAACATGTGTGATTCCAATTTTGTTAGGCTTCTAATGACATGCACTAGCTCATAAAAATATAAAACATATATGTTGTTTACTGTTTTCAAGGTGTTTCACATTAATCTTCTTAAATAGGAAATAAATGGTCGAATTGCTTGTTATTTTTGTATCTGAAGTTATATTTTTCCAAATGGCATGAAAATTTATTTTTAGACTCTTGGTATGTTTTGTGATGTCTGGTTACATTTTTGGGATTTATGGCACAAGTATGGCTGAGTTTTTGATTTATCTTGTTTTATGCCTATTAAGTAGATTTAAATGCTTTATAAATAATATATTGGTGTAAAAATGAAAAATGGTGCTCCACTACCTTTGTATAAGGTTGTGCTAACCTGAGAAAACATAATATGGCCATGTTGTTGCAGAAAGTATTGAGTTTCACATTTATCTTACTCTCCAATGCTTCATTGCATTATAAACTTGTTTATTTTGTATTAATTAATGTATAATACCTGAGCATGTAAGATTTGAACCTTGGTCATGTTTTGTAATTAACTATCTCTCATAAAAATATCAACTCCATTTGAGATGTTTACCATATAACTTAAACAATTAAATAATAGACTTTTATGTGATATTTGGTGAAAGATTGGAGGTAATTAGACACATGCATGTTGTTTATGACTTCTTGCCTATGTCTTAATCTGATATGAGTGTTATTGATCATGCTATGATGGTTGGAGCTATGTCCATGGCTCATAAGTATAGGTATGCTTTGATAGAAATCAAATTAATGTTGTTTTGCTTATATGCTGAAAATGGCTGCAGGAGCAGCACCTGTTGTTGTGATGTTTTACACATAAAAATGATGTTGCATGTAAATATGTTCTATACAAAAGTTGTAGCTAACTTCATTTACTTGCTTGTCCTATAATTTCATGATTGTAGACCTGATAGTTTTAGAGTTATAGAATTTAGAAGTCCTACTGTTAGGTTTTGCCTAATTTCGGTGTAGACCTGAATGTTTGCTTTGTTTGACCAATTTATGCTTTGAATCACCTCTTGGTGATAATAAAGAAGTTGTAGTAGATTTCATTGGCTTTCCAAATTGTCTGGAATCATCCCTTTTGATGGTCTAGATCCGTAGTTATGATTGTTTGAGTTGGGAGGACAGAATCTGTCCAAGTCTGGACAGAGCTGTCTTCTTTGTGTTGTTTGACCTTTATATGCATTGAATCATCTTAAGATGATAATAGCAAAGTTGTAGAAAATTTCAATAGATTTTCAGAAAGGCTTAGATCACTCTGGTTGGATGTGTATAGCTTGAGTTATGGTTAAATCTTGTGCTTACTGTCCTGCTGCCCATAAACTGCTTGTTTGGGATTATGATTGCTTTGATTTTGCTTTGCTTGGTGTGATTGTTAGCTTATGGTTCAGTGACTGTAGATTAACATGCCTTGTATTACTTTCTCTTATTTATACATGTGTATTGTGCATCTCATTTAGGTACGATAGATGATGAACACGTGGAGTGAAGGACATGATGATGGAACTAACCACAAGACGGTGTGGTGGACTAATCACGAAGGTGGAAGGACTAATCGAGTGCTTGGATGGGAAATGCTCGTCGAACAAGTGTCATCTAACAAACACTAACTTAGTGCTGAACCCCAGGCAAGCCCCGGAGCATCCCTAAGCCTCCACCTATCTCTTTTTATAAATGCACCGGTCTTTATTAAATCGTATGTTTGTGCATTTAAGTATAGGAGTTGGTTTGAAACCGTTGCTGCATATCTACCTTGTCTACTATATATGTAAACCTGATACTATTACTAGACAGGTGACCGATCTTATGCTTAGCCTTGCTTAGACCGGTAGAAGTCGGGTGATTTCCTGTCATCCGCGAGAAAGTCGGGTGATTTCCTGTCATCCGCGAGTGTAGGTGGTGACTGACGAGATCCACATGGTTGGCTATATGTGTCACCATGCCACAATGAAATAATGAGAGAATCAAGGCTAGGTAGCGGGGAGCTGCATGACATGGGTCATGTTGACTTCGGTGCTGCTTGCGGCCGACTAGGACTGAGGCCACCAGACATCAGTTGAGATTGAAAGACGTCGTCACATAGCTGGCCGGATAAGTCGTTCCGACCGCGAAGCCGAGTATTTCTTTCTGAGCCGGGAATTGGGTGTGATAAGGCAGACATATTCTGGAGGTAGGAAGGATGTGCGGAGACACCATCTTACCAAGGGCAGGTCAGGGACGTGATGCATCCTGGAAGTGGGTTTGTCTCTGAGAATATGGGCCCCTCCAAGCCCGCGATACATTATGACTCAGAAAGATTTAACGGTGACCCAAGAAGCCAGTGACTCGGCTGACAGGGTTTGTGATTGGCATATTTGCCAGCTGGTACAATCGATTCGAATCGCCATTTCTCCTGGTTAGTGAGAAACTGAACTGATCTTCTGGTGAGGTAGAGGTTAACAACTTGAACATGATTAATGGTGAGATGAGGTTGATATCTGTGGATATCAGAAATCATATGGTTTATTGATTGGTATAATATCAAGTGATTGCTTAGTATAGCTGCAAACCTTAGCTATAATAGCTGAACTGAAATCGAAGCTGAACAATATCTAAAATTGATAAGTTGAGGGATTATTGTAGTAATGCTTTTTCTGCGAAAATGATGCTATCTCCTGAACTCCACCAAATAAGCCTTGCATATCCTTGAGAGTCTTTTTATTTACTTCCTGTCGGGTAAGTCTAGCTGAGTACAATTGAGTACTCAGGGTTTTATTCCCAATGTTGCAGGAGGAATGTTTTGTTGACTAAAAGAATTACTTCTATCCTTCGGAAGAGGAGGACTAGACCTTGGGCAAGGTCATGTTATCTATCTTACCTTTGTTGCTGTGACTGGTCGACACTTGGCACTGTATTATGAACTTAAGTATGTGTAAATCTATTTCGTTTCCGCTATTGAACTTTTATGTAAAAGTTTATCTTATACTCTGATGTATTTGAAATATGTGCGAATCTATGTATCATGTGTATGTGTACTGCTGAGTTTGTGCGATCCTTGGGGTATGTACTGTGTAAAAGTTTGAAATCCTTCGAGATTTCACGGACTACCGGGTTTATATTGGCTCAAGTGTGGCTTGATAGCTGAGAAAACAGCTGTCGCTGTACTTGTGCTCGTATAAATTGGTCGGTTCTGTTACAGTTGGTACCAGAGCAAAAATTCAGCATGTACCGTCACATGAGTATTTAAAAATAAAAAGTTGAGTTTGCAAAACTAATTACCAACTTATAGCTATATATAGGTGTTTTAAACAAATGGTTTGAACAAACTAAGTGTGCCAAGGACCAAGTCTTATAGCCCATATTAGGATTATTAGGTGGCTTATTTAAGTACTAATTTGGGGAAATTGCATCATGTTTCTATTTGCGGTTCATTTGGTTTTATCGTGCGGATAATTATGAACTGTCGGTTTCTTATTGCTTCTTATGGGCCAATGTGCCACGTCGAATGAGGTAAGGTGAGATGTGAGTGTACGATCGAGCAACCGTCGATCTATGGTGAGTGTTTATGGTTACTAAAGTGGGTACAGGTGATTCATATGTGTACTTATGGAAGTATGATGGAGTAATTACTTTCTTGGGGTCGCAAGTGCTCATGGGAGCATTTTCGGCAAAAAGTGCTTCTTATTGCCATGCATACATGTGGGGTTGGGCTGAAATGAATCTTCTACAGGTACGCTAACCTCGAATGCGTATATGGTAGTTAACGACTAGCTATATACCGAGAGAGTACGCAGGTTATGCCACCAACTTAGAACGTATTTGCCATGTTATATAGGCAACTAAGTGAAAACGAATAGGACGAGCATGCATCATGATTGTTGCATCATGTGATTGTTGCTTGTTGCATAAGTATGCTTCTTCTCACCCTTGTTCTACGTTGTCTGAATAACCTTATTAAGTTTACAACTTGTGTTGCCTCTCTTCCTTGCTTGTTTTGAAATCATAAGAGTTGCTAAACCTTTAAGTAGCCTCTATAAGTATTTCTCAACCATAAATCTTGTTAGAAGCTAAACCAATTCTGCCTGTAGGCTTTTCATTTGGCACAATAGACCCACCTGAGTTTTCTCTTAATGCTAGCCTATGGTTGTCATATGTTCTTGTTCAAGATTTATGAAACCATGCCTGCATTTTCTTTCATCTGAAGCCTTATCCAAATCCTATCTGGAGTGTCTCCTCTACTCTTTCTAGATACCATGATAATTGCTTGATCTTTCTTAAATTAGATTTTGTAATCTTTTCTTTGGAAATCAGGTTATGCCCAATCAATCACATCTACAGATGATTTTATCCAATCTGTTCCTTGTTTCTAGCAGTCATCTCCACATCAAGAGAATGTTCAGATTTCAGTCAACAAAGCTTGCCTACATCATGTTCATTGGAGTCTTTGCCCAAATCCTTGATTTGAACCTCTTCTCAGCTTACCCAGAAGTTTCCTTGTAATCTTTTCATTATGGATCATGTTATGGTTTTATCAATTCAATCTCACAAATCATGCATTGAATCTGTCCCATGATCAAGTTGTTTTCCAAATCTCTCTAAAGGCCTAGCAATGTTGATCATTAAGAGTCTCCTAGTACTAATTAATGGTACACAAGCTCACGCCATTGGATGGTTTGAAGGTTTCTTGATAGATGCGAGATGCATGTGGAATTATAGAATCTCATGTTAGTTATTCTTGGTAGTTAACCTATAATTCTCTTATGCCATGTTTCTATCTAGACCCTCTCCTTGTTACTCACTTGAAGAAAACCATCTTGTGTGAGTTAAATCTCTCCTTCCCCATTTTTCTTGTATTCTTTCTGTATGAATCATGATGTTTGTCAACTCAACCTATGATTGTTGTATATAGTTGGTTCATGAGACATCTGGTTGTCTATGGTTATCTTCTTCTCAAGATGCCTGTCAATCTTTGTCTCATGATTTTCCCTCCTTCTATCTAATCTCTTGTAAATCATGGGTCGGGTAATCTCCATACTAGACACATGGAAACCGCGTGGGACTGAAGCAAAGCCTCATGTACTGCTATTTTGGCAACTAATCTGTCTTCTAACTCATGTTTTCATTGCCAAATCATGCTCTTGTTAGCTATTAACCCTATAATTGATTGTAGTAGCTTACCTTCCCTCCGCGAAATGTCATCCTTGCACAAATCTATCCTTGCACGCATGATTTTCTCATTGGTTGTATGTTCATTTATGTTGTTATGATCCGTGATCGATGATACTGCGACGAAACTGAGGACATCCTGTGGATCGCAACCACTAGGCTGTGTTGCTCGGCATGTGCGAATATCGAGGTCTCTGGTCATGATACATTGCAGAACTACACCGATGCGTAATATCTCGTATCTCCCAATCTATCCATGTTTCTTAAGATTTCTCGTTGGTCATGTTTGATAGTGGTGTTATGATTATTGACTGATGGTGCCATGATGAAACCGACAACCTCTTTGTGGGGACGCCCAATAAAGTAGTGCTTCTCGTCACACGTTGGTATCACGGCCTCTAATCGTAATCCATTATGAAGTAATACCAATGTGTTGTCTTCCATGGATTTTCCTAAATCTATCTTTGAAGGTGTCTCCAATTCAAATTGATCTATCCCTATGTTTCTTGATCTATCTTGCAAAGTCTTTACCGACTCGATCCTTCAATGTTCTATCAAAAGGTACAGATGTTTGACAAGTATATAACTTCCTTCAGATGTCACAAAGAGAATGATCTTTGAAGAGCAAGTCACTGACATCAACATTGACATACTACAAGATGCTGTAAACAAAGAATCTGACATGATCTACTAGGGCATATCAACCAGCACCTGCCATTATTGTGGGATCAAAAGAGCACACGAACTTTAAAGTTATCTGCAAAGTATCAGTCAGGCAATAGTTAGCAGGATGTGATATGTTTTCTGATAGGTTATTTGCAAGTCCACTAGCTTCTATCCAAGTTCAATACCTATTTGCATGAAGATCATACAGTCAAAATAAATCTTCTCATGTGTTGCTTCATGTCTACTGACCGTGATGGTGACCTTGTGCATGTATATCATCTGCAACCATTTGCTACAGAAGCTGAAGAGGTAGAGCCTTTTTAGGGACAACTAACTAGTTACCCCAGTGTGAAGAATAGTCTGCAGGTAAGCAATGAAGTATATTTGGTTCTTGTATCAAGAAGGAACAAGACCGGCCGTTATTAGTTTCTGCTCGATGAGATAATTGCCTCTGCTGATGAAATGCAGAAGTTTGTTCATTCGCTCTCTCATGTGAGCAATGTATTGCCCAATTGGATTAGTCTGTTTGACATAAAGAAATAGATGCATGAAATAGCCAAATAGATCACTATCAAGAAGTGTTGTTTCATGCTAACAAGTGTGTTCCGGGGGTATAAAGAAGTGTTTGACCATGTTTTTGAAGACCATGTCTCATAGAACCATGCTATGCAAGAAACCCCTAAGCCAAATGGTACTATTTGTGGCACCCTTACCTCCAAGGCCTTGCTATAATGAAGCCAATTCCATCTTTGTCAATCACTCAGATAGTGCAAACTATGGTTTCAGCCTAGTGAAGAGCTACAAAAGACACCCCAACAGATGAAGTCAATACCATAGTACATCTTGGTGCAATCAGGCGCCCTGTTTGATACTCTATGGTATGGACAACAAAAAGGACATTAAAAAAATCAGTTCCTTATTCTTGATCGGTCAAGGTGTTCTACCACTCAACTCCTGAGAGTGTGAAGTGAAGACAAGTTGAATTATGTCAAACAACATATTTCAGATTTCTATTTGGAAACCCTCTGATCTCGGATTGCTGATGCAAAAATAAGAAGGTTTACCCAATGTCAAAAGTAGTTCAACAAGTTGGTTTTGTTAATTCATGGTTGTATCATGAAGAAAGTTGTACTCAAGTTGTTGGTAGAGGATTGCTTCTCAAAACTTTGTGAGTAAACACTCTACACAACCAACCTCATTAAACCTGCCAATCCGCTTCAATCTTGTTTATTCTCGGCTGCAAATGAGAATACATAAGTTTGGGATTGCTCATCAGTTTTCCTCATGTACAAAAAGGTTTTTGATTCTATGCAGGAATTTGTGATCTGTCTCATCAACCTGCACAATTCATGTCTGTCTAGACTAACCATCGTGCAAATGTGTATGCCAAGTTGCATATTGCACAAACTTTTGCTACTGCATGGTGCACCCCAAACCATTGTCTCGGATCATGAACTATAGTTTTCAGCTCATTTTGGAAGCATTTACAAGAATCACCTTACTCGAGTAAATGCCTGCCAGAATCTTGTGCCTTGGAAGAGAATGGAGTGTAACCATATGCGTCTGTATGCCTACACTTGTCACTTGATGTCCTCTGTGCCTTTTATCACGGAGTGACAGAAAACTTTGTGTACATAATGAAACTAATCCAGAGTTCGTCCTATCTTCAGCATAGCATACCTCAGGCCAATCAGGAAGAATTGATCAAATCTTGAAATACATATTGAGAGCATATGTGTTTTGTTTTCAAGGATCTTGTTAGAAATGGCGACTGCTATCATTGTTTTTCTTACAACAACAGTTATAAAGAGGTTACCTCAGGCTCTACCCAAACGACTATTGCTACATAGACACGAGGGTTCCCTTATTGATGGACATCAAAAGCACTGAGCCGACAGAGTCAGCTATCGCATTCATCGTTCACTCAACAAACTCAAATAATACAGTGTTGCCATCAGAAAGAGAACTGTACACATGGAACATTATGTAGCTTTCCATCAGTCTGCATCTCAGTAAATTGAGTCTACAACCAACAGAAACCTTGCATGTTGTCAATCAATTTTCTCAGCTTCAGTAACTATCTGCCTCGTCCATGATCTCATCCCATATGAAAATAGTGGTGTATGCTATATCCACTAGAGAATAAGATGTTTTGAAAACTACTCTTTGACGCTCCAATTCACACCCTGCATGCTAAAAGTGCTAATTGGGATGAGTTGTCTTGAAATCCTCCCAAATTAATTGGCAGTATTATCTTGGATTCATCCCAAAGTAACAATGCTTCATAGAAGTCAATGAAGAAAATTCTTCAACCAAGAGTTAACTTCTAAGAATTCTTGAATGATTGGAAAGTTGTCCTATCCATAATGATCCCTCTTGCATTTGCATCCAAGTAAATGGGAGTACATGATCTCTCGGACTAACAACTGAACCAACCTTTATCGTCCGCACTTTATTGTGAGCCATGAGGTGATCACTCCTGCCTACCAGTGTTATGGAATTTTTACGTAGCCTTAGCCTATACTAGCACCACCTTGAATGGGTTACATTCTTTTCTGCCCTTGAAAGCTCTTACGTTCCGAATCTCGGGACGAGATTCTTTTAAGGGGGGAAGGCTGTAACACCCCAGGTGTTAGTCACGAGCTAACCAGCGAGTGTGGACCTAACCAAGTTATTTCAATCAATGATCCTAATCACTATTTCATATTCATCTCCATCCACCTTGATCATTGGAGAAGTTGCATGAAGATTTAAATTGGATAGTCACATGAGATGATAAGCCCTCTGCTTGATTGGATTGCAGGACTACGTGAACATGAGCATGCAAAGCCAACCAAACCTTGCAACCTTGACCAAACAACCCTATTTGAACTCTACAACAAAAGTCATGAAGGACTCATGTGGAGCAAATGCTAAGAAAATACCTTTATTGGCCTAAACATCTACTTTGAGCTCTCTAACTACATTAGTTTGACCAAAGTAGAAATATTAATTTGGAGTAAGATATGAAGTTTGACCCAAAATAAAAGTTATAGATATTTTGGAGTAGAACAAATGTTATTTATGGACCAATCATGATTCAACCTCTAAGTGCCTCAAACAGTGGATACAATATAGAGGAAAAGCTGATTCCAGAGTTTGAATTAATTCTAAGTCTGAAAATGGTGTTGATTTCATGGCCTTCTCGTGTTCTCCAAATTTCGTTAAGTAACTTGAGTTGGACCCAAAAGACAAATTGTTGCACACTTCTTGGAGCGCAACATATCAAAATTTGGGACCAATCCGAGACAGTTTAACAAGGTTTGCTACTCGATCTTCGATCGTAATTAAGCCATTGACAGCAACAAATTAGGGATTAATTATCTCCCTAACCAGCGAGCAAATGGCTGAGCAGCCTTAATGAAAGTCGTAGAGTGTTCAGAGATGAGAAAACTTCATAATTGGTCCTTTGCCTAATTTGGTCCAGAAGCTGCCCAAACCGGCGCTCCAAACCCGCACCAACACGACCTGCCAGCTGCTTGATAAAATGCCACAATGGGTGGACGTGTCGTCCATGCATCCAGAGCAGCAGCTCCATGGCTGCCACCTCGCCCTCTCTCTCTGTCCTCGCCTCAGCCCGAGAAAAGCGACGCCAGAGCTCCTCCACTCGTCTCTCTCACTCTCCCATTCACTCTTCCACCTCTCTCGCCCTCTCCCTCGCTCCCTGCCGAGCGCGAGCAGAGAGCTCGCCCGCCATTGCCGGCAAGCTGAAGCTCGGCCGTGGCCGCGCGTAGTGGAGCCGCTGCGCTGCCGTCACCCTCCATCCTCCTCCAGCGTCTCTGCGTTCTCGCCGATGAAAGCGGTGCCCGGCGTGTCGCTCCTCGCCGGGGCAGCCACCGTCGTCGGAGCAGCCCGCCATGGCGCCGTGCTGTTCTACTGCTGCCGCGGCTACGCTGCTGCTGCTGGCGCTGTGCTGCTGGTACGCGGCTGGAGCTGGTGCAGTGCTGCTGCGCTGCTCCTGCGTTGCCTAGCCGCTGAGATGCCAAAGCCGGCCGAGCCAGGCTCCTCCTCCCCCGACGGGCTCCCTCTCTCTTTTCTTTGTTTCGAATGCAGGGAAGAAAGAAGGCAGCCAGCTCTCTTTTGTGCCTATGACGCGTGGGTCCCGCGGGTTCAAATGTGCAGCAAATTTGTAGATCTTGTAATTTCTTCTAAAATTCATATCTGGAGTTTTGGTGCTCCTAAAATTGTGAAACTTGTTTTGTTAGATTCGTGGTGAAGTGCTCTGCATGTTAGATCCATAAAATATGCTATGTTATTTACATTTATGTGCTGTAGAAATTAACTAGAAAAAGTGGTTTAGGAAATGGATTAACTTGCTTTTGGCTATATCTCGAGTAATAGAAGTCCAACATGTGTGATTCCAATTTTGTTAGGCTTCTAATGACATACACTAGCTCATAAAAATATAAAACATATACGTTGTTTACTGTTTTCAAGGTGTTTTACATTAATCTTTTTAAATAGGAAATAAATGGTCGAATTGCTTGTTATTTTTGTATCTGAAGTTATATTTTTCCAAATGGCATGAAAATTTATTTGTAGACTCTTGGTATGTTGTGTGATGTCTGGTTAAATTTTTGGGATTTATGACACTAGTATGGATGAGTTGTTGATTTATCTTGTTTTATGCCTATTAAGTAGATTTAAATGCTTTATAAATAATATATTTGTGTAAAAATGGAAAATGGTGCTCCACTACCTTTGTATAAGGTTGTGCTAAGCTGAGAAAACATAATATGGCCATGTTGTTGCAGAAAGTATTGAGTTTCACATTTATCTTACTCTCCAATGCTTCATTGCATTATACACTTGTTTATTTTGTATTAATTAATGTATAATACCTGAGCATGTAAGATTTGAACCTTGGTCATGTTTTGTAATTAACTATCTTTCATAAAAATATCAACTCCATTTGAGATGTTTACCATATAACTTAAACAATTAAATAATAGACTTTTATGTGATATTTGGTGAAAGATTGGAGGTAATTAGACACATGCATGTTGTTTATGACTTCTTGCCATATCCTAATCTGATATGAGTGTTATTGATCATGCTATGATGGTTGGAGCTATGTCCATGGCTCATAAGTATAGGTATGCTTTGATAGAAATCAAATTAATGTTGTTTTGCTTATATGCTGAAAATGGCTGCAGGAGCAGCACCTGTTGTTGTGATGTTTTACACATGAAAATGATGTTGCATGTAAATATGTTCTATACAAAAGTTGTAGATAACTTCATTTACTTGCTTGTCCTAGAATTTCATGATTGTAGAGCTGATAGTTTTAGAGTTATAGAATTTAGAAGTCTGCTGTTAGGTTTTGCCTATTTTTAGTGTAGACCTGAATGTTTGCTTTGTTTGACCAATTTATGCTTTGAATCACCTCTTGGTGATAATAAAGAAGTTGTAGTAGATTTCATTGACTTTCCAAATTATCTGGAATCATCCCTTTTGATGGTCTTGATCCGTAGTTATGATTGTTTGAGTTGGGAGGACGGAATCTGTCCAAGTCTGGACAGAGCTGTCTTCTTTGTGTTTGACCTTTATATGCATTGAATCATCTTAAGATGATAATAGCAAAGTTGTAGAAAATTTCAATAGATTTCCAGAAAGGCTTATATCACTCTGGTTGGATGTGTATAGCTTGAGTTATGGTTAAATCTTGTGCTTACTGTCCTGCTGCCCATAAACTGCTTGTGTGGGATTATGATTGCTTTGATTTTGTTTTGCTTGGTGTGATTGTTAGCTTATGGTTCAGTGACTGTAGATTAACATGCCTTGTATTACTTTCTCTTATTTATACATGTGTATTGTGCATCTCATTTAGGTACGATAGATGATGAACACGTGGAGTGAAGAACATGATGATGGAACTAACCACAAGACGGTGTGGTGGACTAATCACGAAGGTGGAAGGACTAATCGAGTGCTTGGATGGGAAATGCTCGTCGAACAAGTGTCATCTAACAAACACTAACTTAGTGCTGAACCCCAGGCAAGCCCCGGAGCATCCCTAAGCCTCCACCTATCTCTTTTTATAAATGCACCGGTCTTTATTAAATCGTATGTTTGTGCATTTAAGTATAGGAGTTGGTTTGAAACCGTTGCTGCATATCTACCTTGTCTACTATATATGTGAACCTGATACTATTACTAGACAGGTGACCGATCTTATGCTTAGCCCTGCTTAGACCGGTAGAAGTCAGGTGATTTCCTGTCATCCGCGAGAAAGTCGGGTGATTTCCTGTCATCCGCGAGTGTAGGTGGTGACTGACAAGATCCACATGGTTGGCTATATGTGTCACCATGCCACAATGAAATAATGAGAGAATCAAGACTAGGTAGCGGGGAGCTGCATGACATGGGTCATGTTGACTTCGGTGCTGCTTGCGGCCGACTAGGACTGAGGCCACCAGACATCAGTTGAGATTAAAAGACGTCGTCACATAGCTGGCCGGATAAGTCATTCCGACCGCGAAGCCGAGTATTTCTTTCTGAGCCGGGAATTGGGTGTGATAAGGCAGACATATTCTGGAGGTAGGAAGGATGTGCGGAGACACCATCTTACCAAGGGTAGGTCAGGGACGTGATGCATCCTGGAAGTGGGTTTGTCTCTGAGAATATGGGCCCCTCCAAGCCCGCGATACATTATGACTCAGAAAGATTTAACGGTGACCCAAGAAGCCAGTGGCTCGGCTGACAGGGTTTGTGATTGGCATATTTGCCAGCTGGTACAATCGATTCGAATCGCCATCTCTCCTGGTTAGTGAGAAACTGAACTGATCTTCTGGTAAGGTAGAGGTTAACAACTTGAACATGATTAATGGTGAGATGAGGTTGATATCTGTGGATATCAGAAATCATATGGTTTATTGATTGGTATAATATCAAGTGATTGCTTAGTATAGCTGCAAACCTTAGCTATAATAGCTGAACTGAAATCGAAGCTGAACAATATCTAAAATTGATAAGTTGAGGGATTATTGTAGTAATGCTTTTTCTGCGAAAATGATGCTATCTCCTGAACTCCACCAAATAAGCCTTGCATATCCTTGAGAGTCTTTTTATTTACTTCCTGTCGGGTAAGTCTAGCTGAGTACAATTGAGTACTCAGGGTTTTATTCCCAATGTTGCAGGAGGAATGTTTCGTTGACTAAAAGAATTACTTCTATCCTTCGGAATAGGAGGACTAGACCTTGGGCAAGGTCATGTTATCTATCTTACCTTTGTTGCTGTGACTGGTCGACACTTGGCACTGTATTATGAACTTAAGTATGTGTAAATCTATTTCGTTTCCGCTATTGAACTTTTATGTAAAAGTTTATCTTGTACTCTGATGTATTTGAAATATGTGCGAATCTATGTATCATGTGTATGTGTACTGCTGAGTTTCTGCGATCCTTGGGGTATGTACTGTGTAAAAGTTTGAAATCCTTTGAGATTTCACGGACTATCAAGTTTATATTGGCTCAAGTGTGGCTTGATAGCTGGGAAAACAGCTATCGCTGTACTTGTGCTCATATAAATTGGTCGGTTCTGTTACACGCCGTGTCTCAGACTGAATCTCCCATGGCAAGACGGCAGCGTGTCCATAGACCAGCTCGTAAGGTGAAGCCTTGATCGATCCATACTGTGCCATGCGATATGCCCATAGCGCCTCACTCAGATGCAAATACCATTTTCTGGGGTTCTGCTCAATCTTTTTCTTGATGACCTTGATCAAAATTTTATTGGAGGCTTCTGCTTGTCCGTTGGCTTGGGCATAATACAGCAATGAATTATAAATCTTGATGCCCATGTCGTCGGCAAAGGTCATAAACTCCTCTGAAGTGAACATTGTCCCCTGATCGGTTGTGATCGTCTGAGGTATGCCAAACCTGTAAATAATGTGCTCCTTTACAAATTTGATCACGTCAGCTGAAGTGGTGTTCCTCAAAGGAATGGCTTCTACCCACTTGGTGAAGTAATCAGTCACCACCAGGATCCATTTGTGACCCTTGCTCGATGGTGGGTAGATTTGGACGATTAGATCGATACCTCATCCTCTAAACGGCCATGGCTTGATTATAGGATTCATAGCAGAGGCTGGAGATTTTTGTATATTTCCGAACTTTTGGCATTCTTGACACCCTTTATAATATTTGAAACAATCTTCTAGCATCGTAGGCCAATAGTAACCAGTCCTCCTGATGATCCACTTCATCTTGTGAGCTGATTGATGTGCACCGCAGACTCCATCGTGTACTTCGCTCATCAGCTTTACTGATTCCTCTGTCCCGAGGCATTTGAGCAGCACTCTTTCAACAGTCTTGTAATACAACTGACCATCCAGCAACACATACTTGGTGGCTTTGTACCTTAGCTTTCTGTTGACCCGTTGTAAAGGATTTGCTAGGTAACCTGCTATCTCGCCCCTCCAGTCATTAGCTGATTGCTCGCTGTTGCAAATCTCTTGCATCGGCCGATAACCCGACGCGTTCTGCGCCAGCCGATTAGCTTCCTGGTTCTGGGCCCTGGGGATGTGACATAGAGATACCGTCATGAACTTCTTGATGAGAGCTTGGCACTGATCATAGTAGCCTCTGAGTATCTCATCTTTACACTCATACAAGCCGAGCAATTGGTTGATGACTAGTTATGAATCGCCAAATACTTCAACTGCATCAGCTTTTGCTTCATGCAGAAGCTGAAAACCTTTCCACGCGGCTTCATATTCAGCCTGATTGTTTGTGACAATCGGCCTGATCTAGAAAGCATACTCAAAGCGCACACCCCGCGGTGAGATGAGCACTACTCCGGCGCCACCACCTTGCTTACACGAAGAGCCGTCAAAGAACATAGTCCATGGCGCTATATCCACTATATTAGCCGATCCTCCGTGATGCTGTGTGATGAAATCGGCTATCGCCTGGCCTTTGACTGCCTTAGCCGATTCGAACCTCAAGTCAAACTCCGAGAGCGCCAGGATCCATTTGCCGATCTGACCATTTAAAATAGGCATCGAAAGCATGTGCTTGATGACATCCTCCTTGGACACCACCACACACTCCGAGGCAAGCAGGTAGTGCCTCAATTTGGTGCATGAGTAGAATAGGCACAAGCACAACTTCTCAGTCGGTGTGTATCTTGTCTCAGGGTCAAGGAGCCGCCTGCTCAGGTAGAAAACTGCTCTCTCTTTCCCTTCAAACTCTTGAAAAAGGGCCGATCCAATAGTATGGCTTTCGGCCGTCACGTACAACTTAAAAGGCCTCCCTGTCCGTGGCGGTACTAAAACAGGGGGAGTCTTCATGTATTCTCTGATTTCGTCAAAAGCCTTCTGTTGCACGTCACCCCATTTGAAATCTTGATCATTCTTGAGCTTCAACAATGGCGAGAACGGCAGCACCTTCTCTGATAAGTTGGCGATGAACCTTCTGATAAAGTTAATCTTACCAAGCAAAGACTGCAATTCCTTCTTGTTGGTTGGAGGTACAAGTTCATCGATCACCTTCTTACTCTTGCTGCCGATCTCTATCCCTTTGCGGTGGACCATGAATCCCAGAAATTCGCCAGCCGACACGCCGAATGCACACTTGTTAGGATTCATCTTCAAACCATGTCTCCTTGTGCACTCCAGAGTGGCCCTCAAATCGGCCAGGTGATCTTTATTGCTCTTGGATTTCACCACCACGTCATCTATATAGATTTCAACGATTTTGCCGATCAACTTGTGAAATATACAATTCATAGCTCTCTGATAGGTTGCACCGGCATTCTTCAAACCAAACGTCATGACCACCCATTCAAACAAACCAAGCGCACCAGGGCACCTGAAGGCGGTCTTCGGGATGTCCTCATCAGCCATAAAAATTTGATTATAACCAGCATTGCCATCCATAAAGCTAATAACCTAGTGTCCAGCAGCCGAGTCTACCAACATATCGGCTATTGGCATAGGGTAGCCATCCATCGGTTTAGCTCTATTTAAATCTCTGAAGTCAATACAAACTCGCAATTTACCATTTTTCTTGTACACGGGGACGATGTTCGATATCCACTCAGCATATCGGCAAGCTCGAATGAACTTGGCTTCTAACAGCCTCGTGATTTCGGCCTTAATGTCGGGTAGAGCGTCCTCTCTAAAACGACGTGGAGGCTGCTTGTGTGGCCGAAACCCTGGCTTGATAGGTAGCCTGTGCTCAACAATAGATTTGTCCAATCCAGGCATCTCATAATATTCTCAGGCGAAGCAATCTTTGTACTCCTTCAGTAGTTGAATCAGCTCCTGCCTGAACTCCGGGTCTAAGTTGGCGGCAATAAACGTCGGCCTTGGCCTGTCGCCGGGTCCAACATCTACTTCTTCGAGCTTGTCGGCCGACGTGAATCCTTGCCCCAACTTACCCTCTGTGCCGTCGATCGGATTCTCCATTTAATAAAAAGTCTCAGAGCCGATTGCCCTGATCGGCAGTTGACTCTCATCGCTGAATTTGATGGAGCCTCCTTCCCAAGCCTTGCCAGAGAAACAATCATGATCTCCAGCTTCCCAGTATGTGGCATCCGCCGTCGCCACGCTGACCGAGTCGTCGGCCGGGACCACTTCGACCTCATCGCCATGCCACTGAATGAGGCACTGATGCATGGTGGATGGCACGCAGCAGTTAGCATGAATCCAGTCACGTCCGAGCAGCAAGCTGTAGGCACCTTTACTGTCGATCACGAAAAAGGTAGTAAGTAGTGTCTTCTTCCCCACTGTCAGCTCGACGTTGATTGCCCCCGAGTGTTGGAAGAATTGCCCCCAAAATCCTTGAGCATCAGATCAGTTTCTATTAGATCATCGGGACCCTTGCCTAACTTGCGGAATGTAGTGTAGGGCATAAAATTGACAGTGGTGCCGCCGTCCACCAGCATCTTCGTCATAGGGCATGCCGTCGACATAACCTTTGAGATAGAGGGCCTTCAGATGTCGATTCTTGGCCAGCTTATCAAAAGTAGCTTGCTGTGCGAGCACTAACTTGGCCACTCCTTCTTTTGATCCCGAATCATCTGAGTCAGAATCGGTATCGTAATTCCTAGCTCTGAACTCTGCAGGTAGCACAAACACCATCTGTGCATCGGCTAGAGCCTTTCCATTATTTTGTGAAGGCTTTTCGTGCCACACCTGTTTGGCACGCCCCTCAGCCTGGAGCTCCCTGTTCCTGAGCCACTGCACCCGGTGCCTTTGGCTTCTAGTCAGATCCCCCGGGCACCACTGGTTCTCTTGCCAAACCGGCTGTCGGCGTTCAACTACCGCCTCATCAAGCCGATCGCGCAGGTCCCTTTTTTCACGCCGATCCCGCGGGCTATGGGGGCTCCCCAGCCTCTGGTGCATGGACCAGCGGTTGACCTAGGACTGTCTGTACTCTCGGTACTGATCGCTGCATTCTGGACAGTTGCGCAGCGTTGGCAATCTTAGGCCTTCGTTCCAGCAGTGTCGGAAGAATGGGCAATGCCAGTGATCCTCCTCACCTTCCCGGTGGCGAGCCATTTCTTCGTGATAGCGCGCCTCTTCTTTCTCGCGGAGCCACCTGCGGTACTCCTCTTCTTCGCGCTGCAGCTGCCTCTGATGATCTTTCTCTTTCTGTCGCCGCCACTTATTTAGAAGGTGCTGGTGCGTTGGCCTCCTGCTCTTGGTGCCGCTGGACTCTCCCTGCTCTAGCTGCCTCTGGTTCTGCTCCCTCCTTCTTTTGATCAGCGCTAGCTCCTCAGCTGTGATCTGTGCATCAGTATCAACTGAGGAGTTCTTCCTGGCCCGTTCTGAGGTTAACACCTTTACCTTGGTCGGAGGGTTTGCAATCTGGACCATGTTCTGCCCCTTTGGGAATAGGAATTTGTCGATCTTCATCTTCCCCTTGGGAGGGGCCTCAAATTTCAACAGGCCGCGCCTAATAGCATTCTAGATTGCTGCTTTGAAATTGCGACAGTTGTTCGTGGAGTGTGAGGTGAGGCCGTGATACTGGCAGAACGGTTTCCCCTGCAGATCTTCAGGAGACGGCTTGACGTAATCAGCCGGGAAGGTGATGTGGCCCGCACTGACTAACAGATCGAAGAGCTTGTCCAGCTTGCGTGTATCAAAGTCGTATTGATCTTCTGCACTCCAACCCTTCGGCACGGCCATGGGCTTTGTACTCCATTTGAGCTCAACAGCAGCCACTTCTTCATTCTCCCCATCCTCTGAGTCGGAATTACAGACGTAGGCCGACTGCTTGTATTTCGATTCTTTCTTAAAGCTTTGGGCCTGCTGTTCTAATGCGGCCACCCTCTGCATCACCTCGCTGATGCTGTTGAACTTGGTGTCCATCAGCTTCTCTTCGACGTGTGGGAGCAGTCCACTGACCACTATCTTGGCGAGCTGTTTGTCGTTCAGGTTCAAAGAGTAGCACATGTTCCTGGTCTCCCTGAATCGCTTGATGAAAGCCGATCCAAGTTCATTCGGCTTTTGGCGCATGTTGGTGAGATCTGTGATGTCTTTCTCCCCGGTGCCAGAGAAAAAGTAATTATGGAACTTGGTCTCCAGATCCTCCCAACCTTGAATCAAGCCGGGCTCCATGGACGCGAACCAGCTAAACGCCGGCCCTGTCAGTGACAGCGGAAAGAGCCGGACCCTGTGAGCCACCTCTTATGAAGCTTCGCCGAGCTGGGTCAGGTAACGGCTAATGTGTTCCATGGTGGTGATGTCGTCCTGCCCCCTGAACTTGGAGAAGTCGGGCAAGCGATACCTGGGCGGCAACGTCACTCGGTCATACCACTCGGGGTAAGGACGTCTATACTTAATTCCAGTCCCAGTCTTCGGCTGCAAACCAAACGTATCTTGGAGCATGGCACTCATCTGCTCCAGCAGCTGATTGTTGGGCGTCTGGATGTACCCCGGATGCGGCGCAGCCTGAAGGTCTTGATATGTGATCCCCTCATGGTACCCAGGAGTTGGGTTGGCTGTGTCTGCCGCCGGCGTATTCCTAGCCGTTGGGTTGACCGCTGATGAGTTCATCGAGTTCACTGTCTGCCCAGTGGCCTGCATGAAAGCGGCGAGCTCCTCCGGAGTATGATCCTTGTATAATCTGGGAGAAGCTGCTATTTTTTGAGCCGAACCGGCCGCAGTGGCACCTTGCACTGGCGTTTTCGGCTGGCTCAGCTGTTGCGGTGAGGAATTGGAGGTCCCTGCCGCTGCTTTTGAATCCACGTCTTCTGCGGGTATGTTGAAGTAAACTGGACCCAAAGACTCCCAATCCTGCCGCTTGAGAACGGTCTTCATAATGTTATAGAATGTCTGCAGGAAGGATTTGTGGTGATGGCCGACTGCCGAATAGGCGGCCTCCCAGGTCGCTTCTTCCAGCATCTGTTTGAGGTTGGCTTTGCACTCCTCTTCAAATTTATCAAAATGGCCATCCATGATCCACCTTGGGAATGCATTCTTCTTCACTATAGAGCCACCACGCTGCTTGCTGAATGAAAGCAGGCAGGCATCAGCGAATTCTTCAACGATCTTGTTCAGCACTGCCGCGTCCTCCTCGCTGAGATCTTCGACCCTGACCCTGAGGACACCGTCATCCCTGGAGGATCCGTCTGCAGCAGTCTTCCCTTTTGCCATGGTCTTCAGTGAATGGTCCCACCGGGCGTGCCAAAAAGTGTGTTGGCGCAAAAAGTGGTTTCCTAAGCCCAACAGACCAACGAAGCCAGAAACAACCCTTGAAGGCAGTAGAGCTCTCGCAGATCCAGCTAGCTTCGAACCTGGTCTGAGAGTGTCAGTAACGCCCAAGCGTGCCAGTCAATTTGACCTGTAATTGACAAGGAAACAGATATAATCAGTAACTCAAGACGGAACTAACTGGTGAGTCCAGATAGTTCCAACTGTACGGATCCAAGAGCCACTATAATCGGAGATCGACTAGAAAACCGATTCCGTCATGTTATGAACCGATAATATAATAATGAAGTAAAACGGCTATCAGGATACTCATATGAAGATAATAACATACCAGCCGATCTAATTCAGTTAATATGTATAAAAGAAAATAGATCATGTGTATAGATCTGATTTGTACATCAAACAAGCAGAGATCGGCTAAAGCTGGTCTAGAAGGCCGGCGGCTTTAGTAAATCTTCTTCGCTAAGTTCACCAAATTTGCGTTCACCTGGTCTAACGGCCAGTGGGCTTCAACAAACCCAGCAAACAAAGTTAGATCGTTTGATATCCAAATAAGTCTATATACGCGATCTACTCGTGAAAGCACAACTGAATCGGCTCTTTAGCCGATGCAGGGTCCATGAAGCACGAACGAATGCTAGCGTAGTCATAAACAGACTTTAAATTAAAGCAAGTCTAATCTAGTGAAAACTTGTTTAGGTTAAACCTGTTCCACCGGATGACGCTCAGTTTAACTTAAACAAGGATACAAAAATAAGACTTACGATAACCTCAGAACCACTTATGTCTCAACTAGAACTGAACGCACAACATGTAACGAACAAGATTGATAGGGAATTAGCTGACATAAGCATGGAACCGATCATCATGGTAAAATAAGCATAAGAAAGCATAAACGATGATCAAATTCAAGTGAATCTAAGGCCAAATCTATCAATCTTGACCGGGCAGAGAGATGTTATATTGATAAATAAACAATAAACAACAAATAACATCTTGATAACTTAATGAATCTAACTAAATTGCCATATTTAGCTAGAGCTGATAACTAATCCATGCATGCAAACTATCTCAATCTGTAGCCTGTCTACCGGATGACATTAACTAATAGATTAATCAAGCAAACAAACACGAATCGATAACTAATCCGCGCGTGAAAACCGTTCTAATCTGCATCTCGTCCACCGGATGACGGTTAACACAGATTGATCGGGTAAACCAGCGTGAATCATCCTTGACTCACTATGCTTTTCGCGTCCACCGGATGACGCCAAAGAAACAGAGCTTAGTAAGGACCCTGGTCCGCCATACTTCCACGTCCACCGGATGACGCTAAAAGGACATAGTTTAACAGGGGGTTGACGATACTTACAAGCAAGCCTGCGTCCACCGGATGACACCCAGCCTAGATGAAGTAACTCGCCAGACTCGACTGACTCTAGGGTTTGTTGGCCGGAGCCAAAAGTTGTGTTGTATTGATGTTGTTGTTTACAATGGCTGAGGGCTTATATTTATACCCTGAGCGTAGATAGAGTCCTAGTCGAATTACAACTCATCAATAGATAAGGAAACTAACAAACTATCCTATATCTAAGGTAACTTAGAGTCCTATCTTCCCTTTCATAACGGACTCCGATCGTGATCGCATCTTGGCGGCGCGGACTCTGGATGAAGTCATCAATACCGACGCTGCACGCTTCCTGTCATCTCTACCCGATAACCGATTCACCGTGCAATCGGCTATTTTCCTTCCTTTCGTCGGACGGAGTCTGCTTTCGAGATCGGCTATCTTCCTCTGGTATCGGCTATCTTCCTCTGACATCGGCTATCGGCTCCCAGCCCAAAATCAGGTGTTAACATACTCATAACAAAAATCAATTCTCTTGTTATCTCTCTAAGGAATTTTAAATCAGCAGGATATGAAATATTAAAATTTTTAAAATTTAGAGATTCTTGTGGTTTCATAATTTTATGATAGTGTGAGGTGTTTCCATAATCATCAAAAAGTTCATCCTCAAATTCAAGCATAAAATCAGAAATAGGAATTATCTCCTTCTCATTAGATAGTTCAGGTAAAGGTTGAGATGAATCAGACAAAAGTTTAGAATCAAATGACAAAAATTCATCTTCTAACAACTTTTCTTTTTCTTCAGGAAGATCAATTAAGATATTAGTAAGAATAGTTTTAGCATGTGAAGCAGTAATATGCATAAATGCTCCTCCTGCGGCCAAATTAAGGTATTCTTTATTTTTATCATCAAGGCCTAAAAAGAAATGTTGCAAAAGCATAGGTTCTGGCAAAGCAAGGTTAGGTCTAGAATTTATAAATCCATCAAAGCGTTCCCAAGCCTTGCCTAATGATTCGTTATCTAATTGTTTAAATCCAATAATTTCAAAACGAAGTTTAGTGACCTTTTCGATAGGGAAAAATTTAAGACAAAAATTAGCACGCAATACTTCCCAATCTCCTTGGCTACTCCCAATATGGCAATTATACCATTTCTTTGTATTTCCCGTTAATGAAAACGGAAAGAGTTTCCCTCTTAAAGTTTCATCTGCCATGCCCTTAATGTGCAAACATGAACACGTTTGCTCAAAATCGGCTAAATGGGAATAGGGGTTTTCGCTAGAACTACCAGAAATAATGTGATCCTGAACTAACTTAATTAATCCCGAGCATAACTCATAGCCAGATGATGTGATGAGTAAAGATGATTCTTTTGGCTGGAGATACGATCCCGATGGTGCTCCATATTGATATAAAAGTTGGGACGTAGGTTCCATACTTTAAAAGGCAAAAGATAAAAGATAAAAGTATAATACAAGATTAAGATAGACTAAACCAAAATCAGCAAACCATTCCCCGGCAACGGCGCCAGAAATGCTTGTTGGTATAAATTAACTGCACTCTATTAAAGACTGTTATTATCAAGGCATCCGCAAGCGCACAGATAAAACACCGATGTAGCACTTCACCAGACAATCCCGGTTTTAATATCAAACCCAAAGGAACAGTAGGTGATACTAACTAAGTCTATTGGCTCTTAACCCGATAACACAATCAATCCAGAGAATATCAAGAATGAGGAGATAACAGATGATTATCTAGATCCGACAACCGGTAAACTTTGAATAATATCGTTCTAATCGGGCAGTGAAATGAATAGGAGCAGAAATCAGAGTTTCCTCCTACCAAACACTTGTACACCTATCGATCCTATCAATGGGAAGTGGACTACAGAGGACTCAACGCAGCTGTCACCTACGCGATCTACCACTATCCGGACAATCAGGGGACATTCACAAGTAATTATATCCCAGACACCACGTCTACACTAAAAACTACTACTTCAACCAAGGAGCTATCAAGATCAAAGCACTCAAATAGAGTTGTAAACTTAAGAACGAATAAGAACAAATGCTTACTTGAATCAGGATGTTGAATACAAAAGTACCTCAGAACGCAACTCCGGGAAAGGGAGCTGAATCCAGACGAACATAGCTACGAAGAAGCTCCGACAGGCCGGGACTCCTCCGAATCTCTACGCATCTACTCTATCTCTCTAATCTCTCTCTTGATTGCTAGCCTAGATCTAGTGGATATCTATCTAATGCTTTAGGATTTTCATCTCTTGATCTGGCTCTCCTCCAGGGGGGTCTGGCCCTCTATTTATAGGTCGGTGGGATGCACGCGCGCCGTTAGATCAAACCGACTTAACCAAGGGCCCAGATGACTCCTAATAGGCGGTGGAAAAAGACTCCAGAAGGTGGGCCAAAACCCTAAGGCGGGTGCTGGCCGGCCCTACCCTGGCGCTGGCCGGCCCCACCCTATTGGGTTCGGGCCCCGGTCGCTTCGGGTGTGTTCTAGACTCTTCTAGCGTCTTCGTGATAATGTTTCCTTCGCGTGCAAGTTTCGTGGTAATTATGCTCTTTAATTCTTCTTTTAATCTTTTCCAGAAAATCCCCTGGAAAATAGATAATTCACCAAAACTCGTGGAATCTGTCAGTAATAACCCTATTCTACTGGATATTCATGTTTAATGCAGGGATAATTGGTAATAAAATTTGGACGATAACAAGTGTCAACAATTGGTTCTCACTCATTCCTTAGGTCAGGTAAAAGTTCTACTTACACCAATTTCAATCTTACAAGAGCATAACTTAGGTTATTAGCATGTGCAACCCATAATAGTGTTTGACTTAAGACAAAATTCAGATATCACACTCAAAACTTTCATAGTAAGGATTGCATAACAAGATTTTGCAAATCATCATAGAGCAATTGTTCATCATTTTCAACAAAGACATAGCATCTTATCATTATTTTTATTTATTGTTATCTAAGAATATTATAACTCATAGTAATTAAGAAAAAAGAGATGGGGTTAGAAACCATACCTTGGCGAGGATGACGTCTCCCCCAAGCTAGCTTCTTCTCTAGGATTGGATTCTCCTCTTGGTCGGGTTGTTTCCTCTTTTGCATCTTATTATAATCATTAGGCTTTGCTTTTTATTCTATTTTTATTTATTGCTACTATGATAAACTAAATTTATATTTTATTTTATTATTATTATTTTTTTAATCTCTCTTTTATCATGGTTTTCATTAAATGCAAGACATAAATTTAAACATGCTTCTAACAATTAATTGATTTAATGCATGAAGAAGGGAAATATGCTAATGCAATAATTAAAGAGAGAGATAGAATACTTACTCCCATAGCTATCCTTCCTCGGAAGGAGGTTCTTCCTTAACAGACGTCTTCTTCTTATCTTGTCCCGGTGTAGATGATGGTTCCTTCTTAATCTCATCTCTGTCTTTCTTGTTCCTCCAGATTCTTGGTTTTCTCCTCCTCATGGATCGCTTCTTATTTTCCTGCATGTTAGTTGCATGGTGCGGTACATAAGAGAATATAAATCTTTCTTTCTTCCTATTTATATAGAAATCCATGCTACCACTAGCAACAAATATGCATGCATTCACAGTATTCAAGAAAGGTCAGCCAAGAATGAGGGGTAGGTTGTCCCTATTACCCATGTCTAAAATCATGAAATCGGCAGGCACAAAGTTGTTTCTTACTTTTACCAGAACATCACAAAGTACTCCTTCTATGTAGCAAGTTATTTGATTAGTTAATTGCACATATGCAGAAGTTGGTACTAGTTTAGTGTAGAACAACTTTTCATAATGTTCTTTAGACATGATGTTAATGCTAGATCCTAGATCACATATAGCATTATGGAACTTTTGAGATTGAATAGAGAAAGATATGACAGGGGTTCCAGGATCTCCCTTTTTAGTTGAAAAATTCCATCCATCTAGTTCATAGCCATGATAACTAATAGTAACAAGATTAGCAGATTCCATGGTTGTTTCAGGCTTTCCTGGTATTCTATCTTTTCAAAAGATGGAATTGCAACAGCAAGTTGTGATAATTGGGTTTCAAGCATCTTATTGAAACTAAGTTGATTCTTAATTGCAGAAGTGAAATCATCCAATTTAGCATTTATGCTATCTAGCATCCTATCATTAGCATGGAGCTTCTTATTTATACTATCAGTCATTCTACCTTGACCATAGACAAGATCTTTAAGAGAAGGATAGTTATTACCTTGGTTGTTTGGAAGTTGCGAGGAATTGAAGGTGCTACCTTGAGAATTGGAGCGCGGAGTCCATCCTTAGTTTGAAGAACAAAAATTGTTTTCATTGTTGATGAAGTTGAGGTCTTCATGTGCCTTAGGACAATGGAGTCCAAAATGGCCAACTTCTCCACAGACTACAGACGTCATGTGAGTCTCCATGGCTTGCACGGTCTCAGGTGTACGCATCCTCTCACAATTTTCTAGCCTTTTGGCCAGTTGGTCAACTTTAGCTGCAATCATGTCAGCTTCCTTTAACGAATGCATACCTCGCTTGTGCGGTTGCAGACGTTCCTCGTTCCATCCTTGATTGGACACCATCTTCTCGACCAGAGCCCTTGCATATGAAACTTTAAGAGAAAAGAATGCTCCACCAGCGGCAGCATCTAGCTGGCTTCTATCAAGAGGGGTTAATCCATGGTAGAAGTTTTGGATCAAAAGCCAATCCTCCATACCATGGTGTGGACAGGCAGCGACATACTCTTGCATTCATTCCCAAGCCTCGGGAATCAATTCATCGGCTTGTTGTTGGAAATTAGAGATCTTATTGCGAAGAGCATTAGTCTTGCCTAGAGGAAAGAATTTCACTAGGAAAGAGTTGGAACACATTTCCCATGTGTCCATATCATTTCTGTTCGTATAGAACCATTGCTTGGCTTTTCCTAACAAGGAGAAAGGGAAGATTCACAAACGAATTGCGTCTAGGGTTACTCCTTTAATGGTAAAGGTGCTGCATATCTCCAAGAAATGTTGGAGGTGTGCATTAGCATCCTCGTGAGCCTTGCCACAAAATAGGTTAGCTTGAACCATTGTGATTAATGCGGGCTTTAACTCGAACTAAGTGTTCGCCTCGATGACACCAGGGCCTGTTGCTATATAAGTAGCAGAAGGTGCAGAGAATTCTTGGATGGTCCTTTCGGCCATATTCGTGATTCTAAGGATAACTATCTAGACTTGACTCAAATCATAGGAATTCAACAGTTGCCTTCCCCGGCAACGGCGCCAAAAATGCTTGTTGACAGATACTAACGCTATCAAAAGAATGTAGCCAAATCTATCCTCTAGCAATGATAACAATACCTCTCAACTCAATCACGGGGGTTGTCAATCCCTATGCTCAAAGTATGTGATTGTTGACACTTCTAACGATGCTACTAGGAATAATGTTATTTCTAGCAACGGCGCCAAAAAATGCTATGGGTAGCTCTATAGGATAGATGATAGGATTCTACAAGCGCACAGAACTATCGTGTAGCACTTTACCCGGGAGTACCAGGTGTCGAATTTATATTTTCCCAAAGGAAGGCGGGGTTTGTGATTCCAAGGATATGATAATCAAGGATCTCGATATGGATAAATGGGGTAATAACCTTAGTTAGGATAATTCAATGAAGTATAACTAAGGTGGAAACACACACTAGGTAGCTCTGGAGTTTTGGGGGAGAACTCTACCTCAGTAAAAGATCAAATGATTGTTATACCAAAGAGCCTGCTATACTTGGGACACGCAAAGTCCTAAACTCGCCGAGTTCGACTGATTAGGCACCGTACGTCCCGAAGTCCTACGCTTATACCAGATACTAGGCCGAACGTGGTGGAATACAGAGGATCCTAGGGCTGTCACCACCTAGAACCTACCGCTACTATCCATGGGCCTAGCGGCACTCAAGGGTAAGCTATAGCCTAAGCACCACGCTTAATCTATAAAACTTACTACTCTAACTCGAGCTCAAGAATTAGAGCACTCTAACCAAGCAATGAGCAAGTATAGAGCTACTTAAAGTATGACAATAAATAAATGAGGAAGAGGATCTTTATTACCATTAAGATTGAAGAACACCGCAGAGGATGTCGCCGACAAGCCCGGCTCCACCTCAGACTTCTTCCTTCTCCTGACTTCTCTCCAACACTCTACTCTTCTCTAGCTAGCACTATTCCTAAGAGCAGAGCTTCGCTAGAGAGATAGAGGAGCTACTGAGCTGAATCTCAAGTGGATTCTCTAGTGTATCTCTTGTGTTTCTTTGTGTTTTCGCTTACAAGTGAGGATCCTAGTCCTATTTATAGAGTAGGAGTGCACCAGAGGTACTTGTAGAGCTCCTGGAGGTCAGTGGCGCGAAGGAGCAGAGCGGGCGCCCTCCTAGGGGGCGGGCGCCCCCTTGGATCCACCGTCTTGCATCCAGCGGCTCTCCTTCCTCCTCATAGGCGGTTACAAATTCGGTTGGTGCCTTGGAAAGGCGGTTTACAACCTCTGGGAGGATGACATGTGGGCCCTTCAATCCATGGCACATCACTTGATCACCGTTGGATGAAAACCGACTTCACTTGATGGTGTAGATGACTCCTGGACACCTTCCCTCGGATTGTGGACGTGTCACTCAACTTGGACAGGGTGGGCGCCCTGTTGATAGGGCCACCGGATCCCCGTGCCTTGTATTTGAGTCGTTGATGATGTTTCAACATGCCACAGGCCATTTGAGAGTTGGCACACGGATCAGTGAGGTGGCAAGTGCCATTTGGCACTTTGAATAGGGCGGGCGCCCCACTTGGCAGGGCGGGGCCCCCCTCTGGCTCCCACGTGGCAGCTGAGGTGCTGAGATGTCTTGCCTTGCTTTGTTTTTGCCTGATTTCACCATTTTTCCTGCATACACAATATTTCTCCAAGGACATGTGGAACTAGATAAGTTTCAAGGTGGGTTCTTTGCATTTCATGTGGTTTTACCTTGATTATGGGTGAAATGTTGACGGTAAAATAGGGTGTTAGCGACCGTCAACAGCAATAAGATCTCTAGCTTCCAACAACAAACCGATGAATCGATTCCCGAGGCCTAGGAACGAATGCAAGAGTATGTCGCTGCCTGTCCACACCATGGTATGGAAGATTGGCTTTTGATCCAAAACTTCTACCATGGTTTAACCCCTCTTGATAGAAGCCATCTAGATGCTGCCACCACTGGAGCATTCTTTTCTCTTAAAGTTTTAGATGCGAAGGCTTTGATCGAGAAGATGGTGTCCAATCAAGGATGGAACGAGGAATGTCTGCAACCGCGCAAGTGAGGTATGCATTCTTTAAAGGAAGCTGACATGATTGCAGCTAAAGTGGACCTACTGGCCAAAAGGCTAGAAAATTGTAAGAAGATGTGTACACCTGAGACCATGCAAGCCATGAAGACTCATATGACGTGTGCAGTCTGTGGAGAAGTTGGCCATTCTAGACTCCATTGTCCTAAGACACATGAAGACCTCAACTTCATCAACAATGATAACAGTTTTCGTTCTTCAAACCAAGGATGGACTCAGTGCTCCAATTCTCAAGGTAACACTTTCAATTCTTCGCAACGTCCAAACAACCAAGGTAATAACTTCCTTCTCTTAAAGATCTTGTCTATGGTTAAGGTAGAATGACTAATAGTATAAATAAGAAACTCCATGCTAATGATAGGATACTAGATAGCATAAATGTTAAATTGGATGATTTCTCTTATGCAATTAAGAATCAACTCAGTTTCAATAAGATGCTTGAAACCCAATTAGCACAACTAGCTGCTGCAATTCCATCTTTTGAAAAAGATAGAATACCAGGAAAGCCTAAAACAACCATGAAATGTGCTAATCTTGTTACTATTAGTTATCATGGCTATGAATTAGATGGATGGAGTTTTCCAATTAAAAAGAGAGATCCTGGAACCCCTGTCATATCTTGCTCTATTCAATCTCAAAAGTTCTATAATGCTATATGTGATCTAGGATCTAGCATTAACATCATGTCTAAAGAACATTATGAAAAGTTGTTTTACACTGAGCTAGTACCAACTTCTGCATATGTGCAATTAGCTGATCAAACAACTTGCTACATAGAAGGAGTACTTTGTGATGTTTTAGTGAAAGTAAGAAACAACTTTGTGCCTGCTGATTTCATGATTTTAGACATGAGTAATAGGGACAACTTACCCCTCATTCTTGGCCGACCTTTCTTGAATACTATGAATGCATGTATATTTGTTGCTAGTGGTAGCATGGATTTCTATATAAATGGGAAGAAAGAAAGATTTGTTTCCTCTTGTGCACCGCACCATGCAACTAACATGCAGGAAAATAAGAGTCGATCCATGAGAACGAGAAAACCAGAAATCTGGAGAAACAAGAAAGACAGAGATGAGGTTAAGAAGGAACCATTGTTGGTGGTCCTTATGGATAAATTTTATACTACCAACTTAGACTAAAAAGAGGATTAACAATCATATTCTAGCACATATGCCTTTACTACTAACAAGTTCCACTTGTACCCCTAGCATTCATGTTTTATAGGTTTTATGGCATAACAAGTGGAAATACACATCAACATGGAGAAAGCGCAAAGTCAAATGACGAATCCGACAAATGAGCAAACAAAGAATACTAAAGAAGCCCACCTTCAAAGCATAATTGGATCCATCCGCAACCACGGGAGAGGCCCAGGCCCAGGGAGCAACCGACCACCCGAAGGCGGTGGCCAGATGGCGCTCCCCAGGGACCGACCGCCCCCTAGGGGCGACCGCCCCCCAGGTGGGGCCTCTCGGGCCCATCTTCGGAGGCGGTGCTGATGGGGGTTTGCTGATGGCGGTTTCACCTCCTTCCATGTTTAGATGCGCAAAACCGTCATAGTACCACTATAAATAGATGGTGCTCCATCCCCTTTAACACACACATCATTTTGGAGTCATCTACCTCACACCTCTCACTTGTATCTTTAGAGTAGTATTAGTAGTTTGTGAGCAAGGCAAGAGCTATCAAGGAGAGCTTGTCTCCTTGGAAGAAAAGGATCATCTTGGTATGAATACAATTCGGTCTTCTTCCATGAGCAAGTTCTTATCATATTTATATGATTATGCATATGAACTAGAGTCTAGTTATGAGCATAGTATATGAGCTAGAACATTGTTTATGTATCATGTTCTTGACTTGTTCATCATCGTTCTTCATTGTTCATCAAATTAGTATGAATGGAGGAAGAACTAGAAATGAGGTGATGGTTCGTCATGCTGTCATGGTTGCTCTTAACCTAGCCTATCAATCCGAAGGGTTGGGGTCCGCGGGGGTTAGGAGTTCTTTCCAAGTACGTGAGCATGGTGCTCAGGTATGCGGAGATCGGCGAATATGTCGGTATCCCACGGGCAGAGGGGTAGGTGGATAGGTGGTGACAGCCCTGTCCATCCCTAGCATTTTCCCACGTTCGGATATTGAGTAGGAGTTCGTAAAGTCTCTATCGGCTGGCAGACCAGCTGCGGGGATCTCCCTATCACCCCAGACTTAGTCCTAATACTAGAACTACTAATTAGATGATTTTCTAACAGTTCTTTGCATAATTATATATGACCAATGCCTGCTCAGTTAGATATATTCTTTTATTCTTTATTTTCCTTTTATCCTTGAGGTTGATCCATATGTGTGTCCACTATCTTGAAATCATGTTTTATTCCTGTTTACTCTATGCCTACCATTGCACTCAATAAGTGATCATGTTTACACCACGCTTGATGCATATTGCCCTCCTACGAGAAATTGTAAATACGACACCGTACTCACGGGTTGAAATGCTACAATGATAGTTCTGTGCGCTTGCAGAGTAATCTTATTTCTTACTGAGCTATCGATTGGCGTACCTAAGTACCATTACCTAAGGATTGTAAATCTTGTGCATCCCACGGCGCCGTATCACAGTTTTGCATATCGTAAGTAATGACGGTTAGAAAGGCCAATCCGGCACTTCTAACTGCTATTACCAGACTGCATTACCTAGGCCGGCGCCATTAAGGGCCAAGGGTTACCTTTCTGAAGTAATGGTGGTTGGGAACGTCAACTTACGTTTCTAGTATTATTATTAAGGACGGACTTATAGTCTATCTTTAGTAGTGATGCTAAGAAACGCCAACAAGCATTTCTGGCGCCGTTGCCGGGGATGTACTTTTAGTTTATCTTTTGTAACGACGTTAAGAAATGCCAACAACCATCATCTACAGCATCTACACCAGGACAAGATGAGAAGAAGACATCAGTCAAGGAAAATCCTCCTTCCGAGGAAGGAGAGCTATGGGAGTAAGTATTATATCTCTCTCTTTAATTATGGCATTGGCATATTTCCGTTCTTCATGCATTGAATCAATTAATTAGAAGCATGTTTAAATTTATGCCCTGCATTTAAGACCATAATAAAAGAGAGATTAAAAAAATATAATAACATAATGTAAAATAATAATAATAAAATAAAACAAAATTTGGTCTATCATAGTAGCAATAAACAAAAGTAGAATAAAAAGCAAAGCCTAGTGATCATAATAAGATACAAAGGAGGAAACAACCCGACCAAGAGGAGAATCCGATCCTGGAGAAGAAACTAGCTTGGGGGAGCCGTCATCCTAGCCAAGGTATGGTTTCTAACCCCAGCTCTTTTTCTTAATTACTATGAGTTATAATATTTTTGCATAACAATAAATAAATGAAAATAAAAAGAATATGCTATGTCTTTGTTGAAATGATGAACAATTGCTCTATGATGATTTGCAAAATCTTGTTATGCAATCCTTGCTATGAAAGTTTGTGATATCTAAATTCTGTCTTAAGTCAAACACTATTGTGGGTTGCACATGCTAATAACCTAAGTTATGCTCTTGCAAGATTAAAATTGGTATAAGTAGAACTTTTACATGATCTAAGGAATGAGTAAGAACCAACCAGAGATTTTGATTTATAAAATTCAAATTCTTGCTCATGGTTCCTTTATGGTATTAAATACCTACCATCAAGCCATACATCCACAACCAACTAAAACCACCAAAAGAAAGAGCCCTTGTCTGCTTTGAGCTTGCTTAAACCTTATTTGATCTAGATAGAGAAACTTGTCATATTCTTTGATCAAGATCACGTACACATTCTGCCTATGTATTACTTGTACACTGAAAGTATACATCTATGCTCCACACACCAATTGAGACAACCAACCACCATCAACTTTTGTCCTTTTGATAGATGGGGAGTATAGGTTACTGAAAAAAGAGAGAGAGAGCAAGTGCTCAAGGAAAACAAAAGAGGACAAATGTCCCATGGGCAGGTGCCCATATATCTTCTTCTTCAAAAAAACTATGTATTCAGTAACCTTGCTCTCCCCTATCTAAGGCAAAGAAATAAGTCTGAAGGAGCACACCAAATAATTTACACTTGCACTTCTTGATCATTTTATATGACTTGTTGCTCCCTGTGATCTAAGAGTCTAATCTTGCAATACATTCAGTTCAAGTATGCTTTTACTCCAATCCTATAAACCCCACATAAGCTTAGGATAGACATGAAAAGCTCTTTTGAGCTCTTGTGAGGTCCATCACACTAAGGAGTGGTTGAGAGTACCATTAAAGGAACCAAAGCAAGATTTTCCTTTTTCAAAAGAATAAAAACTCTCTAGTGAATGGTCTCACTCTACCAAAGTAAGGGATGAAGTATCTTCTTATCTATGTTATCTTGTTTTTGCATGACCCATGGTGAAAAGCTATAAGCCCCATATAGTTAAGACACAAGATGAAGTTCTGAATCATGCTTAGTAGTAGAATAGTGTTGGTTTGTGTGCAAGATCTTTGTGAATTGTTACATTAAAGAAATTCTTGATCCAACATTGCCATGTTAAAATCATGTCTTTGCTTGAGGACAAGCAAAAGGTTAGCTTGGGGGAGTTTGTTGACAGTCGCTAACACCCTATTTTACTGTCAACATTTCACCCATAATCAAGGTAAAACCACATGAAAAGCAAAGAACCCACCTTGAAACTTACCTAGTTCCACATGTCCTTGGAGAAATATTGCGTATGCAGGAAAAATGGTGAAATCAAGGAAAAACAAAGCAAGGCAAGACACCTCAGCACCTCAGCTGCCACGTGGGAGCCAGAGGGGGGTGCCCACCCTGCCAAGTAGGGCGCCCGCCCTATCCAAAGTGCCAAATGGCACTTGCCACCTCACTGATCTATGTGCCAACCTCCCAAATGGTCTGTGGCACGTTGAAACAACATCAACGGCTCAGATACAAGGCATGAGGAATCGGTGGCCCTATCAACAGGGCGCCCGCCCTATCCAAGTTGAGTGCCACGTCCACAATCCGACGGAAGGTGTCCATGAGTCATCTACACCATCAATTGAAGTCGGTTTTCATCCAACGGTGATCAAGCGATGTGCCATGGATTAAAGGACCGCATGTCATCCTCCCAGGGGTTGCAAACCGCCTTTTGAAGGCACCAACCGACTTTGCAACCGCCTATGGGGAGGAAGGAGGGCCGTAGGATGCAAGTCGGTGCATCCAAAGGGGCACCCGCCCCCCTAGGAGGGCGCCCGCCCTGCTCCTTCGCGTCACCGACCTCCAGGAGCTCTACAAGTACCCCTGGTGCACTCCTACACTATAAATAGGACTAGGATCCTCACTTATAAGCATGAAACACACTAGAAAACACTAGAGAATCCACTTGAGATTCAGCTCAGTAGCTCCTCTCTCTCTCTAGCGAAGCTGTGCTCTTAGGAATAGTGCTAGCTAGAGAAGAGTAGAGTGTTGGAGAGAAGTCAGGAGAAGAAGGAAGTCTGTGGTGGAGCCAGGTTTGTCGGCGACCTCCTCTGCGGTGCTCCTCACTCTTATCGGTAATAAAGATTCCCTTCTTCATTTATTTATTGTTTTACTTTAAGTAGCTCTATACTTGCTCATTGCTTGGTTAGAGTGCTCTAATTCTTGAGCTCGAGTTAGAGTAGTAAGTTTTATAGATTAAGCACGGTGCTTAGGCTATAGCTTACCCTTGAGTGCCGCTAGGCCCACAGATAGTAGTGGTAGGTTCTAGGTGGTGACAGCCCTAGGATCCTCTGTATTCCACCACGTTCGGCCTAGTATCCGGTATAAGCGTAGGACTTCAGGACGTACGGTGCCTAATCAGTCGAACCCCGGTGAGTTTAGGACTTTGCGTGTCCCAAGTATAGCAGTCTCTTTGGTATAACAATCATTTGATCTTTTACTGAGATAGAGTTCTCCCCCAAAACTCTAGAGCTACCTAGTGCGTGTTTTCACCTTAGTTATACTTCATTGATTTATCCTTACTAAGGTTATTGTCCCATTTATCCATATCTAGATCCTTGACTATCATATCCTTGGAATCACAAACCCAGCCTTCCTTTGGGAAAATATAAATTTGACACCTGGTACTCCCGGGTAAAGTGCTACACGATAGTTCTGTGCGCTTGCAGAGCCCCATCACCTATCCTATAGAGCTACCCATAGCCTTTTTGGCCAACAATCACATACTCCGAGCATAGGGATTGACAACCCCCGTGATTGCGTTGAGAAGTATTGTTATCATTGCTAGAGGATAGATTTGGCTACCTTCTTTTGATAGCGTTAGTAACTGTCAACAATTACCCATGTTTTGTCTACTTTAATATCTTATGCAGGGTAATGAATGACCGGTTTATGACCTTCTAGCAAGCTCCCATAAAAAGAAGAAACATAATAAATCCAAGATTGAAAAAAGAGGTCGACATCATAAAAATTCAATTCATATCTCAAGTGACGGGAATAAAGATGCTACATTACTCACAAATTCCATCATGTGAGACATGGTAAGTATGATCAAATAAAGGTGAGAAAGTCTTGCTCATGGACTTTAAATTTGATGAGTAGTTATCTTTTGCATTCCACTGCATGTTTACTTTAAATCCATATATTCACCCTATTTATTCTAAATTCATTCTACTCATAACTTATTTAGTTCCATTCATATATCCATCTCACTTGCATTCTTATTAAAAGAAAGAAAAATATATGAGCACATGAAGGCTCATGATTAGTATTAAAAAAACTCATCATGATCATTCTTTTTCATCTCTACCAGAATAATTTCCTACTAGTGCTTTCATGTTACCTTTATCTGCCATAGTAAGTTTTGGTTTGAAGGTACTACATACAGCCATATGAGTATTTTTCAAAGGTTTTTAAATTAAGCGTGGTGCTTAGGTTAAAATGCCTTCCTTAACTAAAGCTAGACATGGAGTTTGGTTTGGTTATTGAATTAGAAATTGCTGTAGTAGACATTAGATATTTTTTTTCGGACTAACCCCTGCAGGAAAATTTTGAATCAAATCTGGAGATGACTTTGCACAAGAAGACCCAGCTCAGTCTTTATAAGAGGAAGAACTGTGAGTATTAAGGTTTATTCATTTATCTTTCGTTGCAAGTTATCTCTGTTTTGAACCATGCTAAACCACAATAGACACAATCTATGCTAAACAATCTTAAAACCATATATCATCTTGTTAGCATAGAGAAAAATCATAAAATAGTATGGACAACAAAACCTGTATTTTAATTTTGTTATATTCCCTCAGGTATGTGTCCATTAACATTTTTCAGAAAAGAACATCCTTAATCTATTGGAGATGAAGTTTTACTTGAACATCAAAGAAGTTCCCTGCCCTGACCATCAAGATGGCTGGCATGTCACTTAAAGAAGAACAACTTGTTGCCATGCCAATAGAAGACAAAGACAACTAGGGAGGAAGTTGAGTTTGCACCTCCAGTGGACCCAAGCTCATCAACCGCAATTCAATCAAAATCAAGAAAAGGTTGATGAGCGAAGAGCATGTAATTATCTGTACTTTCATCGGATGGTGAAAAGGCAAAGATCAGCAGACCACAAGCTTTCACCAATAGATGAACCGGATAAGCCTCCTCTTCCAAGTAAGTTTGTCACCACTTACTTAGAAGGATAAAGACATAAGGTACTTTTGTCCAAGCCTCATGCAATATTTAACTATAATCAACATCTTATATCATGTTGCTAATTTGTCTTGGTCACTCCTACCCTATGCCATGCTCAAACTTAATGTAACACCCGAAAAATTGCATTCTTTTAAATAGTAGAAATTTATTTAATTGTGCAATTAATTGATCATTCCAATATAGGGAAATAATAATTTTCCTCAAATATAAAATCAAACCTAGGTCATACACATGTATGATGCATTCATGCTGGAGCATTTCTTCTTTGTACTGTTGTAGCTTATTTGAATTTCTCAAATGTTTCAAAACCCAATTTGAAAATCCTTTTGGAAAATGGAAAAAGGAAATAGAGCAGAGCCCTTCCCCTCTCCTTTCTGGCCCGAGCAGCAGCTTGGCCTGTTTTCCACTCCCTGGCCCCAGCAGGCTCAGGTCGGACGGCCCGAGGACAGCTCGGCCGATCTGCTCCCTCCCTTCCCCTTACCCCCTCTGACTGTCGAGCGGGACCCACGGGTCAGCCCTTCCTTCTCCACGTTCCTCGCCGCGTGAACCGAGACGCCGCTGCCGTGTTCATCCGCCGCGGCCGAGCACGCGCGCGCGAAGCATCCCTCTGCCGTGACTGCCAGCCCGACCCCGCGCTCAGTGCTACCGACCAGTGGGACCCCCAGGACAGCCCCTCCCCTGTTTCCCTCTGCTGCTCACCGAGAGTCCGACGCGGGCAAGAAAGAAAACGGCCGAAGCCGAGTTCGACGCCGCGCCGAGAGTCCGAAGCAGAGAAGAAACGGCCGAAGCCGATTTCTCCGCTATTCGTGTTTGTTTCAATCTCCGAGATTGTCGTCACACCTCGGGAGTATTTAAGCAGCACCACACCCCCCGTAGCCGTCACCTAACCCTAGCCGCCTCTTCTCGCCGCCATTGCCGAGCTCCCGCGAGAACCGAGTAGCCGCCGCCGCGAGCAATTAGCTCGATTCGCCACCAATTTCCTCTCGGTAAGCCTTTGAGGAGCTTCGCTGTGATCTTGTGAAGTTTCCGAGCACTTTCCCCCTTCGATTTGTGCACTGACACGCCTCCGCCGCCGTTGCAGAGATCCACTGTCCGCCGGATCACGCCGCGAGCTATCTCCGAGTCGATTTCCGACCTTCCCATCACCCTAGGTGAGCTTGCGATGCTCTTCCCGATCTATGGGTACCCTTCCTGACCTATTTCATACATCGAAGGCTGAGTTTGCCTACTCCGACGGCCTTCCGGCCATGGCGCTGCTGTCGGCCTCTGTTTTCCGGCCGAGAGCACCGCCACCCCTCCCCTCTTTTAATCTGATCCGCCGATTTTGAATCGGACGGCCGCAGAGCAGCCCATACCGATTCGGCCGGCGTTTTTGTGAATAACCCCCTGCAGTTTTAAGGCTTAGCCGCAGCCCTCAGCATATTCAGTAGATTACATCTGAAGGTTTATTTATTTTCGTTATATATGAAAATGTGTTTTCAGATTTGAATTCAAAATTGTTTCATTTATAGTTTCCACGTTTTAGCTCCGATTTGAACGATTCAAATTGCGTTAAATTCGTAATTTCATAATCTATCTGATGGTACCACTGTTTCATATATTTTCCACTCTTAAAATTCGAGATTATATTTAATCTATTATTATTCTATTATAAACCTTGTAAAATTCATATCTTCCTTGTTTTAAATCCGATTTGCGCAAACTTTATATCGATGTGATCGTAGCAACGTGTAGATTTGTTTTATAACCTTTGTTGGTGTACTGTTCCTATGAAAACTCTTGTTTGAATGCATGATTGCCCCTGTATACATGTGTGTTGTTATGATGGATCGAGTATAGACGGTGAGCCATACGTGGGTGATCAAGATCAGTACTGCGACAACCCGGATCACCAGGAGTTTGCTGATCAAAGCAAGTATTAGTATGGATCATCCTTGTTGTTCTATTCACGAAATAAATAATTGCATTTGCATGTGTCTTCCTTGTTAACCATAGTTATTTCCTAGCATTGTTACCCTGTTCCTTGCCACCTATGGGATTATGCATATGGTAAATGTTGCTAGTGCATTTTTGGGAATCATGATCATGTAAACTTGATTAATTGATTATGCAATATGATTAAAAGATGCCTTTTAGCAACAGGGAACTAGGGGATTCGAGCATAGTTTTGTGATGCTCAAGATCCTTCACCTTTGATAATGATCTGTAAGTATGACACCGGGATTGACAGTGCAACTATGAGGGCTACATGGCTCTGGTTTTAGTCAAGTATGGGCACTTTTTCTAGCTTGTTAGAGGTTACCGAAAGGCGTGATGGGACCTGCCGACTCGGGTATAGTACGGCTCCTGTCCGAGTGTGTATAATCTGCGTGACCTTGTGCCACGAGGAAGGGGGGCTCTACATCTGCTTGCTGGGTTCCTAGCGGCCCTAACTTGTTAGGCGAAGTTCTTTGAAAGACTTCATAGTGAGACCCTGCTCACTCACCTTGGTAGTGTTATGGGAGTAATTAACCCGAGCAAATGGGAATCACGGCTCATAGTGAAAGTGCACAACCTCTGCAGAGTGTAAAACTGGTATACTAGCCGAGCTCACGGTCAAGAGCGGCCTTGGACGTCTTACGGAGTAGTTATTCTTTTGGGGTGATGTTTACTTATTGCTGAATCTATTTATTGCTACTCATTAATTATGCTTACTATGATCATGAGAATGGGCTTATTCATTTGTTGCTATCCAACTGCATAAAAGGATGATTAAATAAAAGCAACCTGCTGTTAAAACCGTGTCAACCTTTTGAGCCTCATTAACCCATGCTAGTCTTGTTGAGTACGACATGTACTTACGCTTGTTTATTTTTCAATACTCGGTTAAAAATCCCAGATGGGTAACAGATGGTGATAGTGATGAGGACTACCCAGAGGACTACTAGACTTGTGCTTCACCAGTCGACGTCCCTGTGCTAAGGAGCTACCGCGAGAGTTATCTTTATTTTCCGCTGTGTAATGACTTTGATATTATTCGCTATGTATTAAACATTGGTTATGATACAATTTATGTAATTTGTTGGCTTATGTGTGTGACTGATCTCTGGGCGCACATAAGATTATGCATCCCATTTTATCCTTAAAATTGGGTGTGACAAATTGGTATCGGAGCCGTGTTGACTGTAGGACGCAAGCCTAGTTAGCACTGGATAGCCCTTAGCTTTATTATCTCTTTTTACTTGTTATATTAATTTGCTACAAGTTTTTGCTGATATCCTACCCTTGTCCATTGCAAAATTTTTACTTAATCTTAATTCTTGTAGATGGCCAACCTTAAGCGCACTGCTCGCAAGCGTGTCATGCCACCTAAGAGGTACCTGCAGCGCTTCATCTCTGGCGGACGTGTTTCCCGACCAGAGGTACCCGTGGAAGACGTACCAGTGGAGGAGCCCCAGCAGGAGGTGCCCGCAGAGGAGCCCAGTGAAGAGCCCTTGGAAGACAGCTCTGAAGACGTACCTATGGAGGACCCTCAGAAAGATGAACCCGAGAAGGTGGAGCCGCAGGGTGACCAGGATTGTGCTCGCGACCCTGATGACAAAGATGATGGAGGTGACTCGGATGACTTTGACGACCCCGATGACGATGGCGACGATGATGGAGACCAAGGTGAAAAACCCTGGGTGGGAATGATTCACTATGATCATCATGGTGATGACTACTACCACCCGCTGCTTCTCGACTTGGTGCGCCGCTTCTACCCCAACGCCTCGGTGCTGTACAAGACGGAGCACTGGAAGCACCCTGACCATGCCAACTACTATGAGACGAGGGTGTACATCAAGGAGGGAAGCCAGGTGAAGAATATCCACTATGCTGTCTCCATTCGACTCTCCAAAGCTGCCGCCATCAAGGATGCCGCACGACAAGCTCTTATGGTGCACCGCCACGAGAATTGGGACATCATCAAGTGGGAGATGCACCGCTACCTTCCCCGCCGTCATAGTGGCCAAGCTAACTGCAGTATCGCCGGTCCACTTGGAGAAGTGAACGCCCGACTCCACGCTGCCTTGGAATGTTTGGCTCAGACCAACACTTTTCTGGACCAGACACTGGATGAGCTGAACACCAGGACTGAAGCTAACTACAAGCTCAGCCGGGCGGTGAATGAGTTGAACAGGCAACTCAGTGTTGGACCCCCTCCGCCATCACCAAGGTGTCCAGCTGAATCGCCGCCAAGGAACCGAGGAGACCATGGAGATGCTCACACCCGCACCGACATTGACCCCTAGAGGAGTTACCCCCAGTTAGTAGCAAAAGACGCTAGTAGCGCAAGTTGAGTCAAGTCGAGTCTAGTTCGTGTCTTGTGAACTTTTGTGCTAGATTGCTTTTCCTTATGAACAATGCTTGATTTGGAGTTTGTAATGAGTGCTGAGATTGTGGGCATGTCCGCAAAAATCTCTTTATATAGGTTTGAATTAATGCATAAAAGTTTGGGTTGATTATCTCAGTTTCCAGCAGTGCTGTTTTTCAGACCTCTCTGCCTTAGTTAACTTTTCCTATTTAATTATATACGAACAAAAATCATGAGAAATTTTTGTGAAAAACTAGACTTCTGTAGTTTTCTTTGGCCACAAGAATCATCTCAATATCAGTTACGGTTTGGGAGAAACAAATGTCACAAGTCAAAGTTTCTGCGCTGTCTGTTACTCTGAAACAGTTTTGAATCAAATCTGTTTTTGATAAACTTAACGACAGAATCTGGAGAGATGGTCTGAATAAAAGATGTAGAGTTTTTCTCATGCTTTCCAACCATGTATATCATGTCTCTGTTTGACTTCAGGAACTCCAGATATGACTGTTTTTCTACTCTGCTGTTGTTGGATCGCGCCCGGAATTTCCTGTTCTAGTCTTTTAAGTGTTATTATAATGGAAAAGAATTCTAAACCTCACTTCAATGATTTGAACAGCAGATGGCCCACACCAGGAGGAACCCAAGGGGTGATGATACCTCGGAAGAAAATGCTAATCCACCACCACCTCCGCCACAGCCTAATATGGAGCAGCTGATGATGATGCAAACACAGCTGATGCAGCAGATGGCCCAGAACATTCAACTGCTGCAGCGAAACAATGGCAATGGGAACCCACCTCCACCACCCCGTGACAAGAGAAGCGAATTCTTGAAGGGACGCTCGCCCACCTTCGATCATTCCAGTGATCCTCTCCAAGCTGATGATTGGCTGTGTGCAATAGAAAGGCAGCTGGAGATCGTCCAATGCAACGATGTCGAGAAGGTTCTCTATGCATCTGGGCAGTTGTAGGGAGCTGCTCTAGATTGGTGGGAGTCTTTCCGTTTTGGACGTGCCGACCCCATCTCTTGGCAGCAATTCCGTGAGGGGTTCCGCAATCATCATGTGCCTGCAGGGTTGATGAAGCTGAAGAAGAAGGAGTTTCTTTCTCTGAAGCAGGGAGGAATGCTAGTTGCTGAGTACCGTGACAAGTTCATCCAATTGTCGCGGTATGCTCCAAAAGAGGTTGAAGATGATGCCAAGAAGCAAGAGCTCTTCTTGGAGGGACTGAATGATCATCTCCAGTACCAGTTGCTCTCCCACACTTTCACCAACTTCCAACAGTTGGTGGACAAAGCTTTGATCATCGAGAGCAAGCGCCGTGAGATAGATGAGAAGAAGAAGAAGAGGAAGTTTCAAGGGCAGTCGTCTGGAAGCAACAGCCGCTTCCTTAACAACCAACAGCAGCCTCAGCAGCAACAACGTTTCCAGGGACAGTCTGGATTCAAGAACAATTTCCAGAATCAACAACGTTCCCAGAACCAGCAGCGTTCCCAGTACCAGCAACAAGGTGGCAACCAGGCGCCACAACTGACTGCTCCCAACAACATCCCAGTGAAGAATGGTGCCCCCAACAAGTGTTTCCGTTGTGGCAAGGAAGGACACTTGTCCTACAATTGTCCTGAGAAGCAGAATTCCCAAGCCTCCCAGAAGCAGAACAGCCAGCAGAGAGTGCCACCTCGCACCGGGAAGGTGAACCATGCGTCGGTTGATACGGCACATGAGACTCCAGAGGTCATGATGGGTACGTTCAATATCGACTCCATCCCCGCTACAGTTCTTTTTGACTCTGGTGCTTCGCATACTTTCATTTCGCACACATTTGTTAGAAAGCATGGTATTCCCCTTAGTGTCATGAAACATCCTATTATGGTTTCTTCTCCGGGTGGTGTTATGCAAGCTACTCTTCAGTGTCTCCCGATTACTATCTCATTAAGGGAGGTAGAATTCGAGATAACTCCTACTGTGCTAAATACTACCGGAATTGATCTTATCCTGGGTATGGATTGGACGAAGAAATACAACACGAACAAAGGGTGTAAGGAGAAGGTTGTAACTGTCACTACACCAAAGGGAGATGAGGTCCGAGTTGAGGTTGCTCTGCAAGTGCAACAACAAGCCACAGTACATCAGCTCAGAGAAGAAGTGCAGCCGGATAACTCAGTGGTGGATGAGTTTGAAGATGTGTTTCTAGATGAGTTGCCAGGTATGCCGCCTGACCGTGACATTGAATTTATCATTGAGTTGTTACCTGGTATTGCACCTATAGCTAAACGTCCATATAGAATGGGAGTTAAAGAATTAGAAGAACTTAAGAAACAAATCAAAGAACTGTCAGAAAAAGGTTTCATTCGTCCTAGTTCTTCACCTTGGGGAGCCCCGGTTATTTTTGTTGATAAGAAAGATGGTAGTCAAAGGATGTGTGTTGATTATCGGTCACTGAATGAGGTCACCATTAAGAACAAGTATCCATTGCCTAGAATTGATGACTTATTTGATCAGTTGAGAGGTGCTTGTGTGTTTTCCAAGATTGATCTCCTTTCAGGTTATCATCAGTTGAAGATTCGTGATTCTGACATACCTAAGACTGCATTCACTACTCGGTATGGACTGTATGAGTATACGGTAATGTCCTTTGGTTTGACTAATGCACCTGCCTACTTCATGTATCTGATGAACAAGGTATTCATGGAATTCATGGATAAGTTTGTTGTGGTGTTCATTGATGATATCTTGATCTACTCCAAGAATGAAGAAGAGCATGCCGAACATCTGACATTGGTTTTGCAGAAGCTCAGGGAACATAAGCTGTATGCCAAGCGAAGTAAGTGCGAGTTCTGGTTGAGAGAAGTTGCTTTTCTAGGACATATTGTGTCTAATGGTGGAATTTCTGTAGACCCAAGTAAGGTGGCAGACGTGTTGAATTGGAAGCCACCAACTGATGTGACTGGCATTCGTAGTTTTCTTGGTTTAGCTGGTTACTACCGAAGGTTCATTGAAGGATTCTCCAAGCTTGCGAAGCCAATGACTTTCTTGCTAGAGAAGAATGCCAAGTTTGTGTGGTCTGAGAAGTGCCAAGCTAGTTTTGAAGAATTGAAGAAGAGATTGACAACAGCCCCAGTGTTGGTTTTGCCGGATCTGAGTAAGAAGTTCTCTATCTATTGTGATGCTTCCCGCCTAGGTCTTGGTTGTGTTCTCATGCAAGAAGGAAGAGTCGTAGCATATGCATCGAGACAGTTGAGGAAGCATGAGTTGAATTATCCTACTCATGATTTGGAGCTAGCAGCTGTGGTTCACGCTCTGAAGTTATGGAGGCATTATCTGATTGGTCATAAGTGTGACATCTATACAGATCATAAGAGCTTGAAGTATATCTTCACCCAGTCAGAGTTGAATTTGAGGCAACGTCGTTGGCTGGAATTGATAAAGGATTATGACCTGGAATTGCATTACCATCTAGGCAAAGCAAATGTTGTGGCCAATGCTCTTAGTAGAAAAAGTTATGCTAATGAGATTCGAGCAACCACTATTCCAGCAGAGTTGTGTGCAGAGATGGAGCGTCTCAACTTGGGAATTGTGATCAATGCTGTTGAGATGGAGGTTGAACCCACACTAGAACAAGAGATACGAAAGGCTCAGTTGGAAGATGAGAAGCTCAAAGAAATAGCAGAGAACATTGTGGTTGGAAAATCACCCGGATTCAGGCTAGATGAGAATGGAACCTTATGGTTTGGGAAGAAACTCTGTGTACCTGAAGTGAAATTCATCCGAGATGCTATACTGCGTGAAGCTCATGAGTCAGCATATTCTATACACCCAGGAAGTACCAAGATGTATTTGGATCTGAAGGAAAAATATTGGTGGGTTGGACTGAAGCGTGATGTAGCAGAATATGTGGCTATATGTGATACCTGTCAGAGAGTTAAAGCTGAACACCAGAGGCCTGCAGGATTGCTACAACCACTAAAGATACCTGAGTGGAAGTGGGAAGAAGTCGGTATAGACTTCATAGTTGGATTGCCACGTACTCAGAGAGGTTATGATTCAGTCTGGGTAATTGTGGATCGACTGACTAAAGTAGCTCATTTCCTTCCAGTCAAGACCACTTATGGAGGTCCTAAACTAGCAGAGTTGTATATGGAGAGAATAGTGTGTTTGCATGGAGTTCCAAAGAAAATTGTGTCTGATAGGGGCACTCAATTCACCTCACATTTCTGGCAAAAGATACATGAGTCTCTAGGTACTAAGCTGAATTTCAGTTCTGCATATCATCCTCAGACTGACGGTCAAACTGAACGGATTAATCAGATTTTGGAAGATATGTTGAGAGCTTGTGCTTTACAGTATGGAACGAGTTGGGATAAGAGTCTGCTGTATGCGGAGTTCTCTTATAATAATAGTTACCAGAAAAGCCTCAAGATGGCACCCTTCGAAGCATTGTATGGACGCAAGTGCAGGACACCCTTGTTTTGGAATCAAACTGGAGAAAGTCAAGTGTTTGGACCGGATGTGTTGAGAGACGCAGAGGAGCAAGTCCAGACAATAAGAGAGAACTTGAGAATAGCACAATCTAGACAGAAGAGCTATGCGGATACACGGAGAAGAGAACTAGCTTTTAATGTAGGAGACTATGTATACCTTAAAGTGTCCCCGATGAGAAGTGTGAAAAGGTTCAACAGCAAAGGAAAATTGGCACCAAGGTATATTGGCCCTTTCAAGATCCTAGAGAGACGTGGAGAAGTGGCATATCAGCTAGAACTTCCGGAAAGTTTGCCCGGTGTTCATGATGTGTTCCACATATTTCAGTTGAGAAAGTGTTTGAGAGTACCGGAAGAGCAGGTTCCTGTCGAGGAAATAGTTTTCAAGAAGGGTCTCACTTATGAGGAACATCCAGTGAAAATTTTGGAGACCGCAGAAAGAGTTACAAGAAGTCGGGTTATAAAGATGTGCAAGGTGCAGTGGCATCGGTACTCTGAGGAAGAAGCTACTTGGGAAAGAGAGGAAGATCTCAGAGAAAAGTACCCGGAGTTGTTTGAGTAAGCACCAACTGAATCTCGAGGACGAGATTATTTTTAAGGGGGGTAGAATTGTAACACCCAAAAAATTGCATTCTTTTAAATAGTAGAAATTTATTTAATTGTGCAATTAATTGATCATTCCAATATAGGGAATTAATAATTTTCCTCAAATATAAAATCAAACCTAGGTCATACACATGTATGATGCATTCATGCTGGAGCATTTCTTCTTTGTACTGTTGTAGCTTATTTGAATTTCTCAAATGTTTCAAAACCCAATTTGAAAATCCTTTTGGAAAATGGAAAAAGGAAATAGAGCAGAGCCCTCCCCTCTCCTTTCTGGCCCGAGCAGCAGCTTGGCCTGTTTTCCACTCCTGGCCCCAGCAGGCTCAGGTCGGCGGCCCGAGACAGCTCGGTCGATCTGCTCCCTCCCTTCCCCCTTACACCCTCTGACTGTCGAGCGGGACCCATGGGTCAGCCCTTCCTTCTCCACCTCCCTCGCCGCGCGAACCGAGACGCCGCTGCCGTGTTCATCCGCCGCGGCCGAGCACTCGCGCGCGAAGCGTCCCTCTGCCGTGACTGCCAGCCCGACCCCGCGCTTAGTGCTACCGACCAGTGGGACCCCCAGGACAGCCCCTCCTCTGTTTCCCTCTGCTGCTCGCCGAGAGTCTGACGCGGGCAAGAAAGAAAACGGCCGAAGCCGAGTTCGACGCCGCGCCGAGAGTCCGAAGCAGAGAAGAAACGGCCGAAGCCGATTTCTCCGCTATTCGAGTTTGTTTCAATCTCCAAGATTGTCGTCACACCTCGGGAGTATTTAAGCAGCGCCACACCCCCCGTAGCCGTCACCTAACCCTAGCCGCCTCTTCTCGCCGCCATTGCCGAGCTCCCGCGAGAACCGAGCAGTAGCCGCCGCGAGCAATTAGCTCGATTCGCCACCAATTTCCTCTCGGTAAGCCTTTGAGGAGCTTCGCTGTGATCTTGTGATGTTTCCGAGCACTTTCCCCCTTCGATTTGTGCACTGACACGCCTCCGCCGCCGTTGCAGAGATCCACCGTCCGCCGGATCACGCCGCGAGCTATCTCCGAGTCCATTTCCGACCTTCCCATCACCCTAGGTGAGCTTGCGATGCTCTTCCCGATCTATGGGTACCCTTCCCGACCTATTTCATGCATCGAAGGCCGAGTTCGCCTTCTCCGGCGGCCTTCCGGCCATGGCGCTGCTATCGGCCTCTGTTTTCCGGCCGAGAGCACCGCCACCCCTCCCCTCTTTTAATCTGATCCGCCGATTTTGAATCGGACGGCCGCAGAGCAGCCCATACCGATTCGGCCGGCGTTTTTGCGAATAACCCCCTGCAGTTTTAAGGCTTAGCCGCAGCCCTCAGCATATTCAGTAGATTACGTCTGAAGGTTTATTTATTTTCGGTATATATGAAAATGTGTTTTCAGATTTGAATTCAAAATTGTTTCATTTATAGTTTCCACGTTTTAGCTCCGATTTGAACGATTCAAATTGCGTTAAATTTGTAATTTCATAATCTATCTGATGGTACCACTGTTTCATATATTTTCCACTCTTAAAATTCGAGATTATATTTAATCTATTATTATTCTATTATAAACCTTGTAAAATTCATATCTTCCTCGTTTTAAATCCGATTTGCGCAAACTTTATATTGATGTGATCGTAGCAACGTGTAGATTAGTTTTATAACCTTTGTTGGTGTACTGTTCTAATGAAAACTCTTGTTTGAATGCATGATTGCCCCTGTATGCGTGTGTGTTGTTATGATGGATCGAGTATAGACGGTGAGCCATACGTGGGTGATCAAGATCAGTACTGCGACAACCCGGATCATCAGGAGTTTGCTGATCAAGGCAAGTATTAGTATGGATCATCCTTGTTGTCCTATTCACAAAATAAATAATTGCATTTGCATGTGTCTTCCTTGTTAACCATAGTTATTTCCTAGCATTGTTACCCTGTTCCTTGCCACCTATGGGATTATGCATATGGTAAATGTTGCTAGTGCGTTTTTGGGAATCATGATCATGTAAACTTGATTAATTGATTATGCAATATGATTAAAAGATGCCTTTTAGCAACAGGGAACTAGGGGATTCGAGCATAGTTTTGTCATGCTCAAGATCCTTCACCTTTGATAATGATCTGTAAGTATGACACCGGGATTGACAGTGCAACTATGAGGGCTACATGGCTCTGGTTTTAGTCAAGTATGGGCACTTTTTCTAGCTTGTTAGAGGTTACCGAAAGGCGTGATGGGACCTGCCGACTCGGGTATAGTGCGGCTCCTGTCCGAGTGTGTATAATCTGCGTGACCTTGTGCCACGAGGAAGGGGGGCACTACATCTGCTTGCCGGGTTCCTAGCGGCCCTAACTTGTTAGGCGAAGTTCTTTGAAAGACTTCATAGTGAGACCTTGCTCACTCGCCTTGGTAGTGTTATGGGAGTAATTAACCCGAGCAAATGGGAATCACGGCTCATAGTGAAAGTGCACAACCTCTGCAGAGTGTAAAACTGGTATACTAGCCGAGCTCACGGTCAAGAGCGGCCTTGGACGTCTTATGGAGTAGTTATTCTTTTGGGGTGATGTTTACTTATTGCTGAATCTATTTATTGCTACTCATTAATTATGCTTACTATGATCATGAGAATGGGCTTATTCATTTGTTGCTATCTAACTGCATAAAAGGATGATTAAATAAAAGCAACCTGCTGTTAAAACCGTGTCAACCTTTTGAGCCTCATTAACCCATGCTAGTCTTGTTGAGTACGACATGTACTTACGCTTGTTTATTTTTCAATACTCAGTTAAAAATCCCGGATGGGTAACAGATGGTGATACTGATGAGGACTACCCAGAGGACTACTAGACTTGTGCTTCACCAGTCGACGTCCCTGTGCTAAGGAGCTACCGCGAGAGTTATCTTTATTTTCCGCTGTGTAATGACTTTGATATTATTCGCTATGTATTAAACATTGGTTATGATACAATTTATGTAATTTGTTGGCTTATGTGTGTGACTGATCTCTGGGCGCACATAAGATTATGCATCCCATTTTATCCTTAAAATTGGGTGTGACACTTAACTTGCCAACAATTAAAACAAATTTAAAAAAATGCTCTTTTTGGTTCACCATACATATTCTTGATTCTATTTGAATAAATATCTTTAGTCTTGTAAACTTCCTTGTTCTATTATAAGTATGCTTCAGACTATTACTTGAAGATAACTATGAGATCAAAGCATACTTGTCTAAGAATTTGGTTGTATATGTAGACTCACCTCTTCCATATAAAAATATTTAAATCCTATTAGGAGACTATTCATAGAATGAAGTTGAGGTTGAAGGTACTTTTCAAATAATATCTTTACCTTAACCTTGTTGAATTTTTTTTGAATGAAGTAATGATGAATCATTTAAAACTAAAGATATAAATTAACCTCGGCAAACACTATCTATACTTTAAATTGAATATTCCTTTGGGTATGTGTTGTCTACTAACCCCTTGCAGAGAAAAAATATATATATAATGAGAGAAGCAGGAGGTCTGAAGAGTGAGAACAAAGTAAAAGAAAAGATGCTAATGAACAACTCAAGACGCAATGAAGGAAAGGACCATTGAATTTCATCTACCCTTTATCATGATCCAATGATGAAGGCAACATCTTAAGGTAAGTGGTTATTAATTTCCTCTTGATCTTGGTATGCAATAAATGAAAAATATAACCATGTTAGAGTTATTACTTAAATTGATCAACCTGATTAACTCAACATGATTTGTTCTCTAAGTTTGTTCATAGCGCTATTCTCTTGATCCCAGTCTTAACCAAGTAAGCTAGAATTACTTCGTCTATTATTCTTGGAAAATAATAGTCATCATGGAAATTTTAAAGATGAACAGTCTTTCCAACGGTTAAATAACTTCACTCTTTATCTTACAAGTTTAAATACCATATTTATCCTTCTGTATTCTCACCCATGTTATAAATGAACAATATGAATAACATCAATCATATTGTGCCCAAGGTTAGAGAATGAATAAATTTCTGGTTCTGTTGGTGTTTTCCCACCAGCAGAACCCATGCACTTGATCTCTACCTTGTCTATTTGGGCAGAACACACTTCAATCAAAGTGTGGGGGAGACAATCCTCCAATTTCGATAAGTGGAAGTTCTCAACTAGTAATAATGATGCACATAATATTGGCTTCGAGATGCCAACAAAAGAAAGGAAGAAGGTGGCTGTTGGCATCTCTTAACGTCGTTACAAAAGATAAACTAAAAGTCCATCCCTGGCAACGGCGCCAGAAATGCTTGTTGCCATTTCTTAACGTCGTTACAAAAGATAAACTAAGAGTCCATCCCCGGCAACGGCACCAGAAATGCTTGTTGGCGTTTCTTAGCATCACTACTAAAGATAGACTATAATTCCGTCCTTAATAATAATACTAGAAACGTAAGTTGACGTTCCCAACCACCATTACTTCAGAAAAGTAACCCTTGGCCCTTAATGCCGCAGGCCTAGGTAATGCAGTCTAGTAATAGCAGTTAGAAGTGCTAGATTGGCCTTCCTAACCGTCATTACTTACGATATACAAAACTGTGATACAGCGCCATGGGGTGCACAAGATTTACAATCCTTAAGTAATGGTACTTAGGTACACCAATCGATAGCTCAGTAAGAAATAAGATTACTCTGCAAGCGCACAGAACTATCATTGTAGCATTTCAACCCGTGAGTAGGGTGTCGTATTTATAATTTCCCGTAGGAGGGCAATATGCATCAGGCGTGGTGTAAACATGATCACTTATTGAGTGCAATGGTAGGCATAGAGTAAACAGGAATAAACATGATTTCAAGATACTTGACACACATATGGATCAACCTCAAGGATAAAAGGAAAATAAAGAATAAAAGAATATATCTAACTGAGCAGGCATTGGTCATATATAATTATGCAAAGAACTGTTAGCAAATCATCTAATTAGTAGTTCTAGTATCAGGACTAAGTCTGGGGTGATAGGGAGATCCCCGCAGCTGGTCTGCCAACCGATAGACACTTTACGAACTCCTACTCAATATCCGAACGTGGGGGAATGCTAGGGATGGACAGGGCTGTCACCACCTGTCCACCTACCTCTCTGCCCGTGGAATACCGACATATTCGCCGATCTCCGCATACCTGAGCACCATGCTCACGTACTTGGAAACAACTCCTAACCCCCGCGGACCCCAACCCAACGGATTGACAGGCTTGTTTAAGAGCAACCATGACAACACGACGAACCATCACCTCATTCCTAGTTCTTCCTCTATTCATACTAGTTTGATGAACAATGAAGAACGATGATGAACAAGTCAAGAACATGATACATAAACAATTTTCTAGCTCATATACTATGCTCATAACAAGATCATAACTAGACTCTAGTTCATATGCATAATCATATAAGTATGATAAGAACTTGCTCATGGAAGAAGACCAAATTGTATTCATACCAAGATGATCTTTTCTTCCAAGGAGACAAGATCTCCTTGATAGCTCTTGCCTTGCTCACAAACTACTAATACTACTCTAAAGATACAAGTGAGTGGTGTGAGGTAGATGACTCCAAAATGATGTGTGTGTTGAAGGGGATGGAGCACCATCTATTTATAGTGGTACTATGACGGTTTGGCACATCTAAACATGGAAGGAGGTGAAACTGCCATCAGCAAACCGCCATCAGCACCGCCTCCGAAGATGGGCCCAGAAAGCCCCACCAGGGGGGTGGTCGCCCCTGGGGGCGGTCGGTCCCTGGGATGCACCAACTGGCCACCGCCTTCAGGTGGTCGGTTAGTTTCTGGGCCTGGGCCTCCCCCGTGTTTACGGATGGATCCAATTACGCTTTGAAGGTGGGCTTCTTTAGTATGCTTTGTTTGTGCATTTGTCAGATTCGTCATTTGATTTTGCGCTTTCTTCATGTTGATGCGTATTTCCACTTGTTATGACATAAAACCTGTAAAACATGAATGCTAGGGGTACAAGTGGAGCTTGTTAGTAGTAAAGGCATATGTGCTAGAATATGATTGTTAATCCTCTTTTTAGTCTAAGTTGGTGGTATAAAATTTATCCATAAGGACCACCAACAAGACCCCCAAGCCTAACCTTTGCTCATCCCGAGCAAATAGCCAAGGCATGGTTGTTGATCAGGAGTTGCTACAAATGCCGATATAATTCATAAGTGTCATACCTATAACATAGCATTCATTCGTAATTTAAATAAGTTGGCACTCTATCCACTCTTTTACCTTGCTTTCTTATGGGGCTTGTAGTTTTCTCCAATTTCTTGGTCGGTTGCAAGATAGAATGGTTATAATGGACTCACCTGTCACACCCAATTTTAAGGATAAAATGGGATGCATAATCTTATGTGTGCCCAGAGATCAGTCACACACATAAGCCAACAAATTGCATAAATTATATCATAACCAATGTTTAATACATAGCGAATAATATCAAAGTCATTACACAGCGGAAAAATAAAGATAACTCTCGCGGTAGCTCCATAGCACAGGGACGTCGACTGGTGAAGCACAAGTCTAGTAGTCCTCTGGGTAGTCCTCATCACTATCACCATCTGTTACCCATCCGGGATTTTTAACCAAGTAATGAAAAATAAACAAGCGTAAGTACATGTCGTACTCAACAAGACTAGCATGGGTTCACGAGGCTCAAAAGGGTTGACACGGTTTAACAGCAGGTTGCTTTTAATTAATCATCTTTTATGCAGTTGGATAGCAACTAGTTAATAAGCCCATTCTCATGATCATAGTAAACACAATTAATGAGTAGCAATAAATAGATTAGCAACAAGTAAACATCACCCTGAAAGATAACTACTCCGTGAGTTTTCCGGGCCACTCGTGACCGTGAGCGTGGCTAGTATACCAGTTTTACACTCTGCAGAGGTTGTGCACTTTCACTATGAGCCGTGATTCCCATTTGCTCGGGTTAATTACTCCCATAACACTACCAAGGTGAGAGAGCAGGGTTTCACTATGAAGTCTTTCAAAATACTTCGTCTAACAAGTTAGGGCCGCTAGGGACCCGGCAAGCAGATGTAGAGCCCCCCTTCGTCGTGGCACAAGGTCACGCAGGTTATACACACTCGGACAGGAGCCGCACTATACCCGAGTCGTCAGGCCCCATCACGCCTTTCGGTAACCTCTAACAAGCTAGAAAAAGGACCTATACTTGACTAAAACCAGAGCCATGTAGCCCTCATAGTTGCACTGTAAGTCCCAGCTTTTGCTGACAGATCATTACCAAGGGGGAAGGATATGGAGCATCACAAAACTATGCCCCAATCCCCTAGTTCCATGTTGCTAAAAAGGCATCTTTTAATTCCTTATTGCATATTCAATTAATCAGTTTACATGATCATGATATCAATAACGCACTAGCATCAATTACCACATGCATAATCCCATAGGTTGCAAGGAACATGATAACAAAACTAGGTAGTAACTATGGTTAACAAGGAAGACACATGCAAATGCAATTATTTATTTGGTGAATAGGACAACAAGGATGATCCATGCTAATACTTGCCTTGATCAGCAAACTCCTGGTGATCCGGGTTGTCGCAGTACTGATCTTGATCACCCACGTAAGGCTCACCGTCTATACTCGATCCATCATAACAACACACACGCATATAGGGGCAATCATGCATACAACAAGACTTTTCATTAGAACAGTACACCAACAGAGAGAAAATAAATTTAAAAGGTTATAAAACAAATCTACGCGTTGCTACGATCACATCGATATAAAGTTTGCGCAAATCGGATTTAAAACGAGGAAGATATGAATTTTACAAGATTTATAATAGAATAATAATAGATTAAATATAATCTCAAATTTTAAAAGTTAATAACATATGAAACAGTTGCACTAACTGGTAGATCATCAAATTACGAATCTAAGGCAATTTGAATCGTTCAAATCGGAATTAAAATGGAGAAACTACGAACAAAACAGTTTTGATTTAAAATCTGAAAACACATTTTCATATATACCGAAAATAAATACGCCTTCAAATACAGAAAACGTAATCTACTGAATACGCTAAGGGCTGCGGGTTAAGCATTAAAAACTACAGGGGGTTATTCGCAAAAACACCGGCCAAATCGGTATGGGCTGCTCTCGGCTGTCCGATTCAAAATCGGCGGATTAGATTAAAAGAGGGGAGGGGTGGCGGTGCTCCCGGCCGGAAAACAGAGGCCGACGGCGGCGCCATGGCCGGAGGGCCGCCGGAGAAGGTGAACTCGGCCCTCGGTGCATGAAATAGGTCGGGAAGGGTACCCATAGATCGGGAAGAGCATCGCAAGCTCACCTAGGGTGATGGGAAGGTTGGAAATCGACTCGGAGATAGCTCGCGGCGTAACCCGGCGGACGGTGGCTCTCTGCAACAGCGGCGGAGGCGTGTCAGTGCACAAATCGAAGGGGGAAAGTGCTCGGGAACTTCACAAGATCACCGCGAAGCTCCTCAAAGGCCTACCGAGGGGAAATTGGTGGTGAATCGACCTAATTGCTCGCGGCGGCGGCTGCTCGGTTCTCGCGGGAGCTCGGCAGTGGCGGCGAGAAGAGGCGGCTAGGGTTAGGTGACGGCTACGAGGGGTGTGACGCTGCTTAAGTACTCCCGAGGTGTGACGACAATCTCGAAGATTGAAACAAACTCGGCGAGCGGAGAAATCGGCTTCGGCCGTTTCTTCTCTGCTTCGGACTTCTCGGCGCGGCGAGGAACTCGCTCTGTTCGTTCCCGCGTCGGACTCTCGGTGAGCAGCAGAGGGGATGGAGGTAAGGCGCTGACGCGTGGGGTCCATGCGGCAGCGAGTCAAGGCACTGGGTCTCGGCTGTCAGTCTCGCAGGGCGGAGAAGGGCGCCTGCACGGCGGCCTGTCTCACGGCCGTGCTCTGCTGTGAGCATTTCGGGTGAAGGAGAGGGAAGGGAAAGAGGGCTGACGTGTGGGTCCCGGTTGTCAGCCGCAGAGAGGGAAGAGAGGCACTGCGCTGCTGCGGCTGGGCTGGCTTGCTAGCTGGGCCGGCGCGCTGGCTTCGGCCCAATAGAAAGAGGAGGGAGGGAGCAGGCCGAAAGGAAGAGGAGGGCTGGGCCATCGGGCCAAATTCAGAGAGGGAAGGTTTTCCTATTTCCCTTTTCTATTTTCTAATTTCATTTTCCAAAAGAATTTTCAAATTGGGTTTTGAAATATTTGAAAAATTCAAATAAACTACAACAGTACAAAGAAGAAATGCTCCAGCATGAATGCATCATACATGTGTATGACCTAGGTTTGATTTTATATTTGAGAAAAATTATTATTTCCCTATATTGGAATGATCAACTAATTGCATAATTAAATAAATTCCCACTATTTAAAAGAATGCAATTTTTCGGGTGTTACAATTCTACCCCCCTTAAAAATAATCTCGTCCTCGAGATTCAGTTGGTGCTTACTCAAACAACTCCGGGTACTTTTCTCTGAGATCTTCCTCTCTTTCCCAAGTAGCTTCTTCCTCAGAGTACCGATGCCACTGCACCTTGCACATCTTTATAACTCGACTTCTTGTAACTCTTTCTGCGGTTTCCAAAATTTTCACTGGATGTTCCTCATAAGTGAGACCCTCCTTGAAAACTATTTCCTCGACAGGAACCTGCTCTTCTGGTACTCTCAAACACTTTCTCAACTGAGATATGTGGAACACATCATGCACACCGGACAAACTTTCCGGAAGTTCTATCTGATATGCCACTTCTCCACGTCTCTCTAGGATCTTGAAAGGACCAATATACCTTGGTGCCAATTTTCCTTTGCTATTGAACCTTTTCACACTTCTCATCGGGGACACTTTAAGATATACATAGTCTCCTACATTAAAAGCTAGTTCTCTTCTCCGTGTATCCGCATAGCTCTTCTGTCTAGATTGTGCTATTCTCAAGTTCTCTCTTATTGTCTGGACTTGCTCCTCTGCGTCTCTCAACACATCCGGTCCAAACACTTGACTTTCTCCAGTTTGATTCTAGAACAAGGGTGTCCTGCACTTGCGTCCATACAATGCTTCGAAGGGTGCCATCTTGAGACTTTTCTGGTAACTATTATTATAAGAGAACTCCGCATACGGCAGACTCTTATCCCAACTCGTTCCATACTGTAAAGCACAAGCTCTCAACATATCTTCCAAAATCTGATTAATCCGTTCAGTTTGACTGTCAGTTTGAGGGTGATATGCAGAACTGAAATTCAACCGTGTTCCCAATGATCTATGCACTTGTTGCCAAAACTGTGAGGTGTACTGCGTACCCCTATCGGACACTATTTTCTTTGGAACTCCATGTAGACACACAATCCTTTCCATATACAACTCTGCAAGTCTTGCTCCGGTATAGGTGGTCTTGACGGGGAGGAAATGAGCAACTTTAGTCAGTCGATCCACAATTACCCAGATTGAATCATAACCTCTCTGAGTACGTGGCAATCCAACTATGAAGTCCATACCGACTTCTTCCCACTTCCACTCAGGTATCTTTAGTGGTTATAGCAATCCTGCAGGCCTCTGGTGTTCAGCTTTAACTCTCTGACAGGTATCACAGATAGCCACATATTCTGCTACATCACGCTTCAGTCCAACCCACCAATATTTTTCCTTCAGATCCAAATACATCTTGGTACTTCCTGGGTGTATAGAATATGCTGACTCATGAGCTTCACGCAGTATAGTGTCTCGGATGGATTTCACTTCAGGTACACAGAGTCTCTTCCCAAACCATAAGGTTCCATTCTCATCTAGCCTGAATCTGGGTGATTTTCCAACCACAATGTTCTCTGCTATTTCTTTGAGCTTCTCATCTTCCAACTGAGCCTTTCGTATCTCTTGCTCTAGTGTGGGTTCAACCTCCATCTCAACAGCATTGATCACAATTCCCAAGTTGAGACGCTCCATCTCTGCACACAACTCTGCTGGAATAGTGGTTGTTCGAATCTCATTAGCATAACTTTTTCTACTAAGAGCATCGGCCACAACATTTGCTTTGCCTGGATGATAATGCACTTCCAGGTCATAGTTCTTTATCAATTCCAACCAACGACGTTGCCTCAAATTCAACTCTGACTGGGTGAAGATATACTTCAAGCTCTTATGATCAGTATAAATGTCGCACTTATGACCAATCAGATAATGTCTCCAAATCTTCAAAGCGTGCACCACAGCTGCTAGCTCCAAGTCATGAGTAGAGTAATTCAACTCATGCTTCCTCAACTGTCTCGATGCATATGCTATGACTCTTCCTTCTTGCATGAGAACACAACCAAGACCTAGGCGGGAAGCATCACAATAGATAGAGAACTTCTTACTTAGGTCCGGCAAAACCAACACTGGCGCTGTTGTCAATCTCTTCTTCAATTCTTCGAAACTAGCTTGACACTTCTCAGACCACACAAACTTGGCATTCTTCTCTAGCAAGGAAGTCATTGGCTTCGCAAGCTTGGAGAATCCTTCAATGAACCTTCGGTAGTAACCAGCTAAACCAAGAAAACTACGAATGCCAGTCACATCAGTTGGCGGCTTCCAATTCAACACGTCTGCCACCTTGCTTGGGTCTACAGAAATTCCACCATTGGACACAATATGTCCTAGAAAAGCAACTTCTCTCAACCAGAACTCGCACTTACTTCGCTTGGCATACAGCTTATGTTCCCTGAGCTTCTGCAAAACCAATGTCAGATGTTCGGCATGCTCTTCTTCATTCTTGGAGTAGATCAAGATATCATCAATGAACACCACAACAAACTTATCCAAGAATTCCATGAATACCTTGTTCATCAGATACATGATGTTGGCAGGTGCATTAGTCAAACCAAAGGACATTACTGTATACTCATACAATCCATACCGAGTAGTGAATGCAGTCTTAGGTATGTCAGAGTCACGAATCTTCAACTGATGATAACCTGAACGGAGATCAATCTTGGAAAACACACAAGCACCTCTCAACTAATCAAATAAGTCATCAATTCTAGGCAATGGATACTTGTTCTTAATGGTGACCTCATTCAGTGACCGATAATCCACACACATCCTTTGACTACCATCTTTCTTATCAACAAAAATAACCGGGGCTCCCCAAGGTGAAGAACTAGGACGAATGAAACCTTTTTCTGACAGTTCTTTAATTTTTTTCTTAAGTTCTTCTAATTCTTTAACTCCCATTCTATATGGACGTTTAGCTATAGGTGCAGTACCAGGTAACAACTCAATGATAAATTCAATGTCACGGTCAGGCGACATACCTAGTAACTCATCTGGAAACACATCTTTGAACTCATCCACCACTGAGTTATCCGGCTACACTTCTTCTCTGAGCTGATGTACTGTGGCTTTCTGTTGAACTTGCAAAACAACCTCAACTCTGACCTCATCTCCCTTCTGGGTAGTGATAGTCACGACCTTCTCCTTGCACTTTATATTGATGTCGTTCTTCATCATCCAATCCATACCCAGGATAAGATCAATTCCGGCAGTATTTAGCACAGTAGGGGTTATCTCAAATTCTACCTCTCTTAATGAGACAGTAATCGGGAGACACTGAAGAGTAGCTTGCATAACACCACCCGGAGAAGAAACCATAATAGGATGTTTCATGACACTAAGGGGAATACCATGCTTTCTAACAAATGTGTGCGAAATGAAAGTATGCGAAGCACCAGAGTAAAAAAGAACTGTAGCGGGGATGGAGTCGATATTGAACGTACCCATCATGACCTCTGGAGTCTCCTGTGCCGTATCAACCGACACATGATTCACCTTCCCGGTGCGAGGTGGCACTCTCTGCTGGTTGTACTGCTTCTGGGAGGCTTGGGGATTCTGCTTCTCAGGACAATTGTAGGACAAGTGTCCTTCCTTGCCACAGCGGAAACACTTGTTGGGGGCACCATTCTTCACTGGGATGTTGTTGGGAGCAGTCAGTTGTGGCGCCTAATTGCCACCTTGTTGCTGGTACTAGGAACGCTGCTGGTTCTGGGAACGTTGTTGATTCTGGAAATTGTTCTTGAATCCAGACTGTCCCTGGAAACATTGTTGTTGCTGAGGCTGCTGCTGGTTGTTACGGAAGCGGCTGCTGCTTCCAGACGACTGCCCTTGAAACTTCCTCTTCTTCTTCTTCTTCTCATCTATCTCACGGCGCTTGCTCTCGATGATCAAGGCTTTGTCCACCAACTGTTGGAAGTTGGCGAAAGTGTGCGAGAGCAACTGGTACTGGAGATGATCATTCAGTCCCTCCAAGAAGAGCTCTTGCTTCTTGGCATCATCTTCTACCTCTTTTGGAGCATACCGCGACAATTGGATGAACTTGTCATGGTACTCGGCAACTAGCATACCTCCCTGCTTCAGAGAAAGAAACTCCTTCTTCTTCAGCTTCATCAACCCTGCAGGCACATGATGATTGCGGAACCCCTCACGGAATTGCTGCCAAGAGATGGGGTCGGCACGTCCAAAACGGAAAGACTCCCACCAATCTAGAGCAGCTCCCTACAACTGCCCGGATGCATAGAGAACTTTCTCGACGTCGTTGCATTGGGCGATCTCCAGCTGCCTTTCTATTGCACGCAGCCAATCATCAGCTTGGAGAGGATCACTGGAATGATCGAAGGTGGGCGGGCGTCCCTTCAAGAATTCGCTTCTCTTGTCACGGGGTGGTGGAGGTGGGTTCCCATTGCCATTGTTTCGCTGCAGCAGTTGAATGTTCTGGGCCATCTGCTGCATCAGCTGTGTTTGCATCATCATCAGCTGCTCCATATTAGGCTGTGGCGGAGGTGGTGGTGGATTAGCATTTTCTTCAGAGGTACCATCACCCCTTGGGTTCCTCCTGGTGTGGGCCATCTGCTGTTCAAATCATTGAAGTGAGGTTTAGAATTCTTTTCCATTAAAATAACACTTAAAAGACTAGAACAGGAAATTCTGGGCGCGATCCAACAACAGTAGAGTAGAAAAATAGTCATATCTGGAGTTACTAAAGTCAAACAGAGACATGCTATACATGGTTGTAAAGCATGAGAAAAACTCTACAACTTTTATTCAGACCATCTCTCCAGATTCTGTCGTTAAGTTTATCAAAACAGATTTGATTCGAAACTATTTCAGAGTAATAGACAGCGCAGAAACTTTGACTTGTGACATTTGTTTCTCCCAAACCGTAACTGATATTGAGATGATTCTTGCGACCAAAGAAAACTACAGAAGTCTAGTTTTTCACAAAAAATTTTCATGATTTTTGGTCATATATAATTAAATAGGAAAAATAACTAAGGCAGAGAGGTCTGAAAAACAGCACTGCTGGAAACTGAGATAATCAACCCAAACTATTATGCATTAATTCAAACCTATATAAAGAGATTTTGCAGACATGCCCATAATCTCAGCACTCATTACAAACTCCAAATCAAGCATTGTTCATAAGGAAAAGCAATCTAGCACAAAAGTTCACAAGACACGAACTAGACTCGACTTGACTCAACTTGCGCTACTAGCGTCTTTTGCTACTAACTGGGGGTAACTCCTCTAGGGGTCGATGTCGGTGCGGGTGTGAGCATCTCCATGGTCACCTCGGTTCCTTGGCGGCGATTCAGCTGGGCACCTTGGTGATGGCGGAGGGGGTCCAACACCGAGTTGCCTGTTCAACTCATCCACCGCCCGGCTGAGCTTGTAGTTAGCTTCAGTCCTGGTGTTCAGCTCATCCAGTGTCTGGTCCAGAAAAGTGTTGGTCTGGGCCAAACATTCCAAGGCAGTGTGGAGTCGGGCGTTCACTTCTCCAAGTGGACCGGCGATGCTGCAGTTAGCTTGGCCACTCTAACGGCGGGGAAGGTAGCGGTGCATCTCCCACTTGATGATGTCCCAATTCTCATGGCGGTGCACCATAAGAGTTTGTCGTGCGGCATCCTTGATGGCGGCAGCTTTGGAGAGTCGAATGGAGACAGCATAGTGGATATTCTTCACCTGGCTTCCCTCCTTGATGTACACCCTCGTCTCATAGTAGTCGGCATAGTCAGGGTGCTTCCAGTGCTCCGTCTTGTACAACACCGAGGCGTTGGGGTAGAAGCGGCGCACCAAGTCGAGAAGCAGCGGGTGGTAGTAGTCATCACCATGATGATCATAGTGAATCATTCCCACCCAGGGTTTTCCACCTTGGTCTCCATCATCGTCGCCATCGTCATCGGGGTCGTCGGAGTCATCCGAGTCGCCTCCATCATCTTCGTCATCAGGGTTGCCAGCACAATCCTGGTCACCCTGCGGCTCCACCTTCTCGGGTTCATCTTCCTGAGGGTCCTCCATAGGTATGTCTTCAGAGCTGTCTTCCAAGGGCTCTTCACTGGGCTCCTCTGCGGGCACCTCCTGCTGGGGCTCCTCCACTGGTACGTCTTCCACGGGTACCTCCGGTCGGGAAACACGTCCGCCAGAGATGAAGCGCTGCGGGTACCTCTTAGGTGGCATGACACGCTTGCGGGCAGTGCGCTTAAGGTTGGCCATCTACAAGAATTAAGATTAAGTTAAAATTTTGCAATGAACAAGGGTAGGATATCAGCAAAAACTTGTAACAAATTAATATAACAAGTAAAAGAGATAATAAAGTTAAGGGCTATCCAGTGCTAACTAGGCTTGCGTCCTACAGTCAACACGGCTCTGATACCAATTTGTCACACCCAATTTTAAGGATAAAATGGGATGCATAATCTTATGTGCGCCCAGAGATCAGTCACACACATAAGCCAACAAATTGCATAAATTGTATCATAACCAATGTTTAATACATAGCGAATAATATCAAAGTCATTACACAACGGAAAAATAAAGATAACTCTCATGGTAGCTCCATAGCACAGGGACGTCGACTGGTGAAGCACAAGTCTAGTAGTCCTCTGGGTAGTCCTCATCACTATCACCATCTGTTACCCATCCGGGATTTTTAACCAAGTAATGAAAAATAAACAAGCGTAAGTACATATCGTACTCAACAAGACTAGCATGGGTTCATGAGGCTCAAAAGGGTTGACAGGTTTAACAGCAGGTTGCTTTTAATTAATCATCTTTTATGCAGTTGGATAGCAACAAGTTAATAAGCCCATTCTCATGATCATAGTAAACACAATTAATGAGTAGCAATAAATAGATTAGCAACAAGTAAACATCACCCTGAAAGATAACTACTCCGTGAGTTTTTCGGGCCACTCGTGACCGTGAGCACGGCTAGTATACCAGTTTTACACTCTGCAGAGGTTGTGTACTTTCACTATGAGCCGTGATTCCCATTTGCTCGGGTTAATTACTCCCATAACACTACCAAGGTGAGAGAGCAGGGTTTCACTATGAAGTCTTTCAAAATACTTCATCTAACAAGTTAGGGCCGCTAGGGACCCGGCAAGCAGATGTAGAGCCCCCCTTCGTCGTGGCACAAGGTCACGCAGGTTATACACACTCGGACAGGAGCCGCACTATACCCGAGTCGTTAGGCCCCATCATGCCTTTCGGTAACCTCTAACAAGCTAGAAAAAGGACCTATACTTGACTAAAACCAGAGCCATGTAGCCCTCATAGTTGCACTGTAAGTCCCAGCTTTTGCTGACAGATCATTACCAAGGGGGAAGGATATGGAGCATCACAAAACTATGCCCCAATCCCCTAGTTCCATGTTGCTAAAAAGGCATCTTTTAATTCCTTATTGCATATTCAATTAATCAGTTTACATGATCATGATATCAATAACGCACTAGCATCAATTACCACATGCATAATCCCATAGGTTGCAAGGAACATGATAACAAAACTAGGTAGTAACTATGGTTAACAAGGAAGACACATGCAAATGCAATTATTTATTTGGTGAATAGGACAACAAGGATGATCCATGCTAATACTTGCCTTGATCAGCAAACTCCTGGTGATCCGGGTTGTCGCAGTACTGATCTTGATCACCCACGTAAGGCTCACCGTCTATACTCGATCCATCATAACAACACACACGCATACAGGGGCAATCATGCATACAACAAGACTTTTCATTAGAACAGTACACCAACAGAGAGAAAATAAATTTAAAAGGTTATAAAACAAATCTACGCGTTGCTACGATCACATCGATATAAAGTTTGCGCAAATCGGATTTAAAACGAGGAAGATATGAATTTTACAAGATTTATAATAGAATAATAATAGATTAAATATAATCTCAAATTTTAAAAGTTAATAACATATAAAACAGTTGCACTAACTGGTAGATCATCAAATTACGAATCTAAGGCAATTTGAATCGTTCAAATCGGAATTAAAACGGAGAAACTACGAACAAAACAGTTTTGATTTAAAATCTGAAAACACATTTTCATATATACCGAAAATAAATACGCCTTCAAATACAGAAAACGTAATCTACTGAATACGCTAAGGGCTGCGGGTTAAGCATTAAAAACTACAGGGGGTTATTCGCAAAAACACCGGCCAAATCGGTATGGGCTGCTCTCGGCTGTCCGATTCAAAATCGGCGGATTAGATTAAAAGAGGGGAGGGGTGGCGGTGCTCCCGGCCGGAAAACAGAGGCCGACGGCGGCGCCATGGCCGGAGGGCCGCCGGAGAAGGTGAACTCGGCCCTCGGTGCATGAAATAGGTCGGGAAGGGTACCCATAGATCGGGAAGAGCATCGCAAGCTCACCTAGGGTGATGGGAAGGTTGGAAATCGACTCGGAGATAGCTCGCGGCGTAACCCGGCGGACGGTGGCTCTCTGCAACAGCGGCGGAGGCGTGTCAGTGCACAAATCGAAGGGGGAAAGTGCTCGGGAACTTCACAAGATCACCGCGAAGCTCCTCAAAGGCCTACCGAGGGGAAATTGGTGGTGAATCGACCTAATTGCTCGCGGCGGCGGCTGCTCGGTTCTCGCGGGAGCTCGGCAGTGGCGGCGAGAAGAGGCGGCTAGGGTTAGGTGACGGCCACGAGGGGTGTGACGCTGCTTAAGTACTCCCGAGGTGTGACGACAATCTCGAAGATTGAAACAAACTCGGCGAGCGGAGAAATCGGCTTCGGCCGTTTCTTCTCTGCTTCGGACTTCTCGGCGCGGCGAGGAACTCGCTCTGTTCGTTCCCGCGTCGGACTCTCGGTGAGCAGCAGAGGGGATGGAGGTAAGGCGCTGACGCATGGGGTCCATGCGGCAGCGAGTCAAGGCACTGGGTCTCGGCTGTCAGTCTCGCAGGGCGGAGAAGGGCGCCTGCACGGCGGCCTGTCTCACGGCCGTGCTCTGCTGTGAGCATTTCGGGTGAAGGAGAGGGAAGGGAAAGAGGGCTGACGTGTGGGTCCCGGTTGTCAGCCGCAGAGAGGGAAGAGAGGCACTGCGCTGCTGCGGCTGGGCTGGCTTGCTAGCTGGGCCGGCGCGCTGGCTTCGGCCCAACAGAAAGAGGAGGGAGGGAGCAGGCCGAAAGGAAGAGGAGGGCTGGGCCATCGGGCCAAATTCAGAGAGGGAAGGTTTTCCTATTTCCCTTTTCTATTTTCTAATTTCATTTTCCAAAAGGATTTTCAAATTGGGTTTTGAAATATTTGAAAAATTCAAATAAACTACAACAGTACAAAGAAGAAATGCTCCAGCATGAATGCATCATACATGTGTATGACCTAGGTTTGATTTTATATTTGAGAAAAATTATTATTTCCCTATATTGGAATGATCAACTAATTGCATAATTAAATAAATTCCCACTATTTAAAAGAATGCAATTTTTCGGGTGTTACATCACCAATCATTCATTCTTTGATAGACCTTTTATCCGGAGATTTTATGAATTTTTTGCAAAATAAAACAAGTTCCTCAAATGATTCTCTTAATCACTCAATGTGTATGATTTACCTCACCAAAGGCATTGTCGTGTTGCCTTTTCATCCTACTACTAAGGCTGAGAGTGGAGTTTTGGGTAGGTATGAAGGTGGGCGTACTTACATTACTTATATTGCTGAGTCAAAGACCGGACCACAAGGAGATACAAGTCATATACCTTGGTTGAGATGTGCAAGTGTGTGGGATTGTGAAAACCTATCTCTAATCTTTTTGGCACTCCATGCATCATGACTCTCTTTTTATTGGATGGAATAGAACTCTTTGGAGGAATATGGGCTATAGAAATATCATCCTCTTTTTCTCTCTTTTTTTTTTGAACGGGTATTTGGATTTTCTTTCCCGTTTGTTTTCTCATGCCCTTTGGCCTTTTTTTAGCATAGCCCATATTTTGATTTGACATATGAAAACTTTTGGATGGAGAGACATCATGATGGTGAACAAGGAGTGAAATTTTTTTTTGTATGCTCGGCTCTCAAAGTGAGGGTCGGCATTTTTATTTGGTGGATGAAAGGTGTATGTTGTGCGCAACTCTCAGGATGAGAGTCGGCTTTATTTAGTAGGTGTACGTGAATCTCAATCATGGGTGTATGACCATAATCTCACTAGGTCTCAGCATTTTGACTCAACTCAAAGTTCCGTAAGTAGCATATGACTAAGTTTTTGTAAAAGTAGAGCATGTCATAGGGCCTTGGTAGGTGTTGGCGGTCCTTACCAACATAAATATAACATCATTTTAAAACTAAAACAAATAGAAGATAGGGCTTTTATCTAATCTTTCCACGAGTTTTGTTGTGCACCTAACTTACACGAATAGCACGTGGAAATGCATGGAAATCTCAAGGAAAGCGCACTTCCAGGAAGCGTATTCAAAGAAGGCGCAAACTAAGAAAATGAGAAAGCCCAAATTAAACAATAAACCAAATCCATTCGCAACCACGGGGGAGGCCCAGGCCCAAAGAGGAACCGACCACCCGAAGGCGGTGGCCAGATGGCACTCCCCGGGGATCGACCGCCCCTGGGGGCGGCCGCCCCCCTGGTGGGGCCTCCCGGGCCCATCCTCCTCAGGCGGTGCTCATGGCGGTTTGGCAAAGGCGGTTTCACCTCCTACCATACTTAGAACGCCCAAACCGCCCTTGATCAACTATAAATAGATGTGCTTCACCCCCTCCAACACACACCAACATTTGGAGCACTACACCTCACATTTCTTACTTGTTCTCTCTAGTTTAGTAGTAGTAGAGCGAGGCAAAGCTATCAAGGAGAGCTTGTCTCCTTGGAGGAATCAAGAACATCTTGGTATGAATACACATCGGTTCTCCTCTATGAGCAAGCTCTTTTCTTATTTATATAGCAATGCATCTGAATTAGAATATAGTCTTGTCCATATTATGATCATAACATGTAAACTAGTTCATAGTCTATGTGTTATGTTCTTGATATGTTCATCAAAGTTCTTCATCGTTCATCAAATTAGTATGAAAAGAGGAAGAACTAAGGATGGGATAATAGTTCGTTGTGCTGTCATGGTTGCTCCTAGCCGAGCCTATCAATCCGTAGGGTTGGGGTCCCGGGGGGCTAGGAGTTGTTTCCAATTACACGGGCGTGGTGCTCGGGTATGCAGGAATCAGCGGATATGTCGGTACCCCACGGGCAAAGGGGTAGGTGGGCAGGTGGTGACAGCCCTGTCCATCCCTAGCATTCCCCCACATTCGGGTATTGAGTAGGAGTTCGTAAAGTCTCTATCGGCTGACAGACCAGCTGCGGGGATCTCCCTATCATCCCAGACTTAGTCCTGATCCTAGTCTTATTAATTCGATGTAATTACTATTCGTTGCATAGCTATATATGACCAATGCCTACTCACGTAGTTATTCTTCATTCTTTATTTTATCTTTTATCCTTGAGGTTGCTCCAATGTGTGTGTCCACTATCTTATAAACCTGTTTTAACCCCTACCTATGCTATGCCTACCTATGCATTCAATAAGTGATCATGTTTGTACCAAAAGCTAGATGAATTCACCATGCCCTCCTACGGGAAATTATAAATAGAGAAAATTATTTCCTCGGCCCTGAAAAAAGTTCCACTTAGTTTTTTGGCCCGGTTTTCATCGAACTTTGTTATTTGACCCTAAAACGAAATTTGCTTATTTTGTTGGCCCTTCCGTCCACTTTGAAAGATCAGAACTCTTCGATACGACATCGGATGAAGATGATTTTTATACGAAAATTGTAGATCTCGATGAGATCTACAACTTTATAGTTTTAAGTTTTTTTATTTGAGGAAGTTCAGATGCCCAAAAACATTAATATAATATATTGATATTTTTGGGCATTTGAACTTCCTCAAATGAAAAAACTCAAAACTATAAAATTATAGATATCGTCGAGACCTACAATTTTCATATAAAAATCATCTTCATCCGATGTCATATTGAAGAGTTATGATCTTTCAAAGTGGACGGAAGGGCCAAGAAAATAAGCAAATTTCGTTTTAGGGCCAAATAACAAAATTCGATGAAAACAGGGCTAAGAAACTAAGTTGAACTCTTTTGAGGGCCGAGGAAATAATTTCCCCTTATAAATACGATACCTTTGAATACTCACGGGTTGAAATGCTACGATGATAGTTCTGTGCGCTTGCAGAGTAATCTTATTCCTTACTGAGCTATCGATTGACGTACCTAAGTACCGTTACTTAACAATTGTAATTCTTGTTGCACCCCATGGCGCCGCGCCACAGTTTTGCATATCGTAAGTAATGACGATTAGGAAGGCCAATCCGGCACTTCTAACTGCTATTACCAGACTGCATTACCTAGGCCAGCGCCACTAAGGGCCAAGGATTACCTTTCTGAAGTAATGGTGGTTGGGAATGTCAACTTATGTTTCTAGTATTATTATTAAGGATGGACCTTTAGTCTATCTTTAGTAATAATGCTAAGAAACGCCAACAAATATTTCTGGCGCCGTTGCCAGGGATGGACTTTGAGTCTATCTTTTGTAACGACGTTACGAAATGCCAACAAGCATTTCTGGCGCCGTTGCCGGGGATGGACTTTTAGTCTATCTTTTGTAACGACGTTATGAAATCCCAACAAGCATTTCTGGCGCCGTTGCCAGGGAGGGCAAAAAAAGAAAATATAAACATCTAGCTTTGGTATAAACTTTTATTACAAAATAAGCATTGGTAGCCATAGCTTATGCAAGCTAACTTTGTTGTTTTCTTCCTCTTTTTATTGGAATGAAAACAGGATAGTGTATGAGCGGTTTCAATCTACCGAAAAACTTCGTTAAAAATCCAGAGGCACTCCTAAGGAAGAGAAGGCCTCGTACCATCTCTTCTTCTGCTACTCAGCCGGCAAACGAACCGGTCACTTCTGCACCATCCGCAACTACCACCATGGCCAAGTTACTCCGCGAGTATTCCACCCCCGCTATTGCCAACGTGCCCGTTGGGCCCGCTGTCAATGTCGGGAACGGAAACTTTGAACTCCGCACTGGCCTACTCATGATGGTGCAGGCGAACCAGTTCAGCGGTTTGCCAAGTGAGGACGCAAACGCGCACCTGCAAAACTTCCTTGAGCTGTGCGAGACCATCATCATCAAAGATGTCACACAGGACACCATCAAACTCCGGTTGTTTCTCTTCTCCCTTTCAGGGAAGGCAAAGCAATGGTTTTATCAAAGCATGGAAGCAGTCAACACGTGGGAAAAATGTTCCACGGCGTTCCTCGCTAAATTCTTCCCCATGAGCAAAACAAATGCTCTGCGGGGAAAAATATCAAACTTCCAGCAAACATCACTCGAGTCCATTCCTGAGGCTTGGGAAAGGCTCTAGGAATACATCCAGGCCTTCCCTCACCACGGGATGGAAGATTGGCTTGTGCTCCAAAATTTCTATGAAGGCCTCACGGCCATGTCTAAGGGGCACATAGATGCTGCCGCTGGAGGCGCATTCCTCTCCCTCACCATCGAGAATGCCACGGCGTTAATCGAGAAGATGGTGGCCAACCAAAGCTGGGGAGAGGGACGCAAAACACAAAAAGGCATGCACACCGTAAATGAGACAGATCTGCTTGCGCAAAAATAGAATTAATAATGAAGAAACTTGAAGGACGTGCCACCGATCCTACCACTGGCACTGTCCAGGCCATGGACTCGCACATGACGTGTGAGGTCTGTGGAGATGTTGGCCATTCGGGGAACAACTGTCCCGAAACCTTGGAAGAAGCATCCTTCGTCAACAACGGGTTTCGCCAACACCAACAACCAGGTAACGGGTGGAACAGCCAGAATCGCCCCCAAGGTAATTTTTCCAATTTTAATTCAAATTTCAATTCCTCCCAACCTTCATTAAAAGATCTTATGATAGGACAGGCTAAAATAAATGAAAATCTTACAAACAAGCTTTCTCGAAATGATAAAATGCTTGAAACTATAAATAGTAAGCTTAATAGCCTATCCTCATCTGTTAAAAATCAAGTAAATTTTAATAAAAGAATTGAAACTCAAATTGCCCAACTTGCCTCTGCCACAAAATCTGCCATTCAAATTTCTAGTTCTGTTGAGAATATAAATTCAGTGACCACGAGAGGGGGTAAGACCACTCGTGATCCCCCACATCCTAACCAAAGAATAGGCAAAATACCAAGACAGCAAGAGGAAGTACCGGTTGATTCAGCGCAACCACATGAAGAATCAATGGAAGAAGAGCCGACACCGGAGGGCTATGGGGACACCACGATGTTGCCTTTCCCCACAAGGTTGAGAAGGAAGAAGAAGGCCGGAGATGAACAGTTTCTTCGATTCGTGGAGATGGTCGAGAAGACACACGTCAGCGTTCCACTGATGGATGTCTTACACATACCATCATACGCTAAGTTCATCAAAGATATCATCAACAACAAGTGACCATTACCATCCTCAGAAATTGTCAAGCTGACGGAAGAATGTAGCGCAGCTATACTCAATCATCTACCTGAGAAGAAACAAGACCCTGGGTGTCCCACAATCACATGCTCTATAGGCACCCAGCAATTTGACCACGCCTTATGCAATCTTGGGGCGAGTGTGAGCGTCATGCCGAAATCAGTCTTCTATAGACTGAATTTCACCAACTTGGAGCCTACCAACATGACACTTCAGTTGGCCGACTCCTCAATTCGGTACCCAGTAGGGATTGCACAAGATATTCCTGTAAAAATTAGAGGGTATTATGTTCCGGTGGATTTTGTGGTGCTCAACATGGAACTCACCAAAGAAACACCACTCATCCTCAGAAGGCCATTCTTGAGCACGACAGGAGCACAAATTGATGTTGGAGCTAGAGAAATCCGCTTCAATATCAATGGACAAGAAGAGAAGTTCGAGTTCAGGCCTCGCCGTCAAGAAGAATGCAATATGATACGCATTCGATATGGGCCGAATCCCCAAGCCATCAAGGAGGTAGAAATTCAACCTCAGCTTTTGAAAAATATATCAAAAATCTCAAAAGAATCAAAGAAAAAGCTGGAGCCAAAAGAAAAGGCGGCTCCCAACAAAATATTAAGGAGAAGAAAAACAAAATGGCTCCTAAAAAGAGGGAAGAAATCCCCAAACCTTCACCAAAGAAGATGGTGTGAAAACCCAAGGTAAAAATTGAAAATACTACCACACCACCCAAAACTACTCACAAAGTATGGAGGCCTAAGCAAGTGCAGCCGTCTACCTCTCCCAAGACGGATGCACCATCATTGAGCAAACAATGAAGGGAGAAAAGTCCTGCTCAACGGACTTAAAAAAAGCTGAGCCCTTGCCAAAGGTAAACCGGTAAGTTATCCGTAATTTTTACTTTAAATATTTCAAAATTTCTTTTCAATAAATGCTTAATTGATTCCTCTAATAAAAAATTAATAGTAATAATAAAATATATATATATAAATATAAAATAATATTTCAAATAGATATATGCATGCTTGATGATAATGTTGCATTTATGCTTTGACTAAAATAACCCTATGTTTAAACATGAATCTTTGAGATCATAGGGATATTCCTTCATAAATGTATGATAGTGTGATCTTAAACAAACTTTCACAAATTTCAATCAAATCCATTTTTATATCATACACATGATCACACTAATCTTCTTCGCATCAAGCTTGATCGTAACTGGGATAATAATCTACAAAGTCAGCTTAACACGTGGCCAAAAGACAGAGGCTGGCAGGCGGGCCCAGGGGACCGACCACCCCAGGACCGGCCGCCCCCCTGCCCAGGCCAATCCGTGCCAATCTTTTTCGTACCTCACTTTGATCACCTCAGCATCACGTACCTGGTTACGATCAAGTTGTTTCCTTGCCAAAGACCTCAATAGCACCTATTTAAACCTCTAAAGGTCTCTTTTCCTCACACCAACCTTGCTCCTCTCCCTCTAGCAAAGCTTGCTAAGCTCTCCTGTCTTTAAGTGCCAACCATGTCTAGCTACGCTCTCTCGCTGATCAATGCCCCAGTGGCCATAGCAAACCAAGACATAGCACCCTATCAAGAGAGTTCTTTAGCAAGGGAAAAAGCCCGTGTTGTGAAGGAAAAGCCTCTAGCGATCTTGCTAGCACGCTCTCATGCACCCGAAGGAGGTGCCACAAAGAAGACCGCTCCTGCCCATCCTCCCAATGGCCTCAAGAAGAAAACTCCTAGTGGTAGTAGGCCTAGCAAGCGCGTTGGAGATAAGTCTGCAAGCAAGCCCGCATTTTCGGCCAAGGAAGCAGCGTCCGCTAGCACCATTCCTAGGATTAGGAGGCATCTACCTCGGCCTCCCATCATACGTCGTGCAGGGCAGTACAAAAGCAGTGAAGATGAAGTGTACTCTAAGATCCTCGCTGAACTTAGAGCTAAACATGCTAGCTTGCATACTCTTTTAAGGGCTTTAGAAGAAGACATAGAGTCCAAGAACACAGAGATCAGGGACCATAGCGATGATGTTAATAGTTTCCGCTTCAAGTTCAATCTTAAGCTAAGGAAAGTCGCTAAAGCCCTAGGTGTTGAGCATCATCTTGAATATCTTTAGGCTGCACCTACTGCACGAATAATTAGGCACACATTTTCACTTTCATGATCTTTTAAATTTTACTATCAATGTAAATGTGCCTATTTGAGTTTATCAATAAAATAAGGTTTTATGTTGAGCACTTGTTTTCTCCATATATGTATTTTGTGACTAGACAGGGAAGAAAACAAGTGTGGGGGAGGATTCTCCAAGACAATTGCACAATAACAAAAATCAAAATTCGGTTTGTGCAACTTCCCCCCCTCTCTCATCCTAAAAAGTTTTTAAAAATAAAATTTAAAATGATGTTTCCCACATACTCCATCAAACATGTCTTCCTACATGTGAAATGTTTGCATACTTTTTATTCCCTGCTAAAATTTCTACAGATTTATGAACACTGTTTAGGGACCCCGTTTCTATCTAAGTAATTGACGGATGAGATATAGTAGGATGACATGATGCTTGCTCATTCTTGCAAAGTACTTGGGATTTATCTTACAAAAACAAAAACTCAATAGCATGCTCCTTGAATGATTGACAAATACCTACCAATGCCATATATGATTCTATTTGATGAAACCTTCCACATATGCCACTTATTTTGCGTTGAGTTTGGTCAAATTTTGTGACTACTGTTGAGAGATGTTTCATGCTCCCAAGATCAGAATTCACTTGCACCCACCAAATAAAGCCAATTCTCACCCTGAGAGTTGCGCAAATAAAAGTGACGGTTCTCATTCTAAGAACCACGCATTCCTTCTGCAAAGTTCTACTCCATCCATCTACCATCATAATATCTCCTTATTTAAAGTTTTTCATATGCCAATAAAAGATATGGGGCTATGCTTAAAAAAAAGGAGAAAAGAAAGATCATGCCAAGGGGCATAAGAAAATAAACGGGAAAGAAAAGTTCAAATACCCGTTCAAAAAAATGAATAAAATGGAAATGAAGATTTTATAGCCCATATCTCCTTAAGTTTTATCCAAGGAGAATCATGATGCATGGAGTACCAAAAAGATTTAGAATTAGGTTTCCACCTTCATACTTTCCACACACATGCACATTCTGATCTAGGAGTATGGCGCACTCCCTCCGGTATGGTCTGGGGTTTGACTTGACAACATATGCAGGGTAAGTGTGCCTCATCATTCCTACCTAAAACTCCAAATAAGCCTTCTTAGAGGTAGGATGATCAAAGTGAAGGCATCACCTTTTCATGCCTTGGTGAGGAACCACTTACAAAAATGAGCGACTTGAGAGAATCATTTAAGGACACAAGCTATCTTTATGTTTTCAAACATTTTACAAAAACCCAAGTATTCCAAACAAGAATAAGAGTAAGAGGATTTGATTCCAAGCTATTCCATTTGTCAATTTCTCAAGAAAGATTTGGTAGACACTTTGAAGTTCATAAATCCAGGTGAAGCTTGGAATATCCTATATGCAGATTCTTTGACAAGGAGGATGAACCCATTTGGTCCTTCGCACTTTAGTCGAGGACGAGTAAAGGACCAAGTGTGGGGGAGTTGTTGGCGGTCCTTACCAACATAAATATAACATCATTTTAATACTAAAACAAATAGAAGATAGGGCTTTTATCTAATCTTTCCATGAGTTTTGTTGTGCACCTAACTTACAGGAATAGCACGTGGAAATGCATGGAAATCTCAAGGAAAGCGCACTTCCAGGAAGCGTATTCAAAGAAGGCGCAAACTAAGAAAATGAGAAAGCCCAAATTAAACAATAAACCAAATCCATTCGCAACCACGGGGGAGGCCCTGGCCCACAGAGGAACCGACCACCCGATGGCGGTGGCCAGATGGCACTCCCTGGGAATCGACCGCCCCCGGGGGCGGTCGCCCCCGCGGCCGCCCCCTGGTGGGGCCTCCCGGGCCCATCCTCCTCAGGCGGTGCTCATGGCGGTTTGGCAAAGGCGGTTTCACCTCCTACCATACTTAGAACGCCCAAACCGCCCTTGATCAACTATAAATAGATGTGATTCACCCCCTCCAACACACACCAACATTTGGAGCACTACACCTCACATTTCTTACTTGTTCTCTCTAGTTTAGTAGTAGTAGTAGAGCGAGGCAAAGCTATCAAGGAGAGCTTGTCTCCTTGGAGGAATCAAGAACATCTTGGTATGAATACACATCGGTTCTCCTCTATGAGCAAGCTCTTTTCTTATTTATATAGCAATGCATCTGAATTAGAGTATAGTCTTGTCCATCTTGGTGTAGGCTGCATAGGCTGCGCAGGCTCTTCCTCCTGTACTTCTCTCCTCCGTGATCTCCTGCGAGAAACAGAACTCCTGCGTGCTTCTTCCTTTTCAACAAGGTTGAAGGTGAGAGATGGGGATTTATATAAAGCGAGATCCGGGTTAGGTAATGGAATCTCATTTATATATCCCGGATAATAAAATACCAGGTTTGTTCCCGAGTCATCACGTTTTATGGTATGAGCTTGAGTAAAATAATGCTCACTGATCATAATGCGCGGAATGGAGAGATAAACAATAGCGTTAGCACCATGAGGATCAACACTAGCAGCAAGACGTGTGATGAGTGAAGTGCACATAATTGGTGTGGAAGTTTTAAAAGAGTTTAACCAGTGCTTAACAATGTCATAGACAGGAGCGACTTTAATCTTTTTAAGCACGGCATAAAGCAACTTCAACTCAATATCATAAGCATGATGAGTGTCCTCTCTAGGAAAGAAAGAATTAGCAATCCATTTATACATAAGCCTTAGAGAAGGATGGTGGATGGTGTTGATGTTGGGTTGGAATTTCCTAGTCACATTCTGTCTGGTTATCAAGTGCCAAAAAGCATGACGCTGATAACCCGAAAGAGTAAAACCTAAATCAATAGAGCATCGCTCATGAAAACCCAAGTGTGTAGCAAAATCTTTCCAGTAAAGGCTATGTTCTTTCCCAAAGCAGCGAAAGGTAATACCATAGTCGAGAACTTGTAGAGTGCCCAAGATTTGGATGGTCAAAAGACGAGATCCAAGTTCGTGCACGGGGGCAACTTGGCTTCAACCAACATTTTCGAAAATGGTATTAAATTCGATGTTCATACCTGTCTGCTGGAGAAAGTGTGGGTCAAAGGCCGGTGTATCCAGGAATTCGCGTCCCTTGAGGAGGTTTTATGCTTGCATCTCCCGCTCGCTCTCCAAGTCGATGAAGGGAGCATCGGCCTCGTCGATGGCGTGGCCTCTTGGCGCCTGCTCTTCTTCATGCAGCGAGCTCTCCTCACATGTGGGAGTACTTTGACTAGACTCCCCACGAGAGTGACGGCCTTTCCAGAACATGTCGGAAATCCGACCTCCGATCCCACTCATGGTGAGCTTGGCACAAGAACTTGACTTGTGATGGGAGTGGAAGAAGTTTGCAGGATTTCCTTGCACTTGAACTTTGTGGAAAAATGCTTGTAGAATGGTGGAGCAAGAGATTGATGGAGGGAGTGAAAAATGTGAGAATGAGAGGGGTAAGGAGCTCCACCCGAATGGTCTGGTATTTATAGGCTTGATCGTAGGCGGAGGAGTGTTGTATGCAACGGCTAGTAGCCGTTGGCAGAAGGCTGCGCCGCAGAGCCGTTGGGCAGGGGCGGTCGCCCCTGGGACCGGCCGGTTCCCTGCTGGGGTCGGTATTGCCCAGCCTTTTTGCAGTTCCCTCTAACGGCTATCTCCAGTATGTAGCCGATTACGAATGACTCCCATTCGAAATTTTGCTCTAGTTTTTGATTTTACACAAGTTTTATTTGAAACTTTTTGATTTTCAAAATTATTCTAAAAATAATATTTAGACTCAACAAGATTTATTCTTTCAGAAAATTATTTTTATAGAATTTTTTTGGAGAAGAATTTATTTTGGAATAAAATTTTATATTCTAGGAAGAGGGAATAATTTCTTTTATTGCAAGAAAATAATTTTATGAAATATATATTTTTATTATATAAATATGTATATAAATATTCATTTATTATATATATATTTTTTTCAAAAAGATAAGTTACAATACCTGAGTGGGGACACCTCCCCCAAGCTTGAATGATGGTGTGGGCCCCTTCAGATAATTATTTATTTATTTATTTCTTTATATATATTTATTTTGAGATAATTACCGATGACCTTCGGGAAGGGCTCAACGTTTATAGGCTGTTGGCTAGACTTTCCTTCCTTTATTGATCTGTAGCTGCATGAACAAGCTCGGGAGAAGTCGGGTTGCCCCGGGATTTTTCCCGCATTGTTGACAAGAATAGAAGCAGCTATTTGTGCCATTTGTGTTTCTATCATTTTGTTAAAACTTGCTTGATTTTGAATAGAAGAAGACAAAGTTTCAAGCTTGGCATTTATATTTTCAAACATTTTATCATTGAAGGATAGCTTTTTGGTCAAACTTTCATTGATTTTAGCTTGTCCTAGAACGAGATCTTTTAAGGAAGGTTGGTTTGAATTGAAATTATTACCTTGCGGGCGGTGTTGGTTGTTCCACCCGCTATTACCTTGCTGAGGTTGGCGAAACCCGTTGTTGACGTATGAAGCCTCTTCTTGGGTTTCGGGACAGTTATTCCCTGGGTGGCCAACGTTCCCACAGACTTCACACGTCATATGTGAGTCCATGACCTGGACGGTACTCATGGTAGGGTTGGTAGCACTGATCGTCCAGCTTTTGCATCAGCAAGTCTAATTTTGCGGCAAGTAAGTCCATCTCCTTCACAGTATGCGAGCCTTTTTGTGTTTTTCTTCCTTCTCCCCAACTCTAATTGGCCACCATCTTCTCAATGAGTGCAGTTGCATCCGCGATGGTGAGAGAGAGGAATGCACCTCTAGCTGCGGCATCTATGTGCCCTTTTGACATGGCCGTGAGGCCTTCATAGAAGTTTTGGAGCACGAGCCAATCTTCCGTTCCATGATGAGGGCAGGCTCGGATGTACTCTTGAAGCCTTTCCCATGCTTTGGGGATAGATTCAAGGGAAGATTGCTGTAAGTTTGAGATCTTTCCCCTTAGAGCGCTGGTCTTGCTCATGGGAAAGAACATGGCGAGGAATGCTGCGGAACACTTGTCCCACGTGTTGACTGCTTCCTTATTTTGATTGTTTCGCTTTCCCCGTGAGGGAGAAAGGAAACAAGCAGAGCCTGATACTGTCTTGTGCGACGTATTTGATGACAACGGTGTCGCACAGCTCAAGGAAGTGTTGCAAATGAGCGTTTGCATCCTCGCTTGGCAAGCCACAGAATTGGCTTGCCTGCACCATCGAGATAAGGCCTGTACGGATCTCGAAATTTCCATTTCCGATGTTGACAGCGGGCCCAATAGGCACGTTGGCAACAGCGGGGATGGAGTAGTCACGGAGTGTCTTGGCCATGACGGTAGTAGCGGATGGTGCGGGAATGAATGATTCGTCTGCCTACGGAGTAGCAGAAGAAGAAACGGTACGAGACCTTTTCTTCCATAGGAGTGCTTCCGGATTGCTAATGAAATTGTTCGGCAGAGCAAAACCGCTCATACACTATCCTGTTTTCATTCCAATAAAAAGAGGAAGAAAACAGCGAAGTTAGCCTGTTTAAACTACGTCTACCAATGCTTATTATGTAATCAATGTTTATGCCAGCTTAGATGTTTTTGCCCTCCCTGGCAACGGCGCCAGAAATGCTTGTTGGCATGTCTTAACAGTCGTTACAAAAGATAAACTAAAAGTCTATCCCCGGCAACGGCACCAGAAATGCTTGTTGGCATTTCTTAACGTCGTTACAAAAGATAAACTAAAAGTCCATCCCCGGCAACGGCGCCAGAAATGCTTGTTGGCGTTTCTTAGCATCACTACTAAAGATAGACTATAAGTCCGTCCTTAATAATAATACTAGAAATGTAAGTTGACGTTCCCAACCACCATTACCTCAGAAAGGTAACCCTTGGCCCTTAATGGCGCCGGCCTAGGTAATGTAGTCTGGTAATAGCAGTTAGAAGTGCCGGATTGGCCTTCCTAACCGTCATTACTTACGATATGCAAAACTGTGATACGGCGCTGTGGGGTGCACAAGATTTACAATCCTTAAGTAATGATACTTAGGTACGCCAATCGATAGCTCAGTAAGAAATAAGATTACTCTGCAAGCGCACAGAACTATCATTGTAGCATTTCAACCCATGAGTAGGGTGTCGTATTTATAATTTCCCGTAGGAGGGCAATATGCATCAAACGTGGTGTAAACATGATCACTTATTGCGCGCAATGGTAGGCATAGAGTAAACAGGAATAAAACATGATTTAAAGATAGTGGACACACATATGGATCAACCTCAAGGATAAAAGGAAAATAAAGAATAAAAGAATATATCTAACTGAGCAGGCATTGGTCATATATAATTATGCAAAGAACTGTTAGCAAATCATCTAATTAGTAGTTCTAGTATCAGGACTAAGTCTGGGGTGATAGGGAAATCCCCGCAGCTGGTCTGCCTGCTGATAGAGACTTTACGAACTCCTACTCAATATCCGAATGTGGGGGAATGCTAGGGATGGACAGGGCTATCACCACTTGTCCACCTACCCCTCTGCCCGTGGGATACCGACATATTCGCCGATCTCCGCATACCTGAGCACCATGCTCACGTACTTGGAAACAACTCCTAACCCCCGCGGACCCCAACCCTACGGATTGATAGGCTAGGTTAAGAGCAACCATGACAGCACGACGAACCATCACCTCATTCCTAGTTCTTCCTCTATTCATACTAATTTGATGAACAATGAAGAACGATGATGAACAAGTCAAGAACATGATACATAAACAATGTTCTAGCTCATATACTATGCTTATAACAAGATCATAACTAGACTCTAGTTCATATGCATAATCATATAAGTATGATAAGAACTTGCTCATGGAAGAAGACCGAATTGTATTCATACCAAGATGATCTTTTTCTTCCAAGGAGACAAGCTCTCCTTGATAGCTCTTGCCTTGCTCACAAACTACTAATACTACTCTAAAGATATAAGTGAGAGGTGTGAGGTAGATGACTCCAAAATGATGTGTGTGTTGAAGGGGATGGAGCGCCATCTATTTATAGTGGTACTATGATGGTTTGGCGCATCTAAACATGGAAGGAGGTGAAACCGCCATCAGCATCGCCTCCGAAGATGGGCCCGGGAGGCCCCACCAGGGGGGCAGTCGGTCCCTGGGATGCACCAACTAGCCACCGCCTTCAGGTGGTCGGTTACTTTCTGGGCCTGGGCCTCCCCTGTGGTTACGGATGGATCCAATTACGCTTTGAAGGTGGGCTTCTTTAGTATTCTTTGTTTGCGCATTTGTCAGATTCGTCATTTGATTTTGCGCTTTCTTCATGTTGATGTGTATTTCCACTTGTTATGCCATAAAACCTATAAAACATGAATGCTAGGGGTACAAGTGGAGCTTGTTAGTAGTAAAGGCATATGTGCTAGAATATGATTGTTAATCCTCTTTTTAGTCTAAGTTGGTGGTATAAAATTTATCCATAAGGACCACCAACAGTGGCACCACCATTGGGAGCCACTAGTGGAGGCACCACCTCAAGAGCAAACCAAAGTACTTGACTAATGAATCACTGCAAGGAGGAGTCCAATTCAGAAGACTCAAAACATCGAACCCTCGCCGTGAGGTAACATCGGTAGTTATCCATTTTTGCTTTTCTGCATTACATGAATTATTTTCTCTTAAGTAGGTTTACTCTTCTGCATTAGCTTTGCATAGAAAATGACAAGAGTGAATAGGCATGCATTAAGCTGTATTCATGCATCTTAAAAACTTGAAGCCCCATGTGAAACCCTTGCGGTATAAAACCTGTAGGAGTACTCATCATGGTGGCCTAAAAATAAATACAAACATACCATGCATATTTATCTTTCTGCATATTAAAACAAAATAAAAATCTTTACTGCTTTATTAGTGCATTGAAAAGAAAGACAAAAATTTTGTATAGCTTTTATTGCATCAAAAATATTAAAGCCCCATGTAAGTAGACTTATGGTAACCCCGTAGGAATATTTGTTGTGGTAGCATCAAAATAAAAATAAAATAGAATCTATATTTATTTTACTGCATCACAAAATAGAAAATCTAAAAAGAAGAATCCTGCTAGAATCTGCCAACTAATATTAGCTCACTGGAATAATCAATTGCTCATCTGGCTGACCACTAACACCTTAAATTCGAGCCTCGAGTTTTGGTTTTCTTTCTGGAGCATAATTATGCAGGAACGACATTATGACTAATGAGTGAGTCCATCAGTGGAGCCCACTAGGACTACTGCTGGCAATCTCGCCCTGAAGATCATCAACACTAAGTATTGCAAACATCTAGCTTGGGGGAGAAGCATCCCCTAGTTATCAGGTAACTATACCTATCCGATTATCGAGTCTGTTTTATAAAGTCATAAAATACCAAAAATATGTGAACACAAGAATGTTCACATAGTACCATAAGAAAATCTAAAAATACCAAAAATATGTGGGCACATGAAGGTCCACACTTTTTAGAAAACCCCAAAAATATGTGGGCACATGAAGGTCCACTCAATTAGGAAACTTCTGCTGGAAATATAAAATCAATCACTTACCATGGAGTGGTACTAAACCCAACCCCTCTCCATGAGATTTGATATTTTTGTTCGCAATTGAGTTTCACAGGAAAATACAAGATCAAAGAGCTAGTCAACCCAATGCCCTTACACTGCCAATACACCTGCTCCCAGAAGGATCACTCAATTTGCAACATCAAAGACCCTGTCAAACATCCAGCTTGGGGGAGGGCACCCTCCATTTAAAATCTAGGTAAGTATAAGTTTCCCACCTTATTATTATATTGACTTTCGCGTGAGTTAGCTAATAAGATAAAATTTGAAAACCAAATAAATATTTAGCTATATATTAGAATATGTTTAGAATCAGTCTAGGCTAGAGTTAATTAAAACTGATGAACATTAAAATTTTGTCTTGGAGATGATGAATAGTTGCTCTGCCATAATACTTTTCAAGTGCCTTGTTTTCAAACCATGAATTCTTCCGAGTTTTAGATATTGCTGTTTTGACTTAAGAATTTACTCTGAACCTAAAACTTGTGGAGGCATATGATTGAGATAAGTCTAGGTGATTGATTGATATGATTCATGAAGGTTGAGCTGCTATTTATCTTATTCCTAGCAATACTAAGTTCTGGAGATTTATTTTGAAAATTTAAAAATCCTACATGATGAGCTCTTGTATGACAAAGTGTGAGTTCCTACCAAAGCCAAAGATGATATATTTAGAGATAGGGAAACCTTTGCACATTTTTGTTGCTTGCTTTGCAGTGAGTTCAGTCAAACCTTTGTTGTATACCTTATGAGAGTCTTGTCATGCTTTTAAAACCAAGATCACTTACACACTCCACCCATATTTGCATTACTCCTACTCTGGGAGTAAGCGCAATCATCTTCCACTTTCATCCAGATCCACCTTAAAAATGTTCTCTCCTACACCAGGAGTAAACACCAAAACAAAATATATGTACCCCATAGGACAGCCCATGTTTAATTGCTCTAAGTTCTTATCATTATCTCTCCAACTATTTATATTCAAAGGATACATGTGGCTATGCAAAAATAGTTGAAAAAAAAGAAAAGGGAGTAAAAGATGGACAAGTGTCCCACCAGTTAAAACAATGGGTACTTAGATGCCCGCCTCCCTGTAAAAAAAAGAAAGAGAGAGAAAGAAAAAAGAGAATAAAGATAGCCCATGTTTCCCGCGAAAATTCTAAGTTCCAAAAAAAGGGAGAGTAAATCATTTTCAAAGAGCAAAAGTAGAATTAGGATTAGCCACCATATATACACCTATCCACCATATTACATACACATGCACATCTTGGTTTGATTGTATGCCTTGACTCTCTGTGGATCCATTGTTTGACTTTACAATATATGAACTGCAAGTATGCTCATCCTTGTTATTGCCACTCCTATAAGCTCCACTATAATCCTTAGTTGTAGGAAGGCATAACATCATTAATGCCTCGGTGAGATCCATAAATAGTACAGATACTGAGGGACTTGAGGTTGTTATACAATTAAGCTCTAAGTTTTATTTTAAAAATTTGCAAAAACTCCGGAATAATAGTACTGTGAAGAATTTGAGACATAGTGCTTGACTTGATTGGTCTATCTTTCGATTGCTCAGGATTTAAGCCCCGTAGTTAAAGGTAAAGTGGGCAAGTTTGAGAGTTAGAGCAGTTTTGTCTAATCCGGAGGAGAATCTATGTTTAAAGCATGTGTACTTGGAAAGTATGAAAGCATTGTAGCAACTCCTGATCCAAATACTTTGGTAAATTAGGCTTAGTTTGTTTGCCAAGGGACTGGCAAACGGGTAAGCTTGGGGGTGTTGTTCACGGTGGATAACGTCAACTTTTATTAGAACTTTAGACACCAAAGGATACATGAATACACACTAGTCTAGGGTTTTAACTGACAGTTTCCACAAGTTTTGCATGTTCTGTATATTCCAGGGGCTATTCTAGAAAAGCATAAAAGAAGGGTTAAAGAGTATAAAAGACACGAAACTTAACCGCGAAGGAAACATCATCATCGGGACGTGGGAAGAGTGTAGAAGGCACCCGAAGCAATCTGGGGCCGAACCCCCCAGGTGGGGCCGGCCGGCCTTGGGGTGGGGCCGTGCGGCGCCCCCCTAGGGTTTCGCCGCCGCCTTCCGGAGTCTTATTCCACCGCCTCCCACGATGCATCTCGGCCCTTGTTTTAAGTCGGTTTGATCCTACGGCACACGTGCACCCCAACGGGCTATAAATAAAGTGGCAAACCCCTCTCCCTGAAGCCTCAAGTCATTTGGAGATCAAGCCGTCCAAAGCCTCTCTAGTTCATCAGAGCCTCTCTTGTTCATAGCTTTAGCCTAGTTAGATTAGAAGTAGAGGAGTTCTAGTTCTTCAGCGGGATCTGAAGCCCTTGGCGTCTGTCTGGAGTGCGGAGTTCGGTATAGTTCTAGTTCTTTTCGCTTATTGTATTCAACATTATGATTTGGGAAGCATAGTTCTTAATCTTGTATATGTTCTTAATTGCAATAGTCATTGTTCACTTTGATTATATGTCTAGCATAGTTAGTTTGATCATATTGAATTTATGTAATTGCTCGTATAGTGTTCGTCCAGAGATATTATGGATGAATGATTGGCAGTATGTAGACGTGATGTTTAGATATCTTGCTTATCTGCGAGTGCACCCTGATGTGCCGGGTGTTGACGGTATTTATACCATGTTTTCTACCATCATAACCGTCAAAAAAACACTCTTTTTGGGGAAGGAACAAGCAAACACATAGTGACATAGGTACAAATAACTTGGTTCCATATGTACATGTTAGTATTTGTTTGCAGGTACCCAAAACAGGTAATTTCAGAGTTAGAAGCCCAAGATGAAGATATAATGCAAATCCAATTATGACGAAATGGCGAAGCAATGTCACAATCATCAATGTCTCCACTCCAGGATCAAGTGGACACTTGGTGGACACTATTCATGGTTCGGCCGAACCATGAATAGTGGCCACAGCACATCGCCTTCAAGTGTCATGCAATGGAGTGACGCAGGAGAGAGCTGAGGCCACGTGGAGCCATGTCATGGTTCGGCTGAACCACACATGGAGCCCAACTGGCTCTGCTGATGTGGCACAATCCGTGGCACACCTCCGGAAGTCCATTTCCACCCATGGATCACAAGTGTGCTTTCAATCAATGGTTAAAGAGCAAAGCACATGGATCCAGGCGTAAATCAACAAGACCAAGGCAAAAAAGTACATAGCCACACTCTATGACAAGTGGGGACCATAGTGGTGGCCCACCTTGCCATAGGTGGGTCGGCCGAACCCCACTTGGTGGGCCCCGAAGCTCGGCATCACTCCACTGTCCTAAGAAAGCTTCTAGAAGACCCTGGCTGGGCCCACCTGCCATAGGGTGGGTCGGCTGAACCAGGTCTGGTGGACCCAAGCCACCGCCATGCTCCACCGCCTTCCTGCATGTTTCACACGTGCTGGTTTCATCATCTCCGTTGATTTGAGGCGGTTTCAAGGGCGGTTTATCCAAGGGCCAAGGTTGAAAGGCACATGGATTGATGACATGGCACTCCTCTCATTCTCACTATAAATACCCCCCTAGTCCTTCACTTTAGATCATCAAGGAATAAAGTATCAAGTGTATCATAGAGAGAAAGACTACTTTAGTAGTTTTAGTGTTAGAATAAGAGGGAAGAGAGTGAGGGAAGTCTTCAGGAGAAAGCCCCGGGCCTGTCGGGAGTCTTCTCCAAGGTGTACCTCAGCGGATGCAAGCTTCTAGTAAGTTTTACATCTGAGTCCTTCTAGTATTTGATTTTCTGGTTCTGGTACTTTAAGTATATACTTGCTTTACTTGCATATTGCTTTACTTAGTGAAGTACTCTAGTCTCTAGCTAAGATTAGAGTAGTAAGTATAGTGTAGACGTGGTGTCTAGACTATATCTTATCAGTGTGGGCCGCTTGTCGCACGGATTGTGTGTGGGTGCCAGCAAGTGGTGACAGCCTTGTCTGGTCTTAGTATCCCTCCACGTGTGTAAGACAAGTTATTAAAACGGCAGAGCATCAAGACAATAGTATAGCCGCCTCGGGAGGAGTTATATCTCCTCCTGTTTCGCCTATCGCCTCTTGTAAAGGGAGAAGGTGGTAAACCTCTTTATACTTAGAAAGCCAAGACCAGAAATCTTTTGCTACACAGAACCTCTCTATACCTATATTCTAAACCTCTTTGATCACCAACATCCTTGATCACTATCTGACGGTCTTGAACCTAGTTAGTTCACTTCACGTTCCCCGTGGAAAATACGATACCTGGAATACTCCCGGTGAAAGCTACATTGACTGCCGTACGCTTGCGGTATATCCTTTTGCCACCTTTGGTATCAACAAGCTTTCTGGCGCCGTTGCCGGGGAACGGTAGCTGTCTTAAGTAGTGTCGAGTCGTCTTACTTATCTTTGTTTGATCAAAACTATCTCTTTCATACACACATGGATCAAACACCTATCTTCGAGTATGCTGCTCCATCGGGCGCTAGTATGGAGCCACCTAGTTCATCACAGGCCATTTTGACCGTTCGTTATGAGCTACGCCCGAAATCTCAGTGATGGTTCAGGAGAAACCTTTTTCTGGGGATGAAGATGAGAACCCCTATACACACCTACGGGATTTTGAACAATTATGCTCTTGCATACATATCCACGAGATGAAACGAGATACCCTTAAGTGGAAGCTATTTCCGTTCTCTTTGACGGGAATAGCCAAACGATGGTATACTCGTCACGTAGGTAGTGTAAACAGAGAATGGGAGAAGCTGCAATCAAAGTTCTATATTACCTTCTTCTCCATTCCCCGAGTTGCTCGTCTTCGTAAAGAGATCCTAAACTTTGTATAAAAGGAAAAGGAGCCTCCAGGTGCGGCATGGGCCCGTTTCACAGACTTAGTATCTTCTGGCCTTGATTTAGCTATAACGGAGCCAGCTCTCTTGCAACATTTCTACCTTGGTCTTAGTCAAAATTCTGTACAATTTCTTGATTTAGCCTCCAAGGGAGCGTTCTTGCATCTCTCTATTAGTGAAGGTAAGGAAGTTCTTGCGAAAATTCTCGAGAACACCCCCTACACTAATATCTATGATGAAGCCCCCGAGGAAGATCAGGCCCCGAAGGACGAACCTACGATAGCCAAAACCTCACCACTTACATCACAAGCTGTCGAACCCGAACCAAAACCACCAATTCCTCCAGAGGAAGTTAAACCTCTGGAATTTCCTCTTGATATCGAGACTGATCTCTTCTCCGATTTCGGAAATGCCTCGAATCAACCTGTGCGAAAGAAGTCTACAACACGTAGAGCTCCAAATGATCACATCCCACATTGCCTTGAGACCCTCTATCTCAAGGAGACTTTTCAAGAGCTCACGTCCATTATGAGTGACAAATGGCTGAAGGATGCCGAAGCCTCACCTGAGGTTATTAGGACCCTATCTTACTTCACAACCATTCCTTGCGTCATAAAAAGGACTACCATAGACTCTCTTTATGACCCCACTGTAGGAGTAAGCATTATGTCTAAGTCATTAGCAAATGCACTCCTAGGAGAGGAACCTCTAGCCCCGACCAACAAATTTCTTAAATTACCCTCTGGGAAATTGGTCGAGAGCTGCGGGATTGCATAGACCATTCCTGTCACAATTAACAAGGTCCATATCCTCTTACACTTCTTTATTTTTGATATAGAGGAATTTGACTTGTTGATTGGACACCCGCTCATGAGATTCCTTGATGGATTTCATGGAGGGAAACTTGAAGGTCATCTCGGGAAGAACCTTTGTCTTTCAATTCCACTAGCAAATTCTACCAATTATAAAGCAGAATTGCAACCCGAATCTGACCCGATAGAGGAAGTAATGGTTGCTTCTCTTCTAGAACCTTCTCATCCTGATCTAGAAGAGGATGCTAAAGATTTCATCCAAGAAGAGGCCAAATTAGAAGAACCTTTAGATTTGGATAAATCTGAACCCCCATCTAAACCCTCTATAGAACTTAAGCCCCTTCCTTCTGGACATAAGTATGCCTTCCTTAATGGTGATAGGGAGACTCCCGTAATCATTATGATCAACTTTCTGAGTAGGAAACCTCCAAACTCATCACCATTCTAGAGAAACACCGCTCTGTCTTAGGCTACTCTCTTTAAGATCTTAAGGGAATTAGTCCCACTCTCTGCACCCATCGCATCCCAATTGAGCAAGATGCTGCACCTTCTAGGGAGCCGCAGCGGAGGCTAAATAATGCGATGAGAGAAGTAGTGAAGAAAGAGGTCTTGAAACTCTTACATGTAGGCATAATCTACCCTGTTCCTAATAGCGAGTGGTCCAAGTAGTGCCTAAGAAAGGAGGGATGACGGTCGTTAAAAATGAGAAAAATGAACTAATCCCTCAACGAACCGTCACGGGCTAGAGAATGTGCATAGACTACCGAAAACTTAATAAGGCCACAAAGAAAGATCTCTTTCCATTACCATTCATCGATGAGATGTTGGAACGGCTTGCAAAATATTCTTTCTTCTATTTCCTTGATGGGTACTCGGGTTATCACCAAATTCCAATCCATCCCGACAATCAAAGTAAGACAACCTTCACATGCCCCTATGGAACATATGCATATAGGCGCATGTCTTTTGGCCTATGCAATGCCCCTGCCTCTTTCCAAAGGTACATGATGTCCATCTTCTCCGATATGATCGAAGAAATCATGGAGGTGTTCATGGACGACTTCTCAGTCTATGGCAAAACCTTCGATCAATGCCTAGAGAATCTGCACCATGTCTTACAAAGATGTGAGGAAAAACACTTAATCTTGAACTGGGAGAAATGCCACTTCATGGTTCGAGAAGGAATAGTGCTAGGACATAGAGTGTCCAAGCGTGGGATAGAGGTGGATAGAGCTAAGATAGAGGTTAATGAGCAGCTACCACCACCCATGAATGTTAAGGGTGTCCGTAGCTTTCTTGGTCATGTAGGATTTTATAGAAGGTTTATAAAAGATTTTTCTCAAATTGCTAGACCTTTAACAAACCTGCTTGCTAAAGATGCACCCTTTAACATTGATGATGAGTGCTTAGACTCCTTTTATTATCTTAAGAAAGCACTTGTATCTGCGCCAATCATACAACCCCCTGATTGGATGCTTTCTTTTGAGATAATGTGTGATGCTAGTGATTATGCTGTAGGCGTTGTCTTAGGACAGACTAAAGATAAGAAACGTCATGCAATCTCAGATGCTAGCAAAACTTTAACTGGGCCACAATTAAATTATGCAACAACTGAAAAAGAATTGTTGGCCATGGTTTTTGCTATAGACAAATTTAGATCTTACTTAGTTGGTGTTAAAGTAATCATTTACACTGATCATGCTGCATTAAAATACTTGCTCACTAAGAAAGATGCTAAACCAAGATTAATAAGATGGATCTTACTGCTCTAAGAATTTGATCTCGAAATTAAAGATAAAAAGGGAGTAGAAAACTCTGTAACCGATCATTTGTCTAGAATGCAATTCAAAGACAAACAGGATCTGCCCATCGACGACTTCCTGTGAAACGACACATTCCTCAAGGTCATGGACTCCCACCCCTGGTATGCAAACATTGTCAATTTCATGGTCACAGGATACGTGCCACCAGGAGCAGACAAGAAGAAACACATCCAAGAGAGTAAGGTGCACCTCTGGGATGAGCCATATCTGTACAGAGTCTGCAATGATGGAATGTTGAGGAGGTGTGTGCCAATGAATGAAGCAATCAATAACATTGAGAAATGCCATGGAACAGAATATGGAGGCCATTATGGGGTATTCAGAACCCACGCAAAGATATGGCAAAGTGGATTCTTTTGGCCTACCATGTACAAAGATGCACAAGACTATGTGAAGAGGTGTGCAAGATGTAAAAAACTTGGGAATATCAACACCCGGGATGCAATGCCACTCACAAACAACCTTCAAGTGGAATTATTTGATGCATGGGGAACTGACTACATGGGTCCATTCCCCAAGTCTCAAGGTTGTGAGTACATCCTGGTGGTAGTGGATTATGTGTCCAAATGGGTGGAAGCTATGCCTTGCACGACCGCTGATGCTTCACACTCAAAAAGGATATTTAAAGAAGTCATATTCCCAAGATTTGGCACCCCAAGACTAGTCATAAGCGATGGAGGATCACGCTTCATAGACAGAGGTTTTCGACGTTTCCTGGCCGACATGGGAATAAAGCATAATGTTGCAACTCCATACCATCCCCAAATAAGTGTCAAGCGGAGACATCCAATAAGCAAATCAAGAACATACTACAAAAGAAAATCAATGAAATGGGAACAGCTTGGAAGAGCAAACTACCAGATGCACTTTGGGCATACAGGACCGCATACAAGACCCCAATTGATATGTCACCATACCAACTTGTATACGGGAAGACATGCCATCTGCTGGTAGAGCTAGAGCATAGAGCACATTGGGCAATTAAACAATGGAATATGGATCTGCCCTCTGCTGGAAGGAATAGAAAGATGCAATCTCAGAGCTTGAGGAATTCAGAGAAAAAACCTATCACAATGTGAAACGACCTTGATTTCCGCGAAGGGAAATCCACAGGCTCGAATTGTAATTCAACAGATTGCTTGGGACAATCCATGAAATTACCCATATCTCAGTTGACACCAGGATCCATACAACGGTAATTAAGTCTTACATAAACATTTATTACATCGCCACATTGGCGAAATCAACATTCAGAGAAGCTTTAGAAGATGCGGAAGCGATTCATCCTTCACGGCCAACTTGAGTGTAGCACGTGACCCTATTCCTCGCCATCGTCTTCCTCAAAGTCGTACTCATTCTCGTCACCTGACAGCAAATTTATCAGTACGATTTGTACTGGCCACGGAGCCCACCTATACAGCATTTGCTTTGTGGAAAGTGGATGCAAGGCTATACAAGCAGACCTATAGGCTGAGGTTTTCCTATGCAACTATAATCAATGTTTAATTAGTCAAGTTTTATCACCAGTTAACACCATTATCCCTTTTCCCATCACCACACCTCACATACCCACACCTCACTCTCATTCGACAGGCCCAACTCCCTCTCGGGCCTATCTCAGCGGCACACTACCACAACGGGTACACTGCCAAAAAAATGTTATCCTGGGGGAGAAAAGAATATGCTCTCATCTAATAGTGGTTGCAGAAACATTAGGAAAGGTCCATAGCCAACGAGTTGGCTTATGTATCGATCGATCAACCATACACTCTGCAGAGGTTTTACTACTCACAAGATTAGCCATCATCGATGCTGTACAATCATCTAGGCAGAATTCCGGGTGCTTGCTTGCCTAGGTCGATGCCACCCTGCCACTCAGCCCTGGGACATTCCGGATCCAACACCATCACACTGAGACTGGGAGACGCAGTACCGGGCCCCATCAGTGGTACTGCGCATCTAGAACGGTACGGGAATCTGCCATCCGTCACCGTCCACCCTTATCACCTCTCAACCTAGCAGTAGTGGCACCGCCCTACCAAGTAGTCCAGCCGTCTCCCGCCCATCAGAAGCGAGCGAGTAGCAAGGGAATCCAGATGTTTCCGGTCACTAGTCAGATCCTAGGTTGTGACCAAGCAGGCATCTCCACTTAGGGGATACTCTCCCCGTGCCATCACGGCACCTCCGTCCACGGGCTTCAAACCACCAAGGCTATCCCACCCGGAACCTCCTCAACAACTTTACCCGCCACAGGTATCTCACTTGGGGATGCCCAGGTTGCACCCCCGGCACGACTTGCCCCATGGGCTTGTCTCACATCCCACTTGGTCGACATCAACCCTTACCACGCACCCAAGACGCACGCAGCACTCTCTCCCAGTGGTTATAATCAGTTATACACCGTCCCAATTCCACCACATAGCATATAGCATGTAGTAAGTAGTGGAAGAGTAACAGTAAATTAAGCAGCAGCTAACCTAACAGCGGATAGCAGGGTAAAGTCTTATCAAGGCAGGGAATTCAAATGTACTACCATGCAACCAATCCATACATAATCATAAAGCAATAGCAACAATGTCATTTGCAATGCGTAAATAGGATCTAAGGATTTGGTGGGACGTGGCACCTTCGTAGTCGTCTCCTAGCTCCTGAAAGTACTCATGGTCGTCTTCCTTAGTCAGATCCTCCTCCGGCTCTGAAATCGAATACGAAACAGTCGCGTCAGCGACTCCTATAGAGTATTTCAGAAAAATCCAATAAAACAAAGAGCCAAATGCACACAAACATAGTCTTAGATTGTAGATCTCATTTTTCTGAGAATTTTGATATATGGTGCGCAATTTTTGGACATCGTATGAATAAGTTATGAATTTCCGAAGATTATCCTATTTTCTGAAAATGGGAAAATTGGTCGGTTAATCAGGGGCAGCTCGGGATTGGTCCACGTGGCGCGCGGGTCCAGTAGTGCGGCATGTGGCGCCTCATCAGAACACAAACCCGATGGTCGCCCACCAGGTGTTCGATGCTGGTTCCCAGAGAGTCGCCGGTGTCGGCATAGCTCAGCGTGGCTCGACGGTGGTCGGGGGTAGCTCGGCTGTGGTTGGGGGTAGCTCGGCGGAGCTCGGCGGTGGTCGGAGGTAGCTCGGCGGTGGTCGGGGGTAGCTCGGCGGAGCTCGGCGTAGCTCGGCGGGGCTTGGCTTAGCTCGGCGTAGCTCGGCGGGGCTCGGCTTAGCTCGACGGGGCTCGGGCGAATCGGACATTTGGGCGCCGAGGGTGCCGTTCTCCCGAGGTCTACCGGGGAGGCTCGGGCGAATCGGACATTTGGGCGCCGAGGGTGCCGCTCTCCCGAGGTCTACCGGGGAGGCTCGGGCGAATCGGAAATTTGGGCGCCGAGGGTGCCGCTCTCCCGAGGTCTACCGGGGAGGCTCGGCGAATCGGACATTTGGGCGCCGAGGGTGCCACTCTCCCGAGGTCTACCGGGGAGGCTCGGGCGAATCGGAAATTTGGGCGCCGAGGGTGCCGCTCTCCCGAGGTCTACCGGGGAGGCTCGGGCGAATCGGACATTTGGGCGCCGAGGGTGCCGCTCTCCCGAGGTCTACCGGGGAGGCTCGGGCGAATCGGACATTTGGGCGCCGAGGGTGCCGCTCTCTCGAGCTCTCCTGGTGAGGCTCGGGCGAATCGGAGATTTGGTGCGCCGAGGGTGCTGCTCTCCCGAGCTCTCCCGGGGAGGCTCGGGCGAATCGGAAATTTGGGCGCCCGAGGGTGCCGCTCTCCCGAGCTCTTCCGGGGAGGCTCGGGCGAATCGGAGATTTGGTGCTAGCAGGGTTCCAGGGCGTCTGTTCAAGGCGGCGATGTCTCTCCGGTGCGGCGGACGATGGCAGGGCGGCTATGACCATACTTCGGCAAGACAAGGCTCAGCTTTCCCCAATTGGCGTGCTCAGGCAGTCGTCCGACCAGATGGTGGCGGGTTAGAGTCGTGGTATGGCCTCCTTCTCTCCCTCGGCATACGGCGGTTCTCCGACGAGGTGGAGGCACACGTAGCCAAGGCGACAGTCGTGATTCAGGGCTCGGCTATCTAGCGGCGGTGCCGAGGCAGACTTGGCGAACCTCGGCGGCCTTTCTCCGCAGCGCGAGGCGATCGGGGGTACTCGGAACGGATTTTAGGCGAGGCGGAACGTGTCGGCGGCGATGTCGTCGTGACTGTGAGGTTCCGGCGGGGCTAAGGAGGTCTTCTAGGTGATGTATACGCGTTCAGGGTCTATGGCGATGGTATACCAACTACCAATTTTGGCTACCGAGATTCCCAAAGTGCTCGGTTGTGGCGGCGGCGTGTCGCCGACGACGGCGGAAGGCGGCAACGTGGCTACGACCAAGTATTGGTTCAATCGAATGCGGTCTCGTCAAATTGGTGAGTCCAGAGAAGCATACAACACTCTGGTGGCAAACTTTAGCCATGGCATGACCTTCTTTTGGCGACGGCTCGCGGCGGCGCTCCGGTAAGGTCGCGGCGCACGCGGCCAAGGCGATTCAGGCTTCCTCTAGCGCTTAGATCCGCGTAGCTAGCTCAAGGGGTCGTGGCGGTGCTCCACGACGCTCTAACCTATACGGGTGCTAGTCGGATTGCTCAGAACGGGTGATTCGGCGTCGGAACGCGTCGGTGGTGAGCGCGCTCCACCGAGAACGCGTCGTGCTGCGTTCTCGGTCTAGCAAGCTTGTAGTCCGGGGGTTTCGGCCGGTCGAATGAGTGCATGGTGCAGGTGATCTTCCCGAGCCGGTAAAGGCTCGTGCCTGCGCGTCCCGAGGGTGGAACGCCATGGCAAAAGCAGGGCAAGGTTCGGACATAGCGTGCGGTGGCTCACCGTGGTGTCGGTGAAGCTAGGATGGCGGTGCAGTGGCGAGTCAAAGCCGTGCAGAGCGACCGCAGTGCCGTGCCGCTCCTCGTCCGCAGCTCGGGCTTCTCCTCCGTGTCCGGCTCCGGCGTGCTCCGCGGCGGCGGCGCTCCGGCAGCTTCTCCTCCTCTGCTCCGCCCTTCTCCTACACTCTCTCTCTCTCTCGGTTTGGTGCAGTGTGCCGGTCTGTGCTGCGGTGGCGGTGAGGGGAAATGAGGGTAGGGCTTCGGGGTGTGCTCCTTTTTATAGGCGAGCTTGGCCAGCTCCAATGGCGAACGGTCCTGATCGCGCTCGACCGATCGAAGGGCCGTGGCTCGAGTGGATCTAGGGCTCCGGATGGGCGCGGGTTCGCTTGGCGGCCAAGAAAGGAGGGGACAGGAGGGGGACAGCGGGGTCAGGGCTCTGCCATGCTGTCGGCTGTGGGACCGGGGTCACGCCATTCGCGTGACACCCCCGGCAGGCGCGTCGCCTTCGTGAGGAAGAAGAACAGTGTGGGGGGCGAGAGCGGCTGACGGGCGGGGCCGGGTTGTCAGCGGCTGCGGGGTAACGGGTGAAACGGTTGCGCGCGTGCGGTCGGCATCGCGCGTGCGCGCGGTGTTGGGCCGGTCCAGTGCGGGGAGGCGGGGTAGAGCGCGCGCGCGGGTGAGGCCAAGCAGGTCGGTTGGGCCGATTGGCTGGCCTAACTCTCTCTCCTTTTTCTATTTTCATTTTAGTGTATATATACATATATTGCCCATTTAACATATTGAGTAAATATAAACATAAATTGCAATAAATCCCAAATGTGATGCATAGGCTTTTATTCTATGTGAATGGAATTAAAATGCAAGCTATACTCCTTTATTACCAAATTCATAATGATACCTATATGATTGCACAAGAAAAATGGGTTTTCATAATAAATAAATGAAAAATTTTAATTGGTTGGGATTTTTAGATTGTGTGGATTTTTAGGGTTGTTACAGTCCTCCCCCCTCATTAGGATCTCGACCTCGAGATTCAGAGATAACGTACCCATCGAAGAGGTAAGAAAACATAATCCGCAAGTCCGATTCTTTCTCCCATGTAGCTTCCCTTTCAGTGTGATTGCTCCATTGTACCTTGCACATCGGAATGGTCTTGTTCCGCGTCTCCTTGGTATCCCGTGCTAAGATCTTGATCGGATGTTCCTTGTATTCAAGTGTGTCTTGCAGGTCTAATGCATCCGTAGGAACTTGCTACTCGGGAAGCTTCAAACACTTCCTTAATTGCGAGACATGGAACACGGGGTGTACTCCAGATAATTCCTCCGGTAGTTCCAGCTTGTAAGCAAGCTTTCCAACCCTTTTACAGATCTTGTATGGCCCAACATATCTTGGTGCCAATTTCCCCTTCACGTGGAATCTGACAGTTGTAACGTCCCGCCTCCCCGAGGCCGGGCCCGCTTACATTTGGCAGCTTAACTAGGATATAGACTGCCCTCACAGACCAACACCAGTCTTTTCTGCGCACTTTGTCCTCACTTATGCGTACCCGGGAAGAACTTCCCGGTCGGTCACCCATCGCTCCAGGGCCAAGCTCGCTTAACCTCGGAGTTCTTTGCAGATGGAATTCCGGAAAAGAAGTTGCAACTTGTTGGTATGAGTATCCTATCAATCCTATTAAGCCCTGAGCCGGGATGTTACATCCTCACCCCCTTAAGAGATCGACGTCCTCGTCGATCAATCCCAAGCCAGGAACGTCCCCTCTTGGCCACGTCCGTGTGTCCAGTGCCAGCGCATGTGCCATGCTGTGTGACCACGCCGGATCCACACCAGCCATGCGCACCATGCCTGCGCAACTGCGACACACGCGCCCGTGAAACCGTAAGGGTCGGCTCTGATACCATTCTGTAACGTCCCGCCTCCCCGAGGCCGGGCCCGCTTACATTTGGCAGCTTAACTAGGATATAGACTGCCCTCACAGACCAACACCAGTCTTTTCTGCGCACTTTGTCCTCACTTATGCGTACCCGGGAAGAACTTCCCGGTCGGTCACCCATCGCTCCAGGGCCAAGCTCGCTTAACCTCGGAGTTCTTTGCAGATGGAATTCCGGAAAAGAAGTTGCAACTTGTTGGTATGAGTATCCTATCAATCCTATTAAGCCCTGAGCCGGGATGTTACAACAGTGCCACGAAGTGGAGATACCTTGAGGTAGACATAATCCCCAACTTTAAACTCAAGCTCTCTACGTCTTCTATCTGCATAGCTCTTTTGCCTACTTTGTGCAATCCTCAAATTCTCTCTTACTTGGGCAACACCTTCTTCTGCTTCCACAATCTTAGCAGGACCGAAGAATGTCCTTTCACCTGGTTCCGACCACATTAGCGGTGTTCTGCACGGTCTTCCATACAACGCTTCAAATGGAGACATCTTAATGCTCGTCTGATAACTGTTATTGTATGAGAACTCGGCGTGGGGTAGACAGCTCTCCCATCCTTCTTTGTACCTCAATACGCAAGCACGTAACATGTCCTCGAGAATCTGGTTCACTCTTTCTGTTTGCCCGTCTGTTTGCGGGTGGTATGCTGTGCTATAGTCGAGCTTGGTCCCGATGGACTTGTGCAAGGATTTCTAGAACTGTGATACAAACTGTGATCCTCGGTCAGTTATAATACTCAGAGGTGCCCCATGTAACTTCAAAATGTTTGATACGTACAGATCTGCCAGCTTTTCAACTCTATACTTCCTTTTGACCGGTATAAAATGTGCAACTTTGGTTAGACGATCCACTATTACCCATATAGAATCATATCCATGCTCGGATCGGGGCAGTCCTATTATGAAGTCCATGGATATGCACTCCCACTTCCATTCTGGTATCTCAACTGGTTGTAGCAACCCTGCTGGTCTCTGATGTTCGGCCTTGATTCTATTGCATGTATCACATCGGGCTACATGCCCTGCAATGTCTGTCTTCATATTCTCCCACCAGAAGTGCTTCCTTAGATCATGGTACATCTTGGCTGACCCTGGGTGAATGCAATATTTGGAGTCATGCCCTTCTGACAGAATCTCTTCTCGTGTCGTTGAATTCGTCGGTACACAGATTCTATCTTTGTACTATACAGTTCCCTGCTCATCTTCTCGGTATTCGGGGCCTCTTCCCAGCTTCATCAAACCTCGGATATAGTCTATCTCAGGACAGTTCTTTTGCGCTTCACGGATCCGTGAGGTGAGATTGTACTCGACGCGAAGCTCATTTAGCATGCCATAGGAGATTACCTCGAGCTGGAACGCGTCAAACTCTCTCCTGAGCTCAGACGGCATAGACTTGGTGATGAGGGTATGGCAGTAGTTTTTGCGGCTAAGTGCATCAGCGACTACGTTAGCCTTCCCTGGGTGGTAATGGATCTCAAGATCATAGTCCTTGATGAGTTCTAGCCATCTGCGCTGCCTCATATTCAGATCTTCTTGTGTGAAGAAGTACTTCAGGCTCTTGTGGTCGGTGTATATGTCACATTTGTTGCTCATCAGATAGTGTCTCCAAATCTTGAGTGCATGTACCACGGCTGCAAGTTCTAGGTCATGAGTCGGGTATCGCTGCTCATGTTCCTTCAACTGTCTTGAGGCATAAGCTATCACTCTTCCTTCTTGCATTAGTACACAGCCCAAACCTTGCCGAGAGGCGTCACAATATACAACAAAATCTTTGTGAATGTCGGGTAGGGCTAGTACAGGTGTAGTAGTGAGCTTCTCCTTCAAGGTCTGGAAACTCTTCTCACATTCAAGAGTCCATATAAACTTGTTCTCTTTCTTCAGCAAGTTGGTCATGGGTCTTGCAATCTTGGAGAAGTTCTCTATAAATCTGCGATAGTATCCTGCAAGTCCCAAAAAGCTTCTGATTTCTGACACATTACAGGGTTGTTTCCACTCTTTCACAGCTTCAATCTTGGCTGGGTCTACTGCGACTCCTTCTCCTGACAGTACGTGTCCAAGGAAAGCAACTTCCTCAAGCCAGAATTCGCACTTCGAGAATTTGGCGTATAGCTAGTTGCGAGACAACCTCTCCAATACGGTCCTCAGATGATGTTCATGTTCCTCTTTTGTGGCTGAATAAACCAATATATCATCAATCAATACCACCACAAACTTGTCTAGCTCATTCATGAAGATCTTGTTCATCATGTTCATGAAGTATGCTAGAGCATTAGTGAGTCCAAATGAGACTACTGTGCACTCATACTGTTCATATCTAGTGACAAATGCAGTCTTCGGGATATCCTCTTCCCTGATCTTCATCTGATGGTACCCTGATCGGAGATCGATCTTCGAGAAGTACTTGGCCTTACTTAGTTGATCTAACAGATCATCGATGCGGGGCAGTGGGTACTTATTCTTTACTGTGACCGCATTCAGATTCCGGTAGTCAATGCACATCCTCATCGTGCCATCCTTCTTCTTGACAAACAAAACGGGAGATCCCCAGGGCGAAGCACTAGGCCTAATGAAGCCCTTCTCCAGTAATTCTCCCAGCTGCTTCTTGAGTTCCTTCAACTCATCAGCTGACATTCTGTAGGGTCTTTTGGCAATCGGTGCAGTCCCTGGCATCAGCTCTATAACAAACTCCACATCTCTATCTGGTGGCATTCCTGGTAACTCCTCTGGAAATACGTCATTGAACTCACAAACTACTGGCACATCTCTGAATGTCAGCTCTGTCTTATCTGCTTTAGTCTCTAGGGCACATAGGAGGGCTTGGACTCTCCAGACGCGCGGAACGTCTCAACGACATCTGAATTTATTAGGTATGTGCTTATTGCAGTAATAATCTTGTAGTGGTTTAAGTAGGAGTTAGATGTTTTCAACGATTTAAATGATTTAAAACATTTTTCATGCTATCCTACACTCAACCAAAGAAGCATAGAGAACCATAAGAAGCATAAGATCCAAATGTCACTCATCACATGGTTATTATTACATAAAGGTTGTTCCTAGCTGCTAAGAAGATCGTGCTATGCGCAGATAGCCAATGACAGGATAACTCATGGTATCACTAGTCTAAGGGCCACGCAGGGTCCCATAAGCTACTGGTGCATAAGGTCAAGTACGGCGTCGGGTATGCGGCTGTCCTCTGCCTCGATCTCGTCGTCGGTCATGGTCAGGCGCTTGACATAGTCGAGTGCTACTGCTAGCTCTGGAGTGGCCTCAATCTCCTGTGTCCTTAGAGACGGACACACTCCCAGGTTGAGTGTAGTGGGTGGTATGCGGAAGTCTCCCTCCCGGGGCTTCACCATCTCCAGTGGGGGAAGCGAACTCTGTACCTTCCGGACCTTAATAGCTCTCCTGGCGTCGGACTGCTTCCAAGCTGTCTCTGTCCTCCGTAGCTTGTCCTTTAGGAACTCCACCATCTTCACGCGGTCGATCAGAATCCCTTGGTTGCGGGTGGACTTGTCCTCGGCTTTCTCCAGCTGCTTTTCCAACTCCCTGATCCTGGAACGCAACGTGATCATCTCGACTACTCTGTCTCTGCTCCTCTGCTCCCTCTCAGCAAGTGCTCTCTCCTTGTCGTCCAGCCTCCTCTGTAATCCCAACACTCTGCTGTTCAGGTAGTCATTGCGAAGCCCAAAATCTTCGATCTTGTCTCGCAAGTCGGCGATCTCGGCTCGGTGTAACTCATCACGGCGCTGCATCTCCAACTGCAAGTCAGTGACTGCTCTGCTCAAACTCTCCAGGGTCTGAGTCCCTTTCTGCAAACTGTCCTCGACCTCTGCCATGCGTGCTTGGTCACGCCGCCTCCTTTGCTCCAATGAGCTGATGAACTCGTCCTGCTCCTGGAGGTGGTGTGCCACTGTGCGTAGGCAAGGGTCAGTCTCGGCCTGAACGATCTGGCTGGTGTACAGAATCCTCTGGATGGGGTCAGGGTGCAGCTCCAAGGCCTGAGGTAGCAGACGGAAGTGGGTCCCCTTAAGGTACTCGTATGCTGTGTAAACAACTGCGCGTAGTACCTTGCGGGAGACAGACTGTACTCCGTCCTCCACAGTCTCTCCAGCAGTGTAGTCAGTAAAAACCGGCATTCCTGGAAGGGTCAGGCTGATGGGTGTCTCAACTCTGGTAGTGACAGGTCCTTCAAACCTCTCAGCCTCGACAAGCTTCCCTCGGCTGAAGTACTAGATCTGGTCAGACGGTGCTCCCAGCTCCTCCAGCACCTGGCGTAGTACCATGGCAAATCCACCATGGTTCCTCCCATTGATCGGGATCTCAATAGTGCCGTCGTGCAGTGGACGAAGTGGTGGTCCAAGGCTGGTCATCTGCGAATTTTTCAAGAAACGGATTAGCAGGTCCATGTATTAGATAAGCCATTGCATAAAAAGTGAATGCAAGGTCGGTAATATAACCGAAAAAGAGTCTGGCTTCCTATTCTAACGTCCATTTGCTATGGGTCTCGTCCTACAGTCAAGTATGGCTCTGATACCAATTGAAACGACCTTGATTTCCGCGAAGGGAAATCCACAGGCTCGAATTGTAATTCAACAGATTGCTTGGGACAATCCATGAAATTACCCATATCTCAGTTGACACCAGGATCCATACAACGGTAATTAAGTCTTACATAAACATTTATTACATCGTCACATTGGCGAAATCAACATTCAGAGAAGCTTTAGAAGATGCGGAAGCGATTCATCCTTCACGGCCAACTTGAGTGTAGCACGTGACCCTATTCCTCGCCATCGTCTTCCTCGAAGTCGTACTCATTCTCGTCACCTGACAGCAAATTTATCAGTACGATTTGTACTGGCCACGGAGCCCACCTATGCAGCATTTGCTTTGTGGAAAGTGGATGCAAGGCTATACAAGCAGACCTATAGGCTGAGGTTTTCCTATGCAGCTGTAATCAATGTTTAATTAGTCAAGTTTTATCACCAGTTAACACCATTATCCCTTTTCCCATCACCACACCTCACATACCCACACCTCACTCTCATTCGACAGGCCCAACTCCCTCTCGGGCCTATCTCAGCGGCACACTACCACAACGGGTACACTGCCAAAAAAATGTTATCCTGGGGGAGAAAAGAATATGCTCTCATCTAATAGTGGTTGCAGAAACATTAGGAAAGGTCCATAGCCAACGAGTTGGCTTATGTATCGATCGATCAACCATACACTCTGCAGAGGTTTTACTACTCACAAGATTAGCCATCATCGATGCTGTACAATCATCTAGGCAGAATTCCGGGTGCTTGCTTGCCTAGGTCGATGCCACCCTGCCACTCAGCCCTAGGACATTCCGGATCCAACACCATCACACTGAGACTGGGAGACGCAGTACCGGGCCCCATCAGTGGTACTGCGCATCTAGAACGGTACGGGAATCTGCCATCCGTCACCGTCCACCCTTATCACCTCTCAACCTAGCAGTAGTGGCACCGCCCTACCAAGTAGTCCAGCCATCTCCCGCCCATCAGAAGCGAGCGAGTAGCAAGGGAATCCAGATGTTTTCGGTCACTAGTCAGATCCTAGGTTGTGACCAAGCAGGCATCTCCACTTAGGGGATACTCTCCCCGTGCCATCACGGCACCTCCGTCCACGGGCTTCAAACCACCAAGGCTATCCCACCCGGAACCTCTTCAACAACTTTACCCGCCACAGGTATCTCACTTGGGGATGCCCAGGTTGCACCCCCGGCATGACTTGCCCCATGGGCTTGTCTCACATCCCACTTGGTCGACATCAACCCTTACCACGCACCCAAGACGCACGCAGCACTCTCTCCCAGTGGTTATAATCAGTTATACACCGTCCCAATTCCACCACATAGCATATAGCATGTAGTAAGTAGTGGAAGAGTAACAGTAAATTAAGCAGCAGCTAACCTAACAGCGGATAGCAGGGTAAAGTCTTATCAAGGCAGGGAATTCAAATGTACTACCATGCAACCAATCCATACATAATCATAAAGCAATAGCAACAATGTCATTTGCAATGCGTAAATAGGATCTAAGGATTTGGTGGGACGTGGCACCTTCGTAGTCGTCTCCTAGCTCCTGAAAGTACTCGTGGTCGTCTTCCTTAGTCAGATCCTCCTCCGGCTCTGAAATCGAATATGAAACAGTCGCGTCAGCGACTCCTATAGAGTATTTCAGAAAAATCCAATAAAACAAAGAGCCAAATGCACACAAACATAGTCTTAGATTGTAGATCTTATTTTTCTGAGAATTTTGATATATGGTGCGCAATTTTTGGACATCGTATGAATAAGTTATGAATTTCCGAAGATTATCCTATTTTCTGAAAATGGGAATATTGGTCGGTTAATCAGGGGCAGCTCGGGATTGGTCCACGTGGCGCGCGGGTCCAGTAGTGCGGCATGTGGCGCCTCATCAGAACACAAACCCGATGGTCGCCCACCAGGTGTTCGATGCTGGTTCCCAGAGAGTCGCCGGTGTCGGCATAGCTCGGCGTGGCTCGACGGTGGTTGGGGGTAGCTCGGCTGTGGTTGGGGGTAGCTCGACGGAGCTCGGCGGTGGTCGGGGGTAGCTCGGCGGAGCTCGGCATAGTTCGGCGGTGGTCGGGGGTAGCTCGGCGGTGGTCGGGGGTAGCTCGGCGTAGCTCGGCGGAGCTTGGCGTAGCTCGGCGGGGCTTGGCTTAGCTCGGCGAAGCTCGGCGTAGTTTGGCTTAGCTCGGCGGGGCTCGGGCGAATCAGACATTTGGGCGCCGAGGGTGCCGTTCTCCCGAGGTCTACCGGGGAGGCTCGGGCGAATCGGACATTTGGGCGCCGAGGGTGCCGCTCTCCCGAGGTCTACCGGGGAGGCTCGGGCGAATCGGAAATTTGGGCGGCGAGGGTGCCGCTCTCTCGAGGTCTACCGGGGAGGCTCGGGCGAATCGGACATTTGGGCGCCGAGGGTGCCGCTCTCCCGAGGTCTACCGGGGAGGCTCGGGCGAATCGGAAATTTGGGCGCCGAGGGTGCCGCTCTCCCGAGGTCTACCGGGGAGGCTCGGGCGAATCGGACATTTGGGCGCCAAGGGTGCCGCTCTCCCGAGGTCTACCGGGGAGGCTCGGGCGAATCGTACATTTGGGCGCCAAGGGTGCCGCTCTCCCAAGGTCTACCGGGGAGGCTCGGGCGAATCGGACATTTGGGCGCCGAGGGTGCCGCTCTCCCGAGCTCTCCTGGTGAGGCTCGGGCGAATCGGAGATTTGGTGCGCCGAGGGTGCTGCCCTCCCGAGCTCTCCCGGGGAGGCTCGGGCGAATCGGAAATTTGGGCGCCCGAGGGTGCCGCTCTCCCGAGCTCTTCCGGGGAGGCTCGGGCGAATCGGAGATCTGGTGCTAGCAGGGTTCCAGGGCGTCTGTTCAAGGCGGCGATGTCTCTCCGGTGCGGCGGACGATGGCAGGGCGGCTATGACCATACTTCGGCAAGACAAGGCTCGGCTTTCCCCAATTGGCGTGCTCAGGCAGTCGTCCGACCAGATGGTGGCGGGTTAGAGTCGTGGTATGGCCTCCTTCTCTCCCTCGGCATACGGCGGTTCTCCGACGAGGTGGAGGCGCACGTAGCCAAGGCGACAGTCGTGATTCGGGGCTCGGCTATCTAGTGGCGGTGCCGAGGCAGACTTGGCGAACCTCGGCGGCCTTTCTCCGCAGCGCGAGGCGATCGGGGGTACTCGGAACGGATTTTAGGCGAGGCGGAACGTGTTGGCGGCGATGTCGTCGCGACTGTGAGGTTCCGGCGGGGCTAAGGAGGTCTTCTAGGAGATGTATACGCGTTCAGGGTCTATGGCGATGGTATACCAACTACCAATTTTGGCTACCGAGATTCCCAAGGTGCTCGGTTGTGGCGGCGGCGTGTCGCCGACGACGGCGGAAGGCGGCAACGCGGCTACGACCAAGTATTGGTTCAATCGAATGCGGTCTCGTCAAATTGGTGAGGCCAGAGAAGCATACAACACTCTGGTGGCGAACTTTAGCCATGGCATGACCTCCTTTTGGCGACGGCTCGCGGCGGCGCTCCGGTAAGGTCGCGGCGCACGCGGCCAAGGCGATTCAGGCTTCCTCTAGTGCTTAGATCCGCGTAGCTAGCTCAAGGGGTCGTGGCGGTGCTCCACGACGCTCTAACCTATACGGGTGCTAGTCGGATTGCTCGGAACGGGTGATTCGGCGTCGGAACGCGTCGGTGGTGAGCTCGCTCCGCCGAGAAGGCGTCGTGCTGCGTTCTCGGTCTAGCAAGCTTGTAGTCCGGGGGTTTCGGCCGGTCGAATGAGTGCATGGTGTAGGTGATCTTCCCGAGCCGGTAAAGGCTCGTGCCTGCGCGTCCCGAGGGTGGAACGCCATGGCAAAAGCAGGGCAAGGTTCGGACATACCGTGCGGTGGCTCACCGTGGTGTCGGTGAAGCTAGGATGGCGGTGCAGTGGCGAGTCGAAGCCGTGCAGAGCGACCGCAGTGCCGTGCCGCTCCTCGTCCGCAGCTCGGGCTTCTCCTCCGTGTCCGGCTCCGGCGTGCTCCGCGGCGGCGGCGCTCCGGCAGCTTCTCCTCCTCTGCTCCGCCCTTCTCCTACGCTCTCTCTCTCTCGGTTTGGTGCAGTGTGCCGGTCTGTGCTGCGGTGGCGGCGAGGGGAAATGAGGGTAGGGCTTCGGGATGTGCTCCTTTTTATAGGCGAGCTTGGCCAGCTCCAATAGCGAACGGTCCTGATCGCTGGACCGATCGAAGGGCCGTGGCTCGAGTGGATCTAGGGCTCCGGATGGGCGCGGGTTCGCTTGGCGGCCAAGAAAGGAGGGGACAGGAGGGGGACAGCGGGGTTAGGGCTCTGCCATGCTGTCGGCTGTGGGACCGGGGTCACGCCATTCGCGTGACACCCCCGGCAGGCGCGTCGCCTTCGTGAGGAAGAAGAACAGTGGGGGGGGGGGCGAGAGCGGCTGACAGGCGGGGCCGGGTTGTCAGCGGCTGCGGGGTAACGGGTGAAACGGTTGCGCGCGTGCGGTCGGCATCGCGCGTGCACGCGGTGTTGGGCCGGTCCAGTGCGGGGAGGCGAGGTAGAGCGCGCGCGCGGGTGAGGCCAAGCAGGTCGGTTGGGCCGATTGGCTGGCCTAACTCTCTCTCCTTTTTCTATTTTCATTTTAGTGTATATATACATATATTGCCCATTTAACATATTGAGTAAATACAAACATAAATTGCAATAAATCCCAAATGTGATGCATAGGCTTTTATTCTATGTGAATGGAATTAAAATGCAAGCTATACTCCTTTATTACCAAATTCATAATGATACCTATATGCTTGCACAAGAAAAATGGGTTTTCATAATAAATAAATGAAAAATTTTAATTGGTTGGGATTTTTAGATTGTGTGGATTTTTAGGGTTGTTACACAATGCCAGGATCTATAAAGAGAGAACCAAAAGGTGGCATGACAAGAGGATCAAGCCCAAGGAATTCCATCCTGGAGACAAGGTCCTAATGTTCAACTCAAGGGTCAAGCTATTTGGCCATGAAAAGCTAAGGAGCAAATGGGAAGGCCCGTACCTGGTAATCAATGCAGCAATGCATGGAGCCGTCACGCTTCAAGACGACGACGGCAACATCTTTAAGGTAAATAGTCATCGCCTCAAAGTTTTTCATGAACATGCACCAATAGAAGAAGAAGTTGACATGATAGAATTTATCCCTGATAATGAAGTCACATAATTAAAAATCTACATGTCTTACTTCTTTTTTGTATAGATTGATCACTAGATAGGTATTAAATAATTTCTTGGTCCTCCAAAACCCCCAAATTAGAAGTGGCCAGCCAAAATTTGGTGACCACTTGGGACCAAAATTAATCCAAGTGATAAAATTTTCAAAATGTACGATCTGGTCGCAATGGACAATCCAAACCCAGGTTGGGCGACCTGTACTTGGCAAAATTTGAAAATTTGGACAATGGGGCAATGTTCAGGAGCTCTTGTAGACGACGTGACAAAAGTTTGGGGCAATTTTGTGGTTCGGCCGAACAACACTTTGCAACCCCTCAACGTCGTCACGTTTAGGAATGCATTCGGGGAGCGTGTGGGGAAGTTGCCACGGCAAGGTGACCCAAAATTGGGTTCGGCCGAACCACCCGTAGCAACCCGTTGCGACCCACCAGGTCCAGAACGTTGTGCCAATGTTCCCCTGACGTTCTCTCGCGATTTCGAAAAGGAGAACGTTGGCACTCGTCTTCTTAACCCCTTCCTCTCCTTCTTCCTCCTTCCACCTACATTCTTTCACCATTCCAGCACCCCTTCCGACCTTGAGACATCAAAGAAACTCGCCATGGCTCCCACTAGCAAGAATGCCATCATCCCCATGGGAGAAGGTACTTCCAAGCCACAAAGGTCCCTAACCGAGAGCCTAAAGAGAGCAATAGCCATCGACGTGCTTGAGGTGGAACCTCTAAACTCGCTGCTGCCGACTGGAGAGCCACCGAGGGCAAGGGCTGGGTCGCCCGACCCAAGAAGGGTTCGGCCGACCACCCCTAGGCCGTCCCCTCGGTCCACTTCATCGCCAAGGTCACTCTCTCCGCGTCGAGATCTCGGGAAGCCCCCTGTTTGGTCCACCATGCCAATTAGGCCTACCGCAGGCCAATTGGCATTGAAGGGGAAGGTTTCAGAGGTGCCGGAACACACCCCAACTCCTTCCTTTCGGATTCGTCAAGGAGCATCAGCTCCTACACCCCTTCCATGCCCACCATATTCAAGGGCCGCAAGATCGTCGGTGGTGGGCTGGGTGTAGGAAAGGTGTTCATCCCTCCGCTTACCTCGGATGAGAGGAAGCAGCTGAGAGAGTCACTTGACTCCTCCTCTCCTTCAATCCGGCGGAAGAGGGATCCACCACCGATCAATGGCCCGCGAGGCCAATTTGAAGATGATCGGGAAGACAAGAGAGACATGGAGAAAATGCTCAAGATTGTAACTAGTCTTAGAAAGAGGAACAATGAGTTAGAGAAGACGGTGTCGCAATTGAGAATGACAAACTTAGATATGGAGGATAAGTTTCGCGCGCTCCGTATTAGCACTAATGCGAAGCTCAAGCGCGTGGCCAAAGCCATTGGCCAAGAGGACATCATAAATCCACCCTCTCCCTAGATTAGAATTCCTTTAGAATAAAGTAGGCATTAGCTAGATTTTCCTTTTTCAAATTTTGATTTTTACAATTGTAATCATGCCTACATCAATTTTAAGAAGTTGAATAAAATGCCTTTACGTTCTGCTGGTGTGTTGCCACCAGCAGAACACCTGCACTTGATATTGTTCGCTGTTTGTGTTACCAGATGAAAAGAAACAAGTGTGGGGGGGTTCGGATGACCCCCTCAACAGCTCAATTGGTGATTTCAAACATACCACGGTGCACAGCACGTCTGCTGGATCAAACGGGACTTGAAATCTCACAAAACTTGGATCGAACGACCCACAAAATGAAGTCCAGTGGGAAAACAACTTTGCAGGTATGCATTTTGAGACGAGGAGATTCAAATGATGGGACAACAGCCATTTGAGTGGTTCGGCGGACCCCACCAATGGGGCCTGGTCCCACCAGCCAGACTACCTGCGGCGAAGGTATGCTCCCTGACTGGTTTGCACCCTTCCTCCCTCTCGAATTGCGCATTTATTCAATTCATTTCTTTGTTCTTAAATAAAAATGAAAATAAAACTTGAAATCTTGCATCCCAAAATAAAATGAATAAAATTTATGACATTTGAAGAGTAGAGGTGACACAAAGTTGAAATTTATGCATATGCCTATACTTGTGGGTAAATATCTTGATAGGAAATCATATTGACTAAGATGTTGATAAATGTGAGATAACTCTTGGCTCATGATTCACACTTTTTTCATTCAAAGTACTTAGAGGATTATTTTTGAAAATATCATAAAACCATAGTGTCACTTACTCCTCAATAGTGAGAAAATTCCCACCAAAGCCATATATGATCTTCATGTTGAAACCCCTTCTAATCATGCTACATGCAATTGCTTTGAGTTCGATCAAACCTTGTTGACCCTTGTTGAGAAATATGTCATAGTCCAAAGATCAAGATCACGTACACACCACACATATATTTGCTGCTTCTACACTGGAAGTACGCAACAACATGACATTCATTTTTATTAAATAAATGCTCCATACTTTAAAGGTCAAAGAATATCTCTCTTAGTTGATTTGATAAAAGGGACAATGGCTATGCAAAATGAAAGAGAAAGAAAGATGGACAAGTGAAAGTCCAAGAAAAAAAGTGTATTTGAGCAAGTCTAGGCTCATGAATAAAAGAAAAGAAAATGATAGCAATGTCCCAAAACAAAGTAGAGAGAGATCATTGCAAATAAAGGAACATTATAGTTCACCACTTTCCACACACTCGCACATCTTGATCTAGGTCTTGACAATTTTTCTCCTTGGATCTTTGTTTTGATTTTACAATATATGCAATGCAAGTATGCCTGCCATGTTTATCCCTACCTGAACTACACATAAGCCTGATAGATGTAGGACAAAACCAAAAAGGCATCTTTAAGATACGCCTTGGTAAAGAATCAAACACAACTGAGTGACTTGAGAGTACTATTTGAGGAGTAAGAATGAACTATGTGCTTTCTTTTTGAAACCAATATCAAAAAAATTCTAAGTACTGAGAAAGCAAAAGGTAAGATGACTTTGCCTTGAGAGTTATTCCAATTCTCAACATCTCAAGGATATATGCTAGACAATGCCACATAACCCACTAGTATAAGCTGTGTTAAACGAAAACTTTGAACACCACTATCTTGGATATGTCTTTTCAACCTCTCTTTCTAACCATTACTCGAGGACGAGCAAAGACTTAAGTGTGGGGGGTCTTGTTGATGGTATTTATACCATATTTTCTACCATCATAACCGTCAACAAAACACTCTTTTTGGGGAAGGAACAATCAAACACATAGTGACATAGGTACAAATAACTTGGTTCCACATGTACATGTTAGTATTTGTTTGCAAGTACCCAAAACAGGTAATTTCAGAGTTAGAAGCCCAAGATGAAGATATAATGCAAATCCAATTATGACGAAATGGCAAGGCAATGTCACAATCATCAATGTCTTCACTCCAAGATCAAGTGGACACTTGGTGGACACTATTCATGGTTCGGCCAAACCATGAATAGTGGCCACAGCACATCACCTTCAAGTGTCAAGCAATGGAGTGACGCAGGAGAGAGCTGAGGCCACGTGGAGCCATGTCATGGTTCGGCCGAACCAGACATGGAGCCCAACTGGCTCTGCTGACGTGGAACAATCTGTGGCACACCTCCTGAAGTCCATTTCCAACTTTGGATCACAAATGTGCTTTCAATCAATGGTTAAAGAGCAAAGCACATGGATCCAGGCGTGAATCAACAAGACCAAGGCAAAAAAAGTTCATAGCCACACTTTATGACAAGTGGGGACCACAGTGGTGGGCCTACCTTGCCATAGGTGGGTCGGCTGAACCCCACTTGGTGGGCCCCGAAGCTCGGCATCACTCCACTGTCCTAAGAAAGCTTCTAGAAGACCCTGGCTGGGCCCACCTGCCATAGGGTGGGTCGGCCGAACCAGGTCTGGTGGACCCAGGCCACTGCCATGCTCCACCGCCTTCCTGCATGTTTCACACGTGCTGGTTTCATCATCTCCGTTGATTTGAGGCAGTTTCAAGGGCGGTTTATCCAAGGGCCAAGGTTGAAAGGCACATGGATTGATGACATGGCACTCCTCTCATTCTCACTATAAATACCCCCTAGTCCTTGACTTTAGATCATCAAGGAATAAAGTATCAAGTGTATCATAGAGAGAAAGACTACTTTAGTAGTTTTAGTGTTAGAATAAGAGGGAAGAGAGTGAGAGAAGTCTTTAGGAGAAAGCCCCGGGCCTGTCGGGAGTCTTCTCCAAGGTGTACCTCAGCGGATGCAAGCTTCTAGTAAGTTTTACATCTGAGTCCTTCTAGTATTTGATTTTCTGGTTCTGGTACTTTAAGTATATACTTGCTTTACTTGCACATTGCTTTACTTAGTGAAGTACTCTAGTCTCTAGCTAAGATTAGAGTAGTAAGTATAGTGTAGACGTGGTGTCTAGACTATATCTTATCAGTGTGGGCCGCTTGTCGCATGGATTGTTTGTGGGTGCCAGCAAGTGGTGACAGCCTTGTCTGGTCTTAGTATCCCTCCACTTGTGTAAGATAAGTTATTAAAACGGCAGGGCATCAAGACAATAGTATAGCCACCTCGGGAGGAGTTATATCTCCTCCTGTTTCGCCTATCGCCTCTTGTAAAGGGAGGAAGTGGTAAACCTCTTTATACTTAGAAAGCCAAGACCAGATATCTTTTGCTACACTGAACCTCTCTATACCTATATTCTAAACCTCTTTGATCACCAACATCCTTGATCACTATCTGACGGTCTTGAACCTATTTAGTTCACTTCACGTTCCCCATGGAAAATACGAAACCTGGAATACTCCCGGTGAAAGCTACATTGACTACCGTACGCTTGCAGTATATCCGTTTGCCACCTTTGGTGTCAACATCGGGTCGTGTGGTAGTTTGCGTAGGGGACAGCTATGTTGATTCCTATGTAGTCCAACCCCCGTACGTAGGACGAGCAGAGCGCGGTCGCGAAGGAGGTGACCCTTGTGTTCTAATATCCTCATTAGATGATGCTCCTTTACATTTAATCATGATGTAGGTGGAGCTAAACAATGATTGCTAGATGTAATTGCACTAGTCATAGTATTCATTGACGTAGTTATAGAATTACTTTAGATATTAATTCCTTTATCTATCCATTGGCTAGCTATTGTTATGACTAGATGAGCTCTGATATTTACCTATTTATGATGATGACTGATCATGTTTATCCTATATATCTTTATCATGTGACTTATCCCTGCTACGAGTAGGATTATAGTTATGGTTTATCTTTTACATTAGCATTATAAGTTGTAGATATAATTTAAGTCCTACTAGACCTTCCCAGTGGCCTAAATATAAATCGACAACCTAGTGATACTCTAGGTAAAATGGTACAATGGTATAATTATCTGTCCACTTGCACAATTGTCCTTTAGTTCATATTCTTATATTTATTTCTGCCTAGTCACACGAAATAATAGATTCATTTAATACTTTATTCCTATCTAATATAATTAGGGATGACAACCTAGTTCAATGCTTAGGGATGTTGGTGAGAGATAAGTGGCTAGTTGCTAATGACAGTTATTTTAGTACCATGTGTTTTTAATGTTGTTAAATAGTGATGACGTTAAAATTACCAACAATGTGCCATTCTTCAATTGCTTGATTTGAAGTCCAAGGAAGTAAGTAAGTTCACCCATCATAGACATCTCAAATTCTTTGGCCATCATCTTCTCAAATTCCACACACACGACTTGACTTGTTGATCCAAAGATAATGTCATCCACATAGATTTGCATGATCATCAAGTCACCATCAACTATCTTGGTGAAAAGAGTGGTGTCAACCTTACCCATCTTGAACCCTTTAAAGAGGAGAAAATCCCTTAGCCTCTCATACCATGCTCTTGGTGCTTGTTTCAATCCATAGAGTGCCTTCCTTAGCTTGTACACATGGTTGGGTTTCTTCTCATCTTCAAAACCCAGTGGTTGTTCAACATATACTAGCTCATTGATGAAGCCATTGAGAAATGCACTTTTGACATCCATTTGGTAGAGCTTGATGTTGTGAGCACAAGCATATGCTAGAAGAATCCTTTTTGCCTCCAATATTGCAACCGGAGCATAAGTCTCTCCAAAGTCCAATCCTTTCACTTGAGTGTACCCTTGTGCCACTAATCTTGCCTTGTTCCTTACTACAACACCATCTTGATCTTGCTTGTTTCTAAATACCCATTTGGTTCCAATGATATTGTAGTTCTTTGGTCTCTCTACCAATTCCCAAACGTCATTTCTTTGAAACTTATTGAGCTCTTCATGCATAGCTTCACCAAATCACTATCTTGCAGTGCCTTCTCAATATTTTCTAGCTCTTCAAATGATACAAATGAATAGTGAGCACAAAATGATGCTAGTCTTGATCTTGTTTGCACACCCTTTTGAATATCACCAACAATTTGATCTAATGGATGATCTCTTGCAATATTTGTAGGTTGGAGCACTTGTGGTTGATTGCTTGAGCTTGGTTGAGTAATAGATTGATTTGCTTGAGATGAACTAACTTGATCTTGATATTGCACTTGAGAGCCACTAGCTTGATCATTGGATGAAATTTGCACTTGATCTTTGTCATCTTCTATGTCAACCACTTGATTCGGCTTAATGTCACCAATGTCCATCTCTTGCATAGCCTTTCCCAATTGAGGTCCACTCACATCATCTAGATTCTCATCTTGATCTTGTGACCCATTGGTTTCATCAAATTCAACAACATGAACTTTCTCAAGTTGACCACTTTCCAAATTCCAAACTCTATAAGCTTTGCTAGTGGTGGAATATCCAAGCAAGAATCCTTCATCACATTTCTTCTCAAATTTGCTCAATCTAGCACCCTTCTTCAATATGTAGCACTTGCAACCAAAGACCCGAAAGTATGCAATATTTGGCTTTCTTCCATTCAAGATCTCATATGGAGTCTTCTCCAACATAGAATGGCAATAGAGTCTATTTGAATAGTAGCATGCCGTGTTGATTTCTTCGGCCCAAAATGATTGACTCACACTATATTCACTAAGCATAGATCTTGCCATATCAATGAGAGTTCTATTCTTCCTTTCAAGTAGGCCATTGGATTGAGGTGTGTACTTGGCCGAGAATTGATGTTTGATTCCATATTCATCACATACCTCATCAACTCTTGTGTTCTTGAACTCGCTACCATTGTCACTTCTCACTCTTTTGATGGTGGTTTCAAACTCATTGCAACTTCTCTTGACAAAAGATTTGAAAATAGCATGCACATCACTCTTGTCAATCATAAAGAAAACCCATGTGTATCTAGAGAAGTCATCCACATTCACCAAACCATATTTGTTGCCTCCAATGCTTGTATAGGTTGTTGGTCCAAATAGATCCATGTGCAATAACTCAAATGGTTTGCATGTGCTCATCATGCTCTTCTTTGGATTAGTGTTGCCAACTTGTTTTCCGGCTTGACATGCACTACATAACTTGTCCTTCTCAAACTCAATATCTTTAAGACCTCTAACCAAGTTAAGCTTCACAAGTTTGTTCAATTGCTTCATTCCAACATGACCAAGCCTTCTATGCCATAACCAACCCATACTTGATTTAGAGAGTAAGCATGTTGACAATTGTGACTCTCTAGCACCAAAATCCACTAAGTAGAGGTTCTCGTATCTGAATCCTTTAAATATCAAGTTAGAACCATCTACACTTATGATCTCCATATCATCAACACCAAATATGCACTTGAAACCAAGATCACAAAGTTGAGCTACCGACAATAGATTGAAGTTCAAACTCTCAACCAATAGCACATTGGAAATGCTCAAGTCATTGTATATTGCAATTGTTGACGGTCGCTAACACCCTATTTTACCGTCAACATTTCACCCATAATCAAAGTAAAACCACATGAAATGCAAAGGCTCACCTTGAAACTTACCTAGTTCCACATGTCCTTGGAGAAATCTTGTGTATAAAGGAAAAATGGTGAAATCAGGCAAAAACAAAGCATACCAAGACACCTCAGCACCTCAGCTGCCACATGGAAGCCAGAGGGGGGCGCCCGCTGTTGACGGTCGTTATGTACCAATTTTATACCGTCAACTAATGCCTAGGGAAGATCAATAACAGAAGCATAGGGGTTATTACTGACAAATTCCACGAGTTTTGGCGAAATGTGTATTTTCCAGGGATTATTCTAGAAAGGCTTAAAAGAAGGATTAAAGTGCTTAATTACCACAAAACTTAACCGCCAAGGAAATATCATCACGAAGACCCTGGAAAAGTCCAGAACACACCCGAAGCGACCGGGGCCCGAACACCACAGGGTGGGGCTGGCCGGCGCCCCCCTTAGGGTTTCGACCCACCTTCTGGAGTCTTCTTCCACCGCCTCTCTGGAGTCATCTGGGCCCTTTGTTCAAGTCGGTTTGATCCCACGGCACACGTTCATCCCACCGGGCTATAAATAGAGGGGAAAACCCCCTCCCAGAGCACCAATTCATTCCTCCTACTTCATTCGCCAAGAGTAGATAGAAGTTAGGTTTTCCAGAGATTAGAAATAGGGCTCTAGTTCTTCAAGTTCATAGTTTAGGCGTCTAGCAAGATTCAAGTAGAGTTGGGCGCTACGCTCGGGATTCTAGATCCGTTCGTCTGAAGATCGGTAATCTTATCTTGTATCTCATTATGACTTTGCTTTATTTTAATATATTGCTACTTATTCAGTTCTTAGTTTATTCTAGTTGCATATTCGATATAGTTGTGATTGGTGATGATTATTGTCATTTGATCGTAAAGCGCCTAATTCAGTACTCGAGTGAGTTAGGTGGTGTGTATTATGTAGACGTGGTGTCTAGATATATTACATACCTACGGAGGCACCCTGACGTGCCGGGTCGTGTGGTAGTCCGTGTAGGTGACAGTTGCGTTGGTTCCTCTATAGTCCACCCCCCGTACGTAGGACGAACAGAGCGCGGTCGCGAAGGAGGTGACCCTTGTGTCTTAATATCCTCATTAGATGATGCTCCTTATGGTGTTTTCTGAGTTGATTATGCTATAGATGAAAATGTGTAATGTGGCGTAGGCTGTAGACTTTGTATTTAGTAATTACATAGGTTTCCTTTACTTTAGCCGAATCTCGAGATTGTCTTACTACATTAGTGAGTCTATATATTCTATCTCTGGAATATCATTTACCTCATTTACTCAGTTATCATTTATCATTTATCATTGACTTATTTATCGCTAAAGCACTAGAGTTATGAGTTATCATAGGTCTGCACATTTATCTTTCTAATCATTATAGTAGATTATCCTAATGAGTAGAATGCCTCTTTATTGTTTTGGCATAAAATAAATCAACGATACTCGGAATACTTACCAGGTGAAGTGCTACAATGGGAGAATTATCTGTGCGTTTGCGGATATATTCTATAGTATTATTTTTAGGAGGCAAGTGAAGATTATTTTACCTTTGGTTTTTGGCATCATGTTAGTGATGACAACTTAACGTGAAGTGATGTTAAAAATACCAAGAAGTATTTCTGGCGCCGTTGCCGGGGATGGCAATTGTATTCATTAGGATAATTTATTGAGTTCATTGATTTTATTTGCCAGGATATTTATTCTAGAATTTCATATAGGAGAGTACTTCATAGATAATATTATAGAAAAACATAAAAATAACTATAGACATAAATACTTATAGATAACCACAACCTTTTGCTTTAACAGACTTACCCTTGTTTCGTTTATGTTTAAATATCTTTTATAGGGTAAGTGCAGGATTGGTTGTGTACTTTAACTCTTATCAATCAGGAACAACTATAGTAAGAAGGGTCTTACATTATTTTGTGAAGTCATGGCTAAGAAGATTCTACGTGAATTCTCTGCCCCAAGCACTGAGAATATTCGCGTTGGGCCAACTTTCAACATTGGAGATCATGATTACGAGATCAAGCCAAGCCTCATCAAAATGGTGCAAGCTATCACATTTACTGGAAAGAAAGATGAAGATGCAAGTGTCCATCTGCAGAATTTCCTAGAGATTGGCAACACCATCAACATCAAAGGCATTCCTCAAGACGTCGTGCTACTTCGTTTATTTCCGTTCTCATTGGAGGGAAAGGCGAAGTAGTGGTTTTATCAGAATAAAGATCGAGTCAATACATGAGTAGAATGTTCAAAAGCTTTCCTAGAAAAGTTTTTCCCAGTAGACAAAACCAATGCTCTATGAGGAAAGATTTCAGAATTTTGTCAGCAGAAAGGTGAATCTATTTCAGAAGCCTGGGAACGTTTTCAAGATTACATATCAGATTGTCCCTATCATGGAATGGAAAAGTGGTTGCTCATGCAAATATTTTATCACGGACTAACTCAAAGGTCACGTGAGCAACTAGATGCCACTGCTGAAAGATCATTTATGTCACTCACCCCTGGAAGAGCTGAAGATATTATGGCAAAGATAGCAGAAAATCAGAATTGGACAAACAACACTCAGACATGCCATAAGAGTGAAGAAATTCCAGAGGAAGTGTGTGCACTGTCAACCAAGATGGATGTACTGTTGAACCGGTTAGAGCAAAGAGGCAATCATAAAAGAAATCATCAAGCTATTCAAGATGCATTCAATTCACAGAATCAATATGATGGATCTTTAGAAATTGAGTTTGCAAATCCCCTAGAAGATATTAGTACAGTCATCAAGACTACTTCTCAGAAGCAAGGATGGAATCAACCTCGGTCAACCAACCAAGGTAAGTACTAGGGCAATTATAATTCTTCAAATCATAGACAACCACCCTTGAGAGAATTAATATTAGAACAAGCTAGAATTAATAAAAGTATTTATAAGAAGCTTCCTTTTAATGATAAAGTTTTAGAAGGAATTAATTCTAAGTTGGATAATTTCTCTTGTACTGTTAAAGATCAAATATTATTTAATAAAAAGATAGAATTACAAATTGCACAATTATCTTCTACTTTGTTTACCACTAACCATGAGAAAATAAAAAGAATATCTACTAGAGGAGATAAGTCTACATGTGATCCACCTTACCCAAAAGAGGCACGTAGACCATCACATTTAGTGCAGGTAGAAGAAGAAATTGAGAAGGACAACAGAGAAGAAGAAGTTATACCACCTTCACCACCAGTTGAACTATAAGATCAAGAATTAACTCAAGATTTTCATGACACAACCCTCCTACCGTTTCCACGCAGAAGAAGAAGAGCTAAAACGGATGATCAATTTGGTAAGTTTGTAGAGGTAATTCAGAAGTTATATGTCAATATTCCGTTGTTAGATGCCATGCAGGTATCTACATACGCGAAGTATCTTCGAACCATCCTCAACAACAAAGGACCACTACCTTCTACTGAAGTTGTCCAGCTAACTGAGGAGTGTAGTGAGGCAATTCTGAGTTCTTCTCCTAGTAAGAAGGATCCAGGGTGTCCCACTATTGATTGTTCAATAGGAGACCAGATGTTCGAGAATGCTTTATGTGACCTTGGAGCAAGTGTCAGCGTCATGCCCAAGACCGTCTTCGATAAACTCAACTATTCTACACTCACACCAACCATGATGTGTTTGCAATTAGCTGACCAATCGGTCCGCTATCCCGCAGGAATCGCAGAAAATATTCCGGTAAAAATCCGCAACTTTTTCATTCCTGTAGATTTTGTACTACTTGACATGCAAGAAGAGAGGAAGATACCCCTCATCCTCTGGCGACCATTCCTAAACACTGCAAATGCAACCATCAATGTTGGAGCTGGAGAGATCACATTTACCATCAATGGGCAAGAAGAGCGATTCGCATTCAAGCCAAGACTGGAGCAATGCCAAACATTGAAGTGTCATGAAGAACAAGATGCAACAACATCTCTGACACTGGAGATGAATCATGAAGAATAATTCAACTGGAGAAGTCCGCATCGGCGGACTCAAAAACCCCAAACCATCGCCGAGAGGTAACTCGGTAGTTATCGGTAATTTAATTTTTGCATTAAAATTTGCATATTTACTTTCTCTTAAATTGCATTATTAAAAAGAACTAAAAATAAGCATAGCATGATTAAAGCTTAAGCCCCATGTGATTATTACTAATAGAGTGTTAAACTCCTATCAGTGAAATTTACTGTGGTGGCAGAAAATTATAAAAAGACCATCATTAGAATTCTAATTTTCCATAGATTGATAAAAGTAATTTAGTTTTTCATTCTTGTGTCATTATACGGTATAAATATAGGAGACATATTGGACCCACCATCATCACATCAAGTCACATCATGCATTATCATCAACCACCACCTTTCACTACCATCCAAACTCCATTATTCACACATGCACTACCCACCATCTATCCATTCAGCCATTTCACCAGAGAGAGCACCAACACACATGTATTTGGAAGGGCATCTAGGTGGTGTCGACACTAGCTAAAGTTGAGAGCCAGGGCACACAAGGTGGGGCCGGCCGGCCCCAAGGCCACGCAGGCCGGCGCCCCTTTGCCTCTTCTCTGCCTCTCCTTCCCTTCACTCACTCATTCACTCACATACACTCCAAAGAGCACATAGCTACGTTACCTTGCTGCTCGTGATTACAAAATCTCATAATCCTATCATTTGATTCAAGTTTAAGCAAGAAAAGGGGTAGAGAAGAAGATTAGCAAGAAGACCTAAAAGAGAGATCACCACTCTGATTTCTTCTCTCCACTTGTTCTTGTTTTGTTCTTGTGTTCTTGTTTGTTCTTGCCGTGTTCTTCGTGTTCTTCATTTTTTAGGCAAGATGAGCAATAGAATGAAAGGTGCCATTCGATCCCTTGGAAGAGCCTTCTCATGCCGCACAACACGAAGTCAATCATCATCACAAGTGCCCTCGTTCATCGGCTCCGACATGAATATCGATCCTTCGTCACCCTTCACGTATGATAATCCTTCATTCTCCTCCCAACCGGAAGAGAGGTATGAGCTCACAAGCATAACTCAAATTTCATTACCATCTAGACCGCAGAGGAGATATTAAATGTGGTTAAAAATAAGGAATTTATGCATACTCTAATTTTTTATGCCACTTTGCTCCATGAAACCGGAATGGATTCCGAGTTTGAGCTTATGTTTAGAAATGTTGGATGGGAAAATGCATGGCAAATTAATGAGCAAGGTAGCAAGTTACTCACTATAGAATTTATTAGCACCCTAGACTTTGATGATGATGAGGTTAATTTTAGAATGTTTAATAAACCTTTCACCCTCTCATGAAAAACTCTTAGTTCAGCACTAGGATTCAATAATCAATGTGTGGTCAATATTTCTGAAACTCTCCAAGACTTTGATAAAGATGATTTTTGGGGGAACATCACTGCAAAGAAACCTAAGAGAAAACAAAAATATACTACTGAAGGAGTTCATCACCCTACACTAAGATTCATGCTTAAATGACTAGCTTTTACATTCTTTCCTAGAGAGGAGTTAAATACTATTAAACAAGATGAGCTATATTTGTTATATATCATGATTAAAAAGAGGAAGGCATCACCTGTAAAAATGATGTTGAATTATTGGAGAACTGTCCCTTCCTTGAGAAAGTGCAGTATTTCTTTTACTTCCTGGATTACACATTTAGCTGCAGGGCTAGGTTTATTATCAAATGCTTCACTTGTTTATATTTCTGATGCCCGCAGAATTATTGGTTATGATTTTTTCTTTCGTGCTCACATGCTCAAACGCCGAAATAACAAAATAATTATGGTTTATAAAAATTATGACAATGAGTACGAACTGCCAGACAGGGAGTTAGGAATTTATTCTGTTCAGAATTTTGTTTTTCCAGCTGTTAGAGCTAATGTTGGCAGGTGTCCATCCGCGCGCATCAGCAGGGTGCCGAGAACTAATTTCACTGGAGCTGACCCAGCACCATCTGGGCCAGCTTATTCCCACTCTATTGATTTTAGTGAATAGGTATCGACGCAGGAGCCACGCCAGCAGTGGACCTCACATGTAGGATGGGAGGAACAGTCCACATTTCAGCAAGGAGAATCTTCATCGGCAGCAGCAGCAGCGGGTTGGGGAGCAACTGACTTTCAGAGATGACGAGCATCTTTGTCTACACGCGGGAACACGGACTTCACCACCGGTGGACCGTATCCGTTCCATGCACCACCAGACGATGACTATTATCGGTCGCCTGAGCAACATTTTACAGCTACCGCTAATGATTTTCCAGCTTTATCTATGTGTCTCACTAACATTGAACAGGGATAGAATGCAATAAGCGACACACTGCACCAGCACGAGCTGTGACAGCAGCAGGTCAACGACAGGTTTTACCAGCATGAACAATGGCAGCACAGCACGGACCAACGACTGGATCAGATATATCAGGGACAGCAGCAGACGCAGAGCGGATTGGAGTATTTGATACATTAGATGGGATACCCGCTGCCACCTCCACCACATTACTGAGCAATATCCAGCTTGGGGGAGATCCCCGCTAGGTGAGTAGTTCTCACCTTTATATATGCTTTTTATTTCAGTATTTAATTCAGTCTTCAATTCTGTCAATTTCAATATTGCTAAAAACAAGAAAACCAAATAAAAATTTATTTACCGCTTTCTTTAGTTATTACATTAAATTTTTGCTTAAAAATGAAAATCCAAAAAATAGATTGTATAATTAAGTTTGCTTTAAATTCCGCATTCAATTTGTCTTTAGAATAATTAGAACTTGAAGCTAGAGAAAAATCAAAAAGATATTTAAATTGTTTAAATATAATTTCCTACAATTGCTTAGTGTTTAAATTTAAATTCTTCTACGAATTGCATGAAGTTTATCTACTATGAAAATTTATTCTGAAACTTGATATCAGTGGGTAGCATAAGCTTTTCTAAGTAATTGACGGATATGATATAAGAAGTTTGAGTTGCTATTTATTTCATTCTGAGTGAAACCTAAGCTCCAGACATTTCAAAAAAAATCAAAATCCAAACAAATATAATAATTTGTTCTACTAATATGATTTAAGTAGACTATTCTATTATGCATTCATGATTGAATTCACATGCATAAAAAAAAAGTTTTCACTCTATGCACAAGTCTCTCTCTTAGAAGTCTAACAGAGAGTGTGGGTTATAAAATTAAAAAGATGTCATACCAAAGAAGTATGAGCCTGAAAGATGCCATCAAAAGGGTATGTGCCAAAAAAAGAGAAAAACAATGGGTGCAAAGACATCCGCCTGAGAGAAAAAAATGGGTACAAAAAGTATCCGCTAGGAGATAACTAACCCACACTCTTCAGAAAGACAGAAAAGAGGGGATAATGCATAGGAGTTCAAAAATGAAATTTAATCACATTCACACATTCAATCATGATGTATAGATTAGTAGTCCTCTGCAATCTTATTAATAGGCTCTCATTATTTCCTAAATAAAAATTATATAAAAAAATTTGGAGCAATGGTTGAAACTCAGGGTTTCGGCCCACCTTCTGGAGTCTTCTTCCACCGCCTCTCTGGAGTCATCTGGGCCCTTTATTCAAGTCGGTTTGATCCCACGGCGCACGTTCATCCCATCGGGCTATAAATAGAGGGGCAGACCCCCTCCCAGAGCACCAATTCATTCCTCCTGCTTCATTCGTCAAGAGTAGACAGAAGTTAGGGTTTCCAGAGATTAGAAATAGGGCTCTAGTTCTTCAAGTTCATAGTTTAGGCGTCTAGCAAGGTTCAAGTAGAGTTGGGCGCTACGCTCGGGATTCCAGATCCGTTCGTCTGGAGATCGGTAATCTTATCTTGTATCTCATTATGACTTTGCTTTATTTTAATATATTGCTACTTATTCAGTTCTTAGTTTATTCTAGTTGCATATTCGATATAGTTGTGATTGGTGAGGATTATTGTCATTTGATCGTAAAGCGCCTAATTTAGTACTCGAGTGAGTTAGGTGGTGTGTATTATGTTGACGTGGTGTCTAGATATATTACATACCTACGGAGGCACCCTGACGTGCCGGGTCGTGTGGTAGTCCGCGTAGGTGATAGATGAAAATGTGTAATGTGGCGTAGGCTGTAGATTTTGTATTTAGTAATTACATAGGTTTCCTTTACTTTAGCCGAATCTCGAGATTGTCTTACTATATTAGTGAGTCTCTATATTCTATCTCTGGAATACCATTTACCTCATTTACTCAGTTATCATTTATAATTTATAATTGACTTATTTATCGCTAAAGCACTAGAGTTATGGGTTATCATTGGTCTGCACATTTATCTTTCTAATCATTATAGTAGATTATCCTAATGAGTAGAATGCCTCTTTATCCTTTTGGCATAAAATAAATCAACGATACTCGGAATACTTACCGGGTGAAGTGCTACAATGGGAGAATTATCTGTGCGCTTGCGGATATATTCTATAGTATTATTTTTAGGAGGCAAGTGACGATTATTTTACCTTCGGTTTTTGGCATCATGTTAGGGATGACAACTTAACGTGAAGTGATGTTAAAAATACCAACACCCGCCCTATGAATGGCACCAAATTGGCATGCCACCTCACGGATCCATGTGCCATCCTCCCAAATGGCTTATGGCACGTTGAAACAACATCAACGGCTCAGAGATAAGACACGAGGATCCGGTGGCCCTATCAACAGGGCGCCCGCCCTGTCCATTGTGAGTGCCACGTCCATAATCCGAGGAAAGATGTCCAAGAGTCATTCAAGCCATCAAATGAAGTCGGTTTTCGTCCAACGGTGATCAAGTGATGTGCCATTGATCGATGGACCCACATGTCATCCACCCGGGGTTGCAAACCGCCAATCCTGAGCTCCAACTGACCTTGCAACCACCCTTGAGGGTGAAGGAGGGCCGTAGGATGCAAGGCGGTAGATCCAAGGGGGCGCCTGCCCTGCCACTTCGCGCCACCGACCTCCAGGACCCCTACATGCTCATAATATCAAGCTCTATCAAATGGATGTTAAAAGTGCATTTCTTAATGGCTACATCAATGAGTTAGTGTTTGTTGAGCAACCTCCCGATTTTGAAGATGACAAAAAACCCGATCATGTGTACAAGCTCAAGAAGGCTCTCTATGGTTTGAAACAAGCACCAAAAGCATGGTATGAGAAATTGAGAGACTTCCTACTCTTCAAAGGGTTCAAGATGGGAAAGGTTGACACTACTCTCTTCACTAAGAAGATTGGCAATGACTTGTTCATCATGCAAATCTATGTTGATGATATCATCTTTGGGTCTTGTTGACGGTGGATAACATTAACTTTTATTAGAACTTTAGACACCAAAGGCTACATGAATACACACTAGTCTAGGATTTTAACTGACAGTTTTCACGAGTTTTGCGTGTTCTGTATTTTCCAGGGACTATTCCAGAAAACCATAAAAGAAGGGTTAAAGAGCATAATTACCACGAAACTTAATCGCCAAGGAAACATCATCACGAGAACACTAGAAACATCTGAAACACACCCGAAGCACCGGGGCCCGAGACCCACCAGGGTGGGGCTGGCCGGCGCCCCCCCACTAGGGTTTCGGCCCACCTTCTGGAGTCTTCTTCCACCGCCTTTGTGGAGTCATCTCGGCCCTTGTTTCAAGTCGGTTTGATCCTACGGCGTACGTGCATCCCATCGGGCTATAAATAGAGGGGCAAACCCCCCCTAGAGGCAAAAACCCATAATTCATTCAAGGCATCAAGTCCTCAAGCCATCAAGAGCCTCCTACTTCATCAAGAGCCTCCTAGTTCATAGTTCTAGCCTAGTTAGATTAGAAGTAGAGGAGTTCTAGTTCTTCGGTGGATCTAGAGCCCCGGCGTCTGTCTAGAGCAAGGAGTTCGGTATAATTCTAGTTCTTTCTTTATTATTGTATTCTTCATTATGATTAGGGAAACATTATTCTTAATAGTTCATATGTTCTTGATTACAATAGTCTTTGTCTACTTTGATTATATGTCTAGTATAGTTGGTTTGATCTTATTGAATTCATGTGATTTCTCGTATACCGTTTATTCATGCGGACGATGGATAGATGATAAACAGTATGTACACGTGGTGTCTAAGTATTTTGTTTATCTGCAAGTGCACCCTGATGTGTCGGATCATGTGGTAGATCGCGTAGGTGACAGCTGCATTGAGTCCTCTGTAGTCCACCGCCCGTATGTAGGCCAGCAGGCACGGTCGCGAAGTTGGATGATGACTCTGTTTCACATCCTTCCTAGATGATGCACTTTGCATGTGATTATGATATAGGATTAGTCTAACAATGATTGCCAGATGTAATTGCACTAATTAGAGTTATTCATTGATGTAGTTATAGAATTACCTTTGATATTAATTTCTTAGTTTATCCATTGACTAGCTATTACTATGACTAGAGAGTGCTCTGATGATTATCTTTTATTTATGATGCTTGATCATACTTATGACCTTTATATTTATTTACCTTGTGACCTCTACCTGTTATGACTAAAGTAAATTACATCGGTAATGTCACTTATCCTTTGTATACCATCACTATCAATATAATAGATTAATGTTTATCCTAGTCCTTCCCAGTGGTATAAATATAAATCGACAACCTGGTAGAACTCCCTAGGTAAAATGCTACAATGGTATAATTATCTGTCCGCTTGCAGAACTGATCTTAGTTTATATTATTTATATTTATATTTATATTTCTGGCTAGTCACATAGATTAATATATAAAACCTTTATTTATTCTTAGCGTTATTAATTAGGGATGACAACCTAGTTCTTGCATAAGAATGTTGGTAATAGAAAAGTGGCTAGTTGCTAATGACAAGTTAATTAATTACCATTCATCTTCTAATCTCGCCTCTTACATTAAAAAGTTATATAGTTATATTTGGCGACATTAGTAGATGTCAACAAGCATTTTTGACGCTGTTGCCGGGGAAAGCACATTAAACTTAAGAAATATTGATAGCATATGTATACATAATGGATAAGATTGCATTACCGATTGATCTCTAACTCAAATAGGCACACCCTTGTTTTTATTATTTGCTTTTCTTATGCAGGGTGATGAATGAATGGTTTTTCTCTTCCAAATAATTTCACTGACGATCTAGAGAAACTCCTGAGAAGAAAGAAGTTTGTAGAAGCGAGGGACAATTTCAAGCTACCATCAAAAACACCCATTGCTGCTCAATCTCATTCATCAAAGGAGCTAGTTCCAATATTGGAAGAAGAACACTTAGGAGAAGATTTATCTCCTGTGTTTGAAGACATGGCTGAGAAGACGCTGCGCGAGTTCTCTGCCCCAACAACAGAAAACATCCGGACTGGACCAACAGTCAATACTGGGGAGAATGGATTCGAGCTCCAGTCTGCTCTTATCACCATGGTTCAAGCCAGCCAGTTTTGTGGAAATGCTCATGAAGATGCAAGTGCACACTTACAACACTTTTTAGAGATCTGCTGCACCTTCACGATTAGAGGAGTACCAAGAGATGCTATTTTACTCCGTATTTTCCCATTTTTACTTTTGGGGAAAGCCAAGCAGTGGTTTTACGCCAACAAAGACAAGAACACTACATGGGACCAATACTCAACTGCTTTCCTGGCAAAGTTCTTTCCTACAGGCAAGATAAATGCTCTGCGTGGGAAAATCTCAAGTTTTCAACAGCAACATGACGAATCATTCACTGAAGCATGGGAGAGATTCCAAGATTACATTGAAGACTATCCTCATCATGGGATAGAGGATTGGCTACTATTGCAGACCTTCTACCACGGGCTTATCTCAAGCACCCGTGAGTCCATAGATGCTGCAGCTGGAGGAGCTTTCCTGTCACTTAAGCTTCAAGTAGCTCAAGCACTTGTTGAGAAGATGGCCTCAAATTCAAGCTGTAATGAAGAACGTACTCAACTTCGCAAGAGAGGAGGAGGTGTAACACTCCAAATTTTGCCAATTTTGAAATAGAGCTAAATTGATTTAATATTTTTGTGCTCATAAAATATAGGGAATTAAAATTTTTATAAAATTAAAAAAGTTCATCATAGAAAATTAGCAACATGGTTGTGTACTCATGCTCTCGTATGCGATTTATTTTGGTTGACAGGTCTTTGATAAAACTAAAAAATAATTAAAATAATTTATGAATGACTTTATGATGTGAGCGAGTAAAATTTTTAAAATGCATTTTCTTTTAGCTATTTGGATTACTGGGCAAGTATTAATTTTTGTATTGAATTAAATTTTAGAAACATGTACTGTTGCATACATGCTGCTGCATAATTTTGAATATGCTTGGCCTTTATTTTTGCTTTTCTAGTTATTCAAAAAAAATACATTCAAAAACTATTTAATCTCATTTTCTTGTATGTGGCCAAAGGCCTGGTCTCTTTCTTCTGGTAGAGACCGAGCGGGTCACGGTCGCCATCGGCCTGCTGCCGATTGCTTGGCCAAGCTGGAGCCCGAAGTCGCGTAGGTTCCACGCGAGTTGTACATGCGTTTGCTGCCCTCTCGTTGTCTCCTGTTTTTCCCTGGCCATATAAAAGATCCCCGTTTCCATCTGTTGCTCGCTCCTCCTCCAAAAGCGAGAGCGCCGCCGCTAGCCCTATCTGCCTCTCGCTGCCTTGATTTGGACCTCGCCGAGAAGAACAGGTCTAGTCCGTCTCCGCACCCCAAAGCAAGGAAGAGCCGCTGGACCTCCGTACGTCGTCGTCGAGCCTCTCCCTATCCACGCCAAGGGCCTAGGTGAATCCTCTGTGCCCGTAATCTCTCTCACGTGCTTTCGTCGTTTTGACCATTTATGTCCGAGGTCGAGCCATTGCTGGCCTGGTGCCACCATGCCTCTTGCATCGCAAGCCTGCTCGGCTTTTCTTCCTATCTCCTCCTACTGCAGCACGTACACACCTTCCAGTGATTAGCGTCCATGCATGCATGTTTAGCGATTCGTAGCGAGTCCTCCGTTTAGATGCAGGCGTCTCTTGCACTTATGTGTTCATAATTAAGTATATGTATATATATATGAATTTGATTATTAATATTTACGTCAGTAGGGTGATAAAAAAAAAGAAAAGATTTACACCGTAGCGTTTAGATACGTAAATATTTTTGTGGTACGATTAATTTACTTAAAGTCAGTCTATATGTTTCTAATTAAAATTTGATTAATTTTTACTTTGGTTTTCTTTTTCAGTATTTGTTTCGGTAGTCGTTTCTTTCGCGCTATAGCTCCGCTTAGCGTGTGTCTCGCGTCTGGGTGTCCGTTGCGATGCGTAGACTAGTTTCAAACCCTTTTTACTGATTGGTGTACTGTTCTAATTATTTTTTCTTTGTCTGCTTCGTGTATGATTGTCCGATGTTGTGTGTTGATGTGGTGATCGATCGAGTATAGACGGTGAGCAGTTCATGGTGATTCTCGGAGCTATCAATTGAAAATTGGATCAGAGAAAGGATCTCAAGTTTAAGGCAAGTATAACATGGACCATCATTGTTGTCCTATTCACAATAATCACATTCATATATGCATGTGTCCACCTTGACAACCATAGAGATTATAACATAGATTTGCTATCTTGATTGCTTGATCACCTATGGGATGTGCATTGGGTAGCTATTGCTAGTGTTTTGTTAATGCAAATGATCTTGTGGTATGATTAATGGATTATGCAATGAACGTTTTAATATGACTTTTATTTCTGTTCAAAGGGGGCTAGAGCTCAGGGTTATGTGGCTCTAGTTTCTCTCCATAGGATTTTTGTAAGTGTTTAATCCGGGACATACGTACAGCTGTGAGGGCTATATGGCTCTGGCTTTAGTTGTTTAGAGGACCTTTTCTACCTTGTTAGCGGTTACCCAAAAGGGCGCTAGAGGGGTGCCACCTTGGTGTAAGACATCCCCTAATCTTATGAGTATAGCCGAGAAGGAGTGTGCCATATTGAGAAGCGGGTTCCTACATCTTGCTGCTGCGGAAACCTTGCGGCCCTAACTTGTTAGACGAACCTTTAAATGGCTTTATATGGTTAGCTTGTGTTTGGGTCCGATCAACCCAGGCATTAGAAAATCATGACTCATAGGTAAAGTGTACACCTCTGCACAAAGTTTAATAATCTATCATGATAGCCGTGCTCACGATCACGAGCGGCCTTGGAACTTTTACAGCTAGATGGTTACTATTACATTTATGATATGTTTATTATTGCTGTTAATATCTTTACTATTTATTAACCTTATTACAATTGATCATTGGATTAATTATGGGATTGGAATATCTTGATGCTACTCAATTGCTATAAAATGAATATGAATATTAAAGCTTAACGCAGTTAAACAACGTCTAGCCTATTTGTGCCTCATGAACCCGTGTTGTACTTGCTGAGTACGAAATGTGCTCACCCTTGCAATTCACCACCATAGATGAAGATTGGAGTGAAGACTATCGCAATGAGTTTTGGGCTTGATGTCTCCCAGTCGACCTTGTCCCTGTGATGGAGCTTCCGCGAGTGTGACGTCTTAGTTATTATTTATATTTGTTTGAGACTCTGTAATAAATACTTATTCGTTATGTAAACACTGTGATGATACATTTATAATTTGTCAGCTTATATGTGCGACTATTCCTGGGGCACATATGGGTCTTTTATGCATCATATTTTATCCTTAAAATACGGGTGCGACAGGAGGCATCCATCATTTCAAGGAAACTGACATGGTCACTGCCAAGCTAGACCTCATCATGAAGAAGCTCGACATAGAGAAGAAGGAAGTCATGCATATTAATGATTCTCGTATGACCTGTGAAGAATGTGGAGATTACGGGCATTCAGCTTTCAACTGCCCTACGTTGCAAGAGGATATAAACTTCATCAACAACAACGCCTACTATCGTCCTCAGCAAAATCAGGGATGGAACCAGCCAAACTAAGGATGGAATCAGCAACCTCGACAAGGTAATTACCAAGGTAACAAACAAGGTAATAATTACAATAATTATAATCTTCCACCATTAAGAGATTTAGTTGCTAGTCAATCTAAATTGTTAGATCAAATGTCTAGAAAGGTAGCCTCAAATGATAAAGCTTTAGAAAACATAAATACTAGAATGGATACCTTTGCTTCTGCAATAAAGAATCAGCACGGCTTTAATAAAATGTTAGAATCATAATTAGCTCAGCTAGCTGCTGCTGTCCCTCCATTTGAGAAAGGAAAAATTCTAGGCCAGCCGGAGGATTTAGAAACTGCTAACCTTGTTGATATTCACAATGTAACACAATACCAAATTGAGCCTGCAGATATATAGTGGATAGATCACTCACTACCTGAGAAGATGGGAGACCCTGGAAGACCTGTGATTCCTATCTCTATAGGATGTCACAGCTTTCCAGAGGCTATCTGTGATTTCGGTGCAAGTGTCAACATAATGCACAAGGTAATCTATGAGAAAATATTAGGTAATCCTTTGTTGTACACAGATATGCGTTTGCAGCTTGCAGATCAGTCCATTTGCTACCCCGAGGGAGTACTAGAAGAAACTGTTATCAGAGTGGGGCAATCATATGTCCCAATTGACTTTGTGATCATGGATACCGGAGGAGATGAGAAGGCACCCATTATCTTGGGACGACCATTCTTGTTCACAACCAAAGCCATCATCTATGCGGAACACGCCAAGATTGTCCTCTCCATCAAAGACAAGAAGGAGAGACTTACATTCAAGAACCGCATCCTCAAGAATCTTGCAGTCCCAAAGCAATTCCATCAACAAGAAGAGCAACAACAACAACCAGCACCCAAGAAGAAGAACAATAGAAGATGGAGGAAGAATAGGCACCAGCATGTACCTGAAGAAACCGCTCAACTAATCAATGCTATCAACACAGAAAACTGATCATATGCTCCAAAAACCATTTCCAACAAAGAAAGGTGACCCAGGTGTACCAATCATTGAATGTACAATTAGAGACATCATTTTTCCCGACACCATCTGCGACATTGGATCAGGCGTCAACGTAATGTCCAAAAAGGTATATGATGAATTATTTGATGATTTACCATTATACCCAACATATATTCAGTTGCAGCTGGCAGACCAATCACTTAGATTCACTGAAGGCGTAGTCAAGGACGCCATGGTAAGAATTCAAAAGAAATATATACCCGCAGATTTTCTAGTTCTTGACATGCAGGAAGACAATGAATCGCCTATTCTTTTGGGAAGAGTGTTCCTCTACACCGCCAATGCTATCATCTACATCGGGTCTGGATAGATCCACTCCAACCTACCTACTGGAAAGGTACGCTGTCAATTTAGAACACAACTTAACCATGAGCAGATCAGGAAGCAACGCAACAGGAGGAAACGCCAACCCCGCCGTCAGGCTGCCCAGCCTCACTGTGGATGGGAGGAGTTCCCTGGTAAGATTGTGAAGTATAAAGACTGCTACAATGAGCAAGAAGAAGCCGTATGTGACAGAACCGCCTTAATCGTAGGGCCCACATGCACCGTCATCGTCCCTAAGGACCTTTTACTAGTCTGCACGAGTTCCCCTTGACTTAGGTGGCCTGCCGGGTTCCCTAGGAAACCCTAACTTCCCGAGGATCTCATTGCAAGCATTGCAGTATTACAACAGTTTACACAAATAATTTCAATCAGAGTAAAGAGTGCGGAAGTATTACAGAAATATAATTTACAAATTTAGATTACATTATCCCAAACCAGAGTTTTGTATTGGAGCAGCATCTTACAAGTAGACACCCTGCCCAAGGGTTACATCATATACTTTTTCAACCATGCATGATCCGTTGACCGGCATGGTCCCACACCGAGCTGTACACCTAAGTCACCTGCAACAGGGGGTTAACAAACCCTGAGTACATGGGGTACTCCGCAAGACTTACCCGACTAAGAAAAAGGAATGAGACTCACGAATGCAGGCTGAGGGGAGTCAAGGTAAGGCTTTAGCAAGAATCAACGAATTTTGCAGAAAAGCATTACTAATCCTACTTTTAGTATTTTACTCAATATTATTATAATCAATATCGATAGTTCTCAGTTCTTTCTCATGTATCTTTCAATTTCAATTATTTAATCATTCTCAAAAACATCCTAGTTCCGAACCACTCTTCGCTGAATGGTGGAAGGATCAAGTCTCCATAACCGAGGAGCAACGACGATTCGAATCGATTAGTACCCAGCTGGGGATCCCTATCCACACTGCATATGTAGCACTTAAGTTTGCATATGCTAACCCCGCCTACCACGGCTTTTCGTACCCCGGAAGCCGGTCCTGCGCCACCCGAGAGCACAGTACCCCTCTAGTCTCCAGGTACGACGGCCACGAGGGTACACGCTACTCTCGCCATGTAACACCCTAAATTTTGCTAATTTTGAAATAGAGTTAAATTGATTTGATTTTGTATTTTTGTGTTCATGAAAACATAAGGAAATTAAAAAAATTATTAAGTTAAAATTCAATCAGGGTTTAGCAACATGTTTGTGCACTCATGCCCTTGCATATGATTTATTTTGGTTGAGTGGTCTTTGCCAAAACTAAAAATTATTCAAATTCTTTTATAAATAATTTTATGATGTGAGTGAATAAAGTTTTAAAATACGTCTAGTACAACGATCTTCTCTGCGGCATGTCTTCGTCTCTTTCTATAATCAAATTCCGTGTTTCTCAACTCCATCCCTTCAATCGAAGTTCATCAGAACCTTTTCTTCAGCTCCTTATCACTCTTTGGTGCTCATCGTTCATCAATTTATCTCTAAAAACTTTCCGGAAATTTTTCTTGGCTTTTCCGGCCTTTTTTTTCTATTTTCTTTGAGAAAAATCTAATTTTTAGATGCTCAAAAATATCTTTTCATCAGCTCCAAATACTTTATTTCGGTTCATCATGTTCCAAAATGTCTCCGAGAATTTTTCCAAAATTTTCGGAGCCATTGGAATATTTTTCGGGGCCTAAATATCAATTCTGGACTTTTCTAGAATTGTTTTATTCATGAAATTATTTAATTACGAAAATAATAAAATGTGTCATTGTTCCTCAGCCGTAAAGTCTGTGTGCAATAATACTAATAAATCCCTTTAACCCATGCATTATTTACTAATGGGCTTTAATAATTAATTAGGCCCATTAGTAAAGGTGGAGGGTGCCACATCAATTAGCGCCATATTGCTAACTGATGTTGAGGTGAGGAGTTCTCCTCGCTACATATATCGGCCAACACTTTAGACAAATCACACAAACTATCTCAAGGAAAGCCCCATAGTTTGGGACTCCTAGGTAGTAAATTATATTTTTCCTCGCAACCTTGTTTGCCGTGTCGATCTGCTCATCCGCTGTCCCTCCATTGTGAAGACGCACCCGCGCCTTCGTGGTGGAATTAGTCGCCAAACTTGATCGGTGAGAACTCCAAGCACATGCTTCCCTCTCTGTCTCTCTTTATCATACGTGAATTGCATCGACTCAATTTCTATTACTTGTCGATGTCTAGTACATTGCCTGCCCACCGCCCTCTGTTGCATGTGCCGCCTGGCCCAGAGCCCCTCGTCCCCACGTGCGAAAGGAGCAGCAAGCAGCAGACCCGACAAACCTCGTCTCCAGTGCCTATAGGAGTACCTTGGCCACCTGAATCCCAGGGTCCGCAATCTCTAGCACCGGTCTGATGCAACCCGAGCTCACCTGTGTTCTTCACTTCGGGCGATCGCCGATAGCGGTGCTCAGTACACAGGAGAATGCACCTGCTGCTCGATCACGAAGGTTACAAGGGATCGTGTGTTAACAGGTGAGCTGCACCTCCATTAGCTTTCCCAAAATTTTATTGGCCAGCAAACATTCAGCACGTCATGATTGCTTCACTAGGGATTGGGCAGGAATTCTATTTTGGAGCTTCTTTGAAAACTACGTACATTATCATTGTGTTAATTTTGTGTTGACCTGGTTTACATGTTGGTACGTAGGATCACCATGTCACCTGTTCATTAATGTGATAATATAAATAATGAGTTGAACAATGATTATGCATATGAATTTTATAAATTCGAATATTAATCCTATCGACTTGCATGCCACTAGTTTTCTAAAATGGAGAAAACTACATAGGTGCGTGCCACACTTTAATATTTTATAAGAAAATATTAATATGATTTAACTTAATTGCCATCATCCATGTGCTTTAAATTATAATTTGTTTAGCAGAACCCACGTCATATGCAGTCATAGTATATGCTCTCACATTTCAATTTCTTCTGCAAGCTATAGTTTGAATTACTTAAATAAATATAGAAATAAAACATGATTATGTTTAGCTTGGTTCCTTGATAAACTATATAGTGACTAAATCTGAATCGATATACTCCACATGATTGGATTTATTTAAAACGAATCAAGCTCGAAGTTATTGCTTTATAACATGAAACTTCTCGGTAGTTGGTCTTTCCAACCGTAGCTCTGTTTAGCATGATTTTCACATCTGTGTGTTGGTAGTAATGCATAGATTAATTTTATAATATTTTCAACTTCTAATTTCATTGATTGGTGTACTGTTCTAAGTATTATCCCTTGTTTGCTTCGTGTATGTTTGCTCGATGCTTGTATGGTGATGTTATGATCGAGTTCAGACGGTGAGCAATACGTTGGTGATCAAGAGTACTCTGTTGAGGATCCAAATTCTCAGGATCACTTTGATCAAGGCAAGTATAGTATGGACCATCCTTGTTGCCTATTCACCTTAATCACTAAATTCATGATGCATGTGTCTACCTTGGCAACCCTAGTATTTATTCCTAACTTTTGATCACTTGATCCTTGTTACCTATGAGATTGCATTTGAGTAGTGATGCTAGTGCTTTGATGGGTCATGATCTTATGAACTTGAATAATTGATTATGGAATAAAAGTTAAAAGATGCTTTTTAGCAACATGGACTAAGGACTTATCTGTAAGTATGACATCGGGACTTACAGCGCAACCATGGGGGTTATATGGCTCTGGCTTTAGTCAAGTAAGAAGTTACTTTCTATCATGCTATTAATCTTGAAAGGTTCCTTGCCGAGTTGATTGTTTTGCGGCTCCTGTCTTTGTGTGTACTGCTGCGTGTGTGTGCCACTTGGAAGGAGGGCTCTACCGCCCCTTGCCATTGTGTCCGGATTGATTAGTAACTTGTTAGAAAGCCTTTTGAAAGACTTCATAGTGAGACCATGTTATGCACCTTGGCAGTGTAGTGTGGGCCTTGCAAACCCCGACACATGGGAATCACGACTCATGGTGAAAGTGTGCAACCTCTGCAGAGTGTAAAACTGATATATCAGCCGCGCTCACGGTCACGAGCGGCCTTGGACGTCTTACAGGAATTTAATTAATTGAATATTAATTTATTTGAAGTTTCTATTGATGTTTATTCCATATTAATTATCATGTTTATATGATCATGCAAATCTTGTTCCTTGGTATATTCTATTGCTGCTACTCAATTGCTAAAATGTGATCAACTAAAAGCAACCGCTGTCAACCAGTGTTATGCCTTATTTGAGCCTCATAAACCCGTGCTATTCTTGTTGAGTACGATATGTACTTATGCTTGCTTTATTTTTCATATTTGGATAAAAATCCCGGATGGGTAACAGATGACTATGAGGATTTCTTCTGAGGATTATTAGGATTGTGTTCACCAGTCAACTATTCCCTGTGGATTGGAGATTCCGCGAGAGAGTTATCTATATTATTCCGCTGTTATTAATGTAAAGACTCTGTGATATTATTCATTATATATTAAACCTTGTGATGGTGCTATGTAATTTGTCACTTATGTGTGTGATTGATCTCTGGGCGCACATAAGTTGGTTCATTCAATTTTATCCTTAAAATTGGGTGCGACACGCCATCTCTCCACTCCCAGTGCGTGGTTGTCGGTTCCAGCAGTAGAGCCACCGGAGTCAGAGGCTTTCCGTAGTATGTGGCTAGTTGCAAAGTCTTCGATCCAACGGGCCTACAACGAATGGTCCCTAATACCTTTTCCGACGGCGATAGTGCATTGGGACTCTAACCCAAATACCCCTGTCCCTTCGGTTTTCAAATCCCATTTCTGTCGGTGATAATTGTTGGGACTCTAACCCAATGCCACGATCACCGAGCAGAAAAATCCCTTCCTGCCGATGACAGTGTACTGATCAGGATGCACAGCCACCGAACAAGAATAATACCAGTTCCCTTTTCCATGTTTAAATAATGTATCACAATAGCTCAAAAATAGCATTTATGCAAATCTACATTATTTAAGCAGGGCTAAGCATTTTTCAATGTTTTCATATTAAACAGGTTTCCAGGGATAATATATCAAGGTAAGTAATGCATCGGGATAGGTGACAATCAACTCCTATCAACCTAATGCAATAATTAACTTAAGTTATGAAGATTTATAAATCATAAGGTAGGGGCTAAATGCACCGGGGCTTGCCTGTTGCTTGAAGTAGACGAAACCCTGAAGTCAATCACCGAAAAAAGATCCCCGTCCACCGAGTGAAGACCTTACTCGGGCTCGCTTCCGATAATAATTACCACGCATTCACTACACGAAATAATAGTGCAGTGCTTAACATGATGCTATGTATGCCATGATGCAGGAGATGCATAAAATCACTGATTACTAGAAAGTAAACTTAATTTGAAAGTTGAGTGCAACTTTCCTTCAAGATAAAGTTGCAAGCCAACTAACCTAACAACTACCGATTATTACTTTGGATTTCTTTTCAATGGACGTGTAAAGCCGCTGCATAGCTTTACAACTACTACTAAATTTAGCCACGAGGAACTCTATCTAAAGTACCTAGGGTCATTAGGGTGGTTGACCCAAGGTTCGCACACAATTCAAAAGTCATACCACACAAAAGTGAATTAGGTTTTCTACTCATTTTTATTAATCAATTTATCAATTAGGATTTTTGCCCTAGCATTTAATTACTACATAAATTAATTCATTTTATACTTTCAAAGTAAATGATCATCAAAACTTGGAACAGTAGGGTTCAGGTGCTACAAGGGGTTTAACCAAACCCTAAAAGATTTAAACAATTGTTGAAATGTAATTCTAATTACCTTTTCTTAATTAATCAATTAATTAAGTAATAAATAAGAAATAATTAAATTGTTTCCATTTGAGCTAAAAATTTTACCATAGATAGTACCTAGCCTGAAACAGTACCAAATTAAATTTCATGATTTTTGGGTAAACATTATGGCCTACAAAAATTATGGAAGTGTTATTTATAAATTAAAATACATATTTTTATCAGATCCATAAAGTGCTCAAAATACATATTTCATATTTTTCCATTAAACTTTATTATACAGTGAGGGCACACAATTATTTTCATAATTTTTGACACAGTAGATTAATTCCCACAAAAATAACAATTCACATTACTATTCATATTCTTAAAAATGGAAAAATACCAGTTAATGCGCGAGTATAAATAGAAACGGCCACTCGGCCCGAGTCAGCCCAGCTAGGGCAGACCGGCCCAGCTCGGCATCTCCACAGCTCCTCTCCCTCTCTTGGGCTCAAGTGGCCCAGCTCGGCCCACAGGCGCGAGCAGGCCCGAGCAGGCCGGCCTATAGAGGCCTGCCCGGCCTCCCTCTTCCCCACTGCTCCACCCGAGCAGAGCAGGGCAGAGGCACACGTGCGCGCAGCGGCGGCTCGCCGTGGAGCTCGCCGGCGGTGACCCTCCGGTGGAAACAAAAGCACCAGCATGCTCCCCAAGCCCCCGCGAAACTCACTGACCGCACGGTTGGGTGGATTGGAAATCAAGATCATGGCAATCACAGCCATGGCGGCTCGGTTACGCTGGGAACCGACGGCATGCGGCGTTCCGGCCGCCAGAGCGTGATAGGGTTTGGAGTAAGGTGCGGGATGTGTCCAGGGTTCTTACCAAGGATTTCTAGTGCAGTTGGTTGGGGCAGTTACGGCTTGGAGATCGGTCGTCGATGTTCACCGCGGCCATGGCGGCGCGAACCCGACGTCGAGTCGGCGTTCCGCTGCGTCCTGTACCCCAAACCGAAAACCGCCTAATGCTTGAGCATTGTGAAGCCACGGAGGAGCCAAAACGTGCAACGAAACTGGACGAAGCTCACCGGAGCGGTCGGTTTGCGATGGAAATACCCACGGTGGCGCTCCCGCCGGACAGTAAGAAGAAAAGGTCGCGGGAGCGATTCCGGCGATGCGAAGCGGCACCAGTGGGTTCAATAGACTCGCAGGAAAGTTGCGAAGCCAGTGGCGAAGTGGAGAGGGTGATGATTGAACGGCGATGACAAATTTTGCGATGCACGACGAACTCGGCAATGGCGACGGGACGGAGAGAAATCGGACGGAGATCGTCGCCTTCACGTTTTATAGGGCAAAGGAGGGTCACGAGGCGTGGAGGAGACCCCCACGGACCCGGCACCTCCGGTGACACGAGGCCGGCCGGCCCCGGGCATCACCGGCGGGCGGCGCGGCACGCGCGCCCTGCCGTGGCAGAGCGCAGAGCCGGCCCCCCCGCGAGCTACTGTAGCAGCATAAGCCTCCCCTATTGGTTTTTGCAAAATTACTTTTTGTTTTATGTAAGAACCTAAAAAATGGTCAATATAAAAGTTTTAGTACAGTTAATTCTTAACAAGTTTACTTTTTGAACAAACTTCAAATTTAGAATATTTTAGAAGTTATGAAAAGGGGGTAGAAACCAAATTTAAATTCAATTTGCAATCTCAACAAATTCTCCAAATCTTTCTCAATAACTCAACTTTCTGGAAAAACAAAAGTTGTTCTACTTGTTGAACCCTTCAACTTTTATTAAGGAAGTTTTGTCAGATTCTTAGTAGTTTTTGAAATGACTTCAAATTTAAATTCTAAGACACTCATTAGGGTTTAATTTAAAATCTCAATGTATAAATTCAAAATCCCCAAATGTAAAATTTGTTCAACTTGAAAAGCCTTACAACTTTCATTAAAGGAGTTTGCCCAAATTCTTGATAGTTTTTGAAATGGCATTTTAAATTTGAATAAACAAACACTAATTGGGTTTTAATTTAAATTTCCACTGGTAAACTTTAAAATCTCCAAACTTGAAAGTTGTTCCATTTTAAAAATGCTAAAACTTTCATTAAAAGACCATCATCATATTCCCACTAGTTTTTAAATTTGTATTTGAAGTTTAAACTTTAAAAGCTAGATTAAGATTTTATTTGAAATTATTTTTAATGACTTCAAAATTGCCCAAAATAGAAGTTGTTCAACTTTTAAAGAGTTACAACTTTTGTTTAAGGGCCAATACTTGATCCTATTTAGTTTTTGATTTAGGGTTTCGGGTTTGATTAGCGTTTTTAATTGTTTTCCTTTTTATTTTCTATTTGGATTTAGATAATTGCATACAAACACAAACATTTATATAATAAATCACTCACAAGCACTTATGCATAATCACATGCTAAAATAAAAATCATTTTTATTAATGCATAGTAAAAATGAGTTTATGCAGGATGATTTACATGCAATGATGATGACATGTCAGGTTTTAATTAACCGTACCACCAGAGGTGTTACACTGTACAAGCACCACGCTGGAGTGAGTGGGGAGCGGAAGCTGAGAGGATGGACTGGATTGCTAAAGGAGAGAAAGAAGAGATCCACGCACAAGTAGAGGAATGGATGAAGAGAGATGAAGAATCAAGAGAAGCATACAAGGAAGAGCTGAAGCTAGAAAAGAGAGAAGCAGAAGAGACAGAAAAGAGATGGAAGGAGAAAGAAGAAGCACCTGCTACACCACCGCAAAATGGGCAATTGACTGAGGTAACCTCAGATGATGAACCTACTGAGTAAGTACTCTCTTCTATCTAAGTCCTATCGGTAGACTTTAAATTCCGTACCCTAGCTATAAAGTTAGAATGGTAGTTATCTAATTAATTTAGCATTCATTAGTAATTTTACTTAGCACATTTATTAGCATAATCATTTTTTGCATATTAAAAATAAAACCAACAAAAATATTTACTGCTTTGTTTATTGTATCATAAATACTAAGCCCTATGTGAATAAACCTATGATGACCCTGTAGGCATATTTACTGTGGTGGCATAAAAATAAAAATAAAAATAACAATCTTTATCTACTTTATTGCATTATGAAAATCCTAAGCCCCATGGGAATGAATATTCCCTGTGGTGGCATAAAAAATTATATAGCATGCATACATATTTGATTTCTGCATAAGAAACTTAGAAAAAAACTCCAAAAAGAGAATCATGTTAGAATCCTGCTAAAATCTATTAATTAAAATCAACTCAAAGGATAATCAAAGTACTCATTGGCTGACCGTTAACCCCTTGATAATTCGAGCCTCGAGTTTTGGTTTTCTTGTTGGAGTATAACTATGCAGGAACAATATTATTACTAAGATGAGAGTCTATTAGCGGCACCCATCAGGACTGTTGCTAACCAACTCACTCTGAAGATCATTCAAGCACCAAGTATTGTAAACATCAAGCTTGCAGGAGGAGCATCCCCTAGTTATCTGGTAACTTTACCTATGCGCTTATTAAGTCTACTTTATATAAGCACAAAATACCAAAAAAATATGAACACATGAAGGTTCACCATAGTATCATAGGAAAATCTAAAAAATACCAAAAATATGTGGGCACATGAAGGTTCACACTTTTCACAAAAAAATACTAAAAAAATATGTGGGCACATAAAGGTCCACACTCTTAGAGAAGTTTCCTAATGGGGTAGAGAAGCTTAAGCTTCTTCTAGAAATATAAAATCAATCACTTACCATGGAGTGGTATTAAATCTAACCCCTCTCCATAAGATTTGGTATTTTTATTGGCAATTGAGTTTCATAGAACAACACAAGATCAAGGAGCTAGTCAACCCGACGCCCTTACACTGCCAATATATTGCTCAGAAGGATCACTCAATTTGCAACATCAAAGACCTTGTCAAACGTCAGGCTTGGGGGAGGGCACCCTCCAATTAAAATCCAGCTAAATATAAGTTTCCTATCTTATTATCCTTATTACTATATCGTTTTTTGCGTGAGTTAGCTAGTAAGATAAAATTTGAAAACCAAATAAATATCTATTTATATATTAGAGTTTTGTTTAGAGTCAGTCTAGGCTAGAACCAAATTAAAAATGATGAACATTAAAATTTTGTTTTGGAGATGATGAATAGTTGCTCTGTCAAAATACTTTTCAATACCTAGTTATCAAACTTAAATTCTCCTGAGATTTAGATATTGCTGTTTTAACTTAAGAATTTACTCTAAACCTGAAACTTGTGGAGGCATATATTTGAGCTAAATCTAGGTAATTGATTGATATGATTCATGAAAGTTGAGCTGCTATTTATCTTATTCCTAGCATTACTAAAATTCTGGAGATTTATTTTTGAAAAACTTAAAATCTACATGATGAGCTCTTGTATGACAAAATATGAATTCCTACCAAAGCCATATATGATACATCTAGATAGGAAACCTTTTGCACGTTCATGCTGCTTGCTTTACATTGAGTTCAGTCAACCTTTGTTTAATACCATATGAGAGTCTTGTCATGCTTTTAAAACTAAGATCACGAACACACTTTAGCTCATATACATTATTCCTACTCTGGGAGTAATCGCAACCATTTCCACTTTCATCAATGTTCATCATGAAAATGTTTTCTCCTATAGAACACCAAAAATATATAAACCCCGTAGGACAGCCTCGATATAATTGCTCTAAGTTCTTATTATTATCTCTCCAGTTATTCATATTCAAAGGATACATGTGGATATGCAAAAATATGAAAAGGGAGTAAAAGATGGACAAGTGTCCCAGCATTAAAACAATGGGTACTAGATGCCCGCCTCCCGAATGATAAAAAAAAGAGAGGAAGAATAAAGATAGCCCATGTGTTCCTCCAAGTTACAAAGGAGAGTAATCATTTTCAAAGAGTAAAAGTAGAATTAGGAATAGCCACTAAATACCACATATACACCTATCCACCATATTCCATACACATGCACATCTTGGTTTGATTGTATGCCTCGATTCTCTGTGGATCCATTGTTTGACTTTACAACATATGAATTGCAAGTATGTTTAAACCTTGTTATCGCCACTCCTATGAGCTCCGCTATAATCCTTAGTTATAGGAAGGCATAACATTAATGCATTAAAGTGAGATCCATAAATACCATATATACTGAGAGACTTGAGGGTATCATACAATTAAGCTCTGAGTTTTATTTCGAAAACTTGCAAAACTCCGGAATATTGGTATTGTGAAGAATTTGCTACATAGTGCAAGACTTGATTGTTCTTTCTTTCAATTACTCAAGACTGAGGCAAGAGCTGTGAAGCCCCATAGTTAAAGGTAAAATGGGTAAGTTTAAAAGTTAGAGCAGTTTTGTCTAATCCGGAGGAGAATCTATGTTTGAAGCATGCATACTTGGGAAGTATGAAAGCATTGTAGCAACTCCTGATCCAATTACATTAGTAATTAGGCTTAGTTTGTTTACCAAGGGACTGGCAAACAGGTAAGCTTGGGGGTGTTGTTGACGGTGGATAACGTCAACTTTTATTAGAACTTTAGACACCAAAGGCTACATGAATACACACTAGTCTAAGGTTTTAACTGACAGTTTCCACGAGTTTTGCATGTTCTGTATTTTCTAGGGACAATTCCAGAAAACCATAAAAGAAAGGTTAAAGAGCATAATTATCATGAAACTTAACCAAAGGAAACATCATCACGAGAACACTAGAAGCATCTGGAACACACCCGAAGCACCGGGGCCCGAGACCCACCAGGGTGGGGCCGGCCGGCGCCAGGGTGGGCCGACCGTCGCCCCCCACTAGGGTTTTGGCCCACCTTCTGGAGTCTTCTTTCGCCGCCTTTGTGGAGTCATCTCGGCCCTTGTTTCAGGTCGGTTCGATCTTACGGCGTACGTGCATCCCACCGGGCTATAAATAGAGGGGCAGACCCCCCTAGAGGCAAAAACCCATCATTCATTCAAGGCATCAATTCCTCAAGCCATCAAGAGCCTCCTAGTTCATAGTTCTAACCTAGTTAGATTAGAAGTAGAGGAGTTCTAGTTCTTCGGCGGATCTGGAGCCCCGGCGTCTATCTGGAGCACGGAGTTCGGTATAATTGTAGTTCTTTCTCTATTATTGTATTCTTCATTATGATTAGGGAAACATTGTTCTTAATAGTTCATATGTTCTTGATTACAATAGTCTTTGTCTACTTTGATTATATGTCTAGTATAGTTGGTTTGATCTTATTGAATTCATGTAATTGCTCGTATGGCGTTTATTCATGCGGACGATGGATAGATGATGAACAGTATGTAGACGTGGTGTCTAGGTATTTTGTTTATCTGCGAGTGCACCCTGATGTGCCGGGTCGTGTGGTAGATCACGTAGGTGACAGCTGCGTTGAGTCCTCTGTAGTCCACCCCCCGTATGTAGGCCAGCAGGCACGGTCGCGAAGTTGGACGATGACTCTGTTTCACATCCTTCCTAGATGATGCCCTTTGCATGTGATTATGATATAGGATTAGTCTAACAATGATTGCTAGATGTAATTGCACTAATTAGAGTTATTCATTGATGTAGTTATAGAATTACCTTTGATATTAATTCCTTAGTTTATCCATTGGCTAGCTATTACTATGACTAGAGAGTGCTCTGATGATTATCTTTTATTTATGATTCTTGATCATACTTATCACCTTTATATTTATTTACCTTGTGACCTCTACCTGTTATGAGTAGAGTAAATGACATCGGTAATGTCACTTATCCATTGTATACCATCACTATCAATATAATAGATTAAAGTTTCTCCTAATCCTTCCCAGTGGTATAAATATAAATCGACAACCTGGTAGAACTCCCTAGGTAAAATGCTACAATGGTATAATTATCTGTCCGCTTGCAGAACTGATTTTAGTTTATATTATTTATATTTATATTTCTGCCTAGTCATATAGATTAATATATAAAACCTTTATTTATTCTTAGCGTTATTAATTAGGGATGACAACCTAGTTCTTGCATAAGAATGTTGATAATAGAAAAGTGGCTAGTTGGTAATGACAAGTTAATTAATTACCATTTATCTTCTAATCTCACCTCTTGCATTAAAAAGTTATATAGTTATATTTGGCGACGTTAGTAGATGTCAACAGGTCTACAAGTCAAGCATTTTGTGAGGAGTTTGGAGAAATGATGGCCAAAGAGTTTGAAATGTCAATGGTTGGTGAAGTTGGTTACTTTCTTGGACTCGAAATCAAGCAATTGAAGAATGGCACTTTTGTGAGTCAAAGCAAGTATATCAAGGACATGGTGAAGAAGTTTGGATTGCAAAATGGTAAGGCAATCTCAACACCTATGGGCACTAGTGGAAGCTTGGAACCGGATGAAGAAGGTGAATTGGTTGATCAAAAGCAATATCAGTCAATGATTGGTAGTCTACTCTATGTGACCGCTTGTAGGCCGGATGTAATGTTTAGTGTGTGCGTGTGTGCAAGATATCAAGCCTCTCCAAGAGAAAGTCATTTGAAGGCTACAAAGAGAATATTGAGGTATTTGAAGAGCACACCTAACATTGGTTTGTGGTATCCCAAGGGCTCCAACTTTGAGTTGATTGGTTATGGGGATGCGGACTATGATGGTTGCAAAATCAATAGAAAGAGCACTTCTGGCACTTGTCAACTCTCGGGAAGGTCACTAGTCTCATGGTCATCCAAGAAGCAAAATAGTGTTGCACTCTCTACCGCCAAAGCCGAATACATTAGTGCGGAGAGTTGTTGTGCACAAATCTTATGGATGAAGTAAACCTTGAAAGACTATGGATTGAAAATCAACAATGTTCCATTGCTATGTGACAATGAAAGTGCGGTGAAGATCACAACCAATCCGGTGCAACATTCAAGAACCAAGCACATAGATGTGAGGCACCACTTTATAAGAGATCACCAAGCAAAGGGAGATACTGCAATCACAAGTGTGGGCACCGATGATCAACTAGCCGACATATTCACCAAGCCACTTGATTAAGCTAGATTTTGCAAGCTAAGGAATGAATTGAATGTTGGTGCTTCTTAGCGTCAGCAGAAAAGTCCGCAAGCGCACGGAAGTACCGTCGTAGCACTTCACCCAGAAGTATTCAGGGTATCGTATTTTCCCAAAGGAACAGCTTATGTTAGATGTCTCTTACCTAGTTGGCCCTAGAAAAGATAAGAGCGTAACTTGGGTGGAGAGGATACACTTAGTCAGGAAACACTAAGTGAAGATGACTTTCCCACTACTTGCCTGCTTCGGGCCCACTGACGCACCTGGTCTGCCAAGCGATACCAGTATCAGCGCTATTCCGCGACCGAACGTGGGGGATGCTGGTACGAGTGGACAGGGCTGTCACCACCTGCCACCTACCCCTCTGCCCATGGGCGTGTGCAACAAACGAAGGTAGACTCCAGCTTAGACACCACGTCTACGAAGGCGACTACTACTCTAGCGATGGCCAGGGACTTCCGTCTCTATCAAGAGTCCTCTTACTAGAGCACTCGTCTCAAGGACAAGCGACGATCCCACAAACAAGTAGCTTTATAAAAGTAACTCACTTAATGGATCAAAAACTAGAATGTATCACAAACCTCTTACTTCAAGCAGCAAGATGGTTGTAGAGGTACAAGTTGGATGTAAGAGCCGACAGGTCCGGCACTTCGTCCACCCGAGGGTAGAACTGCTTCGACCCCACCTTCACTTCTCAAGCTTCTATCTCTCTCTCTCAAACCCAATACTAGCCTAGCTAGAAGCTAAACTAATGGAAAAATGTGGCACCACCCTCTTCTTCTCTGTTATATCAAGTTGTCCAGATGGAGGGAGTGGGGGCATCATTTTATAGCTTCATAGGACGGTTCCGACGCAGCTAAGTTTGGAAGGAGGTGACACCGCCTTTGGGATACCGCCTAGAGCACCGCCTCCGAAGAATAGGCCCGAGAGGCCCCACCAGGGGGCGGCCGCACCCGGGGGCGGTCGGTCCCCTGGCTGGGCCCGCTGGCCACCGCCTTCGGGTGGTCAGTTGTTCCCTGGGCCTGGACCTCCCCCACGGTTACGGATGGATCCAGTTCAGTTCTTAGGTGGGCTTTCTCGTTTTTGCACCTTTTCTGAATATGCTTTCCGGTAGTGCGCTTTCTTGTGAATTTTATGTATTTTCACGTGCCAGACCTGCAAGTTACATATGCGACAAAACTCATGGAAAGATTAGATAAAAGCCCTACCTTCTATTTATTTTTAGTATTAAAATTATGATAGAATTTAGTTACTAAGGACCGCCAACATTGAACATACTTGATTACTCCAACATGTGTTGATGCACTTCATGAATATCTTATGACATGTCTATCCTCCAAGCAAGGCAAATGTATCATTGTTTGACATATACATTCATATTTTGCTAAAACTTGCTAGAACATATAGACATGCTTTTGTTTCCTCTAGGTCATTCATTGAAAGCCAAAAATGTTTTGAAGTATATATGGCATCACTATTGCTTGTTTGATTGACTGATCTAATGATGACATATAACTTGTTCATGGGGATGCAAACCTAGTGTTGAATCTAGTTAAATGAGCAACTAAGCGCTTAACTCAACATAGGCAAGATAACCCTTAATGGCATGAAGAAGCTTGTCTTTTGTTCAAACCGAGTTAAACAACTTGTGCAAGTGTTGGTGCTTCTTAACGTCAGCAGAAAAGTCCGCAAGCGCACGGAAGCACCGTCGTAGCACTTCACCCAGAAGTATTCAGGGTATCGTATTTTTCCCAAAGGAATGGCTTATGTTAGAGGTCTCTTAGCTAGTTGGCCCTAGAAAAGATAGGACGGTAACTTGGGTGGAGAGGATACACTTAGTCAGGAAACACAAAGTGAAGATGACTTTCCCACTACTTGCCTGCTTCGGGCCCACTGGCGCACCTGGTCTGCCAAGCGATACCAGTATCAGCGCTATTCCGCGGCCGAACGTGGGGGGATGCTGGTACGAGTGGACAGGGTTGTCACCACCTGCCACCTACCCCTCTGCCCTGTGGGCGCGCGCAACAAACAAAGGTAGACTCCAACTTAGACACCACGTCTACGAAGGCGACTACTACTCTAGCGATGGCCAGGGACTTCCGTCTCTATCAAGAGTCCTCTTACTAGAGCACTCGTCTCAAGGACAAGCGACGATCCCACAAACAAGTAGCTTTATAAAAGTAACTCACTTAATGGATCAAAAACTAGAATGTATCACAAACCTCTTACTTCAAGCAGCAAGATGGTTGTAGAGGTACAAGTTGGATGTGAGAGCCGACAGGTCCGGCACTTCGTCCACCCGAGGGTAGAACTGCTTTGACCCCGCCTTCACTTCTCAAGCTTCTATCTCTCTCTCAAACCCTATACTAGCCTAGCTAGAAGCTAAACTAATGGAAAAATGTGGCACCACCCTCTTCTTCTCTATTGTATCAAGTTGTGTTGATAGAGGGAGTGGGGGAATCATTTTATAGCTTCATAGGACAGTTCCGACGCAGCTAAGTTTGGAAGGAGGTGAAACCGCATTTGGGATACCGCCTAGAGCACCGCCTCCGAAGACTGGGCCCGGCAGGCCCCACCAGGGGGCGGCCGCACCCGGGGGCGGTCGGTCCCCTGGCTGGGCCTGCTGGCCACCGCCTTTAGGTGGTCGGTTGCTCCCTGGGCCTGGACCTCTCCCACGGTTACGGATGGATCCAGTTCAGTTCTTAGGTGGGCTTTCTCGTTTTTGCGCCTTTTCTGAATATGCTTTCTGGTAGTGCGCTTTCTTGTGAATTTTATGTATTTCCACGTGTCAGACCTGCAAGTTACATATGCGACAAAACTCATGGAAAGGTTAGATAAAAGCCCTACCTTCTATTTATTTTTAGTATTAAAATGATGATAGAATTTAGTTACTAAGGACCTCCAACAGCAAGCTTGCTAGATTGAACCAAAATTGAAAATTTAATCTCTCACTCTATTGATTTGACCCATTTATGGTACTTGATGCCAAGGGGGAGAAAACAAAGATAAAGATCAGGGGGGAGAGAACTTAAGCTTCGTGATGAACCATCATCAAGGCCGATGATGGGAGAGCAATAGGCCACAGTAAAGGGATCAAAATTTTTAATCAAAACCTTTACTTCAAATGAGCTCACCTTGACAGGGAGAAAACTCATGAACCTGGTTGAATGCATTTGAAATGTGCACTTACATATGTTTGTTGAATTTGCATATGTTCTCTATATTCAATTGCCATGTTCTTTAGTGGTGTATGCTAGAAATAGATTTGATTGATGATTTGATAACTAGCATTGATAGGTGGTAGCTAGATGATCTTGTTCTTTTCATTTGGTATTTGAGTATTGCTTATATTGTTGATCTCACGGGTATGCTCAAGTTTTGTGATCATCTAGTTATCAAAATGCTAAGGATGGAGATTCCACAACTACGATGTGAAATTCTCATTTGGTATCACGCTTCAAAGGTTTATCCTAACCATCCTAACACAACTTGGTGGAAATTTACTCTCTATTTATGCATATGTGCAAGTTTTCAAATCCAAACTTATGCACATATGCAGGGGGAGCTAAATAGCCACCAAACTGAATTTCTGTTGTTTGTCCACTTCAAAAACAGGATAATCTTGTTTGGACAAGCTCACAAGTTAAAAAACAAACATAACTCTTATGTTTGTATAGGATGTCATCAATTACCAAAAAGGGGGAGATTGAAAGCCCTAGTTTGGTTTTGATAATTGATGACACCCTAAGGACTAACCTACTTGCTAAGTGATGGCTAAGTGTAGGTTATCCTAACCATGGTGAGTGGAGCTAAATGATGTTGATCAAGTGAGCTCAACCATAAATCAAGGTGAATCAAGTAGAGATGATCAAGGAGAAAGAAAAGGACTTAGAAAAGAAGGCAAAGGTATAAACCTAATAGGGCTTTTCTTTTGGTGATCAAGACACCAAGTGGGTGTGCTCACATTTAGGATAGACAACCGACTATTAAGGGGAGAACTAAGTGATTGGATTATCTTCAAGTGCTCTAGGTTGCATTTCATTGCATTGAATCTAACTCAACCTAGACTTTGACTTAGAACCCTTGAAAATGCTTTCAAAAGCTAATACACCGTGCACATTCGTTAGATGCTTTGGTGTTAGCACTCGGGAACAAGGGTGGAAGTGGCAAAGAGGTGTTTTGGGTCTCTCTCCCTCCTGCCGAGCTTGCGTGGTAGGATTCGGCGATTTTCGGAGAAATCACAATAGAAAAACGGTGGTTCTCGAGCGTCGGACGCTGGGGTTCTAGGGCATCGGACCATTGTACGGTAGCGTCCGACGGTCCCCTGACGTGTTGTTCTCTATGCAAAGGCGTCGGACGCTTAGGCTTGGTCCGACGGTAAGCGTCGGACACCGTCCGGCGGTGTTTTAGCGTTTCTGGACCTCTCTGGAAGCGTCGGATGGTGGAGCTCGTTAGTCCGACTGCATTGACTGTGTAGCGTCCGATGGTGGCGCTGGCTGTGAGAGTCAGACTGTCCGACGGAGAGTGAAGGCCAAGCGTCGGACCATTGGTTCATGGTCCGATGCCATGGCGTGGCGAGTTCACGCCATGGCACTGTGCATGGCGAGCGGCATTCAGGGCATCGGACGGAGCTGGTTGGTCCGACGCCAGGCGTCGGACAGCGTCCGATGAGTTTTTTCCCTTTCTGTGTTCTCTCTGGAAGCTTCGAACGCTGGCCTTCTTTGGTCCGACGCTGCCAGTCCGATGAGTTGGAAAAGGTGGCGCGAGTGGTAGCCGTTGGTGATCTGTGGCTGTGGTTAAATCTGAGCGACACGTGGCTGAAATCCGTGCTTCGAACACTAGCCTTTGGTTTGACGGTCTTGGTCCTAAGGTAGAGTCCGACGCCTCTAAAAAGTGTCTAACGGTTGTTTTCTGTGGGGTAACGACTAGGAGTGTAATTGGGGGTATTTATACTCACTCCCTGGTCACTTGGTGACTCTCTTGCACATTTGATTCATTGCCATACACTTCTGAGCACTCTCTAGCCTCCCACTCACTCACTTGTTCATCTTTGATCATCTTTGTGAGTTGAGTGATCCTCAGGTGCATCATTGCTAGTGATTTGCATTCTAGAGCACTTGAGAGCAAGCCATTGCTGAGTTCTTATTCTCTTGGGGCATTGCCGTGTCCCTAACGGCTTGGAGGCGATTCCAGTGTGAGGTTGACTGGTGATTGTTCAAGCCCACACCAAGCTTGAGGAAGCTCACTCCTCACTCTTAGAGCTAACCAAAGTAGAGGATGTTGCTATAACATGTGATGTGGGTGTAACTTGTGATCTAATGAATGAACCGACCAATAAACCACTTGTTGCAACCACACCTAACAACACTAGCTCTTCATCATCATCCCTCCACTTCTATCTTCACCACTAGTGTTGACCCAACACTAAAAGTTAAAAATGAGAAATTGAAGAAGGATGTGGACAAGCTAACCCACGTACTAGGTAATGCCTATGGCGGGGATGCCCGCTTGCTACAATGCTTAGATAGCCAAAGATATAGTAACTACAAGGAGGGACTTGGCTACACTCCCAAGAAGGGCAAGGGTAATTCCAAAGCCTAACTTTGTGAGAAGCAATGGTCGGTTTTGCTATAAGTGCAAGCAAGTTGGGCATATTGAGGCAAATTGCATCACTAACAACAAGAACAAGCAAATAAAATTTGCAAGTTCTAAATCTATTAGGCTTGATTCTTGTTATATGCTTACCAAGGGTGAGAAAGGTGTCAAAGTCAAATACATTGGTACACCTAAAGAGAGCCCAAGGTTGAAGGCTATTTGGGTACCAAAGGCTTTGGTTGGTAACCTCCAAGGACCCAAACAAGCATGGGTACCTAAAAGGAATTGATTTGTTTTGTAGGTGAATTACAAAGCCGGAGGGAGGCATTGGGTTCTTGATAGTGGGTGTTCTCAACACATGACCGGTGATGCAAGAATGTTCAACCAAATCAATTCTAGTGGCAATGAGTATGATAGTATCACATTTAGGGACAATAGCAAAGGCAAGGTCAAAGGGCTTGGTAAGATTGCAATATCCAATGACTTGAGCATTTCCAATGTGCTATTGGTTGAGAGTTTGAACTTCAATCTATTGTCGGTAACTCAACTTTGTGATCTTCGTTTCAAGTGCATATTTGGTGTTGATGATGTGGAAATAATAAGTGTAGATGGTTCTAACTTGATATTCAAAGGATTTAGATATGAGAACCTCTACTTAGTGGATTTTGGTGCTAGAGAGTCACAATTGTCAACATGTTTACTCTCTAAGTCAAGTATGGGTTGGTTATGGCATAGAAGGCTTGGTCATGTTGGAATGAAGCAATTGAACAAACTTGTGAAGCATAACTTGGTTAGAGGTCTTAAAGATGTTGAGTTTGAGAAGGACAAGTTATGTAGTGCATGTCAAGCCAGAAAACAAGTTGGTAACACTCATCCAAAGAAGAGCTTGATGAGCACATGCAAACCATTTGAGTTATTGCACATGGATCTATTTGGACCAACCACCTATACAAGCATTGGAGGCAACAAATATGGTTTGGTGATTGTGGATGACTTCTCTAGATACACATGGGTTTTCTTTATGATTGACAAGAGTTATGTGCATGCTATTTTCAAATCTTTTGTCAAGAGAAGTTGCAATGAGTTTGAAACCACCATCAAAAGAGTGAGAAGTGACAATGGTAGCGAGTTCAAGAACACAAGAGTTGATGAGGTATTTGATGAATATGGAATCAAACATCAATTCTCAGCCAAGTACACACCTCAATCCAATGGCCTAGTTGAAAGGAAGAATAGAACTCTCATTGATATGGCAAGACCTATGCTTAGTGAGTATAATTTGAGTCAATCCTTTTGGGCCGAAGCAATCAACACGGCATGCTACTATTCAAATAGACTCTATTGCCATCTTATGTTGGAGAAGACTCCATATGAGATCTTGAATGAAAGAAAGCCAAATATTGCATACTTTCTGGTCTTTGGTTGCAAGTGCTACATATTGAAGAAGGGTGCTAGATTGAGCAAATTTGAGAAGAAATGTGGTGAAGGATTCTTGCTTGGATATTTCACCACTAGCAAAGCTTATAGAGTTTGAAATTTGGAAAGTGGTCAACTTGAGGAAGTTCATGATGTTAAATTTGATAAAACCAATGGGTCACAAGATCAAGATGAGAATCTAGATGATGCGAGTGGACCTCAATTGGCAAAGGCTATGCAAGAGATGGATATTGGTGACATTAGGCCGAATCAAGTGGTTGACATCTAGTGGCTCTCAAGTGCAATATCAAGATCAAGCTAGTTCATCTCAAGCAAATCAATCTATTGCTCAACCAAGCTCAAGCAATCAACCACAAGTGCTCCAACCTACAAATATTGTAAGAGATTATCCATTAGATCAAATTGTTGGTGATATTCAAAAGAGTGTGCAAACAAGATTAAGGCTAGCATCATTTTGTGCTCACTATTCATTTGTATCATTTGAAGAGCCGAAAAATATTGAGAAGGCATTGCAAGATAGTGATTGGGTGAATGCTATGCATGAAGAGCTTAATAACTTTCAAAGAAATGACGTTTGGGAATTGGTAGAGAGACCAAAGAACTGCAATGTCATTGGAACCAAATGGGTATTTAGAAACAAGCAAGATCAAGATGGTGTTGTAGTAAGGAACAAGATAAGATTAGTGGCACAAAGATACACTCAAGTGGAAGGATTGGACTTTGGAGAGACTTATGCTCCGGTTGCAAGATTGGAGGCAATAAGGATTCTTCTAGCATATGCTTGTTCTCACAACATTAAGCTCTACCAAGTGGATATCAAAAGTGCATTTATCAATGGCTTCATCAATGAGCTAGTATATGTTGAACAACCACCCAGTTTTGAAGATGAGAAGAAACCCAACCATGTGTACAAGCTAAGGAAGGCACTCTGTGGATTGAAACAAGCACCAAGAGCATGGTATGAGAGGCTAAGGGATTTTCTCCTCTCTAAAGGGTTCAAGATGGGTAAGGTTGACACCACTCTTTTCACCAAGATAGTTGATGGTGACTTGATGGTTATGCAAATCTATGTGGATGACATTATCTTTGGATCAACAAATCAAGTCTTGTGTGCGGAATTTGAGAAGATGATGGCTAAAGAATTTGATAGGTCTATGATGGGTGAACTCACTTACTTCCTTGGACTTCAAATCAAGCAATTGAAGAATGGCATATTCATTAGTCAAGGAAAGTATACAAGGGACATGATCAAAAAGTTTGGAATGCAAGATGCAAAATCAATTAGCACTCCCATGGGTACTAGTAAAAACTTAGATGAGGACAAATGTGGCAATATGGTTGATCAAAAGGCATATCGGTCTCTAATTGGAAGTTTGCTCTATGTCACCACATCAAGACCGGATGTCATGTTTAGTGTGGGTATGTGTGCTAGATATCAAGCATCTCCTAGAGAGAGTCATATGAAGGCCGCAAAGAGGATATTGAGATACTTGAAGCATACTCAAGATGTTGGATTGTGGTAACCCAAGGGTGCAAAGTTTGAGTTGATTGGATATGCCGATGCGGATTATGCCAGTTGCAAGATCAATAGAAAGAGTACATCGGGCACATGTCAACTCTTGTGAAGATCTCTTGTCTCATGGTCATCAAAGAATCAAAATAGCATAGCACTCTTCACCATCGAGGCCGAACACATTAGTGCGGGAAGTTGTTGTGCTCAAATCTTATGGATGAAGGCAACTTTGAGGGATTATGGAATCAACTTCAAGAAAGTGCCATTGCTATGTGGCAATGAGAGCACCGTCAAGCTAACCAACAATCTGGTTCAACATCCAAGAACCAAGCACATTGATGTGAGGCACCACTTTATTCGGGATCATCAACAAAAGGGTGACATTGACATTCAAAGCATTGGAACCGATGATCAATTAGCCGATATACTCACCAAGCCACTAGATGAGAAGAGGTTTTGCAAGTTGAGGAATGAATTGAATATTCTTAATTTTTCCAATATGAGTTCAGACCACCCCACACACATATGACATGCCTCTACTCCGATAAAGTAAGGTAAAATTGTTTGACATATCATTCATACTTGCTAGGACATGTTTAGAGCATATAGACATACTCTTGACAACTTAGGATCATTCATGAAAAACAAATGATTTTGATGTATATATGCTATCACTATTACTTTTCTTGCTTGTATGGCCGAGTGGTAACATATGACATGTGTATGTGCTTAATCCCCTAGTGTTCAATCTAGTTCACGAGCTCAAGGTGTATAACTTAACATGGGCAAGATAACCCCTAGTGGCATGAAGAAGCTTGTTCTTGAATCAAACTTAGTTATATATCCTAGGCAAGTGCACTAGATTGAGCCAAAGTGATAAATTAACTCTCTTTCCAAATCAAATGAACTTAACTTACTCTCTCCACTAAAATTAACCTTTTTGTGAAATTATTGACAAAGGGGGAGAGAAAGTTACAAAAGAAAGAGAAAGCGCGATGAACCATCATTAGGCCGGTGATGGGAGAGCAATAGGCCAAAGGAAAGGGGTACTTAAACTTTTGAAGCACACAAGTAGGGGGAGCAAGCTCATATACAAGTTGTTGCATTTGGATGTGCATTAATCATATGACTTGCTCATTGCACATGTATTTACTTTCATATACATGCTTGTGTGGTGTATTGCTAGTAGAAGGGCATGAATGATAATTTGAACAACTAGCATGTGTAGGGGGTAACTAGTTGGTCTTATGCTCACAAGTGGTAACTAGAGCTTGTTTATAATGTGATCTCACGGTATGCTCTAGTATTTGTGATCTTCTAGTTACTAAAGTGCTAAGGATGGTGTACATGGCAACTCTGATGGTATCACGCTTCAAAGGTCCATTCTATACACCTTAGTGCAATTTTGGTAGAATTACCCTCTATTCAAATACATATGTGCTAGCTTTCAATCCAAACTCGATGCACATACGTAGGGGGGAGCTAATCCTACCAAAATAGAACTTGTGATGGTTGTACAAATCCTTTCATGATCTACTCATGGACAAACATGATAAGTTCAAAACTTTAATGCATATTTTTTTTGTAAAAGGGTTGTCATCAATTACCAAAAAGGGGGAGATTGAAAGACCCTAGTTTGGTTTTGGTAATTGATGAAACCTAGCTACTAGCTGTAATACCTCTGGTATTACAATTAATTAAACTGCCATGTCATCATGTTTAAATTACTATCATACATCTGATTATGCTTAGGGCTCATAGAGTGGTTTGATTTTGATTGGTGATGATTGTGCAAATAACCCTAAGATTTGGAATCAAAAAATAAAACTAAAAAGGGAAATCAATTTAAACCCTAATTTGGCCTAAAAACCTAATTCAAAATCTATAAAGAATCTGATGAAAGTATCTTAATAAAAGTTATAGATCTTTTAAAAGGGAACAACTTTTATTTTTAGAGATTTTGAAGTTATATGGTGGAAATTCAAATTAAACTCAAAACAATGAATTGAAATTTGAATTTAAAATGCCATTTTCAAAAATATGCAGAATTTGAATATAGTTCAAAAAGAAAAAATGTTCTTCACAAAATTCTCCACAACTTTTATTTTTGGGGAAATTCAAGTTGCTACAGGGAATAGGATGATCATAGCACATTTATGTGTTGACTCTAGGGTAGAATCTACGGTACCGGACCCCCCTCCTCTGTCAGCAAGCAGTGCGCGTGCGCGCGTGCGTCGCACTGCGCGCCGGCGTCGTTCGGCCGAGGGCAAGGTCTTGTCGCCGTCGTCCTGCGGCCGCAAGGGGGCCCCGGACCTCCCCGACCTTACCCCTCCGCCCTCGACGATTTAAAGGCGACGGTCTTCTCTCTTTTTCCTCCCTCCCTCTCTCGGTCGCCGATAGGGCATACCTCGGTCGCCGGTGAAATTGGCCGGTCTCTCTTGAGCATTGCCCAATCCACTTTGCCAGTAACACCACCTCATCCTTGCACTTCGATTCCACCTAGTAACACATAGACTGCAATGGTCGGAGGGTGCCGGAACGTCATCGTCGTCTTCGCGGGTGGCCGGAGCACCGCCGCGAGGATCCTCGTCGTCACTAGACTCCTCAGGGTGAGCTCTGGACCCTGGGCTCGTGTGTTGCCGCCTATGTGTGCCATATGTTTGCTCATGCACGTGCTTGTTTGTTGTTTCGTCCCTTAGGATCGCCGGAACAGGGTCTCGCCGTCGGTTCCGAGCCACCGGGGTCCCACGTCGTCGTCAAACTCACCTCTACGTCCCATCTCCGTCCGAACCAACCGCCGGTCTAGAACCGTGGTGAGTCCCTCGTCCCTCCCGAGCCATTTCCCTAAACTCTACCGCCTTGTTGGCGCTAGCCCATGGCCGCCGGCGTGCTCGGTGCCGCCACGGTCATGGCCGGGCCGTTGCTAGCACTAGGTTGCCCGAACACCTGCATCAGTGGGTGCGCGAGGTCCGGGCACTAGTACACAAAAGCTCTGTGCTGGTGGTTGGGAACGCATTTCTACAGGCGTTTCTCCCAACCGCCAGCGGGAAAGGCCAGTAGAAATCAAGATTTCTACTGGCGGTTTCCTGTGAACCACCTGTAGAAAAGGTATTTCTACAGGCGGTTCCTAAAGCGAACCACCAGTAGAAAACTGATTTCGAACCGCCTGTAGAAACACGTTTTCGACAGGCGGTTCACATAACTAACCGCCTGTATTTAGTTTTCTCGCCTTTTTTCAAAATAGGTTGTGCACTATTTTTTAATATTATAATACGATATAATATTGAATATATTAGGTCCTATTATACAGTCATTATCAATACATATATATACAAAACATGCAATTAATTAATTAATTAATTATATGTACAAACATATTTAATATATACTTCTAAGTTTTTACATCACATACGATATCGAGATATATATATACAAATACACATGCATCGATCAATGTTTTTACATTGTTCGTGCCCTAGCTAGTAATCTTCACGCTGAAGATTTAGGCTGCCAATATCTGTTAGCGCTCTATACTTGGGCTGTGCTAAGGCACCGGTAGGATCGTGATAGTTGCCGTCGAATGATATGATTTGTTTCAACATGAAATTGCACATGTCCTCGACGATGCCCAGCAAAGTTTGTTCTGACATGTTATTTGCCCTTTCTATCTTACATCCCTGTCCCTGTATAAACATCAAATTTTTTAACTTGATTATTACACATTAATTTGAATGTTAATGACATATTATTCCTTGTGCATTAATTACCTCAGGGTTGTTGACGTATCGTCCGTTGACTCTCATGAACTCGCACACGTAATATCCACAGTGGACCGATCCATATGGTTGCTTATGGCACTATATATAAAAGACAAATAATTAAGTTGCCAACTTCATATATTGTCATATATGTGTCATGTGTATAGCATATATAATAAGGTATACATACCGGGTAATTATAAATTATATTCATTGGAGCAATATTCCCCAACGACTTTTTCTTTCCCTTTCCCTTTTCTAGTTTGGACCACCGCCAAGCCCTATATATAACAACTCGAATTAATCATCACCAAATTAATTAATCTCTCAAGCTGATCACACATTGACAAAAGTATATATATGCATGCATACACGAAAACTTGGCTTACCGCTCTATGAGAACCAGGACAGTTGCATATTTTGAGGGCAAGTAGTTTGCGGAGTCAAAGACCACCACCCGTCCATCTCTTGGATAAATATAAAAGCAGATCCAGTGGTCCCTGCACGAATCAAATTTGTGAATCCATATTAATGATGTTGTAATATACACAATTAAGCTCACACACAGTATATATATTATACTTACCCAAAGTGGTACGGGGCCATTATGACTTGTCTGTTCCTCCACTGCTTCAGCACGTTCCCAATATAAATGGCATATTTGGCTTCAAGGTCCTTACGCATCTCCACTATTTTCAAGGAAGCTTCTTCCTCACTCAAGCCCTTTAGCTTATCATGTCCCGTCCCGATCCTTAATGTATGCTGCTCCTCGCATAGTTTCATTGGAGAAAGATACCCAATCAACTTGCTTTCGTCTCTTTCCCCACGATTCTCCTGCTCATCATATTGCATTTTGCAAGAGGATCATTTTTTTTGAATGTCAGAGATCCTCATCAAACATGTTCACACAACACAACAAATTCATGATAACGACATACAAGCATATACTTACAATGCAAACAATGTGACGGTCTGTACGTCAAGTCTTTTGAGGTTCATCATCAACCAGATGTCCTCGAAGCTGAGATAGGCCGTACCCTGGGTACAAAGAAAAGCCCCATATGGTATACTTACAGTTACGAGTCGAGGCCAGCATGAGAAGCTCTCATGTACCAGTCGTGCATCCTTTTTATACCAGCTGGGATGCTTGTTAGTCGCTTCCAACTGAGAAGAGGCTTGGTAAACACATATTCTTCTGGGACATCTTCATAATCCTTCTTCGTTGGCTTCCTGATCTGTATGACTTCCTCTTTTGCTGCCTTCTCGTGCTCAGCCAAGTCAACGACACGTGTCGTGTGAGACTTTCCAATTCCTTTCATAAACAGAGCCGTGCTAGCAAATTTCTTCTTCGGCTCATGTGGGGAAACCAATTTGGGTATCGGGAATTTCCTCTTCTTAGGCGGCGACGGAGCTAGCGGGGTCGTAAGCAACTGTTCGGATTCTTTGGCTGGTGGGGAAGAGTGAGGCCGCGGTGGTGGCGAGGTTTGTTGCTTAGGTGATGGTGGGTCAGGAAGATGAGGTGATGGTGGGTCAGGAAGACGAGGTGATGGTGGGTCAGGATGACGAGGTGATGGTGGGTCAGGTTGTGATGACTCGGCATGTGTAGACTCCTGAGTTAGTGGCTGCTCCTGAGTCAACTGGACGTCTCGTCGAGGCCACAGGATGAAATTTTTGATAGCCTGGCCGAGTTTCTCAATATCCTCTGGGCCTGGGATGTCTAGCATGTCGTCCTCATATCCTTAGACGACCGTCAGGACTTCTACCTTGCAGTAGTCATCTGGAATGTCGCTGTTATGGTACCTGCGTCCTGGGATAGCAAAGCCACTGGCCACTTCCCTTGTACGATTATTATTGAAACCATACCTTATGACTAGGGAACAAGGTGTTGGCCCTGTGATGTCATCAACTAGATAGCGAACCTTGTTGGCCGTAGATGCGACACTGCTTTTAATCGGTGGACTCGCTAACTGTTGATCAGTTGCTGGTACAATCTGCATCTGGGACGGAGCTTGAGTGGTCGTCATTTGTTGATTGGACACCACGCTCACCAATTGCTGCACCAAGTCAGGATCAGGGTTAGCTAGCATTGCAGACATCATCTCTTTGAAGTCCTTCTTGGCCTCTTGCTCAAAATAACTCTTCATCTCTTCCTTGTATCTACCACGTTTCTTGTACATGTCCTCCCACTCCTGACAAAATCCTTCTTTCCATCCCTTCCTGGACGAGATCCCTTGTGCACGTCCAGGATGCTCGGGGTTACTCAGAGCAACAGTCAGGACGTCCTTCTCCCTTTGTGGCCTAAATGATCCTTCCTTTTAATTAGCTGCCACCGCATAGATGTTCTTTGCAGCTTCTTCCACCAATGGATCATGAAAGGACGCGCCTGTATCTGTTATTTCTCTAGGTTTTCGAGCACGAAGCCAATTCATGCTCCTTTCGCCGATTTGCTCAGACAGCACAGGCAACCCCGCCGCCTTCCTTTCAGCCTCTTCTCTTCTCCATTTCTCTAGCTGACGGTCATATCCACCTGAGCCAAGGTGGTGCTACACGTTCTTCTTTGCTTGTTCTGAAGCGGCTTGGCTCACAGCTAGGAATTTCGTCCGATTCTTCTGCTCTTGAAAAATAGCCCACTGACCTGCCGTGATCTTGTACTTCGTTGTCAGGTCCAACCCGAGCTTCAGGTATTTTACATTGAGCTCATACCTCCAGCCTCGGAACGAGATCGCAATCTGCTTCATGGCATATGCCCTAACGAGGTTTTCTGAACCCTGAGGAAAAAGAAACCTCGTGCAAAGCTTATTCCACATGGCCATCTTTGTATCAGTTGGCACATCCTTCCAATTAGATATTGTGCAGTCTAGCAGATCTCTAACTAAGAAACCAACTGCGTTCCGAAACTTAGCTGGCACTGGTTGAGGAGCTACAGGTTGTCCTTTGGCATTGACTTCTGTAACCCGATATGTTTTGTCCGGCCACTTGTTCGCTCCCCTGTCACCTCTTGCTCGATCACTCTGCTTCCTTTTCCTTGAACCAGTCTCGGTGATCGTCTCGGTTGGTTCTGGTGCGGCATCTCCGGGTGTCACTGTATCTTCTTCAGCAATTTGGCGGAATTGAGACATCACCTCCTATATCATAGATGTAAGGTGTAAAATAATAAACACATGAAATCATGCATGGTAAGTTAATCATGTGTAATGTAAACACATGAAATCATGGATGTGTTTACCTCGTCATTTGCCGGATCGTAATTTGGGTCACGCTGCATTTCACGGTGAGCCACCCTATCGATGCTAGGGCACGGATCGCTAGGGGTGTGGTATCCTTCGTCTTCCGAAGTAGAGCCACTCTTGTCGTTGTGGGAGGGTCGTGCTTGTCCTTGGTCATCATTATGGGGCGACCCTTGTCCTTAGTTCGTTGGAGAACTCATGGCGATGTTTCTAGCATATACAAAGGAAAAAATCATTTATTAAAAACCAAACTATAATTGGACTACATGAACTAACGAAAAAGATAATTAATTAAGTAAGCCTAGTTATAACAAGAAAACCCTAACTAAATGAACTAATGAAATAATAGAAAACCCTAACTAATAATTACAATGCAAAAAGAAATAATCATTTATAATATGTATATATATAAAATGAAAGGAATAATCATTTATTAATAATGGTACAATGGAAGATATATACATTATTAAACTAACTATAATGAAAATAAAAACCTAACTATAAAACCTAACTAAAAAACCTAACTATAAAGATATTAACTAACTAATTAAACTAACTATAATAAAAATATATAAAAACTAACTAAAAATCTAACTATAATTAAATGAAAACCTAACTAAAAACCTAACTATAATTAAATGAAAACCTAACTAAAAAAACTAACTAAAAACCTAACTATAATTAAATGAAAACCTAACTAAAAAACCTAACTAAAAACCTAACTAAAAAACTAACTAAAAAAACTAACAAAAAAAAGAAAAAAAATAGAGGCCACTTGGCCCCTAGCAGGCCGGCCCAATAGCAGGCCGGCCTGCTAGCCCCGACCGCGGCGGGCCGCCCAGCGCCCGCCGGCGCGCCGCCACCTCCGCTACCGCCGCCGCCACACCACCACCACACGGCCACCTGTAGGCCTGTGCGTGCTCGCCGCCGACCATAGCCGCGCCGCCACGGGCCGCGCGCGCCACTGCCCGCGACCGCCGCCGCCGCGCCACCCCGCGTCACCACCGCCACCGTCGCTGCGCGCTAACGGCGAGAGAGAGGAGAGCGAGAGAGAGGAGAGAGAGAGAGCCCTACCAGGGAGCAAGCTCGGCGGCGTAGCTCCATCGATGGCGGGGCGCGGCGCGCGCGGGTGGACGGAAAGGCACCACGGGAGGGTCTGCACGGCGGCGCGGCACGGAGCAAGGCGGAGAGAGAGACGGCGGCGTGGTTGGAATCGCAGCGGCAACAGGTGGCGATTCCGGCAGCCTGACGGCATCCGTGAAGAATGCGCGGCCTCCGGGGACTTAGTGAAAATCTGGATTCGGAGCGCGGAATTTATACTATGGATGTTTCTGCAGGCGATTTTCTTAAGGAACCGCCTGCAAAAATCATTTGTGCAGGCGGTTGATATAGAAAACCGCCTGCACAAATCGTGTTAGTGCCGGCGGTTGACTTAGAGAACCGCCTGCACAAATAATTTCTCCAGGCGGTTCTCTAAGACAACCGCCTGCAGAAATGATTTTTTATTTTTACAAGTAATCTTATTCTATTTTGCACATAATAATATAATATGTTGCTATATATTATTCTGAACTAATTATGCTATATTTAAATCATGCAATGGTTAGTTTTGGGTTAACCAATTATTAATTATGGTTTAGCTATGGTTAAGATAGGGTTTACATAGGGTTAAGATAAGATAGCGTCGATTGACATATTATCACACATGATGGTGGGGAAGATAATATTTATGTTCAAATGGATTACAAGACTCATAAATGGTACAAGACACATGGCAATGCAGTTGATGGGATGCTTCGCTCAACATTCTTTATCTTGATTGGATGGTCTTTAAAGACACTTATTTCGTCAAATTGGTTAAAATCCTCCAGATCAGTTATATCGTCAACTCCTATGGCTTGTTGTTTTCCAGGAAAAACAACATGTTTCGGCTTGTCGGTGCTTTTCTTCTCATTCTTGGAAAGGACCTGTTCAGCACAGAAGACCTGTGTAGCACGGTTAGTAAGGATCCATGGGTCATCTTTGTAACCTACTTTACTTAGATCAAGAACTCTGAGCCCATAGTTATCCACTATGACATGTTTGTCTTCAACCCATTGGCATCGAAACATGGGGATCTGGAATGTACCATAATTTAGTTCCCATATGTCCTCAATGAAGCCAAAGTAAGTAGTGATTTCACCAGTTCCATCATCTAAGGCCTCGCACCGAACACCACTGTTTTGTGACATACTCTTTTGGTCCTTGGATTTGGTACAAAACGTGAAGCCACTAATGTCATAGGTTTGCCATGTCGTGACCTGGCGTGATGGTCCTGATGCCAACTTCTTGATGGTTTTTTCCTCAATTGTTTCCCCATTTGGAATGTTCTTCTCACTTAGCCATGTGGTAAACCGCTGCTTGTGTTCTTTCATTGCCCAATCATCAGTGCATCCAGGATCATGTTTTCAAAGCTCATTAATGTGTTGCTCGATGAAAGGGTCAATTAATGATAGCTGTTGTAGGATGCTGTGGTGTGCCTCAAGGACTATTTTGTAATCTGAAGGGATAAATGATTTCCGTCCCATCCTCCCGCGTCCATGCAGCCTACCCTCATGTCGTGTGGGAGGCAAACCTATTGCAATCTGGTCTTTTAGGACATTATTGCAGAAAGGACCTCCGGACTCTATGGCCTCTTCGGTCAAGTACCCCTCTATTATGGATGCCTCAGGACGAGCACGAGTTGAAACATAGCTATTCAATATTGACATGAAACGCTCATATGTCCTCATGCAAATATATGGGGCCCAATGCTTCTATTTGTCCCACTAAGTGCACCATGAGGTGTACCATTATATCGAAAAAAGATGGGGGGAAACACATCTCAAGCTGTGACAATGTCTCCACTACGAAGTCTTGTAGAGAAGGCAACTCATCGCGGTCAATTACCTTTTGTGAGATCTTATTGAAGAAGTAGCACAACCTTGTGATTGCCATCTTTAAGAACACTGGCTTTATAGCCCTAATGGCAAGAGGGAGGAAGATAGTCAACATGACATGACAATCATGTGAGTTGTAGTTGGTGAGTGTAAGGTCTTTCATTGACACAATACTCCTTAAGTTGGAGCAGAATCCAGATGGAACTTTCAAATTCTTCCAGCACACACATATCGCATGCTGCTCATCTTTGTTGAGGTTGTAGCTTGCCGCTGGGAGGTGGTACTTCCCATTTTGAAGAGGAATAGGGTGAAGTTCCTTTTTTATGCCTAAGTTTACCATGTCTAGACGTGATTTCAGTCCTTTCTTCGTCTTGCTCTTCATGTCTAGCAAGATGCCAACTATGCTCTCAAACACATTCTTCTGAACGTGCATGCCATCGATCGCATGTCGTACATCCAACTCTTTCCAATATGGCAAATACTTGAAGAAAACTGACATCTTCTTAAATGTAGCCTCTGGAGTTGGCTTGACATCCTTTCTGGCCTTCCCTTCTTTTGTCTTCTTTCGAACTTGACGTTTTTGACAATTTCAAACACTCTTTGAGCTTTGCTGTTACCTGATTGAGCAGTAGAAAAGTTAGCTATATGGTTGGATATGTTCAACATTATAACCGACCAATGAGCAAAAGATTACCTGATGGAGCAGTAGAATGCAGTTCATCCATATTGTCGAAGTACTTATCCATCTTACGCAAGCGGAACTTGTGTCCTTTCGGTAAGAAACATCTGTGCCTCATGTAAACTAGCTTGTTTGATTCATCTAGGTATACACAAGCTATTTCATCTATGCATATTACACAACCAACCTTCCCCTTGAACTGCCCTGATAGCACGAATAGAGCAAGGTAGTCATTGATGGTAACAAATATAATTGCTTTCAGTGTGAATGTCTCTTTGCGGTACTCGTCCAATACTTTGACACCTTCTTCCCATAATTTTTTCATGTCCTCCATTAAGGGCTCCAAAAAGACATCCATGTCAACTCCAGGTTGTGTAGGTCCAGAAATAAGAAGTGTTAGCAAAAGGTATTTTCGCTTCTACATCAACCAAGGAGGAAGGTTGTATATGGTGAGGATCACCGGCCATGTGCTGTGCTTGCTGCTCCTCTCGGCAAATGGATTCATTCCATCCGTACTCAGAGCGAACCTAATATTTCTTGGCTCATTAGCAAAATCTGGGTGATTTGCATTGAAATCTTGCCATTGCTTGCCATCAGCTGGATGTCTTAGCTTTCCATCGTCCTTGTGCTCCTCAGAAGCATGCGAACCCATAAGCTTGGCATCGTCAGGGTTTGCAAACAAACACCTCAATCGATCAACCACGGGAAGGTACCACATCACCAGAGCCGGAATCTTTTTCTGCGCATAGTAGTCTACTTCCCCTTTTTCTTTCTTTGTGGGTTTTGAACTCTGCTGGGTTTTCTTTTTCCTCTTACCTGCTGTAGACACAGAGGCTACGTTCTCTTCCTCTCGATAGTCATTGTTCGTCTTGTACCTACTTGCGCCACAATTTGGACAGCTCTCCAAGTCTTTATAATCATCACCTCGATAAAGGATGCAATGATTTCTACAGGCGTGGATCTTTTCGACACCCATAGTAAGCGGACTGATTAGTTTCTTTGCGTAGTAGGTATTAGCTGGCACGTTGTTCTCCTTTGGAAGCATGTCTACTAGAATACTCAAGAACGCATCGAAGCCAGCATCACAAAGACCATATCTAGCTTTGACCATCAACAACTTCATCACGGACCGCAGGGTCGTGAACTCTTTCGTACAACCCTTCGACTCATCATAAAAAGTCTCTTCTGCTGCCTTCTTCATGGCCTGCATACGTTTCACGAAGAACATTGATGGATCAGTATGACGACGCAACATTGCGTCTAAGAATTCTGCATCTTCCTCAACATCTGGTAGGACATGATTAGTTCTGTCGTATACATTTCCTCCAACGAAATCATGATCAGTAACATTTGGCACTACATGTTCACTCTGGGTACTAGGCTGATGTGTCCCTCGTACAAACTTATCCAGGCCATCGGCGCCTGATGTTCTCACGGTTTTCAGCTAAATAAGGTGCAGAACTACCCTTTCCATGCTTAGTCCAAATCAAATAGTCCTGCATAAATCCTCGACGGACCAGATGAGAAAGGATTGGCTCTGTGTCATCGAACACAACAATATTTTTGCAGTCTGTGCATGGACAATATATGTGCTTCATGTCTGTTCTCCTAGCATGGCTCTTAGTGGCATCAATGAACCTGTTGAGCTCAGGTAGGTATGATGGATCGACTCTTGGTAACTTATACATCCAGTATGACCTCTCCATCATTACCTATAAATAACAAATTAAATGAAAAGAGAGACAATAATGGTGGAACCCGAGATCCAAAAAATGGCTAAATAGAGTAAGAATGGTTCAAAAAGATGTGAGAGGTATAAACTAACCTTTTTTTAGAAATCTCCTTCCAAAAAATGAAGATGAAAACCTCTCCCCTTGTAGAGGGTGAAATGCATGTAGACCTCCAAATCGCCTCCAATGAAAGTTGGCTGCGAGTTCTGCTTAGATGGGGGAGGAAGAATGGGTATTCACTATTATAATCTTCCATTAAATCTTGTTAATCATACTACGCATGCAAAGTCATACAAATATGGCTTAAATGCTTCTATTATTTTATGATGTAATTAAAACTAATTAATATGCACCGAATAAATAAATATGACTAAAACATAGCTAATAATATAAATTTATATATAAAAGTATAGAAACAAGGAGTAAAAATAAAGATATACTAACAAATTAAATAAAAGACATTATCTTTCTCTCTCTTCATGCATATAACACACCATTAATGGAGGTGAACTAACCATGTTGAGAGAGGGGAGAAACTATTTAAACTAAGAAGCAATCATGATAGGGAGAGAGGGCAAACTTCATCTAACCGTGTTGAGCAACCTCATTTGAAAAAAAAGACAATAACCTAGCTATTCCTCTCTCTAGCTCATGGTGAAACCCTAGATCCAAAATTTGGCTAAATGGAGCAAAGAATGGTTAAAACGAGGTTAGAAGTAAGTAAACTAACCTTTTTTAGCAATCTCCTTCAAAGAAATGAAGATCAAAACCTCTCCCCTTGTATTTGGTGAAGTCTGGACCACCAAAATCGCCAACTATGGAAGTTGGCTGCGAGTTACTGTTCGGCTCGGGGAGGATGAAGGGGTATTTATAGCAGGCTTTGTACTGGCGGTTCCTTAAGTGAACCACCTGTAGAAACCATTTCTACATGCGGTTCACTTAAGGAAACCGCTAGTAGAAATGTCCTATTTCTACTGGCGGTTCAGTTAAGTGAACCGCCAGTAGAAATCAATTTCTACTGGCGGTTCACTTAACTGAACCTGATTTCTACTGGCGGTTCGCTTAACTGAACCGCCAGTAGAAATAGGATATTTCTACTGACGGTTTTCTTAAGTGAACCGCCTGTGCAAACTGATTTGCACTGGCGGTTCTTATCTCTGGCCCCACCGTTTTTTCTGCTGGCGTCCGGTAACAGGAACCGCCTGTACAAATAAAACAGTAGCGTCGGCGTAGAGCTTTTGTGTACTAGTGGGGGAAACACGTAGGCAATCTTGCTTTCGGCGAAGGAGTTGCGGTGCGGCGGGTAGCCGTCGGCCCGCACTCGTTGGCGTCTCGGTTGAGCGAGCAGAGGCGGAAGAGGGAGTTGACAGGTGGGGACGCCCTGTCAGCGGTCCTGTGAGAAGGAGAGCGCGCGGGCGCGTGGGCGCGCGGGCCATGCTAGGCCGACTGGTTTGCTGGGCCGTCCCGGGGGAAATCGTTTTTCTTTTTCCCGGTGGTTTTCCAAGGGTTTTTCCTTTTCTATTTTATGTGAATAGTACCACAGTTTGCCATTTTTGTGTAGATTTATTTACTGCACTAAAAATCATGAAAATATTCATGTATGCTCTCTGTAATATGTAGTATTTAATAAAAATATTAAATGTGTGCTTTGGACACTTTCTATACGAACAAAAAATCAGTAGATTAATTGAAAAGTGCGACTTTGATGAATTTTAATTAATTCCCTGTTGATCCAAAAATCATGAAAATTTATTTGGTACTGTTTTAGGATGAGAGCTATCTATTGGTAAAGTTTTGCATCAAATGGAAACAGTTTAATCATTCATTAATTAAATGCTTGATTAATTGCTTAATAAAATAAATGAAAACCTTAATCATTTAGGGTTGGCATGAATTTTGGATTGATTGTGGCCTTAGGTCAAACACCCCTATGACCTAAGGCAAAATTTTAGAAATAGTGTAACAACCCGGGTTTTTCGGCAACAAAAAATTCGAGCTTTTTAAAATTTTTCTTGCATCATGTGTGAAGCATGTAGTTTCTAGGTCTAACTGCGACTAATACGATAACACATCATCGCATACATGTAGAATTGCTTGTAGAAGTGTGCTCGTGTTGCCGAGTCGGTTTTGGGTTTGGTGTCGGAGAGCACAACTTCCGTAGCAAGTGAAAGGCCCTAAATAGCTAGAGGGGGGTGAATAAACTATAAAAATCTACAAACAACGCTTTACAAGCCGATTAGTAACAATAGCAAGCTTTGCAAAATACTAGCTCTAAACTATGCTATGCAAGCCACCTAGACAAGTATACTACACTATGATCACTGGCTCACACTCAAAGGCTATGTCACTACTATACACTACTCCTAAGTGAGCAACTAACTAACAAGCTACACACGAGAGTAAGTACACAAAAGTAAAGAGAGAAGGTGATTTCAATACCCCCGGTGTAGAGAAGATATGAAGTCCAATATAACCAATCAATCACATATAAGGGAAATCCTCGGTAGAGAGATGACACAAGATTTTTTACCGAGGTTCACTTGCTTGCCGGCAAGCTAGTCCTCGTTGTAGCGATACACCCACTTGGAGGTTCACGCGCTAATTGACATCACACGCCAAACCCTTCTCAAGGGTGCCGCACAACCAACACAAGATGGGGATCCACCAAGCTACGAGCAATCCACTAAAGATGCCTTTCGCGATCTCCCGCGGGGATAGGCTCAAGAGCCCCTCACAATACCTTGATCGGAGGCGGAGACAATCACCAACTCCCCTCAACGATTCTCGCAGCTCCAAGCCGTCTAGGAGTCGGCAAACTCCAAGAGTAACAAGAGAAACCGCTGCGAAATACCACTACCAAGTGCCTCTAGATGATCTCAATTAATGCAATGCACTTGATGCTCTCCAAACTCACCAAAAGATGAACACAATCAAGTAGGATGAGTGAGAGTGGAGTGGGAAGGCTCACAAGTATGTTATGATGTTTAGGAGTGCCAAGAGATGCTCCCCAAACCAGCCAAGTGACTATTTATAAGCCACACACAAAGAAATAGCCGTTTAGACTTCACTGCGTACCTTCGGACTGTCCGACGGCCAGACCGTCGGACTAATCTGCACGGTCCGATGCCCCGGATAAACGCCACGTGTCACTAGTCGTTTGAAGTCGAACGTTGGATCACAACGGCTAACTTTCCGGGCTAAACGAATCGTCGGACTGTAGGCCGTCGGACCAAACCTTACGGTCCGACGCCCACTGCCATTGCACCGTCGGACTGAAAATACATGGTGCGTCGGACAAAACGAAACCACGGTCCGACGTTTCCAGAGAGCTCCCCGAGCCCTGAAAACCGTCGGACGTTGGTCCGACGCGCACCGTCGGACTAACACCGAGAGTCCGACGCTCCTCTGCTCTCCACGTGTCACCTCTTCGTCGCTCTACACCGTCGGACGCTTCGGACAATAGTCCGACGCTCCGAAACTGAGCGTCCGACGCTCTCAGCAGTGTTAGCCGTCGGACCGAGACTAATGGTCCGACGCTCTGTGGCTCTACGGTCCGACGCTCTATTTTCTTATTGAAACGTTTCCGAAATTCACCGAATCCTGCCTCGCAAGCTCAGCAGGAGGAAGAGAGGACTAAACCCTCTCTAACCCTCAAACTTCACCCCGTTTCTTAAGGCACTAACACTCCAAAGTATCTCACACTTAAGTACACGTGTGTTAGCCTTTTCAGAAGAGTTTTCCAAGGGTTTGTTAGTGTCACTAGCATCTATATGCAATGCAATTATCATGAACACCTAGTGGCACTTGATAACCATATTTCATCAACGATTTTGCCCCTCTTGATAGTACGGCTATCTATCCTAAATGTGATCACTCCCTCTATGGAGTCTTGATCACCAAAAGCAAAAGAGTTCCTATGGATTATACCTTTGCCTTGAGCTCCTAGCTTTTTCACCATCTTTTGATGAAGCTTGTGGACTCCTTTTGATGATGGACTTATACCATTTGTATGGATGCCATCATTGCCCTTCACTTGTGGCCTTCACCTACCCGGTCCTTTGCTCTATCTTGCCTTTTGCTAATCAATTCTCATGAAACACTTAGAGCAATTGTTAGCAAACTAGGTTTCATCAATTACCCAAAACCAAACACATGGGCTTTCAATCTCCCCCTTTTTGGTAATTGATGACAACCTTCACAAAGATATGAAATGAAAACCAAGTTTGCACTATGGTAGTATTAGCTCCCCCTATATATGTGATTCCTTATGTTTGGTTCAATTTTTCACATATGCATGAATTTAAAGGTTTGGGTGAGCTACTACTATCAAATGGTGCTAAGGTATATAGAATGGACCTTTGAAGCGTGATACCATCGGAGTTGCGGAAATATTTCATCCTTAGCACCATGATTTACTAGTCATGCATCACAAACTCAAAACACCTCGTGAGATCAACATTTAAAAAAAAGTACTTTGTATGACATATAAGTCCTATGCATGCTAGTTTGTCAAATCACCATTCAAATCCTATTTCTAAGCATTTCATCAATTCAAACAAGTATAGGAATTGAAGTTTTGACAATGTAACATTTCATATGTTAATGCATACACAAATGCAACAACTTATTCATGAGCTTGCTCCCCCTACTTGTGTGCTTTCAAATTTTTAATTGACCCCTTTCATTTCTTATCTTTGTGACTTTCTTCTCCCCCTTTGTCAACAATCACCAAAAATGGTGCAAATTATGGGAATATCAAGTCAATAAATGGGGTTTAGTTCATTTTCACAATGGTTCAATCTAGATTACTTGCCTAGAATATGTAACTAAGTTTGATCCAAGGACAAGCTTCTTCACACCTCACTAGTAGGGTTATCTTGACCATGTTATGTTACACATCATGAGCTCATGTTCTAGATTCAATACTAGGTTTGCAAGCCCATCAATATGTCATATGCTACCACTTGATCATACAAGCATAAAGAACAAAAGTGGTACCATATATACATGAAAGCATTTGATTTTTCATGAATGAGCCTATAACATGCATTTCATGTCTACATGAACTAGACAAATCCTTATCAAAGTATGAATGCCATGTCAACCAATTTGACCTCGCTTTAGTCGAAGGAGAGGCATGTTATATAATGTAGGATGCTTTTCACTTCATGTTGGAGTAGTCTAGTATGTTTAGCTCATTTCTCAACTTGCAAAATCTTGACTCATCAAGTGGCTTGGTAAAGATATCCGCTAATTGATCTTCGGTGCCAACACTTTCAATTGCAATGTCCCCTTTGATTTGGTGATCTCTAATGAAGTGATGCCTTATGTCAATGTGCTTTGTTCTTGAATGTTGCATGGGGTTATTGGTTAGCTTGATAGCACTCTCATTGTCACATAGCAGAGGCACTTTCTTGTATTTCAATCCAAAATCACTTAAGGTTGCCTTCATCCAAAGCAATTGTGCACAACAACTTCCGGCACTAATGTACTCCGCTTCGGCCGTTGAGAGAGCAACACTATTTTGCTTCTTTGAAGACCATGATACAAGTGACCTTCCAAGCAATTGACAAGTTCCACTAGTGCTCTTTCTATCCACCTTGCAACCGGCATAGTCGGAGTCCGAATATCCAATAAGCTCAAAATTGGACCCCTTAGGATACCACAACCCAACATCTTGTGTGCCCTTCAAATACCTCAATATTCTCTTTGCGGCTTTCAAATGACTTTCTCTTGGTGAGGCTTGAAATGTTGTACACATGCACACACTAAACATGACATCCGGTCGAGATGCGGTCACATAAAGGAGACTTCCAATCATTGATCTATATAGCTTTTGATCTACCATTTTCCCACTATCATCCAAGTCCAAATGCCCATTAGTTGCCATAGGAGTATTCATGGGCTTTGCATGTTCCAATCTAAATTTCTTCACCATGTCCCTTATGTACTTGGCTTGACTTACAAATGTACCATTTTTCATTTGCTTAACTTGAAGACCAAGGAAGTAGCTAAGCTCACCAATCATGGACATTTCAAACTCACTTGCCATCATATTTCTAAATTCTTCACAAAAATCTTGATTTGTTGATCCAAAAATAATATCATCCACATATATTAGCAACACAAATAAATCATTTCCAAGCTTCTTAGTGAAGAGAGTTGTATCAACCTTTTCCATTTTGAACCCTTTTGAGAGCAAGAAATCTCTCAATCTCTCATACCATGCTCTAGGTGCTTGCTTCAAACCATACAATGCCTTTCTTAGCTTGTACACATGGTTGTGTTTCTTCACATCTTCAAATCCGGGAGGTTGTTCTACATAAACCAACTCATTGATGTACCCATTGAGAAATGCACTCTTGACATCCATTTGATATAACTTGATGTTGTGGGCACAAGCATAGGCTAATAAGATTCTAATGGCCTCCAATCTAGCAACCGGTGCATAGGTTTCTCCAAAATCAAGACCTTCAACTTGAGTATAATCTTGTGCAACCAATCTAGCTTTGTTCCTTATTACTATGCCATCTTGATCTTGCTTGTTTCTAAAGACCCATTTGGTTCCTATCACATTGTGTTTCTTTGGTCTTTCCACTAGTTCCCAAACTTGATTTCTTGTGAAATTGTTGACCTCTTCATGCATAGCATTAACCCAATCAACATCTTGCAAAGCTTCCTCAATCTTGGTTGGCTCTATGGTTGACACAAATGAGAAATGCTCACAAATTTGAGCTAGTCTTGCTCTAGTTTGAACTCCACTTTGAATATCACCAATGATTTGATCCAAGGGATGATCCCTTGCAATAGAGACCGGTTGGAGAATAGGAACTTGATCATTGGATTGAGATGAACTAGCTTGTTGATCTTGCACTTGAGATTGATCTTGTGAGTCACTTGCACTTGCTTCATTTTCAACTTGCATACTAGTATGAATTGCACCATCATCTTCATCATCATTGACTTGCCTTGGCCTAATATCACCAATATCCATATCTTTCATTGCATTTGCCAAGTCATTGCCTCTTACGTCACTAAGATTTTCAACTTCATCTTGAGAGCCTTGAGTTTCATCAAATTCAACATCATGTACCTCCTCAAGAGTACCACTAGCCAAATTCCAAACTCTATATGCCTTGCTTGAGGTAGAATAGCCAAGTAAGAAACCTTCATCACATTTCTTTTCAAACTTGCTCAATCTTGTGCCTTTCTTGAGAATGTAGCATTTGCAACCAAAAACCCGAAAATATGCAATGTTGGGCTTTCTACCATTTAATAGCTCATAAGGAGTTTTTGCAAGCATACCATGGCAATATAAGCGGTTGATGTAGTAGCAAGCAGTGTTGATTGCTTCGGCCCAAAAGAAATGACTAACATTGTATTCACTTAGCATTGATCTTGCCATATCTATCAAGGTTCTATTCTTTCTTTCAACAATGCCATTTGATTGTGGTGTATACTTGGGTGAGAATTGATGTCCAATGCCATACTCATCACACAATTCATCAATCTTGGTGTTCTTGAATTCACTACCATTGTCACTTCTAACTTTCTTGATGGTTGTTTCAAACTCATTTTGGCTTCTCTTGACAAAAGACTTGAATATATCATACACTTCACTCTTATCAACAAGAATGAATACCCATGTATATCTAGTATAGTCATCCACAATCACAAATCCATACTTGCTCCCGCCAATGCTAGTATATGTGGTTGGTCCAAACAAGTCCATATGCAAGAGCTCAAAAGCTTTACTAGTACTCATCATGCTCTTCTTAGGATGTGTATTTCCAACTTGTTTGCCAGCTTGACATGAACTACAAAGCTTATCTTTCTCAAAAGTGACATCTTTCAAGCCTCTAACTAGATCATGTTTCACTAGTTTGTTCAATTGATTCATTCCAATATGACCAAGCCTTCTATGCCATAACCAACCCAAACTTGACTTAGTGATCAAACAAGTTGACAATTGAGTTTCACTAGCATTCAAATCCACAAGATATAGGTTGTCATATCTAAACCCTTTGAATATCAAATTTGACCCACTAACACTAACAATTTCAACATCATCAACCCCAAATATGCACTTGAAACCAAGATCACAAAGTTGTGCAACCGAGAGTAAATTGAAATTCAAGCTTTCAACTAGCAACACATTTGAGATAGACATATCATTGGAGATAGCAATTTTATCAAGTCCTCTCACTTTCCCTTTCTTGTTGTCACCAAATGTGATTGCATCATAGCCACTATTTGCACTTGTGTTGAGAGAGCCAAACATACTAGAATCACCCGTCATATGTTGAGTGCATCCACTATCAAGCACCCAATGCCTCCCTCCGGCTTTGTAATTGACCTACAAAAAGAGATCAATTCCTTTTAGGTACCCAAACTTGCTTGGGTCCTTGAAGGCTAGTGACTAAACTCTTTGGTACCCAAATGGTCTTCTTCTTTGGACCTAACATGGATGTACCAACAAACTTAGCCTTCACACCGTTTGAGCCCTTTGTGAGAATATAGCAAGAATCAAACTTAATTGAGGATACATATGCATTGGATTTCTTGCTTTTGCAATCTTGCTCTATATGACCAACTTGCTTGCATTTTGTGCAATACCGGCCATTTCTCTTCACAAAACAAGTCTTGTGAGGAGCAAAGGCGGTTTTGCCTTTCTTGGGGTTATAGCCCAATCCCCCTTTGTGGAGGGATGCCCTTTGGCTACCCAAGCACATAAGCAAGTGGTCCTCACCACTATAAGCCTTAGCTAAGGAGTGATTGAGCTTTTTAACCTCCTCCTTTAGGTTCTTGTTCTCAACTACTAGTGAAGGGTCACTAGTGGGTGAAGTAGTAGTGGGGGTGCTACAAGAAGGGTTAGTAGTAGCAACAATAATAGGTTGACAAGATATATCATATGTTACACCCATGTTGCAAGTTTTAGTTTCTTTCTTTTGCACTTGTTGTTGCAAGTCTTCATTTTGCTCAACTAGAGAAGAATGAGCTTCATCAAGCTTAGTGTGAACCTTTTGGAGCTTCTTATGGTCTTCCTTTAGACTCTCATAAGATGCTCTAAGCTCCTCAAGTTCTTGCTCAATGGATTGTTTATCCTTGCGCAAGCCCTTGCATTCCTTTCTAAGTTTATCAAAATGAATACGTGCATCATCAAGCATTTCAATTAATTCTTCTTTTGTTAGGTCATCATCACTAGATTCGGTGTCGGATGATACCTTAGAGCCCTTGGCCATGAAGCAAGAAGGAGTGTCGAAGATGGAAGGCTTGTCATGAATGGCAATGCTTGCATGTGCCTTCCTCTTGCTCTTCTTATCATCATCACTCTCTTCATCACTTGAAGAGGCATCACTATCCCATGTCACCACATGAGAATAGTTCTTCTTCTTGTATGAAGATTCCTTCTTCTCTTTCTTCTCCTTCTTCTCATGCTTGTTCTTCTTTTTGCCCTTGTGATCATCTTCACTTGAGTGTGGGCAATCGGCTACCAAGTGATCTTTGCTTCCACAATTGAAGCATCTTCTTGGGCCATCAAATCTTCTTGCATTCTTCTTTCTTCTTGCCCGGTAGCCCTTCTTCTTCATGAACTTGCCAAATCTTCTTACTAGAAGGGCCATTTCTTCATCACTTTCACTTGTGCTAGAGGGATCTTCACTTGACTCTTCTTTGGCCTTGCTCTTGCCCTTTGATGAGGATGTGGCTTTGAATGCCACACTCTTCTTCTTCTCATCTTTGGAGTCTTCATATTTTTCTTTCTTCTTCTTATTGATCAACTCCTCTTTATCATCATCATCTCTATAAGCATCATCGGTCATCACCTCCGCTAGCACTTGATTTGGAGTCAATTCACTCAATGTTGTCTTCACCAAGACCGTGATCAATGTGGCAAACCGCTTGGGCAAGCTCTTCAAGAACTTCATGGAGAAGCCACTATCTTTCACTTCCTCATCAATGGCCTTGAGATCATTCACAATGACTTGCAATCTATGGAACATCTCCGGCACGGTTTCATCATCCTTCATCTTGAAGCTTGCAAACTTGTCTTTCAAGATGTATGCTTTGGCGGCCTTTGCACCCTTGGTGCCCTCATATGATTCCTCAAGCTTCTTCCAAGCTTCATGAGCACTCTCAATGTTCTTGATTTGCTCAAACACTTTTCATCTACGGCCTCATGAATAGCACAAACCGCAATGTCATTGAGTTGAAGCAATCTTTCTTCGGCGGTTGTGGGATTGGCCGCATTGGCAATCTCAATCTTTGTTTCCACAACCTTCCAAACCTCTCTATTGATTGACTTGATGTGTGAGGTCATCTTGCTCTTCCAATATGCATAATTTGTGCCATCAAATTGGGGTGGCTTCTTGGTGTTGTTGATGTGAATGTTGAGTTGAGCCATTTTTACACCGTAGGTTGTTAAGCCTCAAATCAACGGTGCCTCGGCTCCGATACCACTTGAAAGGTCCTAAATGGCTAGAGGGGGGTGAATAGCCTATAAAAATATACAAACAACGCTTTACAAGCCGATTAGTAACAATAGCAAGCTTTGCAAAACACTAGCTCTAAACTATGCTATGCAAGCCACCTAGACAAGTATACTACACTATGATCACTAGTTCACACTCAAAGGCTATGTCACTACTATACACTACTCCTAAGTGAGCAACTAACTAACAAGCTACACACGAGAGTAAGTACACAAAAGTAAAGAGAGAAGGTGATTTCAATACCCCCGGTGTAGAGAAGATATGAAGTCCAATATAACCAATCAATCACATATAAGGGAAATCCTCGGTAGAGAGATGACACAAGATTTTTTACCGAGGTTCACTTGCTTGCTGGAAAGCTAGCCCTCGTTGTAGCGATACACCCACTTGGAGGTTCACGCGCTAATTAGCATCACACGCCAAACCCTTCTCAAGGGTGCCGCACAACCAACACAAGATAGGGATCCACCAAGCTACGAGCAATCCACTAAAGATGCCTTTCGTGATCTCCCGCGGGGATAGGCTCAAGAGCCCCTCACAATACCTTGATCGGAGGCGGAGACAATCACCAACTCCCCTCAACGATCCTCGCAGCTCCAAGCCGTATAGGAGTCGGCAAACTCCAAGAGTAACAAGAGAAACCGCTGCGAAATACCACTACCAAGTGCCTCTAGATGATCTCAATCAATGCAATGCACTTGATGCTCTCCAAACTCACCAAAAGATGAACACAATCATGTAGGATGAGTGAGAGTGGAGTGGGAAGGCTCATAAGTATGTTATGATGTTTAGGAGTGCCAAGAGATGCTCCCCAAATCAGCCAAGTGACTATTTATAAGCCACACACAAAGAAATAGCCGTTTAGACTTCACTGCGTACCGTCGGACTGTTCGACGGCCAGACCGTCGGACTAATCTGCACGGTCCGACGCCCCGGATAAACGCCACATGTCACTAGCCGTTTGAAGTCGAATGTTGGATCACACCGGCTAACTTTCCGCGCTAAACGAACCGTCGGACTGTAGGCCGTCGGACCAAACCTTATGGTCCGACGCCTACTGCCATTGCACCGTCGGACTGAAAATACACGGTGCGTCGGACCAAACAAAACCACGGGCCGACGTTTCCAGAGAGCTCCCCGAGCCCTAAAAACCGTCGGACGTTGGTCCGACGCTCACCGTCGGACTAACGCCGAGAGTCCGACGCTCCTCTGCTCTGCACGTGTCACCTCTTCGTCGCTCTGCACCGTCGGACGCTTCGGACAATAGTCCGACGCTTCGAAACTGAGCGTCCGACGCTCTCAGCAGTGTTAGCCGTCAGACCGAGACTAATGGTCCGACGCACTGTGACTCTACGGTCCGACGCTCTATTTTCTTATTGAAACGTTTCCGAAATTCGCCGAATCCTGCCTCGCAAGCTCAGCAGGAGGAAGAGAGGACTAAACCCTCTCTAACCCTCAAACTTCACCCCGTTTCTTAAGGCACTAACACTCCAAAGTATCTCACACTTAAGTGCACGTGTGTTAGCCTTTTCAGAAGAGTTTTCCAAGGGTTTGTTAGTGTCACTAGCATCTATATGCAATGCAATGATCATGAACACCTAGTGGCACTTGATAACCGTATTTCATCAACGATTTCGCCCCTCTTGATAGTACGGCTATCTATCCTAAATGTGATCACTCCCTCTATGGAGTCTTGATCACCAAAAGCAAAAGAGCTCCTATGGATTATACCTTTGCCTTGAGCTCCTAGCTTTTTCACCATCTTTTGATGAAGCTTGTGGACTCCTTTTGATGATGAACTTATACCATTTGTATGGATGCCGTCATTGCCCTTCACTTATGGCCTCCACCGACCCGGTCCTTTGCTCCATCTTGCCTTTTGCTAATCAATTCTCATGAAACACTTAGAGCAATTGTTAGCAAACTAGGTTTCATCAATTACCCAAAACCAAACACATGGGCTTTCAGGAAGTCTATCTCAAACCTCCAGTGTTTTCTCTCCCTAGAGATTCACTCGAGCTCTATCCTCGTAACAATTTCAAATTCTGATACAAGACTTTTGATCTATTTCGAATCATGCCAGATTTGTTAATTTGAAACCTACATCTTGAACAAAGGATCCCTTCTCGGAAACTCTCTCGAATCCCATATTAAAACGCCTCACATACTCCAAACTTTTTACGCAATCCTGATCCTTTAAATCACGGAATCATGAATAGGGAAAAAGCCCTCCCTTCACCGTGGGCCTAAATCCACCAAACTGGCCCACCACCTCTCTTTTTCCCTCTCTCCCCGTCCTTTCCTTGGCCTGAGCTCGCATCAACCGGCCCGGCACCTCTCCTCCCCTCTCCCTAGCATGCGGCCCATCTACTCCTCTCCTCGACCCAAACCAGCAGGCCGCCTGTGCGCGAGCGCCATGGCCCAAGGCCCAGCCGCGGGCTCCCATCCCTACCAAACCCTAGCATGGGCAGAGGGCACCCCGTTCCCATGCCGCCGCCACTGCCAGGACGCGCGACTCGCGCGTGCCCCGTACGCCACCTCGCGGCCGCCCCTCCTCTGGATACGTGACGCGTGCCCCTGCTACAACACGGACGCCGAGGATGCTCGGAACCCCTCGAACCCTAGCTGCTCGTGGGTATAAAGGAGACGAAGCCGCCGTGTTAACACCAAATTTTGGGCTAGGAGCCGATAGCCGATACCAGAGGAAGATAGCCGATTTCGGAAGCAGATTCCGTCCAGCGGAAGGAAGGAAATAGCCGATTGCACGGTGAATCGGTTATCGGGCCAAGGTGACAGGAGGCGCGCAGCGTCGGAATTGATGACATCATCCAGAGTCCGCGCCGCCTGGATGCGATCACGATCGGAGTCCGTTATGGAAAGGGAAGGTGGGACTCCAAGTTACCTTAGATATAGGATAGTTTGTTAGTTTCCTTATCTATTGATGAGTTGTAATTCGACTAGGACTCAATCTATGCTCAGGGTATAAATATAAGCCCTCAGCCATTGAACAGAACATCAACAACAACATCAATACAACACAACTTTCGGCTCCGGCCAACAAACTCCAGAGTCAGTCGAGTCTGGCGAGTTACTTCATCCAGGCTGGGTGTCATCCGGTGGACGCAGGCTTGCTTGTAAGTATCGTCAACCCCCTGTTAAACTATGTCCTTTTAGCGTCATCCGGTGGACGTAGAAGCATAGCAGACCAGGGTCCTTGCTAAGCTCTGTTTCTTTGGCGTCATCCGATCGACGCGGGAAGCATAGTGAGTCAAGGATGATTCACGCTGGTTTACCCGATCAATCTGTGCTAACCGTCATCCGGTGGACGAGATGCAGATTAGGATGGTTTTCACGCGCGGATTAGTTATCGATTCGTGTTTGTTTGCTTGATTAATCTATAAGTTAATGTCATCCGGTAGACAGGCTATAGATAGAGATGGTTTGCACGCATGGATTAGTTATCGGCTCTAGCTAAATATGGCAATTTAGTTAGATTCATTAAATTATCAAGATGTTATTTGTTGTTTATTGTTTATTTATCAATATGACATCTCTCTGCCCGATCAAGATTGATAGATTTGGCCTTAGATTCACTTGAATCTGATTGTCGTTTATGCTCTCTTATGCTTATTTTGCCATGATGATCGATTCCATGCTTACATCGGCTAATTCCCTATCAATCATGTTCGTTACATGTTGTGCGTTCTGTTCTAGTCGAGACATAAGTGGTTCTGAGGTTATCGTAAGTCTTATTTTTGTGTCCTTGTTTAAGTTAAACTGAGTGTCATCCGGTGGAACATGTTTAACTCAAACAAGTATCGCTAGATTAGACTTGCTTTAATTTGAGGTCTATTTATGACTACGATAGCATTCATTCGTGCTTCATGGACCCTGCATCGGTTAAAGAGCTGATTCAGTTATGCTTTCATGAATAGATCGTGTATATAGACTTATTTGGATATCAAACGATCTAGCTTTGTTTGCTGGGTTTGTTGAAGCCCGCTGGCCGTTAGACCAGGTGAACGCAGACTTGGTGAACTTAGCAAAGAGGATTTACTAAAGCCGCCGGCCTTCTAGACCAGCTTTAGCCGATCTCTGCTTGTTTGATGTACAGATCAGATCTGTACACATGATCTATTTTCTTCTATACACATTAATTGAATTAGATCGGCTAGCACGTTATTGTCTTCATATGAGTGCCCTAATAGCCGTTTTACTTCATTATTATACTATCGGTTCATAACATGACGGAATCGGCTTTCTAGTCGATCTCCGATTATACTGGCTCTTTGAGCCGTACAGTTGGAACTATCTGGACTCACCAGTTAGTTCCGTTTTGGGTTACTGATTATATCTATTTCCTTGTCAATTGCCGGTCAAATTGACTGGCACGCTTGGGTGTTACCGACACTCTCAGACCGGGCCCGAAGCTAGCTGGATCTGCGAGAGCTCTACTGTTTTCGAGGGTCGTTTCCGGCGTCACTGGTGTGTTGGGCTTAGGGAACCACTTTTTGCGCCAACACACTTTTTGGCACGCCCGGTGGGACATTCACTGAAGACCATGGCAAAAGGGAAGACCGCGGTAGACGGCTCCTCCAAGATGACGGTGTCCTCAGGGTCAGGATCGAAGATCTCAACGAGGAGGACGCGGCAGTGCTGAACAAGATCGTTGAAGAATTCGCTGATGCCTGCCTGCTTTCATTCAGCAAGCAGCGTGATGGCTCCATAGTGAAGAAGAAAGCATTCCCGAGGTGGATCATGGACGGCCATTCTGATAAATCTGAAGAGAAATGCAAGGCCGACCTCAAACAGATGCTGAAAGAAGCGACCTGGGAGGCCGCCTATTCAGCAGTCGGCCACCACCACAAATCCTTCCTGCAAACGTTCTATAACATCATGAAGACCGTTCTCAAGCGGTGTAACAGAACCGCCTTAATAATGTGGCCCACAGGCACCTATCATAGTCACTGATGACTTCTGACAGATGGACCCATGTTCCAAATGATTAAAGCAGCTCTGCCGGGCTACATCAGTACCCGTAATCCGACAGGATCTCCATTGCGATGCCATTACAGAGTTACAACATTTCATAATAAAATACATCAGAGTAAAGGCGGAAGATTAAATAGTACTTAGATTACAAACCGAGTTCAAATAATACTTAAGTGCAGTTATTACAGACCAACTTAAATAGTAGCAGTAGCATGGAACGACGATACAACATAAATAGATAAATAGATAAACGAACCCAGCCCGCGGGTTCTGTCTTTACTCCTCACCGCTTTCCTCCTGGATCACGGTGGTACAACACGGGCCAAGGCAGACCTCTGGCTGCGACCCTCCTGCAACGGGGTTAACAAACCCTGAGTACGGGGTACTCCGCAAGACTTACCCGACAAAATAAGAAATATTTGACTCTTGGAATGCAAGGTTGTGGGTAAGGCTAGCAGAGGTAAGAAATTTAGCAGAAAAGCATTACTAATCTATTTCAGTATTTTTGTTTGCTCAATATTATCATAAGTCATTCTATATCCTTTCTATACATTGATTCTTAACTCAAAAACATCCTATTCTTAGAACCACTTTTCGGGGTAGACGTGAGGATCATGTCTCCATAACCGAGGAGCACGTCGATTCGAATCAAGTAAAGTAGACCCAGCTGGGGTTCCTATCCACACTGTATATGCAGCACGCCGGCATACATATACCAACCCGTCATCTCGGCTTTTCTATCCCGGAACCGGTCCTAGCGCCACCCGGGAGCACAGTACTCCACTAGTCTCCAGGCACGGACGGCCACGTGGGTACACGCTACTCCCGCCATCTCTCCACTCCCAGTGCGTGGTTGTCGGTTCCAGCAATAGAGCGACCGGACTCTAGGCTTTCCGTATTGGTATGTGGCTAGTCTGTTCATCATGATCACAACAGGCCTTACAACGAACGGTCCCTACTGCTTTCCGCCGGAAACCATGCATTGGGACTCTAACCCAAATACCCTGGAGTCCGCTCGGTTTTCAAATCCCTTTTCCGTTGGTGACGAAAGTTGGGACTCTACCCCAAACAATTGGCCAACCACCCGGAAAACCCATCCATAATGATGATAGTGAACCGGCCAAAGTACCCTAACATCATACATGGACAAATACCCTTCCCTTCATAGCTCTTCATAATTATCATAAGTAAAATAGCATCTTTTTGCAATTCTATTATTTAGCATGACTAAGCATTTTGCAATACATTTAAAATCATTAGGTTATCTAGGTGATCATAGTCAAGGGTGGTAAATGCATCAATTGTTTCATCACACAACTCCTATGAACTTAATGCAATAATTTACTCAAGTGATAAAGCATTTGTAAATAGAGGTTTAAATGCACCGGGGCTTGCCTTGCAGAGCAAACAGAACTGGGGCAGGAGTGGCACCGGCTTCAGGCTCAGGAGCTCCTTCCACTACCCCTTCTTCAGGCACCTCAAGCTTAACCTCCTCAGACACGGGAACTACACGGGTGCAACATGACATGTATGAATGCGATGCGAAAAGTAAACATGTGCGGAAAAAGAAAGCTAACCCTAGCACAATACATCATGACTTCAAAAAGGTGCCCTAGGTCTTAAATGGGTTGACCTAGAACCACATTCAATCCAAAATCACTCAACAAACCTAAATCCAATTCCTAAATAAACTTTTATTACTTATTACACCTACTTATATTATTCACAGCACCTCACTACTTTATTTTGGGACCAAAATTTACTAACAGATAAATCTACCCTAGTAACAGTACCAATAAAATTTTTGTGATTTTTGGAACTACCAGGAATTAATTAAAAAATGTACAAACATCTCCTTTTTAATTAATTTAGTGATTTTTACCTACTACAGAACATGCTCAAAAGTGCCAATTATCATTTTCATAAAAATATACATTACTAACAGAGCACATATAAAAATTTAGATGAATTTTGGACCTATAGAATTAATTAAACAAAATTAACAATACTAGGCACTGTTCACAAAAATTAATAAAGGAAAAGCTTTTGAAATTACAGAAAAATGGAAAAACAGAAAAGAGCCCAAGTCGGCCCACAAGGCGGCAGGCCGGCCCAACCGGCCTGCGCGCGCGCGGCGCCTGGCAAAGTTGTTAAAGAGCCCCTGCAGGATTCACTAATCGACCCGCAGTCCAGAGTGAACTATTCAACTGAGTCAGAGACCTAACAAAAACCCCCCTAAGCTTTCTTGCCTTCTAACACGGGGTCCCTGCCCCCTTCTCCTATTCCCGGCCAGCACGGCCCGCCGGCGACTTGCCGGCCCCAGCTCCCTACCGGCGACCCTACTGCCCTACCCGAGGGCACCAACAGATCCCTGACAACACGACGAGTTCACCGAGCTACTACACACCCCCGGCCGATGCTCAGAGCACGCGCGGCGACGGCCGCGGCGGCTCGGTCACGGCGGCGAACATGCCGCCGGTGGACACCGGCTAGAATTGACACGGGAAATGGACGCTAAGGCACGAGGAGCTCACCCCGAGACGATTGGAGGGGTTGGAGCGGACGGAGGTGGCTCGGTGAAGCGAGTTCGACGGAGATGGCGGACCGGCGGCTTGACCTCGACGGCGGCACCGCGTTCCGAGCGACTGAGACTGCCAAGGAACAAATTGAGAGGAGCATAAGCTGCGGTATGACGAGGGAAAACTGATGCTCACCCGCGCCGGCCCCAGGACTCACCCGAGCGAGCAGGAGACGCGGAGGAGCACGGCGGCGGCGGCGGAACGGAGGCGGGGAAGACGACACCTCGCCGGAGCACTCGGGGCACTAGAGCACGAACTGATGCTGGCAATAGATGCGCAAGGAAGTTGGCTGGTGGACTGTGAGATGGAGACGCGAGCGGTTGCTCAGAGGCGGCGAATTTCGCCGGAAACTAGAGCTCGCCGGCGACGGTGGTTTTGGCTGTCGCCTTTGGAGCGCGCGGGGGAGGTATTTATAGGGGAAACGGAGGTGGGGAAAAGGAAGAGGAGGACGGGGCGGAGCGTGCGCGCATGTCCCCGACGTCAGCGCACGACGGGCGTGGCCGGACGGCGTGGCTGACGCCGGCGGCATGCCGCCGGTACAGTACCCATACCCTAGGTACAGTACTTGCCACCCACTCTTGTACTGAAAAAGCTAAATTAGACCAAAAATTTGAATAAAAGTAGCACAAGGCGCCAAAAGAAAAGTTGTAGAATCCAAAGTGCTGAACAAGTTTGATTATTGGAGCATTTCGAAATTCTGCCTAGATTTGAAATTATTCAAAAGGGGGTAAACTAGGGTTTTGGATTTCAAACTGAAATTTCAAAATTACTTTTGATTTTACTAAAGAACTTGAAAATTGGTCAAAATAGAAGTTGTACATCTCAATGAGACTAACAACTTTCATTTAGGAAGTTTTGTCAGATTCTTGCTAATTTTTGAAATGCATTTTCAAATTCCAATTTTGAAGCACTGATTTGAGCTTAATTCAAATATTTACCACAGAACTTCAAAATCTTCCAAAATAGAAGTTGTTCTACATTAAAAACTCTACAACTTTTATTAAGGGACCCCCCTCAGATTTGATCAAATTTTAAAAGTGTACTATGAAGCCTTAATTAGGGTTTAGGGATTACTTAAGCAAGTACATGAAATATAGGGTGATTAGGGTTTTCAAGGCACAAACCTAAGTGATACTCAATCAATCAAACTATTAATCCTAATGCCAAGCAAATGCACATGATGAATGATGACATGGCAGTTTAATTAAACAGTAATACCAGAGGTATTACAGCCTTCCCCCCTAAAAGAAATCTCGTCCCGAGATTAGGTAGATAACATTGTTTTACACAAATAGAGGAGAAGAAAAGTTTGCACTACATCTATTACATACCCAGAGGCACAAGAATTACTAGGGAAGAAGTTACACCTTATAGAGTAGCATAGAACTCAGGAAATTTTTCTGCAAGAAAATCCTCTGACTCCCAGGTGGCTTCATCCTCAGATTGCTGACTCCATTGTACTTTGTACCATCTGGTTGTAGTTCTGCGGGTGATACGATCTTTTATGTCAAGGACTCGAATTGGATGCTCAGAGGTTGTCATGTCTGGTTCCAACTGAACTCCTTCCACTTCAACAACCTGATCTGGTACTCGTAGACACTGTTTCAACTGTGACACATGGAACACATTGTGCACTTCTGACATATGCTCTGGCAGTTGTAATCTGTAGGCTACTTTTCCCACGCGTTCGATGATTTCAAAAGGTCCAACATATCGCGGGGCTAGTTTGCCTTTCACTCCAAAGCGGCTTACTCCTTTCATTGGTGACACCTTTAAGTACACAAAGTCTCCCACCTTGAACTCTAGAGGTCGACGGCGTCGATCGGCATAACTTTTCTGCCTAGACTGTGCTATCTTCAAGTTCTCTTGTATCACTCGAACTGTGTCTTCAGCATCTTTTACCAGATCTACACCATAATACCATCTTTCTCCTGGTTCTGACCAGTTCAAAGGTGTACGACACCTTCTACCATACACAGCCTCGAATGGAGCCATCTGGATACTCTCTTGGTAGCTGTTATTGTACGAGAATTCGGCCAGCGCCAAACACTCGTCCCACTTATCTGGATAATTCAGTGCACAGGCTCTCAGCATGTCTTCCAAAACTTGGTTGACTCTTTCAGTCTGCCCATCGGTCTGAGGGTGGTACGCAGTACTGTATAACAGTTTCGTCCCCATGGACTTATGGAATGCCTTCCAAAACTGAGAGACAAACTGAGTACCACGGTCAGAGACAATGGTCCTCGGAACACCATGTAGCTTCATCAGATCTTTAATATATAGCTGTGCGTACTTTGGGGCTCTAAAATCTTTCTTGACTGGCATGAAATGAGCTTGCTTGGTAAGACGGTCCACGACAACCCAAATTGAGTCGAAACCTTGAGTAGTCTTGGGCAATCCTACTATGAAATCCATGCTGATGTCTTCCCATTTCCACGCTGGTATAGGCAGTGGTTGCAGTTCTCCACCAGGCCTCATACGAACAGCCTTGACTTTCTGACATGTGTCACATCTTGCTACGTACTGAGCAATTTCAATTTTCATCTTGGTCCACCAGAATTTCTGCTTCAGATCTTGATACATTTTATTGCTTCCTGGATGAATGGAGAATTTGGTTGAGTGTGCTTCATCTAGGATTGTCTGACGTAACTCAGGAACCTTAGGAACAACCAAACGATCCTTGAACCATACTACTCCATCATCATCAATCCTGAAACAGTCGGCCTTGCCTGTTTGGATCTTTTCTTTAATGTGTCTGATCCCTTTACTTTTCTTCTGAGCGGCAATGACTTGCTCACGGATAGGAGTTTCAATCCTAATATTGGCCACACTGCCTTGTGGCACTATCTCAATACCCAATTTTTCCAACTCATAACATAAGGTCAGAGCATATGACTTCACATTCAAGCAGTTGCAGTGAACCTTACGACTGAGTGCATCTGCGACAACATTTGCCTTGCCCGGATGGTAATGTACCTCAATGTCATAATCCTTAATCAACTCGAGCCATCTTCTCTGCCTCATATTCAGCTCTTCTTGAGTGAAGATGTATTTCAGACTCTTATGATCAGTGTATATGTTGCAGGTACTTCCCAACAGATAATGACGCCATATCTTCAGTGCATGAACTACGGCTGCCAACTCTAGATCATGGGTCGGATAGTTCTCTTCGTGACGCTTGAGCTGCCGCGAAGCATAAGCGATGACACGGCCCTCTTGCATCAGCACACAGCCAAGACCAGTTCCCGAAGCATCACAATACACATCGAACGGCTTCTCTATGTCAGGCTGAGCCAACACTGGTGCAGTAGTCAACAACTCTTTCAACTTTTGAAAAGCTTCTTCACAATCTGGTGACCAGACAAATTTCACTTGGTTCTTTAGCAAGTTGGTGATGGGTTTAGATATCCGGGAGAAATCCGGGATAAAACGACGATAATAACCTGCCATGCCCATGAAACTACGGACCTGATGTACCGTAGCGGGTGGCTTCCAGTTCAAAATTTCTTCAACCTTGCTAGGATCCACGGACACTCCCTCAGCAGACAGAATATGACCAAGAAATGGGACTCGGTCTAACCAAAACTCACACTTGCTAAATTTGGCATAAAGTTGGTGCTCTCTCAGGCGGGTTAAAACAATGCGGAGGTGATTAGCATGTTCCTCGGGGTTTTTGGAATAAACAAGAATGTCGTCAATGAAAACGACCACAAATTTGTCAAGTTCAGGCATGAACACGGAGTTCATTAGGTACATGAAATAGGCAGGTGCATTGGTTAGGCCAAAAGACATAACTAGGTATTCATATAGGCCGTATCTGGTGGTGAAAGCTGTTTTGGGGATATCTTGTGGACGAATTTTTATTTGGTGGTACCCCGATCGAAGATCGATTTTTGAAAAGACCTTAGCCCCAGCTAACTGGTCAAAGAGGAGGTCGATGCGGGGCAACGGGTATTTGTTTTTGATGGTAACCTCGTTAAGAGGACGATAATCAATGCACAGCCTGAGAGACTTGTCCTTCTTTTTCACAAAAATAGCAGGACAACCCCAAGGTGATGTACTAGGTCTAATAAAACCCTTGTCAAGCAATTCTTGTAACTGAATCTTTAATTCTGCCAACTCTTTTGGTGGCATCCGGTACGCCCTACGAGATATAGGAGCCGTACCAGGCTTTAGCTCTATGGCAAACTCAACATCACGATCCGGAGGTAATCCAGGCAACTCCTCTGGAAAGACATCCGGAAACTCACAAACCACTGGAATATTATGGATTTCCAGAACTGAGGTGGCATTAACTTGCTTCACATTTCTCAGAGGTAAGGGAAGTTGGATGAGAAGCTTGGACTGACTATCTGGTAAGTTAACTTTGATGGTCCTATTCAGCACATCAATCACAGCCTTGTGCTGATACATCCAATTCATTCCCAGAATAACATCTATGTCCTGATCCTTTAAGACTATCATAGTGGTCGGGAATTTATACCCTCCCAACTCTATGGGTACATGGAATACCACTTCCTTAGTACTGATACGCCCCCCGGGCGATTGTATGACAAAGTTCTCATTAACCTCCCCAACTTGAATATCATGCTTGACAACAAATGTACGGTTGATGAATGAATGTGATGCACCAGAATCAAATAATGTAATTGCAGGGTGATCAGCAACGGGGAACCTACCAAGCATGACGGGCTCTCCCTCTGGAATGTCGGCGATCTGGGTGTAGTACACCTGGCCAGCTTTCTTGATCACCTTGCCCTTCTGGGCCTGCTGCTGATGTCCACGATGTGGCCCTTGAGTCTGCTGCTGCTGCCCGCCCGTACCCTTCTGCGTGTTTTGGTTGTACTTTTTGGGGAACGGACAATCACGGGACCAATGTCCCATCTTGCCGCAGTTATAGCAGGGGTGGGTGTAGGTGAACTGAGGTGAGGTGACACGAACGCCAGGGGCATTCGGCTGGGTGGTGCTTTGCTGGTTGGAGGTGTGGGAGGTAGCGGCGGTGCGCACAACTACCTGCTGCTGGGGGTACTGAGGACGGTGGTGGTGAGTGGGATGATAAATGATCTTCTGGCGCTTTTGACCGCCAGAGAATGATGCCTTCTTTTTCTTCTTTTCACCCTGAAGTTTGCGATCACTTTCCTCGAAAGCAATCGCGATGTCAACGGCCTCATGGTAGGTGCAGTGGAGGTTGTTGGCTAAGCTGCGCTGGATCTTGAAGTTCAAGCCCCTGACAAAGCAGTCTTTCTTCTTCTTGTCAGTGCTCACGAACTCGGGAGCATAAAGGGACAGTTGGTTGAATTTGGTCACGTACTCCACCACTGTGGAGTCTCCTTGCTGCAGAGCCAGAAATTGATCCAGCTTCATCTTCATCACACCTTCAGGGATGTAGTGGGCTCGGAAAGCAGCACGGAACTCAGCCCAGGTGAGTTGGTGCCCCTCATCCTGCGTGGCTAGGAGGTTTGCATACCAGGCACTAGCAGGACCTCGCAGCTGTTGGGCTGCGAACTGTGGTTTCTGGGTTTCAGTGCAGTGGATCAAACCAAACTTTTGCTCCATAATACGGAGCCAATCATCAGCCTCAAGCGGCTCATCAGCTTTTGTGAATACTGGTGGACGGGTGTCTGTGAAGTCCACATAGGTGGTCTCTTGGTTCCCATTGTTGCGCCCACGGCGCTCTCCACGGTGGCCTTGATTCTGGGCAATAGCATTGGCCGCATTTGCAAGAGCGGCAATAGCTTCAGCAAGGGTGGGTGGAATGGGCGGTGCCGGAGGAATGCCTCCCTCACCCTGACCACTGGTTTGACCACGAGTCTGAACCATCTGTTGAAATTGCATGCTCAACTCAGAAAAGAACTAGGCAAGATTAAAAGGAAGGATACAGCAACACCAACTTAAAATTAAACATCACAGAACATAGTCTTAGTGACATACAACCATAGCCCAACCACAACTAAGGTTCGAAATTAAGATACAGGGATACAGCAGCTGACAGCAAAGCAACACAGAACTAGTCAATGATCTCGATCTCCTCGTCGACGTCGTCCTCCACCTCGTCCTCGGGTCCGACTGGGACCTCGGGCTCCTCAGGCTCCTCCTCAAGTGGCACGGGCTCGAAGAAACCCAAGTCCTCGGACTCGCTCTCCTCGTCCTCAGGCCCAACCACCACGCCACCCTCCGGGTCCTCCTCGCGGCGAACCAGGATGGGGTTAAGCAGGTTGTTAAGCCTGTGGACCTCCTCGTGCAGGTTGTTGATGTACGCCTGCATGTTACCATTGTGGGCAACCACCCTGGCAACACGGTCAAGGGCGGTCTGCTCACGCCCCAGAGCCAGGTCCCTCTGCCTGACTACCTCCTCCTCGCGCTCCAGTGCTGCAGCCTCCCGCTCCATGGCCTCCTGCAGCTCGGTCTCCACCTGCCCGATCTCCCGGTACAGGTTGCGGTTGGTGCGGCAGTCGCGGTAGTGGTTGCGGATGGCCCGCTCGAAGTCCTCCTCCATGAGGCTGGCCTCGGCCTTAAGGGCCCTGATCTCCTCCTTCAGCTCCCTGCGAGTGCGGCGACGGCGACCGGAACCCTCGCCCTCCTCGGCGCGAGGTGCCAGCTGGTGACGGGGAACGCCGCGGGGTCCAGTCATCTTGCGGGCGGTCAACTTGGTACGAGCCAGCTGGAAAGTGAGCAAGAATAAGCCAAGATAGAGTAGGCTAGCATGAATAGGTTGGTAAATCCTATCCCAAAAACCCACTTTTAAGGAGGAAGTAATTAACATGTGAATTTAACATGATGCATGATTCGTTCTTACGCAATTTTAAATCAATGCAAGTAATTACATGTAACAATATTCTTTAAACATAGGGCAAATAAATAATAACTCGTTGTTCCACATGCTACCTTATTCCTAACATAGAGTAAGACAAGAAGCAATTTGGACTCAAAATAGTCAATTTAGTTTTATCCAAAGTGTTTTGAAGTTTTCAAAAGAACTCCATAATGATTTCGCAATGAATCGCTCTGATACCACTTGTAACAGAACCGCCTTAATAATGTGGCCCACAGGCACCTATCATAGTCACTGATGACTTCTGACAGATGGACCCATGTTCCAAATGATTAAAGCAGCTCTGCCGGGCTACATCAGTACCCGTAATCCGACAGGATCTCCATTGCGATGCCATTACAGAGTTACAACATTTCATAATAAAATACATCAGAGTAAAGGCGGAAGATTAAATAGTACTTAGATTACAAACCGAGTTCAAATAATACTTAAGTGCAGTTATTACAGACCAACTTAAATAGTAGCAGTAGCATGGAACGACGATACAACATAAATAGATAAATAGATAAACGAACCCAGCCCGCGGGTTCTGTCTTTACTCCTCACCGCTTTCCTCCTGGATCACGGTGGTACAACACGGGCCAAGGCAGACCTCTGGCTGCGACCCTCCTGCAACGGGGTTAACAAACCCTGAGTACGGGGTACTCCGCAAGACTTACCCGACAAAATAAGAAATATTTGACTCTTGGAATGCAAGGTTGTGGGTAAGGCTAGCAGAGGTAAGAAATTTAGCAGAAAAGCATTACTAATCTATTTCAGTATTTTTGTTTGCTCAATATTATCATAAGTCATTCTATATCCTTTCTATACATTGATTCTTAACTCAAAAACATCCTATTCTTAGAACCACTTTTCGGGGTAGACGTGAGGATCATGTCTCCATAACCGAGGAGCACGTCGATTCGAATCAAGTAAAGTAGACCCAGCTGGGGTTCCTATCCACACTGTATATGCAGCACGCCGGCATACATATACCAACCCGTCATCTCGGCTTTTCTATCCCGGAACCGGTCCTGCGCCACCCGGGAGCACAGTACTCCACTAGTCTCCAGGCACGGCGGCCACGTGGGTACACGCTACTCCCGCCATCTCTCCACTCCCAGTGCGTGGTTGTCGGTTCCAGCAATAGAGCGACCGGACTCTAGGCTTTCCGTATTGGTATGTGGCTAGTCTGTTCATCATGATCACAACAGGCCTTACAACGAACGGTCCCTACTGCTTTCCGCCGGAAACCATGCATTGGGACTCTAACCCAAATACCCTGGAGTCCGCTCGGTTTTCAAATCCCTTTTCCGTTGGTGACGAAAGTTGGGACTCTACCCCAAACAATTGGCCAACCACCCGGAAAACCCATCCATAATGATGATAGTGAACCGGCCAAAGTACCCTAACATCATACATGGACAAATACCCTTCCCTTCATAGCTCTTCATAATTATCATAAGTAAAATAGCATCTTTTTGCAATTCTATTATTTAGCATGACTAAGCATTTTGCAATACATTTAAAATCATTAGGTTATCTAGGTGATCATAGTCAAGGGTGGTAAATGCATCAATTGTTTCATCACACAACTCCTATGAACTTAATGCAATAATTTACTCAAGTGATAAAGCATTTGTAAATAGAGGTTTAAATGCACCGGGGCTTGCCTTGCAGAGCAAACAGAACTGGGGCAGGAGTGGCACCGGCTTCAGGCTCAGGAGCTCCTTCCACTACCCCTTCTTCAGGCACCTCAAGCTTAACCTCCTCAGACACGGGAACTACACGGGTGCAACATGACATGTATGAATGCGATGCGAAAAGTAAACATGTGCGGAAAAAGAAAGCTAACCCTAGCACAATACATCATGACTTCAAAAAGGTGCCCTAGGTCTTAAATGGGTTGACCTAGAACCACATTCAATCCAAAATCACTCAACAAACCTAAATCCAATTCCTAAATAAACTTTTATTACTTATTACACCTACTTATATTATTCACAGCACCTCACTACTTTATTTTGGGACCAAAATTTACTAACAGATAAATCTACCCTAGTAACAGTACCAATAAAATTTTTGTGATTTTTGGAACTACCAGGAATTAATTAAAAAATGTACAAACATCTCCTTTTTAATTAATTTAGTGATTTTTACCTACTACAGAACATGCTCAAAAGTGCCAATTATCATTTTCATAAAAATATACATTACTAACAGAGCACATATAAAAATTTAGATGAATTTTGGACCTATAGAATTAATTAAACAAAATTAACAATACTAGGCACTGTTCACAAAAATTAATAAAGGAAAAGCTTTTGAAATTACAGAAAAATGGAAAAACAGAAAAGAGCCCAAGTCGGCCCACAAGGCGGCAGGCCGGCCCAACCGGCCTGCGCGCGCGCGGCGCCTGGCAAAGTTGTTAAAGAGCCCCTGCAGGATTCACTAATCGACCCGCAGTCCAGAGTGAACTATTCAACTGAGTCAGAGACCTAACAAAAACCCCCCTAAGCTTTCTTGCCTTCTAACACGGGGTCCCTGCCCCCTTCTCCTATTCCCGGCCAGCACGGCCCGCCGGCGACTTGCCGGCCCCAGCTCCCTACCGGCGACCCTACTGCCCTACCCGAGGGCACCAACAGATCCCTGACAACACGACGAGTTCACCGAGCTACTACACACCCCCGGCCGATGCTCAGAGCACGCGCGGCGACGGCCGCGGCGGCTCGGTCACGGCGGCGAACATGCCGCCGGTGGACACCGGCTAGAATTGACACGGGAAATGGACGCTAAGGCACGAGGAGCTCACCCCGAGACGATTGGAGGGGTTGGAGCGGACGGAGGTGGCTCGGTGAAGCGAGTTCGACGGAGATGGCGGACCGGCGGCTTGACCTCGACGGCGGCACCGCGTTCCGAGCGACTGAGACTGCCAAGGAACAAATTGAGAGGAGCATAAGCTGCGGTATGACGAGGGAAAACTGATGCTCACCCGCGCCGGCCCCAGGACTCACCCGAGCGAGCAGGAGACGCGGAGGAGCACGGCGGCGGCGGCGGAACGGAGGCGGGGAAGACGACACCTCGCCGGAGCACTCGGGGCACTAGAGCACGAACTGATGCTGGCAATAGATGCGCAAGGAAGTTGGCTGGTGGACTGTGAGATGGAGACGCGAGCGGTTGCTCAGAGGCGGCGAATTTCGCCGGAAACTAGAGCTCGCCGGCGACGGTGGTTTTGGCTGTCGCCTTTGGAGCGCGCGGGGGAGGTATTTATAGGGGAAACGGAGGTGGGGAAAAGGAAGAGGAGGACGGGGCGGAGCGTGCGCGCATGTCCCCGACGTCAGCACACGACGGGCGTGGCCGGACGGCGTGGCTGACGCCGGCGGCATGCCGCCGGTACAGTACCCATACCCTAGGTACAGTACTTGCCACCCACTCTTGTACTGAAAAAGCTAAATTAGACCAAAAATTTGAATAAAAGTAGCACAAGGTGCCAAAAGAAAAGTTGTAGAATCCAAAGTGCTGAACAAGTTTGATTATTGGAGCATTTCGAAATTCTGCCTAGATTTGAAATTATTCAAAAGGGGGTAAACTAGGGTTTTGGATTTCAAACTGAAATTTCAAAATTACTTTTGATTTTACTAAAGAACTTGAAAATTGGTCAAAATAGACGTTGTACATCTCAATGAGACTAACAACTTTCATTTAGGAAGTTTTGTCAGATTCTTGCTAATTTTTGAAATGCATTTTCAAATTCCAATTTTGAAGCACTGATTTGAGCTTAATTCAAATATTTACCACAGAACTTCAAAATCTTCCAAAATAGAAGTTGTTCTACATTAAAAACTCTACAACTTTTATTAAGGGACCCCCCTCAGATTTGATCAAATTTTAAAAGTGTACTATGAAGCCTTAATTAGGGTTTAGGGATTACTTAAGCAAGTACATGAAATATAGGGTGATTAGGGTTTTCAAGGCACAAACCTAAGTGATACTCAATCAATCAAACTATTAATCCTAATGCCAAGCAAATGCACATGATGAATGATGACATGGCAGTTTAATTAAACAGTAATACCAGAGGTATTACAAGCGGCAGGATTGGGAGTTTTTGGGTCCAGTTTACTTCAACATACCCGCAGAAGACGCAGATCCAAAAGCAGCGGCAGGGACCTCCAATTCCTCACCGCAACAGCCGAGCCAGCCAAAAGCACCAGTGCAAGGTGCCACTGTGGCCGGTTCGGCTCAAAAAATAGCAGCTTCTCCCAGGTTATACAAAGATCATACTCCAGAGGAGATCGCCGCTTTCATGCAGGCCACCGGGCAGACGGTGAACTCGATGAACTCATCAGCGGTGAACCCGGCGGCTAGAAATACGCCGGCGGCAGACAAGGCCAACCCAACTCCTGGATACCACGAGGGGATTACATATCAAGACCTTCAGGCAGCGCCGCATCCGGGGTACGCCCAAACGCCCAACAATCAGTTGCTGGAGCAGATGAGTGCCATGCTCCGTGATACGTTCGGTTTGCAGCCGAAGACCGGGACTGGAATCAAGTACAGACGTCCTTACCCCGAGTGGTACGACCGAGTGACGTTGCCGCCCAGGTATCGCTTGCCCGACTTCACCAAGTTCAGTGGGCAGGACGACATCACCACCATGGAACACATCAGCCGCTACCTGACCCAGCTCGGCGAAGCTTCATATGAGGTAGCTCACAGGGTCCGGCTCCTTCCGCTATCACTGACAGGGCCGGCGTTTAGCTGGTTCGTGTCCATGGAGCCTGGCTCGATTCAAGGTTGGGAAGATCTGGAGACCAAGTTCCATAATTACTTCTTCTCTGGCACCGGGGAGAAAGACATCACAGATCTCACCAACATGCGCCAAAGGCCGAATGAACTTGGATCGGCTTTCATCAGGCGATTCAGGGAGACCAGGAACATGTGCTACTCTTTGAACCTAAACGACAAACAGCTCGCCAAGATAGTGGTCAGTGGGCTGCTCCCACACGTCCAAGAAAAGCTGGTGGGCACCAACTTCAACAGCATCAGCGAAATGATGCAGAGGGTGGCCGCATTAGAACAGCAGGCCCAGAGCTTCAAGAAGGAATCGAAATATAAGCAGTCGGCTTACGTCTGTAATTCCGACTCAGAGGATGGGGAGAATGAAGAAGTGGCTGCTGTTGAGCTTAAATGGGGTACAAAGCCCATGGTCGTGCCGAAGAGTTGGAGCACGGAGGATCAATACGACTTTGACACGCGCAAGCTGGACAAGCTCTTCGACCTGTTAGTTAGCGCGGGCCACATCACCTTCCTGGCTGACTACGTCAAGCCGTCTCCTGAAGATTTGCAGGGAAAACCGTTCTACCAGTACCACGGCCTCACCTCACACTCCAACAACTGCCGCAATTTCAAAGCAGCAATCCAGAATGCCATTAGGCATGGCCTGTTGAAACTTGAGGCCCTTCCCAAGGGGAAGATGAAGATCGACAAATTCCCATTCCCGAAGGGGCAGAACATGGTCCAGATCGCAAACCCCTCGACCAAAGTAAAGGTGTTAACCTCCGAACGGGCCAAGAAGAACTCCTCGGTTGATACCGATGCGCAGATCACAGCTGAGGAGCTAGCGCTGATCAAAGAAAGGAGGGAGCAGAACCAGAGGTAGCTGGAGAAGGGAGAGTCCAGCGGCACCAAGAGCAGGAGGCCCACACACCAGCATCTCCTGAATAAGTGGTGGCGACAGAAAGAGAAGGACCATCAGAGGCAGCTGCAGCGCGAAGAGGAGGAGTACCGCAGGTGGCTCCGCGAGGAAGAAGAGGCGCGCTATCACGAAGAAATGGCTCACCACCGGGAAGGTGAGGAGGATCACTGGCATTACCCGTTCTTCCGACACTGCTGGAACGAAGGCATGAGACTGCCAACGCTGCGCAACTGTCCAGAGTGCAGCGATCAGTACCGAGAGTACAGGCAGTCCCAGGTCAACCGCTGGTCCGTGCACCAGAGGCTAGGGAGCCCCCATAGCCCGCGGGATCGGCGTGAAAAAAGGGACCTGCGCGATCGGCTTGATGAGGCGGTGGTTGAACGCCGACAGCCGGTTTGGCAGGAGAACCAGTGGTGCCCGGAAGATCTAACTAGAAGCCAAAGGCGCCGGGTGCAGCGGCTCAGGAACAGGGAGCTCCAGGCTGAGAGGCGTGCCAAGCAGGTGTGGTGCGAAAAGCCTTCACAAAGTAATGGGAAAGCCGTAGCCGATGCACAGATGGTGTTTGTGCTACCTGCAGAGTTCAGAGCCAAGAAGTACGATACCGATTACGACTCAGACGATTCGGGATCAGAAGGAGTGGCCAAATTAGTGCTCGCACAGCAAGCTACTTTTGACAAGCCAGCCAAGAATCGACATCTGAAAGCCCTCTACCTCAAAGGTTATGTTGACGGTATGCCCATGACGAAGATGCTGGTGGATGGTGGCGCCACGGTCAATCTCATGCCTTACACCACATTCCGCAAGCTGGGCAAGGGTCATGATGATCTGATAGAAACCGATCTGATGCTCAAGGATTTCGGGGGCAATTCTTCCAACACTCGGGGGGCAATCAATGTCGAGCTGACAGTGGGCAAGAAGACACTGCTTACCACCATTTTCGTGATTGACAGTAAGGGCGCCTGTAGCTTGTTGCTCGGACGCGACTGGATCCATGCCAACTACTGTGTGCCATCCACCATGCATCAGTGTCTTATTCAGTGGCATGGTGATGAGGTCGAAGTGGTTCCGGCCGATGACTCGGTCAGCGTGGCGACAGCGGATGCCACGTACAGGGAAGCAGGGGATCATGATTGTTTCTCTGGCAAGATTTGGGAAGGAGGCTCCATCAAGGTCAGCGATGAGAGTCAACAGCCGATCAGGGCAATCGGCTCTGAGTCTTTTTATTGAATGGAGAACCCGATCGACGGTACAGAGGGTAAGTTGGGGCAAGGATTCACGTTGGCCGACAAACTCGAAGAAGTGGATGTTGGACCCGGCGACAAGCCAAGGCCGATGTTTATTGCCGCCAACCTAGACCCGGATTTTAGGCAGGAGCTGATTCAACTGCTGAAGGAGTACAAAGATTGCTTCGTCTGGGAATATTATGAGATGCCTAGATTGGACAAATCTATTGTTGAGCATAGGCTACCTATCAAGCCGGGGTTTCGGCCATACAAGCAGCCTCGACGTCGGTATAGAGAGGACGCTCTGCCTGACATTAAGGCTGAAATCACGAGACTGTTAGAAGCCAAGTTCATTCGAGCTTGCCGATATGCCGAATGGATATCGAACATCGTCCCTGTGTACAAGAAAAATGGTAAATTACGAGTCTGCATTGACTTCAAGGATTTAAATAGAGCTACACCGATGGATGGTTACCCTATGCCAATAGCCAATATGTTGGTGGACTCGGCTGCTGGGCACCAAGTTATTAGCTTCATGGATGGCAATGCTGGTTATAATCAAATTTTTATGGCTGATGAAGATATCCCGAAGACTGCTTTCAGGTGTCCTGGTGCGCTTGGTTTGTTCGAATGGGTGGTCATGACGTTTAGTTTGAAGAATGCTGGTGCAACTTATCAGAGAGCTATGAATTACATATTCCACAAGTTGATCGGCAAAATCGTTGAAATCTATATAGATGACGTGGTGGTGAAATCCAAGAGCTATAAAGATCACCTGGCCGATCTAAGGGCCACTCTGGAGTGCACAAGAAGACATGGTTTGAAGATGAATCCTAACAAGTGTGCATTCGGCGTGTCGGCTAGCGAATTCCTGGGATTCATGGTCCACCGCAAAGGGATAGAGATCGGCAGCAAGATCAAGAAGGCGATCGATGAACTTGTACCTCCAACCAACAAAAAAGAATTGCAATCCTTGCTCGGTAAGATTAACTTTATCAGAAGGTTCATCGCCAACTTATCGGAGAAGGTGCTGCCGTTCTCGCCATTATTAAAGCTCAAGAATGATCAAGAGTTCAAATGGGGTGACGTGCAACAGAAGGCTTTTGACGAAATCAGAGAATACATTAAAACTCCACCTGTCTTATTACCGCCACGGACAGGGAAGCCTTTTAAGTTGTACGTGACGGCCGAAAGCCATACTATTGGATCGGCCCTTTTTCAAGAGTTCGAAGGGAAGGAGAGAGCAGTTTTCTACCTGAGCAGGCGGCTCCTTGACCCTGAGACAAGATATACACCGACCGAGAAGTTGTGCTTGTGCCTATTCTATTCGTGCACCAAGTTGAGGCACTACCTGCTTGCCTCGGAGTGTGTGGTGGTGTCCAAGGTGGATGTCATCAAGCACATGCTTTCGATGCCAATTTTGAATGGTCGGATCGGCAAATGGATCTTGGCGCTCTCAGAGTTTGACTTGAGGTTCAAATCGACTAAGGCAGTCAAAGGCCAGGCGATAGCCGATTTCATCACACAGCATCACGGAGGATCGGCTAATGTAGCGGATATAGCGCCATGGACTATGTTCTTTGACGGCTCTTCGTGCAAGCAAGGTGGTGGCGCCGGAGTAGTGCTCATCTCACCGCGGGGTGTGCGCTTTGAGTATGCTTTCCAGATCGGGCCGATTGTCACAAACAATCAGGCTGAATATGAAGCCGCGTGGAAAGGTTTTCAGCTTCTGCATGAAGCAAGAGCCGATGCAGTTGAAGTATTTGGCGATTCATAACTAGTCATCAACCAATTGCTCGGCCTGTATGAGTGTAAAGACGAGATACTCAGAGGCTATTATGATCAGTGCCAGGCTCTCATCAAAAAGTTCATGACGGTATCTCTCTGTCACATCCCCAGGGCCCAGAACCAGGAAGCTAATTGGCTGGCGTAGAATGCGTCGGGTTATCGGCCGATGCAGGAGATTTGTAACAGCGAGCAATCAGATGATGACTGGAGGGGCGAGATAGCAGGTTACCTGGCAAATCCTTCACAATGAGTCAACAGAAAGCTAAGGTACAAAGCCACCAAGTATGTTTTGCTGGATGGTCAGTTTTATTACAAGACTGTTGAAGGAGTGCTGCTCAAATGCCTGGGGACAGAGGAATCAGTGAAGCTGATGAGCGAAGTACACGATGGAGTCTGCGGTGCACATCAATCGGCTCACAAGATGAAGTGGATCGTCAGGAGGACTGGTTACTATTGGCCTACGATGCTGGAAGATTGTTTCAAATATTATAAAGGGTGTCAAGAATGCTAGAACTTCGGGAATATACAGAAGTCTCCAGCCTCTGCTATGAATCCTATAATCAAGCCATGGCCGTTTAGAGGATGGGGTATTGATCTAATCGGCCAAATCTACCCACCATCGAGCAAGGGTCACAAATGGATCCTGGTGGCGACTGATTACTTCACCAAATGGGTAGAAGCCATTCCTTTGAGGAATGCCACTTCAGCTGATGTGATCGAATTTGTAAAGGAGCATATTATTTACAGGTTTGGCATACCTCAGATGATCACAACCGATCAGGGGACAATGTTCACTTCAGAGGAGTTTATGACCTTTGCCGACGACATGGGCATCAAGATTTATAATTCATCACCGTATTATGCCCAAGCCAACGGACAAGCAGAAGCCTCCAATAAAATTTTGATCAAGGTCATCAAGAAAAAGATTGAGCAGAACCCCAGAAAGTGGTATTTGCATCTGAGTGAGGCGCTATGGGCATATCGCATGGCACAACATGGATCGATCAAAGCTTCACCTTATGAGCTAGTCTATGGACACGCTGCTATCCTTCAATGGGAAATTCAGTCTGAGACACGGTGCGTCACGTTGCAAAACAAGCTTACAGCCGGTGAATACAAAGACATTATGATGGACAGTTTAGAAGATTTGCACTGTCATCGGCTTAGGGCTTTGGAATACATTGAAAGGAACAAGGTACGGGTGGTCAAGTATTACAACACTAAGGTAAGGAGCAAAAGCTTCACCGAATCAGAGCTAGTATGGAAAGTCATTCTGCCTATTGGTACAAAAGATAGCCGATTCGGTAAGTGGTCGCCAAACTGGGAAGGTCCGTATCGTGTGGTTGAATGCGCCCTGGGTAATGCTTACATCCTTGAAGATTTAGATGGACAGAGACTTGCCAGAGCCATCAACGGGAAGCATCTGAAGAAATACTACCCTAGCATCCCAGTTGGGGGTGATAGCTGATTCATGTGAATCTGGCTCTAACAGCCGATGCCGTGCAAACGGGTCGCCTTCAGGACAAAAATGGCCGCCATCGTAGTAACTTGTCGCCCTTAGCACAAAAAATGAAATACCCTCGATGGGGTGTAACAGCCGATGCGATAGGCATCGCCTTTAGAGGAAAAAAAATATAGAAACAAAATATACAGCCTTGCAGATTGGACTGTTTCGGGCATAACGAGTTCAGAAGTATCATATACATCAAAATGCATAATACAATCTAGTTTGGATTATTGACGCCATCCCGGATCACGTCCTCAGCGTCGATGGACACGGAGAGACCGTCGGCATGAGGAACCAAACTCCTCCATGTCTTGGCCTGCCCGGATCCCCGGTTCGACGTTCTCCAGCATGATGCCGGAGTTGATCTGGGCGGCGGCCAGAGCTCCCGCGGCACCATGACGGACGCCGCTCATCGCCACCTGGCGGACGCGGTGGTGCACGTCTGCAAGCTGCTCCACCTGCGTTTGGCCCCGCGCGTGGAGGACGTTGGTGACACTTGCCGCAGCCACGCGCAGTTCATGCAGCTGCGCCGTCAGGGCTGCATGAACGAGGAAGGTCAATGCTGGAAAACGCGCCATGCACACCATTGGACAAAGCGAGAGATTACCTGCCACGGCGGCCTGCGACTCCGCGAGGTTGGTCCGCGCCTCCGCCAAATCGATGCTAGCGGCAACGAGCACGACGGCCTGGTCCTCATTCTCCTTATCCAGCCGACCGGCTTCTTTGGTAGCCTTGGAGTAGAGATTGCGGTACCGCACCATCTCATGGTGGAAGTGGCGGCCGTCGGCGGCGGTGTAGGAGTCGCGGGAACTCGAAGATGATTCCGAGTTCGATCCTGCTCCGGAGGTGGTGCTGCGAGCCGGAGCGTGATGGAGGTTCGGTTGTGGCGCCGTGAGACGCATCGAGGAACTGGCGCCGATCGGTGCACCGGAAGGCAGATGGAGCAGGGGACGTTGGCTGAAAGGAACCATCAGATCAGGCACCCAGATTTAGCCAGATTTAAAGATTGGCGAGAAGGGTGAATAAGATACCTGCTATGGACTCCCCGTCCGCTGACTTGCATCATACGCCTGATTGGAGCCCTTACAGGAGCAGAGGGCCCGGTGGCATCACCAGCGGCGGGGGTTTCCGGGGCGGCCGTCCCAGTTGCAGGAACAGCGTCACCATCCGCCAGGGCTGCCCGAGGATGATCAATACCGGGGCAGGGGTGTTCAGGCCGGCTAAGGAGCCAACAATGCCGCTAACGAAGGATGGCTGGTGACTGCGGAAACAGATCAAATCAGACAGAAACAGCAAGAAGATGGTAGGCTGACGGTTGAACTTACCCTAACGTCTGCTCGATTCGGGCGACGCTAGCCCAGATGCGGCGGATGCTCCGTTCCATCTCATCGCCGTCGGCGGGCTCGGACGCCGGGCGCTTCCCATGGTCTCCATTGCCGGCCACGGTCGTGAATGAAGATTGAGAGAGCGGAAGCGAAGTAGATACAAGGAGGCGGCCGGAAAAGTTGGTCGGCGAGACGGATACGATGGCGTGTGACAGTGCCTCAAGTCTGCCAACTATTTATAAGACAGCACGGGCACCGAGGCGGTTTCTTTGGGAAGTGAGACGGCACGGCGGATTTTAGGTTGCGGTTAATCCACGTTTCTTGAATCCGGAACAGTTGCCAGATCAGGGAGACGAAGTGCCACCATCAATGGTCGCACACCGATCGGCTTTTTGGGTCAGGCTGTTTAGCCGATCCTATTGTGAGTACCCACAAGCCGATTCGTAGTGAATCCGGCTGAGGGGTTAATTCTAAGGGAAAGCAGAACAAAGCCGATGCTAAGAAGCAGGCCCGAAAGCCGATTTGTATGTAGAACGGATTAGGCTGAGTAATCGATTCTAAGGTACAATGCAAGCCTGAGAGCCGATTCGCATGCAGAAACGTATCAGGCTAAACAAAGTCAATTCGAAATAGGACAAAGCCAATATTAAGGTATGGAATCAAAGGCAGATCAGGCTAAATTTTCAAATTCAGGGTGAAACAGCACGAAGACAAAGTTGCAAATAGAAAAGAACATGCCAAGCAGTACACCCATCATGTTACAAGGTTAATAAAGATCGAATCAGTTCTACTAATTCAGCACGGAGCGCATGGCCAGCCTGCAGCAATTGTTGATCTCGGTTTTCAGTGGACTGCAACAGGTCCAGGCGTTGGCATGTCTTCCTGCCTGCAACGACCAAGCTGCTGATTTCCTTCTTTTTCTAGGAGAGCTCGATCGTGCTGGTGGAAATGGTGATTTCGTGCTCACTGATAGCCGACTCAACTGCTTCCAGTTCTTTTCTCAGCTGGTCTCGTCTCGTTTTCAAGGTCTCCAGTTCTGTTTCGGCCGTGCTGATTGAAGATTTGAGCAGGCTGGCTCGATCGGCTAATCCGGTGGCCTCTTGTCTGTTGGTTGATTTGTTGCTCCTCAGATGTTCAAGCTCTGCCAGGTTCCCATGAGCAGTGATAATCCCTGATGCTGTAACTTTAAGATCACCAAGTCTCTGCAGGGATTTCAAGGCTGTCAGATTGGGTTGCTGCTGGACAAGTTCGATTATTTGATCAACCAGTCCGGGATTAGAGGCCAGAGCAACTTGATCACCCTCTAGATGGGGTAGAAGTGCACTCAGCCGATTGTTAAAATCTGGCTCTGAAAGTTTCTCGGAGGAGGAGGCAAGTTCGTCTCTATCACAGAATTCTTCTATGTCGAATGAATAGCCGGGAGATGAAGGCTTCGGTACCTGCAATACATACATTCTCTCATCAGAAAAGGTACAATATAGGTTAATTATTTTCTGGCAGAGACAGGATACCTGAATGAGGCCTGAGGGTTGTAGGGTTGATGCCGATGTTGCTTGTTCGACTAAGGCAGTTTTGTCTCTTGCGGCATGCGGATCCTCGGCTGTCATTGCCCCGGGCGGATGGGTTTCTGCAAACCAGAAGTAAGAGCAGTATGGAAGCAAGGATAATTGCTAACAGCCAAATAGGAGTTACCTGGATTCCTCTCAGGGGGCAACTCCTCTTCTTCAAGATTCGCCCAGACTTCGTCGGAAGGGCTGTTCGGCTGTATTTTTGAAAAGAAGATTTGGTCAATCAGGGCAATTGTGTCGAGGAAAGATAAGCCCAACGAGTGGTACCTTAGTTTTGGCTCCTTCTTCCTGGATCCCTTCTTCTTGAGCAGCTGACTCCTCATGGCTGGTGGATTCTGGTGGTTCTTCGGCCTGTTTCTCTCCCAAGGTATCTTGAATTGGCTGGGGTTTCACCTGGTAGAAAGCCGATTTAAGAGTCGGAGCATACTGCGGTAAAGGAAGATGCTACTTCTGGATACCTGAACTTTTCTTATCGAACGGCGTTTCTTGGGTGCTTGCTTTTGAAGCTGAGATGCAGCTGGCCGTTTTGAAGCAGAAGGGGGCGTCAGTACAGCAAGGCCTAACATTAGTTGTCGCAGCGTCGGTGCTCGAGAACCTAGCCTCGCTGTCAGACAAGGGGGATAGTATTCCACTCGCTCTGGTGGATTGGATGATGGGTCCTGCGAGAAACATCTGTTAAGTAACATGTTTGACTGAAGCCTTTTTTACTGGAATCGGCTGAGAACACTTACTGCTCGGGAAGATTGGAAGTTCGAATCCAGGGCTCTGCATTTGTCGTGGACAGTCTGGCAGAACAAGTGAGCGTGCCATCGCAGCCACCAGTCATCGAAACTCTGATGGGTGATGCAGATATGATTCCACGGCTTCGGCGAGAATGTGGGCAGGTTTGCTCCGAGTTGAAAGATTCTGCCGGCCTGAAGGAGCTCTGTAATGTTCTCCCTGGGTTTCAAGGTATTCAAGAAAGGGAGCCGAGGGGGCAATTGGCCAAAGCCTAGCTGTCTTGCCACTATATTTGGGTGATAAAATTCATAAGAGGGTTAGCTAGCTGGCTTGCCACTCGCGCTCCGAAGGTGCTTGAAGTCTACTCGCAAGGCACAAAGTTTTATGATTGCATTCAAGATTCCGATAGCCTCATCATCAGAGCACTTGTTGTTGAACTTGAAGCTGGAGGGCGCTGGAAATTCATCTTCATCCTCATAGGGGAACCAGGTAGTAACCTTTGGTCACAAGCCCCTGTATAATGTTTCCAGCATGTTGCCCTTTGAAGTTGAGATGGTTATGGCAGAAGCAGCTTCACCAAAACTTTGACAGCCTCTGGTTTTTGGATCCTCCTCCTTTGAGTACTCGGTGGATGGAAAGTTGAGGCCCTGGAGTTGTGTTCTTACCAGCTTATGCAGATACAGGTTGAGCCATAACTGTACTAGCCACCAAGGGCCTATTATGCATTGTACTTCTTCACCTATAATCAAGGAACTGAACACCCAGTTCATAAGCCTGTATGCTGCACCCAACAGGAGTTTGCCCGGGGGATGGAGTGCCCTTGATTCAGTTTCTCTGCTAAGACCCGATAAGTGTATGCTGGTCCGGCAGTGGCGCCACAGAACACGAATCTCTCAAGCCACATGGTCAAAAATGCGACGTGTTCTTTCTCGCTGGAGCAGAGTTCGGGAAGTACGGGTCCTTTTTGCCACTGGAGCAGAGTTCCCAGAAGTCATATGATCCAGTGATCTGAAGCCCAGTGAGCATATGGATATCGCCCAGGGTAATGGTTTTTGGACCGTCTCCGAACACAAAAGCATTCAGGGAGTTGGACCAAAAGTGGCTGGCGGCTATCAGGAGTGGCTCATTCCTTGCCATCTCTGATAATGATAGGTCAAGACATTGGCTCAGATGGCGCATCTCCCAGTCCACGTGTTTCTTTGCCGCGACGCGGCGGAACCAGTTCCTCTATCCAGCAGGTACGCTTGGCCAGTTTCTGAAGGATTTGGCCCAAAAAGAGGCGCCCATCACGGAGCTTCGGAATGGGAACTGGTTGGTTTCTTGAACAATGAAATCTTTGGGGACCGGATCACCCATTGGACCCAGGTAGTAGGTGTCGGGGATGTCCTTCAGCGGAATCAGAATATCATTCCTCAGTACCTAGATTTGAAACTCGTACTCAGTGAGGTTGAAGAGGGATTCACAAATCAGGAGGTGGATTGATGAAATTAATACCTCAGGGACCTCGGAAGGAGTCACCATTAGCTCGGGGATGACTTGACGGCGGCGAATCGAAGCTGACGGCGGCGGATTGAAGCCTGTGGCGGAAATTGCGACGGTCTAGGGTTTCGTTTTGGTGCGAAGGTTTGAAGCGCCGAGAGGGAAGCTGCAGTTTGACTATTTGAAGGCTCAAGCGCTAATTTCGGAATAAACCAGTTTATTCCAAAATTGGGTGCATGTGTTAACACCAAATTTTGGGCTGGGAGCCGATAGCCGATACCAGAGGAAGATAGCCGATACCGGAGGAAGATAGCTGATTTCGGAAGCAGATTCCGTCCAGCGGAAGGAAGGAAATAGCCGATTGCACGGTGAATCGGTTATCGGGCCAAGGTGACAGGAGGCGCGCAGCGTCAGTATTGATGACATCATCCAGAGTCCGCGCCGCCAGGATGTGATCATGATCGGAGTCCGTTATGGAAAGGGAAGGTGGGACTCCAAGTTACCTTAGATATAGGATAGTTTGGTAGTTTCCTTATCTATTGATGAGTTGTAATTCGACTAGGACTCAATCTATGCTCAGGGTATAAATATAAGCCCTCAGCCATTGAACAGAACATCAACAACAACATCAATACAACACAACTTTCGGCTCCGTCCAACAAACTCTAGAGTCAGTCGAGTCTGGCGAGTTACTTCATCCAGGCTGGGTGTCATCCGGTGGACGCAGGCTTGCTTGTAAGTATCGTCAACCCCCTGTTAAACTATGTCCTTTTAGCGTCATCCGGTGGACGTAGAAGCATAGCAGACCAGGGTCCTTGCTAAGCTCTGTTTCTTTGGCGTCATCCGATCGACGCGGGAAGCATAGTGAGTCAAGGATGATTCACGCTGGTTTACCCGATCAATCTATGTTAACCGTCATCCGATGGACAAGATGCAGATTAGGACGGTTTTCACGCGCGGATTAGTTATCGATTCGTGTTTGTTTGCTTGATTAATCTATTAGTTAATGTCATCCGGTAGATAGGCTATAGATTGAGATGGTTTGCACGCATGGATTAGTTATCGGCTCTAGCTAAATATGGCAATTTAGTTAGATTCATTAAGTTATCAAGATGTTATTTGTTGTTTATTGTTTATTTATCAATATGACATCTCTCTGCCCGATCAAGATTGATAGATTTGGCCTTAGATTCACTTGAATCTGATCGTCGTTTACGCTCTCTTATGCTTATTTTGCAATGATGATCGGTTCCATGCTTACATCGGCTAATTCCCTATCAATCCTGTTCGTTACATGTTGTGCGTTCGGTTCTAGTCGAGACATAAGTGGTTCTGAGGTTATCGTAAGTCTTATTTTTGTGTCCTTGTTTAAGTTAAACTGATTGTCATCCGGTGGAACAGGTTTAACCCAAACAAGTGTCGCTAGATTAGACTTGCTTTAATTTCAGGTCTGTTTATGACTACGATAGCATTCGTTCGTGCTTCATGGACCCTGCATCGGCTAAAGAGCCGATTTAGTTATGCTTTCATGAATAGATCGTGTATATAGACTTATTTGGATATCAAACGATCTAGCTTTGTTTGCTGGGTTTGTTGAAGCCCGCTAGCCATTAGACCAGGTGAACGCAGACTTGGTGAACTTAGCGAAGAGGATTTACTAAAGCCGCCGGCCTTCTAGACCAGCTTTAGCCGATCTCTGCTTGTTTGATGTACAGATCAGATCTATACACATGATCTATTTTCTTCTATACACATTAATTGAATTAGATCGGCTAGCACGTTATTGTCTTCATATGAGTGCCCTGATAGCCGTTTTACTTCATTATTATACTATCGGTTCATAACTTGACGGAATCGGCTTTCTAGTCGATCTCCGATTATACTGGCTCTTTGAGCCGTACAGTTGGAACTATCTGGACTCACCAGTTAGTTCTGCTTTGGGTTACTGATTATATCTGTTTCCTTGTCAATTGCAGGTCAAATTGACTGGCACGCTTGGGTGTTACCGACACTCTCAGACCGGGCCCGAAGCTAGCTGAATCTGCGAGAGCTCTACTGCATTCGAAGGTCGTTTCCGGCTTCCCTGGTGTGTTGGGCTTAGGGAACCACTTTTTACGCCAACACGCCGCCGCTCTTGTTCTTCTTCTCCAACAGCGCCGCCGCCATCCTCTCTCCTTCACTGGCCACGCTACTACTAGCCATGGCCGCCGCGCACCACCTTGCTACAGGAGCTCAGCTGCTGTGGCCACCGTCAAGCCGTGCGGGCGTCACTGCTACCGCGCTACAGCAGACCGCGGCTGTGCGCCTCTCCGTGCCGCGACGCCGTGCGCCCGCGTCGCCACCAACGCTCGCCGACGACACCACCATGCCGCTGCCGCCAACTTCGGGGCCGTGCTACGGCTGGAAGCCGTGGCCAGGCCGCTGGAGCATGGAACCACGCCGCCCCGACGTCGCCTTTCTCGTCTCGCTGCGACGTCGTGCACGGACACGCCTCGTCACGTTGTCGCCCACCTCACCAGTTCAAGCCGCCCGTGAACACGGCATCACCATGCTGTGTCCTCCACCAATGCCGCGACGTCGCCACGACCGTGCTCCTCTGCCCCATGCCTCGCCATCGGCAACTACGCAGGCCGTGACCGCCTCTGCTGGCCTCGGCCCTTGCCACTCTCCTGACCGGCTGCTCCATCAAGCTTGCTGCACGTCCGTGCAGCAGCCACCCTGTGTCCGCCCCGCGCTCCCGAGATGTGCCGACCGTGCTGCTGCTCCTCGCCACAACGCAGCCGCCGGTGACCCACACTGTCTCCCTCTGCTAACGGTGAGCATCCACTGCCAAAGATCCCCTTCCATTTCATCATGTTGCAGTTGCAGCCGTACTGAGGTTGGCCCTTGCGCCGTCGTTTTCCACTGCAACAGGGAAGTTTGGACATTGCCGAGCTAAAGAACCGGGAGCACGGTCATGCCACGTCCCCATCCGCAAGCCACGATGACGTTCTCGTCCATGGTGAACGCGAACCCGATGTCGCCCAGCGCCCTGCTCCTCGTCACGACGAGCAGATCCGCCACCTAGCCGAACAGGTGCCACCGTCGCGGATCGGCATTGCACAGCAATCACCCTGCACGGCGTCAACTCCTCGCTACACCACCATCCTATCTTCGTCAGCACCACGGTGAGCACCACCACCTTCTCGGACCCACCATGTGTGCCACCGCGTCCTACCCCAGGAAACGCACCAGCAGAGCCACCACCAGCTCAGAAAAACATAACGCACTCACGCACACCGGACTAAACCCAACCAACCGGACGACACACCATGAACATATACGACGGGCATCACCGTCGACATAGGCCTTCGTGCTGTGATCCAATGCCTTGTTGAGAACCCGGCCATGCTCCGCCACCTCCCAGCCATTTGATGCCACCTCCAGCCAGCCTTCAGCCAGTCACAGCCCCGTCTGACTATCCGCGACCAGCCCGCAGGAGGCCACGACTAGCCGCAGTCAGCCAACAGCAAGTCATAGTTGACCAGAAGCTACCAGGAGATGGCCGAGAGGAGCCGGAGCATGTTGCAGCAAGCCTCACCACTTTTCCTTTGACATTGACCCTGTCCGACCTTGTGCCGTAGCCCCTTTGCCACATCTTGATGCCCCATAGATGATACTAGAAGATGCTGGACTGTTGGAAGATCCCAATTAATAGATAAAGCTGGACTGTTGGAGACCAAATCAATAGATGGTGTTGGACGGTTAGAAAGCCAAACTGGTATATGATGCTGACTACTAGAGGGCCCTTCTTTTACTTCTTTATACACCTATCCACCATATTGTACCCTATCTTTACAACCTGTCCGTCCATATATCTGTTGTACCCTATTCTCATATATCTGTTGTACCCTATTCATATGTATCTGTGACACAGGATCCATTTATCTTCGTGCTATGGAATTGTGCTACTCCACTGTCTTGTCGAGTTGTTGTGTCTTGTGGTCGTGTCTTTGGATCTTATTGTTGGATGTTCTTGTCTGCCTGTGTGTCGTGCCTTCGAGCCGGCTGGAGGATCGTATCCTGCTCGAACGTTGCGATCGCGGGATCCGTCCTGCCATGACCGTAATGCTGGGTGTAACTCGACCTCTTGTTGGTGTAGCTTGTGGCCGCGAGCATGCCTCGCCATGACCATGGAGCTATACCTCATGTGCCGTTCTTTGATTCTTCATGCCCAAGCCCTCGTATGCTTGTACTCTATGCGACTGCTGTATTTCTTTGATTCTGCGGTGACAACCGCACCGCTACAAATCTGAGAGATGACTTAGTGCCAGTGCACCCAGGTCGTGGTACCCTATGAGTGGTTTGAGTACTTGTTTCTTCTGGGGTCGCTCTCTTCTCACGCCCCGTCTATGCCGTGGCTTGTGCGTTGGAAGAAGTTGACCACCACGTTATTATGTTCCTCGCACTTCGTTTCCATATATCCCCCTCTGTTCGATCCTGTCTTGTTTGTGGCGATTGGATCAAAGATCGGACTAACCCTTTTTAGTTAGCGAAGCTATGGTCTATATCAAGATCTCGGACCTATGTGAATCGACCCGATCGACTAGTTAAAAACCATCTTCACTAAAGATGTGACTGAGAATATGATATGGACATGCCTAGCTAGCTCCTCCCTCTCCCCTTGCTCTCTCTTGAATTCTTGGTGTTTAATCACTTGTATGATTGTGCCCGTTTGAATCACAGCCTTGGTGCCCTACAAATGGATTGAACACTCGCACTATTTTGTGCAACATTTATTGTTGGTAATTCCTTGTTCCTCCCTTCTGATCGGCCATCCTCCGATCCCCGTCTTCTCCATGGTGTTCGGATCAGAAGATCGTGAGCCGTGGTGTTTTGCTATGGATCAGCTCTAGCCTAAACCATTTATTATAAAGCCATATTGGCTTGGCCGTGACATAAGCTTGTGCATAGCAAACCCCACTCTTGTTTCTTTGGCCCAATGAAATCGGACATACACCGAGAGGGCCAAGTCGTGTACCTTTTATTATTTCTCCAGTATTTATGGATCTTCCCGTGTCCCGTCGTCTTTTGGTGTATTGGGTGTTTTCTTGCCTTGAGTTGCTTCGCGGAGTAGCCGTTTCCGGATTAGCGACGATCGGGTTGAGAACGGCTGGAGGAGGAGAACATGGACGACGACAGGAACCATGGAGTGAAGTCACCCTAGAGGAGGTGGCCCAGCAGAACAACTACACTAACTGAGGAATACTCATACCACTACTTCCTCGACAACGCAGGTGTCATGGCAGCACCCTCTTTTAGAGAATCCTATTAGACATTGCATTATTAGAACTGCTAGCGCTTTATATTTACTCCTTGCTAGAATATGATGCATACTATCACCTAAGCTATTAATACCCTGCTTCGCACTCGCGCTCCTTTATATATATACATCTTCCTACCTGCTTGCTTGCATGTTACACCACTTTATTTATTTAATTAACTCCACTCGCATTATATCTGTGATGTGATGTTGATGGGGAATTGGGAATGGTTTACCTGAACATGGAATTATCCACTAGACTTAACCACTAGGAGAGCGTGCTGCGTATGTCTTGGGTGTGTGGTGAGGGTCGAGTCGACCAAGTGGGATATACGACGAGCTGTGTAAGCAAGTCATGCCGGGGGTGCAACCTGGGCATCCCCACGAGAGATACCTATGGCGGGTAATGACTTATGAGGTGGTTCCGGGATGTGCATTGAAGTCCCGTGAGCGGAGGTGCCGTGATGGCAGGGGAGAGTATCCCCTAAGTGGAGATGCCTGCTTGGTCACAACCTAGGATCTGACTAGTGACCAGAAACATCTGGATTCCCTTGCTACTCACTCACTTCTGATGGGCGGGAGACGGCTGGACTACTTGGTAGGGCGGTGCCACTACTGCTAGGTTGAGAGGTGATAAGGGTGGGCGGTGACGGATGTTGAGATTCCCGTACCGTTCTTGATGCGCAGTACCACTGATTGGCCCCGGTACTGCGTCTCCCAATCTTAGCGTGATGGTGTAGGATCCGGAATGTCCCAGGGCTGAGTGGTAGGGTGGCATCGACCTAGGCAAGCAAGCACCCGGAATTCTGCCTAGATGTTCGTACGGCATCTATGATGGCTAATCTTGTGAGTGGTAGAACCTCTGCAGAGTGTATGGTTGATCGATCGATACATATGCCGATTCGTCGGCTATGGACCTTTCCTAATGTTTCTGCAACCACTATTAGGAGTGGTGTATTCTTTTCTTCCCCTGGTTGATGATTGTCCGGCAGTGTGCCCGGGGTGGCAGTGTGCCGTTGAGACAGGACCCGAGAGGGAGTTGGGCCTGTCGACTGAGCGTGAGGTGTGTGTGTGAGGTGGTGTATGGGTAGGATGATGGATTTGGGATAGACTGATACGAATTGATGATATGGGTTAAAACTTGACAAACTATTATGATATTATTACTTGATACTACTTTGCATGCGCTTAGGATGCAAACCACAGCCAAATGTTAGGATTGCCAGATCCTTTGTTTTCTCTTTTCCACTAAAGCTCATCGGAGCTGACCATGGCCTGCACATATCTGGCGGTGTGCAGATTACCTGACTAACAGAGATATTGAGATAAGAAGTATTAGAAGGTCTCGTGCCTACGCTCAAGTTTGGTTCAAGAGATGAAGACTATGCTGCGCCAAGATTGACTCTGATGATACCCGTGAAGGAGGAGCCTCCACCCGACAACATATTCCGCCAACTCTGATGACGACTAGATACGCTTCTGCTAGATTAACCCTGTAATAGGTGTATCCTCAATTGAGGTAAAACTTGTAAAGCTTGTAATCATACGCTGTATGACTGTGATTTCAACTGATATATGATAATGTGATGGAATCAAACTTTGATTTGATAGCATTATAACTCATTCTGTGGATTTTCCCTTCGTGAAAAATCGAGGATGTTTCAAATAGCTACTTTGGATGCCTTGTGAAGGATAGTTGTGTTGTTGGTTGTTATATTTATTATTTCATGTAACCGTATTATTGCACCGCATTAAAGCATGCATCCTTGCACACGTGTAGTGCCCGTGAACGAAGAAGTTAAAGTCGAGGATACTTCCGAGGAGGTGATTCCCGAGGTTGTGCAGGGGTTTGTCATTTGCGGGACAGATCCCGATCCGACACTCTACGTAATCCAAGGCAAGCCCCGATGCATTCAGCCTTTCCTTGTGATTTACAAATTTTATAACTTGAGTTAATCTACTGCATTAAGTTGATAGGAGTTGATTGATAATCAAATTGATGCATTACCATCCTTGACCACAGAAATATCTGTAAACCCATTTTGTTAAATATTTGAAAATGCTTAGCCCTGCGTATACAAAATAGATTTGCATAAAATGCTATTTTGAGCTATGTAATATATGTTATTGATTAAATCATGAAAAGGGTATTGGTATTATTCTCGTTCGGCGGTTGTGCACCTGATCAGTACACTGTCGTCAATGGGAAAGGATTTCCTGCTCAGTGATCCTAGCTTGGGTTAGAGTCCCAACATATTGTCACCGACGGAACAGGGATTTGAAAATCCGATGGGACATTTGTCCTTGGGTTAGAGTCCCAATGCACTGTCACCACCGGAAAAAGAAAGTAGGGATCATTCATTGTAGGCCTGTTGGATCGATACTTTGCAACTAGCCACATACTCCAGGAAGCCCTATCTCCGGTCGTTCTATTGCTTGAACCGACAACCACGCACTGGGAGTGGAGAGATGGCGAGAGTAGCGTGTACCCTCATGGCCGGCGTGCCTGGATAGGAAAGGAGTACTGTGCTCTCTGGTGGCGCAGTGTAACAGAACCGACCAATTTATACGAGCACAAGTACAGCGACAGCTGTTTTTCGAGCTATCAAGCCACACTTGAGCCAATATAAACCCGGTAGTCCGTGAAATCTCGAAGGATTTCAAACTTTTACACAGTACATACCCCAAGGATCGCAGAAACTCAGCAGTACACATACACATGATACATAGATTCGCACATATTTCAAATGCATCAGAGTACAAGATAAACTTTTACATAAAAGTTCAATAGCGGAAACGAAATCATTTTACATAAGCTTAATTTCATAATACAGTGCCAAGTACCGACCAGTCACAGCAACATAGATGAGACAGATAACATGACCTTGCCCAAGGTCTAGTCTTCCTCTCCCGAAGGATAGAAGTAACTCTTTAGTCAACCAAGCATTCCTCCTGCAACATTGGGAATAAAACCCTGAGTACTCAATTGTACTCAGCTAGACTTACCCGACAGGAAGTAAATAAAAAGACTCTCAAGGATATGCAAGGCTTATTTGGTGGAGTTCAGGAGATAGCATCATTTTTACAGAAAAAGCATTACTACAATAATCCCTCAACTTATAAGTTTTAGATGTGATTCAGCTTCGATTTCAGTTAAGCTATTAAGCTAAGGTTTGCAGCTATACTAAGCAATCACTTGATATTATAGCAATCAATAAAACCATATGATTTCCGATATCCACAGATATCAACCTCATCTCACCAATAATCACGTTCAAGTTGTTAACATCTACCTCACCAGAAGATCAGTTCAGTTTCTCACTAACCAGGAGAGATGGCGATTCGAATCGATTGTACCAGCTGGCAAATATGCCAATCACAAACCCTGTCAGCCGAGCCACTGGCTTCTTGGGCCACCGTTAAATCTTTCTGAGACATAATATGTATCGCGGGCTTGGAGGGGTCCATATTCTCAGAGACAAACCCACTTCCAGGATGCATCAGGTCCCTGACCTGCCCTTGGTAAGATGGTGTCTCCGCACATCCTTCCTACCTCCAGAATATGTCTGCCTTATCACGCCCAATTCCCGGCTCAGAAAGAAATACTCGGCTTCGCGGTCAGAACGACTTATCTGGCCAGCTATGTGACGACGTCTTTCAATCTCAACTGATGTCTGGTGGCCTCAGTCCTAGTCGGCCGCAAGCAGCACCGAAGTCAACATGACCCATGTCATGCAGCTCCCCGCTACCTAGCCTTGATTCTCTCATTATTTCATTGTGGCATGGTGACACATATAGCCAACCATGTGGATCTCATCAGTCAGCACCTACACTCGCGGATGACAGGAAATCACCCGACTTTCTCGCGGATGACAGGAAATCACCCGACTTCTACCGGTCTAAGCAGGGCTAAGCATAAGATCGGTCACCTATCTAGTAATAATATCAGGTTCACATATATAGTAGACAAGGTAGATATGCAGCAACGGTTTCAAACCAACTCCTATACTTAAATGCACAAACATACGATTTAATAAAGACCGGTGCATTTATAAAAAGAGATAGGTGGAGGCTTAGGGATGCTCCGGGGCTTGCCTGGGGTTCAACACTAAGTCAGTGTTTGTTAGATGACACTCGCTCGATGAGCATCTCCCATCCAAGCACTTGATTAGTCCACCACACCGTCTTGTGGTTAGTTCCATCATCATGTCCTTCACTCCACGTGTTCATCATCTAGCGTACCTAAATGAGATGCACAATGCACATGTATGAATAAAAGGAAGTAATACAAGGCATGTTAATCTACACTTACTGAACCATGAGATAACAAACACACCAAGCAAAGCAACATGGAAGCAATCATAATCTCACATAGACATTTTAAGGACAGCAGGACAGCAAGCACAAGATTTAACCATAACTGAAGCTATATACATCCAACTAGGGTGATCTAAGCCTTTCTGAAAAGCTATTGAAATTGTCTACAACTTTGGTATTATCCTCTTCAGATGATTCAATTCATATAAAGGTCAAACAACACAAAGAAGACAGCTCTGTCCAGACTTGGACAGATTCTGCCCTCCCCACTCAAACAATCATAACTAGAGATTTAGACCACCAAAAGGGATGATCATAGACAATTTGGAAAGACAAAGAATATACTACAACTTCTTTATTGTCACCAAGAGGTGATTCAAAGCATAAATTGGTTAAACAAAGCAAACATTCAGGTTTGCACCGAAAACAAGCAAAACCTGACAGCAGACTTCTAAAAGCCATAACTCTTAAAATATTAGGCCTATGACCAAGAAATTTTAGGAAAAGCTATAAAATGAAGTTAGCTACAACTTTTGTATAGAACACATTCTCATGTAACATCAGTTTCCTAGGTAAATCATCACAACAACAGGGACTATGCCTGCAGCCATTTTCAGCGTATAAGCAAAACATGCTTTTCCCTTATTTATCACCTAAGCACACATAGGAATGAGCTATTTAGATAGCTCCAAACATGATTACATGGTCATACAAGACTCATCTCAGACCAAAGCATATTAAGGAATCACAAGAAACATTTATGCATTCATTTGTCTTTAATTATTCACTCATTATTACATAAAAACCCATTATTTAATTATTTAAGTTATATGGTAAACATCTCAAATGAGTCCCAAACTTTTATGAGAGCTAGGTGATTACAAATCATGACCAAGGTTCAAATCTTACATGCTCAGGTTCCATAGTTTAATTATTACAAAATAAACAAATCTATAATGCAACAATTCATTGGAGAGCAAGATAAATGTGAAACTCAATATTTTCTGAAACAACATGACCATATTATTGATTCTAAGGCTAACACAATATCATACAAAGGTAGTGGAACACCATTTTCCATTTTTACCATAGTATATTATTTATAATGTATTTAAATCTACTTAATATGCACCAAAGAAGATAAATCAACAACTCAGTCATACATGCACCATAAACCATGAAATTTTAACCATAAATTACACATCATACAGAGAGTCTAAAATTAAATTTTCATGCCATTTGGAGCAATATAACTTCAGATACAAAAATAACAAGCAATTCAACCATTTATTTCCTATTTAAAAAGATTAATGTGAAACACCAATAAAACATTAAACAACATATATGTTTTATATTTTTATGAGCTATTGCATGCCATTAGAAGACTAACAAAATTGGAATCATGATTTTTGGACATATATTTCTCAAAATATGGCCAAAAGCAAGTTAATATATTTCTTAAATCACTTTTCCTAATCAATTTCTACAGCACATAAATGTAAATAACATAGCATATTTTATGGATCTAACATGCAGAGCACTTTACCACGAATCTAACAAAACAAGTTTCACAATTTTTGGAGCTACCAAACTGGAGATATAAATTTCTAAAGAGATAGCAAGATCTGAAATTTTGTATGCCATTTGACTCTGGTGGGGCCCGCTCGTCATAGGCACAAGAAAAATACAGACAGCAGGCTTCTGTTCTTCTTCTTCCTTGGTTCGAAACGCAGAGAGCAGAGACAAGTGCGAGAGGGGCGCTGGGCTTGGCTGGCTCGACCAGGCGGCTCTGGCCGGCGAGCGGCGGAGGGAGTCCCACCCACACTCGCGCGCTCTCGGAGGGCGCAGCTCTGCCTCTCGGCAGACCGGCCATGCGCAGCTGCGGCTGCAGCCACGCCGGCGACGGTTCCGGCAGCGACGATGCTGCGGCGCCGAAGAAGACCGAAAGAACAGACCGGAGGAGGTAACGCGAGGTGCCGAAGAGGGTGAGGTAGCTGACTTGGACGAGGGTGGCTTGGAGATGCTAGACGTGGCAGCGGGAGCTCGAGCTGCCGGCGTCCATGGCAGACGCGCGCTCCGGCGCTGAGCAGAGCGAGGGAAGAAGGTGAGGGAGGATGGGAATGAGCAGGGGAAGGAGTGGAGGAGTGTTCTGGTGCTCGTCCCCTTGAGCTGGGACGCGGGATGATGGAGGAATGACAAGGGCCGCGGCAATGGGGGTAGGAGCTCCAGAGCTCGGGTGCCACTTTTTTCCATTGCAGCATAACGTCGAACACGTGGCGCACGTCGTCGGGGCTGGTTTGGGCGGTGGAAAACGGCATATTCCAGCGATATTCGGATCTCGGTGCAAGAGGCAAAGTTGTAGAACTCAGAATTCTCTACGAGTTTGATTAAGAATCCTTGGCTGGTTGATCAACCAATTAGGAGATAATTAGCTCTAAAGTTGATGCTGTCAACAGCCCAATTACGATCAAGGATCGAGTGGCAACTCTTGTCAAACGAAGTCGGATTGACCTCAAATTTGAATATGTTGTGCTCCAAAGAGTTTGTGACAACTTTTATATTTGGTCCAACTCAAGTTGCTTAACGAAATTTGGTGAACACGGGAAGGCCATGAAATCAACACCATTTTTAGACTTAGAATTATTCTAAGTCCTGTAATCAGATTTTCTTCTGCCTTGTGTCCAATTTTTGGGGCACATAGAGATGGAATCATGACTTGGTCCAAAAATAACATTTGTTCTACTCCAAAAGTTCTAGAACTTTTATTAAAGGTCAAACTTCATACCTTGCTCACAAATAGTATTTCCACTTTGGTCAAAGTAAGATCATTAGAGAGCTCAATTTGGATATTTAGGCCAATTGAGGTATTTTCTTGACATTTTCTCAACATGAAACCTTCATGAATTTTGTTGTAAAGTTCAAGTAGAGTTGTTTGGTCAAGGTTGCAAGGTTTGGTTTACTTTGCATGCTCATCTTCACTTAATCCATAAATCCAATTAAGTGAATAACTTGTCATTCCATGGGAATTCTCAATTTGGATCTTTATGAACCATTTCCAATGATCATGGTAGATGAAGATGAATGTGAGATAGTGATCAAGATCATGGATTGAGACAACTTGGTTAGGTCCACACTCGCTGGTTAGCTCGTGACTAACACCTGGGGTGTTACACGCAGGACCGGTTCAGGGATAGAAAAGCCGTGGTAGACAGGGTTGGCATAAGCAAGCTTAGGTGCTACATATGCAGTGTGGATAGGGATCCCTAGCTGGGTACAAATCGATTCGAATCGTCGTTGCTCCACGGTCATGGAGACTTGATCCTCCGACCATTCAGCGAAGAGTGGTTCGAAACTAGGATGTTTTTGAGAATGAACAAGTAATTGGACTTAAAGGATATATGTGAAAGAATTGTGAACTATTGATATTGATTATTAATAATGCTGAGTAAAATACTGAAAGCAGGATTAGTAATGTTTTTTCCGTAAAATACTTTGACTCTTGCTAAAGCCTTACCTTAACTTCCCCTCAGCCTGCATTCCTGAGTCTCATTCCTTTTTCTTAGTCGGGTAAGTCTTGCGGAGTACCCACGTACTCAGGGTTCGTTAACCCCGTTGCAGGTAGTCAGCAGCCGGTGGTCTGTCTTGCCCCTTGCTGTGTGACCATCATCTAGGACGGTAGCGAGGAAGAGTGAAGTTGAACCATTGGGCAGGGTTCGTGTTACCATTTATCTTATTATGTTATGTTGTTATTGTACTGCTACTGCTACTTTTAATTATGGTCTGTAATAACTGCACTTGAATTCTATTTGGACAACGGTTTGTAATCTAAGAACTATTTAATCTTCCGCACTTTTACTCTGATGTATTTTATTATGAAATGTTGTAATTCTGTAATGGCTTCGCAATGGGATCCTGTTGGAGAAACGGGTGCTGATGTAACCCGGCAGGGCCTTCTAGATCATTTGGGACACGGGCACGGCTGTCAGAGGTCATTAGTGACAATGACAGTTGCCTGTGGGCCATATGATTTAGGCGGTTCTGTTACAGCTGGTATCAGAGCGTTCCATTGCTAAATCATTACGGTATTACTTTGCTAAACTTCAAAATATTTTGGATCATAAAAATCTAAACTTGCTATTTTGGTCCAAATTGCTAATTCTTATCTTATTCCATAATATAGTTATGGTAGCAAGTGGAATAGCATTATTACTAGCCCTATGTTAAAGTTATTTATGTATTTATTTGTCTTGCATTGATTTAAAATTCGTAAGTACGATTCATGCATCATGTTAAAATCATTATGTTAATAATTTCTTCTTAAAAGTTGGGTATATGGGTTAGAATTTACCTAACCTATTCTTGCTAGCTGTTGACATCTACTAACGTCTCCAAATATAACTACATAACTTTTAATGCGAAAGGCGAGATTAGAAGATGAATGGTAATTAATTAACTTGTCATTAGCAACTAGCCACTTTTCTATTACCAACATTCTTATGCAAGAACTACGTTGTCATCCCTAATTAATAATGCTAAGAATAAATAAAGGTTTTATATATTAATCTATGTGACTAGGCAGAAATAAATAATATAAACTAAGATCAGTTCTGCAAGCGGACAGATAATTATACCATTATAGCATTTTACCTAGGGAGTTCTACCAGGTTGTCGATTTATATTTATACCACTGGGAAGGACTAGGATAAACTACAATCTATTATATTGATAGTGATGGTATACAATGGATAAGTGACATTACTGATGTCATTTACTCTACTCATAACAAGTAGAGGTCACAAGGTAAATAAAGATAAAGGTGATAAGTATGATCAAGCATCGTAAATAAAAGATAATCATCAGAGCACTTCTCTAGTCATAGTAATAGCTAGCCAATGGATAAACTAAGGAATCAATATCAAAGGTAATTCTATAACTACATCAATGAATAACTCTAATTAGTGCAATTACATCTAGCAATCATTGTTAGACTAATCCTATATCATAATCACATGCAAAGGGCATCATCTAGGAAGGATGTGAAACATAGTCATCATCCAACTTCGCGACCGTGCCTGCTGGCCTACATACGGGGGGGGGGGGGGACTACAGAGGACCCAACGCAGCTGTCACCTATGCGATCTACCACACGACCCAGCACATCAGGGTGCACTCGCAGATAAACGAAATACCTAGACACCATGTCTACATATCGTTCATCATCTATCCATCGTTCGCATGAATAAACGCTATACGAGCAATTACATGAATTCAATAAGATCAAACCAACTATACTAGACATATAACCAAAGTAGACAAAGACTATTGTAATCAAGAACATATGAACTATTAAGAACAATGTTTCCCTAATCATAATGAAGAATACAATAATAGAGAAAGAACTAGAATTATACCGAACTCCGTGCTCCAGACAGATGCCGGGGCTCCAGATCCGCCGAAGAACTAGAACTCCTCTACTCTCTGATCTAACTAGGCTAGAACTATGAACTAGGAGGCTCTTTATGAACTAGGAGGCTCTTGATGGCTTGAGGACTTGATGCCTTGAATGAATGATGGGTTGATACTTTCAAGGGGGTCTGCCCCTTTATTTATAGCCCGGTGGGATGCACGTGCGTCGTAGGATCAAATCGAATTGAAACAAGGGCCGAGATGACTCCACAAAGGCGGTGGAAGAAGACTCCAGAAGATGGGCCGAAACCCTAGCAGGGGGGCGCCGGCCGGCCCCACCCTAGTGGGTTTCGGGCCCCGGTGCTTCGGGTGTGTTCCAGATGCTTCTAGTGTTCTCGTGATGATGTTTCCGTGGCGGTTAACTTACGTGGTAATCATGCTCTTTAACCCTTCTTTTATGCTTTTCTAGAATAGCACCTGGAAAATACTGATCATGCGAAACTCGTGGAAACTGTCAGTTAAAACCCTAGACTAGTGTGTATTCATGTATCATTTGGTGTCTAAAGTTCTAATAAAAGTTTACGTTATCCACCGTCAACACTAGCCTGTTATATCTTTGCTAATCCATACTTACCTTCCAGCTGGCACGCTGCAAGCTCACCGCTCGCAAGATGACTGGTCCCAGGGGAGTGCCGTGCCACCCAGCTGGCACCACGTGATGGGGAGGAGGCTTCCGGTAGCCACCGTCCCCGCCGCAGTCTCAAGGAGTTGAAAGGGGAAATTAAGGAGCTTAAGAAGGAGGTGAAGCTTATGACGGAGGACTTCCGGGTGGCCCGTTGTAACCACTACAGGGACGTGAGGATGAACAATGAGCTGCGCCATGAGATTGACCATCTGACTCAGGAGAGGGATGAGGCCTTGGCATGTGAGGACGTGGCCCTTACCAGGGTCGACGAGCTAGAGGAGTATGTGGAGCACGTTGAGTGGTACAACGGAGCCCTGCACGAGGAGACCCACAGGCTCAATGACCAGCTCAATCCTATCCTTGTTCCACGTGAGGAAGACCCTAAGGATGGTTTGGTTGTGGGACCTGAGGAGGAGGCATCTAAGGAGGAGGCACCTGAGGATGACCTTGAGGAGGCAGTTGATCCCATGGAGGATGTGATTGTGGAGGATGATGACGAGGAGGACGTGATCGTGATCGACGAAGACTAGACTAGTCTTAGGACTAGGGATCTCAGCCTATTGTTATCCTTTGTGTTGTGATGTTGGTGCCAAGAACCTTAGCTTGGGTTTGGGAACTTCGTTAAGTCCTAGTCGTATCTTTTAAGCATCATTTAAGTGTTGTAATGTTTAAGTTTGAACCGCTACTAGGCTTCATTAAGTAATGCTAGTTCTAAATTTGGTTTCAATTAAATAGATGCCTGTCAATACCCGTTCGACTGGTGCTGGTACCTCTGAGGATGGAGCTGCTCCTAACCCACCGCATATTCCAACAACCTTAGCCGATGCTATTGCAGCCTTGGCTAACGCCGCCAACACGATGGCACAAAACCGGGACAACCGTGGTGGGCGTCGTGGCCGTCGCGATGAGGATGAGACAACATATGTGGACTTTATGGATACCCATCCACCTATGTTCACCAAGGGTGATGAGCCACTGGAAGCTGATGATTGGCTCCACACCATGAAGCAAAAGTTTAGTCTGATTCACTGCACTGAGCATCAGAAGTCCCTGTTCGCAGAACAGCAACTGCGAGGTCCTGCCAGCGCTTCGTATGCAAATCTCCTAGCAGCTCAGCCCAATGGACACCAACTGACCTGGGCAGAATTCCGTGAAGCTTTCCGTGCCCACTATATTCCAGCTGGTGTTATGAAGATGAAGCTTGATCAGTTTCTGGCACTGCAACAGAAGGAATCTACAGTGATACAGTATGTTGGTCAATTCAACCATCTGTCCCAATATGCCCCTGAGCACACCAACACTGATCAGAAAAAGAAGGACTTCTTCATCAGGGGTCTGAACTACAAGATGCAGTGAAGTCTGTCTAACAACCACCACTGCACCTATCACGAGGCTGTTAACATAGCCATTGCCTTTGAAGAGAGTGACCGTAAACACCAAGAGGAAAAGAAGAAGAATAAGAAGTTCGTGTCCTCTGGCGGTATTAGGTCCGAAGTGGCTAGAGGGGGTGAATAGCCAATTAAAAACTTTCTACAACAACAAAACTTGATCACAAGGTTAGTAACAAATGAGGCGAAGCGAATTCTTTGCGCTAGCCTACTATAGGGTTGCAAGCCTTCCTAACCGGTCTAGTAAGAGTCACTAGGAGCACACAAGTTAATCCTAAGTTGAGCTACTTACTCCTAGTTGAACAAACTAGCTACTTCTACCACTACCACTACACAACCTACTACAACACAAGAGTAAAGTGTACAAATGTAAAGAGTAGGGTGTAGAGATGATATACCGACATGTAGAGGTGGTAGCCAAACACCGAGAGAGATACCAACACACTCGAAGGTGGTGGTCACAATAAAATCCCAATCAACACACGGAGACAAAGATTTATCCCGAGGTTCACGTGCTTGCCGGCACGCTAGTCCCCGTTGTGTCGACCACGACTCGGTGATTCGGTGGCTAATCGACGACAATCGTCAAGCTCACCAAGAGCGCCACAAGAATCTACCACGAGAAGGGTAACTCAACAATATAATCAATTTACTAGAGCTACCTTGTGGCTTCTCCGCCGGGGAAGGTGCAATACCCCTCACAAGATCACCGGGAGTGGCCGGAGACAATCTCCAACTCCGCCAAGCTCCTCCGCTGCTCCAAGCCGTCTAGGTGACGGCAATCACCAAGAGAAATGAGAGAATTCCGCAGCAAACACGATCAACAAGTTCCAATGAATGCAAAGATCAAGCAAAGCACTTTGATCAACTCTCTTGCCCACAATGGATGAGAATTATGGAATCTATGTGAGTGAGAGTGTTGTGAGGGTGCTCAAGAGGTGTATCAACAAATTAGAGAGCCAAGAGAGTGAGCATGAACCGGCTAGAGGCTATTTATAGAAGTCCACAAACAAAACTAGCCGTTTTACTCACTCTGCGCACCGTCGGACGCTAAGCGTCGGACGGTCCGCGCGGGGCGTCGGACTAATGTTTCCAGTCCGACGCTTTATTCCTCGGCGAATCGCACGCTGCCACGTCAGCTCGACCGTTGGCGCCACGAACTGCAGACCGTCGGACTGAGCGAAATAGTCCGACGCTCGTCGGCTGAAGCCGTCGGACCAAAGCGCTGAGGAGTCCGACATTTCCAGAGAGGTCCACGAGCGCCAAAAATCGTCGGACGTCGGTCCGACGCTCGGCCTCGGACCAACGACGATTGTCCAACGCCCTCTGCGGATGCCACGCGTCGAACTACCAAACGATCGACCGTCGGACGCTGGAGACAAATAGTCCGACTCTCGGAAAACTCCAGTCCGACGCTCCTGTTCACTGAAGCGCGAAGAAACCGTCGGACGAAACAGTTAGTCCGACGCAGTGCCTCCGATCGGTCTGACGCTCTCAAAACACAGAGCTGCAGGGCTACCGTCGGACGCTGGGAATTGGTCCGACGCCTGTCGACCAAAGCGTCCGACGCTCATTTTCAGCGCGTTTCGAGCTCGTGTCAAGTCCTTTGCTTACGTTGGCTTACACATGTTTATATGTAAAACATTTCTTGCAAAGTGTTAGCCATTTTCAAAAGGTTTTGCAAAGGGTTTAGAGTTAGCCACTAGATCTAAATGCAATGCATGATCCAAACATCTAATGGCACATGATAACCGTGTTAACCATGGAATAACTCCCCTCTTTATAGTATAGCTATCTATCCTAAATGTGGACACACTCTCTATAGTGTCTTGTCCACCAAAATGGAAAGAGCCCTATTGATATACCTTTGCCTTGAGCTCAATCCAAATCACCAAGTGTTGGAGTTCTTGATCTTCACATTGATGTGCTTACTCCAAGTCTTTGGATGCCTTCATCACCTCCACACTTGATCCTCTAACCATCTTGTAATCAAACACTTAGGCACAATGGTCAGATACTTTGGTGTCATCAATTAGCCAAAACCAAACATAGAGCTTTCAATCTCTCCCTTTTTGGTAATTGATGACAACCTCTACAAAGATATTCAATGAATTCAACTTGGTACTAATAGCTCCCCCTACATATGTGCCTAGTGTTTGGATTTGAAAGGCTTTGCACATATGTATTGGATTTGGAGTTTGGGAGAGATATTACTACCAATTTGATGCTAAGGTTTATAGAATTGGACCCTTGAAGCGCGATACTATCGGAGTACATCTATACACCATCCTTAGCACCATGGATAGCTAGATTCCATTTGAAAGAATTCTTGCAATCAAAGACACTAGAATACCTCATGAGATCACATTATAAACGTGGTTCTAGTACCAATTGATAAGAGTAAGGAACTAGCTACCACTACCTATGCATGCTAGTACTTCAATACACCACACAAGTTATGACTAACATACACTAAGCAAGCAAGCACATTTTGAATTTTAGTACAAATGCAATGCACCAAACAAATGAAAATGCACAATGAAATGCTTGCAACCATACTTATGAGCTTGCTCCCCCTAAGTGTGAGATCTAAATTTTAAAAGTTTGTGATCCCTCTCACTTGGCCTATTGCTCTTCCATCATCGGCCTAATGACGGTTCATCGCGTAACAACCCCATTCCTCTCCATATCTTTGTTCCATTCTCTCCCCCTTTGTCATCAATGACCACAAAAGGGTAGCATGGTTAGGATATGATTTGAAATCAATGGAGGGAATCACTTGTTAGATTGCTTCCATTTTCTTTCTTCTTTTAAGCATTTAGCTAGATTACTTGCACTAATATATAACTCGGTTTGTCCTTTGGCAAGCTTCTTCACGCCACTAGGGGTTATCTTGACAAAGTTGGCTTATACATTATTGTGCTTATATTCTAGATAAATACTAAGTTCACAAGCCCACAAACTAGTCACATGTCACCACTAGATCAATCAAGTCATAGAAGCAATAGTAGTGGCATATGAGTTAAAAAACATTTAGTTTGACATGAATGAGCCTAATTAAGGAAAATATGTCTATATGTTCTAACAAGTCCTACTAGCACATGAATGACATGCCGTACAAAGATACCTTTGTTTTGTTGGAGTAGAGGCAAGTCATATAGTGGGGGTGCTAGCTCAACTCATGTTGGAGAAATCAAGGATGTTCAATTCATTCTTCAATTTGTAGAATCTTGCTTCATCAAGTGGCTTGGTGAGAATGTCGGCTAGTTGATCATCGGTGCCCACACTCTCAACTTGAATGTCACCTTTAGCTTGGTGGTCTCTAATGAAGTGATGCCTTACATTAATATGTTTAGTTCTTGAATGTTGTACCGGATTGGTGGCAATCTTCACGGCGCTTTCATTATCACATAGTAACGGCACATTCTTGAATTTAATTCCATAATCATTCAATGTTGCCTTCATCCACAACAATTGTGCACAACAACTCCCTGCACTAACATACTCGGCTTTCATCATTCAATCTTCACGGCACTCTCTACCGCTGAAGCCGAGTATGTTAGTGCAACCGTGTTTTGCTTCTTGGATGACCATGATACTAGTGATCTTCCCAATAGTTGACAAGTGTCGGAAGTGCTCTTCCTATTGATCTTGCAACCCGCATAATCAGAGTCCGAATAACCAATCAACTCAAAGTTTGACCCCTTAGGGTACCATAGTCCAACATCGGGTGTGTGCTTGAGATATCTCAATATTCTCTTGGTTGCCTTCAAATGACTCTCTCTAGGTGAAGCTTGATATCTTGCACACATGCAAACACTAAACATCACATCCGGTCTAGAAGCGGTCACATAGAGTAAGCTTCCAATCATAGACCGATACTTCTTTTGATCCACCATGTTGCCACTCTTGTCTTCATCAAGATTACCATTAGTGCCCATAGGTGTGCTAATTGATTTGGCACTTTCCATCCCAAATTTCTTCAACATGTCCCTTATGTATTTGCCTTGGTTTATGAAAGTTCCATTCTTCAATTGCTTGATTTGAAGACCAAGGAAATAACTCAATTCTCCAATCATGGACATCTCAAACTCATTAGCCATCATCTTTCCAAACTCCTCACAATAGTCTTGATTGGTTGAACCAAAAATAATGTCATCAACATAGATTTGCAACACAAACAAGTCTTTGCCAATTCTTTTGGTGAAGAGTGTGGTGTCAACCTTCCCCATTTTGAATCCCTTGGATAACAAGAAATCTCTCAATCTTTCATACCATGCCCTAAGAGCTTGCTTCAAGCCATATAGTGCCTTTCTCAACTTGTAGACATGGTCGGACTTCTTCTCATCTTCAAATCCTGGGGGTTGCTCAACATATACCAACTCATTGATGAATCCATTTAAGAAAGCACTTTTGACATCCATTTGATAAAGCTTGATGTTGTGTGCACATGCATAAGCTAGCAAGATCCTAATTGCTTCCAATCTTGCAACCGGAGTATATGTCTCTCCAAAATCCAATCCTTCCACTTGAGTGTACCCTTGTGCAACTAATCTTGCCTTGTTTCTCACTACAATGCCATCTTGATCTTGCTTATTCTTGAACACCCACTTAGTGCCAATGACATTGTAATTCTTGGGCCTCTCAACTAGCTCCCATACTTGATTTCTTTCAAAATTGTTGAGCTCTTCATGCATGGCATTTACCCAATCACTATCATTCAAAGCTTTCTCAATGGTAGTTGGCTCTTCAAATGACACAAAGAAGAAGTGCTCACAAAAGTTTGCTAACTTTGATCTTGTTTGAACACCACTTCTAATATCCCCAACTATTTGATCCAAAGGATGATCTCTTACAATATTGACCGGTTGGAGAACTTGATTGCTTGAGCTAGGTTGACTTGCTTGAGATTGGATGACTTGTTGATCTTCATCTTGAGTTTGAGTTTGATCATGAGAATCACTAGAGCTTGCATTATCTTGATTTACTTGCACATTTGATTGAGGTAACACTTGATCTTTATCATCTTCATCTTCCACATCAACCACTTGCCTTGGCCGGATGTCACCAATGTCTATGTTTTTCATAGCTTCTACCAATTGAGTTCCTCTCACATCACCTAGATTTTCTTGTTCACCTTGAGAACCATTGGTTTCATCGAACTCCACATCATGAACTTCTTCAATTAGCTTGGTGGTGTGATTCCATACTCTATATGATTTGCTTGTGGTGGAGTAACCAACTAGGAAGCCTTCATCACATTTCTTCTCAAATTTTCCCAATCTTGCCCCTTTCTGCAAGATATAGCATTTGCATCCAAATACTCTAAAATATGCAATATTGGGCTTTCTTCCATTCAATAGCTCATATGGTGTCTTCTTCAAGAGGCGGTGACAATAGAGCCGGTTGCTACAATAACATGCCGTGTTGATTGCTTCGGCCCACATGTCCACACTCACGTTGTATTCACTAAGCATGGACCTTGCCATATCAATGAGTGTTCTATTCTTTCTTTCAACAACGCCATTTGATTGAGGAGTGTACTTGGCCGAGAATTGGTGTTTGATTCCAAACTCATCACAAAGTTTATCTACCCTTGCATTTCTAAACTCACTTCATTTGTCACTTCTCACTTGCTTGATTGTCACTTCAATTCATTTTGGCTTCTCTTGATGAATGTCTTGAATATGCCAAATACTTCACTCTTGTCAACAAGAAAGAAGACCCATGTGTATCTTGTATAGTCATCCACTATCACAAAGCCATACTTGTTTCCACCAAGACTAGCATAAGTGGTTGGGCCAAAGAGATCCATGTGCAATAACTCAAATGCTCTAGATGTACTCATCATGCTCTTGTTAGGATGTGTGTTTCCAACTTGCTTTCCCATTTGACATGCACTACACAACCTATCCTTCTCAAATTGAACATTCTTCAATCCTCTCACCATGTCATGCTTGACCAATCTATTGAGTTGCTTCATTCCAACATGATCAAGCCTTCTATGCCATAACCAACCCATACTTGATTTGGTGAACAAGCATGTTGACAATTGAGTTTCACTAGCATTGAAGTCCACCAAATAGAGATTGCCATACCGAAAACCCTTGAATATCAAGTTCCTTCCATCAACACTAACAATCTCCACATCATCAATACCAAAGATGCATTTGAATCCTAAGTCACACAATTGAGCCACGGACAACAAGTTGAAGTTCAAGCTCTCTACTAGCAAGATATTGGAGATGGACATATCATTAGAAATTGCAATCTTTCTAAGACCAACAACCTTGCCCTTCTTGTTGTCACCAAATGTGATACTATAAAGATTCCCATCTTCATTTGGCTTGATTGAATTGAACATATTTGATTCTCCGGTCATGTGTTGAGTGCACGCACTATCAAGCACCCATTGCCTCCCTCCGGACTTGTAGTTCACCTACAAAGAAATCAATTAGATTTTGGTACCCAAGTTTGTTTGGGTCCTTGGAGGTTAGTTACCAAGGTCTTGGGCACCCAAATTGCCTTCTTCTTTGGGTTCTCCTTAGGTGCACCAATGAACTTGACTCGCACTCCCCTAGCACCCTTTGTAAGCACATAGTAAGAATCAAGTCTAATGGATGAAACCATAGGCTTGTTTTGCTTCATCATCCTCTTCTTGCAATATTGCTCCTCGTGCCCCACTTGCTTGCAACTATAGCAAACCACACCATTGCCCTTCATAAAGGTTGTCTTGTGAGGGACAAAGGCGGCTTTGCCCTTCTTGGGGTTATAGCTAAGACCCTCCTTGTTAATGGAGAACCTTTGACTACCCAAGCACTTAAGCAAGCGGGCATCTCCACCATAGGCATTGCCTAAGGCTAGAGTGAGCTCATGCACCTCCTTCTTGAGGTTCTTGTTCTCATCCATGATTTTAGCATCACAAGTGACACTAACAAACTTGGGTGAGGTAGAGGTGGATGTGCTACAAGATGTGTTAGTGGAGGCAACAACAATAGATGTATCAAATAGATCACAATGGACACCTACGTCACATGTTGTGGGCACATCCTCCACCTTAGCCAACTCCGAAAGTGATGAGTGAGCCTTCTCAAGCTTGGAGTGAGCTTCTTTTAGTGCCTCAAGGTCTTCCTTTAGACACTCATGAGATGCACTAAGCTCCTCAAAGGATTGCTCAAGGAGTTTCTTCTCTTTGGCCAAAACTTTGCACTCCTTCACTTTCTTCTTAAGGTAGGAGTGTGTGTCACGCAACATGTCAAGGAGCTCCTCCTTGGAGAAGTCCTCCTCCTCACTCTCACTACCGCTCTCATCGGATGAGGATTGTACCTTAGATGGCTTAGCCATGAGACAAGTTGGTGTAGAGTCAAATAGAGAAGGCTTGCTTTGAATAGCAAGACTAGAAATAGCCTTCTTCTTGGTGAGCTTGTGATCATCATCACTATCTTCATCATCGGAAGAAGAAGCATCACTATCCCATGTGACACAATATGAATGCCCCTTCTTCTTGAATTGCATCTTCTTGTCTTTCTTTTCCTTCTTGTTCTTCTTCTTCTTGTCATCATCATCATCATCACTCTCATTCTTGTGAGGGCAATCGGCTATCAAGTGATCCTTGCTCTTACATTCATAGCACCTCATGGTGGTGCTCTTGCCTCTTGTGAAGTCTCTCCTCTTTCTAGCACCATAGCCTTTCTTCTTCACGAAGCGCCCAAACCGACTCACAAGAAGAGCCATCTCCTCATCATCTTCGCTTGAGCTATCTTCATCATCACTTGATACTTGCTTCTTTGCCTTGCCCTTGTGCCTTGATGAAGTAGCCTTGAAAGCTATGCTCTTCTTCTCTTTCTTGTCATCCTCCTTCTCTTCCTTCACCTTGGCATCAATGTCATCCCGGTAGGTCTCATGTGTCATGACCTCACCGAGGACTTGTGTAGGTGTCATCTTGGTGAGATCCTCCCTCATGAGGATGAAGCGCAAGGTCTCATACCGATTGGGTAAGCTTCTCAAGAAGCGGTATGAGAAGTCCTTGTCCTCAACCTTCTCACCGAGAGCCTTGAGATCACTAACAATCACGCTCAACCGGTGGAACATCTCCGGTATGCTCTCATCATCCTTCATCTTGAAGCTTGCATATCTATCCTTTTGGATGTAGAGCTTGGCACCCTTGACGGCGGTTGTGCCCTCATATGTGTCTTCCAAGGTCTTCCAAACCTCATGAGCATATTCCAAGTCCTTGATTTGCTCAAAGACCTTCTCATCAAGTGCACTATAAATAGCATTGAGAGCTATGTCATTGAATTGGAGCTTTTCTTCATCTCTTGGTGTGGGATCATTCATGTCAATCACCACAAAGTCTTTCTCAACAATCTCCATCATCTTCCGGTTCATTGAATTCAAATGAGCTTTCATTTGCTTTTTCCAATAGCCATAGCTAGAACCGTCAAACCGAGGTGGCTTGCCCATGTGATTGATCAAGTTGTTGTGAGCCATCTTGAACACCGAAGGATGTTAAGCCTTGCAACAACGGTGACCACGGCTCCGATACCAATTGATAGGTCCTAAGTGGCTAGAGGGGGGTGAATAGCCAATTAAAAACTTTCTACAACAACAAAACTTGATCACAAGGTTAGTAACAAATGAGGCGAAGTGAATTCTTTGCGCTAGCCTACTATAGGGTTGTAAGCCTTCCTAATCGGTCTAGTAAGAGTCACTAGGAGCACACAAGCTAATCCTAAGTTGAGCTACTTACTCCTAGGTGAACAAACTAGCTACTTCTACCACTACCACTACACAACCTACTACAACACAAGAGTAAAGTGCACAAATGTAAAGAGTAGGGTGTAGAGATGATATACCGACGTGTAGAGGTGGTAGCCAAACACCGAGAGAGATACCAACACACTCGAAGGTGGTGGTCACAATAAAATCCCAATCAACACACGGAGACAAAGATTTATCCCGAGGTTCATGTCCTTGCCGGCATGCTAGTCCCCGTTGTGTCGACCACGACTCGGTGATTCGGTGGCTAATCGACGACAATCGTCAAGCTCACCAAGAGCGCCACAAGAATCTACCACGAGAAGGGTAACTCAACGATATGATCAATTTACTAGAGCTACCTTGTGGCTTCTCCGCCGGGGAAGGTGCAATACCCCTCACAAGATCACCGGGAGTGGCCAGAGACAATCTCCAACTCCGCCAAGCTCCTCTGCTGCTCCAAGCCATCTAGGTGACGGCAATCACCAAGAGAAATGAGAGAACTCCGCAGCAAACACGATCAACAAGTGCCAATGAATGCAAAGATCAAGCAAAGCACTTTGATCAACTCTCTTGCCCGCAATGGATGAGAATTATGGAATCTATGTGAGTGAGAGTGTTGTGAGGGTGCTCAAGAGGTGTATCAACAAATTAGAGAGCCAAGAGAGTGAGCATGAACCGGCTAGAGGCTATTTATAGAAGTCCACAAACAAAACTAGCCGTTTTACTCACTCTGCGCACCGTCGGACGTAAGCGTCGGACGGTCCGCGCGGGGCGTCGGACTAATGTTTCCGGTCCGACGCTTTATTCCTCGGCGAATCGCACGCTGCCACGTCAGCTCGACCGTTTGAAATCGACTGTTGGCGCCACGAACTGCAGACCGTCGGACTGAGCGAAATAGTCCGACGCTCGTCGGCTGAAGCCGTCGGACCAAAGCGCTGAGGAGTCCGACGTTTCCAGAAAGGTCCACGAGCGCCAAAAATCGTCGGACATCGGTCCGACGCTCGGCCTCGGACCAATGATGATTGTCCGACGCCCTCTGCGGATGCCACGCGTCGAACTACCAAACGATCGACCGTCGGACGCTGGAGACAAATAGTCCGACTCTCGAAAAACTCCAGTCCGACGCTCCTGTTCACTGAAGCGCGAAGAAACCATCGGACGAAACAATTAGTCCGACGCAGTGCCTCCGATCGGTCCGACGCTCTCAAAACACAGAGCTGCAGGGCTACCGTCGGACGCTGGGAATTGGTCCGACGCGTGTCGACCAGAGCGTCCGACGCTCGTTTTCAGCGCGTTTCGAGCTCGTGTCAAGTCCTTTGCTTATGTTGGCTTACACATGTTTATATGTAAAACATTTCTTGCAAAGTGTTAGCCATTTTCAAAAGGTTTTGCAAAGGGTTTAGAGTTAGCCACTAGATCTAAATGCAATGCATGATCCAAACATCTAATGGCACTTGATAACCGTGTTAACCATGGAATTACTCCCCTCTTTATAGTACGGCTATCTATCCTAAATGTGGACACACTCTCTATAGTGTCTTATCCACCAAAATGGAAAGAGCCCTATTGATATACCTTTGCCTTGAGCTCAATCCAAATCACCAAGTGTTGGAGTTCTTGATCTTCACTTTGATGAGCTTACTCCAAGTCTTTGGATGCCTTCATCACCTCCACACTTGATCCTCTAACCATCTTGTAATCAAACACTTAGGCACAATGGTTAGATACTTTGGTGTCATCAATTAGCCAAAACCAAGCATAGAGCTTTCAGGCGGCCAGAAGCATCAGAAACTCATTTACCACCCCACTCACCACTCTCGTCCACCCTACCCTCAGCAGCAGGATGTTGTTCGCACTGCTGCTACCTCCCACACCTCCAACCAGCAAAACACCACTCAGCCGAATGCCCCTGGCATTTGTGTCACCACGCCACAAGTCAACTACAATCACCCGTGCTACAACTGTGGCAAGGTGGGCCACTGGGCTCGTGACTGCCCATACCCAAAGCAGTACAATCAGAATGCTCAGAAGGGTCATGGTCATCAGCAGCAGTAGGGTCAGCAGCGTGATCATCAGCAACATGCTCAGAAAGGAAAGGTGGTCAAGAAGGCAAGCCACGTCTACTACACCCAAGTTGATTAGATTCCCGAGGGTGAACCCGTCATGATGGGTAGGTTCCCTGTCGCAAGTCACCCTGCAATTATGCTTTTTGATTCTGGTGCATCTCATTCATTCATCAATCGCACATTTGTCATCAAGCATGAGATACCAATTGGGGAAATAAAGGAAAATTTCCTAATACATTCACCCGGGGGGCGTATAAGTACTAAGGAGGTAGTGCAACGAGTACCTATAGAATAGGGCGAGCATATATTCCCTACCACCATGATAGTACTTAAGGATCAGGACATAGATGTGATATTAGGCGTGAATTGGATGTATCAGCACAAGGCCCTTATTGACGTGCTAAATAGAACTATCAGGGTAAACTTGCCTAATAGTCAAACCCAACTACTCATTCAACTTCCAATACCTCAAAGAGCAGTTGGTAGGATATGTGCAACCACAGTCAAAGAAGTGCAGGATATTCCGGTAGTCTGTGCATTTTCGGACGTGTTTCCCGATGATTTGCCTGGTTTGCCGCCTGATCGTGATATGGAGTTTGCTATTGAGTTGAAGCCTGAAACAGCACCTATATCCCGTAGAGCCTATAGGATGCCTCCCAAAGAACTAGCAGAGCTGAAGGTTCAGCTGCAAGATTTACTGGATAAGGGTTTCATTAGACCTAGCTCGTCTCCATGGGGTTGCCCTGCTATCTTTGTGAAAAAGAAAGACAAGTCCCTCCGACTCTGTATCGATTATCGTCCACTCAACGAGGTCACCATCAAAAACAAATACCCTTTACCTCGAATTGACCTACTCTTTGACCAACTAGCTGGAGCCAAAGTGTTTTCCAAAATTGACCTTAGGTCTGGTACCACCAAATAAAAATCCATCCCGAAGAGATTCCAAAAATAGCCTTTACCACCAGATACGGCCTATACGAGTACCTAGTCATTTCCTTCGGCCTAACCAATGCACCTGCCTATTTCATGTACCTAATGAACTCCGTCTTCATGCCGGAGCTCGACAAATTTGTGGTCGTGTTCATCGATGACATCCTTGTCTACTCCAAAACCCCTGAAGAACATGCTAACCACCTCCGTGTTATCCTGTCTCGCTTGAGAGAACATCAACTCTATGCCAAGTTCAGCAAGTGTGGGTTTTGGTTGGACCGAGTTCTGTTTCTCGGGCATATTTTGTCAGCCGAAGGCTTATCCGTTGATCCGAGTAAGGTGGAGGAAATCTTGAATTGGAAGCCACCAACCATGGTACATCAAGTCCGCAGTTTCATAGGATTGGCGGGGTATTATCGTCGCTTTATTCCGGATTTTTCTAGAATAGCCAAGCCTATTACCGGGTTGTTGAAAAATCAGGTCAAGTTTGTCTGGTCACCCGAGTGTGAGAAAGCTTTTCAGACTTTGAAGAGATTGTTGACCACAGCACCAGTCTTAACTCAGCCCGATATTGAAAAGCCATTTGATGTGTACTGCAATGCATCTGGCACTGGTCTTGGTTGTGTCCTGATGCAAGAGGGTCGAGTCATTGCTTATGCTTCACGACAGCTCAAGCGTCATGAATAGAATTACCCCACCCATGACTTGGAGTTGGCAGCTGTGGTACATGCCTTGAAGATCTGTCGTCATTATCTGCTAGGTAGTACATGCAGTGTCTACACTGACCACAAGAGCTTGAAGTACATCTTTACCCAAGAAGAGTTGAACATGAGACAAAGAAGATGGCTTGAGTTGATTAAGGATTATGATATTAAAGTGCACTACCATCCAGGCAAGGCCAATATGGTTGCCGATGCACTCAGTCGAAAAGTTTACTGCCACTGTTTAACTGTAAGACCCTATGACCTATCTTTGTGTTATGAGCTAGAAAGATTAGGTATAGAGATAGTCCCACAAGGCAGTCTTGCCAAAATCAGTATTGAAACACCTATCCATGAGCAAATTATTGCTGCTCAAAAGGAAAGCAAAGGAATCAAACACATTAAAGAGAAAGTCCAAGCCGGCAAAGTAGATTGCTTCAGAATTGATGATGTCACACCCAATTTTAAGGATAAAATGGGATGCATAATCTTATGTGCGTCCAGAGATCAGTCACACACATAAGCCAACAAATTGCATAAGTTGTATCATAACCAATGTTTAATACATAGCGAATAATATCAAAGTCATTACACAGCGGAAAATAAAGATAACTCTCGCGGTAGCTCCATAGCACAGGGACGTCGACTGGTGAAGCACAAGTCTAGTAATCCTCTGGGTAGTCCTCATCACTATCACCATCTGTTACCCATCCGGGATTTTTAACCAAATAATGAAAAATAAACAAGCGTAAGTACATGTCGTACTCAACAAGACTAGCATGGGTTCATGAGGCTCAAAAGGTTAACACGGTTTAACAGCAGGTTGCTTTTAATTAATCATCTTTTATACAGTTGGATAGCAACAAGTTAATATGCCCATTCTCATGATCACAGTAAACACAATTAATGAGTAGCAATAAATAGATAAGCAACAAGTAAACATCACCCTGAAAGATAACTATTCCGTGAGTTTTCCGGGCCACTCGTGACCGTGAGCGCGGCTAGTATACCAGTTTTACACTCTGCAGAGGTTGTGCACTTTCACTATGAGCCGTGATTCCCATTTGCTCGGGTTAATTACTCCCATAACACTACCAAGGTGAGAGAGCAGGGTTTCACTATGAAGCCTTTCAAAGGTTCGTCTAACATGTTAGGGCCGCGAGGTTTCCTCGGCAAGCAGATGTAGAGCCCCCCTTCCATATGGCACAAGGTCACGCAGGTTATACACATATGGACAGAGGCCGCACTATACCCGAGTCATCTAAGCCCCTCTTGCGCCTTTCGGTAACCTCTAACAAGCTAGAAAAGGTCCTCATACTGAGCTAAAACCAGAGCCATATAGCCCTCATAGTTGCACTGTAAGTCCCAGCTTTTGCTGACAGATCATTACCAAGGGGGAAGGATATGGAGCATCACAAAACTATGCTCGAATCCCCTAGTTCCATGTTGCTAAAAAGACATCTTTTATTTCCTTATTGCATATTCAATTAATCAGTTCACATGATCATGATATCATTAACGCACTAGCATCATTTACCACATGCATGAACCCATAGGTTGCAAGGAACAGGATAACAAAACTAGGAAGTAACTATGGTTAACAAGGAAGACACATGCAAATGCAATTATTTATTTGGTGAATAGGACAACAAGGATGATCCATGCTAATACTTGCCTTGATCAGCAAACTCCTGGTGATCCGGGTTGTCACAGTACTGATCTTGATCACCCACGTATGGCTCACCGTCTATACTCGATCCATCATAACAACACACACGCATACAGGGGCAATCATGCATACAATAAGAGTTTTCATTAGAACAGTACACCAATAGAGAGAAAATAAATTAAAAAGGTTATAAAACAAATCTACGCGTTGCTACGATCACATCGATATAAAGTTTGCGCAAATCGGATTTAAAATGAGGAAGATATGAATTTTACAAGATTTATAATAGAATAATAATAGATTAAATATAATCTCGAATTTTAAGAATGGAAAATATATGAAACAGTGGTACCAACAGATAGATTATGAAATTACGAATCTAACGCACTTTGAATCGTTCAAATCGGAGCTAAAACGTGGAAATTATAAATGAAATAATTTTGGATTCAAATCTGAAAACACATTTTCATATATACTGAAAATAAATACGCCTTCAAACATAATCTACTGAATACGCTAAGGGCTGCGGGCTAAGCATTAAAAACCGCAGGGGATTATTCGCAAAAACGCCGGCCGAATCGGTATGGGCTGCTCTTCGGCCGTCCGATTCAAAATCGGCGGATCAGATTAAAAAAGGGGAGGGGTGGCGGTGCTCTCGGCCGGAAAACAGAGGCCGACGGCGGCGCCATGGCCGGAGGGCCGCCGGAGAAGGAGAACTCGGCCTTCGGTGCATGAAATAGGTCGGGAAGGGTACCCATAGATCGGGGAGAGCATCGCAAGCTCACCTAGGGTGATGAGAACGTCGGAAATCGACTCGGAGATAGCTCGCGGCGTGACCCGGCGGACGGTGGATCTCTGCAACGGCGGCGGAGGCGTGTCAGTGCACAAATCGAAGGGGGAAGGTGCTCGGGAACTTCACAAGATCACAGCGAAGCTCCTCAAAGGCTTACCGGGAGGAAATTGGTGGCGAATCGAGTTAATTGCTCGCGGCGGCGGCTGCTCGGTTCTCGCGAAAGCTCGGCAGTGGCGGCGAGAAGAGGCGGCTAGGGTTAGGTGACGGCTACGGGGGGGTGTGGCACTGCTTAAATACTCCCGAGGTGTGACGACAATCTCAGAGATTGAAACAAACTCGGCGAGCGGAGAAATCGGCTTCGGCCGTTTCTTCTCTGCTTCGGACTCTCGGCGTGGCGACGAACTCGGCTTCGGCCGTTTTCTTTCTTGCCCGCGTCGGACTCTCGGCGAGCAGCAGAGGGAACCAGGGGAGAGGCTGTCCAGGGGGTCCCACAGGTCGGTAGCACCGAGCGCTGGGGTCGGGCTGGCAGTCACGGCAGAGGGACGCTCCGCGCGCGCGTGCTCGGCCGCGGCGGATGAACACGGCAGCGGCGTCTCTGTTCGCGCGGCGAGGGAGGTGGAGAAGGAAAGGCTGACCCGTGGGTCCCACTCGTCAGTCAGATGGGGTAAAGGGAAGGAAGGTAGCAGGTCGGCCGAGCTGTCCTCGGGCCATCCGACCTGGGGCTGCTGGGCCAGGGAGTGGAAAACAGGCCAAGCTGCTGCTCGGGCCAGAAAGGAGAGGGGAAGGGCTCTGTTCTAATTCCTTTTTCCATTTTTCAAAAGGATTTTCAATTTGGGTTTTGAAATATTTGAGAAATTCAAATAAGCTACAACAGTACAAAGAAGAAATGCTCCAGCATGAATGCATCATACATGTGTATGACCTAGGTTTGATTTTATATTTGAGAAAAAATATTATTTCCCTATATTGGAATGATCAATTAATTGCACAATTAAATAAATTTCTACTATTTAAAAGAATGCAATTTTTTGGGTGTTACAGATGATGACGGGGTCATATGGTTCAAGGATCGATTAGTTGTTCCCAAGGTTGCTGGGTTACGGTAGACAATTCTCGATGAAGCGCATTTGACCAGGTTCTCTATTCATCCAGGAAGTAATAAGATGTACTAGGATTTGAAACAGAAGTTCTGGTGGACCAAGATGAAAATAGAAATCGCACAGTATGTAGCTAGATGTGACACTTATCAGAAAGTGAAGGCCGTACACATGAAACCTGGAGGAGAGCTGCAACCGTTACCTTTTCCTGCATGGAAATGAGAAGATATTAGTATGGATTTCATCATAGGTTTGCGCAAGACCGCGGGAGGTTTTGATTCGATCTGGATGATTATGGATCGTCTCACCAAGCAGGCTCACTTCATGCCAGTCAAGACACTTTATCCTGCCTCTACCTATGCTGACCTATACATCAAACATGTTATGAAGCATCATGGGGTACCCAAGACTATTGTTTCGGATCGAGGTACACAGTTTATCTCGAACTTCTGGAAGTCTTTTCATAAGTCTTTGGGGACGAAACTTTTGCATAGCACAACATACCATCCGCAGACTGACGGACCGACCAAAGAGTCAATCAAGTACTTAAGGACATGTTGAGGGCTTGTGCACTCAATTACACCAACACGTGGTACGAGTGTTTAGCATTGGCAGAGTTCTCATACAACAACAGCTATCAAGAAAGCATCAAGATGGCTCCGTTTGAGGCAGTTTACGGTCGTAGGTGTCGTACTCCATTGAATTGGTTTGAACCTGGGGAAAGATGGTTTTATGGAGTCGACTTGGTCAATGAAGCTGAAGAAAAGGTTCGGCTGATACAAGAAAATTTGAAGGTGGCACAGTCTCGACAGAAAAGCTATGCCGATAAGAGGCGTCGACCTTTGGCATTTAAGACAGGAGATTATGTGTATCTGAAGGTATCACCAATGAAGGGTGTCAACCATTTCGGGGTTAAAGGTAAGTTAGCCACTCGTTACATCCGGCCATTCCAAATTTTGGGACGCTGTGGAAAGATAGCTTATAAATTGAGATTACCGGATCATCTCTCAGCCGTGCACAATGTATTCCATGTGTCACAATTCAAGAAGTGTCTTCAAGTGCCTAACCAAGTTATCGACATTGAAGGAGTAGAGCTCGAGCCAGATTTGACTTACGTCGAGTATCCGATTCGAGTCCTGGATCAAAAGGATCGTGTCACTCGAAGAACCACGACCAGGTGGTACAAGATCCAATGGAGTGAACATTCCGAAGATGAAGCTACCTGGGAATCGGAGGACTATCTTTCGGAAAACATCCCCGAATTTTTCGCCACATTGTAGATGTAAAGTTCTAGTTGTGTAATGTGTAAACTTTCCTACTCGTTTAATGATTAAGGTTGAATTAGGATTTATTGACGCGTTTTGTTTTCCATTACTTTGTATTAAGTCTTAGTTATATATCAAATCTCGGGACGAGATTTCTTTTAGGAGGGAAGGCTGTAATACCTCTGGTATTACAATTAATTAAACTGCCCTGTCATCACGTTTAAATTATTGTCATGTATCTAATTATGCTTAGGGCTCATAGAGTGGTTTGATTTTGATTGGTGATGATTGTGCAAATAACCCTAAGATTTGGAATCAAAAATAAAACTAAAAAGGGAAATCAATTTAAACCCTAATTTGGCCTAAAACCTAATTCAAAATCTATAAGGAATCTGATAAAAGTATCTTAATAAAAGTTGTAGATCTTTTAAAAGGGAACAACTTTTATTTTTGGATATTTTGAAGTTATATGGTGGAAATTCAAATTAAACTCAAAACAATGAATTGAAATTTGAATTTAAAATGCCATTTTCAAAAATATGCAGAATTTGAATATAGTTCAAAAAGAAAAAATGTTCTTCAGAAAATTCTCCACAACTTTTATTTTTGGGGAAATTCGAGTTGCTACAGGAAATAGGATGATCATGGCACATTTAGGTGTTGACTCTAGGGTAGAATCTACAGTACCGGACCCCCCCTCCTCTGCCGGCGGGCAGTGCGCGTGCGCTCATGCGCCGCACCGCGCGCCGGCGTCGTCCGGCCAGGGGCAGGGTCCTGTCGCCGTCATCCTGCGGCCGCAAGGGGGCCCCGAACCTCCCCGACCTTATCCCTCCGCCCTCGACAGTTTAAAGGCGACGGTCTTCTCTCTTTTTCCTCCCTCCCTCTCTTGGTCGCCGGTAGGGCATACCTCGGTCGCCGGTGAAATTGGCCGGTCTCTCTTGAGCATTGCCCAATCCACTTTGCCAGTAACACCACCTCATCCTTGCACTTCGATTCCACCCAGTAACACATAGACTGCAGTGGTCGGAGGGTGCCGGAACGTCATCGTCGTCTTCGCGGGTGGCCGAAGCACCGCCGCGAGGATTCTCGTCGTCACTAGACTCCTCGGGTGAGCTCTGGACCCTGGGCTCGTGTGTTGCCGCCTATGTGTGCCATATGTTTGCTCATGCGCGCGCTTGTTTGTTGTTTCGTCCCTTAGGATCGCCGGAACAGGGTTTCGCCGTCGGTTCCGAGCTGCCGGGTTCCCTCGTCGTCGTCAAACTCACCTCTACGTCCCATCTCCATCCGAACCAATCGCCGGTCTAGGACCGTGGTGAGTCCCTCGTCCCTCCCGAGCCATTTCCCTAAACTCTACCGCCTTGTTGGCGCTAGCCCATGGCCGCCGGCGTGCTCGGTGCCGCCATGGTCATGGCCGGGCCACTGCTAGCGCTAGGTTGCCTGAACACCTGCATCAGTGGGTGCGCGAGGTCTGGGGAAACACGTAGGCAGTCTTGCTTTCGGCGGAGGACTCGCGGTGCGGCGGGTAGCCGCCGGCCGGCGCTCGCCGGCGTCTCGGTTGAGCGAGCAGAGGAGGAAGAGGGAGCTGACAGGTGGGGACGCCCTGTCAGCGGCCATGTGAGAGGGAGAGCGCGTGGGCGCGCAGGCCGTGCTGGGCCGACTGGCTTGCTGGGCCGTCCCGAGGGAAATCATTTTTCTTTTTCCCGGTGGTTTTCCAAGGGTTTTTCCTTTTCTATTTTATGTGAATAGTACCATAGTTTGCCATTTTTGTGTAGATTTATTTATTGCACAAAAAACATGAAAATATTCATGTATGCTCTCTGTAATATGTAGTATTTAATAAAAATATTAAATGTGTGCTTTGGACACTTTCTGTATGAACAAAAAATCAGTAGATTAATTGAAAAGTGCAACTTTGATGAATTTTAATTAATTCTCTGTTGATCCAAAAATCATGAAAATTTATTTGGTATTGTTTTAGGATGAGAGCTATCTGTTGGTAAAGTTTTGCATCAATTGGAAATAGTTTAATCATTCATTAATTAAATGCTTGATTAATTGCTTAATAAAATAAATGAAAACCTTAATCATTTAGGGTTGGTGTGAATTTTGGATTGATTGTGGCCTTAGGTCAAACACCCCTATGACCTAAGGCAAAATTTTAGAAATAGCTACTTTGGTTGCCTTGTGAAGGATAGTTGTGTTGTTGATTGTTATATTTATTATTTCATGTAACCATATTATTGCACCGCATTAAAGCATGCATCCTTGCACACGTGTAGTGCCCGTGAACGAAGAAGTTAAAGTCAAGGCTACTTCCGAGGAGGTGATTCCCGAGGTTGTGCAGGGGTTTGACATTTGTGGGACAGATCCCGATCCGACGCTCTACGCAATTCAAGGCAAGCCTCGGTGCATTCAGCCTTTCCTTGTGATTTACAAATTCTATAACTTGAGTTAATCTACTGCATTAAGTTGATAGGAGTTGATTGATAACCAAATTGATGCATTACCATCCTTGACTACTGAAATATCCGTAAACCCATTTTGTTAAATATTTGAAAATTCTTAGCCCTGCGTATACAAAATAGATTTGCATAAAATGCTATTTTGAGCTATGTGATATATGTTATTGATTAAATCATAAAAAGGGTATTGGTATTATTCTTGTTCGGCGGTTGTGCACCTAATCAGTACACTATCGTCGACGGGAAAGGATTTCCTGCTCGGTGATCGTAGCTTGGGTTAGAGTCCCAACATATTGTCACCGGCGGGAGAGGGATTTGAAAATCTGATGGGACATTTGTACTTGGGTTAGAGTCCCAAGGCACTGTCGCCGCCGAAAAAAGACAGTAGGGACCATTCGTTGTAGGCCTGTTGGATTGATACTTTGCAACTAGCCACATGCTCCGGGAAGCCCTATCTTCGGTCGCTCTATTGCTTGAACCGACAACCACGCACTCGGAGTGGAGAGATGGTGAGAGTAGCGTGTACTCTCATGGCCAGCCTGCCTGGATAGGAGAGGAGCACTGTGCTCTCAGGTGACGCAGGACCGGTTCAGGGATAGAAAAGTCATGGCAGACAGGGTTGGCATATGAAAGCTTAGGTGCTACATATGTAGTGTGGATAGGCATCCCCAGCTGGGTACAAATCGATTCGAATCGTCGTTGCTCCTCGGTTATGGAGACTTGATCCTCCAACCATTCAGTGAAGAGTGGTTCGAAACTAGGATGTTTTTGAGAATGAACAAGTAATTGGACTTAAAGGATATATGTGAAAGAATTGTGAACTATTGATATTGATTATTAATAATGCTGAGTAAAATACTGAAAGTAGGATTAGTAATATTGTTTTCGCAAAATACTTTGACTCTTACTAAAGCCTTACCATGACTTCCCCTCAGCCTGCATTCCTGAGTCCCATTCCTTTTTCTTAGTCAGATAAGTCTTGCGAAGTACCCCCGTACTCAGGGTTTGTTAACCCCGTTGCAGGTAGTCAGCAGCCAGAGGTCTGTCTTACCCCTTGCTGTGTGACCATCATCCAGGACGGTAGCGAGGAAGAGTGAAGTTGAACCCTTGGGCAGGGTTCGTGTTACCATCTATCTTATTATGTTATGCTGTTATTCTACTGCTACTGCTACTTTTAATTATGGTCTGTAATAACTGCACTTGAATTCTATTTGGACAATGGTTTATAATCTAAGAACTATTTAATCTTCCGCACTTTTACTCTGATGTATTTTATTATGAAATGTTGTAATTCTGTAATGTTTTGCAATGGGATCCTGTCGGAGAAACGGGTGCTGATGTAACCCAGCAGGGCCTTCTAGATCATTTGGGACACGGGCCCGGCTGTCAGAGGTCATTAGTGACAATGACAGGTGCCTGTGGGCCATATGATTTAGGCGGTTCTGTTTCACTAACCTAAGTGCTAAGTGTGTGTAGCCTAAAAGAGGTTAGTGATGAGGAGGAAGATGACATGAGCTAAAGAAAAGATCAAGTCTTGGAAAAGGTGAAAGCAAAGGATCGAAGAGCTAGAGGCAAAGGTAAAAGGATAGGACTCTTTGTTTCGGTGATCAAGGCATTTAGTGAGTGTGATCACATTTAGGATAGATGGCCGGACTATTAAGAGGGGAATTATTTCGTGAACCCGGTTGGCAAGTGCTCTAGGTTGCATATTAGTTGCATACTCTTGAACCTAACCTAGAGAGACTAAAATGACCTTGATTTCCTCGAAGGGAAATCCACAGGCACGAAATGTATTTTAAATAGACTGTGTCGAACAATCCATGAAATTACCCAATTCTCAGTTGATACCAGGATCCATACTACGATTCATAACAGAGTTTTACACAAATTATTTCATCGCCACACTGGCGGAATAGTTCACTCAGAGAAGCTCGAAGATGCGGAAGCGGTTCATCCTTCACAGCCAACTTGAGTGTAGCACGCGACCCTACTCTTCCCAATCGTCTCCATCGAAGTAGTACTCTTTCTCGTCACCTGACAGCAAATTTATCAGTACGATTTGTACTGGCCACGGAGCCCACCTCATGATTACAATTGCTTAGTGGTAGGTGGATGTTGACGGTCGCTAACATCCTATTTTACCGTCAACATTTCACCCATAATCAAGGTAAAACCACATGAAATGCAAAGGATTCACCTTGAAACTTACCTAGTTCCACATGTCCTTGGAGAAATCTTGTGTATGCAGGAAAAATGGTGAAATCAGGCAAAAAGAAGCATACCAAGACACCTCAGCACCTCAGCTGCCACATAGGAGCTAGAGGGGGCGCCCGCCCCCTACATATGGCGCCCGTCCTATGAATGGTGCCAAATTGGCATGCCACCTCACGGATCCGTGTGCCATCCTCCCAAATGGCCTATGGCACGTTGAAACAACATCAACGGCTCAGAGACAAGACATGAGGATCCGGTGGCCCTATCAACAGGGCGCCCGCCCTGTTCAAAGTGAGTGCCACGTCCACAATCCGAGGGAAGGTGTCCAAGAGTCATCCAAGCCATCAAATGAAGTCGGTTTTCATCCAACGGTGATCAAGTGATGTACCATGGATCGAAGGACCCACATGTCATCCACCCGGGGTTGAAAACCACCAATCCTGAGCTCCAACCGACCTTGCAACCACCCTTGAGGGTGAAGGAGGGCCGTAGGATGCATGGCGGTGGATCCAAGGGGGCGCCCGCCCTTGCCACTTCGCGCCACCGACCTCCAGGACCCCTACAAGTACCCCTGGAGCTCTCCTACACTATAAATAGGACTTGAATCCTCACTTGTAAACAGAAACCACTAGAGAGTCAGCTCTATAAGTCAGAAGTAGTTCCTGCTCTCTCACTCTCTAGCGAAGCTCTGCTCTTAGGAATAGTGCTAGCTAGAGAAGAGTAGAGTAGTAAGAGAGAAGTCGGGAGAAGAAGGAAGTCTGTGGAGGAGCCGGGTTTGTCGGTGACCTCCTCTGCGGTGTTCTTCACTCTTATCGGTAATAAAGATCCCCTTCTTCATTTATTTATTGTTATACTTTAAGTAGCTGTATACTTGCTCATTGCTTGGTTAGAGTGCTCTAATTCTTGAGCTCGAGTTAGAGTAGTAACTTTTATAGATTAAGCGCAGTGCTTAGGCTATAGCTTATCCTTTAGTGCGGCTAGACCCACGGATAGTAGTGGTAGGTTCTAGGTGGTGACAGCCCTAGAATCCTCTGGATTCCACCACGTTCGATCTAGTTTTATCAGTGTAGGCTTTTGGACGTACGGTGCCTAATCAGTCGAACCCCGACGAGTTTAGGACTTTGCGTGTCCTGGGTATAGCAGTCCCTTTGGTATAACAATCACTTGATCTTTTACTGAGTTAGAGTTCTCCCATAAACTCCAGAGCTACCTCAATTTATCCTAGTGTGTTTCCACCTTAGTTATACTTCATTGATTTATCCTTACTAAGGTTATTACCCCATTTATCCATATCTAGATCCTTGACTATCAGATCCTTGGAATCACAAACCCCGCCTTCCTTTGGGAAAATTTAAATTCGACACCTGGTACTCCCAGGTAAAGTGCTACACGATAGTTCTGTGCGCTTGCAGAATCCCATCACCTATCCTATAGAGCTACCCATAGTATTTTTGGCGCAGTTGCTAGAAATAACTTTATTCCTAGAAGCAACGTTAGAGGTGTCAACAACCACATACTTTGAGCATAGGGATTGACAACCCCAATGATTACGTTGAGAAGTATTGTTACCACTGCTAGAGGATAGATTTGGCTGCACTCTTTTGATAGCGTTAGTAACTATCAACAGTGGATGCAAGGCTAAATAAACAGGCCTACAGGCTAGGGTTTCCTATGCAAGTGAATTCAATATTATATTAATCAAGTTTTATCTCATTTTACCTCTTTCAATCCCATCCCAAACACCACATCTCACATGCACATACCTCGCGCTCATTCGACAGGCCCAACTCCCTCTCGAGCCTGTCTCAACAGCACACTACCATAGTGGACACACTGCTGGAAAGCAACATCCAGGGGGAGAAGAGATTTTACCACTCCCTATCAAGTGAAGCAGGTCACAGGAAGGTCCATAGCCGAACATCCGGCATATGTATCGATCGATCAACCATTCACTCTGCAGAGGTTTCACTACTCACAAGATTAGCCATCATCGATGTCGCGCACGCATTGTTGACACCAGAAGTGGCAAACGGATATACCGCAAGCGTACGTAGTCAATGTAGCCTTCACCGGGAGTATTCCAGGTATCATATTTTCCACGGGGAACATGAAGTGAACTAACTAGGTCCAAGGCCATCGGATAGTGATCAAAGGGTTTGGTGATCAAAGAGGTTTAGGATATAGGTATAGAGAGGTCCTATGTAGCAAAAGATATCTGGTCTTGGCTTTCTAAGTATAAAGAGGTTTACCACCTCCTCCCTTTACAAGAGGCGATAGGCGAAACAGGAGGAGATATAACTCCTCCCGAGGCGGCTATGCTATTGTATTGATGCCCTGCCGTTTTAATAACTTGTCTTACACACGTCGAGGGATACTAAGACCAGACAAGGCTATCACCACTTGCTGGCACCCACAAACAATCCGTGCCACAAGCGGCCCACACTGATAAGATATAGTCTAGACACCACGTCTACACTATACTTATTACTCTAATCTTAGCGAGGGACTAGAGTACTTCACTAAGTAAAGCACTGTGCAAGTAAAGCAACTAAATACTTAAAGTACCAGAACCAGAATATCAAATATTAGAAGGACTCATATGGAAACTTACTAGAAGCTTGCATCCGCTGAGATACACCTTGGAGAAGACTCTCGACAGGCCCGGGGCTTTCTCCGGAAGACTTTCCTCACTCTCTTCCCTCTTATTCTAACACTAAAGCTACTAGAGTAGTCTTTTTTCCTATGATACACTTGATAATTGATATCTAGAGTGAAGGACTAGGGGGTATTTATAGGGGGATGAAGGGGAGTGCCATGTCATCAATCCATGTGCCCTTGCATCTCAACCCCTGGATCCACCGACCTTGAACCGCCTTGAAATGGACGCTCTGAATTCACCACGTTGCCTATCTTCATGCCTGAAGTCAATGGGGGGAAGTTGGACACCTAGGGGGGTCGGTTGACCCTCCTATGGCAGGTGGGTCCAGCCAGCTTGCTCCCCACATGTTGTAGAGTGTAGCCCAAATGTTGGTTTTTTTGTTGTCACGTTGGTTCCTTCATTGTGGGCCCATGAATCCATGTGCTTTGCCCTTTAACCATTGAATGAAAGCACACTTGTGATCCAAGGGTAGAAATGGACTCTAGGAGGTGTGCCAGGGATCATGCCACGTCAGCAGAGCCAGGATGGCCCCCTACATGGTTCGGTCGACCCATGCAGGGGCTCTCCTTGGTTCTTCTTCCTTCTACATGATGTCCTGCATTGTTCCTTTGAAGGACATGTCCTGGACCCTCCAAGCATGGGTCAGCCGACTGTTGGTATAAATTAACTGCACTCTACTAAATATTATTATTCTTAGATTATCCGCAAGCGCACAGATATAATACCGATGTAGCACTTCACCCGGAGGTTTTAAATATCGTATCCACAAGGAACAGTAGGTGATAATGACCAAGCCTGTAACAGAACCGACCAATTTATACGAGCACAAGTACAGCGACAGCTGTTTTCCCAGCTATCAAGCCACACTTGAGCCAATATAAACCCGGTAGTCCGTGAAATCTCGAAGGATTTCAAACTTTTACACAGTACATACCCCAAGGATCGCAGAAACTCAGCAGTACACGTACACATGATACATAGATTCGCACATATTTCAAATACATCAGAGTACAAGATAAACTTTTACATAAAAGTTCAATAGCGGAAACGAAATCATTTTACATAAGCTTAATTTCATAATACAGTGCCAAGTACCGACCAGTCACAGCAACATAGATGAGACAGATAACGTGACCTTGCCCAAGGTCTAGTCTTCCTCTCCCGAAGGATAGAAGTAACTCTTTAGTCAACCAAGCATTCCTCCTGCAACATTGGGAATAAAACCCTGAGTACTCAATTGTACTCAGCTAGACTTACCCGACAGGAAGTAAATAAAAAGACTCTCAAGGATATGCAAGGCTTATTTGGTGGAGCTCAGAGGATAGCAACATTTTTGCACAAAAAGCATTACTACAATAGTTCCTCAACTTATCAATTTTAGATATTGTTCAGCTTCGATTTCAGTTAAGCTATTAAGCTAAGGTTTGCTGCTATACTAAACAATCACTTGAAATTATAGCAATCAATAAAACCATATGATTTCCGATATCCACAAATATCAACCTCATCTCACCAATAATCACGTTCAAGTTGTTAACCTCTACCTCACCAGAAGATCAGTTCAGTTTCTCACTAACCAGGAGAGATGGCGATTCGAATCGATTGTACCAGCTGGCAAATATGCCAATCACAAACCCTGTCAGCCGAGCCACTGGCTTCTTGGGCCACCGTTAAATCCTTCTGAGACACAATATGTCGCGGGCTTGGCGGGGACCATATTCTCAGAGACCAACCCACTTCCAGGATGCATCAGGTCCCTGACCTGCCCTTGGTAAGATGGTGTCTCCGCACATCCTTCCTACCTCCAGAATGTGTCTGCCTAGTAGCATCAATTCCCGGCTCAGAAAGAAATACTCGGCTTCGCGGTCAGAACGACTTATCTGGCCAGCTATGTGACGACGTCCTTCAATCTCAACTGATGTCTGGTGGCCTCAGTCCTAGTCAGCCGCAAGCAGCACCGAAGTCAACATGACCCATGTCATGCAGCTCCCCGCTACCTAGCCTTGATTCTCTCATTATTTCATTGTGGCATGGTGACACATATAGCCAACCATGTGGATCTCGTCAGTCACCACCTACACTCGCGGATGACAGGAAATCACCCGACTTTCTCGCGGATGACAGAAAATCACCCGACTTCTACCGGTCTAAGTAGGGCTAAGCATAAGATCGGTCACCTGTCTAGTAATAGCATCAGGTTCACATATATAGTAGACAAGGTAGATATGCAGCAACGGTTTCAAACCAACTCCTATACTTAAATGCACAAACATACGATTTAATAAAGACCGGTGCATTTATAAAAAGAGATAGGTCGAGGCTTAGGGATGCTCCGGGGCTTGCCTGGGGTTCCGCACTAAGTTAGTGTTTGTTAGATGACACTTGTTCGACGAGCATTTCCCATCCAAGCACTCGATTTGTCCTTCCACCTTCGTGATTAGTCCACCACACCGTCTTGTGGTTAGTTCCATCATCATGTCCTTCATGTTCACGTGTTCATCATCTAGCGTACCTAAGTGAGATGCAAAATGCACATGTATGAATAAGAGAAAGTAATATAAGACATGTTAATCTAGCATCACTGAACCATAAGCTAACAATGCCACCAAGCAAGGCAACATGAAAGCAAATCCTAATCTCACATATGCAGTTTAAGGACAGCAGGACAGCAAGCAAAAGATTTAACCATAACTGAAGCTATATACATCCAACCAGGGTGATCTAAGCTTTTCTGGAAAGCTATTGAAATTTTCTACAACTTTGGTATTATCCTCTTCAGATGATTTAATTTATATAAAGATCAAACAACACAAAGAAGACAGCTCTGTCCAGATTTGGACAGATTCTGTCCTCCCACTTCAAACAATCAAAACTAGAGATCTAGACCACCAAAAGGGATGATCCTAGACAATTTAGAAAGCCAATTAAATTCACTAAAACTCTTCTATTATCACCAAGAGGTGATTCAAAGCATAACTCAGTCAAATAATGCAATCAATCAGATCTAGACAGAAAATTGGCAAAACCTGACAGCAGTCATCCAAAAGCCATAACTCCTAAACTATTAGGCCTATGACCAAAAAAGTTTAGGACAAGCTAGATATAGAAGTTGGCTACAACTTTTATATAGAACACATTTACATGCAACATCATCTTGATGGGAAAAACATCCCAACAACAGAGACTACACCTGTAGCCATTTCAGCACATAAGCAAAACAACATTAATTTGATTTCTCTCAAAGCATACCTATACTTATGAACTATGGACATAGCTCCAACCATCATAGCATGATCAATAACACTCATATCATATTAATACATGGTAAGAAGTCATAAACAACATGCATGTGTCTATTTACCTCCAATCTCCTTCTAAATATTACATAAAAGTCATTTATTTAATTATTTAAGTCATGTGATAAACATCTCAAATGGAGCCAATATTTTTATGAGAGCTAGTTAATTACAAAACATAACCAAGGTTCAAATCTTACATGATCAGGTTTCATAATCTAATTATTACAAAATAAAAAAATTTATAATGCAACAATTCATTGGAGAGTAAGATAAATGTGAAACTTAACATTTTATTCAAACACATGACCATATTATTGATTCTCAGGCTAACACAATATCATACAAAGGTAGTGGAATACCATTTTCCATTTTTACCACAATATATTATTTATAATGCATTTAAATCTACTTAATATGCATAAAAAAAGATAAATCAATAACTCAGTCATACTTGCACCATAAATCATGAAATTTTAACTATACATCAAACATCATACAAAGAGTCTACAATTAAATATTCATGCCATTTGGAGCAATACAACTCCAGTTACAAAAATAACAAGCAATTCAACCCTTTATTTCCTATTTAACAAGATTAATGTGAAACACCAATAAAACAGTAAACAACCTATATGTTTTATATTTTTATGAGCTAGTGCATGTCATTAGAAGCCTAACAAAATTGGAACCACAATTGATGGACTTATATTTCTCAAATTATGACCAAAAGCAAGTTAAATTCATTTCCAAACCACTTTTTTTAAAATTATTTCTACAGCACAATAACACAAATAACATAGCATGCATTATAGATCTAGCATGCAGAGCACTTCATGAGGAAACTAACAAAATAAGCCTCATCATTTTTGGAGATTTCTAGCTCTAGATATGAATTTCCAAAGATGAAGTAGGAATCTGTAGATTTGATGAGATATTGATCTCACGGGCCCCGCATGTCATAGAGAGAAAGAGAGGGTGAGGCTTTCTTCTTCCTCTGGCTCTCTCGTTGCACAGAGCAGAGCGGAGGCCGAGTTCGCCGGTCGGCCGGCCAACTCCGGCGAGGAGGCGGCCAACGGCGGCAGCGCGGGGCCGGAGCTAGCCCGACCCCCGGCGCACCTTCCGGTGGTCTTGGCTCGTCCCACGGTGACCCGAGGCTGACCAGCCCCGCGAGCAGGCGGCTCCCGTCACCGAAGCTCCGGCGGCGACCTGCAGCAAGGCGAAAACGGTGAGACGACGAGCCGCTGGGGTGCGGCAAGGAGTGAGGACAGTGGTGGTGCTGCGGATTTGGCCGGAGGAACGCAGGTGGAGGAGGAACAGCAGCACCTCGGAGCTCAGCACATCGGCAATGACGGCGGCGCTCGGCTCTCGCGCAGAGGACGAGATGAAGAGGTGGGAAGGCGAGAGAGGAGTGGAGAATGAGCAGAGGACGGGAGGGAGCGTCCTGGCGTCGCCTTTCTCGGGCAGAGACGCGGTAGAGAGAGAGGGCGAGGTGGCAGCAATGGTGGGGCGCGCTCTGGTGCCTGCAGCCACGCGTCCACCTTTGCAGCATTTTGACGAGCACGTGGAGGGTGCTGTCGGGACGATGTTGGGGCGCTATTTTGGGCTGCTTCTGGGCCGAATTAGGAAAAGGGCCAATTATGAAATTTTCTTACCTCAGAGCACTCTACAACTTTTATTAAAGTAGCTCGGCCATTTGAAAAATAGATTAGGAGATAATTAACTGTCAACTTGATGTTGTCGACATACTAATTACGATCAAAGATCGAGTGGCAAACCTTGTCAAACAAGGTCGGATTGATGCCAAATTTTGATATGTTGTGCTCCAAAGAGTTTGTGACAACTTTTATTTTTGGTCCAACTCAAGTTGCTCAACAAAATTTGGAGAAAGCAACACGTCATTGCAATAGGGGCAGATTTCAGACTTAGAAATTATTCAAATCCTGAACTCAGGATTTTGCCAAACTTGATTCCACTGTTTGAGGCACTTAGAGATTGAATCATGAGTTGGTCCAAAAATAAAAATTGTTGTACTCCAAAATATCTTCAACTTTCATTAAAGGTCAAACTTCATACCTTGATCACAAATAGTATTTCCACTTTGGTCAAAGTAAGATCATTAGAGAGCTCAATGTGGAAATTTAGGCCAATTGAGGTATTTTCTTGACATTTTCTCAACATGAGTCCTTCATGACTTTTGTTGTAGAGTTCAAATAGAGTTGTTTGGGCAAGGTTGCAAGGTTTGGTTGGCTTTGCACGCTCATCTTCACTTAATCCATAAATCCAATTAAGTGAATAACTTGTCATTCCATGTGAATTCTCAATTCGGATCTTTATGAACCATTTCCAATGATCATGGTAGATGGTATGAATATGAAATAGCGATTAGGATCATTGATTGAAATAACTTGATTAGGCCCACACTCGCTGGTTAGCTCGTGACTAACACCTGGGGTGTTACAAAGCCGATGAACTTAACCCTACAATTACGCTAGATAATATTAAGAAAGAGGAAATAGCTATTGACTTCTAGTTCCAACTACCAGTAAGCTTTGAATAATATCGTTCTAACTGGGCAGTTAAATGAATAAGAGTGGAAATCAGAGTTCCCTCCTACCAAACACTTATACACCTATCGATCCTATCAACGGAAAGTGGACTACAGAGGAATCAACGTAGCTATCACCTACGGGAACTATCACTATCTGGTCAATAAGGGGACATTCACAAGTAAACCGAGCCTAGGCACCACGCCTACACTATGAAATACTACTTCAATCAAGTAATGACAAAGATCAAAGCACTCAATATGAGTTACAAACTTAAGAATGAATAAGAACAAATGCTTACTTGAATTAGAAGTTGAATACAAAAGTGCCTCAGAACGCAGCTCCGGGCGAGCAACTGAATCCAGAAGAATACAGCTACGAAGAAGCGCCGACAGGCCGAAACTCCTCCGAATCTCTACTCCTCTACTCTATCTCTCTACTTCTCTACACAAGACTAGATCTAGAAGAACTAGTCTCTTCTAATTGCTACATCTAACCCTAACTGGAGATATTGAATTGAAGCTCAGGAATAGGGATGCCTCCAGGGGGTTCTGCCCCTTTATTTATAGCCCGGTGGGATGAATACGCGCCATTGGATCAAACCGACTTAACCAAGGGCCGAGATGACTCCTTAAAGGCAGTGGAGGAAGACTTTAGAAGACGGGGCCCGCAGTCCAGCAGGGGGGCGCCAGCCGGCCCCACCCTTGTGCCAGCCGGCGCCACTTTGTGGGATCCGGGGCCCCGGTTGCTCAGGTGTCTTCTAGATCCTTCCCACGTCCTGATGACCGATGTTTCCTTCGCCGTTAAGTTTCGTGTCTTTTACGCACTTTAATCCCTCTTTTACGCTTTTCTAGAATACTCCCTGGAAAATATAGAATATGCAAAACTCGTGGAAATTGTCAGTTAAAACCCTAGACTAGTGTGTATTCATGTGTCCTTTCATGTCTAAAGTTCTAATAAAAGTTGACGTTATCCATCGTCAACAACTCCCCCAAGCTTACCTTTTGCCAGACCCTTGGCAAACAACGTAAGCCTAATTACTAATATATTTGGATCAGGAGTTGCTACAATGCTTTCATGCCTTCCAAGTACACGTGCTTTCAAACAGAAATTCTCCTCCGGATTAGACAAAACTGCTCTAACTTTCAAATTTACCCATTTTACCTTTAACTATGGGGCTTTACAGCTTTTGCATAAGTCTTGAGTAATCGAAAGACAGAACAATCAAGTCAAGCACTATGTCTCAAATTCTTCACAGTACCAGTATTCCGGAGTTTTGCAAGTTTTTGAAATAAAACTCAGAGCTTAATTGTATGACACCCTCAAGTCTCTTAGTATATGTGGTATTTATGGATCTCACTAAGGCATTAATGATGTTATGCCTTCCTACAACTAAGGATTATAGTGGAGCTTATAGGAGTGGCAATAACAAGGATGAGCATACTTGCAGTTCATATATTGTAAAGTCAAATAATGGATCCACAGAGAGTCAAGTCATACAATCAAACCAAGATGTGCATGTGTATGGAATATGTTGGATAGGTGTATATATGGTGGCTAAATGCTAATTCTACTTTTTCTCTTGGAAAATGATTCACTCTCCTTTTTGGAACTTAGAACTTTCGCGGGAAAACATGGGCTATCTTTATTTTCTTTTTCTTCTTTTCTTTCTCTCTCTTTTTTTCAAGAAGGCGGGCATCTCAGTACCCATTGTTTTAATTGCTGGGACACTTGTCCATCTTTTACTCTCCTTTTTTATTTTTTTTCAACACTTTTGCATAGCCATATGCATCCTTTGAATATAAATAATTGGAGAGATAATAATAAGAACTTAGAGCAATTAAACAGGGGCTGTCCTATAGGGTATATTTTTTGGGTATTTACTCCCAGTGTAGGAGAAAAACATTTTTAAGGTGGATCTGGTTGGAAGTGAAAAATGATTGCGCTTACTCCAGTAATGCATATGTGGGTGGAATGTGTAAGTGATCTTGATTTTAAAAGCATGACAAGACTCTCATAAGGTATACAACAAAGGTTGACTAAACTCAATGCAAAGCAAGTAGCATAAATGTACAAAGGTTTTCCCATCTCTAAATATATCTTCTTTGGCTTTAGTAGGAATTCACACTTTGTCATACAAGAGCTCATCATGCAAGATTTTAAATTTAAAATAAATCTCCAGAACTTAGTATTGCTAGGAATAACATAAATAGCAGCTCAACCTTCATGTATCATATCAATCAATCACCTAGAATTAGCTTAAGCATATGCCTCCACAAGTTTCAGGTTCATAGTAAATTCTTAAGCCAAAACAGTAGTATCCAAAACTCGGGAGAATTTAAGGTTGAAAACTAGGCACTTGAAAGGAATTACGGCAGAGCAACTATTCATCATCTCCAAGACAAAACTTTAATGTTCTCTAGTTTTTATTAGACTCTACCCTAGACTGACAATAGACACACTCTAAGACAACTCTAATATATAGCTAAGTATTTATTTGGTTTTCAAATTTTATCTTAATAGCTAACTCACGCGAAAAAGCAATATTGTACAATAATAATAAGGTGGGAAACTTATACTTAGCTGGATTTTAAATGGAGGGTGTCCTTCCCCAAGCTGGATGTTTGACAGGGTTTTTGATGTTGCAAATTGAGTGATCCTTCTGGGAGCAAGTGTATCGGCAATGTAACGGCGTTGGGTTGACTAGCTCTTTGATCTTGTATTTTCCTGTGAAACTCAATTGCCAACAAAAATACCAAATCTCATGGAGAGGGGTTAGGTTTAGTGCCACTCCATGGTAAGTAATTGATTTTATATTTCCAGCAGAAGTTTCCTAATTGGGTGGACCTTCATCTACCCACATATTTTTGGGTTTTTCTAAAAAGTGTGGACCTTCATGTGCCCATATATTTTTGGTATTTTTAGATATTCCTATGATACTATTGTGAACCTTCATGTGCTCATATATTTTTGGTATTTTATGACTTTATAAAACAGACTCTATAATCGCATAGGTATAGTTACCAGATAACTAGGGGATGCTCCTCCCCCAAGCTAGATGTTTGCAATACTTAGTGCCGATGATCTTTAGAGCAAGCTTGTCAGCAGTAGTCCTAGTGGGCTCCACTGATGAACTCACTCCTCACACATAGTGTTATCCTGCATAATTATACTCCAACAAGAAAACCAAAACTCGAGGCTCGAATGTGATAAGGGGTTAATGGTCAGCCAATAAGTAATTGATTATTCTTTCAAGTTGATTTCAACTGACAGATTCTAGCAGGATTCTTTTTAGGATTTTCTGATTTTCTTATGCAAAAAAGTAAATATGTATGCATGATGTATATTTTATTTTTATGCCACCACTAAAAATATTTATTCTCATGGGGCTTAGGATTTTCATAATGCAAGAAAGTAAATACAGATGCTATTATCATTTTTTATGCTACCACAGTAAATACTCCTATAGGGTTACCATAAGTTTATTCACGTGGGGCATTAATATTTTGTGATGCAGTAAATAAGAAAATAAGATTTTTATTTTTTTATTTTTTGTTTTGATATGCATAAAGATAAATATGCTATAGTGAAATTACTAATGCAGATAGAAATACTGATTAATTAGATAATTACCATATTACCTTATGGTAAGGGTGCAGAATTTAAAGTCTACCGACAGGACTTTTTCTTTCACTCTTGTGTATCTCTCCGTCTTAAAGATGAAGGTCGTGATGGTTGCACCCCTTGTAATGGTGATGTCACTTTTGTTCTTTTCTTTTCCAGCAGGTTGAAGTAGGGCATTAATAGTGGGAACTGGCAGCATCTTGCTCAGTGTGCATGTTCACAGAACTTTCACTAGTAGAATCTTGGAAATTAACAAACTTTATTCGAAGTGTTGTCCTGTTTGCCAGATCAAGGTAGAGATCAAGTGCATGGGCTCTGCTAGTGGAAAAACACCAACAGAATCAAATCTATTTCTTTATTTATTCTTCTCTAGCCTTAGGCACATTGAATAGGACGAAATTGGTGTTGCATAATTTATTTACTTATACCATGAGTTATAAGATCAAAAGACTAAGCATTAAATGTTGCATTTAAGTTCACATGGCAGAAAAGATTTAAATCGCTTAACCAACGGAAGGGTTGTCTATCTCTACATAATATATAAATTTTCACATGATTATGACTATCATCTTCCAAAGATAGAATATAATGTTTTAGCACATTTGGTTAAGACTGAGATCAAAAGAATGGCGCCATGAACAATCTTAAAGGACAAAGCATGTTGAGTTAATTAGGTTAATCAATTAAAACTGTAACTCTAACATGTTTGTGTCTTTATTTATCTGCATACCAAGATCAAGAGGAGAAAAGTGACCACTTACCTTAAAATATTACCTTCATTATAAGAGCGTGATGGCACTAAGTAATAAAGGGTAGATGACTGGTGGTCCTTTCCTTCTCTTCCATCTTGAGTTGTTTATGAGCATCTTGTCTCTTTATTGCTTATCCCCTTTGCCGTCTTTTGCTTCTTTGATTTTATGACACCTTATCACTCCATTCATTATTATGCCTGCAACAGATTAGTGGACAACATATACCCGAAGGGATATACAATTTTGGAATGTAGGTTATTTGTCCATAATTTTATCATGTTCCATCTATGCTACTAAGAAGATAGGGTTGATACTACGTTAGCATAGATCATGTTCTATACAGGCATGGCTTGAGGTAAAGTAACTTGCAGCAGAAGATGAAGTGAATGAATCATTAATACTCACAGTTCTTCCATTCATAATGAATAAGCTGTGTCTTCTTCTACAAAGTTATTGAAGTTCAGCATGTGCCCTGTCTTATCTCTGATTTGAATTTATCTCGTGACCTACCCAAATTAATTGTGAAAGTTTTCTGCAGGGGTTAGTCCAACAAAATATCCAATGTCTACTACAGCAATTTCTAGTTCAATAACCAAACCAAACTCCATGTCTAGTTTTAATTAAGGAAGGCGTTTTTAACCTGCGCACCACGCTCAATTTAAATGCCAATGGAAGTATTTGCAATACTTCCAAACCAAATCTTACTATGGCAAACAAAGGTGACATGAAAGCCCTTATAGAGATTTATTCATTTAGAGATGAAAAGGAGAACAATTGAACATGGATTAGAAAGGTAGAGACAACCAATGTTAGCAACATAAGATTTTCTAATTGAGCCCATTCCCCCAAACTGGAATTTTGCAAAGCAAAGTTAAACTTGGATGGATATAATTCAATATTGCATGATAATTGGTTGGACATACCTTGTGTTATCATTCTTCTACTTCAAACCTGAAATAGTTAGTGACAAAAATACCCAAGGGAATATTTTCATAATTATAATTCTATGCTCAATTCACAAGGGCATTATAGTAAAATTAAAGGTGCAAGCTCAATTCATTTTTCAAGAGTGGTTATTTTAGGACACAAAGTCATTCTTGGGAAACCTTCTAATTATTGTACTTTAAGTTCATGGGGTGGTTTCCTCTTGAACACCAGTCTCTGTGCACCTATATCAAGATTACAACGAGATCTACAATATTTATGATAAACATACGCATCTACAACCACCCTTTCAAAAAATTTATGAACAGGTAGAATGAGGGGGTTGAAGATCTCGCGTGTGATAATGTTAGAGAGACCAATTGATCAGGAGATTTCTCATATGAGCATGGATTCGATGAGGTGTTAATGAAATAATTCCCATGCTCATCGATATGATCTTCCTTTTCAAACTCCAAGGGTGTTTCTTCATGGATCTCTATAGGCAACAAGTTTGACTCTATTATTTCATGTCTACGAAATTCATTGGATGCTTTATTTTCTAGGATTTCCCATGGATTGGTGTCTCTATGTTTGGTCTCGTCTAAGGTTTTCTCTAAACTTGGATGAGTTATGTTTATTACAGAAATTGATTTAAGCTCACCATTTGAATCTAGACCAAGTTTAAATGCTAGTACTAAGGCTTCGTCCTCTTCCATCCATTCTTTGACAATAGCGTATGTGTTTCTAGTATGTTCTATGCATTCCTGCCATTGTCGCAGCTCTTCTTGGTCAATCCAAAAATCTTCATGACTCCTATTCTTGGGATGTCTTAATGGGATCGTAGGGTCATTATGAGATTTAGGAGAGAGAGCAGAAGAAGGATCATCAGGGTCAAGGATGGGTTTGGATATGGTTTCATATGAGACATTTAATGTGGGCATAGAAGGGGAGAAGATAGGATTGATTCCTAAGTGGCTTGGCTCTCCTTCTATGGCATCACTAGACATGTCATCCTTGCATTCTTCCCAATGTCTTTCAGGGGGAAAAGGAAGTTGATGACACTTTTTCCATGATGCTCTTCTAAGAAGATCTGATGTACATTGATTAATAAGCATCTTAGCTAATTGGAAGTCTAAATCATCAAAGTGAGGTTTTGATGGTTTAGGATTGACAGCTAAATCTTGGGATTGGAGTGATTGTGTTTTAGCTACCCAAAACTTTCTCTGCTTGTTCGGGGTATGATTCCTTCTCTTCCTTGGGGAGCTCGGAATTAGCTAGAGCAACCTTATTAATCATTGCTCTTGCTTTACTTATAGGCAAATAAGGAAAGGCTCCTCCAGAGGATAAATCAAGGGATTCTCTAGAATTCTTGGTAAGATCCAAATAAAAATGTTGAATAAGTACGGGGTCCGGGAAACCAAGGTCAGGGCCAGATGTAACAATTTCATTAAAACGATCCCATGGTGTACTAAGAGATTCTTGTTCTAGTTGCCTAAAAATTAGAACCTCTTTTCGAACGTTAACTACTTTATGGATGGGAAAGAAATATAAACAGAATTCAGAGCACAAAGTTTCCCAATCCCCTTGTATACTTCCTACGGCTCGATTATACCAATGTTTAGCTCTTCCGGTCAAAGAGAACGGAAAAATCTTCCACCTTAAAGTTTTATCAGACATGCCAGCAATGTGCAAGCATGCACAGCTCTGCTCGAATTCTCGTAGGTGTAAGTATGGGTTTTCGTTACCTTCTCCCGAGAAGGGTTTATCCCGAATCATATTAATTAGACATGGGCGCGGCTCATAGCCAGGTGTTATGATAGGCTCTACAGATTTTGGTGGCTCAAAGCTTTTGCGCATGCCATAAAGACAGATAGGCGTGGAATTTAAAGTATCCATAAGGATGAACATAAAATGATGAAAAGGTAAGGATAAAATAGAAAAGATAAAAGTATAATACAAGATTAAGCTAAACTCAGTCAAAATCAGCAAACTGTTCCCCGGCAACGGCGCCAGAAATGCTTGTTGGGATAAATTAACTGCACTCTACTAAATATTATTATTCTCAGATTATCCGCAAGCGCACAGATATAATACCGATGTAGCACTTCACCCGGAGGTTTTAAATATCGTATCCACAAAGAACAGTAGGTGATAATGACCAAGCCGATGAACTTAACCCTACAATTAGGCTAGATAATATTAAAAAAGAGGAAATAGCTATTGACTTCTAGTTCCAACTACCGGTAAGCTTTGAATAATATCATTCTAACTGGGCTCCAGGGGTCCTCTTGCTCACGAAGCTAAGGTCTTGATGATTCTGACATCACTTTGGCATCTTGATTTGCATAGTAGTGTCACTTGAGGCTTCTATACTCTGAAAACTCCTGGTTTGAGTTCCTGCGAGCAAATAATGACATGTACATGTGGAACCAAGTTATTTGTACCTATGTGTTTGCTTGTTTCTTCCCCAAAAAGAGTGTTTTGTTGACGGTTATGGTGGTAGAAAACATGGTATAATTACCGTCAACACACATCTACGCAGAATTCCAGTTGCTTGCTTGCCTAGGTCGATGCCACCCTACCACTCAGCCCTGGAACATTCTGGATCCTACACCGTCATGCTGAGACTGGGAAAGATAGTATCGGGCCCACCAGTGGTACTGTCAGACTAGGACGGCACGGGAACTTCCAGCATCCGTTGCCACCCACCCTTATCACCTTTCAACCTAGCAGTAGTGGCACCGCCCTACCAAGTCATCCAGTCGTCTCCCACCCATTTAGAAGCGAGTGAGTAGTAAGGGATTCCCGTGATTTTGAGTGCTAGTCAGTGTTCCAGGTTTGACCAAGCAGGCATTCTCCATCTCAAGGAATACTCTCCCCGTGCCATCACAGCACCTCCATTCATGAGGCTTCAGACCACACAGGCCATCCATCCCGAAACCTCCTCATATCCATTTACCCACCACAGGTATCTCACGTGGGAAAGCCCAGGTTGCTTCCCAGCAAGACTTGCTTACACAGCTCGTCGCAGGGCCCACTTGGTCGACTCGACCCTTACCACGCACCCAAGACACACGCAGCACGCTCTCCCAGTGGTTAAGTTCAGGTTCATATAGACCGCTTCCATTTCCACCATATAACCATAACAAGTAGCAAGTAGTGGAAGAGCAAATATCATTTAGCAGCATCTATCCTATTAGCAGACAGCAGGGTGAGTGTTTAACAAGGTAAGGGTAATCAATAAATCTATCATGCACCCTAATATCGGCATGAAATCATAAAGCAATAGCAGATACAACATTTGCAATCAGTAAATAGGAGCTACTAGAAATGGTGGGACGTGGCACCTTCATAGTCATCTCCCAGCTCCTGAAGGTACTCTTGGTCTCTCTCATCAGACTGATTCTCCTCTGGCTCTGAAAACGGAAACAAAATAGTCGTGTCAACGACTCCTATAGATCATTCAGAAAAATCCAATAAAATATAAGATCCAAATGCACTCAAACATAGGTTCAGGTTGTAGAGCTCATTTTTCTGAGAATTTTAATATATGGTGCGTAATTTTTGGACATCGTATGAATAAGTTACGGATTTCCGAAGTTTAATATATTTTCTGAAAAATGAAAAAGGGCCATTTATCTAGGGAGCGACACGTGGCAGCACGGGATTGGTTGGTTACTGTTCATGCTGACCAAGTCAATGGCTCGACTGGCAGTGAGTCTGCTGACGTCAGCGTTGACGGGTGGGATTGACTGACGTTACAGTGACGTCATCCTGACGTCATCAACCCGGACACGTGTCATCATCTGATTGTGCCACTTGGCTGTCCCTGACTGCAAGGGCTTGGTCTATGGGTGCGGCTGGTCTATGGTGGACTTACTCGCGCGGTTCATAGACCGCAGGCCCAGCTCACGGTGGACTGTGTGCACCGTTCTTATCCTCTCTGCGGTCTACGGTGGACCGGGTCCGTGGTAGTGGTGCTGTGGGAGGGTGTGCACCCACGCTGCGATCTGGCTTACGTCAGTGCCCACCAGGTGCTCGACACAAGTCCCCAGTGGGCCTTCGGTGATGGTGTGGCACAGCGGTGGTCCGGCGAGCTCGGTGACGGCCGGAAGCGGTCCAAAACAGCCTACTGACGAATCTTGCGAGGCGGTCGAGGGTCAAAAAGGAACGGCTTGTGCTCACGGTCACTGGTTTGTGATGCTAAGGCCGCCAGCGGTGAGGTTATCATGTCGACTGGGGCTCCGACGGGTTTCGGGGGTTTCCCGGAGAGCGGATTCATTTCCCTGAGTCACAATAGCCGTGCAAGAAGGATCCAAATTGGTTCCGCAGTGCTCCGGTGAGATGGTTTGTGCGGCCCGCATGGTGGCAACCTCCGAATGCAGTCGCGGACAATGATAAGGTGGTAGCTGTTGCAAACCAGTGCCATTGAGCATGGTTATCTTCAATTGGCATGGAAAGAGAGGTCTCCGGTCCATCGGTGGTTAACTCGAGCCATGACAGGGCCTCTTTCTTGGCTACGGCTCACGGCGGCGCTCTGGTGAGGTCGAGGCGCACGCGGCCAAGGCGACAGGTGCGGTCGCAGGCCCAGCCATCTACGTGGCTATGCTTAAGGAGTCACGGCGAACCCTATCGGTCTCTTCCCGCAACGCGAGGTGACCAGAGGCGAAACGTGTCAATGGTGAGCATGTCTTCCCGTGAACACGTCGTGCTGTGTTCCAGGGTCGAGAGGGCTTGGCCTAATGAAAATGAGTCTGTCAGTGGTGTCCGGGGGTCCAATGGCTTCGTTGTGCTGGTCGTGGTGAGCGTTCAGTAACTACGTGCACGGGAACGCCGTTGAGACGGCGGCGCCCCGAACGCATGCGACGGCAGTGCCCGTCGGAGATGTGGCGTCTACGACCGTCTTCCATCTGGCTTGGGTGGGCAAATCGTGTGCGTGAGTGCGGTGTTTCCAGAGCCGGTGATGACTCAGGCCTACGTGTCTCTGAGGCGAAGCGCCATGGCTGGTAAGCACGGCAAGGTTCGAAGAGGGGTCCGAGAGGCTCACCGTGGTGTCAAGAGAAGATAGGATAGTGAGGCTGTGTCAAGTCGGTGCCGTGCAGGTTGTTCGTAGTGCCGTGCCGCTCCTCGCCGACGGTGGTGGCTCTGTCTCCGGCTCCGGCGTGCTCCGAGGCAGCAGCACTCCGGTGGCCTTCTCCTCCCTCCTTCTTCTGTCTCTCTCTCGGTTGGCAGGTGCGGCGAAGTGGTTTGCGTCGCTGTTGACGGTTGTTAAGTACCAATTTTATACCGTCAACTAATGACTAGGGAAGAACAATAATAGAAGCATAGAGGTTATTACTGACAAATTCTACGAGTTTTGGTGAATTGTGTATTTTCCAGGGATTATTCCAAAAAGGCTTAAAAGAAGGATTAAAGTTCTTAATTGCCACGAAACTTAACCGCCAAGGAAACATCATCACCAGAACACTAGAAGCCTCTGGAACACACCCGAAGCGACCGGGGCGCGAACCCCACCAGGGTGGGGCGGGCCGGCGCTAGGGTGGGGCCGGCCGACGCCCCCCTTAGGGTTTCGGCCCTGCCTTCTGGAGTCTTCTTCCACCGCCTCTCAGGAGTCATCTCGGCCCTTGGTTAAGTCGGTTTGATCCCACGGCGCATGTTCATCCCACCGGGCTATAAATAAAGGGGCAGACCCCCTCCCAGAACACCAATTCATTCCTCCTGCTTCATTCATCAAGAGTAGACAGAAGTAGGGTTCCCAGAGATTAGAAATAGGGCTCTAGTTCTTCAAGTTCATAGTTTAGGCGTCTAGCAAGGTTCAAGTAGAGTTGGGCGCTACGCTCGGGATTCCAGATCCGTTCGTCTGGAGATCGGTAATCTTATCTTGTATCTCATTATGACTTTGCTTTATTTTAATATATTGCTACTTATTCAGTTCTTAGTTTATTCCAGTTGCATATTCGATATAGTTGTTATTGATGATTATTGTCATTTGATCGTAAAGCACCTAATTCAGTATTCGAGTGAGTTAGGTGGTATACATTATGTAGACGTGGTGTCTAGATATATTGTGTACCTACGGAGGCACCCTGACGTGCCAGGTCATGTGGTAGTCCACGTAGGTGACAGCTGCGTTGGTTCCTCTGTAGTCCAACCCCCGTACGTAGGACGAGCAGAGCGCGGTCGCGAAGGAGGTGACCCTTATGTCTTAATATCCTCATTAGATGATGCTCCATATGATGTTTTCTGAGTTGATTATGCTATAAATGAAGATGTGTAATGTGACGTAGGCTGTAAACTTTGTATTTAGTAATTACATAGGTTTCCTTTACTTTAACCGAATCTCGAGATTGTCTTACTACATTAGTGAGTCTCTATATTTTATCTCTGGAATACCATTTACCTCATTTACTCAGTTATCATTTACCATTTATCATTGACTTATTTATCACTAAAGCACTAGAGTTATGGGTTATCATCGGTCTGCATATTTATCTTTCCAATTATTATAGTAGATTATCCTAATGAGTAGAATGCCCCTTTATCCTTTTGGCATAAAACAAATCAACGATACTCGGAATACTTATCGGGTGAAGTGCTACAAAGAGAGAATTATCTGTGCGCTTGCGGATATATTCTATAGTATTATTTTAGGAGGCAAGTGAAGATTATTTTACCAATAGTTTTTGGCATCATTTTAAGGATGACAACTTAACATGAAGTGATGTTAAAAATACCAACAAGCATTTCTGGCGCCGTTGTCAGGGATGGCAATTGTATTCATTAGGATAATTTATTTCGTTGATTTGATTTGCCAGGATATTTATTCTAGAATTTCATATAAGAGAGTTCTTCATAGATAATATTATAGAAAAACATAAAAATAACTATAGACATAAATACTTATAGATAATCATAACCTTGTGCTTTAGCAGACTTATCCATGTTTTGTTTATGTTTAAATATCTTATATAGGGTAAGTGCAGGATTGGTTGTGTACTTTACCTCCTATCAATCAGGAACAACCATAAGAAGAAGGGTCTTACATTATTTTGTGAAGCCATGGCTGAGAAGACTCTACATGAAATCTCTGCCCCAAACACTGAGAATATTCGCGTTGGGCCAACTTTTAACATTGGAGATCATGATTACGAGATCAAACCAAGCCTCATCAAAATGGTGCAAGCTATCACATTTAGTGGAAAGAAAAATGAAGATGCAAGTGTCCATCTGCAGAATTTCCAAGAGATTGGCAACACCATCAACATCAAAGGCATTCCTCAAGACGTCGTGCTACTTCGTTTGTTTCTGTTCTCATTGGAGGGAAAGGCGAAGCAGTGGTTTTATCAGAATAAAGATCGAGTCAAGATATGCGTAGAATGTTCAAAAGCTTTCCTAGAAAAGTTTTTCCCAATAGGCAAAACCAATGCTCTACGAGGAAAGATTTTAGAATTTTGTCAGCAGAAAGGTGAATCTATTCCATAAGCCTGAGAACGTTTTCAAGATTACATATCAGATTGTCCCCATCATGGAATGGAAAAGTGGTTGCTCATGCAAACATTTTATCAAGGACTAACACAAAGGTCACGTGAGCAGCTAGATGCCACTGCTGAAGGATCATTTATGTCACTCACCCCTGAAAGAGCTGAAGAAATTATGGCAAAGATAGCAGAAAATCAGAATTAGACAAACAATACTCAGACATGCCATAAGAGTGAAGAAGTTTCAGAGGAAGTGTGTGCACCGTCAACCAACTTGGATGTACTGTTGAACTGGTTAGAGTAAAGAGCCAATCATAAAAGAGATCGTCAAGCTATTCAAGATGCATTCAATTCTCAGAATCAATATGAAGGATCTTTAGGAATTGAGTTTGCAAATCCCCCAGAAAGTATTAGTACAGTCATCAAGTCTACTTCTCAGAAGTAAGGATGGAATCAACCTCGGTCAACCAACCAAGGTAAGTACCAGGGCAATTATAATTTTTCAAATCAGAGACAACCACCCTTGAGAGAATTGATATTAGAACAAGCTAGAATTAATGAAAGCATTTATAAGAATCTTGCTTTTAATGATAAAGTTTTAGAAGGAATTAATTTTAAGTTGGAGAATTTCTCTTCTGCTGTTGAAGATCAAATATTATTTAATAAAAAGATAAAATTACAAATTACACAATTATCTTCTACTTTGTTTACCACTAACAATGAACAAATAAAAGGAATATCTACTAGAGGAGGTAAGTCTACACGTGATCCACCTTACCCAAAAGTGGCATGTAGACCATCACATTTAGTGCAGGTAGAAGAAGAGATTGAAAAGGACAACAAAGATGAAAAAGTTATACCACCTTCACCATCAGTTGAACTACAAGATCAAGAATTAACTCAAGATTTTCATGACACAACCCTCCTACCATTTCCACGCAGAAGAAGAAGAACTAAAACGGATGATCAATTTGGTAAGTTTGTTGAGGTAATTCAGAAGTTATATGTCAATATTCCGTTGTTAGATGCCATGCAAGTACCTATATACGCGAAGTATCTTCGAACCATCCTCAACAACAAAGGACCACTACCTTCTACTGAAGTTGTCAAGCTAACGGAGGAGTGTAGTGAGGCAATTCTGAGTTCTTCTCCTACTAAGAAGAAGGATCTAGGGTGTCCCACTATTGATTGTTCAATAGGACAACAGATGTTCGAGAATGCTTTATGTGATCATGGAGCAAGTGTCAGCGTCATGCCCAAGACTGTCTTACACAAACTCAACTATTCTACGCTTACACAAACCACGATGTGTTTGCAATTAGCTGACCAATCGGTCCGCTATCCCGCAAGAATCGCAGAAAATATTCCGGTAAAAATCCGTAACGTTTTCATTCCTGTAGATTTTGTAGTACTTAACATGCAGGAAGAGAGGAAGATACCCCTCATCCTCAGGCGACCATTCCTAAACACTGCAAATGCAACCATCAATGTCAGAGCTGGAGAGATCACATTCACCATCAATGGGCAAGAAGAGCGATTCGCATTCAAGCCAAGACTGGAGCAATGCCAAACGTTGAAGTATCATGAAGAACAAGATGCAACAACATCTCCGATATCGGAGATGAATCATGAAGAATAATTTAACTGGAGAAGTCCGGATCGGCGGACTCAAAAACCCCGAACCTTCGCCGGGTGGTAACTCGGTAGTTATCGGTAATTTAATTCTTGCATTGAAATTTACATATTTATTTCCTCTTAAATTGCATTATTAAAAAGAAATAAAAATAAGCATAGCATGATTAAAGCTTAAGCCCCATGTGATTATTACTAATGTAGTGTTATACCCCGTCAATGAAATTTACTGTGGTGGTAGAAAATTATAAAAAGACCATCATTAGAATTCTAATTTTTCGTAGATTCATAAAAGTAATTTAGTTTTTCATTCTTGTGTCATTATACGGTATAAATACGGGAAACATATGAGGCCCACCATCATTACATCAAGTCATCTCAAGCATTATCATCAACCACTACCATCCAAATTCCATCATCCATTCATCCCATTCACCAGAAAGAGCACTCACGCACATGCATTTGGAAGGAGATGTAGGTGGTGTCGACATTCTTCAAAGTAGAGAGCTAGAGAGCACCAGGTGGGGCCAGCCGGCCCCATGCCCACGCCGGCAGGTGCCCCTCCTCCTCTTCTCTGCCGCCCACTTCTCTCACTCACTCATTCACTCACACACCAGAGAGCACATAGCTACTCTGCTTTATTACTCGAAACTTCGAGCTTTCACAAATCCTTCATTTGATTCAAGTTTAAGCAAGGAAAGGGGTAGAGAAGAAGATTAGCAAGAACACCTAGTAGAGAGATTTGCCACTTCAATTTCTCATCTCCAGTTGTTCTTGCTTGTTCTTGTTTTGTTCTTGTGTTCTTGTTTGTTCTTGCCGTGTTCTTCGTGTTCTTCATTCTTCAAGCAAGATGAGCAATAGAATGAAAGGTGCCATTCGATCCCTTGGAAGAGCCTTCTCACGCCGCACAACACGAAGTCAATCATCATCACAAGTGCCATCGTTCATCGGCTCCGACATAAATATCGATCCTCCGTCACCCTTCACGTATGATAACCCTTCATCCTCTTCCCAACAGGAAGAGAGGTATGAGCTCACAATCATCACTTAAATTTCATTACCAATTAGACCACAAAGGGAGATATTAAATGTAGTTAAAAACAAGGAATTTACGCATACTCCAATTTTTGATGCCACTTTGCTCCATGACACTGGAATGGATTCCGAGTTTGAGCTTATTTTTAGAAATGTTGGATGAGAAGGTGCATGGCAAATTAATGAGCAGGGTAGCAAGTTACTCACTATAGAATTTATTAGCACCCTAGACTTTGATGATGATGAGGTTAATTTTAGAATGTTTAATAAACTTTTCACCCTCTCATGGAAAACTCTTAGTTTAGCACTAGGATTCAATAATCAGTGTGTGGTCAATATAACTGAAACTCTCCAAGACTTTGATAAAGATGATTTTTGGGAGAGCATCACTGCAAAGAAACCTGAAAGAAAACAAAAATATACTACTGAAGAAGTCCATCACCCCACACTGAGGTTTATACTTAAGTGGCTAGCTTTTACATTCTTTCCTAGAGAGGAGTTAAATACTATTAAACAAGATGAACTGCATTTGTTATATATCATGATTAAAAGGAGGAAAGACGTCACCTGTAAAAATGATGTTGAATTATTAGAGAATTGTCCCTTCCATAAAAAAGTGCAGTATTTCTTTTACTTCTTGGATTACACGTTTAGCTGCAGGGTTAGGTTTATTATCAAATACTACACTTGTTTATATTTCTGATACCCGCAGAATTATTGGTTATGATTTTTTCTTTCGTGCTCACATGCTCAAACATAAGAATAATAAAATAGTTATGATTTATAAAAATTTTGACAATGAGTAAGAACTACCAGACAGGGAGTTAGGAATTTATTCTGTTCAGAATTTTATTTTTCTAGCTAGTGGAGCTAATATTGGCAGGTGTCCGTCCGCACGCATCAGTAAGGCGCCGAGAATTAAATTCACTGGAGCTGACCCAGCACCATTTGGGCCAACTTATTTCTACTATGTTAATTTTGGTGAACAGGGATCGACACAGGAGCCACGCTAGCAGTGGACTGCACATGCAGGATGGGAGGAACAGCCCATATTTCAGTAAGGAGAATCTTCATCAGCAGCAGCAGCAGATTGGGGAACAAATGATTTTCATAGAGGACGAACATCTTTTCCTGCACGCGGGAACACGGACTTCACTACCGGTGGACCATATCCGTTCCATGCACCACTAGAAGATGGCTACTATCGGCCACCTGAGCAGCACTTTTCGACTACCGCTAATGATCTTCCAGCTTTATCTATGCGTCTCACTAACATTGAACAGGGACAGAACGTGATAAGCGACACACTACACCAGCACGAGCAGTGGCAGCAGCAGGTCGACGACAGGTTTGTAACACCCGAAAAATTGCATTCTTTTAAATAGTGGGAATTTATTTAATTATTCAACCAGTTGATCATTCCAATATAGGGAAATAATAATTTTTCTCAAATATAAAATCAAACCTAGGTCATACACATGTATGATGCATTCATGCTGGAGCATTTCTTCTTTGTACTGTTGTAAATTATTTGAATTTCTCAAATATTTCAAAACCCAATTTGAAAATCCTTTTGGAAAATGGAAAGGAAATAGAGCAGAGCCCTTCCCCTCTCCTTTCTGGCCCGAGCAGCAGCTTGGCCTGTTTTCCACTCCCTGGCCAGCAGACCCAGGTCGGATGGCCCGAGGACAGCTCGGCTGACCTGCTCCCTCCCTTCCCCTTACCCCATCTGACTGACGAGTGGGACCCACGGGTCAGCCCTTCCTTCTACACCTCCCTCGCCGCGCGAACAGAGACGCCGCTGCCGTGTTCATCCGCCGTGGCCGAGCACGCGCGCGCGAAGCGTCCCTCTACCGTGACTGCCAGCCCGACCCCAGCGCTCGGTGCTACCCATCTGTGGACCCACAGAACAACCCCTCCCCTGTTTCCCTCTGCTGCTCGCCGAGAGTCCGACGCGGGCAAGAAAGAAACGGCCGAAGCCGAGTTCGTCGCCGCGCCGAGAGTCCGAAGCGGAGGAGAAACGGCCGAAGCCGATTTCTCCGCTCACCGAGTTTGTTTCAATCTCCGAGATTGACGCCACACCTCGGGAGTATTTAAGCAGCGCCACACCCCCCGTAGCCGTCACCTAATCCTAGCCGCCTCTTCTCGCCGCCATTGCCGAGCTCCCGCGAGAACCGAGCAGTCGCCGCCGCGAGCAATTAGCTCGATTCGCCACCAATTTCCTCCCGGTAAGCCTTTGAGGAGCTTCGCTGTGATCTTATGAAGTTCCCGAGCACTTTTCCCCTTCGATTTGTGCACTGACCGCCTCCGCCGCCGTTGCAGAGATCCACCGTCCGCCGGATCACGCCGCGAGCTATCTCCGAGTCGATTTCCGATCTTCCCATCACCCTAGGTGAGCTTGCGATGCTCTTCCCGATCTATGGGTACCCTTCCCGACCTATTTCATGCATCGAAGGCCGAGTTCGCCTTCTTCGGCGGCCCTCCGGCCATGGCGCCGCCGTCGGTCTCTGTTTCCCGGCCGAGAGCACCGCCACCCCTCCCCTCTTTTAATCTGATCCGCCGATTTTGAATCGGACGGCCGCAGAGCAGCCCATACCGATTCGGCCTGCGTTTTTGCGAATAACCCCCTGCAGTTTTTAATGCTTAGCCCGCAGCCCTTAGCGTAATCAGTAGATTACGTTTGAAGGTTTATTTATTTTCGGTATATATGAAAATGTGTTTTCAGATTTGAATTCAAAATTGTTTCATTTATAATGTCCACGTTTTAGCTCCGATTTGAACGATTCAAATTGCATTAGATTCGTAATTTCATAATCTATCTGATGGTACCACTGTTTCATATATTTTCCACTCTTAAAATTCGAGATTATATTTAATCTGTTATCATTCTATTATAAATCTTGTAAAATTCATATCTTCCTCGTTTTAAATCCGATTTGCGCAAACTTTATATCGATGTGATCGTAGCAACGTGTAGATTTGTTTTATAACCTTTTTAATTTATTTTCTCTCTGTTGGTGTACTGTTCTAATGAAAACTCTTGTTTGTATGCATGATTGCCCCTGTATGTGTGTGTGTTGTTATGATGGATCGAGTATAGACGGTGAGCTTTACGTGGGTGATCAAGATCAATACTGCGACAACCCGGATCACCAGGAGTTTGCTGATCAAGGCAAGTATTAGTATGGATCATCCTTGTTGTCCTATTCACCAAATAAATAATTACATTTGCATGTGTCTTCCTTGTTAACCATAGATACTTCCTAGTTTTGTTATCCTGTTCCTTGCAACCTATGGGATTATGCATGTGGTAATTGATGCTAGTGCGTTATTGATATCATGATCATGTGAACTTGATTAACTGATTCTGCAATATGAATATAAGATGCCTTTTTAGCAACATGGAGCTAGAGGATTCGAGCATAGTTTTGGGATGCTCAAAATCCTTCACCTTTGATAATGATCTGTAAGTATGACACCGGGATTGACAGTGCAACTATGAGGGCTATATGGCTCTGGTTTTAGCTCTGTATGAGGACCTTATCTAGCTTGTTAGAGGTTACCGAAAGGCGCAAGAGGGGCTTGCCGACTCGGGTATAGTGCGGCCTCTGTCCATATGTGTATAACCTACGTGACCTTGTGCCATATGGAAGGGGGGCTCTACATCTGCTTGCCGAGGAAACCTCGCGGCCCTAACATGTTAGACGAACCTTTGAAAGGCTTCATAGTGAAACCCTGCTCTCTCACCTTAGTAGTGTTATGGGAGTAATTACCCCGAGCAGATGGGAATCACGGCTCATAGTGAAAGTGCACAACCTCTGCAGAGTGTAAAACTGGTATACTAGCTGAGCTCACGGTCAAGAGCGGCCTTGGACGTCTTATGGAGTAGTTATTCTTTTGGGGTGATGCTTACTTATTGCTAAATCTACTTATTGCTGCTCATTAATTATGTTTACTATGATCATGAGAATGGGCATATTAACTTGTTGCTATCCAACTGCATAAAAGATGATTAATTAAAAGCAACCTGCTGTTAAACCGTGTCAACCTTTTGAGCCTCATGAACCCATGCTAGACTTGTTGAGTACGACATGTACTTACGCTTGTTTATTTTTCATTACTTGGTCAAAAATCCCGGATGGGTAACAGATGGTGATAGTGATGAAGACTATCCAGAGGACTACTAGACTTGTGCTTCACCAGTCGACGTCCCTGTGCTATGGAGCTACCGCGAGAGTTATCTTTATTTTCCGCTGTGTAATGACTTTGATATTATTCGCTATGTACTAAACATTGGTTATGATACAATTTATGCAATTTGTTGGCTTATGTGTGTGACTGATCTCTGGGCGCACATAAGATTATGCATCCCATTTTATCCTTAAAATTGGGTGTGACAAGGTTCTACCAACATAAAAAATGGCAGTTCAGCACGGGCCAACGACTTGATCAGATCTATCAAGGACAGTAGCAGACGCAGAGCGGATTGGAGTATTTGATACATCATATGGGATACCCGCCGCCACCTCCACCACATTACTAAGCAACATCCAGCTTGGGGGACATCCCCGCTAGGTGAGTACCTCCCACCTTTATATATGTTCTTTATTTCACTATTTAATTCAGTCTTCAATTCTGTCAATTTTAATATTGCTAAAAAACAACAAAATAAGAAAACCAAATAAAAATTTATTTACCGTTTTCTTTAGTTATTGCATTAAATTCCTGCTTGTGTAAAAATAAAAATCCAAAAAACAATAGATTGTATAATTAAGTTTGCTTTAAATTCCGCATTCAATTTGTCTTTAGAATAATTAGAACTTGAAGCAAGAGAAAAATCAAAAAGATATTTAAATTCTTTAAATGTAATTTCATGCAATTGCTTAGTGTTTAAATTTAAATTCTCCTACCGATTGCATGAAGTTTATCTACCATGAAAATTTATTCTGAAACTTGATATCAGTGAGTAGCATAAGCTTTTCCAAGTAATTGACGGATATGATATAAGAAGGTTCGAGTTACTATTTATTTCATTCTGAATGACACCTAAGCTCCAGACATTTCAAAAAAACAAAATCAAAACAAATATAATAATAATTTGTTCTGGTAATATGATTTAAGTAGACTATTCTGTTATGCATTCATGATTGAATTCACATGCACAAAAAGTTTTCGCTCTATGCACAAGTCTCTCTCTTACAAGTCCAACAGAGAGTGTGGGTGATAAAATTAAAAGATGACATACCAAAGAAGTATGAGCATAAAAGACGCCATATCAAAAGGGTATGTGCCAAAAAAAGAAGGAGAGAGTAAAACAATGGGTGCAAAGACACCCGCCTGAGAGAAAAAAAAAATGGGTACAAAAAGTATCCGCTGGGGAGATAGCCCACACTCTTCAGAAAGACAGAAAAGAGAGGATAATGCATAGGAGTTCAAAAATGAAATTTGCTCACATTCACACATTCAATCATGATGTATAACTTAGTAGTCCTCTGCAATCTTATTAGTAGGCTCTCATTATTTCCTAAATAAAAATTATATACTTATTAAAAAAACCTGGAGCAATGGTTGAAACCAAGGATGAAAGACATAGTGCTTGCTTGATTATTCTATCTCTCAATTACCCAAGATCTAGTTTAAAAGCCCCATGATTGAAAAGAGTAGGAATAAGTTTAAAAGATAGATTAATGAATTTCAATCCGGAGAAGAATTTCTGTTTAAATATTTAAGTATTTGTTGGGAGTTATGCATTTTTATGGAACCCTGAATAAATCATTTTAAGTCAACTTTGCTAAGGGACTAGCAAAGACTTAGCTTGGGGGTGTTGTTGACGGTCGTTAAATACCAATTTTATACCGTCAACTAATTGTTGACGGTGGATATACCATAAAAATCCACACTCAAACACCATCAACAGGCCTCGGATTCAAGGAAGATCAACATAACATGAACATATTTTTATCAATAACTAGTTCCACTTGTACTCTTAAGTTTGTGAATGTAGGGAAGACCAAAACAGTGCAAAAGTGAGTAGCTAGGGGCCACCTATGTGGTTCGGCCGAACCATGTTTGGTTGACCCAGGCTACCACATTCCAAAACAATGCTTACAACATCAAATGGAAGAGAGAAGAGCTTGAGGTGGGGCCAGGCATGGTTCGGCCGAACCATGGATGGGGCCCACCAGGCCCTGCTGACGTGGCAGAATGCGTGTGACACTCCAACCAAGTCATTTCATCCATCTGATCAACTTATGTTTCCATTCAACGGTGGAGATCAAAGGCACACGGATTGAGGCGTGAAACGAAGCAATCAAGACATAACAAGTACCAGGGAAGACCCTATGACTGGTGGGGACCACGTTGGTGGGCCCAACCCACCAGGGCTGGGTCGGCCGAACCAGAAATGGTGGGGCTAGGCCACCTGCAACTTCAATGACTAGTGGGGATACCTTCTAGAAGCCCCTGGCTAGGCCCACCTGCCATAGGGGGTTCGGCCGAACCCCCCTGGTGCCCAGCCGGGGCGGTTAGCTTCCACCGCCTTCCTACATGATGTCCACGTGAGGAAATCACCAGCACCATTGATCTGAGGCGGTTTCAAGGTCGGTTCATCTAAGGGCTAAGGTGGAAAGGCACACGGATCGCTGACATGGCACCTCTCCATCTTCCCCTATAAATAGAGGCTGCCTCCACCCTCTCATGACATGATTCATTCAAGATACAAGTGAAGAAGTAGTGTAGTTCCACCTTTAGTAGTAGTTGTAGACTAGTGTGGGAGTTAGAGTTGAGTCGAGCTGCACTCGGGGTCTCCGGAGTCGTCTGCTGGAGAGTCTAGTATTGCTCTTGTATCTTTCTCTTTATTTCAGACTTATTTACTTCAATATAATATATTCCTGCTTTGCTTTACTAAGTCTCTACTTAGTGCATTACTATTCTAGTAGTAGTTTTGTTGTGAGTTATTTTATTAATTGGTCGGTTCGCATTAGTTTGTGATCCTGTTCCAACTCAACGTGTGTTAGTTCATCGCCTGTCATAGGGTGCTCTAGTTGCTCTGATCACAGCTAGAGTAGTGAGACTTAGCGTAAGCGTGGTGCTTAGGTTAAATCTTGCCTTTGATTACCGCTTGTCACACGGATTGTTTGTGGGTGCTAGCAGGTGGTGACAGCCCTGTCTAGTCTTAGTATCCCTCCACGTGTTTTAGGCAAGTTCTTAAAAGGTAGGCTCCCATAAGAGTGTAGGCGCTTCGGGTAGAGATTTTGTCCTCTATTGTCTCGCACTACCCCCTGCACACCGGTAGTAAGGTAGCCATCCTAGTGTAATTTGACCATTTGATAGGATAGATCATAGGAGTAAAGTTTGAATAACAGGAACCTTTCTCACTCGTTGTCCTCCCACCTAGCTACACTACACTAGTTATCTTTTAGTATTCATTTGTTATCTTTGGATCATCACCTTCCTATCATACTTCGATTACCCCCTCTGCACTAGTTGTGCTAAGTTGAGATAGAGTTCAGGATCTCCGTCTATTAATATTTCTAGCAATCGCTTTCCCTTGGGATAAAATAAATAACAATACCTTGGAATACTCCCGGGTGAAGTGCTATAGCGGTATATTCTGTGCGCTTGTGGAATTATCCAATAGACATAAGAAATACCCCCAGGCACTTCTGGTGCCGTTATCAGAGATTATCCTAACACCCAGTCTCAGGTGGCTGCGCTAAGAAGTGTCAACAAGCATTTCTGGCGCCGTTGCCGGGGAAAGCATAGCCTAGAAATTTTAATAAGATCAAATCCAGAACCTATCATCAAATTAGTATCAATTAGTTGTAGTAGGGCTTACCCTTGCCTCTGCTTCTCTTTATCGTGAAGCAAGCCATACATGAGTGGATTTCAGTTTCAAGCCACAGCAATAGAAAAGTCAGAGACATCCTCTAGGAGTTCTCGACATCGTTCAGTCTCCGATCGGAGGTCCGATTTGGTATTGGGCCACTCAAGGAAGGAGGCTCCGCACTGTCACCTAAGGAAGCTATGGCCCAAAGGACCGTCTTCGAGCATTCTGCACCATCGGCCAACAATGTCGCCACCGGTCCGCAGCTTAGCTTGGGGATGCCACTTTTGAGCTCAAGCCATCTCTTATCAACATGGTGCAAACCAACCCATTCAGCAAAAAGCCCCATGAGGATGCAAATGCACATCTCCAGAATTTCCTGGAGTTGTGTGGCACGGTTGCCATAAAAGGAGTCAAAATGGACACCATTTGTCTTCGCCTTTTTCCGTTCTCTTTGATCGGAAAGGCAAAACAATGATTCTATGCTCATTCCGAAGGCATTGACGATTGGACAAGCTGTGCTAATGCATTCCTCAAGAAGTTCTTCCCGATGGGCAAAACCATCGCTCTTCGAGGAAAGATCTCAGGCTTTACACAGCAAGTGGACGAGACGATTCCCGAAGCATGGGAACATCTCCAGGAATACATTCGGGAATGTCCTCACCATGGAATCCAAGAATGGCTCCTGAGTCAAGGTTTTTATCATGGGCTAACTCCAACAGCCCGTAGCCACCTTGATGCCGCTGCTAGAGGAGCATTCACTTCATTCAATGTCACACAAGCCAAGAATCTGATAGAAAAGATGGTGACAAATCAAGGGTGGATTGAAGATCGACTCCAAAGCAAGAAGAAGAACACACATACCATCCATGAAGTAGATGCAATATCTGAGAAGATGGATCTCCTCTTGAGAACGTTGGAAGAACATGCTAATTTCAAGAAAGACCGAGAGGCCATTCAACATTATGCTTCCAAGCATCAATGGGATCAGGTATGTAGTGTATCTTATTCCAAAATAAATCCTGAGAAGATAGACGCCATCAACAACAATTCAAAATATCCTCAACAAGGAAGATGGGCGTCGAACTCTAAGTTTCAAGGTAATGAAAATTTTGGTAATCAATTATCATTAAAAGATCTTGTTATGAATCAAGCTAAAATAAATGAAAGCATGACTAAAAAGTTGATAGAAAATGACAAGACCCTTGAAACATTAAATTGTAAGATGGATGCTCTCGTTTCTTCTGTTGAAGAACAAATGAGTTTTAATAAAATGTTAGAATCTCAATTAGCTCATCTTGTTGCTACTACTTCATCTCCTAAAAATACTTGCAATACTTCGAATATCAATGCGGTAATCACGTGGGGAGGTAAGTCCACTCGCGATCCACCAAATCCTAACATTGCAGGGAAGGCTGCAAGAAAAGACAAGGAAGATAATGAAGAAGAAGAAGAAGAAGAAGAAGAAGAAGAAGAAGAAGAAGAAGAAGAAGAAGAAGAAGTGCCAGCGCCTGATGACAACACCAAGTTCCAAGGAAAGACAGCCCCACACGAATATTATGACACCAATGTGCTGCTACCTTTTCCAAGAACAAGAAAGCAAACCACCGACGAACAATTCGGGAAATTCATCGAGGTAATCCATCATCTTTATGTGAATATTCCATTACTTGACGCAATGTAGGTACAAACCTACGCCAAGTACCTAAGAGACATCCTCAACAATAAGCGTTCGCTGCCCACAACGGAGATTGTCAAATAGACGGAAGAATGCAGCGCGGCCATATTAAACCAACTGCCAACCAAGAAGAAGGACCCTGGGTGTCCCACCATTGACTGCTCCATTGGAACACAATACTTTGAGCATGCACTATGCGACTTCGGAGCAAGCGTCAGCGTCATGCCAAAGGTAGTGTTTGACAAACTCAATCATACTATCCTGTCCCCTACATCAGTACGTTTGCAGCTGGTGGATCAATCAGTCCGTTACCCGGCGTAGCGGAAAATATCCCCGTCAAGATACGTGGATTCTTTGTCCCCGTGGATTTCGTGGTCTTGGACATGGAAGTAGATGAGAAGACTCCACTCATCTTGGGGAGACCGTTCCCCAGCACCGCCAATGCACATATTGATGTTGGAGCTGGAGAAATTCAATTCACAATCAATGGGACCCTGGAAACATTCAAATTCCGACCAAAGGTTGAGCAGTACTCATTGATCATGCTAAGGGAGATACATGCCATTGCTATCGTAAAAGATTTGAAGAAGCCCAAATCACAACCAAAGGCAAAAAGCAAGTGAGTATGGAAGAAAAGGGTTATACAGCCGGCGACACCTCCAAAGAAAAATTCCACGCCAGCTCAAGAGAATAGTCCTACCCCAAGGACCTAAAGGATCAGCTCTTCCATTAAGGTAAGTATACTAACATTTAAATTCATGCTACTTCCCTTACTTGTTTAAATTACTTTAGCATGTTAATCCCAAACCTTTTTCTGTCGACCAATAATTTTAGCATGATAATCATCATTTAATTAATCTTCTGAATAAAATCGACACCAAGTGGGGCCCATGGTGGGGTCGGCCAAACCCCACCATGATGCCCCCACCTGCCACCTTTCGACCATTTCAATCCATGCCCTATCCCATGCACGACAACAATTTGCATGATGATCTTAATCACTAGCATGGCAACCTTAGATCTTTTTATGCACCCACATGTTCAATGCCAATTGGCTTAACCCAAGTATCATGTGAGCTACCGTAGAGTGCTACAAGACATATGACTGTCAATTTGCACTCTAGGGGTTAGAATCTCTCTCTCATCCCTTACTTCAATAAAATGCCAATAAAAATGTTCATAGCAAAGCATGAGTAATTTAAGAGAGAAATCATGTCATGACATAACCCATTTCTCCTCTCCTTAATTCCACTCGAAACTCTTAACCAAATCACTCTTGCTAATCAAAAGAGAACAAGCAAGGCAATCAATTGAGCCTTCCCGTGAAGCATCCCATGAGCAAACATCCACCAGCCTCGGTCATGTCTTTCTCCCTCCTTCCCTCTTTATTCCATTCACCACTCACTCCAAGAAAGGACCCCTTGAGCAAGCATCCAAAGGAGAGAAGATTTGAGTGCTCCACCAGGCAAGAGAGGACTAGCTTTGACACCTTATTTGGCACATAGCAAATGGAGATGAGGCAGGGTTCGGCCGACCCTATTGCTGGTACATGGCCACACCTACTGTCGACGGAATACCGGCGATAGTATACCGAGGGGTATGCCCGCGGTAGTAGATGAGACGGTGAGGGTGTGCCTGAGACGAACGAGGGAGCACAATTCGTGCGGAACAGAGATTTAAACAGGTTCAGGCCGCCGCGAGGCGTAATACCTTACGTCCTGTATGTTGCTGTGTTGTATTGCTAGTAGATTAGATGAATCGAGTAGACCCCCCTGCCCGCCTTATATAGTCCGGGGGGCAGGGTTACAAGTTGATCTTGCCATACATAACAGATTACAATCCTAGTCGATCTGGAAAACCAATCGGCTAGATCCTAGGAAAGCTATTTTCTTGCCCGCCAAGGACTCGGTGGATATACGCGATCTCCTGGAGGTCGTATGGGCGACGCGTCCTTGGTAGTTCAGGCCTATTCGATAGACTTGGGCCAAGTATGACTATGCGGGTATACGGGCTTATACCCCCACAGCTAGTCCCCGAGCGCCTTGCATTCGTTGAGAGGTGCAGACCTTTAGCGTTGCTTGACCAGACGGATGTAAGGGGCTCAGAAAAAATTGAAAAAAGTTTCCCTTTAGCGAAGTGTATCCACTTTTACCAGGACAGATCCAATACCTTCATCGGCAGGTGAAGTGCATCCACTTAGTCCCCGAGCCTGATAGTAGGTGACGCAGTCACGTGGTGTCAGGGTCAAAATCTTTATCCTTGTTGATCTTGTGAAGTGTCGACGAAGTCCCCGAGCAGCTTTAGTGCTCGAAAACACTTGATGAAGATGACGAAATCCCCGAGCAACTTTGCTGCTCGGAAACGCTTGACAAGGCGGCGAAATTCCCGAGCAACCTTGCTGCTCGGAAACACTTGACGAAGACGACAAAATCCCCGAGCAGCCTTGCTGCTCGGAAACACTTGACGAAAGCGACGGAGTCCCTGAGCAGCCTTGCTGCTCGGAAACACTTGACGAAGGCGACGAAGTCCCCGAGCAGCTTCGCTACTTGGAAACACTTGACGAAAACGACGGAGTCCCCGAGCAGTGCTTATTGCTCGGAGACGCTTGAAGAAGACGACGGAGTCCCCGAGCAGTGCTTATTGCTCGGAAACGCTTGAAGAAGACGACGGAGTCCCCGAGCAGTGCTTATTGTTCGGAGACGCTTGACGAAGGCGACGAAGTCCCCGAGCAGCTTTGCTGCTCAGAAACGCTTGACGAAAGCGACGAAATCCCCGAGCAGCTTTGCTGCTCGGAAACACTTGCTGAAAACGACGAAGTATCCGAGCGGTGCTTTTCTCTGCAACAAACGATTTGTAAACCGAAAATACCCCTGTGCCGTTTGACAGAGAAATAAATAGAAAAATCGAACAGTTGGTTTATCTTCTTGCGCATTCAAATCCCAAAACACACATCCGTCTCCGCCTATTCCTCCATCGCCATCTAGGGTTCCATTTTTTTCCGCCGCCGCCACAGAAAAACCATCGAATCCACCTCTCCCCCACCCAGATCTGCTATGGCAGGCACCAGGAAGAGCACCCGCGAATCAAAAAAGTCGAAGGAGGCACAACCGGGGGAATTCCGCATGTCGAACGAATGGCAACCGTCAGTATTGGGAAGATCGCAGCTCGATGCGCTCATGGCCTGGGGATTCCTTCCTGACCAGGCGACCGGAGGCTGGAGAATATCACAAGGTGAACCATATCCAATGCCTGATTCTGGATAAATAGTAGTCTTTTTTGAATATTTTACCCGCGGATTTGGTTTGCCATGCCATCCGTTTCTTCGCAAGTTACTTGATTATTACCAAATTTCCCTGTGCCACTTGAATCCCAATTCTATCCTCTTGATTTCCATCTTTATCCACTTCTGCGAAGCATACCTTGGCATTCTCCCGCACTTTAATCTGTTCCGCCATCTCTTCGTTCTTGTGAAATCGAGCGGCACAGATTCTCAAGTTGCTGGTAGAGTGTATCTGAAAATGCGTGACGGAATGTCCGCACATTACCTCCAGATTCCTCTGAATACCAGTGTGCGTGACTGAAACAAGAGATGGTTCTATATCCCCAATCATGAACCAAGCGTCTGGTGCGCCGTGGATCAGATTCCAGAAAAACAGAATAGCTGGACGGAGAAACCGCATGTAGAGGAGCTAGGACAAGTAAACGAATTGCTGGAAATCATCAAGGGTTTAACCCTGAATGGAGTTGGGGTTGCTACCAATTTTGTATTTCGTCGCGTCCAACCTTGCAAGGATAGAGTTCATCCTGCCTTTGAATTTACCGGTCGAAAAGATCCGACCAGGTGCTCATCCGGACATTTATCCGAAGCCCAAGTTAAAGAAGTCTTGGAAGAATATTTTGGAAAACGCTCTCATATAGGCAACCGTGGCCAAAGTGCGGCTTTTAATCTGAAGAATCCCCGCTAGAGGTAAGTTCTGAACTGCCCCGGCACTTCCATCGCTCATACTGTACTTATACCATAACTTCTGTTTGATCTCTTGAAGATAAATGGACAGGACCGAAAGGTGTACTTCTCCAATGTACCAACCGCTGACTGGCCGGGCCGAGTTGACGCGATGCACAGTTATCACCAGAGACGTGCCGAAGACGACTCTACTGAACTATCTGAAGAAGAAAGAGAGTCTTTTGACGAAGAAGATGAGGAGACACTGGCCCAAAGAACTGCTCGGGAGAAACAGCCGGTGTCAGAAAAGGCTGGATCTTCTAGTGGCGTCCGAGCTGCTGAAGCTCCGGTAAAGATTTCCGAGGACCGTGCCCAAGCCACCGCCGACGCCCCTTGCATGAATCAGGATGAACTGAGCACAAAACGCCATAAGGGTGATGTTCCTGCCGCTGCCGCTGGAGCTTCCAGTCAAAGAAAGAAATTCGGCCGAAAGCGTCGTCGCTCAGAAATGTAAGTAGGATTTTCTCCATATTTCTCCCTTTTTGATCCGAACAGTGTTGAGATTTTGTCTTGGAAATGTAGGGACCCTTCTAATGAAGACGCTGAGAATCCCGGCGCTGAAAAGATGACAACTTCAGAGGCTGGTATAGCAGAGGGCTTCCGCGCTGGCTGGACTTCAGAACATGAATCACCCCAGAGGTCGCCCGAGAGGCCCTCAACAGCTGATGCGCAAGGCTCACCATCTCCTCCCAAACAGTCACGCATGCCCACCCCGCCGCCTCCGGCTTCTCCTCCGGGGCCGAATGTCGAGGACCCGAGCTGTGAAGATGAAGCTCGGACGTCACCGCCGAGACACGGTAGCACTATTCCTCCTAGGAGTGCTGATCGTGGAAAGGAGACTAGCGCAGAGGCGCGAACAGGGCCATGTCCTCGGCCCTCCACAAACGCTTCCCCAGAGGGTGCGGATATTGAAGAAATCGCCCGAACGGGGCCCGTGCCTTTGATTCGCACCTATCAGATGGTGGGGAACACCTATGCTGTCGCTACGGAGGAAGATCTTGCTGACGCCGAGATAGATGGACTGAAGAATGACATCCGCGATACTCGCGCGGACTTGAGAAAACTTCTCGGACGTCTGGGAAACCTTTCGTCGCGTGTGCAGGTGACACCTATCGTATTTTATCCAGACGATATAATGACTTGATAATCTGTTGCTCCTTTGGTCTTCCAGACAGTGTATAAAACCGCCGAAGATCGCCGAAAAACCCTACACCGCCTTTGGGATGTAGCAGAGAAAAACAAGCAGCTGCAGACCGAGGTGAGTCGCCTAGAGGGGGTGGTGGCAGGCATGCGCGAGGAGCGTGAAACCTTGGAGCTACACTGCTCGGACCTTATGAAATCCGAGAAGCGTCTATTGCGAGAAAACAAAGGTATGTTGGAATGTTGTGCTTCTTGACAGCTATTCGTCCCGCTTTTGCTCTCTGAACGCCAGTTTTGTGGCATGTAGGTCTTCAAGAGCTGCTGGATGGATCCACGAAGCGAAGTATGTGCGACGTCTCGCCATTTGTAAAATGTCTTGGTTTGATGATCTGATTGTATTCTTTGTGACATGCAGCCACTGAGCTGGAAGCTGAGGTGACGTTGATGCGAGAGGCCGTCCGAAAGAACCTGGAAACGATGACAGGTTGCCTGTTTGTGTTCGGCTTTCCCCTTCCTCTCCTTCTTTTTTTTGTAGCGCGACTGAATTGCTTTGTTTGTCAGAGATGGGACGTAGGCATCGTGCGCAGGTCGATGACCCTGCGGGTCACCTTGAGGCTGCCAACAGAAGATTTGAGGCCTTGGTTGGTGGTGTTAAGCCTGTGCTTGACATCATTGAGTATGCGCCCGCCGTACCGCCTGCTGAAGGTCCCGGTGCCCTCGACATCGTACAATGTGGACGGGAAGCTCTTCGATTCTTTAAAGACTTTTGCGTGGATGCTGCTGAAAATGTGGTCGCCCATGTGCTTGGAGTCGTCCGATCGCACTACCCGGGAGTGAAGAACGACCGAGTACAGACCGGGTATGCTCGGGGAACCAACGAAGAGCAGGAAGACCAGCTTGAAGAAGAGGCTAGGGAAGCCTCAAAAATATTGACCGCTGATGTTCAACTTTTTCCCACCGAAGGGATTTAAATTGAGACGCCTGAACATGGTCGAGATCTAGTATGGTCGAAGAATAATCCTACACGCCCTACGTGTCGCCCGTGCTTTTGCCGGGGCTTTTGGAGACGCTACTAAACTGCCCAAGCGTCCTCGGGGCTTACGTGTTAGCGAAGACTTAACGGCCCAGGCGTCCCCGGGGCTTACGTGGTGGCGAAGCTGCCCGTGCTAGGCGGAGGTTACGCTTATCGTCGGCGAAGGCTACCCGATATATCGGGGCGGTTGATGAAGTGTCGTAGTTAGGCGGCCTATCATTTTTAGGGCTTACGCGGCGTCGAACCAGATGCTGCCCGGCGGGTGCGGGGGTTACACATTGGTGAAATCATGCTGCCCGAGCAGTGGCGGGGCTTACGCATAGGCGAAGACGTGCGGCCCGAGCAGTGGCGGGACTTACGTATAGGTGAAGACGCGCTGCCCGAGCAGTGGCGGGACTTATGCGTAGGCGAAGACGTGCTGCCCGAGCAGTGGCGGGGCTTATGCATAGGCGAAGACGCGCTGCCCGAGCAGTGGCGGGACTTATGCGTAGGCGAAGACGTGCTGCCCGAGCAGTGGCGGGGCGTATGCATTGTTGAAGACGTTTAGCTGTACAAAATGTAATGAAGGCAAAAATATCGAGAATAACAATATATTTCCCTTATTTATAATAGAATAAAAATACACATATCTGTTTTGAACCCTAGATCAGGGGTAGAAACGTCGCAGGTGCTCGATGTTCCAGGAATTGGGGATGTCGACGCCGTCTAGGTCGGAGAGCCTATATGCACCTGGTCAAGTAACTGCCTTGACGATGTATGGCCCCTCCCAAGGAGATGATAGTTTATGCATCCCCTCCTTGCTCTGCTTTCGGCAGAGAACGAGGTCGCCGACTGCAAAAGCTCTGCTGTTGACAATGCGATTGTAATATCGCCTGATTCCTTCTAGATATTTAGCTGTTCGTAGACAGGAGATCAGGCGCTCTTCCTCTAACTTGTCGACTTCGTCTGCTCTGGCCTCGTTGGAGTGGGCTTCTTCGTATACCTCAACCCTTGGAGATCGATAGATTACATCTGCAGGTAGTACCGCCTCCGAGCCATACACCATAAAATATGGTGATACTCCTGTGTTCCGGCTAGGTTGAGTCCGAAGTCCCCAGATCACCGCCAGTAATTCGTCAATCCAGTTGCCTGGGCTTCTCTCCACGACTGTGTGGAGACGCTTCTTGAGGGCATCGAGCAGCATACCATTTGCCCTCTCCACCTGGCCGTTGGCTCTAGGATGAGCCACGGACACATATTTGACGGATATGCATCTTTCTTCGCAGAAATCTCAAAAATCACTTCCAGTAAATTTTGATCCCAGGTCGGTGATGATGCTGTTCGGAAGCCCGAAGCGATAGGAGATGTCCTTGAAGAACTCTGCTGCTTTGGTTGCCGTAGCCTTGACTAACGGCTTGTACTTGATCCACTTGGAAAACTTATCGATAGCGACATAAATGAAGCGAAATCCCCCTCTTGCCGTTTTAAATGGACCAACCATGTCCAGTCCCCATGTAGCGAAAGGCCACGACGCAGAGATGGTCTGCAACTCTTGGGCTGGTACATGTGTCTGCTTGGCAAAGAATTGGCATGCCTCGCATTCTCTGACTATCTTCTCGGCGTCCTGGACTGCTGTTGGCCAATAGAAACCTGCTCGAAAAATCTTGCCGACCAGAGTACGTGAAGCCATGTGATTGCCGCACATGCCACTATGAGCCTCATGAAGGATCCTGAGACCCTCTTCCCTTGGGACGCATTTTTGTAGGACTTCGCTCCTAGTATTCTTGCGCATGAGTTTGCTGTCGACCAGGACATAGCTTTTGGATCTTCGGACCAGGCGCTCGGCTTTTGTTCTATCTTCGGGGACCCTTGCTTCCAGTAGGTAATCAATGAACTGGGTTCTCCAGTCCTCTTCAGGGGTTGGGATATACGCCACTATCTGGTCGGTCGCGGAGCTGCGGGTATCGCCATCAGTCTGTATGGAGGGGTTGAACAGATCCTGGATAAAAACTGCCTACGGGGACGTCGGACCGGGATGATCCAAGCTTTGACAATTCGTCGGCCGCCTGATTTTCGCTTCGAATGATATGATGGAATTCTATTCCAAGGAATTTCCCTTCGATTTTTCTGATTGTGGCGACGTAGGAGTCCATTTTCTCATTGTTACAGTCCCAGTCTTTGTTAACCTGGTTGATGACCAGGGCCGAGTCCCCGTAGACCATGATGCAACGGATGCCGAGCTCGGAGGCTATCTGGAGACCATGCAAGGCGGCCTCGTATTCGGCCGCGTTGTTGGACGCCATGAAGTGAATTCGCAAGACGTAACGGAGGCGCTCACCGGAGGGCGATATAAGGAGTACTCCGGCTCCAGCGCCGCTGATGCTGAGGGACCCGTCGAAAAACATTGTCCAATACTCTTCCTGTGCCGGATGCGAAGACTCTTGTATCTCTGTCCATTCAGCTATGAAATCGGCGAGTACCTGCGACTTGACTGTTATTCGGCTGCGGAAATCAATGGAGTATATTCCCAGCTCTACTGCCCATTTTAGGATCCGGCCGTTGGCGTCTTTGTTTCGGAGGATGCTGCCCAGGGGGTATTCAGAGATTACTGCTATGGAATATCCTTCAAAATAGTGACGGAGCTTTCTTGAGGTGACGAGAACAGCGTGTATCAATTTCTGCACCGTTGGGTAGCGGGTCTTGGACTCGTTGAGGACTTCACTGATGAAGTAAACTGGTCGCTGGACCAGATAGGTGTGACCGTCTTCTTCTCGTTCAACGATGATGGCAGTGATGACGACGTTATTAGTCGCGGCGATGTAGATCAGCAATGTTTCGTCCTTTTTTGGAGCTATGAGAAGCGGAGGACTTGTCAAGAAGCATTTGAGTTCTCTGAAGGCCGTATCTGCCTCTTCCGACCAGGTGAACTTCTCGCCAGCTTTTAGTAACTTGAAAAATGGGAGGCCTTTCTCGCCCAGTCTGGAGATGAAATGGCTAAGGGCCGCCATGCACCCGGTGAGCTTTTGCACATCTTTGACATTAGTCGGAGGCTTCATCCTCATAACCGCGTTGATTTTTTCCGGGTTGGGGAGGATGCCTTGCTTGCTGACGATGTTACCGAGCAAGTTGCTGGATCGGACGCTGAATATACACTTGCCAGGATTAAGCTTCCATTGGAATTTGTCCAGTTTTTCGAAAACTGCTTCGAGGTTGGAGATGAGGTCTTCAGCCGTTCGAATCTTGATGACGACGTCATCAGCGTATGCTGCAGCGACGTCGGGGATAAGGTCGTCCAGACAAGCTTGAATCGCCCGTTGGTAGGTTGCTCCAGCATTCTTCAATCCGAAAGACATGGTCTTGTAGCAATAAGCCCCGAAAGGGGTGATGAAAGACGTCTTCTCTTGGTCTTCTTCCTTCAAAGCGATCTGATGGTATCCGGAGTAGCAGTCGAGGAAGCTGAGTAGCTCGCAACCTGCTGTTGAGTCGACGACTTCATCGATTCGTGGAAGACCGAAGGGGTCTTTAGGGCAGTATTTGTTGAGATCGGTGTAATCAACGCACATTCTCCATTCATTATTTCTTTTTCTTACAAGCACCGGATTGGCTCAACAACAAAGAGTGCAAAACAACAAGATACATCTATTTCATCGCCTTCGTCAAGTGTTTCCAACAAAGAGTGCAACAAAGAGTGCAAAACAATCAACAAGATACTCTATTTCCAACAAAGAGTGCAAAACAACAAGATACATGGAGAATTGAGTTGATTGAGGGTTCAGCCAACCCATCAATGTCCTCCCCACTTCACATGCTCTCTTTGCTCTCGATACCCTAGAGCTCCTAGCTAGCACACTTGCAAATTATTGGAGAAAAGGGGTCGGCCGAACCAGGCTATATGCCCCCTGCACATCCACTTCCTTCTCTATATCATTGCCATGCTCGTGAACACATTGCTCAAACCAAACTACCAGCAGAGCACCTCAACATTCTAAAACTCTCTCTCTCCCCAACAAAGTTCATTTCTTTCCAAGAAGAAAACCCAAAAATATTCTCCTCTCATCCTTGTTCTTCAAGTGTTTATCGCCCGAGAGAATCAACGAAGGTAATCATCCGGTAAGAAGGTTCAATTAAGCTAACCCCCATCATCAAAAGTTTGGTTCGTGTCTTTGTTTTGGGCAAATATGAAGAACCCATTCAAGGCTATTGGCGCTTCTTAGCGTCAGCAGAAAAGTCCGCAAGCGCACGAAAGTACCGTTGTGGCCTTCACCCGGAAGTATTCAGGGTATCGTAATTTCCCAGAGGAACGGTCTTTGTACTCAGTCTCTTAAACTAGTTTACTCAGAAGAGACGGAAGGGATAGCTTGGGTAGAGAGGTTCTTCTAAGGTCAAACGCATATAAGCGATGGAAACTTCCCCACTACTTGCTTGTTTCAGGCCCACTGACGCACCTGGTCTGTCAGGCGATACCAGTATCAGCGCTATTTCGCGTCCGAACATGGGGAAATGCTGGTACGAGTGGACAAGGCTGTCACCACCTGCCACCTACCCCTCTGCCCATGGGTGCGCGCAACATACGAAGGTAGACTCCGACCTAGACACCACGTCTACGAAGGCGACTACTACTCTAGCGACGTACAGGAACATCCGTCTCTATCAGGAGTCCTCTTACTAGAGCATCCGTCCAAAGGATGAACGACGATCCCACAAACAAGTAGCTTTATAAAAGTAACATGCTTAATGAATCAAACCAAAGTTGAACACGAACTTCTTACTTCAAGTAGCAAGACGATCGTAGAGGTACAAGTTGGATCGAGAGCTGACAAGCCCGGCACTTCATCCACCCGAAGGCAAAACTGCTTCGACTGCGCTCTTTCTCTAGCTCTTGTCCCTCTCTCACTTCCTATACTAAATTAGCTATAAGCTAATGGAATGGAGCTTGCTCTTGCTCTCTACATTGTGACCTCTTGTGTTGGTAAATCCCTTCAATAGGTGTAGAGAGCAGGCCTCCTTTTATAGCTTGAGAGGAGGGGGTTCTATGCAAAAGGTTTATCCCCACATGGAAGGATCCAAACCGACCTTCAAAGGGTGGTTTCCACTTGCATCTGTGTTGATCGTAGGTGGGACCGTCCTTGCCGAACCGCCCTACACCTGTCAGAAGAAAACTGAGCCCGAGAGGCCCCACCAGGGGTGTGGCCGGTCCCGGGGGCGGCCAGCCCCATGGTAGGCCCATCTGGCCACCGCCTTTTGGGAGCACGTGGGCCTCGTCGATAGTTTCGTTTTGACTGGTGATTCAGTCCAATCGGAGTTCGGATGAGTGAGTTATGGCCAAAATACTCAAACCTACTCGTGGAGTCCTAAATTGGATTTTATTGGAAACTTCAAATAATGCAAATAATATATGCATTTTTTGATCAGTGCGACGAGCTCTCCGCAATGGTGTAGTCCATTTTATTATTTGAGATACTTTTATGTTGTGAAAACTCGGATATTCCTACAACATAGTGAAAAAAACCAAAACTCGTGGAACTTGTTAATTAAAGAATATTTTTCTATGATGTTCCATGGATTTATATTATTATTAGCGGTATAAAATGTGACTTAAGGACCGCCAACAAAGGCCGCAGCAAAGAAAATGCGCTCAGCATTGAGCGGGAGTTCATCACGACGATCATCTTCCCATGACACTAAGATACAACTCTCAGGGTCACAGGATGAATATTTGTCTGAGGCAACTGAGCCAAGCAACAACATGGAAAAATATTGAACAACCTTCTCATGATCATGAAGAATCCGAAGAAGAGGAAGAACCTGTTAGAACACAAGACTAAGAAACAGGCATTTGGGCCACTCCGCAAGAACTTCTCGTCCTCAACTCCATCTGCAACCGCAACTTCGAACACACCAAGGTAATTGATTTAGGACTCCTCCAATGCACAGGTATGTATGAGGAGTTCTTTGATGTTTTTGGTGCAATAGGATGGGGTGAATTCTGGGATTTTTCTGGGTACCAAGGTAGCAAGAGTCTCACTTTAAAATTTATGTGCACAGTAAAAGCAACTAGAGACAACATCTATTTTCGCCTGTTTAATCAAGCCTATGATCTTACTTGGGACCAGTTTAGTGCTTGCCTAGGCTTCATGAACTGCACCTCAAATTTAGAATCTGCTACTCGAAGGTTTAATAAACTTGAATTTTGGCATGACATTACTGGGAAAAATAGAATAGGGAAACCACGCACTAGTCATATTTGCAACCCTACACTGCGCTTCTTGCATAGATGGCTAGGAATCACTTTGTTTTCCCGGGATGATGTGAGACCGGTTAGAGAGATTGATTTAAGAATAATGTATGCCATGGTATATAAAATCCGAGTATCACCTGTAAAAGCCATGGTAGAACATTGGATTTCTGCACTATCAAGATGTGGATCATTTGATTTCACATCCATCATCACAAAAAATGTGTAGCTACCTTGAACTGCTAAATGGATTTAATGATTACATACCTACACATAGAACCATTCTGGGTGAGGAATATTTCATGAAGGCTCATATTATTGCCGGTGGTCCTCATGAAACAATAGAATTTAAATTCCATAATAGCGATGCAAGACTCACTTTGCCATGCCCAGAATTAAAACTATATGGGGGCTACCCTTTAGTGCCTAACATTGCAGGAGTAGGCGGTCGACGGAGTTTTTCAGGTCCTGCTACCCGTGCAAGAACGCGTGCTGCACAGCGTAATGAATCATCCGAAGAAGATGACAGCACCTATGCAGGCAGCTCAAATGCCATGCAAGCCTCCAGCTCTGGAGGAGGGCGCCGGTCAGGGGCACAAAGTGCCAGATTTTCTTACTCATCTATGCAGGATGCAGGGACACGAAACCATCGACATGATATGGAGTTCTTAACACATCAATTTGGTATGCTGCGGGCTGGCCATGAGGCTATTCACAACATCACTGCACAAACCCAGCAGCAGTTCCAAAATTTCCAGGAGCAGACTGGCAGACAGTGGGCTGCCCTCTATGCACATCACAACATACCTTCACCTCCATATATCCCACAGCACCCACAGCAGTTCCAGCGACCATATCCACCACAATATCCTCCTCACTATCCACCACGTCCACCTCAATGAGATAACTGCAAAAGTGCAAGCTTGGGGGGATTCTCTCCCCCACCAAGGTAAGTATTCTATCTCAGTATTTTATATTGTTTTTCATTTAATGCACTTAAATAAAATAAACTAAAAACACCAAAAAAAATTCTGTTCATACATGTTAATCTTTCTCATTGGAAATGATGAATAGTTGCTCTGTTGATATTTCTTTAATGCCTAGTTTACAACTTAGTATTTCTTTGAGTATGGATTACTTGGCTTATTTAAATCATCATGAACCTGAAAACTTTATGGATGCTAAGTGCTAGAACCAAGTCTAAATTGTTGTGAGATATGATACGGTGAAACAAGAGCTACTATAATATTATTCTAAGCATGCATGATTACTGGAGATTTATTTCTTAAAACAATCAAAACCTTATTGTTCCTCAATGGTGATAAAATTCCTACCACAGCCATATATGTTACACATGTTTAAAACCTTCCACTTAAGATATTTGTTTTGTATTGAGTGTTGTCAAGTCTTGTTGACCCTTATTGAGAGTCTTATCATGCTCCCAAGATCAATCACTTACACACCATATATACATGCTGCTTCTACACTGGAAGTACGCAACCACATGCCTTTCATTTCCACCAAATAAATGCTCCATGTGTTAAAGTCATAGAAAATCTCTCTTAGTTGTTATGGTAGAAGAGACCAAAAAGGCTATACGAAATGAAAAGAAAGAAAAATGGACACAAGAGAGTCCATGGAAAAGAAAAGAAAAATATTTAAGCAAGTTTAGGCTCATAAATAAAAGATAGCCATGTCTCTAAAATTTATTAGAGAGAGATACAATTCAAATAGAGGAGCATTACATTCCATCATTATCCACACACTTGCACATCTTGATCTAAGGGCATGACTCTACAGCATATGCAAAGTAAGTATGCTATATTTTTTCATTCCTACCTTAAGCTCCACATAAGCCATTTTTAGAGGTAGGATGATAAAGAGAAGGCAACATTTACTTTATGCCTTGGTAAGGAATCATACATCATTTGAGCGACATGAGAGTACCATATGAGGAACATTAAGTTGTCTTTTGAAAAACATTGCTAAAACCTCTAGTATGAAACTTGCAAAGAATGAGAAAGTAGTGCTCAAGTTAAATTGTTCTGTCTTTCAACCACCTAAGACAAAGGAAAAGTCATTAGCCTCATGAAGGATTAAGGTAAAATGGGTGAATTTTTATAGCCAATTTTTCCATTCAAAAGAGAAGTACTTTGTTGTCTATATGGTATTATTGGAATATGACATTGTAGCAACTCCGGATCCACCGAGGCTAAGTTAATTATTTGCTCGGGACGAGTAAAGGTTAAGCTTGGGGGATCTTGTTGACGGTGGATATACCATAAAAATCCATATTCAAACACCGTCAACATGCCTCGGATTCAAGGAAGATCAACATAACATGAATATATTTTTATCAATAACTAGTTCCACTTGTACTCTCAAGTTTGTGAATGCAGGGAAGGCCAAAACAGTGCAAAAGTGAGTAGCCAGGGGCCACCTATGTGGTTTGGCCGAACCATGTTTGGTTGACCCAGGCCACCACATTCCAACACAATGCTTACAACATCAAATGGAAGATAGAAGAGCTTGAGGTGGGGCCAGGCATGGTTTGACCGAACCATGGATGGGGCCCACCAGGCCCTGCTGATGTGGCAGAATCTGTGTGACACTCCAACCAAGTCGTTTCATCCATCTGATCAACTTGTGCTTCCATTCAACGGTGGAGATCAAAGACACACGGATTGAGGCGTGAAACGAAGCAATCAAGACATAACAAGTACTAGGGAGACCCTATGATAGGTGGGGACCACGTTGGTGGTCCCAACCCACCAGGGGTGGGTCGGCCGAACCAGAAATGGTGGGGCTAGGCCACCTGCAGCTTCAATGACTGGTGGGGACACCTTCTAGAAGCCCCTGGCTAGGCCCACCTGCCATAGGGGGTTTGGCCGAACCCCCCTGGTGCCCAGCCAGGGCGGTTAGCTTCCACCGCTGTCCTGCATGATGCCCACGTGTGGAAATCACCAGCACCATTGATCTGAGGCGGTTTCAAGGTCGGTTCATCCAAGGGCTAAGGTGGAAAGGCACACGGATCGCTGACATGGCACCTCTCCATCTTCCCCTATAAATAGAGGCTGCCTCCACCCTCTCAAGACCTGATTCATTCAAGATACAAGTGAAGAAGTAGTGTAGTTCCACCTTTAGTAGTAGTTGTAGACTAGTGTGGGAGTTAGAGTTGAGTCGAGCTGCACTCGGGGTCTCCGGAGTCGTCTGCTAGAGAGTCTGGTATAGCTCTTGTATCTTTCTCTTTATTTCAGACTTATTTACTTCAATATAATATATTCCTACTTTGCTTTAGTAAGTCTCTACTTAGTGCATTACTATTCTAGTAGTAGTTTTGTTGTGAGTTATTTTATTAATTGGTCGGTTCGCATTAGTTTGCGATCCTGTTTCAACTCAACGTGTGTTAGTTCATCGCCTGTCATAGGGTGCTCTAGTTGCTCTGATCACAGCTAGAGTAGTGAGACTTAGCGTAAGCGTGGTGCTTAGGTTAAACCTTGCCTTTGATTACCGCTTGTCGCACGGATTGTTTGTGGGTGCTAGCAGGTGGTGATAGCCCTGTCTAGTCTTAGTATCCCTCCACGTGTTTTAGGCAAGTTCTTAAGAGGTAGGCTCCCATAAGAGTGTAGGCGCTTCGGGTAGAGGTTTTGTCCTCTATTGTCTCGCACTACCCCCTGCACACCGGTAGTAAGGTAGCAATCCTAGTGTAATTTGACCGTTTGATAGGATAGATCACAGGAGTAAAGTTTGAATTACAGGAACCTTTCTCACTCGTTGTCCTCTCACCTAGCTACACTACACTAGTTATCTTTTAGTATTTCATTTGTTATCTTTGGATCATCACCTTCCTATCATACTTTGATTACTCCCTCTGCACTAGTTGTGCTAAGTTGAGATAGAGTTCAGGATCTCCTTCTATTAATATTTCTAGCAATCGCTTTCTCTTGGGATAAAATAAATAACGATACCTTGGAATACTCCCGAGTGAAGTGCTACAGCGGTATATTCTGTGCGCTTGCGGAATTATGCAATAGACATAAGAAATACCCCCAGGCACGTCTGGTGCCGTTATCAGAGATTAGCCTAACACCCTGTCTCTGGTGGTTGCGCTAAGAACTGTCATCACTATTGCCTAGGAAGAACAATAATAGAAGCATAGGGGTTATTATTGACAAATTCCAAGAGTTTTGGTGAATTGTGTATTTTTCAGGGATTATTCCAAAAAGGCTTAAAAGAAGGATTAAAGTGCTTAATTACCACGAAACTTAACTGCCAAGGAAACATCATCATCGGAACACTAGAAGCCTCTGGAACATACCCGAAGCGACCGGGGCCCGAACCCCGCCAGGGTGGGGCCGGCTGGCGCCCCCCTTAGGGTTTCGGCCCCGCCTTCTCGAGTCTTCTTCCGCCGCCTCTCAGAAGTCGTCTCGGCCCTTGGTTAAGTCGGTTTAATCCCACGGCGCATGTTCATCCCACCGGGCTATAAATAAAGGGACAGACCCCCCTCCCAGAACACCAATTCATTCCTCCCGTTTCATTCATCAAGAGTAGACAGAAGTTAGGGTTTCCAGAGATTAGAAATAGGGCTCTAGTTCTTTAAGTTCATAGTTTAGGCGTCTAGTAAGGTTCAAGTAGAGTTGGGCGCTACGCTCGGGATTCCAAATCCGTTCGTCTGGAGATCGGTAATCTTATCTTGTATCTCATTATGACTTTGCTTTATTTTAATATATTGCTACTTATTCAGTTCTTAGTTTATTTTAGTTGCATATTCGATATAGTTGTTATTGGTGATGATTATTGTCATTTGATCGTAAAGCAGCTAATTCAGTACTTGAGTGAGTTAGGTGGTGTGTATTATATAGACGTGGTGTCTAGATATATTACATACCTACGGAGGCACCCTGACGTGCCGGGTCGTGTGGTAGTCCGCGTAGGTGATAGCTGCATTGGTTCCTCTGTAGTACACCCCCCGTACGTAGCACGAGTAGAGCGCGGTCACAAAGGAGGTGACCCTTGTGTCTTAATATCCTCACTAGATGATGCTCTTTATGATGTTTTCTGAGTTGATTATGCTATAAATGAAGATGTGTAATGTGGCGTAGGCTGTAGACTTTGTATTTAGTAATTACATAGGTTTCCTTTACTTTAGCCGAATCTCGAGATTGTCTTACTACATTAGTGAGTCTCTATATTCTATCTCTAGAATACCATTTACCTCATTTACTCGGTTATCATTTACCATTTATCATTGACTTATTTATCGCTAAAGCACTAGAGTTATGAGTTATCATCAGTCTGCACATTTATCTTTCCAATTATTATAGTAAATTATCCTAATGAGTAGAATGCCCCTTTATCCTTTTGGCATAAAACAAATCAATGATACTCGGAATACTTATCGGGTAAAGTAATACAATGGGAGAATTATTTGTGCGCTTGCGGATATATTCTATAGTATTATTTTAGGAGGTAAGTGAAGATTATTTTAGCAATGATTTTTGGCATCATTTTAGGGATGACAACTTAACGTGAAGTGATGTTAAAAATACCAACAGCCGTAGCGTGGCGACGGGGAGTGGGATGGCTCTAGGGTTGATGTCCGGTCCTTTATATAGGTGAGCTCGGCGAGCTCCTATGGCGGGAGGCTTCGATTTCATCCGACAGATCGGAGGGCTACAGTGTGAGCTAATCTAGGGTTCTAGACGTGCTCGGGTTCCCTTGGTGGTCAAGGCAAGGGGACAGGCGAGGGACAGGGCCACGTCCCGGTTGTGGGCTTGCCATCTCCCGTACAGAGTCACGCGATTTGCATGAGCGACGCAGAGGAGAAGAAGAACAGGGCGTGGGGTGCGGTTGACAGGTGGGGCCCTCGTGTCGGTGACCGTGAACGAGCACGCGTGAGAGAGTGGCCGAGGCAGCGTGCATGCGCTAGGAGTTGGGCCGCAGCTTGGGCCGGCTTGATGCGGGTAAGCGCGCTAGAGAGGAAGGGCCGGTTGGGCTGGGCTGACAGGCCGGCTTAGGTCCGATCTCCCCTCTTAAAACTCTTTTCCTTATTCTTTTCTGTTTTTCCTATACTCAAGAGTGCATATGCATATATGAATAAATACACAATGTGTTTTAGTTCAATCAAGAAATAAGGGACAAATCCAAATATGCAGCATGAACTACTACACTTATGTTCATTAATGATTCTTCTATATTAAAATACATAGGCTATGATTACTTGTTTGCAAGGACATAACATCTCCCTACATGCATGCACCCAAGTTTGGTATTGTTCCTGGAAAAAAATTTGTTGGTTGAGATTTTTGGTGTAGGAGTTTTTAGGGTTGTTACAGAGACTAACTTCGCCTTGCAAATGTGTTCAAAACCTGCTAACATACGTGCCAAATAACGTGGAACAATTAGATGTTAGCACTTGAAAGCAAGGGCGGAGAGAAGCACTCGAGAGTGGCTTTCTGCTCTGTACCGGATGCTGCACCGGACGCGTCCGGTGTGAATACCGGACATGTCCGATGTGAATACCGGACGCGTCCGGTGTGATTTGTGAGCTCTCGGGTTACTCGGTGAATTTTTCACCGGACGCACGTTTGAGAGCACCGGACGCGACGCAATCACTGTTCATGCGCCTGATTTACAGAGTGCTAACTTAGAAAATCTGAATGTGTAGCATCGGACACTGGGGTGCGTCCGGTGGGGCAACACCGGACGCGTCCGTCCGGTGTGGAAAAACGCTTTCTGAAACCTCTCTGGTCGCACACTGGACACTGGTGTCTGGGCGTCCGGTGCGATACCAGACGTGTCCGGTGTGGAGGCGCGCGACAGTTGAACTTCAATGGCTATGTGCCTGCTGGGGGAACACCGGACATCCACCGGACGAATACCGGACGCGTCCGGTGTGAACTGAAGAGCGTCCGGTGTGCCCGATTTCAGCATATAATGGTTGGAATTTTGAAGGTGCTTATAAATAGGAGTGTGGCTGGTTTGGGGCTTTCTCTCTTGCGCATTTTGATCTTCCTAAGCCTCTTATGAGCCTAGCACACTCCCTCCATCTCTCTCCCTTTGATTCAACTCAAGATTTTGATTGAGAGAGAGTGAATCAAATGTAGTGATCATCATCTTGCATCCTAGTGCACTTGGTGGCTTGGTGGCGGAGTAATTCTTGTTACTCTTAGTGATTGCTGTCACCTAGCCGGTTTGGAGGTGGAGAAGGTGTGGAGAAGTTTGGTGATTTTGTTTACTCACATCGATGGATTGTGAGGGGTTCGTGCCTACCCGAGCGGAGTGCTCATAGGTAACTTAGTTGATTGCTCGTGTCATTGAGTTATTTCCTCCGTGGTAGGTCATTGTGGCACCTTGTGTAGGCTCCGTGTGTGATACCGATTAGCCACCGGACCACCGGTTGAAGTCGACACAACGGAGACGTAGCGTGCTGACAAGCACGTGAACACCGGGGAAAAATCGATTGTGTTGGCTTCTTTGGACTTCATTGTGCTCCTCACCATCGTATGAGTGATTTGTTCATTTCCCAGTGATTGGCAAATTCGACACAAGGCAAGGTATAACAAACAAGTCCTCTCCTCTACTTTGTGCAAGTTAGACTTTGTAGCTAGTTGCTCTTGTGTTTGTTGTTGCTTACTTAGTGCCTAGTTAGTTGAGTGGCTTAGTAAGCATAGAAATACTAGAATTGTGTAGGTGGCTTGCCTAAGTTAGTTGTTGTATTAGCTTTGCACATTTCACCATTTGTCATACTAACCTTGTGCTTAAGTACTTTGTAGAATTTTTATTTAGGCTATTCACCCCCCCTCTAGCCATATTAGGACCTTTGAGTGCTCGGCTGCGTGGCGACGGCGCGGGGCTCGGCCACGTGCTCACCTGCGTGACGGAGACGGTTATCCTTGCCTTTCCACCGGTGGCTCGCCGACACGACGTCCACCTCGCCGTCGTCCACCTCCACTCCCCCTCGACGCGACACGGGCCCACCACGACGAGTGCCCGCGCTTGGGTCGCCTCTCATTGATGCAGCAATTTTGCACTTCGGATCGACAGGTAGACAAAATGGGTCCTCTATTGGTTTCTTTGTTGGAGACCAATTTCGCGACCCAAAGCACTATGGAGGACGCAAAAATGGGTATGCCTCTCCTTATTGGAGACACTCTTAGTATTTTCTCCCTTTTTAGGCCCCGTTTGGCACAACTCAGTTTTATAAGTGAAGCTGTTTTTTTAGAAAATGGCTTCATGAGCAATTTGTTTGGTGAAGCTGAGCTACTTTGGAAATATTGTTTGGCAAAACATCTTTACCAACTTCATGCATGGTTCGAAGAGATAAATGAAAGAGGATGCTAGAAAAAGCTATTTTTTCTAGCTTTATGACAAATTATCTTTATGATAAAGAAAACAGCCCTACAACCTCTTACTCTGATTTAATATTTTATAGTTGAATTGCTCGTGCGCTAGCCAAATAGGTCTTATACATGACATAAAGTTGGAAGTGTGGCAGAATGTTTTAGCTTCTATAGCACCCTTTGAGTCGGAAAAAAATTCAAATATGACCAAAAGAGATAGGATAAAAGTTTGTGTGAGTAGATATAGTAGAGATAATATTAAAAAAAGTTCCCAACGGGCAGGGAGCAGGTTGCGCGAAGAACCGGTCCTAACCAGCAGTTATGAAAACGGATCGGAAATGATCGGATATCTCTAATATCATATTTATTTTTATATTTCTGCTGATCGAATTCGGATTTGAATACGAATAGTATCAGTCATGTCAGATAAGATACGATTGGATGTCGACATCATAAATATACAATTTGAGTATTCGAATACGGATACGGTATCGAATATTAAATATGTGGACTCGGATATGGACAGATCTAAATACCTCTAAACAGATTCGGTCGCACGGACGGTCAGATAAATATCACTATTTTCATCCCTAACCAACGAAACGCAGCCAACTCGGCCATCGTGAGACGTCTGTGGAACGGTCGAAACTACTCGGAAAAACGAGAAAAGAAAAATCCGACCTAGAGAGCCGGAATCAATAAAGTGAACGTAAACCAAAATCAATTCGTCCCCGGTGCCGGAACGCCAAACGGCAGTGCTGCCGAAAGTCTGGACCACAGCTCGCGCCGCCCGCCTCACACGAGCGCCCCTCGCCAAGGCGTGCGCTCCGTCGCCTCCGCCCGGGCCGACCCGCTGGGCCCAGCGCGCGCCGCCCCGCTCGGACGCGCCGCCGCCCTCCCGGGTTGAGGCGGAGGTGCTTGGGGACCCGGCCCCCATGGCGAGCGCCGGCAACAGCGGCAGCGGGGACGATGATGCCGGAGGGAAGCTCCTGGCGGATCGCTACCAGAAGGGCGAGGTCCTCGGCGAGGGCACGTACGGAGTCGTCTTCAAGGCCATCGACACCAAGGTCCCCTTCCCACACCAATCTCCTAAACCCCCTCCTCTTTCTGATCTGCGGGCGGCCACCACTCGAGAGTTGGAGCTTGGCTAGTCCGATCCACCCTGCTTCGAGAGTGGCCAGGGTGGTTGCGGGATTTAGATTTAGGGGTTTAGAGGGTTTTGCACGGCGTAGCTCGTGAATTGGTGTCCATCGAGTGGCTGGGGCTTCGCTCTGGATTGACTCGGACTCTGGTAGCTCTACTGCGATTCGCTCTGGTGAGAATAGAATTGTTGATTTGGTGTTGCTTTGTTCAGCTGTACGTTGATTGAACTGTCAGCGTAGACGATGTGAAATGTTTAGCTGTAGTTCTCGTGTTCTGTTGGATACCGGGATTGCCCTTGATTTTTTTTTCGTGGACTTGTGTATTTGTGTATTCCAGGTGTGTAAGGGTAACAGTAGATGTGGGGTTTGTTCTCACTGGTCTTAAGTGGTGTTATCACTGTTTTTTCTTTTCTCAGTGAAGTATATGTGGTTGTGGTAGAATCACCTCAGTTTAGTCTTCCAGCTGTTCTTAATGCTCACTATTATTTTGTACTCCCTCCATTCCAAATTATAAGATGTTTTGGTTTTTCCTAGATACATATCTTCTGCTATGCACTTAGATATCCACTTTGTCTAGATACATAGTAAGAACATGTATCTAGAAGAGCCAAAATGACTTATGATTTGGAACGGAGAGAGTAGCGTTTTTTTCATTCTGTTTGACCTCTTGTTCATGAGTTGCTTGATGCTGTTCCTTTCAGACTGGAAATACAGTGGCGGTAAAGAGAATCAGGATAGGGAAGGACAAGAAGGAAGGTGTCAACTTCACCGCTTTGAGGGAAATTAAACTTCTTAAGGAGCTGAAAGACCCTAATATTATAGAGCTGATTGATTGTTTCCCGTACAAGGAAAATTTGCACCTTGTATTTGAGTTTATGGAGACTGATCTGGAAGCTCTCATTAAAGATAAGAACATAATACTATCTCCAGCGGACACAAAATCATATGTCCAGATGATGTTAAAAGGTCTAGCCTTCTGCCATAAGAAATGGGTGCTGCACAGGTACCTACTATCTTGCTAATCCCCTTCTAATGAAAACAGCATTTGATAAGCTGTGTTGCAGGGATATGAAACCAAATAATTTACTCATTGGTGCCGATGGGCAGCTCAAGCTTGCTGACTTCGGTCTGGCCCGTATGTTTGGGAGTCCAGGAAGGAACTTCACTCACCAGGTATTTTAATAGACTTATGTATATGTGCATCTAGTTATTTTTTCTCTGAACTTAGAAGCCGGTTGCAGAAGCAGTGTTCACTTAGATCACCTTATTTTGATATTATATTTCTGATGCAGTCTATTTTAGTCATCTGGATATTTAGATAAATGAATTTAATTTTCCTTTTACCAAGGAAAACCATGACACATGCATGACGAAATTTGTTGACTCTATGCAGTTTCCTTGCAAGAGCAGTGATAATTGGAACTGTGTCAGTTAGTAAATAAATTTATTTTAGTTCTTTTTGCACTTTGTTTGATGCAATTTAATTTGGAGCTTTATTATAGCCCTTTTGCTAGAAATTGTCTGCTAATACAAATGATGCAATATCTTAAGTCACCAAAGTATCTTTGCAACTGCTGACTTTCTTAATAAGTAGTGAGAAATGCTTAATCTTGTGCAAAACAAACTACATGTACATGAGGAAGATCTTAATGTATTCTAGGATATTCAGTGGACATCCTTCTTCATATATGAGCTTTTATATTGCTGTTTTCCTTGCATGACACAATTAGAAAAAAGAGTCAGATTTTTTTTTTTTTAATTTCGGAAGTGCTTTCAGCTACTCAACTTTTCTGATTAGGGAAGATGCTAATGTATTATTTATTTGTGAAGGATATGATTTTTCTTACATAATTACTATCGTTGGTTTTCATCTGAGCCTTATAGACCTGCAAGTTCTGCTAATCATAGTTTCTATTTAGTAACATATTTTGTGCAGTCAAAGGCCAGCTCTAGTTCTCTGTGTTGATTAGTCATTTAGTGTTTCCCATGTCATTACTTTATTAACTGGACTAGATTTATTTTGTCCTGGTGGTGGCAGTCACGTTACTTCTAACTGTTTTTACACGTAGGTCTTTGCACGTTGGTATCGGGCACCAGAATTATTATTTGGCTCGAAGCAATATGGATCTGGGGTGGATATTTGGGCCGCTGGATGTATTTTTGCTGAACTGCTTACTCGCAGAGCCTTTCTCCAGGTTAAGAACCTCTTATTTTTTTCAATGGAATTCACTCTATTTCATTTAAGACTAAGAGTTCGTATGCTGAGAAGTTAATGTCCATGGCTAAGTCAATTGTTCATTGATGACGCACTAACTACATGTGTCAACTAGATTTGTACATCAACTGTCATTTTTGTAGCAGGACCAGATAATTTGTTGATATGGAAAACTGTCTGTTCCTAGTTAGGTGAGGGGACTGATGCTGCAACCAGCTTGCTTTTGAACTTCTTAATAATTAGATTACATAGACCACTATAGTTGCCTCTGTGATGATCAAAACTCTGACCACAGGTTGTGTAAAAATGGGATTTTAATTGTACCCAGCCACTAATTCCTAGCATTTTTTTGGCTAGTTGTGCCAACAGAAACAAACTTTAGCAACCCATATAGGTAACTTTACATGTATTAAATCTTGTTTTATTGTCACATTATAGGCTATATATGGGCCTGCTATATGGGCTGGGCGCCTCAGCCTTAGGCTGCACGGCAGCCCTCAAGGATTATGGTAGTTGATCATTGGATTATGTAAGGATCTCCGTTGATTGGGTGTTTCTATATATTTTCCCAAGCCATATCCTCTTTCATGGTATCACGAGTCTGGGTATTCACCCCGATTCCACCTCCACTGCCCTAGCGCGCCTCCTCCCTCGGCTGCGCTCGCCCCCTCCCCCTCCCATCTGCGTCGGCCTCGCTTGCTACGCCGCGATGCCTGGGACCCCTCCCCTCTCCCCCACATCGGCTGCTGCCGCTGCTGCCAAGGCCGTCGCCCCCACGGGCGGCGCCATCTCTAGCCTGGCCTCCGATCACTAGGCTAAGGCAGCAGTCGCTAATGAAAGGGTACAATTTTTGGGGTACAATTTTTCTAGAAACTTCCATAATAATATTTTGGTTTGACATTTTGAGCGGCAGTAGTTAGGACCTAATGAAAGGGTTGTAACTTTAGCTGGTGAATGACTGGTATGATTTTTTAACTGGGTTCAAAGAAGGCCTGTACTGGATTTTACTCTACACAAAGTTCTACTTCCCTTTACTATCTTTGGATTTGATATTTGAACAACAGTAACAAAGCCTTCAATTCCCATGCAAGTTGGGGTAGGCCAGAGGTCAAACTCAACATGAGAGAGAAAAAAAAGGTACAAGAGCAAAAATAAAAAAAGAGTTCGTAGCAATAGTAAGAGTAGACCGGTAGCCTCGGTATCAGTTCTGGCATGTGGATTACTGATTTCCATGCACTTCTATCCCTGGCCAGCGTGTTAACCATCAGAAGCTAAAAGCAAATTCTTTCTGGATTGCGCCTTCTCAAAAACCTGTCAGCGTCAGTACTTTTTTTATTTCTTCCCTTTGAGCACTTGAACAAAATATGTTAATTGAAAGGGCATTGCGAGATTTACCAAGTTCTTGCTGGAGACCTTTTTCTTCATTGTATTTGCATTTTCCATGTTGTCTGGAAGGTGAATTGTTGCCATGTGATGGGAGCCTTAATGTCACTGCCATGTAGCGGATCGGCTAGAGCTTGCAAGCTCTTTTATGGAGAACTAATGCATTCTGTTTTTGTTGTGATAGAACTCTAGCCTAATACCACTTAAATTACTGGGGAGTTGTCCTATCGTTCTGCGTTTTCTTGTATTCATTCTTGTACTTGGTTGAAAAATCAAGTTTTTACCTGCTTAATTATTCTGCATATAGTTTAAATTATGTGTACTCAATCTGTCGTTTAGAGGATATGGCCAAGGATATTATTGATCCAGCTGTAGCCTATAGAAGTCTATTTTCCTTTTTATCATTCTTACAGAACATCTCTTATGTTAATTCATACTGTCTTGACTATATCCAAAAAAGTTCTAATTGAGGAGTCCAATACAATTGTGAAATAAATATGCGGGGAAGGAAATATTCACTATTTTTCTAGATGCATCCAGTTTTGAATATTTTTCCTGAAAGAACGGTGAAAGTTTTTCCTTTCTCTTGAAGATTATTAGAAGAAAAGAATTACCCAGTTTATAAGGGAAACAAACTGTACAACTAATAAGGGTTAAAAAACCCTACACAACACAACTTCATTGGCCCTTGCCACACCTGCTGGGACAACAACCATGCCTGATTGCAACTCAAGCAACAACTCAAAGCCACGTGTACAGTGACAAAACACCAAGGGGAAATTAAACCTCAACAAACCAACTGGAAGTAGCCAACTGGGTTGGGTTTTCATCTGCAACAACTGGTCCTGAAGACCAGAGAGGCACAAGGGGGGTGTCTAAAAGGAGGAAGCAGTATCCCCAGATGTCGTCCAGGCTCTCGCATTGACCTTAGGTTGACCCCAACCGCTTGGGGGGGCAGCTAGGGCACATAGACTGACTCGCCAGACCCGCGACTCGCCCTAGATGCGCTCCCACACCTGTAGCCTGTCGTGGTGTCGCCGCTACGCCACAGAGATTACGTTTGCGGGACATTGGTGTTATATGCCCAATGGCAAGGCAAGTGCAATGCAATTTTCCCCATATGCGCTCCCATGACTGGAGCCTGTTGTCACTGCGGCACAGAGGCCACCGACTCCTTTGTGGGACATCGGTCACATACACAGGTGTCCCCGCTGTCACCAAAATATTGGCGCAAGCGTTGCCAGCGTCCTTGCTGCATGCGCCCCTGTCTGACAAGCCATTGTCGCACCGGCCAGCCACGGTGACAAACCAAGAGAGCAAGCACATAGATGTGGGACCTTGAGGAAGGCGCATGAGGAGCTGACCCCACACCAATGCTGGCCTGGGGCACCAGGCTGAGCCACCGAGGGCACCGTAGTGCGCTGCATCACATCAGAAGCACGCCAACTGCCCCGCAAGCATGGTGCCCACTGAGCAGAGGAGCTCGTCCCACAGCGGTTAGTCATGCTGCCACTGATGCCCATCGCCAGACATCATTGCCGGAATGATAGGGCGCTGCCAAGACAACCGCCAGATCTGTAACACAACCGTTGCCAGAGCAAAACGAGAGGTGGTGAAAGGAGTAAGGAGAGAGAGGGAGGGATTGGCTTTTAGGAGAATGTGAGGAATATCAGCGGCCACTACTGTCCGCTGCCTCCATCACCCCTGGGGGAGGCAGTTTGACTCAGTCGCCTATCTGCTGGGACAGTGCCCCCCCCCACTCGCGTGGCACCAAACTTTTGTTTCATGTCTATGTGTTCTTTTGGGCGATATACCTGTTTCAGCATGTTGTAATGATTTTTACAGAAACTCTTGAAGTGTACAATTACAAATATGTGTGCATGTCCAAGGTGTAGGTAAACCCATGTCTTGTTATCGGTTTTGTTTTTGTCCAATTTCGTAATTTTGTGTATTTTAGTTTATATTAGGGTGTTCTTTCATAAATTGTAAGTTGATATGATCTGGAATGAAAAATTCCTTTACCAGTATGAGGAAAGTAATCTTGTTGCAGCATTCATGTGAACCTGTCACTTTGTGCTGCTTTATGGGTGCAAATTTGCAGCAGATTGATTTGTTATCTGTCTCCATGTAGTAGCCTTTTTAAAAATATCTAACCTTTTCGGTGGATGTTTTTTAGTAACTATAAATATCGTAACCTAAAACTTCCTTGTATAGAATATGTAAAAGGCCAATGAATGTTGAGTTAAGCTACCACTTGATTTGGATTAAGGATACTTTTTCTTATTAATGGCTTTATTTCCCAGAACACTTTGGCATATCAGATCTTTTGCCTTATTTTTTGCACGTCTGCCACTAGGCACTAATTGATTTGCAGAAGGAGGGGAGGGTTACATCATTACTTCAGGCATGACATAGAAATAATAGATGATTTCATTTATTCGAAATTTTGGCAGTAATGGCCTTTAGTCAATGGTCCTAGAAAAAGTTTAAACTAGCCAAAACTATTCACTTTTGTTTGATTTCAATAATATGGTAGAATTTAAATAAACCAACGCAATACTACAGTTAGTTCTTCTCACCTTGTCCTGGTTTGATTCCTGCTTAAGGTGTTGTTTCTCTTAAATTTGTTTAGCTGACATGGTTCTCAAATTTGGAAATGGAATATATATATATATATATATATATATATATATATATATATATATATATATATATATATATATATATAATATGTTCAGGAGGTGAATAGAACCAGCGATCTCAAGTCTGGGCATGAAGCATGCCTCTCACCAATTGAGTTGCACTCCTTTGTTTAGTTTATAGGGTTGCTTCTCTTTATTCTTGCATTAAGAAATTTAAATCAAACAATGATTTAAACGATTTGAATTAAAAACAAAATTGGTAGGCAAGCATTACTGATGCCCAGCAGTTAATTTTTGCTAAACTGTAGAGTTAGCACTACAGAGAACCTTCATTTGATTTTTCTTGTTTAATGGTGTACCGTGTACCTAGATGTTGGGATAGGAAACTATATTATAGTCAGTTGGTGGCAATTTCATTATTGTAGCAACAATTCGAGGAGCTTTATTAAGGGCACCTGAATAACAAGTTATTTTGCAGGGTTCTAGTGATATTGATCAACTTGGGAAGATCTTCGCAGCACTTGGGACCCCAAAACCTTCTCAATGGCCTGACATGGTCTATCTTCCTGATTATGTTGAATACCAATATGTTGCTGCACCTCCACTACGTACATTGTTTCCAATGGCCAGTGATGATGCTTTGGATCTTTTGTCAAAAATGCTTACATATGATCCAAAAGCAAGAATCAGTGCTCAGCAGGCACTAGAACACAGGTGCAACAATGTGACTGATTGTAAACTCTGTTTTGTTCTCTTGCTTGTATGACAAATGTTTATGTTTGGTTTTAAGGTACTTTTCATCGTTACCTGCTCCAACAAGACCAGCGCAGCTTCCAAGGCCACGGAGGAAAGGAGATCAAGGGAATAACAAGATACCTGATCTGAACCTGCAGGATGGCCCTGTGGTGCTCTCCCCGCCAAGAAAGCTGCGTAGGGTGACAGCGCATGAAGGGATGGAAGGTATGCACAGGGCAGATAAAGTGGACGAGCATCCTTCTGGTCCCAGTCAGAGTTCTAGAATTCCAATGTCAGTTGATGTTGCAGCTGTGTTTGGCACACGACCTGCACCTAGGCCAACATTGAACAGGTAAACAGCACTAGGCATGCTGAGTAAAGCAATGCACTCTTTGTATGAACAATGCAATTGTTCTCGATGCATATGAGATTTGCTTTACTTAGCTCTCATGTTGTGGGAAATAATTGAACATGTCAACCTCCTGTTTTGCAGTGCAGATAAATCTCGTTTAAAACGGAAACTTGATATGGATCCAGAGTTTGGATATGCAGAGTAAAAGAAACATGTTTACATGCACCATTCTTTTCTTACTGGGATGTTGATTTTTAAAGTATTCTTTGGGAGATATTTCTACAGTTTACTCAGAAAAGAGGATTGCATTGAAGCCACAAAACTGCACCTAGGGATTCTGACAATCAACTGAGCTGTTACCGTCATCGGCTCACGAAGAGGAAAACTAAAGAGATTATTCTAACCTATTCCGTAAGGAAGGCTCTAATTTATTCTATGGGGTGCATGAGTGGAGTATAAAAGCTTGCTCCAGTGAGAATGTGTGTTTGTACGTGTTTGCAAGATTGTGCTGAAGCATATAATCTACTGGTCCTCTATATTCTCCGTGGTGTCAATTTCCGTTCAATTCTTGTATGGACACTGAGCTTTGAGCATGTTTCAGTCAGACATCTTAGGAACAGGGTTTTTTGTTGTAACTAAGAGCAACTTATATTATCTGACAGTTCTTGTGAGATGATTAAACAAATCCATGACGAAAAAGGCAAACGTGGTTTTTGATCTCCTCTCCGATTACAATGTGTATTTCCTTTTTTCTTTTCCTTCTCAAATGGAAATTTACATTACTCAGATACCGCCACGCCAGTGGCATATATCATGGAATATTGTCAAACACAGTACAATGACACAATTTTGACCCTCACACAAGCAGCGAGGCCGTGGGCTATCTGATTACAAGTACTCCTTCCATCCTTAATTGTACCAAATTATATCTTTTCAAGATTCACGGCAAGTCCCTCTATCTCAAAATATAAATTTTTCCAAGATTCGTAGCAGGGCCATGTACTACCTAATTACAAGTACTCTCACCATTCTAAATTATAAGTTATTACAAAAATCTTAAAAAAAAAACAAAACATCTTGCCAAGCTTATATAAATATCTACAATATTATCATATTATTCAATCATTAAATATATTTTTATAGTATTTTTTTTGGTGTTATAAGATTTTTATGCTCTATAATTTTGGTCAAAAATGTTTTGACCATTCAAGATTCTTGAATGACATACAGAGTATAATTTAAAATGGAGTGATTACGTGAAACATAAGATTGGAACATTTCTGAAATTGTGAGCTAACATCTCTTCATCTCCCACGTCAAACCACTTGCCGAAGTCTGATCAAAGCTTAATGGCATCGTAGCTTGCTTATTGTTCTAAAGCAAGGCTAATAAGGGCAGCCGTAATGGAAGACACAGAATCAAGGATGGCATTTAGGTGTTACGGTGCACTGCAAATATTGTGGAGACAAACTTAAGCCGTGTTTGGTTGGACTTTTCAACCTTTTTTTACTTTGCAAAAGCTAGAAGCCATCTAAAGAGGCTAATTGCACCAGCTGCTTTAGAGAAAAATACTGTTTTTTTTACTATGGTACAAAACTCCAACCAGGTCTCTTGCTTTTAGCTGCACCTGCCACTGGTTATGAAAACGAATTGTTTTTTCTTCTTCTGTTTCTGTTCGCTCCTCATCGTAAGTCTAACGCCTTCCCTAGTGTAGTGGTGGAGTGATGTTTCAAATCGTTTTTTTTTTTTTTTTTGTTTCAGGCATCACTTTCACCACTGCAACAACAGATGCCAAGTAGAAGTGATGATAAGAATTTTGGGAGCGATGATTAACAAGCACCGGTGCATAATGAATTAAATAGTATTTTGGTTCATACTGTGATGCAGCTTTGGACCGAGGCAGACCAATTCATTTTATTTATTGTACAAGTGGGTACCGGAGTGAAGCCTCTCACTGCATCAAAACAGGCTCGATGCAAATTATCTGACGTGGGGTCCAAAAATTTTTGGGCTGCACTCCTACACTGCGGAAGGCCTAAGAGCCACCTCCGTCCTCACCGCAAGCACCTGCCCTTTTTCCACCGCTCAGCTCTGGCGAGGCATGGATCCGGCGGTGGCCTTTTTCCACTTCTCCCGTGAGACACAGATCCCATCACAGACCTGGTCCTGTCCCACGCGAACTCCGCCTTCTCCGAGTAGGTGGCGACATGGTGCGACCAGCTTTCCACGAGCGGTGTGGCCTCCTCCGTCCTCCCTTCCCTAAGGTGTTACCCGACGGCAGCCCGACCTCCCCTCGACGCTTTGCGGTGCCATGGACTTGATATTAGGGAAGACGAGTGAGAGATTGACAAGTGGACCTGGCTGACACGTGGGACACCAGACAACCTGGTTGACATGTGGGACATCAGACAATTGCTTTTCCAAAAGCTACTGTTGTGTAACCAAAGGGTTTTGAGCTTTTTCAAAAGCACATAGGTCACAACTGCTTTTTAGAAGTACCAAGTTCATAGTAACCAAACAAAAGCCACAGCCTAATCTCACGAGACGAGGTATAATAAAAAGTGCCTAAGAGCACCTGTAGTGTATGGGTTTTGGTCGGTCTTATGCATTTAATGCATGGATAGGACTTGGTCCCACAGACTGCTCTGTTGGTTCTACTGAGGAGCCGGTTTCAGTCGTCGCACCTGCTCCCTTCATATTAAAAAAACAAAATACGCGGTACATGTGGGAAGAAGAATGGGGAAAACTTTGATTGCGGGAAGAAAATAATCGTCTTTTTTTGGCGCGTAGGTCCTAGCTAAGGAGCGACTCTAGTAGAATACACTGCGGTGTATAACAACAGGACGAGTCATGTCATCATGGGGCCCTGGATAATAGCGACCCTGCTCCTTCACATTGCGGGTGCTCTAACATAGGATTGAACATAAGCAAATAAAATAATCGATGAATCTTCCTTCTCTCCCACTCTTGCATGAAGGACGGAGTTAACACGAGGTCAGAAAAAAGCTGATTTCTCTTTTAGCGTGTGCCTGCCTTTAGTTTCTCTTTACCATTGTTTAAACATAGCTGCGGTTGGGCCCATGCTTAAAGTTAGAACGGGTAACAGTGATACTTTAGCTAGCTTATACAAATCATGTCAGCAGTTTTCTAACGTGAAAGATAGAAGTTAAAAAAGAGGAGAGATTATCTCTTGTTTCAACATCTATCTCGCTCAGAAAATGAGGTAGTTTGTACGCCTATTCGTAAAGAATAGAAGAGAGTAGAGAAGCTATAAAATAAAAAATTATTTATATGTGAGGTTTGTACTACGAGATGATAATAACATGACATGAATAAACTAAAGTCTCTCTCAGTTTGATGATGCTAATTAACTGCTTCGTGGCTAAAAATAAGGGCTGATACATTTAGTGGTGCTCCATCCATCACCCAGCTCAACGCGGAAGCCAAGACACTTTTTTCGCGTGCTGCTTCACTCTTCTAATCCTATCTTTGTATATTGAAAAAACAATATTGAAATTATACATATAGATAAGTTGTGGTATGAGTTACTCTTAAGTTGTCTATTGATGACTTGGCGTATAGCCATGTCTTCTTGGTATTGCTCTTAGCTTCTATTAGACAAACTGACCGCGTTGGCTGCTGAGAAGATTTAGGTATTTATGTTTGAATGTGCACATTAGCTCTTACAATCTGGACGAATCAACACATACACTTCTTTATTAAGGCCACTTGTATACTGGACACAAACTTTGCTGAAAAGTCACTAAAAAGTTTTTTTATCCACCAGTATATTACCCTTTCAAATAGAGAAACATGTCTTCACCAACATATTACCCTTTCAAATAGAGAAACATGTCTTTGACCCCAATAACATGATATCCTAGATTCGTCCCTAGATCTATGTATGCTATGTCTCTATGGCCATTTGCACAAACTACATGCACGCATACTTGGCCCTACCATCAGCACATATGACACACACAAAACAATATCAAATCATAGTACCGACATAAATAATTATTTTTAATATGAGCAACATTGCAACCAAGTTAACTTATTGCACATAACACTAGGGAACAAATGCTTAAACACCTGACATTTAAACGTTACATGAGTTCGTTACAAAAACAAACATTGACCAAATGTAATAGGAAATAAGTCTAACAAACAAGCCACAATTATTGATCCAGACCAAGATAAAGACATAAAGCCATGGTTTGGACTCCAATACAAAAAGCTAGCCCACAACACCAAACATGAAGTCAATATGTGCAAAAAAGGGGAGAAAAGACGGTAATTTTTCCAATTACAGCGCCAAGGATCCCAAGCTAGGCCTCTGCCTGAGCGACTTGCCTGGGCTATCGCTAGGGGACCGATGTCCTAAGCCAAGACCGGAAGCACCACACACCTTCTTGTCCCATACATGTGAGGCACCGCTCGCCGCACCCTCGGCAAGGTCACACAACAAAGCTTCACGGATCAGGACAAGGGACTCCCCCTGCCTCAGGGGCAGAGGGCTCCGGTCCCGTTCGTCAACCCGTCTAGGCGAGGGAGGCACCATCCACATCAAGGAAGCCTCGAGAAGGCTCACTTGGGGGAGGCACGTAGTGGCAAACAACACCTAACAATCAAGCGCTAAACCGCACGGAAGCGTGAGCCGTCAGAGATAAAGGATTACCCGATGGTGCCAAGATAAAGGAACTAGAAGCACCTTCCGGAGAAGTCCAATGTACCCACTCAATTTGTATACCCTATACTCTTCCCAGAGTATAAGGCTTTCCCAATATATCTAAGGTGAGGCATGTGCTGCCGTAAAAGGAATCGGGTCCTTGATCGCTCAACCAGACTCGATGCCAAGAACCCTAGGATAACACAATGCGATCTCCTGTCATATTCTATTGATTTCTATGTCATAAGAACCCCCCTGATTGGACATTCCTTACACCATAATGTTAGGCATTGGGCTCAGAGGCCCAAACCAAGATAAACCGACTATGTCCCTTGCATGTTTTGAGCATCCGAGCCACCAGAGACCCACACATCAACCTCCAATGAACAAATATGATGCTTGATTAGGGATGGAGTTCCTGATCTTCCGTAGGTTCAAGATAACTATCGATTATCTGGCTTTAGATCACAAAGACTCAAATCGTGTAACCTTAGAAGCACATCTCCTCTAGTTATCAACCGCACCACAATCTGTTTGACTTCGTCGAGAAGGCTAATTGCTGCCGCAAATTGAAGAACACAACCAAGAACAAGATAAAGTATAACTCGATTGAAATGATAACTGCAGATATATTATCAAGCACTTAAAGTTAGGGTTTTACAACTGATAACAATGATTGCTCAATCACGTATTGATCTAAAGCAAAATCCAAACCCTAGATGATGACTCAATGTAAGGTCTAAAGGCCACCACACCCTGTGGACACACTTCATATGGGCTCATACTATCATCTTATTTTTGGACAGTGGAAGCAAAAAAAAACCTAGCAGACTAACAACTAGGCCTCCCAAACTTATTGACCCAAAAAAAATTACCCACCTACTATCCATTCTTATCGGACAAATAGTTGAAGTAGTGGCCATCCTCCGCTGACTCCCCTCCCTATAGACGCCTCGCTCTCGATGGTCGAGTTCGTTAGAAAAGAAAGATGATGACATGTGGGTTTCACTTATCATTGACCATTAAAATGAATTTGAGAGCCATAATTCAGTTAGTAATTGCTTGGATTTAAAACGATAGTATCAAAATTTGTAGCTATCTAAAAAGACAAGTAAGACATATTTTGAATAGCATCAGACACATTTGTAGTAAGCCATAGTAGCATGATTTTATTGCTTTTGACATTATTAAGGGGTCGTTTGGATATTTTTTTTAGAATTGGAATCTAGTTAACAACTTAGTTTATTTCACTTGGAATGTGACACTCCGCTTTTTAAAGTTCACATATTAGCTTACCTCAAATTCATATCATGAGAGATAGAATTTGATTCTATAGATTACCATGCTATATTTCTACTTTGCAATTTATAGCATGCTCTTCAACTCGCTTTCACACGGTAAAAATACAACAGATAAGTATCTCTCATGTATAGCGAACAGTAATATATAAATATAATATATATATATATAACCATATTAAATTAATTAATATGCGTGTAAATTATGATTATTAAAATGAATTCAATTCTAAGAATGCAAACGGGATCTAATTAATTATGAAGCTTAATGCAAGTTCGGTATATTGAAAGCATTTTTCTTTGGAAGGGTACGTTAAGACTTGCAGCACCTAGAAACTGAATATTCCAATCGGACGGAAATTCCTCCCGCTAATGACGCAGCCAGAATAAGCAGGGGCACACTAACGGCCATTCATGCTTTCCATTGACTATTTACCAAATCCAGCCGAGAATCGAATAAAGTGTGGCTATCAAATTCTTGAGAATCCACTGCCACTGCAGGGGTTCGCTGCGGCCTGCGGCGGAAAAGAGGACGCTGGGTACCATTCCCAGCAGTATTCACTGCGGCGGAAAAGAGATCTCTAGCAGTAGCATGCCAGATTGCCAGTAGCAGCATCCCCCGGCAGATTAACGCCACTGCAAGTCTGCAACCAACCATCCTGGGAATACCATCCAGCCACATTTCGGCCCAGGGGAGAGCACGGCCGCACCCGATCCGGTCGCCTCGGGGTTCGCCCCCCGCCCCCGCCCCCGCCCCCGCCCGCCATTTCCCGGGCTTTTCTCTCTCCTTGTCGTCGGCACTCACCATGACCCCATCCCTCTCCCGGCCCCGCGCCCGCCCCACGGGGCGCAAACCCCTACAGGGCCCACCCGTCATAGTCCCTCCAGGGCCATAAACCTCCCGACCCACCGTACTGTCAACTACCCCCCTTCAATTCCGCCGTGCCGCGCCGTTGCCGCAGCAGAATCTGCCGCCCCCCACCCCCACGCATGGATCGCGCCGCGCCGCGCACTCGCGGCCGCCGCGGCGTATCCCAGGTGGCGCCGTCCTCCTCCTCCTCCCGCGCGCGCCGCCGCGATAAGGCGCCGGCAGTTGTCATCGACCTCGTCGACGGCGACGACGACGACGACGACGAAGACGAAGACTGCGGCGGCGGTGGCGGTGGCGGGGCCAGGAAGGCGGTGGGTGGCGCGGCAGGCAGACGCGGGGGCGCCACGGAGGATCCTCCGCCTCTGCCGCCGGCGATGATGGTGCCGGCGGGAGCGGTGGCGATGCGGACACGATCGAGGAGGCGCGCGATGCAGGCGGCGGCCGTGGTGGAGGAGGCGCCGACGGCGAAGAGGAGGAGGAAAGGAGCGGCCCCAGATGCCGCGGAGGCGTCCCGTGGCCAGCGGACAAAGGCCACCGCTGCGGCCTCGAGGGCGACGTCGAGAGAGAAGCGGCGCGCTGGGGCCTCGAGGTCAACGTCGAGAGAGAATCGGCGCGCGCGCTCACGCTCGCGCTCGGGGTCAGCTCGCGCGGGACGCGCGCACAAGCGCAAAGGCAGTGAGCTGGAGGCGGAAACAGAGGAGGTGGAGGCCCCTGCTCGGAGAGAACGTGTGAAGGCGCCATGTGTCAGTGAAAGTGATTACAGCCGCGGGCGAGGCGATGACGCTTCTGATGACGGGAATGCGGAGCCTCGCGCCGTGGTCGCCATCGGCGCTGATCTGGCTAACGGGGATCATCCGACGGCTAAAGGTAAGGATCATCTCGAGGAACATGGCGGAGACCAGGAGAACAGTGCTGTGGATTTGAATGATGACTTGGTCTCATGTGATGCAGAGGTAGTGGAAGGTGCTGGTGACGAGGACACGAGGGACGCAAGGAACAGTGGCCTGGCATCCACTGCTGATGTGGTTGCTGAGGAGATGGCACCCTTTGAAGATGACTATGATGATGAGATGTTGGAGGAGCAGCTTGTTGGTAATGTGATCCGTGCTTACAGTAATGTCAGAAATTTTAATGCAGATGGAGCGGATTGGGAGGCGGAGGATGAGATGGAGTTCGATGATGATGCTGACAATAGTGATTTCATCGATGATGCTGACAATAGTGATTTTATCGCTGATGCTGACTATAGTGATTTTATGAATGATGCTGATGAAGGTGGCAAGTCTGAACCAATGCAAAGCCATGCTAAGATGGAAATACAGGAGTTGGTGAACCAGAAAGTTGTTTTGGGTGGAGGAAGGTGTGAGGAGGGGGACAAGGGGGCCAAGGAGGAAGGGTTGGGTGTGGGTAAGGAAGCAGATAAGAAGGAGGACATGGAACCAAAGAGTGAAGCAGCTCCAGGTTCTGATCAAGGGGTCTTGCACTCAGAAATTCTGGGCTCTGATGAGGAAATCAAGGTGCTTGAAAATATGAGTAGTGCCCCCTCCAGGAAGGCGTCAGTTCAATCGAAGTTACCAACTATTCCATCTTGTGTTGCATGGAGAACTCGATCCTCATGGGGGATAAATCAAGATAGACTATCATACAATACATATTTTGAGGCATTATCTGATGAGCCGAAAGAGGATGATGATGATACAGAGGTGGAACTTGATGAAGATGAGGATGACAACAATGACGATGACAATAGTGACGCTTATGATAAAGATGATGAAGAGAAGGAGGAAGAGGAAGAGGAAGAAGAAGCTGAAAGGAGAAAACTCAATAATGGGATTTACACATCTGATGATGACATGGTCAATATTAATGTTCCTACCTCAAGATATGATATGTTTAAGAGAAAAAATACCTCAAGATATGAAATGTTCAAGAGAAAAAATACCTCAAGATATGATATGTTCGAGAAAAATAATACCTCAAGATATGATATTGAGTGGGTGGAGGATGAAGATAAAGATGCAAATGTTGATATGTTACAGCCAGTCTCCTTTAAGAAAGATCGCAGCTGGAACCCTGTGGCTGTTGGCAATGACATATTTACTGAGCAACAAAAGCTATCACGATTTACTTGGGAGCTTGAGAGGAGGAAAAAGCTTAAGCTTGGGATGAAGACAAATCCTTTGTATGAGCGGGATTTTGACTCAGATTCGAACTCATCAGGTTCTGACAAGATCAGAAAGTATGGGTCCAAAAGTGATGGGAGTCATAAAGTTGATAGGAAAAAGAAGCATACATCGTCCAAATCGGGCAAGAAATCCAGCAGTGCAGTCATGCTAAAGCGGCAGTCTCTTCTGAAGCTTTTGGTAGATAAAATGAGTGGTGATAAAAGTTTAGAATCTTTTCCATTTGATCAGAATCCTCAGCTCCAGTTTATTTTCAAAGAAATACATCCGTTGGTATTTTCATTTGGAGATGAAGATCTAGTAGCAGCTGACAGGCCAGAGGAAGATGTTGGATTGGATATGTTATGGGCTGACTTTGACTTTGCTTTAGAGTCTGAGAATATCGGGACTTATTATGATGATGAGGTACATTTAAATTTTTGCAGATGTGTGGTACTGGTTTTCATTTTGTTTTTATCGATCAAAACACATGCAGATTTAAATATATGTGGCTTATTTATTTGAACACTGACTCTACAAGTAGAACTATGATAAAATTAACAATGTCCAACTGGAGACGCACTATCATGCTATTCTCAGCAAAAAGTCTGTCACTGGCCACAAATGCAAAAAGTTCGATTTGATTATAAGCACCTCCTAGGAAAAATGGAGAAACAATCTCGATCAAACCCAAAAGCCTCCCACTATTCATCGTCTGGCACAAGGGCAAAGATGTAGGAGATGCCCCTTGCTCTGGCCAAACCCCAATCATGAACTCCTCTCTAGCGAGCTGAAGAACTCCAGCCATTTTAGGAGATGCACCATCAAGCACATGTCGGGCTTTGATGTTTCCAAATTGCCCATGCTCCAAGGGTGATGATAGAATTAAGCCCATTTTGGCCAAAGGAAACAACATATGGCAGTGGAGGACGTGCAGGCTGCAGCAGGAACCACTGGCAGAACTAGGGGTTTCCACACCATGCAATTTTTTAAATCTTATTTTTAGATTCTAAAGAAGATACATAAGCAACAAAGTAGATGTATTTATAATCTTACTACCTTAAGAATCAAAATCTGCAGATATGCTATTCTTTTTCTCTATTTTCATACTAATTATCTTTGAGAATCTTAAATTGCGATTACAAACCTTTTAAAAAGTATAGAATATATTTTGATAGCATTGACCATGTTTAGTTGGCCCCCTCTAATAAAAAATCTGGTTTCGCCACTGGGCTAAACCAGAATTCTCATGCAACAACACACAAGGTGAGCACGCGGTTAATCTTTTTTTTTTCGAAAGCGTGCAATGGCACGTGCTTCATTAAGAAGAAGTTAGAAGTTTTACATGCCCAATATCACATTACGGCGAGATGCTGTGAGCGATAGGGTTAAACACAACACAAGGCACCTCTAGGCGGTGGAAAGCACGCTGTTGTTACTGAGAAACTAAAAGTGCGACTGAAGAGCTTGCGACGTTGCGTGAACCTTGCTCAAGACGCCTGTGTCAATCTCCGCCTTCTGCGAGCAGCATTCATGGGGAAAAGCTCCCGCATTGCCTCGCGCTTGATGACGACAGCGGCTCCTGGAACGTCTCATGCAACATAGCGGCGATGGACACGTCAGGCGTCTGTGGCTCTGGAGCGCTCGCCGCTGGCCGCCATTTGTTGATCATCTCAGCTTGATCACAAAGAGCGCTGTGGGCAGGGTGCAGAAGACTCGTCATGCAAGCTTATCGGCGGTCGATTACCTATTATGGGTAAGTAACCACAAAAAAAACCGACGATTTCCTGGAGCCCAAGATTTCCAGATTCTTTCCTAAGGCCCAGGAGGACAGCACCCTGAAATAAACCCTTAAACTGACTTGCCTCACTCATCTACATCTATCATTAATATAACTAACAAGAGAAGAAATAAACCATTTGAGCTCTGTTTGATAGTGCAATACTTCTGTGAACAATATGTGCATGTGACACTCAACCTATAAAATATAGTCTTGTTTTCTCAGAGTGCGTATATGTTTGGTGTTTGTCAAGGACCTCACACTGCTGTAATGTCCATAAAGAAAGTACATGGATCAGCCATCCTTCTTCAGGAACACTATTGAAGCTAGAACCTATAGAAATGTACAAAAACTATTAGGGCATGGAAAACATTCTCTCTGCATTTTCTTCAGTTTGATCTGGCTCAACTGTTTCTCAAAGCATGTCTATGTCATGATAGTACACAGCTAACGTGCAGGAAACATCATCTGCCAGAACAGAGTAACCTAGTAAATATTAGAAATGTTTTTTGCAGGTCAAGAAATCTAGTTCACTTAAAGGAGTTGTTATACAATACTTTAAGGGGTGATTCAGGTAGCCTTAAAGGTCAAGAAAACTTTATTATGGCCTGTGTGAATGTTCAGACAAAAGGAAGCAGAGATGTTTTGTTCTTTGTTAAAAGTTCCATCATCAGTGTGTTTCATTTGCTGAATTCCTTTCTTACCCAACATTAATGACTCAATTCCCTGTTCTTTTTTAGAATGGAATTTCCTAACTTGGCATCATTACATTGACTCAAACATATGTAGTATTTTGCATACCTGATACCACTGGTAGATTTCTACTATTTATTGGGCAATCGGCATAAAGAGTTTAATCTTTTAGAAGCTACACATCCCCTACTGTTTTCATGTAAAAGTTAGATGGCATTTCAAGGTCATGTGTCCATGATATGCTACATGATTGCAAGAGTTTGTACCATTGCAGATACTTTGATTTGCCATTTATATCTAAGCTAGAGTGGCCAAATGAACTTATTAGCTTTGTATTGTAGGGTCAAGAAGAAGGCAATCAGCTAGATTTTTCTCTTGCACCAGTAACACCCTGTTCTCGTGGGAAGCATGAATTTATTATTGATGATCAAATAGGGATCAGATGCAAATACTGCACCTTAGTAAACCTGGAGATCAAATTCATGTTTCCATCATTGGTAAGATTTCACCACAAGTCATGGCATCCTTTCTACAGTACAAGTTTCCAAATCATGGTAACATTTTTTCTTCCAGGTCTCAGGCTTTGCCGAGAAATCTGCATGGCCAAATGCCAAAGGTGTGAAGAATACATTGATGCTTCATGATCTTTATGAACAAGCAGGCAGTGACACTGAACAATCTCAAGATCTTCATCAATATGGAACAGTGTGGAATCTTATTCCAGGGGTCATCAGTACTATGTATGAGCATCAGCGTGAAGCATTTGAATTTATGTGGACAAATTTAGTTGGTGATATTAGGCTTGATGAGCTAAAGCATGGAGCGAAACCTGATGTTGTTGGTGGATGTGTGATCTGCCATGCTCCAGGAACAGGAAAGACACGATTAGCTATTGTATTTATCCAGACGTACATGAAAGTGTTTCCAGACTGCCGGCCAGTGATTATTGCACCACGTGGGATGCTTTTTGCTTGGGATGAGGAGTTTAAGAAATGGAATGTCGATGTTCCTTTTCATATAATGAACACAACTGATTACACTGGAAAAGAGGATCGGGACATATGCAAGTTAATAAAGAAAGAACACAGGACAGAAAAGTTGACAAGATTAGTGAAACTGCTTTCATGGAACAGAGGCCATGGTATTCTTGGAATAAGTTATGGCCTGTACACGAAACTGACATCTGAAAAACCTGGCTGCACAGAAGAAAACAAAGTAAGAAGCATTCTTCTTGAGAACCCTGGCTTACTTGTTCTTGATGAAGGACACACACCTAGGAATGAGCGCAGTGTCATGTGGAAAACTCTAGGTAAAGTGAAAACTGAGAAGCGTATAATTTTATCTGGAACTCCTTTTCAGAACAATTTTCTGGAGCTTTACAACATTCTTTGTCTGGTAAGGCCTAGGTTTGGTGAAATGTTTTTGACGAAATCAAGAGTGGGTCGAAGGCACTATGTCTCAAAGAAGCAAAAGGATAAGTTTTCTGATAAATATGAAAAAGGAATTTGGGCTTCACTAACTAGCAACGTAACTGATGATAATGCAGAGAAAGTAAGATCAATATTGAAACCATTTGTTCATATACATAATGGTAATATTCTTCGAACTCTTCCTGGGCTCAGAGAGAGTGTGATTATTCTGAAGCCTCTTCCCCTTCAAAAGAGTATCATTAGAAAGGTGGAAAACATTGGTTCTGGTAACAACTTCGAACATGAATATGTCACTTCTTTAGCTTCTACACACCCTTCCCTTGTAACCGCCATTAACATGTCTGAGGAGGAAGCTTCGCTTATTGATAAACCTATGCTTGGAAAATTGAGGTCAAATCCCTATGAAGGGGTAAAAACAAGATTTGTAATAGAAGTTGTTCGTTTGTGTGAAGCATTAAGAGAGAAGGTTTTGATTTTTAGCCAATATATTCAGCCTCTAGAGCTGATAAAAGAGCATCTTCGCAAGTACTTCAAATGGAGAGAAGGGAAAGAAATTCTTCAAATGGATGGAAAGATCCTTCCAAGGTATCGCCAGGCTTCCATTGAAGCCTTCAATAATCCATATAATGAATCCAGGGTGTTACTTGCATCTACAAGAGCATGCTGTGAAGGGATTAGCTTGACAGGTGCTTCAAGAGTTGTGCTTCTAGATGTTGTTTGGAACCCAGCTGTTGGAAGGCAAGCCATCAGTAGAGCATTTAGGATAGGTCAGAAGAAATTTGTATATACATATAATTTGATAACTTATGGAACAGGCGAAGGTGACAAATATGACAGACAAGCAGAAAAGGATCATTTATCCAAGTTGGTCTTCTCTACAGAAGACGAGTTCAATAATGTTAGGAACATGCTATCTAAAGCTGAAATGGAGCACTGCTCTAAGTTAATTTCAGAAGATAAAGTTTTGGAGGAGATGACTTCCCATGATCAACTTAAAGGAATGTTTTTGAAGATCCATTATCCACCAACCGAGTCAAACATTGTCTATACTTATAATCAAATTGCTCCTGAGTGAAGTCGATGTTATCGTCAGCACCAGATTGTTTTAGTCTATATCTACGGTATGCTCATAACTTCTGACTTCTTTGTGTTATTGCGGGCATTATCTTATATACTAGGACAGAGGGGGTAATATTTTGTTTTCTACCTGATTGTCGCCTATCTTGTATATGTAGTGTTTGTGAACCAAATTGTTTATGAGAGGTTAATGCCTTCCTATCTTGATAATCTGGTTGTCGTCTCGACATCTCCTATTTTATATGTTGATTTTATGTTTTGGGGCATATCATGAAGCATTAATTTTGTTCTCTCCTAATAAACTGCTTTATTCTGCTAAAGCTAACTCTATGTTGCTATCCTACACACATGCTGTTATGCACGCTATCAGGTTTAGGGTTGTTTATTGGTTTGTTACCAACTAAATAAATGTTTAAAATTGCGTTGTCTAATTCTTTTGTCTTAATTGAGCGGCAGAGCTCCCGCCATTGTTTCAAAATAAAATTGCGTTGTCTATGACTGACTTGCGTTTTCCCAAATGTTTTCTTGCAGGCAGGCATGCACGGAGGGGCCCCCTGCAGGCTTCATTTTCTTTGTTAGTGTCTACCGCACAATGAATCTGCAGTTGTATCTTGGAGAGGACTAAAAGCAGAGGTTAATAATGGGTGGTGGAGCCTCAATTTAGGCGCACAAGGTTGTGGGCTTTTCGATGCTCATCCCTATATCCAACTGTGATGTCTAATAATACCATTGGGCCTTTTTGGCGGTTCAGTTTTATTTAAATAAAAGACTGCCACGATTCGAATCGACGGACTCTTACCTCCTTTCTTCATTTTAGGTGTTCCACTTTCATTTGTGGTATTATACGTGCCACCACGAAACTACCAATCGTAGTCCTCTTATGAGGTGGACTGGTACATGTGTGCTAACCTCGGTTAGATAGAAGAGTTTGATTTGAATTGATGTACAAATATGAAACTTTAGAGGTATGGATCAATACTTGATGGAACCATGTGCCAAGAACGAAACCCTAAATTGTGCAAGCTTAAGGAATTAGGTTCAAACTCAAATTCAAATACCACATAGACCACCTCATAGGGCATTAAGCCATGAATTTGAACCAATTTAACAAGTTGATCACGCAAGATTGAAATAATTCATAAGATGAAACCTAAGGTTTAGGGTTTTGATCTTCCAATTCATTAAATTGGGGTATATTTTATCAAAGAAGCTCATCTAATCTAAGATTTGATTTTTGCTAGAGCAGTGTTTTCTTAAACGCTAAATTGTAAATAGTCGGTCACCTGCCATTTAGCCATTATACAGGCTAAACAGCCAATAAATAGAGTAAACGACGATTAAACAGAGGTAGCATACCATCATGTAGCATTTACATGGTGTTTAAATGAGTTAAACGACCATTTAGAAAACATGGTGAGAGAGAGAGAGAGAGAGAGAGAGAGAGAGAGAGTCAGCTTGGGAGGTGCTTAGACGGCGAGGGAGAGAGACTTGTGGCTGTTGCAAGTGAAGATGCGTGCGAGGTAGCGATGCACTAGGTGAAGTAGTTGTTTCTTATGTTCAAGTAGTTAATTCTGCAAGCATACAGAACATCGTTGTAACACTTCACCTATGAATATTTCAGCATACCATATTTATATTCTTAGGGAAAGCGATGGCTAAGAGTGTTTGATAAATAAGTTGTTCTTGATTATATCACAACTATGATATATACTAAACAAGATACTACAACAACGGTAATAGTAGTATAACTAATCATACAAGTAACTAGAGAAAGATACTTATATTGATGATCAAAGTCTTACAGAAGAGAAGATACAAGAGCTATACCTAGCTTGACTTGACTCTCTCTAACTCCCATACTTACTTGCCTAGTAACTAAAGATTAGAGAGAATAATGAAGAGCTTCTTTTGAATGTCCAGAGAGTGGATCCTTCTCGGGTAATAGGTTCTAAGTAGCATGAGGTATTTATAGCCAAGGTTGAGGCGGTTTGGAGTCCATGTAGGGTTGGGCGACCCCTATATGATTGTTGACACTTAGATTCACCGACTTTGTACGGCTGAAATGTACCCTTGGCATCAGTTGAAAGGTATCTAAGGAAAAGACAGTTTAGTGGGACATGAGGTTAGCCGATCATAGTGGGTTGGGCAGCCACCTCGTGTCACTGATGTCATCAATCTTTGTTAGTGTGTTGATCCATGGCTCATGGAGCGTGTACACGGTGCCATTTTCCTATCCTTTGTTTTACCATCATTCCGTATTTTATAAAACTTTTCAAATAAATCTTAAGTTCCTCGGATAATACTCTTAAATCACTCATTTTGTGTGATGTATGATTCTTTACCAAGGCCAACTTAACAATGCCTCTTTATCCTACTTCTAATGCTTATGTGGAGTTTTTGGATTGGGAAACTTCGAGGCAAACTCATTGCATATGTTACTAAATCAAATCTCAGATCAAACACGAAAGATGTCATACACTCAAATGGATGAACAGAAGTTACCAATCATGTCTCCTGCCCTGGTATAAAATGGTTCCAGCTCCTTTAAAGCTTCGTTGCTAAAACTGTTTCCTACACTGCCATTTGATACAGCTCCTGCAGGCTGAAGCCGTTCCGGGAGTGATACCGAACTCATTCATGCTTGTCTGAGTGTCACCATCCAATGCATAAGGGAAAGATCGACAACACATCTTAAATCACACTGCCAATCGATCCATTTTTTTTCTTTTAAGAGAAGGGAAAATTAACACCGCTGTTATTTTACACATTACACACAACAAACGTCAAAACTAGTCCAGCTTCAGATCCGTCCAACACCTATGTCACTAGTTATGGGAGATTCAGAAAGAGAAAAGGAGAAGCAAAGAACAAACGTACGAAGAGCCTTCTCATGCTATCGCTCCCACACATACACACCTTACTCCCCCGCTAACCCCCCCCCCCCCCCCCCCCCCCCCCTTCTTTTAGTATTTCTGCTCATTATTCCTCAGGTTTATTTATTGGCATAACATCCAGAAGCACCATGTTGCTATGCGTGCTAGTTTATGTTTTGGAGCTAACGTGTTTATATAGTTACACTCTTAATCCTCTTCTGAGAAACAAAAAGATACCGCCGCAGGGCAAGCAGTGAGACCCAAGTGAACTTCGAGATCTTCTCCTTTATCATCAGCAGCAAGGCGGAGCTCAAAACTGTTTTAAGGATCTGAGCATTCAGGCCTTTGAAGAAGCCTGGAATGCCTTCCTTGCTCCAGATAGCATGCAAGGCACCTAGCATTGTTTTTGGTGTTCTTGATTTGCTTGGCCTTTCAGATTCATCGTCATCATCCTCATCAGGGTCTGCAGCCTGAATCATCACCTTGCATCTGTTTGACAATTATTTGTAGTAAGAGATAAATCATTAGACAACATTAACAAGCAAAAGCAGGTGCTACGGCCCAGATATGCTTCCGTTGTCAAGTAAAAGTTTGCAAACCTGATTAATGGATAAGTCAATACTGTAGCAATACTTTTGGAGACGGCACCAAGCAGAAAAGCTGAGAAAGCAGAAAGAGCAACTCGGGAATTATCCTCTGCTGATGCTGCATTTTTGTGTCGCTGCCTCTGAATCATCCTTTGCTTGAGCTGATCAAATACGGTGTACTGCAGAAGACAGATTCCAACAATCAAAGAGTCACTTGTTCTGTCCTTTTCTTTTCCTTGTTGGTCACCATTAAAATCTAATAATCTAAATCTGACTGTTACTTCTTCTACAAATATCAGTAAAATACACTATAAAAATATAAATCTCTGAAAATACTTTTCATATTAATTCTACTAGTATAGTTTACTGAAATGACATGCAGCTCTCCTGGCTATTCAACTAAAAAATAATAATGGTGCTGTAACCATCTAGTCTTCTTTAATCAAATGACACACCTCTCCTGTGTGTTCAGAAAAGAAAAATACTACTATTATTTTCACATGGAAAATCTCAAAAAAAAATGTTTGTCTTTATGCATTCTTGAACAAAATAATTAACATCTACAATCCGAAATAAATGCACTGTCCAGACATATTAAATGGTGGATTTAATAAAACTAATTTGATGTTATAGATGGTGGTGTATTTTTCTGTAAACTTGGTCAATCAGTAATCTTTGTTCATACAAAACAAAAACGGCCTACGCTTTGGAACGGTGGGAGTATTTCAGTTTTGTCTCCTTGTGCAAGCCAAAATATAGTTTAAAACAAGCAGTTATGCTGTAAAGGTGATCTTTGATTAAACGTGCATATTTTTTACTAAAGGCAAACACATGCACAGTTGATGATACTGGAAAAAAGGTTTGAAGACAGCATTGATATAGAAGTAGAATCATTATGCACAGTTGTTTTGATGACTGAAAGCTAAGGCAATAAAAATTGCAACAGTTTCGCACAACATTTTCCAGAACCAAGATCTTGGTGTGCGTATTTGTAGTGAAAAATCTTCCCCTCTTGTAGTTCAAGAGGTGCTCCCGTTTTTATTTATGGAAATCAGGATATCCATATTCCTGTTATCATATTTGATAATTTATGGTAATATTGCAGAATATATACATGCACGAATCAATAGCCCCAAGTTTTCCCCCCTGCCTGTGTTTGTTTGTGATGCGAAAAATGTCTGGTTTCGACAATAAAACTGAGCACCTTCAGAGTTTGTTCGGAGTATAATATCTCTTCAACACAATCATCAGCATCTATGTTTAATTGTTTATGAACAAAAAGTTGACACAATTGGACACCATAGCTCATATTATCATTTGAAGTCCTATACAAAGCTTGCCAAGTTTAATACCTGAATAGAAGGATTGCAAGTCAATATAATGGAAATGCCCAAGCCGTCGAATGCTTCCATCCAAGTACCTTCTGCAAGAGTTTCCCTCAGCCCTTTAGACTTTCCAAAGGCACTTGTCTGCATCCTAGAAGCTGCTGTATCTAATGGCTGGTAGGAAAAGCACAAATAAGATCAGGCAGCCAAGATTAGTTTTCAGCAAACCTATAGCATTAGTTACCTGTGTCACGATAACAGTGCAAGCACCAGCAGCAGCTGCAACTACCAAGTTGGCTGTTGTTCCAATAGACTTTGCTCCACTCTTCTCCAAGTAGAGTCTTTTAAAATAGCTATACCCATAGAAATAAAAAAACGAGGAAACGAAAGACTGAATGTTCTTCGTGTTAAGGCCCTGATATAGGGACAAAAATTGCCTTTTACGAATCGCTTCCCAAAAGACATCTGAAAGGTTCCTGCAAAAACATTTGAAGCCACTTAGTTTATGTGTGGAGTAATTAGACATGCACAAGATAGATGCTGGAGATGTAACAACATACAGGAACAGCATGAACAATAAAAACTCAGACAGAGGGGAAAGACCACCCCCATGGTTTTGGTCAGAAGAAGAAATCTCAATCTTCAACAGACCGAGAAACCCCCTGCCACCCCCAACCCCACTGAGGGGAAAGACCACACCCACAGTATTGTTCGGAAGAAGAAATCTCACTCTTTGACAGACCGAGAAGCACCCGAACCCTGACATTGCAGACCCTATAGGGCCGCACGATAGTCTAGGCCGGCAGCCACAGGCACAACCACCTAGTTTCAGCACCTACCTAACCAGTTAGGGCTGCACCGCTCATACTGCCACCATTATCTTATCTAGACCAGCGCCCTGCCACTATTTATGTGCTGTCAACAAGGGGATTGTTAACCAGCCCTGACATAGTGACATTCATTCCCACGGAGAGTCAAACCCAGGCGACACAACCAGTAGGTCATGAACCCATTCCGTAGCATCAACGACAGAAGGTCAAGTAAGAAATACATGAACCACAAGAAAAAATGCTGTCATAAACTCCAAAAAAATGCTCTTAAAATTGCATGTTTCAGCTTAATCTAAGACAATGTGCTGTTTCAGCTTAGCTTTTCACACCATAGTTGTCTAACAAATTGGCCATAGAAATAAGCTACACCAAAATTCTTTCCCAGGTAGCTTTGTTATTATAATTGCTGACCATATTTAGTTTTTCTCGCCAAAGGTGATTAGGCATTAAACGCAGAATTCTTTCCCTGCTAACCTGGTTATGATAATTGCTGGCCATCATATTGTCAATCCCTGGATCCCAAGAGAAACGAACTTATCGTGAACCGAATGGAGTAAGGAACTCATTCACGTGCTCATCTCACGTAAGCAATTCTGTCTACCACTAATAGTTATAAAGGTTACAGGCAAACCATTTACACACTTCGTATTACAACGACTTGACACAGGAAGGCTCGATAGGCACGCATGAATTGACCTCATGGGAAGGCGATTCGATCCGATCGCAATCGCCGAGAATTTGGGACCAACTAATGTCAAAATGAAGGCATCATCATCCTGACTGAGTAAAGCAAGACTCCTCAAAAGCCGTTCCAATCACTCTCATCGCCCACCGCACAGTTCAGGAAATCTCTCTCATAATACAAAGGCCAAATTGCAAAGCACGATCTCGAGAGAAAAAAAAAATCAGGAAACCTCTGCCATACTCTGCAGAGTCAGATCCAAATTCTCACGGACAGACAGAGAGAGAGGCACCATCTTCTTCCGACGACGAGCCAGCCACAGGAGCCCCGTCGTACGTACGGATCAGGCGGCGAGAGAAGAGTCGATAAGGAAGGGATGAATCATCAGTACCTATACTTCTGCGCTCCCTGGTGCGTCTGGAGCTCGGCCTGGAACTTGGTCTTGCAGGTGTCGAGCGGGTAGAGCGCGGTGGTGCTGACGAGCGAGCCGATGGCCCCGGAGGTAGCCTCCGCCAGGCTCTCCCAGTCCACCCCGGCGCCGCCGTCCCCCGCCGCCATCGCGCCCCCTCCCCCCGTCCGTCCCTTCCTCTACCAGCCGACGACGAGATCCTTGCGAATATCTCCTCGCTCGGTTCCCTCTGAGTTGAGTCCAACAAACAAGTTGCGACTCTGCGTAGTACCCGCGAAGCGGAGTAGCGAGGGGAAGGTGTGGGGAGGCGTGCGAGTAAAATAAAATATGCAGAGAAGGGGGAGACGTCACGGCAGTGGGTCGACGAGGGGGACGGGGACGGGGACACGGCGACGCTAGCCGCCACGCCGGGCGGGCCTGTGGGGCTTTTGCTGAGAGACACCACGCGGCGCGGTGGTTTGAGATGCGGACGGTCTTTGGCCCTCTCCTTGCATGCAGGGTTAGAGCTATTTTTAAGATAGATTGAGCGTAACTATCTTAAAAAAAATATCAAACATAAAGGTTAAAGTAGATTATTTACGACTAATCTACCCTAAAAACTAGCTTCTTTAAGAGGTGATTATTTATGATAGTTCTAGTGGAAACCATGCTTTTCTTTTACATCTAGCAACACTATGACATACGCAAATGATTAGAAAAATATTTTTTCTATCAATCTAACTCTTGTATCCAAATAGCACTTGAACTAGAGCTAGTTAAGGACTAGTTTATATTTAGAAATTAACTCTAACCTCTAGCACAGATAGAGGATCTCAACGGGGCCTTTGTTAGTGGCGTCGTGGGTGCCTCTCTTTATCTACGTGTGCCGTTACAAATTTGCCGTTTGTTCAGTTTACATAACTAGCAGGTTTTCTCCGGACTCTATTATCGCTAGACATGTTTTTTTTTCTAACTTATATACGCGTGAATTATAATAAATCTGAATTATATAGATATAGGAGGCGACAGTGTATGATTCAATACGTATTAAAATTAGATCACGTATCCATGGCAGAAGTGGACGAGTGGTTTTGACTTATATGAGTTGATTCAATTCGATGCGTATTGAAATCAGATCATTATCCATTATCGCGAGATGTAACCTGTTTTAACTCATACGAGTATGAATTATAAGTACGAGTGTGGGCAGGTGTGCCTCCGTCGTCTCCCCTACACTTGTCGGTGCTAGTTTTAGCGGGGTTAACACCGACTAGTAAATATGTGTTTTACGGTTGAGGTTACGGATGGTGTGCAAAGGGAAACACAGGGATTATACTGGTTCAGGCCAAGCAAGCTCTACGTCCAGTGGAGAGGAAAGTCGTGTTGCCTTGCACCGGGGTGCTTGTAGTAGAGGGTTACAAGCTAGGCGAGAGAGGGAAGTGCTCCCAGGTCTCTTGTGAGTATCTAAGTGTATGCAAGTCGTTTGCTATTGGTGTGTGAGAGTGAGTGAGAACTTAGGCCTTTCGGGGGTTTTTCTAAAGCTGGCCTCTGCTCTTCTTTTTATAGTCGCAAGGGAGAGGTAAGGGCAGTGCTTACAATGCTACGTATGTTACAGTGAGGAGTTGTTGTTTCTCGTTTGAGTATCGTCAGCTATGGTCTTTTCTTCGCGTCTCCGGGGTATGGCCGTAGTGGTTCGTACGATCTTGGTGAGTTCCGAGGCAGCAACAGTCGTCGGATTACGGCATGCCGTAGGGTCACACCTGATGGCTGTCCTTCCGCACGATGTGACAAGAGGGCGAGTCGTCTCGGGGCGTTGTCTCCCGAGGCTCGGTACTCTTAGAGGCGTGTGAAAGGGCCTTGTTTGGTTTTGGTAATTGAGTGACAACTTAGGTGGACTAATATGTGTCTAAGTGTTGATTACACAGGTGATTAGTCCACAGGTACATGTGTGTGAGCAACTATGCCATGGAGGTGGATATGGCGTGTTGAGTGTTGCTGAGCTCACACATATGGAGATGAAGGAGCTAAACGCATGAGACATGACATGGAGTCATGTGGCTAGGTGGAGAAGATCAAGACGAGGCTTCGCGTCGACGGACCGGTTGCAAGTGTGAAGGGCAAGTCGGGTGATGGCTTGGCGCCGATGGACCAACGCAATGGTGAAGAGCAAGCAAGTCAAGGATCGATGAACCAAAAGCCACGTGATGATATGAAGTGGATCATATCATTCATGAGATGTTGGTGCATGTGTTGCATTGGCATCGATGGTGTCGGAGACGGTGATGAAGACGGTGATCGAAATGGAAAGCGCAAGGCAAAGGTATAACCTAGGGCATTTCCATTTCACCGGTCTAAGGTTGAGTAGAGAAGTGCTTGACCGGATTTAGGATAGATGGCCGTACTATCAAGAGGGGCAAACTTGTTTGCATATTGGTCATCTAGTGCCACTTGAGCGATCTAACTTGCATGCGTTGCTAGGATCGAGTGGCGTGGTGAAAAGAGTGAAAAATCCTTTTGGAAAATGTTTGTGAAAAGCTAACACACATGCACATGAGGTGTACACTTGTTGGTGTTAGCACATTTGCAAAGGTGGTGAAGTTTGGAGTTGAAAGGAGCTCAAAAGGAGCGTCGGACGCTGGCTTGGACAAGGCGTCGGACCATTTGTGTGAAGGGTCCGACGGTCCCAGGCTCTGTGCAAATCCGTGGAAGCGTCGGACGGTCGGTTAACGAGCGTCGGACCATTGCCCGCTTCGGTCCGACGGTGGCGAGCGGTGTCGGCGTGACGCGTGGCATTCGGGAAAGCGTCGGACGCTAGAATTTAGTCCGACGGTGAGCGTCGGACTGAAGTCCGACGGTTTTTGAGCGCTCGGGGAGCTCTCTGGAAGCGTCGGACCGTGGTGATCATTGGTCCGACGGCTAACCGCGCGAGAGTCCGACGGTGGCCGAGCTGTGGCCCGTCTGTGAGAGTCGGACGGTCCGACGCCTGGAGCTGTGCGCGCGTCGGACCATCGGCTTGAGCGTCCGACGGTTGGAAAAACGGCGCGAGAAATAGCCGTTGTGATCCAACGTTCGACTTCAAACGGCTAGTGACACGTGGCGGCTATCGGGAGCGTCGGACCGTGGACTTTGGTCCGACGGTGGCGCGGCTGAGCGTCCGACGCTCAGTCCGACGGCCGGTTTGAGAGGGCAACGGCTCTATTCGCTTGAGGGCTATAAATCCAAGCACTTGGCGGCCTTGGCCGATTAGCTGAGCACCCTTGGGCCTGTGTGGCTTGTGTAGGTGTGCTTGGAAGCCCTCCCACTCACTCACTTGCTTAGTGCACATCCGATTGATTGATAGTGAGTGATTCTAGTGCGTTGCATCGTGAGATTGCATTAAGTGGCACTAGGTGATCGTGTTGCAAGCCGGTGGTGCTTGTTACTCTTGGAGGTTGCCACCTCCTAGACGGCTTGGTGGCTTGTGGCTCCGTGAAGCAAGCAAGAAGATTGTGCTTAGCTCCGGAGAAGCTTTGTGAGGGGTTGGAGCTCACCTCGCGGGAGATCGCGAAGAGCATCGCTAGTAGAGCGAGACGTGAAGAGCGACAAGTGGTCCGGCCGAGTCAAGTGCTAGAGCTTGTGGTAAGCACTCCACGTGGGAGAGTGTGACTTGCGGGTCACCACTAGCAAGAGGACCGGCGGCAACCTTGAAGCTTGTCTCAACGGAGGACGTAGCTTGTGGCGACAAGTGAACCTCCGGGAAATAAATCACCGCGTCAACATCTTCCCATCCTTCGCGGTGGTTTGCTCCCTTCTACACAAGTTATTTATATTGTGCATTACTTTATTTGTGTAGTTGTAGTTGCTCTTGTGAGACCGGTTAGCTTGTGTAGCTTGCCACTCACCTTCTTAGCTTGTGTAGCTTAGAAGTAGTTCTCACTTAGTTTGTGTAGCTAAAGTGAGTTGCGCCCTTTGATTTGTATTGTGTATCCTTGTCATTGAGCAAGTAGTGAGCTTAGGTGCTTAGTGCTTTTTGCTTGCTAGTTAATAGGAGTTTCCCCGGTGCTTAAAGTACTAGCGCTTAGGTTTGTGTGATCTTGCGCTAGAACGGTTTAGGGAAGCTCAAGCTAGACTTGCACCTTTGCTTCTCGCTAGGATCTTTGGCAAGGTGTTTAGAGTCTTAGTTAGAGGGGTGAATTGTCGCTAGAACCGATTAGGTTTTATTCCGCTGCGATTAGTTGTTATAAAGGACTATTCACCCCCCCTCTAGTCCGCCATCTCGACCCTACACGTGGTATCAGAGCTTGGTCTCTCAATTGCGGTCTTAACCGACCCGAGAGGATGGCGACTTATGGGCTAGATGTTGATTGTCCATACACATTTGATGGCACACACTTTGCACGTTGGAGAAATTGGATGGAATGTAATATTAAATTTATTTCTCCCCAAATGTGGTGGATCGTAGATGTAGGCTTTTCCCATGCGATTGATGAGGACAATCCTACCGAAGCGCAAGGAAAATGCTTACAACTCGATTACAATGCTATTGACATGTTTTATAGAGCTTTGGATTATAGCATCTTTGGAGAGATCGTGCATTTCAAGACCGCTCATGAGATTTGGGCATATCTCAATGAGAACTATGGTAAGCTCCCCGAAGATGAAGATGATGTCAAAGACATAAAGCTTGGTGATCATGAGCACCCTCACAACTCCGTGATTGTGGAGAGTTGCTCCTCCGCTTGGTCGAGTGATGGTGATGATGATGCTACCCCAAGATCACTTGACAAGGGAGTTGATGAAGCCACAAGTGATGCAGATGATGATACCCCATGCACACTTGATGATGGCTATGAGAGTGATGAGTCTACAACTTCTACCACTTCATCACAATGCTACATGTCACTAAGGGGCACCAAGGTATCATTTCGTGATGTTGTTGTTGATTGTGATGAACCAGGTCTTGAGCTCATACGTAGACTCGCTAATGCTTTAGAAAATGAGATGAATAAAACAAAGAATTTGACTAATGAAAACTCTTTTCTAAAGGACACATGTGAACAACAAAAGCATCTACTTTATGTCATGAGTTGTTCACATGAGGAGCTAAAATTGACTCATGAGGAGCTTAGTGTTGCTCATGAGAATTTGGTAAAAGACCATGCTTTTCTCACTAAGGAGATTTCCAATGAAAAATCTAAAACTTGTGAGAGCTCATCACTTGGGTCAAATGATCAATCACATATTGCAACTAACCCTCGTGATGTAGGCATAAAGAATGTATCCGCCTCATGTGATGATATGCCTTGTTCTTCATTTTTACATACCTGTTCTACTTCTATGTCTTGTGAGACTAACCTTTTGAAGGAGAACAATGAGCTCAAAAGTCAAGTGAAGAACATGAGTGACAAAATAGAAAGGTGGAACAACTCAAGTGTCACCCTCAATAACATGTTAAAGAATACAAAAATTGTCGGTGACAAGAGTGGCCTTGGGTACATCAAAAAGAAATGGGACATGACCAAAGGTGAAAGAAAGAGAGCTAGAAATGAGAAGAAGCAAGAGCGAGAAAGACTTGCTCATTTCATGTGTTTTATATGCCATGAAATGGGCCATCTAGCTTTGTCATGCCCTACCAAAGAGAAGCCCAAGAAGAAAGAAGAAGTGAGGCTCACACATCCACAATGTCCCAAGTGTAGCACTAGAAGTGATATCCCTTCTACGTGCCTATACAAGAGATTTGTGAGGCCTCAACAAAAGCCACAAGACAAGACACCCCAAGATCAAGTCAAGACCAACCATGAAGTATGCTATGGTGACTTGAAGAAGAAGAAAACAAGAAGGGGTAATGGAAGAGGAAGGCATCAAACTCATATTCATGATGCCAAGTTGATGATGAGCAAGACTCAAGAGAAGAATAAGATGGCTCACATCAAGTGTGTCAAATGTGAAGACATGGGTCACTTTGCCTCGAAGTGTCCTAACAAGCTTGAGAAGAAGGCTCAAGCAACTCAAGAGAGGCGAGGCAATGAGAAGCACAACATGAGCAAGAAAGAGAAGGCTCAAGCAAAGCAAAAGTGCTACTCATGCCGGGAAAGGGGACACATGGCCAATTCATGTCCCCTAGGTAACACTCCTAAGCCTATTTCAATTCATACAAATAATTTGCTTAGGAAGGATGACAATGGTACCTCATCGGTTGCTATTGCAAAACATCCCGCTATCCATACTAAGGCAGTGCCTAAGTATGTTGCTCCTAACTTGAGAGGACCCAAACTAGTTTGGGTACCATCAAAAAGTGGATGATTGCGTGTAGGTACCATGGCATTGGAGGCTTGATTCAATTGGCATTCTTATTGATCATCATATATTGAGTCAAGTCATGAAACCTAGTGCAAATTCAAACCAATGCCAAGTCAAATAAAGTGATGTCCAAGTGCTATAACATACAAGTGCAAAAGTTCAAATTGTGGGTGATCTTTTGGTCAATTATTTGATGACTTGCAAACAATTGAGTTGAAGCTTGCAAATGGATGATCATGAACTATCAAGGTATATCATTTTTTTTATCAAACTTATTTGGATGCATATGAGTTGATTGAATTGGATAAATATGCATATGTTGCTTGCAATAAGAAGTTTGAATGGAATAATTGCTTAGTGATCAAATTTGAATAGATTTGGTTGGATATGATCATAGGATGACTTTTAGTAAGTGGATTGAATGGATATATGTCTTGTGAGAGTAATCAAGCTTGTTTACCTCAAGTTTGATTCAATTTGATGAAGATCAGCTCAATTGATCAAAATCTGTCCACAAGAGAGAATTATTGCAAATCTTTGGTATCTCTTGTATTGAAAGGCTCTCAAGTTGGAAATATAATTACAAGTGGTTGAGAGTTTCAATTGTTTGGTTTTGGATCATGAAGATTGGTTCTCAAGGGAAGGTCAAGAACAAGCAAAGAAAAGATGAAACTTAAGTCCTAGTAATGATTGGAAAACAATTGGATAGAAAGAAAATGACTTAAAGAAGTAGAAAGAAAAGGACTTAAAGAAGTAGAAAGAAAAGGACTTAAAGAAGGAATTCAAGTTGATTATCATGTTAAGTCATTAGATCAATCAAGCAAAGGCAACTCAAGTGAGTAGCGAAGATGTTTCTTTGGAGAGAGATCACTTCTCCCGATTGTCGGGGCGTGCCGCCTTATGTAGGTAAACCAAGTGGGTGATACTTGGATGGCTAATATGGAAGTGGTGATCCGAAGAATCATTGGAGATGCTTAGTTGAAGCAATCAAAAGGGTTGATCTAGAGAGCAAGCAATGTACCAAATAAGAAGTCAAATATTCACAAGTGGTATTCATGCAAATCCTAGTGGTATTCTCTCATGCAAAGCTTGATCGAGAAAAGAAGCAAGTCAACCACAACATTGAAGTTAGCACTTGATCATATGGGTGAAGAATGGAATTCATGATGATGATTGGTCTTCACCAAGCTATTCAAATGGACTTCACTATTGCTATTTTGGAGATTGATTGAAAATGACTATCCTCTACTCCGAGATAGCAAAGGTATTATTGTATGGCATATGCATTCATATTTTGATAAGGACTTGATTAGAGCATATAGTCATACATAGATGAGCATTCATAAAGAAATCAAATGATTTTAAGTTCATATGATGCCACTATTGCTTGTATGTTTTGTTTGATCTAGTGGCCAAATATGACTTGTTCATGAGCATGTGAACCAAGTGTTTGATCTAGTTAAATAAGCAAAAAGGGTCTAATTCAACATAGGCAAGATAACCCCTAGTGGAGTGAAGAAGCTTGTCTTTGGATCAAACCGAGTTAGATTACTTGTGCAAGTTTGCTAGTTTGAACTAATCAAAAAGGAAGCTCTTGGAAACAATCTAAGTTCAAGAAGCACAAGACAACAATAATGGTTATCGTGTTAATTCTTCACGTGATATTCATCTACACGTGGTATTTTCAAGTGGTATCCGACAAGATGTGCAATTGATCCTCAACTTTTAGTGATCATCAAGATGAAGACTTCCCACACCAAAAGAGTTCAAGTTCAAGTGGATGACCGATCACATGACACAGGGGAGATACTTATTTATTTGGTATCAAAAGATGCAAGGTCCTACATGAGGTATCTCATTCTATGGATGGTTTTCAAGTGGTGTCATTCCAACTCAAAAATGGTGGTGTCCATCAAATGTGCAAGAATCTACCCTCAACATCCCTACCGCACACCTTTGTCACAATAGAGCATTGACTTTTATGGAAATTGATGACAAAGGGGGAGAGATTTGAACAAAGATATGAAATTGTGTGTAAGGGAAAGATATTGGATTACATGATCATGGGGGAGAGATAATCAAGATGGATGGAAGTACGCAATGAACCATCATGGAGGCCGATGATGGGAGAGCAATAGGCCAACAAGAAGGATGATCCACAAGATTGAAGATTATAAGGGGATCAAAATTCTTGGACAAGAGAAGCACACAAGTAGGGGGAGCAAGCTCATGGACATGGTTGATTGCATTTGAAATGTGCATATTCATATGCTTGCTTGCATTCGTACTTAGTTTTCTACACATGGTATCTTACTTGTGTGGTGTATGCTAGTATAGGTTTGAATGATGATTTGATAACTAGCATGCATAGGTTGTTAGCTAGACTTGTATTTTCAAGTATTTACTAGAACCTTGCTCTTAATGTTGATCTCACGGGGTATCTAGTATTTTTGCTTGTCTAGCTAATCTTGATGCTAAGGGTGAACTTAATGGTGCAACTTCAATTGACATGAAGCAATTGGTATCAAGCACGATCATTGCCAATCTACATGTGGTATCGAGCTTTAAAGGTTTATTCTAAACACCTTAGCATCACTTAGTAGTGTTGGCACTCCCAAAAGTTTCATATTTATGCATGTGTGAAAATTTGAAACCAAACCATTTGAGCACACATGTAGGGGGAGTTAACACTACCAAGTCGGGTTTTATGGAGCTTATCCAAGTCTAAAGATTTGAGCTTCAAGATGGATAAGTAACATAAAATCCAACCCAAGTTAGTAATTTACACTTGTGTGAAGAGCTAACTTGGTTAATGCGCTTAATTCCCATATCTTTGTAGAGTTGTCATCAATTACCAAAAAGGGGGAGATTGAAAGGGCCTTGTTTGGTTTTGGTAATTGAGTGACAACTTAGGTGGACTAATATGTGTCTAAGTGTTGATTACACAGGTGATTAGTCCACAGGTACATGTGTGTGAGCAACTATGCCATGGAGGTGGATATGGCGTGTTGAGTGTTGCTGAGCTCACACATATGGAGATGAAGGAGCTAAACGCATGAGACATGACATGGAGTCATGTGGCTAGGTGGAGAAGATCAAGACGAGGCTTCGCGTCGACGGACCGGTTGCAAGTGTGAAGGGCAAGTCGGGTGATGGCTTGGCGCCGATGGACCAACGCAATGGTGAAGAGCAAGCAAGTCAAGGATCGATGAACCAAAAGCCACGTGATGATATGAAGTGGATCATATCATTCATGAGATGTTGGTGCATGTGTTGCATTGGCATCGATGGTGTCGGAGACGGTGATGAAGACGGTGATCGAAATGGAAAGCGCAAGGCAAAGGTATAACCTAGGGCATTTCCATTTCACCGGTCTAAGGTTGAGTAGAGAAGTGCTTGACCGGATTTAGGATAGATGGCCGTACTATCAAGAGGGGCAAACTTGTTTGCATATTGGTCATCTAGTGCCACTTGAGCGATCTAACTTGCATGCGTTGCTAGGATCGAGTGGCGTGGTGAAAAGAGTGAAAAATCCTTTTGGAAAATGTTTGTGAAAAGCTAACACACATGCACATGAGGTGTACACTTGTTGGTGTTAGCACATTTGCAAAGGTGGTGAAGTTTGGAGTTGAAAGGAGCTCAAAAGGAGCGTCGGACGCTGGCTTGGACAAGGCGTCGGACCATTTGTGTGAAGGGTCCGACGGTCCCAGGCTCTGTGCAAATCCGTGGAAGCGTCGGACGGTCGGTTAACGAGCGTCGGACCATTGCCCGCTTCGGTCCGACGGTGGCGAGCGGTGTCGGCGTGACGCGTGGCATTCGGGAAAGCGTCGGACGCTAGAATTTAGTCCGACGGTGAGCGTCGGACTGAAGTCCGACGGTTTTTGAGCGCTCGGGGAGCTCTCTGGAAGCGTCGGACCGTGGTGATCATTGGTCCGACGGCTAACCGCGCGAGAGTCCGACGGTGGCCGAGCTGTGGCCCGTCTGTGAGAGTCGGACGGTCCGACGCCTGGAGCTGTGCGCGCGTCGGACCATCGGCTTGAGCGTCCGACGGTTGGAAAAACGGCGCGAGAAATAGCCGTTGTGATCCAACGTTCGACTTCAAACGGCTAGTGACACGTGGCGGCTATCGGGAGCGTCGGACCGTGGACTTTGGTCCGACGGTGGCGCGGCTGAGCGTCCGACGCTCAGTCCGACGGCCGGTTTGAGAGGGCAACGGCTCTATTCGCTTGAGGGCTATAAATCCAAGCACTTGGCGGCCTTGGCCGATTAGCTGAGCACCCTTGGGCCTGTGTGGCTTGTGTAGGTGTGCTTGGAAGCCCTCCCACTCACTCACTTGCTTAGTGCACATCCGATTGATTGATAGTGAGTGATTCTAGTGCGTTGCATCGTGAGATTGCATTAAGTGGCACTAGGTGATCGTGTTGCAAGCCGGTGGTGCTTGTTACTCTTGGAGGTTGCCACCTCCTAGACGGCTTGGTGGCTTGTGGCTCCGTGAAGCAAGCAAGAAGATTGTGCTTAGCTCCGGAGAAGCTTTGTGAGGGGTTGGAGCTCACCTCGCGGGAGATCGCGAAGAGCATCGCTAGTAGAGCGAGACGTGAAGAGCGACAAGTGGTCCGGCCGAGTCAAGTGCTAGAGCTTGTGGTAAGCACTCCACGTGGGAGAGTGTGACTTGCGGGTCACCACTAGCAAGAGGACCGGCGGCAACCTTGAAGCTTGTCTCAACGGAGGACGTAGCTTGTGGCGACAAGTGAACCTCCGGGAAATAAATCACCGCGTCAACATCTTCCCATCCTTTCGCGGTGGTTTGCTCCCTTCTACACAAGTTATTTATATTGTGCATTACTTTATTTGTGTAGTTGTAGTTGCTCTTGTGAGACCGGTTAGCTTGTGTAGCTTGCCACTCACCTTCTTAGCTTGTGTAGCTTAGAAGTAGTTCTCACTTAGTTTGTGTAGCTAAAGTGAGTTGCGCCCTTTGATTTGTATTGTGTATCCTTGTCATTGAGCAAGTAGTGAGCTTAGGTGCTTAGTGCTTTTTGCTTGCTAGTTAATAGGAGTTTCCCCGGTGCTTAAAGTACTAGCGCTTAGGTTTGTGTGATCTTGCGCTAGAACGGTTTAGGGAAGCTCAAGCTAGACTTGCACCTTTGCTTCTCGCTAGGATCTTTGGCAAGGTGTTTAGAGTCTTAGTTAGAGGGGTGAATTGTCGCTAGAACCGATTAGGTTTTATTCCGCTGCGATTAGTTGTTATAAAGGACTATTCACCCCCCCTCTAGTCCGCCATCTCGACCCTACAGCGTGATGGGATGGAGCAGGGTGATATCTCCCTTTGGGCGTGTTTCCGGCCTTTGGACAGTACTTCCCGAGGGTTAGGTGGGCCCGGATAGAAGGCGTACTCGTCCTTTCGAGTGGACAGTGCAGTAGGCGCTTTTTCCGTTCTTGCGTAGCCCGTCGTCAGACGCTCGGACTGTCGCAGTCGTAGTTGGTAGATCCTGGCGGAAAACGGGGCGGAGCACCGTAGACCATACCGTGGAGAGGACGGCTATAGTGGGCCTATCAAATCCGCTGCTAGGGAAATCCTGACAGGTGGTATGGCCGTCAGGGGCGTGCGAAGCATAGTCGCATCGAGAGTCTCGCCTGACGGGACAGCGCTTGTAAAGTGGTCAGAGAGATCTCTTGTGGTCCAAGATTGCTCCGCTGATATTACCTGTGCCTTGGATGCTTTTGTGAGATTACGCTCGAGGGGGATGGGGAAGCTCGGGCGAATCGAAGAATGGGCGCCGAGGGCGCCGCTCTCCCGGGGAGGCTCGGGCGAATCGGAGAATTGGCGCCGAGGGCGCCGCTCTCCCGAGCTCTCCTGGGGAGGCTCGGGCGAATCGGAGAATTGGCACCGAGGGTGCCGCTCTCCCGAGGAGGTTCAGGCGAATCGAAGAATTGGCGTCGAGGGTGCCGCTCTTCCGAGGGTTGGCTGTTATTGGTGCAATGACGTCGTGGGCCTCCATAGACGCGGTCTTCATGGGCTTCCACTGGCCTTACTTGGGCCAAACCACGTTGGGAATAAGCGTTTTTACATCGAAGTTGGGTACCCCAAACTTTGATACCCGACAACACTCGTTGTAGACTTGTAGGTGATAATAATATAGGAGGAGACTAAAAAGCACTTGAGACTTTATCGTGCATAGACAATCTATTTAATGGTTAGTAATATAATATACACCTTTCGTTCTATAAATAAACGTAATTCTTTGACTTCTGTGATTTCTGTTTGACCGTTCACTTTATTTAAAAAATAAAAAAATAATAAATATTATTTGTTTTGTTATGATTTATCTTATTGTTAGAGATATTTTTATAATGATTTATTTAATTTATTATTTGTATAAAAATTAAATAAAACGAACGATCAAACAAAATAGTAGAAGTCATAAAATTGCGTTTATTTATGGGACGGAGGGAGTAAGTCTTCTTGCGTACTCCATCCGTTTCTAAATAATTGTCTCTTTTGTTTCTCGAGAAACAACTTTGACTAAATATATATTAAATTACATTAATATTCATAGTATATAATTAGTATCATTGGAAAGATCTTTGAATCTAGTTTTTTACAAATTTATTTAGAGATATAAATATTACGTGTTTTTTCTATAAATTGAGTCAAACTTATGGCACGTACACCAATAATGATAATTAAATAGGGACGGAGGGAGTATATCGGATTCTATATATGAAAGTCCTTACCCTCATGGGTATAAGTTATGAGTTCGAGACTTCGAGTCATGTACGAGATAAAAAAAAAGAGAACTCTTTGCTATCGTTAGTTTTATATGGAGAGGTATAGGGAGAGAGAGAGAGGTGCGCTGAGCTGTTTGGTTGGTGTGGCCTCGGTGGCGAATCATGGCGGTGCTGGATTGGATCAACAACAGCAGGCTGGGCAGCGGGGGCGGCGTTTCATCGTGGAATCATGGGTGGGGGTGGGCGGGGACGGAGGAGGACCGGCGCGCGCGGCAGGTCCAGGTCCGTCGTGGTCAGTCGTCTGTGCAGACAGGTTTTCCACGTGGGCAGGAGCACCCGGACGAAGGCTCTGTTGGTTTGAGGTTAAAACAACTTATTTTTTCCGTATTTTTATAGTATTTTTCTCTTATAAGATATTAACACTAGCGTTTATTTTTAGCGGTTTTCAGCTTCAACGAACAGAGCAAAATGGGGCGACAACAACATGAACCTGGTGACATGTGCCGGTGTCGAATAGGATCCGTCGCGTCTCAATTCTCCGTCGTCTAAAAAAAAGAACTCTCCATCGTCGTTGCCACATGAAAAGAATCGATAGGGACTGTCCGTGAAGAATAGACACCTGCTGCGGATTGCTGGTACGTGTCTATATACTCCAATCATCAAACATTCACATTTATAAAAGAGCTACAGTAGTTTCTTCACGGTTAGAGTACTTCTGCTCTCTTCGAACCTAAAATAACGTCGTTTTAGGTGTTCCTATTAATAGTTTGACTAGATTTATAGAAAATACATGCACCATTTTTATCTATAAGTAAATTTGTTAAAAAACTAAACTCAAAGATGTATTCAATGATATTAATTATGTATTATAAATATTAATATTTTTTATACTCCCGTCGTCCCAATAAACATGCAACTACAGGTTGCGTGCTCATAAAGTAGTTCACGTTTGACCAAGTTTATAGTGAATAGTATTCATATTTATAGCTCCAAATTAATATATTATGAAAATACATTTTATAGTTAATCTAATGGTGTTTATTTGATATTATAAATATTTATAGTTTTTTATTTATAATTGATCAAAGTTGGTACACTAAAACATGTTACTGTGCTAGAATTGCATATTTATTGGGACGGAGGGGTATAAATTTAGTTAAAAATATTTTTCGGAAAACGAGCGATACTTTTTTTTTAGGATAATTGTTCAACTGCAATAGAGACATGCGTAAATCCGCTGCAGCTATTCGCCTGTTCATGGCTGTCCCACTCCCACTGGATTTTTTTCCTATTGCCACATGACTGTCGAGACTGATGTGACGGCTTAGCGTTTTCACCGGTGTTTTTTTTTTCGAGTGCACGGGTGCTTGATATTACTCCATATTGAACTTGAACTTGGACTAAATTTATATAAATAAGTATTAACATTTAAAAACAAAATAAATACTATTAAATTAGTTATGAAATATATTTTATAATAAATTTTTAAAAATCAAAATACTAAATTACGTGTTGTAAACTTGGTTAAACTTAAGTTACTTTAATTGATACGTTTTCTTTAATTACATTATTATTTGGACAGAGGGAGTGCATAAGGTACTTCCCTCGATCTCTCATCATGTCTTTTTCTTTGCTTCTCTTTGTGTTGTATTATTATTTGCAATGTCTACATGTGTCATTGATTGGCCTGAAATCTCATAGTTAATTAAATATTTATTTTCTAACTTAGCCCTCTTGAATTTGTTGCTGAGCTAATTTTGAGCTAATAATAGCTAATAAGGTTTAATTTATGATAAGAAGTCCATTAGTCCTTATTAGCCTATAATTAGATCACGTTTAATCCACTCTCAGAAGATGTGCTATTTTTTAGGTCTAGGATCCAAACGGGCTCTAAATTTTAACATTACATGTTCCATCATTACAACTTGTCACCATCTCAGTTTCTTTTCCTGCGGTTCTGTGAGCGAACAACCCCTCCTCTGAAATCGATCCTGCGTTTTCTCTCTGTTCCCAAACTCGTGCTGACGTCAGTAAAATAATAGGAATCGATTCCTCTATGCTTTTCGTTTGTGCACCGTGACTGCCCTGTTCGTTTCGTCTAAAAAGCGCTTATTTTTTAGCTCTGGAACAGTGTTTTTCTCTCAAAAAAATCAGCAACAGCCGAAATCAGCTCAGCTTATCAGCTCCAGCGAACAGAGCCGAATTCTTCTATCTCCTGTTCGAGCATGACTTCAAGCACAACACTGCGGAACGGAAGGCCTGAGAACTGGTCGCGCGGCCGCGTCACTAGCCAGATCGACACGGAGCCACTGGGACGCGCATTGCAGCTCCTAGGACGACTACGACCGCGCCCGTTTTCCTCGCCGGGTGCTAGCCTAGTCCACGACTGCCGCTCCCACCACCTGCAGAAGTGCAAACGACTCCGAAAACACCCGATTCCCTTCCATTCCCACCCAAAATTCCAGCGAAAAAGCCCAACCAAAATGCCGCGTGCCCGCCCCCACCTCGTGGCCGCCGCCCCCGCCGCCATCCTCCTCCTCCTCCTCTTCCCCGTCCACCTCGCCCTCGCCGCCGCGCAGGGGTTTCGCGGCTTCTCTTACCTCCTCAACTGTGGCGCGGCGTCCCCCATCACCGACGGCCGCGGCCTCCGCTGGGATCCCGACGGGGACTACGTCTCCGCCGGTACCCCCGGCGTGGTCTCGCTCCCGGGCCTCGTCGACCCCACGCTCGCCACGCTCCGAGCCTTCCCGCTCCGTCGCGGGGCCAAGTTCTGCTACGAGCTCCCCGTCGACCGGAACCGCCGCTACCTCATCCGCCCCACCTTCTTCTACGGCGCGCTCTTCTCCTCCTCCTCCGCGCCGCCGCCGCCGCCGCCCGTCTTCGACCTCATCGTGGACGGCACCTTCTGGACCGCCGTCAACACCACCGACGACGTGCTGGCCGGCGCCGCGTCGTCCTACGAGGGCGTGTTCCCTGCGAGTGGCAGGAACATGAGCTTCTGTCTCGGGGTGAACCCGGACTACACCGACGCCAGCCCGTTCATCTCCGCGCTGCAGATCATCCAGCTCGACGATTCCGTGTACAACGCCACGGATTTCCCGACCACCGCCATGGGTCTCATTGCTCGCACCAAGTTTGGCTCCACTGGCGGCATCGAGAGGTGAGTGACCGGCCTTTGTAGCTTAGTTCAATTGCTGAATGGGGTGTCTCAAATTTAGTGATCTGTATGTAGTTGGCAGGACTATGGTAAGTCTGTAACCGATAGCATCATTTGGGCTAATTTCTGGTGTACCTAAATGGGAAGATATCTAGTGCAAACCAACCACTTCGTGCAAACTTGCAAACTTCTAATCTGGGCCATATGATGTTGATCCAAGGGGCGCAGGGGGATTGGATAATTTTGCGCTTAACCGCCCGCTCTTAATCACACATTTGCAAATCCCCCCTTCCACCTCTCCCCTGTGTCCCCCTTGCTATTACTTTCTGGTTTTAGCCTTTCTTATTAGGGGCCGTTTGTCCTTTCATTTTGGAGGAATTAGAATCTACTTAATAGACTAGGTTATTTGGCTTGAAATTTAACATTCCACAACTTTCTAAAGTCCACATATAAGCCGATCTCAAATTCATAGGGTGGGAGATGGAAATTGATTTTATAGATTACCATGCTATATTTTTACTTCGCAATTTATAGCATACTCTTCAACTCGCTCCCCAACAATAATATACAAATATAATCCATATTCAACCATATAACCTTAATTAATATGTGTCTAAATTATGATTATTAAAATGAATCCAATTCCAAGGATCCAAACATGGCCTGAGTTTAATTTACATCGTGTTGAAAACATTTATTGGGTAGGCATAGGTCGACCGGACCAGGGGCGAAGCTAGAGCATCAAGGACCCGAGTGCACACGCCATAAGCATAATGATAATTTTTGTACAGTGACATTATATAAACAGTGGAATTGCAGAAGTGCTTACCAAAATAATGAATCTGAGGTATGGCCTGTGAACACATCACGCATGGACTTAGGGACTCACGGTGGTGCACATATTTGGCCTAGGGTGGTGCACAAGCGGTAAAATTTACTTCTTGTTCACTTGATTGTTGATTTTACCCTGGTGCCTGTGCACTCGGGTGAGACAACGTGGCTTTGCCCATGGACCGGACTCCTTTTGTTCTTTCAGAACTTTTAATGCTGATGTGCTCCCACATAATTGAATTCTTCTGTGTGAGATCATCTACAATATATCATAGAGATATGTTCTGGATTTTCTAGTAGGCTTTCTTTTGTATTAGTTGGTAGATATTACTTGGAGGAGAGATCCTCTGTTTCACTTGTTTATTTTCATAAACTGCTTTTATCTTTTAAGACCTATGGTCATGGTGCACCTTACTCATAGGGCATAGGGGGAATTATTATGGCCAAAAACATCAAAGAGATGGAATTTGCGACAGATAGGATTGATTAATAGTGCAAGTACTATATCATTTTATTAATTTCCTGAATGTGTATGAATCATGGGATTTGTATGGATTTCTGACTTGATTCCTCCTTGTGTCTAATGTAGGTACCCTAATGACAGTTTTGATCGCTATTGGCAGCCATTCCCGGACAGCAAGCATGCTGTCAGTAGCACCCAAAATGTTACATCAGCTGACTTCTGGAATCTTCCCCCTCCTGATGTGTTTAACACAGCTTTCGTAGCAGAACAAGATGAACCCCTTGTTTTACAATGGCCTCCGGTCGCTCTCCAAAATGATAGCTATTATGTTGCCCTCTACTTTGCTGATACATTGCCTGATAATTCAAGGACCTTCGACGTATATATAAATGATTACCTCTTTTTCAAAGATCTAAATGTCACGTCAGCTGGTCTTTCTGTTTTTGCAACACAATGGATTCTCTCAGACTTGACCACAATTATATTGAAACCTGCTTCTCCTGCTCTTCCTCCACTTATTAATGCTGGCGAGGTCTTTGGCCTTTTTCCTGTAGGAAGATTGACATATGCACGGGATGGTATAGCAGTTACTACACTTATTGCCTCTTTATCATTTTTTTTGTTTCTGTAGAAATGTCCTGGCTAATGTATGTGATGCATATTAAATTCATATCCTTACCATGTTATGAGTCACCGGAAACTCTTGTATGGCTAGCATAACAGTGGCATTAACATCAATGTGATTCTTTGAGGTGTAATGCATTGTGTTTCATTATCACCATCTAGTTGTCAAATAGTTCCGGTAATTTATCAGTGCGCACATCCTGTAGGGAGTCACATGGAATCCAATATTTTCATTACAGGAAAATAGATCTGTACTGCATATAACATTCTGCATACGTTGCCTTGCATTATGTAGCTAGTCTATTAATTACTTCTAGGATGCTTTTGCAGTACTTGCCCTGGAGAGTATAAAGAAAAATCTTCAAAATATACCTGAAGATTGGAATGGAGATCCATGCATGCCTTCAGGATATTCTTGGACTGGAGTTACATGTGATGAAGGATCAAAGATACGTGTCATCTCATTGTGAGTTGAACTCATTCTCCTTCCATCTGTGTAGCATGGTTCTTCCTCCCTTTGCAGTGACATCATTGTATTGATTTATAACAGGAACTTTTCAAGTATGGGCCTCTCTGGATTTCTTTCACCTGATATTGCCAATCTGACTGCTTTGACTAATATGTATGTTTTCTTTTAAAATAGTAATTGAATTATTGAATAAAATAGCTAAACATAAAATAAATAACACTGTTACCATGCACAGATCTTTCGCACACAACAGACTGGGTGGGCCTATTCCGAATCTTAGCAACCTAAGAAATCTCCAACGACTGTAAGACCCTTAGCTATGTAAATTTTTAAGGTCATCGTCAAAGTTGTATGTGTCTGTACATTACCTAGGAGAAGGGTTTATCTTGTAGGCACTTGCAAGAAAACCAGCTGTCTGGATTGGTACCTGAGACATTGGGGGAAATCAATTCGTTGCGTGAAATGTGAGTTAATTTCATCATTTTGTGCTTATAGTTTGTTATTCTCATTTTCAACAATTTGACATGAATATCTTTAATGTTGAAACAAATTATCAGCACCAGCATAGTGTGTCAATGATCTTCAATTTAGTTGTGTTTTCATGCTTTGAATTGCTGCATATCTATTCTGACTAGTAAATATGTGTTGCATGCTTGAAGAACACATGAAGTTGACAGTAGATGTAAACCTGTGACATGAGTTAGTGTTATATGATGTATTTAGTCCTTGCTTTGTATAGGTATGCATTTCAAGTTTGTTATTATGTGTATTAACAGAATGATATAACATATCTCTGCAAGTCCAACAGTATATATGATCTCTCTGATGTGCTCTCTGCAATTCACAATATCTGTCCAGTTTATTGGGATTTACTTCTAACAGTATCTCTCTGTTGGGAGTATGCCAATTTTGAGCAAGACATTGAAATGCAGAGTAGCATGTTATGACATTTTCTTTTGTAGTTACATGATTTAACATACTCCCCTTTGCCTAGCATGAGCAATTGTCTGACAGATAATTTAACCTTTGTTTTTATGGGTGGGGATGGTTTTGTTTCACAGTCTGAATTATCTGTATTGCAACATATGCTTTGAATTAATCTACAGTATTGCACTTACCAGCTGATTTTTTTCTTCATTAATCAGATTTTTACAGTACAATAATTTAACTGGAACAGTTCCAGAGAACTTATTGAACAAGACAGGATTGACTTACACGTAAGTTCAATCTCACTGAAGCTCTATTAGCAGTTGGTTTAGAGGTGTATGTGTCTGTTAATTGGACTTATCATATTTCAATATTTCATTCAATGAGCAGATTTCTGCCAGGGAATAACTTCACTTCACAACCACCACAATGACAACCAGGCATTTTGTACAATCAACTACTCTGTGTACACAACATGATTCAGAAGTAGCAGGAAAGCTGTTGATTCTTTTAGGGTAGCTGTAGCAAAATTTTGTAAACATTCTGTGCATAAAAGCGAGAAAGCAGTACAGTGATTCAAACCAATCAAGGAGGCTGGCAACATGGTGTCAAGATATATATTGGTTTTGGTGCAGTAGCTTAATTTACCCGTAATGTATGCATTAGACAAAAGGTTGCTACACAGTTGGACAGTGCAACAGTGTTTACACTGGCTAGAGCTATGCTTGCAGAAGGTGAGCACGTATTTAGAATGCCGGATTTTGTACATTAGGTATTGGAACTGTAACGTTTCTTAGAAGATCTTCAGCAAAAGGCAAAAATTTTCTTTGAGCAGTTCAGGTATTTGAAGTTACCTGTCGGTTCTTTCATATCCTATCTTTGCTAATGCCCTTAGCAGAAACGTGATCTTCAGCAGAAGGGACTGTATTCATGTGATATGATTTTGGTCAGCTCAGGCTGCGTTCCTGTCAGGGATTATTCTGTTTTAGCCTTTCGCTCAGAATTCTTGGGTCAGACTCAGATGTGGAACTGAAATTTATGGGCATCATTAGAAGTTGCATTCTCGGCTGTTTCCAGAATGGCTAGTTGTTCGATAGCACCAAAGCGGTTGCAATTGGACGTTTGGACGTGGCACTCTTCAAACAGTAGAATCAATAACAAAATTTCCTTTTCATCGGTACACGATATAACACTTAAAATCATTTATTTGAGTTGAAAACTTTTCTTCTAACAAATATTTACATATGACATTGTAGCACAATTTAAACACATTGTTGTTGCTTCTTAAGTCTTAGGAGTACCTATTAGCTTTGTCCCGAGTCAAACCTTTTTAAACTAAACAAAATTCATACAGCAGGTATCAATATTTATGGAACCAAAAATATATATTTGTATAGTATACATATTTTTTTTAAATTTAATCAAACTTTGGATAGTTTTTTTTTCTAAATATAAAATTAGAATTCATCATGAAGCATCTAGGCCCTAGTGGGTTCGGTGATTAATGACAACAAGACGGTTATTATGACTAACGTGTGTTTTGCATGATAACCTAGAGGTTAGGTCATAATAACATGTAGGTTGAAGCCCCTAGCGATGTAATTCGATTCGGTTTTCAAAGGATGGAAGACAAGACGGTCATAGGTTAGTGCCAAGTATCGTTTAGAGTTGAGAGACACTTGGCGTAGTCTTAGGTTTTATTTTTCTCTTTGACCGTACTATTAAGAGGGGTTTGGATGGGTAGTTTGACTTAGAGCAAGATTAGAGAGTGTAGATGTGATGCACACTTGTCCAACATAGCTCTAAACAGCTCAGGGAGACTCTTGAGAGAGAGAGGATCAAATTTCGCTTTGGAAAGTTTTCGATAAGGCGAAGTTTTGATCAAATTAGAGGCGTCGGACTCTACCTAGTATGGGTGTCGGACCAATAGTTAGAGTCCGACGACACGTGACAGCCCCTAGACGATTCTCAGCGTGCCAGGGAGCGTCGGACCCTGGCTGGATGGTCGTCGGACCATTGGCCAGAGTCCGACGGTGCCTCTGGGTGTTCAGCGAGCGTCGGACCGTCGAGAGAGTGAGCGTCGGACTAATGTTTCTTAGCGTCCGATGCTTTCAGAGAGGTTCCCGCAGCGAAAAAGAGCGTCGGACTTGGTCCGACGGTGTGCGTCGGACCATTGATCCGCGTTATAGCCGTTGAGAGGCACTGTGCCAGCTGTTCAGAGCATCGGGCTGAGGAGCGTCGAACCATCGAGTTCGGTCCGACGCCCCTCTGGCACAGGACTGAGCACAGTGCGACTGTGAGAGTCGGATCGTGGTGAATGGTCCGACGGTCGAGCCTCGGCAGCGTCCGACGGTTCGCAGGAAAGTGAGAAACGGCTAGTTTTGGAGAGGATGAGTATTTATACTCCACCAAAGCCTCCATTCTATCTCTCTTGCCACTTCTAACAGCTGAAGGAACCCTTGTTGATCTTGTGAGAGAACAAGAGCCATAGGGAGCATTGAGTGAACTCCATTGCTGGTGAGCTTCTTCTCTAGAGAGATCAAGAGTGACTTGTGTGCATCCATCACCCTCTTTGGCCTTGTTCTTGGTCAAGTGAGAGTCTAGGCTTGTTACTCTTGGTGATCGGCATCACCTAGACGGTTTGGTGGCGATCGGTGGCTTGGTGACCGCTTGGAGAGCTTGTGGGCGGCCCAAGTCGAAGTTGTGAGCGGTTGTGGGCGATCCACCACGCCGGAGAGGCAAATGATCAGCCCGTAGAGAGCACTTGGTCTTTGCGAAGATCAAGGGGGAGCTACGCCCTTGCGTGGGTGCTCCAACGAGGACTAGTGGGGAGTGCCGACTCTCCGATACCTCGGGAAAAATCGAATTTGTCTTTCTAACCCTTTACATTCCCGCATTTTCTTTGTGTTCTCTACTTTCCTAGAGTATTATACTTGTGATAGGACTTGGCTCTAGGTTGCATAACTTGTTTTAGGAATAGAATTGACACAAGCACTTGTGGGGTGACATTGGGCAAATTGTGATAGGTTGAATTGTATTTGCGAAAAATTTATTAGTTGCCCAATTCACCCCCTCTTGGGCATCCTTGATCCTTTCAATTGGTATCGGAGCCTTGTTGCTCAGTAATTTGGCTTAACCGCCAAGAGGAAGGATGTCCGGTGGTCACGATGGTCCCCCTCCCGTCTTTGACGGTAACGATTTTCCTTATTGGAATATTCGTATGGAAGCATACCTTGAGGCGGTGGACCTTGGTGTTCACAAAGCCGCCACACAAGGGTACTCCACTCCCAAACCCGGCGTAACCCTCACACCCATTGAGGAAGAGCACGAGAAGTGGAATGCTAAGGCTCGAAACATCATCTTTAGAGGCCTTAGCAAAGAGGTGTTCAACCGTGTGAGGAACCACAAAAATGCCCATGCACTATGGTCGGATATTTGTGCGCTCCATGAGGGAACTAAGAATGAGCGAGATGAACGATATTATCTTATCATTGACAAGCTCAATTCTTTCAAAATTCTTCCTAATGAAAGTGCTAATGACATGTATTCTCGCTTGAATATCATTGTAGAGGAAGTAAATGGCCTTGTACTCACTCAAATCTCACCGGCCGAGGTTGCAAGAAGAATCCTCAATGCTTTTCCAATTGAGAAGTATGGTCACATTGTAACCATACTTCATCAAACGGATCTCTCAAATGCAACCCCCACTCAAATATTGGGGAAGCTCGATGCTCATGAGATGTATATGAAGATCACTCCTCAAAATGGATCATCATCCAAAAAAGAAGAGAAGAAAGACTTGGCACTCAAGGCCGACAAGAAAGGCAAAGCTCAAGTCAAGTAGACTTCTTTTGACTCCACAAGTGAAGATGATGATGAAGATGTGGATATTGCTCTCATGGTGAGGAAGACCACCAAGATGCTCAAGAAGCTCAACAACAAGGGAATCAAGTTTGATTCCAACAAGAAGAAGTTCTTCACTAGTAGCAAGAGAAAGCCCATCTCCGAGATGGATTGCTACAATTGTGGAGAGCTTGGACATCTTGCTCACCAATGCCCAAAGCCCAAGAAAGACAAGTTCAAAAACAAGAACAAGGGCAAAAGGCAAGACTCTAGTGATGAGAGTGATGATGAGAAGAAGAAGGCCAAGCCATTCAAGAAGAAGCAATTTCACAAAAGTAAGAAGAGTGGCAAGGCTTACATTGTTGGTGATTGGCTCACCGACATTGAATCTTCTAGTGGCTCCTCCGGTGAAGAAAGTGATGATGAAAAGGAGAAGGTGGCCGCTCTTGTGATTGGGACTTCACTTCCTCCACCGCCATCACCGCCCTCATCTCCAACACATCTTTGCCTTATGGCTAAGGACAAGAAGGTACAAAGTGATGATGAGAGTAGTGATAGTGACAATGAATATGATTCACCCACTTATGATGAACTTGCTAGCTTGCTTAATGACTATACCAAAGTTATAAGAAAGCTAACAAGGAAAAATGAAAATCTAAAACTTGAGAATGGCAACCTCTTACCTCAAAATGAACAATTCACTAAAGCTAGTGATGAGCTTAGAGTTGAAAAAAAATCAAAATGTGTCATCCAACCTCAAGGAGCTCAAAGCTAACATAAAAGAGCTCAAAGAAAAACATGATAAACTTGAGAGGATACACATTGAGCTCACCACTAACTACAACAAGCTAAAAGAGGACTACACTCAAGTGAAAGTGAATCATGATAACCTTGTTATGGCTTATGACTTGCTTTCCAATGAAACACATGATGCTCCTAACCATGTTGTTAAGTGTGACATAACTACATCATGTGATGACTTGATTGATGAGATCGTTGAGTAAGGTGCTAGTAGCAAAGGCAAGGAAGTGGTGGTGGCCGATTGCCATAATGACTATTTGAAGCTCAAGATTGAAAATGAGAACTTGAAGAAACAGCTTGAGAAGCAATCAACCACCAACACCATTGTCATTGAAACGGTGGAACAAGATGTTGAAGTTGAGGTGCTTAGAGAAGAAAATAAGATCCTCAAGAATGAGAAGTGTCACCTTGCAAGCTTATTGGAAGAAAACAAGAAGTTAAAGTAAGAAAAGAGTCATCTCACCGTGGGCTTGCAAAAATTCACAAGAGGCCAATATCTCCAAAGTGATCTCCTCACGAACACCGTGATGAAGTTTGATAGAAGTGGGATTGGCTACATGGGTGAGAAGGTGCAAAACATTAGAGCTCAAAATCGCCTCAACAAAGCAAAGAACAAGCCCAAACCCAAACCTAAGAGATGCTTTGAATGTGGACAAGAAGGTCACTTTGCTCATGAGTGCAAGACACCGCCACCACAACCTTTGACTAAGCATGCTATGCCCTTTGCCTTTGATGCTCATTACATGCTAAGGAAAGATTCTAAGGGCAAAGTGAAAGTCATGTTCTTAGGACCCCCTAACAAGAATAGGCCTAGGCAACTATGGGTGGCAAAAGCTTTGGTTGAGAAAGTCCGGAGCCCTTCTCAAGTATGGGTTCCTAAATATCAAGCTTGATTTGTTGTGTGTAGGTGAACTACAAGACCGGTGGCTCTCATTGGGTAATTGATAGTGGATGCACTCAACATATGACCGGTGATGCTCGTATGTTCACCTCTCTTGAAGAGAATGTAGAAGACCAAGGAAAGATAACATTTGGTGATAATTCCAAGAACAAAGTGCAAGGGCTTGGCAAAGTGGCTATATCTAATGATCATTCCATATCAAATGTGCTTCTAGTTGCTTCTTTGAGCTTTAACTTGCTATCCGTTGGTCAATTGTGTGATCTTGGTTTCCAATGCCTATTCACAAGTGAAGAAGTGGTTGTTTTCAAGAAAGATGACAATGAAGTGATATTCAAGGGCTTTCGGTACAATCATCTCTATCTAGTGGACTTCAACTCGGAAGATGCAAATTTGAAGACTTGTCTATTCACCAAATAATCTCTTGGGTGGCTTTGGCATAGAAGGCTTGCACATGTTGGGATGAGCACACTCAAGAAGCTATTGAAGAAGGAGATGGTGAGAGGATTGAAAGATGTTGTATTTGAAAAGGACAAATTGTGTAGTGCTTGCTAAGCCGGAAAGCAAGTGGCAAATACACATCCATCCAAGGCATTTGTGTCAACTTCAAGACCATTAGAGCTACTTCACATGGACTTATTTGGGCCAACAAGTTATGCAAGCATTGGTGGCAAGCTCTATTGCTTAGTGATTGTTAATGACTTTTCAAGATATACTTGGGTGTTCTTTCTTCATGACAAGACCAAAGTTGCCCAATCTTTCAAGAAGTTTGCCAAGAGAGCACAAAATGAATTTGAAGTGAAGATCAAGAAGATTAGAAGTGACAATGGGAAAGAGTTTGACAACACAAACATTGAAGTATATTGTGATGAAGTTGGGATCAAGCATGAAGTCTCATCCACCTATACCCCTCAACAAAATGGTGTAGTTGAAAGGAAGAACCGGACTTTGATCACCCTTGTAAGGACTATGCTTGATGAGTACAACACACCGAAGAGGTTTTGGACGGAGGCAATCAACACCGCATGCTATGCACCAACCGTCTATTCCCTCACCGGTTGCTAAAGAAGACCCCCTATGAGCTACTCATTGGCAAGAAGCCGGACGTCTCCTACTTCCGGGTGTTTGGTTGCAAATGCTACATCTACAAGAAGCGGCAACACTTAGGGATGTTTCAAAGATGTTGTGATATTGGTTTTCTTGTTGGTTACTCATTGAAGTCCAAAGCATATAGAGTATTCAACAAAGCCACCGGCCTTGTTGAAGAAACATATGATGTGGAGTTCGATGAATCTAACGGCTCTCAAGGAGAGCATGAGAATCTTGATGATGTAGGTGATGAACCCTTGAGGAAGGCCATGAAGAACATGCCAACCGGAGACATCAAGCCAAAAGATGATGAAGATGATGGTGATGATGTGCAAGTGATCGATCAACCATCTTCATCAAATGTGCCTCAAGATGATGAATATAAAGATGGGGTGGATCCACATGAAGACACCCACATCACACAAGAAGAAGTTAAGGCACAAACACAAGATATTGATGCTCCACAACCTCCTCCTCAAGTGGTTGATAGAAGAACTACTCCACTCCTACAAGCACATCCTCAAGATCTCATAATAGGGAGTCCTTCAAGGGGGGTAATGACTCGCTCACAAAGGCATGCTCAATTCATTGAACATCACTCGTTTGTCTCTTGCATTGAGCCTACTAACATAGAAGAAGCTCTTCAAGATCCGGATTGGGTGAATGCCATGCATGAAGAACTCAACAACTTCACCCACAATCAAGTGTGGACACTTGAAGAGAAGCCAAAAAGAGCAAGAGTCATAGGCACCAAGTGGGTGTTCTGCAACAAGCAAGACGACAAGGGCAACATTGTGAGAAACAAGGAAAGGCTTGTGGCAAAAGGGTTCTCCCAAGTTGAAGGCTTGGATTTTGGGGAGACTTTTGCCCCCGTTGCAAGACTTGAGGCCATCCATATCCTACTTGCATATGCTTCTAATCACAATCTAAAACTCTTTAAAATGGATGTGAAAAGTGCATTTTTAAATGGCTTCATAAATGAACTTGTCTATGTTTCGCAACCATCGGGTTTTGAAGACCCTAGATATCCAAACTATATTTATAGGTTGTCCAAGGTGCTATGTGGCTTGAAGCAAGCCCCACGGGCTTGGTATGAGCGCCTCCGCGACTTCCTCATCAACAAGGGTTTCAAAATCGGTTTGGTTGATACCACACTATTCACCAAGAAGCACAAAGGGCATATCTTTATTTGTCAAGTTTATGTTGATGATATTATTTTTCGTTCGACTAATGAAGATTTTTGCAAGGAATTTGGTGATATGATGTCCAAGGAGTTTGAGATGTCCATGATTGGTGAGCTCACATTCTTCCTCGGCTTTCAAGTCAAGCAAATGAGGGAGGGGACGTTCGTGTCGCAAGAGAAGTACACGAAGGATCTCCTCAAGCGATTCAAGATGGAAGAATGCAAGCCCATCAAGACCCCCATGCCTACCAATGGACATCTCGACCTTGATGAGGGAGGTAAATCGGTTGACCAAACTCTCTATCGTTCTATGATCGGTAGTTTGTTGTACTTGACCGCATCTAGGCCCGACATCTTGTTTAGTGTGTCTATGTGTGCGCGCTTTCAAGCTAACCCTAAGGATGCGGTAAAAAGAATCCTTAGGTACATAAAGCACACCCCAAGTATTGGCCTTTGGTATCCAAAGGAGCTAACTTTAATCTTGTCGGCTATTCCGATTCGGATTATGCCGGTTGCAAGATTGACCGGAAAATCACATCCGGAGGGTGCCACTTGCTTGGAAGATCACTAGTTTCTTGGTCCTCCAAGAAACAAAATAGTGTTGCCTTGTCAACAACTGAAGTAGAATACATTGCCGTGGGTGCTTGTTGTGCATAAATTCTTTACATGAAACAAACCCTACTTGATTATGGAGTCAACTTAAAAAGGGTGCCTTTGTTGTGTGACAACGAGAGTGCGGTAAAACTTGCCAACAACCCGGTTCAACACTCCCGCACAAAGCACATTGACATCCGTCATCACTTCCTTAGAGATCACGTTGCCAAGGGTGACATTTCCTTTGAGGGAGTGAGAACGGATGATAACTTGGCGGACATTTTCACTAAACCATTGGATGAGGCACGCTTTTGCACTCTAAGGAATGAACTTAATTGCCTTGATCTAAGCAACTTCACTAAAAGATGATCTTGTGTTGTCATGTGCATTGCATTGTAACATAAAACATGTCTAACATTGAAATGCACGTAGGGCTTGTCTAACTCGGTTAAGATAACCGCTCAAAAGCGTGTGAAGAAGCTTACCCGAGGACAAACTTGACAAGCAACTAGATTAATTTACGTGAATTTGCATAGCATATTGCATGGTTGTTGTTTTGTCATTTCGTTCTTGGACTTCATTGCCTATTTTCATAAAATTCACATATGCCTAAGGCAAAATATTTGAAAAAATTGAGGGTTTGAGAAATGACATCTCATACTAGTTCCAACTGGTGTTTATTTGACTCTTATTGGGGTTGGAACTTAGTTGGGAAAAATCTGCGTGAAGAAATTTGGAAGAAAACAGTTTTTAGGGCGTCGGACTGTAGCGTCGGACGCTGGTTTTCCCAGCGTCGGACCATTGCCTACAGTCCGACAATCCCTGGCCCTGTGCCTAGAAGCGTCAGATGGAGCGTCGGACCGAGATTTTTTGGGCGTCGGAGGATTGGTGGAACGTGTTCACGCCGTGGCGCACCGCGTTCACGGCGTCGGACCGAGAAGATTGGTCCGACGGGTACTGAAGCTTACTGGAAGTGTCAGACCCTGCAGAGCTTTGGTCCGACGCCTGCAACAGTAACCGTCCGACGGTCGGTCTGAAGGCGATTCTCAGTTCTTTTCTTCCTCTGTCGCGTGGGACCCACCTGCCAGTTCATCTTCTCGTCTTCGTGCCGACCCGTACGTCGCGTCGCCGCCCGTACGTCCAAACCCTAACCCTAACCGCCACCGCCAGCTCGCCGGCGCCCTCGCCGCCGGCCGCCAGTTCTTCCCCGCGCGTGCGCGCCCTCCTCCTACGCTCGCCCGCGAGCTGCAGCCGCAGCGCCGCCGCCGCGGTGCCTAGTTCGCTGCCGCCGAGCCCTAACCGCCGCGCCACCATCCTCTGTCTCGTCCCGCTCTTCCTCACCGGTGTCCTCGCCGCCGGCGAGCTTCTCCACGCACACGTCTCCAGCCACGCGCCCTCGCCGCGTACCCGCCGCTCTGCACAGCCGCCGTCCGAGCTTCTCCATTGCCACCGGCAAGTGAGCCACACCTTTCGCCGTGGGTTCACCATCATTCTCGCCGAGAAGCTTCCCTCTCCTCTTCCTGCTCCCATTTGGTGGTGAGAGACTTCTTTCAGTGTTGCCCTAGCCCTGTTCCTTATCTCTGCCCATAAGGTGTTCGACAGATTGCCAAAATCACTCCTTTCACCTTTTCTGCAGTTCCTTGTTGGCCGGGGCCTTCTCTCGGCTTACTAGGGTTCGTGGGAGTGTTCGTTGCTCCTGTGTGATTTGTTCTTCTTGCTCACGGTGCCCTCGTTCGACAGAGATCTTACCCCTTCACAGGTCTTCTCTCAGGTTGCTTTGCTACTCCTCTCTTATCCCATATGCTTGCTTCCTAGGTTTACTCATCTCTAGATTAGGTATGCTTATGTATCCCTGTCTATCTCTCGATTGCAGCTGTCATGTTCAGAGTGTTTGGCAGTGGATCAGTGAATCCAGGGCCAAGCCCGCGGATACGGAACGAGGCCAAGCCTCTGAGTGTCAGCGGCAGTTTCTGTGAGACAGTGACAGTTGGCAGAGATGGTGAGGTGCAAACAGGTCAGCCGCAGTGAGGGAGGCACAGGTGGAGACGAGAGGCCTCCTCCTCGTCCACCTTTGGACAAGGGGAAGGCCCCTCATGTCGAGAGCAGCAAGAAAAGGAAGAGACTTACAGCTGAGCAGAGGCAGGCTATCAGGGTAGCACATGCTGCAGAGGAGGCAGAGCGTGGCAGAGGTATACATATTGGAGGCATCTTTGTTAGCTTGTCGGGCAGAGATGAGTCCGAGGAGCAGCCACAACCTCAGAGACAGCCGGAGACTGAGTCAGCATAGCCAGAGGCAGAGCCGAGGCAGCCAGAGCAGCAGGTGGCAGCTACTCAGGGGGAGCAGGCCCAGGCTCCACCTCTTCGTCGCTCGGGCCGCACTCGACCTTCGGTGCCGCCCCGGCCCGCTGGTCAAAGGCGCGGAGACCGAGTCCCCAGGGCGCCTGCTCCCTCCGAGCCTCAGCTGGAACCAGAGCCGGACGTTCACTTAGACCTGCAGAGGATCTCTGCAGCCCGAGTCACTCCTACAAATGCTAGTTGTTCAAATCATCATTCAAATCCTACTACTAGCAATACACCACACAAGCATGTATAAGAAAGTAAATACAAATGCAATGAGCAATTATATGATTAATGCCCATCCAAATGCAACAACTTGCATATGTGATTGCTCCCCCTACTTGTGTGCTTCAAAAACTTTAATTACCCCTTTCTTTTGGCCTATTGCTCTCCCATCATTGGCCTAATGATGGTTCATCGCGCCTTCTCTTTCTTTTGTAACTTTCCCTCCCCCTTTGTCAAGAATTGCTCAAAAAGGTTAAGTGGAGTAGAGATAGTTAGTCAAGTTCATTTGATTGTGGAAAGAGAGTTGATTTTTTTTCTTTGGCTTAATCTAGTGCACTTGCCTAGGATATATAACTAAGTTTGATCAAGAACAAGCTTCTTCACGCCACTAGGGGTTATCTTTCCCATGTTAAGTTATACACCTTGAGCTAATGAACTAGATTGAACACTAGGGGAATAAGCACACATGCATGTCATATGTTACCACTAGATCATACAATCGAACAAGGCAATAGTGGTAGCATATATCCATCAAAAATATTTTAATTTTCATGAATGATCCTAAGAGGTGAATATGTCTATATGCTCTAAACATGTCCTAGCAAGTATGATGTTATGTCAAACAATTTTACATTGCTTTGTCGAAGTAGAGGCATATCATATATGTGTGGGGATGATCTCAACTCATATTGGAGAAATCAAGAATATTCAATTCATTCCTAAGCTTGCAAAACCTCTTCTCATCTAGTGGCTTGGTGAGTATGTCGGCCAATTGATCATCGATTCCAATACTTTGAATGTCAATGTCACCCTTTTGTTGATGATCCCGGATAAAATGGTGCCTTACATCAATATGCTTGGTTCTTGAATGTTGGACCGGGTTTTGAGTTAGCTTGACGGCGCTCTCATTGTCACATAGAAGTGGCACTTTCTTGAAGTTAATTCCATAATCTCTCAAAGTTGCCATCATCCACAAGAGTTGAGCACAACAACTCCCTGCACTAATGTATTCGGCTTCGGCGGTGGAGAGTGAAATGCTATTTTGCTTCTTGGATGACCATGAGACAAGAGATTTTCCCAAGAGTTGACATGTGCCCGATGTACTCTTTCTATTTATCTTGCAACCGGCATAGTCCGCATCGGCATATCCAATCAACTCAAATTTTGCACCCTTGGGGTACCACAATTCAACATCTTGAGTGTGCATTAAATATCTCAATATCCTCTTTGCGGCCTTCATATGACTCTCTCTAGGAGATGTTTGATATCCAGCACACATGCACACACTAAACATGACATCCGGTCTTGATGCGGTGACATAGAGCAAACTTCCAATTAGAGACCGATATGCCTTTTGATACAACCATATTGCCACTTTTATCTTCATCTAAGCTTCCACTAGTCCCCATGGGAGTGCTTATTTGTTTTCCATCTTGCATTCCAAACTTCTTGATCATGTCTCTTGTGTACTTGCCTTGACTTATGAATGTGCCATTCTTCATTTGCTTAATTTGAAGTCCAAGGAAGTATGTGAGTTCACCCATCATAGACGTCTCAAAAAATTTAGCCATCATCTTTTCAAACTCCGCACACAAAGCTTGACTTGTTGATCCAAAGATAATGTCATCAACATAGATTTGCATGATCATCAAGTCACCATCAACTTTCTTGGTGAATAGAGTGGTGTCAACCTTGCCCATCTTGAAACCTTTAGAGAGGAGAAAGTCCCTTAGCCTCTCATACCATGCCCTTGGTGCTTGTTTCAAACCATAGAGTGCTTTCCTTAGCTTGTACACATGATTTGGTTTCTTCTCATCTTCAAAACCGGGTGGTTGTTCAACATATACTAACTCATTGATGAATCCATTGAGAAATGCACTTTTGACATCCATTTGGTAGAGCTTGATGTTGTGAGCACAAGCATATGCTAGAAGAATTCTTATTGCTTCCAATCTTGCAACCAGAGCATAAGTTTCACCAAAGTCCAATCCTTCTACTTGAGTATACCCTTGTGCCACTAATCTTGCCTTGTTCCTTATTACAACACCATCATGATCTTGCTTGTTTCTAAATACCTATTTGGTGCCAATAACATTGTAGTTCTTTGGTCTCTCTACCAATTCCCAAACTTCATTTCTTTCAAAATTGTTGAGCTCTTCATGCATAGCATTTACCCAATCACTATCTTTCAATGCCTTCTCAATGTTCTCCGGCACTTCAAATGACACAAATAAATAGTGAGCACAAAATGATGCTAATCTTGATCTTGTTTGCACACCCTTTTGAATATCACCAATAATTTGGTCCAAAGGATGATCTCTGGAAATGTTTGTGGGTTGAAGCACTTGAGGTTGATTGCTTGAGCTTGATTGTGCATTTGATTGATTTGCTTGAGAGGAACTAGCTTGATCTTGATTTTGCACTTGAGAGTCACTAGCTTGATCATTTGAAGGAACTTGCACTTGATCTTTGTCATCTTTTATGTCAACCACTTGAGTCGGCCTTATGTCACCAATGTCCATTTCTTGTATAGCCTTTGCTAATTGAGGTCCACTCACATCATCTAGGTTCTTATTTTGATCTTGAGACCCATTAGTTTCATCAAATTCAACATCATGAACTTCCTCAAGTTGACCACTTACCAAGTTCCATACTCTATAAGCTTTACTAGTGGTGGAGTAACCAAGCAAGAATCCCTCATCACATTTCTTCTTAAATTTCCTCAATCTAGTTCCTTTTTTCAATATGTAGCACTTACAACCAAACACCCAAAAATATGCAATCTTTGGCTTTCTTCCATTCAAGATCTCATATGGGGTCTTCTCCAACATAGGATGGCAATAGAGTCTATTGGAGTAGTAGCATGCCGTGTTGATTGCTTCGGCCCAAAAAGATTGACTCACATTATACTCACTAAGCATATAGATCTTGCCATATCAATGAGAGTCCTATTCTTTCTTTCAACTAGGCCATTTGATTGAAGTGTGTACTTAGCCGAGAATTGATGTTTGATTCCTAAGTCATCACATAGCTCATCAACTCTTGTGTTCTTGAACTCACTACCATTATCACTTCTCACCCTCTTGATGGTTGTTTCAAATTCATTGCAACTTCTCTTGACAAAAGATTTGAAGATACCATAAACATCACTTTTGTCAAACATGAAGAAAACCCATGTATATCTTGAGAAGTCATCCACTATCACCAAACCATACTTGTTGCCGCCAATGCTTGTATATGTAGTTGGTCCAAACAAATCCATGTGCAATAACTCAAATGGTTTGCATGTGCTCATCATACCCTTCTTAGGATCAGTGTTGCCTACTTGTTTTCCGGCTTGACATGCACTACATAACTTGTCCTTCTCAAACTCAATATCTTTAAGACCTCTAACCAAGTCATGCTTCACAAGTTTGTTCAGTTGCTTCATTCCAACATGACCAAGCCTTCTATGCCATAACCAACCCATGCTTGACTTAGAGAGTAAGCATGTTGACAATTGTGATTCTTTAGCACCAAAGTCCACTAGATAGAGATTCTCATATCTAAATCCCCTGAATATCAAATTTGATCCATCCACACTAATGATTTCCACATCATCAACACCAAAGATGCATTTGAAACCAAGATCACAAAGTTGAGCCACCGACAATAGGTTGAAATTCAAACTTTCAACTAATAGCACATTGGAGATGCTTAGATCATTTGATATTGCAATCTTTCCAAGACCCTTGACCTTGTGTTTGCTATTGTCTCCAAATGTGATACTATCATACTCATTGCCACTAGAATTGATTTATTAAACATTCTTGAATCACCGGTCATGTGTTGAGAACACCCACTATCAAGAACCCAATGCCTCCCTCCGGCTTTGTAATTTACCTACAAAACAAATCAATGTCTTTTAGGTTCCCATACTTGTTTGGGTCCTTGGAGGTTAGCAACCAAAGCCTTTGGTACACAAATAGCCTTCAACCTTGGGCTCTCTTTAAGTGTACCAATGTATTTGACTTTGACACCTTTCTCACCCTTGGTAAGCATGTAACAAGAATCAAGTCTAATAGATTTAGCACTTGCAAATTTTATTTGCTTGTTCTTGTTGTTAGTGATGCAATTTGCCTCGATATACCCAACTTGCTTGCACTTGTAGCAAAACCGACCATTGCTCCTCACAAAGCTAGACTTTGGAGTTACAAAGGTTGCCTTGCCTTTCTTGGGAGTATAGCCAAGTCCCTCCTTAGAGTTACTATATCTTTGGATACCCAAGCATTGTAGCAAGCGAGCACCCCCACCATAGGCATTGCCTAATGCATGGGTTAGCTTGTCCACTTCCTTCTTCAATTTCTCATTTTCAACTTTTAGTGTTGGATCAACACTAGTAGTGAAGGTAGAAGTAGAAGTGGATGATGATGCGGAGCTACTGTTATTAGGTGTGGTTGCAACAAGTGTTTCATTAGTTGAATCATTCATTAGATCACAAGTTACACCCACATCACATGTTTTAGCAATATCCTCTACCTTGTTTACCTCTAAGAGTGAGGAGTGAGCTTCCTCAAGATTGGTGTGAGCTAGTTTGAGATCCTCATAGTCTTCCTTTAGACACTCATGAGAAGCACTTAGCTCATCAAGGATTGTTCAAGTGTTTTTAATTTCTTGGATAATTCTTTACACTTCTTAGACTTAGAGTTAATAAGATATTCGACTTGCTCTAACATGTCCATGAGTTGTGCTACACTAGGCTCATCATCATCACTATCACTATCATTATCATCTTTTTCATCATCACTTGTGTCATCATATTTTACCTTGGTGGACTTAGCCATGAAGCACGATGAATCAAATGATGAAGACCTCTTGTTGATAGCAATAGAAGCCATGGCCTTCTTCTTGGATGTCTTCCTCTCATCATCATCACTAGATTCATCATAATTGGAGAAAGCATCACTATCCCATGTAACCACATAGGATCCACCTTTCTTCTTGGAGAAGTTGAATTTCTTCTTCTCCTTCTTTTCCACCTTGTCCTTCTTGCCTTTCTTCTTGTAATCATCTTAATCATCACTAGCAGTGGGACAATCCGCCACCAGATGATCCGTGCTCTTGCAATTGTAGCACTTTCTCACTACATTCTTGCCTTTGAAGTTATCTCTTCTCTTTCTAGCACCATAGCCCTTCTTCTTCATGAATCTTCCAAACTTGCGCACAAAGAGAGCTAGTGCCTCATCATCACTATTAAAGCTAGATGTATCATCATCACTAGATTGCACTTTCTTGCCCTTGCCCTTGTTCTTGGAAGTAGAGGTGGTGGACTTGAATGCTATGGTCTTCTTGCTCTTGTCATCCTCCTTCTTCACTTCTTCACTATCACTCTTCTCATTGTATTGATCCTCGGTCATCACATCACCAAGAACCTCATTTGGAGTGACACCCTTCAAGCCGCCTCGGAAGATGATAGTTCTCAAGGTCTTGAACCTCTTGGTCAAGCACATGAGAAACTTGTGAGAGAAGTCCTCATCACTTGTTTTCTCACCCAAGGCCTTGAGATCATTGACAATCACTTGAAGCCTATAGAACATTTCCGGAATGCTCTTCCCATCAGCCATCATGAAGTTTGAGAGCTTGTCCTTGAGCATGTACAACTTGACACCCTTTACCGTTGAAGTGCCCTCATAGGTTTGCTCTAATCTTGTCCATACTTCACTTGCTCTATCCAAATCCTTGATTTGCTCAGACACCTTTGAGTCAATGCCATTGTAAATGGTGTTGAGAGCCATTGTGTTACATTGGTTGTTCTCTTGATCTCTAGGTGTGGAGCTTGCGGGATCAAGCACAATGTATTCTTTCTCAGTGACCTCCCACACCTTCTCATGAATTGAGTCAAGATACATCCTTATCTTTCTTTTCCAATGATCAAATGAGCTTGTGCCATCAAAGTGAGGTGGTTTGCCCCCAACATGAATGAACATGATATGAGCCATTTCAATGCACCGAAGGATGTTAAGCCTTGACTAAACGGTGACCACGGCTCTGATACCACTTGAAAGGTCCTAGTATGGCTAGAGGGGGTGAATAGCCCAATAAATTTTCTACAACGAACTTAGGCCAAGAGGTTAGTAACAAATATGGCTAAATGTGCAATGCTAGTGCAACTACTAACCTAGGCAAGCCACCTACACAATTCTAGTTAATTCTTAGTTCTAAGCCACACAAGCAAGCTAGCAAAAGCTAAAAGACTAAACAACAACACAAGACAAGAAAACAAGCTACTTTGCACAAGAATAAGAAAGGAATGATCGTCGATTAAACCTTTGTCTTGTGAGGAAGCCAATCACCGGGACAATCAATAAGTCACTCACTCGAAGGTGAGGAAATCAATAGAGACACCAAGATTTATCCTCGAGGTTCACGTGCTTGCCGGCACACTACGTCCTCGTTGTGTCGACTTCAACTGGTGGTTCGGTGGCTAATCGGTATCACACACCGAGCCTACACTAGGCGCCACAAAAACCTACCACGAAGGAAGTAACTCAATGACACGAGCAATTCACTAGAGTTACCTTTGAGCACTCCTATAACACCCCTGGTGTTACGGTTAATTAAAACCTGCCATGTCATCATGATTGCATGTAATTCATCCAGCATAAAATCATTATTACTGTGCATCACTAGGGCAACTTTTCATTTTCACATGTGAATGTGCTTAGGAACCTTTGAGTGACTTTATGGTTTAAAATAGTTGTTTGTGTGTATGCCTCTAAATTTAAATAGAAAATAAAAAGGAAAACAATTAAAAATCCTAATCGGACCCAAATTTGAAAAATTAAGGGAATTAGGTGTTGGGCATCAAATAAAAGTTGTAAATTTTTAAACGTTGAGCAACTTCCATTTTGGATCATTTTGAAGTTATTGAAAATAATTTCGAATAAAACCTTAATCTAGGTTTTAAAGTTTAAATTTGAAATACAAATTCAAAAACTAGTAGGAATTTGATGATGGTCTTTTAATAAAAGTTTTAGCCCTTTTAATATGGAACAACTTTTATGTTGAAAGATTTTAAAGTTTATTAGTGGAAATTTAAATCAAACCCCAATTAGTGTTTGTTTATTTAAAATTTAAAATGTCGTTTTAAAAACTATTAAGAATTTGGGCAAAAGCCTTTAATGGAAGTTGAAAGGCTTTTTAAGGTGAACCACATTTACATTTGGGGATTTTGAATTTATACATTGAAATTTCAAATTAAACCCTAAGGAGTGTTTGAGAATTTAAATTTGAAATGCTATTTTAAAAACTATGAAGAATCTGACAAAACTCCTTTAATGAAAGTTGTAGGGTTCAACAAGTAGAACAACTTTTATCTTTACAGATTTTCATGTTGTTGAGAAAAGTTTGGAGAATTTTATTGAATTGCAAATCAATTTCAAATTCAAGTTTTACCCCTTTTAAATAATTTCAAAACTGAGCAGAATTTGAATATAGACCAAAAATAAAAATTGTTCTACACAAAATTTGCTACAACTTTAATATTAACCATTTTTCAAGTTGTTACACAAAGTGTGGGGTAATTTTAGCAAAAAGTCAAAAGGGGGCATGGTCTGCTACAGTAGACATGGGGGGCCGGCTCCGTGCGCTGCGTGCGTGCTCAGGCGCGTGCCGCGCCGGCCGCCGGCGATGCCCGGGCCTGGCCAGGCCCTGTTGCCGGCGTGTCGAACTCGTGAGGAGGGCCCCGGCCACGTCCTAATCCCACCGCTGTCATATATATGCCACACCCGGTCCTCTGCTCTGCTCGCGGCTCTGCCCGCGTGCGCGTGCTGGCTGCCGGCGATGCCCGGGCCGGCCAGCCGCGTGTCGCCGGTGAGACCGGGCCCGTGGGGGTCCTCTCCATGTCGCTGACGCCGCCTCCGTCCTTTAAAACGCACGTCGTCGCCCCTGTCCTTTTCTCTCCGCCATCGCCATCACCGAACGAGCTTCGGTCCATGGCTGATTTGGTGTTGCTCGGAGCCTCACCACTCAATTCCTTTTTACCCCAGCTTTACCATATCGTAGTGCGCCTCTAGAAACCATTTTCGTCCCTTGCCACCGTCGGAGTCGCTCAGTAACCGCAGCCTCCTTCTCGGCCCCCGGCGGAGCGCCGCTGCTCTCTGCCCGACGTGACTACCCCGGGCTCGGTGAGAGGTTGCTTGTTTTGCCCGATGTTCTAGAGCCCCTGTACCCTAGTGATGTTCTCAGTAAAAACCGGGGATCATTTTGTCCACAGGTTCCGCCGGAACGGAGGCTCGCCGTCGTGACCGCGCCGCCGAGCCCGCCATCGTCGTCAAGCCTAGTGCTCCTGGCCGTTCCAGTCGTTGACCGTGTGTGCGTCGAATCCGCGGTGAGATACTGAGACTTCCTGAGTGCCTTGTTTGGTCTCTACCACCTCGTCGTGATGGGAACGCATCGCGCCGCCACAGCCAGCCACCTGGACGCCGGCGAGCTTGCGTCCAAGCCGAAGAAAATAGTTTTTCTCCTAAACCTGTTTGACTCGGTGTGCCGCATTTGTGGGTGTCCTCGCCGTCACCTTCCAGCTCACGGCGGCAAACTTGGTGCCGGGCGGGCCATGCCGGCTCTGCTCCGGTCGGCGGCGGGAGGGAGAAAGCAGAAGAGGGAGTGTGAGAGAGAGAGAGCTGACGGGTGGGGGCCGGCTGTCAGCGGGTCAGGGAGAGAAGGAGTCGCGCTGGGCCGGCTGGCTGTTTTGGGCCGTCTGTTGGGCCGCTTGGGCCGGCCAGAGCAGGCGCAGTGAGAAGGAGAGGGTGCGGGCAGGCCGGGCCGGTTGGCCGTGGTGGGCCGGTTCGGGCTGGGAATCAGTTTTCTATTTACCCTGGGAATTAGTTGGATTTTCTATTTTTGAATAGTGCTGCATGTTTGCATTTTTGGGTAAATTAATCCACTGCATGAAAAATCCTAAAAATATTTTTGTATATTCTCTGATAGGTGTAGAATAATATAAAAATAATAAAGGTGGTATTTGGGTACTTTCTGCAGAGGATAAAAATACAACTTTTAATTAGAAAAACCAAATTTGATGAATTTTAATAAATTCTCTGTTAATCCAAAAATCATGAAACTTGTTTTGGAAATGTTTTAGGATAAGTACTATCTATGGAAAAATTTTGAGCTCAAATGGAAATAATTTAATTATTTCTTATTTATTACTTGTTTAATTAAGTAATTAAGAAAAGGTTATTAGGATTTAAAATTTTAATAATTTGTTAAATCTTTTAGGGTTTCGTTAAACCTCTCGTAGCACCTGAACCCTGCTGCTCCAAGTTTTGATGATCATTTACTTTGTAAGTATAAAATGAATTACCCTATGTAGTAATTAAATGCCAAAACAAAAAAAAATTTCTAATTGATGAATGGACGAATAAAAATGAGTAGAAACCCTAATTCGCTTTTGTGTGGTGTGACATTTGGATTGAGTGATATCCCTGGGTCATTAACTTGAGATGATCCTTGGCACCTTAATTAGTGTTTGGGGTTCTTAATTAAGTTGTTAAATTGGAACACAAATAAATTATGTTAGTCACATATGATGACCGGGTTTAAATAATTTGCTTAGGCAAAGGGGTTGATAGTGATTTAGGGGAAGAACCAATCCGACTTTCAACGACTATTAAAACGATCAATAAACCAAAGTAGTTAATACTCGATAGTAATTAGTTTTGTTGACTTACAACTTTATCGTGAAGGAAAGTTGTACTCAACTTTCAAATTAAGTTTACTTACTATTGATCGATGATTTTGTGCATCTCCTGCAACATGGCATACATGTCATCATATAAGTGTTGTATTATTATTTCGTGTAGTGAACGCGCGGTGATTATTATCTGAAGCGTGTCCCGAGTAAGGTCTTCACTCGGTGGACGTGGATCCTTCTCGGTGATTGACGTCAGGGTTTCGTCTACTTGAAGCAACAGGCAAGCTCCGGTGCATTTGCCCCTCTTGTTTTTTTAAAAAATATTTATCACTTGAGTTAATCTACTGCATTAGGTTAAAAGGAGTTGAGTGATAACCTATTGATGCATTACCTTTCCTTGACCACATATTATACCTGAGACCCTGATTTATTTAAAAGTATTGAAAAATGCTTAGTCATGCTTAATGATAGAGTTGCAAAAATGCTATTTTGAAAACTGTGATGATATGAAACGAATGAATCAGTTTATGGGATTGGTATTGTCCTCGTTTGGTGATGGTGTACTTGGCCAGTCCATTAACATCAACGTGGAAGGGTTTTCCGTTTGGTTGACCATCTGTTTGGGTTAGAGTCCCAACGATCCTCGCCATCGGAAAAGGGATGCGAAAACCGGGTGGTCACCAGTGTACTTGGGTTAGAGTCCCAATGCATGGTGTCCAACGGAAAAATATTTAGGGACCATTCGTTGTCGGCCTGCTGTGATCATGACTTTGCAACTAGCCACATACTACGGAAAGCCTCTGACTCCGGTGGCTCTACTGCTGGAACCGACAACCACGCACTGGGAGTGGAGAGATGGCGAGAGTAGCGTGTACCCTCGTGGCCGGCGTGCCTGGAGACTAGAGGGGTACTGTGCTCTCGGGTGGCGCAGGACCGGTTCCGGGGTATGAAAAGCCGTGGTAGGCGGGGTTGGCATATGCAAGCTTAAGTGCTACATATGCAGTGTGGATAGGGATCCCCAGCTGGGTACTTCTGGATTCGAATCGACGTTGCTCCTCGGTTAATGGAGACATGATCCTCACACTTACAGCGAAGAGTGGTTCGAAACTAGGTGTTTTCGAGAATGAAAAGGAAATTGAAAGTACATGATATATGAGAATTGATATTGGAATTATGGATATGAATAAAATAATATTGAGATCAAATAATGAAATAGGATAGTGATGCTTTCCTGCAAAATACTTTGACTCTTGCTCAAGCCTTACCTTGACTCCACTCAGCCTGCATTCCTGAGTCTAATTTTACACCTTTAGTCGGGTAAGTCTTGCGGAGTACCCCATGTACTCAGGGTTTGTTAACCCCCTGTTACAGGTAAGTTGAGTAAACAGTTCTACGAAGGATCGTGCCGGTTATTGGATCGTACATGGATGAAGATGTGTATATAATGAAACCCTTGGGCAGGGTGTTTAGTTGCATACAGCTACTCCACTGCGAAACTCTGGTTTGGGATAATGTAATTGTAACTTATGTTTAAGTAATACTTCCGCAATCTTTACTCTGATTCAAATTATTTGTGTATACTGTTGTAATACTTGCAAGGTCTTACAATGAGATCCTCGGGGAAATTAGGGTTTCCTATGAGACCCGACGGGCCACCTAAGTCAAAAGGGAACTCGTGCAGACTAGTCAACGGTCCTTAGGGACGATGACGTGGCACGTGGGCCCTATGATTAAGGCGGTTCCGTCACAACTCCGCTCGGGGAAGGCACAAGAACCCCTCACAATTGCCAGGTGTGGGCAAGCACAATCACCAAGCTCCTCCACACCTTCTTCTCCTCCAAGCCGTCTAGGGACACGGCGATGTCCCAAGAGAATAAGAACTGAACCAAGACTTGCTCTCAAGTGCTCTAGAATGCAAATCACAAGCAATGATGCACTTGAGGTTCACTCAATCTCACTAAGGATGATCAAGATGGTGAACTAGTGAGAGAGTGGGAGGCTAGAATGCAACAAAGTGTATGACAATGATCCAAGTGTGCAAGGCTGTCACCAAGTGACCAGGGAGGGAGTATAAATACCCCCAAGTGCAAATCTAGTCGTTACCCCACTCGAAACAGCCGTTAAACAAGATTTTATGTCGTCGGACGCTACCGTCGGACTGAATCCGTCGGACTAAACGCCAGCGTCCGATGGTCGGATGCGCGCCACGTGTCAACAGGTTTAAACGTCGTTCGTCCGATCTCAACGGTCAACTGATGTCGCACATTTAACTACCATCGGACGCTCAGGCACCGTACTAAACTCCAGTGTCCGACACCACCACAGTTAGATTCACAGTACCATCGGACTTTGCGTGGAGACGGCGTTGGACTAAAGATCTCAACGTCGGACTAAAACGAACTGTCCGACGCCGTGACCAGAGCATGCCGCGCGCCTCGCCGCGACGTGAACTCACCGCGACGAGTCGTCGGACTGTCACTGAATAGTCCGACGCTCTCAAAACAATAGTCCGACGCTCGGCAACAGTCAGAGCTAGAGTTAGGTGTCGGACGCTACCCAATAGTCCGACGCTACGTTGGCAAACGGTCCGATGCTCCTCTTTCAGCGTTTTTCAAGTCTATTTCTCACCCCTTGCTTCTATGTGCTAACACTCAAGGTCTCCAACACTTGTGCACAGTGTGTTAGCATTTTGCAAACATTTTTCAAGGGTTTTCAAAGAGATTCTCTAGGTTGGTTAGATCAATGCACATGAGATGCAACCTAGAGCACTTGAAAGTAATCCAATAGCTTAGTTCTCCCCTTGATAGTCGGCTATCTATCCTAAATGTGATCACTCCCACTTGGAGTCTTGATCACTAAAAGAAAAGTCCTATTTGGATATATCTTAGCCTCTAGCTTTCCTTCTTTAAGTCCTTTTCTTTCTCCTTGATCTTTACTTGAGCTCATATCATCTTCCTCCTTATCACTAATCTACTCTTGGCTACACATACTTAGCACTTAGATTAGTAACTAGGTTTCATCAATTACCAAAACCAAACTATGGTCTTTTAAGGGACTGCGACCCTAGTAGTCACAGCAGCAGCTACAGAGACAGCTGAGCAAACCCGGACCGCTTCACCTTCACGTGCTCAGACAGAGGGTCAGGCAGTTCAGAGCTCAGAGTCAGAGGGAGACCCGACTCAGTTTGTGATTCTTCCTCACTCCTCCGACCGCGACGCTGCAGCTTCTCCTCCTCCTCCTGAGTCTTAGGTCTTTGGTGCTTGATGCCAAAGGGGGAGAGAGCATAGATTTAGGGGGAGTGCGTGAGAGGGTTTTGGTTCTTTTTGATGTGATATAATCATGCATCATGTTTATGTTTATTTTCATGCTTGAGACTTGATTGTGACATGTGTCTGAGCTTCATGTTTTTTATATATCATGTCACTTGGTTACACTCTTGTCTTAGCTTCCGCACTTCACTCCAATCTTGAGCGTATTCATTTGGTACGTATGCTTATTTCATATCTTATATGTACCTTGTGGTCTTGATTTGTATAAGAATGCCTAACCCCTTTGCTCTTATTATCACATGCTTATATGAATCAAGCCTTTAAAAACCTCACTCTTTCTAAATCTATTTGAGGTTGTTGTCATCAATCACCAAAAAGGGAGGAGATTGAAGCATCTAGGCCCTAATGGTTTCGGTGATTAATGACAACAGGACGGTTATTATGACTAACGTGTGTTTTGCAGGATAACCTAGAGGTTAGGTCATAATAACATGTAGGTTCAAGCCTCTAGCGATGGAATTCGATTCGGTTTTCAAATGATGGAAGACAAGACGGTGATAGGCTAGTGCCAAGTGTCGTTTAGAGTTGAGAGACACTTGGCGTAGTCTTAGGTTTTGTTTTTCTCTTTGACCGTACTATTAAGAGGGGTTGGATGGGTAGCTTGACTTAGAGCAAGATTAGAGAGCGTAGATGTGATGCACACTTGTCCAACATAGCTCTAGATAGCCCAGGGAGACTCTTGAGAGAGAGAGGATCAAACTTCGTTTTGGAAAGTTTTCGATTCGGCGAAGTTTTGATCAAATTAGAGGCGTCGGACTCTACCAAGTATGGGCGTCGGACCAATAGTTAGAGTCCGACGACACGTGGCAACCTCTGGACGATTCTCAGCGTGCCAGGGAGCGTCGGACCCTGGCTGCATGGTCGTCGGACCATTGGCCAGAGTCCGACGGTGCCTCTGGGTGTTCAGCGAGCGTCGGACCATCGAGAGAGTGAGCGTCGGACTAATGTTTCTTAGCGTCCGACGCTTCCAGAGAGGTTCCCTCAGCGAAAAAGAGCGTCGGACTTGGTCCGATGGTGTGTGTCGGACCATTGATCCGCGTTATAGCCGTTGAGAGGCACTGTGCCAGCTGTTCAGAGCGTCGGACTGAGGAGCGTCGGACCATCGAGTTTGGTTTGACGCCCCTCTGGCACAGGACTGAGCACAGTGTGACTGTGAGAGTCAGACCGTGGTGAATGGTCCGACGGTCGAGCCTCGGCAGCGTCCGACGGTTCGCAGGAAAGTGAGAAACTGCTAGTTTTGGAGAGGGTGAGTATTTATACTCCACCAAATCCCCCATTCTATCTCTCTTGCCACTTCTAATAGCGAAGGAACCCTTGTTGATCTTGTGAGAGAGCAAGAGCTCTAGGGAGCATTGAGTGAACTCCATTGCTTGTGAGCTTCTTCCCTAGAGAGATCAAGAGTGACTTGTGTGCATCCATCACCCTCTTTGGCCTTCTTCTTGGTCAAGTGAGAGTCTAGGCTTGTTACTCTTGGTGATCGGCATTATCTAGACGGTTTGGTGGCGATCGGTGGCTTGGTGACCGCTTGGAGAGCTTGTGGGCGGCCCAAGTCGAAGTTGTGAGCAGTTGTGGGCGATCCACCACGCCGGAGAGGCAAAGGATCAGCCCGTTGAGAGCACTTGGTCTTTGTGAAGATCAAGGGAGAGCTACGCCCTTGCGTGGGTGCTCCAACAAGGACTAGTGGGGAGTGCCGACTCTCCGATACCTCGGGAAAAATCGGATTTGTCTTTCTAACCCTTTACATTCCCGCATTTCCTTTGTATTCTCTACTTTCCCAGAGTAGTATACTTGTGATAGGACTTGGCTCTAAGTTGCATAACTTGTTTTAGAAATAGAATTGACACAAGCACTTGTGGGGTGACATTGGGCAAATTGCGATATGTTCAATTGTATTTGCAAAAAATTTATTAGTTGCCCAATTCACCCCCCTCTTAGGCATCCTTGATCCTTTCACATCATTTTTAACAGCGACGTAGTATTATTAGTACGGCCGTGGCTTCATAGAAGAAACAATTACCTGTGTGCCATTATAAAAGTTGAAAATGACCTACGTACTATTGAATGAAAAAAAGTTCCTCTGTACCCTCACAAAAAAATTCCTTTACCTACATACCACTTCTCAATTTTCAAAAAATCATAACTTCTCCATACAACATCGGATGAAGACAATTTTTATATAAAAATTGTAGAACTCGACAAGATCTACAACTTTCTAGTTTTGAGTTTTTTCATTTGAGGACGTTAAGATGCTAACAAAATTAATTTAAGCTTTCAGCACTAAAATTAATTTTGAGCATCTTAACGTCCTCAAATGAAAAAATTCAAAACTAGAAAGTTGTAGATCTCGTCGAGTTCTATAATTTTCATATAAAAATTGTCTTCATCCGATGTTGTATGGAGAAATTATGATTTTTTGAAAATTGAGAAGTGTTATGTTGGTAAAGAAAATTTTTTGTGAGGGTACAGAGGAAATTTTTTTCGATTCAGTGGTACGTAGGTCATTTTGAACTTTTATAATGGCACATAGGTAAAAAGCTCGCGACCACTACTCTGTTCATAAGTATAGTCCAAAGTCTTTAACTTGTGTTCATAGCGGTGAGAATGCATGCATTGTGAGTGTCTGCGTGTATTTTGTATTTCGTAGAAAAATCTTTAAGTTTGACCAAAATTACAAAAAAAAATGCACCAAGATCTCTAACATTAAATTGGTTTCATTGAAGTTTTCAATGAAATATATTTTGATAGTGCATTTTTGACACAATGAACCAAAATAAAACATTTGAGGCGAAAAAAATTATTAGAAGCTTAAGATAAAAGGATTTAGTTGAGAGGGAATGGAATTAAAATTTAGAAAATTTTAGACAAATTCCTAGGAAAAGATACTCGTCTCCTAAATGTATTTTAAAAATTATATATGCGTAAACACCAAATACCACCAACATGACAGCATCAAACAAAACCCTACCAAATTAATGTGAAAATAAGAAACCATTTTTCTTTCACTAAATTGATACAAATTTAAGTAAATAATGTGTTGTTTTTTTTAAAAAAAATTTAAACCATAAATTTTATTTAGTGTTTTCTATCCTTGTCCTAGAATTGAAATTTTAGGGTGCATGGACCTTAAACTAGCAAACTCAATATTTCCCATAGTATTTAAAGAAGCCTAATTTTAACCTTTTTTTCTAGTTGCAATGAGAACAACTATCTATTTTTAGCACAAGTATTTCGATCCAAATCAAAACAATGAATTTCCTTCACAATCTGTAGCACGCGAATAACGAAATCACTATCATACAACTCTTCTTTATCATGAAGGCCCGTAGACAATCATATCACGTGACAAAGGTAAATCAAGAGAAGGTTCTAGGCCTTATTCGGAAGAGCTCTGCTCCTCTATTCTTTGATGTAGTGAATCCATTGCATTCCTATGAGAGAGCATAGTGAGAAGTTGATGAAATTGATTTTCTGTTGATCCCCAACAGAATATGATAGTGGGTAGGGTGAAGTAGGTTTTTTTTCTAACTCCGAGTGTAAATAGAGAAATGGATTTCTCCTGATCGCTACCTGAATTAGTTGTTTTGAGTGTTTGGCTGATTGGAAATAATTCTCTTCGGAGAAACTGAAGGTGGAGCACTCGCAAACAGCCCTCTAGTAACATTATTGGTGGACAAATTTAACACATCAAGAGAGCTCTTATCTGAGATAATTACCTATTCTTTCTCTGTCACATTGCCCTCTTTTTTATATATATATTGCAAAATATTTGGTTGAAAGTATTATAACATCTTAAATTGCCCATATTCTTTTCTAAAAGGATTCATTCCTTCTTGTCTTTGCTTTTATGAGATCTTTTAAACTTTCAGTAGCAGTCATAGGTTTAAGTATAATTTTACTACCATCGTTTACTCACACTCATGTTAGGCTCCTTGGTCCGTGTTTCAAGACGGGTCGGATGGGGAGCTCGCAGGCCGTCGTGGCGCTGCGCCCGGAGGGGCTCGCCTTGTGGCGCGCGGAGACCGGTCGCGCCGACGACGGCTGCCGGAGGCGCCTAGGGCCTCCGGGCTTAGGCCGCCGGCGCGGCCGACAATGGTCCACGCCCCGAGCCAACCGGTGGACCAGCAGGAGCCATTCCGCAAACGACTGGGGCGCATCGCCAGCCCCCATTCATTTCCCTCCCAGCAATTTCAAGCACTCTCTCTTTTTAAAGACTTTTTCATCTTTCCCTCGTGGTACTTGTTCGCTATCGGTCTCTGGCCTGTATTTAACCTTGGACGGAGTTTACCGCCCGATTTGGGCTGCATTCCCAAACAACCCGACTCGTCGACGGTGCCTCGTGGTGTGACAGGGTCCGGGCCGGACGATGCTCTCACCTCCCAGGCGTCCCTTTCTAGGGTACTTGGGCCCGGTCCGTCGCTGAGGACGCCTCTCCAGACTACAATTCGAGCGACGAGGTCGCCCGATTCTCAAGCTGGGCTGGTCCCGGTTCGCTCGCCGTTACTAGGGGAATCCTTGTAAGTTTCTTCTCCTCTGCTTATTTATATGCTTAAATTTAGCGGGTAGTCCCAACTGACCTCGGGTCATGGTCCGAGCGGCGTGCGCTGCGGTGCTCGATGGGTCCTTAGGGCCGATGCACCGGCCGCGTGCCGGGGCGCTGCGCTGTAATACCTCTAGTATTACAAAGTAATTAATCTGCCATGTCATCATGTTTAAATTTAAGCATCTGCATATGATTATGCTTAGGATCACTAGAGTTCTTTGATTTCATGTATTGTGGATTGTGTAATTAAGCCCTTAATTAAAAGTCAAAATTAAAAATTAAATAAGGAATCAAATTAAGCCCTAGAGTTGACCTAAAACCCTAATTCAAAAACTATTGGGAAATAGGTGAAAGTGCCTTAATTAAAGTTGTATAACTTTTAAAATTGAATAACTTTTATTTTTGGAGATTTTGAATTTATATTATAGAAATTCAAATTAAACTCAAATTACTATGTAGGAATTTAAATTTGAAACTTCAATTTCTAAAATATTGAGAATCTGATAAAACTTCCTTAATAAAAGTAGTAAAGCTCACTGAGAGGGATAACTTTTATTTTGACCATTTTTCAAGTTGTAGATAAAATTTAAAAGTAATTTCAAAATTTCCGTTTGCAATTCAAACCCAAATTCTGCCCCCTTTTCTATAATTTGAAATTTTGACCGAATTTGAATCTGTTGTCAAAAGTAAAAATGATCTATACAAAATTCTCTACAACTTTTGTATTCATCACTTCCTCGGATTCTGGCTGGATCACATCGAATCCAATCCAAATAGGTTTTGACCTTGTGCTGGCCTACTATAGCTAGGGGGGTCCCCCTGTTCATCTTCCTCGGCCATACGCGCATGCCGCGCGCGGCGCTGGGCATCGTCCGGCCAGCGTGGGTGGGTAGGGGCGCTGTCGAGCAGCCGAGGGAGGGCCCCAGACCGAGCCCGACCCTATCCCCTCGTCCTCGACGTCTTAAAGGCGACGGCCTCCTTTATTTTCCTCCCGCTCTCTCTCTCGGACGCCGGTTGGGTGAGCATCGGTCGCCGGAAAAATTGGCCGGTCTCCCTTGATCATTGCCCAATTCACTTCACCAGCCACACCACCTAGTCATTGCACTTCGTTTCCACCCATTAGGGCCAATTGCGGTGGTCGGAGGGTGCCGGAACGTCATCATCGTCTTCGCGGGTGGCCGGAGCGCCGCCGCGGGGATCGTCGCCGTCACTAGACGTTTCGGGTGAGCTCTAGACCTGGGCTCGTGTGTTGCGGTCTGTGTGTGCCATATGTGTGCTCATGCGCGTGGTGTTCTCTCGTTTGGTGCTCTAGGATCACCGGAACGGGAGGGTCCTCGCCGGTGCACTTCGTCGCGGGTCGGCTCGTCGTCAAGCCCGCTCCTCCGTCCCACCTCCGTCCCAACCAACTGCTGGTTTAGGGTCGTGGTGAGTCCCTGACCCATTCTCCACCTTTTACTTCGTCTCTGTCGTCTTGTGCTCGCCGGCGTGTGGCCTGCCGCCGCCGCCGAGCCACCGTGGTCTGGGACGAGCTCGTCGCCGGTCAGGTCTGGTCTGTTAGGGTGTCTAGAGCAGTGTCCTAGGGTCTCGTTCGTCGTTCGGTGGTGCCTCCCTCACCGGAGGAGCCGCCGGCGGTGAGCCGCCGTGCTTGCACGTGCGCGGGAGCCGGGAAGGAAGAAGAGGAAGTGAGAGAGAGACTGACAGGTAGGACCAACCCGTCAGTGGACTTGAGGAAGAGTAGAAGGGCACCGACGGCTTGGGCCGGCATGTCAGTGGCCCTGAGCGATGGAGAGGCGGGCGCGGGTGAGTGTGGGCTGGCTGGGCCGTGTCTCGTCAGAATGGGCCGGCTCGGGCCGGATCTGGTTTCCTTTTTCTAGCGATTATTCAAAAGCTTTTTCATTTATAATTTAAATAAATAGTGCTACATCTTTACATTTTTGTATGAATTAATTTACTTTAAGAAAAATTATAAAAATAATTGTGTGCACTCTCTGTTAAGTGTAGAATATTATAAAAATATGAGATATAGTGTTTGGGCAGTTTTTGCAGGGAGTAAAAATCAGCCTTTTAATTCATAAATGCAACTTTGATGAATTTTAATTAAATCTCTGTTGATCCAAAAATCATAAAAATTTATTTGGCACTATTTTAGGCCTAGAGCTATCTGTTGGTGAAGTTTGGTGTCAGATGGAAATAGTTTATTGGTTTATTAATTATATGATTGGTTTAATTGATTGATAAAAGGAATTGGAAATTGAAATAATTATTGAATGGTGCGATTTTTGGATTGATTGAGATTCTAGGTCAATCACATTTATGACCTAGGGCATTATGAATTAGAGTAATCATGGCTAGCCTATGGTAGGGTCTTGATCATGTGTGTGCATTAATTACTATTGAATTTTATCTGTCATTTCATGTGCATCGCATTCATACATTCATTATTGCAAACGTGTAGTGACCGAGAATCCGGAGATAAAATCTGAGGGTGCATCTGAGGAGACTGCTCAGGAAATTGTGCAAGGTTTTGATATTTGTGGCACCGATCCGGATCCGACACTCTACACCATCCAAGGCAAGCCCCGGTGCATTTGCCCCTCCTTGCTATTTTAAAATGTTTATCACTTGAGTTAATCTATTGCATTAGGTTAATAGGAGTTGATTGACAACCAATTGATGCATTACCATCCTTGACCACTTATCAATACCTGAGAACCAAATTTAATTAAAGTATTGAAAAATGCTTAGTCATGCTCAATGATTAGATTTCCAAAAATGCTATTTTGAACTGTGATGATACCAATCAAATGAATCACTTTATGGGAATGGTTATGTCCTTATTGGTTGGCAGTTGTCGGTGCTAGTTTTAGCGGGGCTAACACCGGCTAGTAAATATGTGTTTTGCGGTTGAGGCTACGGATGGTGTGCAAAGGGGAACACATGTATTATACTAGTTCAGGCCGGGCAAGCCCTACGTCCAGTGGAGAGGTGAAAGCCCATTTTTGGTTTTGGGTAATTGATGAAACCTAGTTTGCTAACGATTGCTCTAAGTGTTTCATGAGAATTGATTAGCAAATGGCAAGATGGAGCAAAGGACCGGGTCGGTGGAGGCCACAAGTGAAGGGCAATGACGGCGTCCATGAAAATGGTGTAAGCCCATCAATAAAGGAGAAAGCCCTATTGACGGCATCCATGCAAATGGTATAATTCCATCATCAAAAGGAGTCCACAAGCTTCATCAAGAGATGGTGAAAAAGTTAGGAGCTCAAGGCAAAGGTATAATCCATAGGAGCTCTTTTGCTTTTGGTGATCAAGACTCCATAGAGGGAGTGATCACATTTAGGATAGATAGCCGTACTATCAAGAGGGGCGAAATCGTTGATGAAATACGGTTATCAAGTGCCACTAGGTGTTCATGATCATTGCATTGCATATAGATGCTAGTGACACTAACAAACCCTTGGAAAACTTTTTTGAAAAGGCTAACACACGTGCACAAGGTGTAGAACACTTGGTGTTAGCACATGGGAACAAAGGGTGAAAGGTTTGAGTGAAAATTCTAAGAAAATAGAGCGTCAGACCGTAGAGTCACAGAGCGTCGGACCATTAGCCTCGGTCCGACGGCTGACCCTGTGGAGGAGCGTCGTACGCTCAGTTTCAGAGCGTCGGACTATTGTCCGAAGCGTCCGACGGTGGTGAACGGTTGAGAGCTGACACAGTGGAGAGCAGAGGAGCGTCGGACCGTTCTGATTAGTCCGACGGCGAGCGTCGTACTATAGTCCGACGGTTTTCAGAGCTCGGGGAGCTCTCTGGAAATGTCGGACCGTGGTTTCCTTTGGTCCGACGCGCCATGAAGACTCAGTCCGACAGTGCTGTTGCTGTGGGCGTCGGACCGCGGGTGTTGGTCCGATGTTCGTCCGTCCGACGGTTCGTTTAGCGCAGGAAGTTAGCCGTTGTGATCCAACGTTCGACTTCAAACGGCTAGTGACAAGTGGCGTTCATCCGGGGCATCGGACCGTGCAGATTAATTCGACGGTCTGGCCGTCGGACAGTCCGACGGTACGCAGAAAAGCCTAAACGGCTAGTTCTTTGTGTGTGGCTTATAAATAGTCACTTGGCTGGTTTGGGGAGTAGCCCTTGGCACTCCTGAACATCATAGCATACTTGTGAGCCTTCCCACTCCACTCTCACTCATCCTACTTGATTGTGATCATCATTTGGTGAGTTTGGAGAGCATCAAGTGCATTGCATTGATAGAGATCATCTGGAGGCACTTGGTAGCGGTGATTCGCAGCGGTTTCTCTCATTACTCTTGGAGTTTGCCGACTCCTAGACGGCTTGGAGCTGCGAGGATCGTTGAGGGGAGTTGGTGATTGTCTCCGCCTCTGATCAAGGTATTGTGAGGGGTTCTTGAGCCTATCCCCACGGGAGATCGCGAAATGCATCTTTAGTGAATTGCTCGTAGCTTGGTGGATCCCCGTCTTGTGTTGGTTGTGCGGCACCCTTGAGAAGGGTTTGGCGTGTGATGCCAATTAGCGCGTGAACCTCCAAGTGGGTGTATCGCTACAACGAGGACTAGCTTGCCGGCAAGCAAGTGAACCTCGGTAAAAAATCTTGTGTCATCTCTCTACCGAGGATTTCTCTTGTATTTGATTGATTGGTTATATTAGACTTCATATCTTCTCTACACCGGGGGTATTGAAATCACCTTTGCTCTTTACATTTATGTACTTACTCTCTTGTGTAGTTTGTAAGTTAGTTGCTCACTTAGGAGTAGTGTATAGTAGTGACATAGCCTTTGAGTGTGAACTAGTGATCATAGTGTAGTATACTTGTCTAGGTGGCTTGCATAGTGTAGTTTAGAGCTAGTGCTTTGCAAAGCTTGCTTGTGTTACTAATCGGCTTGTTAAGTGTTGTTTGTAGATTTTTATAGGCTATTCACCCCCCTCTAGCCATTTAGGACCTTTCAAGACGAGAGTCGTGTTGCCTTGCATCGGGGTGCTTGTAGTGGGGGGTTACAAGCTAGGTGAGAGAGGGAAGTGCTCTCAGGTCTCTTGTGAGTGTCTAAGTGTATGCAAGTCGTTTGCCGTCGGTGTGTATGTGTGGGTGAGAACTTAGAACTTCTGGGTCTTCCTAAAGCTGGCCTCTGCTCTCCCTTTTATAGTCGCAAGGGAGAGGCAAGGGCAGCGTTTACAATGCTACGTATGTTACAGTGAGGATTTGCTGTTCCTCGTTTGACTATGGTCAGCTACGGTCTTTTCTCTGCGTCTCCGGGGTACGGCCGTAGTGGTTCGCACGATCTTGGTGAGTTCTGAGGCAGCAACAGTCGTCGGATTAGGGCATGTCGTCAGCTACGGTCTTTTCTCCGCGTCTCCGGGGTATGGCCGTAGTGGTTCGCACGATCTTGGTGAGTTCCAAGGCGGCAACCGTCGGATTATGGCGTACCGTTGGGTCACACCTGATGGCTATCCTTCCGCATGATGTGACAAGAGGGTGAGTCGTCTCGGGGCGTTGTCTCCCGAGGCTCGGGACTCTTGAAGGCGTGATGGGATGGGGCAGGGTGATATCTCCCCTTGGTCGTATTTCCGGCCTTTGAACCGTAATTCCTGAGGGTTAGATGGGCCCGGATGGAAGGCGTGCTCGTCCTTTCGAGTGGACAGTGCAGTAGGCGCCTTTCCCGTTCTTGCGTAGCCCATACCGTGGAGAGGACGGCCGTAGTGGGCCTATCAAATCCGCTGCCAGGGAAATCCTGACAGGTGGTATGGCCCGTCAGGGGCGTGCGAAGCACAGTCGCGTCGAGGATCTCGCTTGACGGGACAGTGCCTGTAAAGCGGTCAGGGAGGTCTCTTGTGGTCCAAGATTGCTCTGCCGACATCACCGGTGCCTTAGATGCCTTTCTGAGATTGTGCTCGAGGGGGATGGGGAAGCTCGGGCGAATCGGAGAATGGGCATCGAGGGCGCTGCTCTCCCGAGCTCTCCCGGGGAGGCTCGGGCGAATCGGAGAATTGGCGCCGAGGGTGCCGCTCTCCCGAGCTCTCCCGGGGAGGCACGGGCGAATCGGAGAATTGGCGCCGAGGGTGCCGCTCTCCCGGGTTGGCTGTCATTGGTGCAATGACGTCGTGGGCCTCCGTAGACGCGGCCTTCGCGGGCTTCGGGCGCGGCCTTCGTGGGCTTCCACTGGCCTTAGTTGGGCCAGGCCGTGTTGGGAATGATCATTTTTGCATTGAAGTTGGGTACCCCTAACTTTGGTACCCGACAACAGTGTTCCTAGCTAGTTCATTGTCATCCACGGGGATGGGTTTTTCCGTTTGGTCGACCATTTGTTTGGGTTAGAGTCCCAACGATCCTCGCCATCGGAAAGGGGTGTGAAAACCGGGTAGTTACCAGTGTACTTGTGTTAGAGTCCCAATGCATGGTTTCTAACGGAAAAATATTAGGGACCGTTCGTTGTCAGGCCTGCTGTGATCAAGACTTTGCAACTAGCCACATACTACGGGAAGCCTCTGACTCCGGTGGCTCTACTGCTGGAACCGACAACCACGCACTGGGAGTGGAGAGATGACGAGAGTAGCGTGTACCCTCGTGGCCGCCGTGCCTGGAGACTAGAGGAGTACTGTGCTCTCGGGTGGCGCAGGACCGGTTCCAGGGTATGAAAAGTCGTGGTAGGCGGGGTTGGCGTATGCAAGCTTAAGTGCTACATACGCAGTATGGATAGGGATCCCCAGCTGGGTATTAATCGATTCGAATCGTCGTTGCTCCTCGGTTATGGAGACTTGATCCTCACCCCTACATCAAAAAGTGGTTCAGAACTAGGTTGTTTTTGGAATGAATCAATTTATTGGAAAGAATGATGATGGATATTTGGAAGGACTTGGAAATATAGTTAATGATTAATAATATTATGAAAATAAAATATTGAAATAGGATTAGTAATGCTTTTTTGCAAAAACTCTTGAACTCTTGCTAAAGCCTTACCTTAACTCCCCTCAGCCTGCATTCCTGAGTCTAATTTTACACCTTTAGTCGGGTAAGTCTTGCGGAGTACCCCATGTACTCAGAGTTTGTTAACCCTGTTGCAGGTAGTCAGCAGGAGCCTGAAGTCTGTCTTGCTCCGTGCTGTGTCACTATTATCTAGGAAAGCGAAGAAGAGTAAGCTTGAACCCGTTGGCAGGGTTCGCGTATTATCTATCTATCTTGTTGTACTATTGTTCTATCGCTACTGCTATCTCTTTAAACTGTGGTCTGTAATAACTGCACCTAATTTCTATTTGAACACCGGTTTGTAATATTAAGTACTATTTAAGTCTTCCGCACTTCTACTCTGATGTAATTTGTTATGAAATGTTGTAATCCTGTAATGGCTTCGCAATGGGATCCTGTCGGAGATAACGGGTGCTTATGTAGCCCGGCAGGGCCACCTAGGTCATCTGGAACACGGGCCCGACTGTCAGATGTCATTAGTGGCGATGACAGGTGCCTGTGGGCCACGTGATTTAGGCGGTTCTGTTACATGCGCCGAGAACAACTAGGCGTCGCCTATCACGCGCTGCGCCCGGCACGATTCGCCGGCAACCCCGACTTCAGCCCACCGCGCCATGTGGCACGGGGGGCCAGACGCCACGTCCCTCCCCGGAGACGGGTTGGGAGTGTCTTTTGGCATGACGCCCAGGGAGACATGCCCTTGGCCAGAAGGCCTCGGGCGCAACTTGCGTTCAAAAACTCGATGGTTCGCGGGATTCTGCAATTCACACCAGGTATCGCATTTTGCTACGTTCTTCATCGATGCGAGAGCCGAGATATCCGTTGCCGAGAGTCGTGTGGATCGAGATATCGTCGCCGCGCGGGGAGCGGAAGGCGGGCCGACCGCTCCGCCGTGCAAGGCAGCGTAGGTGCTCCTTGACGCCTGAGGCGCCGTGGGTTCTGTTGCAGCCCCTTCGCCGAGGCTGGGGGGCCGTGGCCCGGCGGCACGAGGGACGCGTTCGCGGTCTACCTTATTTAAGGGTCACGATAATGATCCTTCCATAGGTTCAACTACGGAAACCTTGTTACGACTTCTCGTTCATCTAAATGATAAGGTTCAATGGACTTCTCACAACGTCGGAGGCCTAATTTTACTACCACTGTTTAAACTTTCAATAGCAGTCATAATTTTTGCACCAATATTTATTACTAACCATATTATGACGTCGAGCTCTATCGCCAAGTGCCACGTCGGTTAAGGCGCCCGGAGTCCGATATGACGTAGCAGGGTTCAACATACACTGACAATACGTCGAGCCACGACCGTTGTTCTTGTGTTTTATGACGCCGAGCCGCATATGAACGTACATGATCACGAATTTTTTATTGATTCAGGGAGTTCGTCGCTGACCAAGTTAGCACTGAAGCACTATACACCTTTGTCACTTACTTGACACCAATATAAACAATAATAATCAAGATAAAAAAATGTCAATTTTTTTATGTCACTCTGTCGACCGGTTCACTCTGATCCTGCCGGGCACGGCACGCGATACATGCAAAAATGACGATGAGATCCAAACTTTATGGTCTGTAGGGTTCCTGGAGTCGTTCCATCCATGACGTACGTGATGCATCAAATCAACTTATCTCTCTATATATTAATTAATTAATTCGTCAGGTCTTTTTTCTCTAGCGAGGTTAGAATGACACGGTCTTCTAGATTATATTTTGATTATTTATTTACTCTATATTATATTAGTTATGCTTATAAATTTATAATCATTAAATAGTACGATTTCTTACTAATCTAACGCTATAAAGTTTGTATTATAATATTTAAAGCTATTAGTCTAATTATTGTTCAAAATTTTTAAAGTTTGAATCTTGATATGTGTGTGCGACGGATAAAATGAACCGTAGTAGTACCTACTAGAGAAAAAGAAGGCGTGATAAATCAACTTAATCTATTCCATGAAACAAATAGAAAAAAAGTAAAAAGAAGATGGATCATCTCATTTTTGAAACCAAACACTCTATAAGTCATTCAAAAAATCTTAGAAAGTCAAATCATCTTAACTTTAACCGAGTTTATATAATAATATTTACTATATCACCTAAGTATTAGTATATTCTTCAATAAATATATTTTTTCATAGTATACTTATTTGGTGTCATAATTTTTTTTATTTCCATCTATAATTTTGATCAAACTTGAAATGTTTTGACTCTTCAAGATTCTTGAAATGACTTATAATTTGAAATGGAGGGAGTACTATATTATCACATCACAGACCATTTACGGCTATTGAATTAAATTTGTCTCATAAATTAGTCTTAAATTAGTTTTATAATTAAATTTAATATGTTCATCAGTTATGACCTAATATTTTTTTCTCGTAATAAATCACCCAAACCCAATAATTTCTTTGTTCGCCAGCCGAACAGTCTGACCGTCAAAATATAATATGTGACAGGAAACTATAGAGTGGGAACCAAAACACCCTGAGCCCTTGGCGCGAGGACTCCTGCTGTGCGCGCTCGGTGCCATGCAGCGTCCGAGACGACGAGCAGTGCAGCACCGCCCCTTCCTCACTGCGGCGGCCACTTCGGTCCACCTGCACCTCCTCGTCCTCCTCAGCGCCCTGCTGTCCGCCGCCGGCGCCGATGACCCGTGCACGCCGGCGATCCTGGACACGGTGTGCGCGGAGACGCAGACGGCAGGCCCGGAGGCCTTCGACATGAACTTCGACACCACAATGGAGGCGATCTACCAGAGCGTGACGCGCTCGGGCTTCGGCGCCGCGGGCTCCGGCGAGGGCAACGACACGGTGTTCGGCCTTGCGCAGTGCATGAGCTACCTCTCCCCCACCGACTGCCAGCTCTGCTACGCGCAGAGCCGCGAGAAGCTCCCGAGCTGCCTCCCCGCCGACGGCGGCCGCATCTACCTCGACGGCTGCTTCCTCCGCTACGGCGGCTACAACTTCACGGCCGACGCCACCGACGCCAGCGACACCGCGGTGTGCTCCAACGCCACCACGCCGCCGGCCGGGTTCGCGGCCGCCGCCTCCACGCTGGTGCGGAACGTCACGGCAGCCGCGCCGGGCGCCAAGGACTACTACTACGCGGCGGCGGCGTCGTCGGGCGCGCCGCCGGCGTACGCCGCGGCGCAGTGCTGGAGGTCGCTGAACGCCAGCGCGTGCGCCGCGTGCGTGGCCAGCGCGCGCGACCAGCTTGTACGCGAGTGCCTGCCGGCCGCGGCGCCCGAGGGGTACGGCCTCAACGCCGGGTGCGTCGTCAGGTACTCCATGCGGCCGTTCTACCTGCCGGTCAACGCCGCCGCCGGCGGCCGTGGTGGATCGTCCGGTGATTACATTTTCTACCTCGTAGACTCGCCCTTTGAATTTCCTCGTTTTAGTTCATTATTGTGGAGATAGAAAGGTCGTCAATTAGACTTAATTTGTGGTCTGTTCTTGTTGGTCCAAAAAGTCTCACGGGAATGATCAGAGAAGCGTGCCAAGCCTGAATTTTAGCCACAGCAACTCCTACTACTTGCAATTGCAAGTTGCATGGTAGATGCGAGCGAGCTAGTATCATGAAAATACGAAACATCCAGAGGGCTAAACTGCAAAGTCAGTAGAGAAGAAGAACACCGCAATGAAATTCTCACAGATGCTCTTTTGGGTTTTCTTCATGGCAGCACCTGCACGGCGCATTGCTGCCATCGTGGTTGCTTCGGCCTTGTCGGCACTGGCGGTCGTCGTGGGCATAGCATTCATCTGGACAAGAACGAGGCCCAGATCAAGAGATGATCGCCTCCATGACGGTATGAAATGCAATGCAATGCAACGCAATCCTAAAACCCCTACGGTGACAAGTCTTTGACGCCGTGCGTGAAGTAATGAATGAACTCTATCTCTACTACATGCATACAGACATGGACGGCTCCGGCGAGACGATGCGCGCCATCGCAGCGCACCTGAGCTTCAAGTACCAGGAGCTGCGCACGGCCACCGACGAGTTCAGCCAGATCAACAAGCTCGGCCAAGGAGGCTACGGCTCTGTCTACAAGGTGCAAGAAGCTAGTAGTATTACAGTAGTACACACAAATATGCAATGCAATGCAATGCAACAACTGAACTGAGCATATGGTAGCAGGGTGTGCTGGCGGACGGGCGGGAGGTGGCGGTGAAGCGGCTCTTCATCAGCAGGCGGCAGTGGGCGGCACAGTTCTTCAACGAGGTGAAGCTGGTGAGCCAGGTGAAGCACAAGAACCTGGTCAAGCTGCTGGGCTGCAGCGTGGAAGGCCCCGAGAGCCTCCTCGTCTACGAGTTCCTCTGCAACACCAGCCTCGACCACTACCTCTTTGGTACATACACTACTTGTAACTCTCAATTGGGATTTGGGAACACAACAACACGCATGAAAATTGGATGGATTCTGAGTTTCTGGCTGACATTCGATGCATGTAATTAAATGTAATGCAATGCAGACGTGTTCAAGAAGACCGCGCTGGATTGGGAGCGGAGGTTCGAGATAATGCTGGGGACAGCGGAGGGCCTCTCCTACCTGCACAGCGCTTCGGAGGTCAGGATCATACACCGGGACATCAAGGCCGGCAACATCCTGCTTGACGAGAGGTTCAGGCCAAAGATCGCCGACTTCGGCCTCGCCAGGAACTTCATGGACGACCAGAGCCATCTCAGCACCGGCCTCGCCGGAACTTTGTGAGTACAATTTTTTTTTTCTTTTCGAGGACTGAGTGCAACCAATTTTGTGACTGAATCATACCAAATTCATGTCCATCTATCTTTTCCTGATGACTGAAGAAATTAATACTTTACAGCTCTCCCTCATTAATTTGTTCCCCTTTTTTCCGCAGTGGATACATGGCTCCAGAGTACATCGTCCACGGGCAGCTCACGGAGAAGGCCGACATCTACAGTTACGGCGTGCTGGTCCTCGAGATCGTCACCGGCAGGAAGAACCACAACTCGGTGGCGTCGTCGGAAGAAGGCCTTTCACTCATGGCACTGGTATGGTAGCCGTATAGGACAATAATGCTCGGGCATTCCGGTTCCTCCCTCCATTCCAAAATAGATGTCATTCTCGCTTCTCGAGAAGTCAGTTTTTTTTAACTTTAACTAATTTTATCAAAAAAAGTATTCATATCGAACATACACAACTAGTATCATTGGAAAGATCTTTAAATCTAGTTTTTTAACAAATTTATTTGAAAATAAAAATGTTGCACATATTTTCTATAAATCTAATCAAAGTTGAAAAAGTTTGACCCGTACGTTTTCCATAACGTCATCTATTTTGGGACGGAGAGAGTACTTGCTAAGAAGTAATAGCTCCGATGAATCTGGGCCATTGAATCTGAGAACAAAATTTAATCGAATCAACAATGGTAAAAGAAACAAAAAAAAAGAGTTTTTGCTTGAGAGGCTCTTGCTGTCACTGTAGCATTTCAGCAAGGGGAAAAAAACCCTGATAAAGGTGTGTTCTTTCTTCAGATATGGAGACACTACAACGCCAGTACGCTGATGGAGCTGCTGGACCCAGACCTCGGCGAGCAGTGCTCGGAGGAGGACGCCATCCGAGTGTTCCACGTCGGGCTGCTGTGCGCCCAGGCGTCGCCGAACCTTCGGCCGCCGATGTGGAAGGTGGTGGAGATGCTGAGCAGCAGGGATCACGAGGTGGTGCTTCCCCGCCCCACCCCGCCTCCGTTCATCAACGTCAAGGGGTTCAACGCCAAGAGCAACAGCTCCGGATCGCCCTTCTCGCTGAACCAGCTCTCATTAAGTGGGGTGCAGGCCAGGTAAAAGGTGTGGATAGTATTGTGTTAGTAGCTTTATTTTTTATTTTTTCAAAATATAGGAGGTTCTGGTGACGGTATTTTGGTTGGCATGTGTAAGTATTCAGAGGAAAGAAAGATTCCTGTTTGTAAAACATCCAGAAAATGTTGATCAATCATTAGTATTCTGCAATCATTCAGAGTACAGCTAGTCTTGGGGAATATGGTTGTGAGGATTTTTCGTCTGTGATGTAGTATACTTGTGAACACCTGAAAGAAACTAAACGTGGACATTCAGTATGAAGTTTTTTTTTTTTTTTTTTTTTTGTTGAGAATTGCACAGAAGGTTAATCCTTGAAGGAGTAATACAATTTACAAATCAGGCAATAAATAAGACAAATTTATCTCTCTTTTTTATTAAAAACCATCACTTTTGCCATGTAACATTCACAAGGAATAGACAGTTCCCAGACTTCTCCATCGTAGACGGAGAAGTCACAGAACCCACATACAGATTGGAGCGTGAGGCCAGTATGCCACCATCTCATGAATACATAAACCAAGTGAAAATCAGAAAAATCATGCTGCTAAGAAAATTAAAACCAATCAGCCGCCGACCCGCCGTAGTTTCCATGAGAAGCTAGCGGGAGCAGTAATGAACCCCGGTTTCGGTTTCTGAAAGTCAATCACACACATAAGCTGAGAGAGAAACTAAAGACTTTTACTACCTGGGAGCCAGAACTGGTCAAGATGGACTGACAATTTGAGTTGAGCGCTGAAATAGCTGTTATTACTCTCCTGGTCAGTTCAGATTTCTGAGCGCCTGGAATGCTGAGCTTTCTGGCTGCGCGAGTGCGATCTGGTCATGCAAGTTTGTCAAGATTTACTGCTGCCTACTAATGAGGAGTTGTCAAATTGTATCATATAAGAAAATTTGTGCTTAGATATACCGATATTAAGTAGCAACCAATTCTTAATTGTCATTATACAAACATAGGAGCAAGCTCATCTTATAATCCATAGTTGCACCAAGGTTGTGCTTTCTCTATTTATTTTTCTCCTTTATTTTTATTTTTTTACCTTTCTTCTATGTCTTTTTATTTTTTTATACATTAACATATCTATTTTACATGTTTGTAAATGTAGCAGCTGTAAATGTAGCAGTTGTAAATGTATAATATGTCTCTCCTTTTCCTCTTCTTTCGATCTAATTTAATCTTATGGCCAAATATTCAAGTTATGATGGAAAGTATAGTAATGATTTGTCGCATAAAAAGTTAAGCACGTAAGTTGCGAGCATAACTTTGTAATTTTTGAAACTAAAGATTTATGGAAAAAAAATTGCAAAAAAATATCAAGCAAATATGATGACAAATTGCGATGATAAGTTGTTCCCTAAAAAGCTATGCACGTAATTTGTACGTATAACTTTGTAACATTTTATAAACGAAAAATAAGGAAATGTTATCAAGATAACTTGTCATTTAAAAATTTATGCACATGAATTATATGGACAATTTTGTAACATTTTTTAAAATGAAAGATGTGAGAATAAATTTTTTGAGAAAATAAAAGTTATGGGACATACAGAATTAATCGCTGGTCGTTTGGTAATTAGGTCGTGTTTGGAATAAAGGAACAGAAAACATTTTGTCACTCCATATGAAAGACTTATGGTTTTTTAAATCAAGAACTGTCGGGCTGCTGACAAACCGAATATTCAAATTTGATAAACTTGCACTCTGGGACCGGTCTTATTCATGGCACGCTCCATCATCATCACCTTTGTTCCTAAGCACATTTGAAATACCGATATTAAGTAGCAATCAGTTTTTAGTTTGTCATTATACAAGCATAGGAACAAGCTCATTTTATAATCGATGGTTGTATCCAAAGGTTATATGCCCACATCACTTTCTCTATTTCTTTCTTCGATGTCTTTTTACTTTTTTATACATTGACCTATCTATTTTACATGCCCGTATATGTGTTCATAAACCAGTTATAGATGTATATTATGTTTCTCTCTTTTTTTCAATTTTTATCTTCTATCAATATAATTTAATCTTATGTCCAAATATTCAAGTTATTATGGAAAGTTACTGTCGGGTATCAAAGTTTGGAGGTACCCAACTTCTACGCAAAAACGATCATTCCCAACGCAGCCCGGCCCAAGTAAGGCCAGTGGAAGTCCACGAAGGCCGTGCCCGAAGCCAACGAAGGCCGCGTCTACGGAGGCCCACGACGTCATTGCACCAATGACAGCCAATTCTTCGATTCGCCCGAGCCTCCCCGGGAGAGCTCGGGAGAGCGGCACCCTCGGCGTCAATTCTCCGATTCGCCCGAGCCTCCCCGGAGAGCTCGGGAGAGCGGCACCCTCGGTGCAAGGCACCGGTGATGTCAGCAGAGCAATCTTGGACCACAAGAGACCTCCCTGACCACTTTACAGGCACTGTCCCATCAAGCGAGATTCTCGACGCAACTGTGCTTCGCACACCCCTGACGGCCATACCACCTGTCAGGATTTCCCTAACAGCGGATTCGATAGGCCCACTACGGCCGACCTCTCCACGGTATGGTCTATGGTGCGCCGCCCCGTTTTCCGCCGGGGTCTATCAACTCTGACTGCGACAGTCCGAGCGCCTGACGACGGGCTACGCAAGAACGGGAAAGACGCCTACTGCACTGTCCACTCGAAAGGACGAGAACGCCTTTCATCCGGGCTCACCTAACCCTCGGGAAGTACTGTTCAAAGGCCGAAAATATGACCATGGGGAGATATCACCCTGCTGAAAGGTCCTAAATGGCTAGAGGGGGGTGAATAGCCTATAAAAAATCTACAAACAACACTTAACAAGCCGATTAGTAACAATAGCAAGCTTTGCAAAGCACTAGCTCTAAACTACACTATGCAAGCCAGCTAGACAAGTATACTACACTATGATCTCTAGTTCACACTCAAAGGCTATGTTACTACTTTACACTACTCTTAAGTGAGCAACTAACTAACAAGCTACACAAGAGAGAAGTACACAAATGTAAAGAGTAAAGGTGATTTCAATACCGCCAGTGAAGAGAAGAGATGAAGTCCAATATAACCAATCAATCAAATACAAGAGAAATCCTCGGTAGAGAGATGACACAAGATTTTTGACCGAGGTTCACTTGCTTGCCGGCAAGCTAGTCCTCGTTGTAGCGATACACCCACTTGGAGGTTCACGCGCTAATTGGCATCACACGCCAAACCCTTCTCAAGGGTGCCACACAACCAACACAAGACGGGGATCCACCAAGCTACGAGCAATCCACTAAGATGCCTTTCGCGATCTCCCGCGGGGATAGGCTCAAGAACCTCTCACAACTTCACCGATCGGAGGCGGAGACAATCACCAACTCCCCTCAACGATCCTCGCAGCTCCAAGCCGTCTAGGAGTCGGCAAACTCCAAGAGTAACAAGAGAAACCGCTGCGAAATACCACTACCAAGTGCCTCTAGATGATCTCTATCAATGCAATGCACTTGATGCTCTCCAAACTCACCAAAAGATGAACACAATCAAGTAGGATGAGTGAGAGTGGAGTGGGAATGCTCACAAGTATGTTATGATGTTTAGGAGTGCCCAGAGCTCCTCCCCAAACCGGCCAAGTCGCTATTTATAAGCCACACACAAAGAACTAGCCGTTTTCATTTCTCTGCGTACCGTCGGACTGTCCGACGGCCAGAGCGTCGGACTAATCCGCACGGTCCGACGCCTCGGATGAATGCCACGTGACACTAGCCATTTGAAGTTGAACGTTGGATCACAACGGCTATTTCCTCGCACCAAAACGACCGTCGGACGGTAGGCCGTCGGACCAAATCTCACGGTCCGACGCACTACACGTATCCACCGTCGGACTCTAAAACGGCAGGCCGTCGGACTAAAACTCGCCAGCGTCCGACGTTTCCAGAGAACTCCCCGAGCGCTGAAAACCGTCGGACGTTAGTCCGATGCTCACCGTCGGACTAATGCCGAGAGTCCGACGCTCCTCTGCTCTCCACGTGTCACCTCCTCGTCGCTCTGCACCGTCGGACGCTTCGGACAATAGTCCGACGCTCCGAAACTGAGCGTCCGACGCTCTCAGCAGTGTTAGCCGTCGGATTGAGGCTAATGGTCCGACGCTCTGTGACAATACGGTCCGACGCTAGTTTTTCTATTGTACTGTCTCCGAAATTCGCCGAATCCTGCCTCGCAAGCTCGGCAGGAGGAAGAGAGGACCAAACCCTCTCTAACCCTCGAACTTCACCCCGTTTCTTAAGTCACTAACACTCCAAAGTGTCTCTCACTTTAGTGTACGTGTGTTAGTCTTTTCCAAAGAGATTTCAACGAGTTTTGTTAGTGACACTAGCATCTATATGCATATGTAATGATCATGAACACCTAGTGGCACTTGATAACCGCATTTCATCAACGATTTCGCCCCTCTTGATAGTACGGCTATCTATCCTAAAAGTGATCACTCCCTCTATGGAGTCTTGATCACCAAAACCAAAGGAGCTCCTATTGGTCATACCTTAGCCTTGAGCTCCCGGTTTCTCATCAACTTTCTTCTTATATCTTGATGGACCTTGTGGACACCTTTGATTATGGACTTATACCATTTGCATGGATGCCGTCAATAGGGTTTTCTCCTTTGTTGATGGACTTACACCATTTTCATGGACGCCGTCATTGCCCTTCATTTGTGGCCTCCACCGACCCGGTCCTTTGCTCCATCTTGCCATTTGCTAATCAATTCTCATGAAACACTTAGAGCAATCGTTAGCACACTTGGTTTTGTTGGATCTAGTGGCTAAATATGACTTGTTCATGAGCATGTGAACCTAGTGTTTGATCTAGTTAAATAAACAAAAAGGATCTAATTCAACATAGGCAAGATAACCCCTAGTGGAGTGAAGAAGCTTGTCTTTGGTTCAAACCGAGTTAGATTACTTGTGCAAGTTTGCTAGTTTGAACTAATCAAGAAAGAAGCTCTTGGAAACAATCTAAGTTCAAGAAGCACAAGACAACAATAAAAATGGATATCAAGTTATTTCTTCACGTGATATTCATCTACACGTGGTATTTTCAAGTGGTATCCGACAAAATGTGCAATTGATCCTCAACTTTTAGTGATCATCAAGATGAAGACTTCCCACACCAAAAGAGCTCAAGTTCAAGTGGATGATCGATCATATGACATAGGGGAGATACTTATTCATTTGGTATCAAGAGATGCAAGGTCCAACATGTGGTATCTCATTCTTTGGATGGTTTTTAAGTGGTGTCATTCCAACTCAAAATGGTGGTGTCCATCAAATGTGCAAGAATCTACCCTCAACATCCCTACCACACACCTTTGTCACAATGGAGCATTGACTTTTATGGAAATTGATGACAAGGGGGAGAGATTTGGACAAAGATATGAAATTGTGTGATAAGGAAGAGATATTGGATTACATGATCATGGGGGAGAGATAATCAAGATGGATGGAAGTACGCAATGAACCATCATGGAGGCCGATGATGGGAGAGCAATAGGCCAACAAGAAGGATGATCCACGAGATTGAAGATTATAAGGGGATCAAAATTCTTGGACAAGAGAAGCACACAAGTAGGGGGAGCAAGCTCATGGACATGGTTGATTGCATTTGAAATGTGCATATTCATATGCTTGCTTGCATTTGCACTTAGTTTTCTACAAATGGTATGTTACTTGTGTGGTGTATGCTAGTATAGGTTTGAATGATGATTTGATAACTAGCATGCATAGGTTGTTAGCTAGACTTGTGTTTATCAAGTATTTACTAGAACCTTGCCCTTTAATGTTGATCTCACAGGGTATCTAGTATTCTTGCTTGTCTAGCTAATCTTGATGCTAAGGGTGGACTTAATGGTGCAACTTCAATTGGCTTCAAGTAATTGGTATCGAGCAATTGGTATCACGCTACAAAGGTTTATTCTATGTACCTTAGCATCACTTAGTAGTGTTGGCACTCCCACAAGTTTCATATTTATGCATGTGTGAAAATTTGAAACCAAACCATTTGAGCACACATGTAGGGGGAGTTAACACTACCAAGTCGGGTTTTATGGAGCTTATCCAAGTCTAAAGATTTGAGCTTAAAGATGGATAAGTAACATAAAATCCAACCCAAGTTAGTAATTTACACTTGTGTGAAGAGCTAACTTGGTTAATGCGTTTAATTTCCATATCTTTGTAGAGTTATCATCAATTACCAAAAAGGGGGAGATTGAAAGGTCCTTGTTTGGTTTTGGTAATTGAGTGACAACTTAAGTGGACTAATATGTGTTTAAGTGTTGATTACACAGGTGATTAGTCCACAGGTACATGTGTGTGAGCATCTATGCCATGGAGGTGAAAATGGCTTGGAGATGATGCTTAGCTCACACATATGGTATGAAGGAGCTAAACGCATGAGACATGACATGGAGTCATGTGGCTAGGTGAAGAAGATCAAGACAAGGCTTCGCGTCGATGGACCGGTTGCAAGTGTGAAGGGCAAGTCGGGTGATGGCTTGGCGCCGATGGACCAACGCAACGGTGAAGAGCAAGCAAGTCAAGGATCGATGAACCAAAAGCCACGTGATAATATGAAGTGGATCATATCATTCATGAGTTGTTGGTGCATGTGTTGCACCGGCATCGATGGTGTCGGAGACGGTGATGAAGACGGTGATCAAAATGGAAAGCGCAAGGCAAAGGTATAACCTAGGGCATTTCCATTTCACCGGTCTAAGGTTGAGTAGAGAAGTGCTCGACCGGATTTAGGATAGATGGCCGTACTATCAAGAGGGGCAAACTTGTTTGCATATCGGTCATCTAGTGCCACTTGAGTGATCTAACTTGCATACGTTGCTAGGATCGAGTGGCGTGGTGAAAAGAGTGAAAAATCCTTTGAAAAATGTTTGTGAAAAGCTAACACACATGCACATGAGGTGTACACTTGTTGGTGTTAGCACTTTTGCAAAGGTGAAAGTGTTTGGAGGTGGTGTTGTGAGGTAGAGAGGGTGTGGTTCTCTCTCTTCCTCCTGCCGAGCTTGCGAGGCAGGATTTGGAGGTTTTCGGCGAAGTTGCAAGAGCGTCGGACGCTAAGGCCAGGGGGCGTCGGACCATGGGTTTGGTCCGACGGCCTGCCCTTGTCTTCTGTGTTGTGGTGCGAGCGTCGGACGCTGTCTGCAGTGACAGCGTCGGACCATCCTCATGCGTCCGACGGTGTTTGGCTTGTGAGCGTCGGACGCTGAAGTTTGTGGGCGTCGGACTTTTGTCCGAGCGCCCGACGGTGCAGATCGTGCGAGAACTGACACGTGGCGAGCTCTGAGAGCATCGGACTCTTGGGTTTAGTCCGACGGCGAGCGTCGGACGACCGTCCGACGGTTTTCAGCCCTCGGGGAGCTCTCTGGAAGCGTCGGACCGTGGAGTTCGTTGGTCCGACGGTGTTCCGTCCGACGGTGAGCTGAAGCGCGGGAAGTTAGCCGTTGTGATCCAATGTTCGACTTCAAACGGCTGGTGACACGTGGCGGCTATCGGGAGCGTCGGACCGTGGACATTGGTCCGACGGTGGCGCGGCTGAGCGTCCGACGCTCAGTCCGACGGCCGGTTTGAGAGGGCAACGGCTCTATTCGCTTGAGGGCTATAAATCCAAGCACTTGGCGGCCTTGGCCGACAAGCTGAGCACCCTTGGGCCTGTGTGGCTTGTGTAGGTGTGCTTGGAAGCCCTCCCACTCACTCACTTGCTTAGTGCACATCCGATTGATTGATAGTGAGTGATTCTAGTGCGTTGCATTGTGAGATTGCATCGAGTGGCACTAGGTGATCGTGTTGCAAGCCGGTGGTGCTTGTTACTCTTGGAGGTTGCCACCTCCTAGACGGCTTGGTGGCTTGTGGCTCCGTGAAGCAAGCAAGAAGATTGTGCTTAGCTCCGGAGAAGCTTTGTGAGGGGTTGGAGCTCACCCCGCAGGAGATCGCAAAGAGCATCGCTAGTAGAGCGAGACGTGAAGAGCGACAAGTGGTCCGGCCGAGTCAAGTACTAGAGCTTGTGGTAAGCACTCCACGTGGGAGAGTGTGACTTGCGGGTCACCACTAGCAACAGGACCGGCGGCAACCTTGGAGCTTGTCTCAACGGAGGACGTAGCTTGTGGCGACAAGTGAACCTCCGGGAAATAAATCACCGCGTCAACATCTTCCCATCCTTCGCGGTGGTTTGCTCCCTTCTACACAAGTTATTTATATTGTGCATTACTTTATTTGTGTAGTTGTAGTTGCTCTTGTGAGACCGGTTAGCTTGTGTAGCTTGCCACTCACCTTCTTAGCTTGTGTAGCTTAGAAGTAGTTCTCACTTAGTTTGTGTAGCTAAAGTGAGTTACGCTCTTTGATTTGGATTGTGTATCCTTGTCATTGAGCAAGTAGTGAGCTTAGGTGCTTAGTGCGTTTTTGCTTGCTAGTTAATAGGAGTTTCTCCGGTGCTTAAAGTACTAGCACTTAGGTTCGTGTGATCTTGCGCTAGAACGGTTTAGGGAAGCTCAAGCTAGACTTGCACCTTTGCTTCTCGCTAGGATCTTTGGCAAGGTGTTTAGAGTCTTAGTTAGAGGGGTGAATTGTCGCTAGAACCGATTAGGTTTTATTCCGCTGCGATTAGTTGTTATAAAGGACTATTCACCCCCCCTCTAGTCCGCCATCTCGACCCTACACTCGCGTCTTCAGCGAGGCCATCCAAAGGGTCAAGTTCCCGTCCCAGTTCCGACAACCGGCCAACATAGCCAAGTACTTGGGGGAAACTAACCCTGAACTCTGGTTAGCGGACTACCGTCTTACGTGCCAGCTTAGCGGCGCACAGGATGACCTCATCATCATCCGCAACCTCCCCCTGTTCCTCGCCTACTCTACAAGAGCTTGGCTGGAACACCTTCCTCCGCGGATGATCTTTGACTGGAGCGATCTAGTCAAGATCTTCGTAGGGAACTTCCAGGGCACGTACGTGCACCCTGGTAACTCCTGGGACCTCCGCAGCTGCAAGCAGAAACCGAGCAAGTCCCTCCAGGACTACATCCGGCGCTTCTCCAAGCAGTACAACGAGCTGCCCCAGGTCGCCGACTCCGGCGTCGTCGGAGCGTTTGCCACAGGAACTTCCTGCAAAGAGCTTGTTCATGAGCTCGGGCGCCAGACACCCACCAGTGTCTCCGAGCTCATGAAAATCGCTACCAGCTTCGCCTCGGGGGATGAGGCGGTAGGAGCCCTCTTCTCCGACCCCAAGGGCAAACGAAAGGAGGAGGCCCCCGAGGGCACCTCTTCCCGAGGCCCGAACAACAAGAAGAAGAAGGGGAAGGGAAAGGCCCCACTCCGCGATGACTCCCTCATGGCGGCCACCGAACCCAAGAGGGAACGACCCCCTCGAGGCCGCTTCGACGACATGCTCAGCAAGCCGTGCCCTTATCACCAGGGTCCGGTGCATCACACACTCGGACAGTGTGTGATGCTCAAGAAGCACTACAGCCGGCAGCCGTTCAAGGACGACACCGGCAAGAAGCCCGCCAGGGATCAGGAGGACAAGGGCGGGAAGGACGATGAGTTCCCGTCCATCGACAAATGCCTCATGATCTTCGGCGGGCCCGGACCGCCCCTACGCCACGGCAGCGAAAGCATGAGCGTAGGGAGGTCTACTCTGTCAGACTAGCGACACCACGCTTCCTCGACTGGTCCCACGACGCTATCACCTTCAGCCGGGACGACCACCCGGACTATGTCCCATCACCGGGACGCTACCCGCTTGTTGTCGACCCCGTTGTCGGCAACACGAGGCTCTCCAAAGTCCTCATGGACAGAGACAGCAGCCTCAACATTCTCTACGCTGAGACCCTCGACTTGATGGGGATCAGTCGCTCGCTCCTCCGGGCCACAACATCCCCATTCCACGGGATAGTGCCCGGAAAGAGCATGCAACCCCTCGGGCAAATCGATCTGCCCGTTTACTTCGGGACTCCTGACAACTTCAGGAAGGAGCCCCAGACATTTGAAGTGGTAGGCTTCCACGGCACCTACCACGCCATCCTCGGGAGGCCATGCTACGCCAAGTTCATGGCATTCCCAAACTACACCTACCTCAAGCTCAAGATGGCAGGGCCAAATGGGGTGATTACCATCAGCGCCTCCTACCAGCACGCGTACCAGTGCGACGTCGAGTGCTGCGAGTACGTCGGCGCGCTGGTGGAGTCAGAGGCCCTCATGACCAACCTCGAAAGGTTGGAAAAGGAGGTCCCCGACCCCAAGAAGGCCACGAGCAACTTTAAGCCCGCTGAGGGGGTGAAGGAGGTGCTCCTCGACCTGAGCTCCCCAACGGCAGGGCGCTGAAGATCAGCACCACCCTCGACCCGAAATAGGAGGCTGTGCTCGTCGATTTCCTCCGCAAGCATGCCGACGTGTTTGCATGGAGTCCCTCAGATATGCCAGGCATCCCGAGGGAGGTCACCGAGCACTCCTTAGACATCCGGGCCGGGTCCAAGCCGGTAAAGCAGCGCCTGCGCCGATTCGATGAGGAGAAGCGCCGGGCCATCGGGGAGGAGGTGCAGAAGCTTTTGGCGGCCGGATTCATCAAGGAGGTCTTCCATCCAGAATGGTTAGTAAATCCTGTTTTGGTTAAAAAGAAAAATGGAAAATGGAGAATGTGTGTCGATTACACCAGTTTAAATAAAGATTGTCCTAAGTATCCATTTCCATTACCTCGCATTGACCAAATAGTTGATTCTACTGCTGGCTGTGAACGACTTTGCTTTCTTGATACTTATTCCGGTTACCATCAGATGCGCATGAAAGATTCCAACGAATTAATGACCTCTTTCATTACTCCTTTCGGCACATATTGTTACGTAACCATGCCATTTGGCCTCAAAAACGCGGGCGCAACTTACCAGCGTTGCATGCTCAAAGTTTTTGGGGACCTCATCGGACGAACCGTTGAGGCTTACGTAGACGATATAATGATAAAATCTAGGAAGACGAGTGATTTAGTAGCCGACCTAGAAAAGGCATTCGACTGCCTTAAAAAGAAAAACTTAAAGCTAATCCCCGAGAAGTGCGTTTTCGGGGTCCCACGGGGCATGCTCCTCGGGTTCATCGTTTCCAAGCGTGGCATCGAGGCCAACCTGGAAAAGATATCGGCCATCACGCAAATGGGTCCGATCCGGAACCCCAAGGGTGTGCAGAAGCTCATGGGGTGTCTCGCGGCCTTGAGTCGATTCATCTCAAGGCTCGGCGAAAAGGGTCTTCCCTTGTATCGGTTGCTAGAGAAAAACGAGCACTTTACCTGGACCGCCGAGGCCCAGGAAGCCCTCGAAAGGCTTAAGACTCTACTTTCAAAAGCACCGGTTCTTGTGCCTCCTACGAAGGAGTAGAGTTTCTTGCTGTATGTCGCTGCTACCAACCAGGTTGTGAGTGCAGCGATCATCGTAGAGCGGCAAGAAGAAGGACACGCCTTACCGGTACAGCGGCCGGTCTACTTCATCAGTGAAGTCTTGTCTGATACCAAGACACGCTACCCTCAGATCCAGAAGCCAGTGTACGCGATCGTTCTTGCTCGACGCAAGTTGCGGCACTACTTCGAATCCCATCCCGTGACCGTGGTGTCATCCTTCCCCCTCGGGAAGGTGATCCAAAATCGGGAAACGACTGGGAGGATTGCCAAGTGGGCCATCAAGCTCATGGGTGACGGCATCACCTACGCGCCACGCAAAGCCATCAAGTCTCAGGTGCTTGCGGACTTCGTGGCAGAGTGGACCGAGACACAGCTACCGCCACTCCCGACCCAAAAAGAATATTGGGTCATGTACTTCGACGGGTCGATGATGAAGACTGGTGCTGGCGCAGGCATCGTCTTCATCTCACCCCTCGGGGTCCGGCTCAAGTACCTACTGTGGCTACACTTCACGGCTTCCAACAACGTGGCCGAATACGAGGCTCTGGTCAGCGGCCTCCACATCGCCATCGAGCTCGGGATCCGACGCCTCGAGTTTCGAGGCAACTCCCAGCTCGTCGTGGATCAGGTCATGAAGGAGTCGACATGCCAGAACCCCAAAATGGCCGCCTACTGCAAGCTGGTGCGGTTGCTCGAGGAAAAATTCGACGGCCTCGAGCTCAACCACATCGCACGTCGGTACAACGAGGAGGCCGATGAGTTGGCAAAAATCGCATCCGAAAGGGCCACGGTCCCGACGGGTGTATTCGCCAATGACCTCCACAAGCCCTCGGTCAATGCCGATCCTTCGGGGGCTGAAGGGAAGATGAAGACCCCCGAGCCCCCGGGAGACCGTCTCCAAGCCACGCATGCCCCTCGGGGGCTGCCGACCCTTCCGGCGAAGGGGAGTCGCCCGAGACCCTGGCTGAGGACGGCGACGAAGCCGAGATGGACGACGACGAACCAGACTAGCGCGAGCCGCTGGTCAGCTGGCTCGTCCGAGGCGTTTTGCCCTCGGACAAGACCAGAGCACGACGACTGGCTCGCAAAGCCAAGTCTTTCGCTATGATCGACGGTAGCCTCTACCAACGGAGTCCCTCGGGCTTGCTTCAGCGCTGTATTTCTTTCAGTCAGGGCAAACGCCTGCTCGAAGAGATACACGCCGGAGCCTGCGGTCACCACGCAGCGCCGAGAACCCAGGTCGGTAACGCCTTTCGACAAGGCTTCTACTGGCCAACCGCCATGGCCGATGCTACTGAGGTGGTACGCTCCTGCGAAGGGTGCCAGTACTATGCTCGGCAGACTCACTTGCCGGCTCAAGCCCTCCAGACGATCCCACTCACTTGGCCGTTCGCTGTATGGGGACTGGACCTTGTCAGGCCCCTCCAGAAGGCGCCTGGGGGCTTCACCCACTTGCTTGTCGCCATCGACAAGTTCTCGAAGTGGATCGAGGCTCGGCCGATCGCCCAAATCAGCTCATCTCAAACGGTGTTATTCTTCACCGACATCGTCCACCGGCTTGGTGTCCCAAACTCCATTATCACTGACAACGGCACGCAGTTCATCGGAAAGAAATTTCTGGCTTTCTGCGACGAGTACTACATACGAGTGGACTGGGCAGCCGTCGCCCACCCGACAACGAACGGCCAGGTAGAATGTGCCAACGGCATGATTCTCCAAGGCCTTAAGCCAAGGATATTCAACCGATTGAATAAATTCGGCAAGAGGTGGCTGACGGAGCTCCCGGCAGTGATATGGAGTCTAAGGACTACGCCAAGTCGAGCCACGGGCTTCACACCCTTCTTCATGGTGTACGGTGCAGAGGCCGTCCTCCCTACAGATCTGGAGTACGGCGCCCCGAGGGTCCGAGCCTACGATGAACAGGGCAATCAAACGTCCCGTGAAGACGCGCTGGACCAAGCCGACGAAGCTCGGGACATGGCCCTGTTGCACTCAGCCAAGTACCAGCAATCCCTACGCAAGTACCATGCTCGGCGCGTCCGAGGCCGAGCCTTCAGCGTAGGCGATCTGGTGCTACGGCTCAGGCAGGACAACAAAGTGCGCCACAAGCTCACTCCGCCGTGGGAAGGACCGTTCATCGTCGCCGAGGTGCTACGCCCCGGCACATACAAGCTCGCGAACGAGAAGGGCGAGGTCTACAGCAATGCTTGGAACATCGAACAGCTACGTCGCTTCTATCCTTAAGATTCCGAGCATTGTACTATTTTGAAAATCTTGAAATCAATGAAAAGACCCGACTTCTACTCTTTTTACACGATTTTTAAATTTTCAATCCGAGCCTACACTCGGGAGTGAAACGACCCTTTATTTTACCGCACAGTAAAGCGAGGCTCAGCCTAACCTACGGAAAGGCCGACCCTCCCTCGGGGGCTAGGATGGGGGGAACCCCCGGAATTTCCCAAGATTCAACAATTTTGGAAACGCAAAAATTTCAAAACTTGTCGAATTGGTTTCTCCCTAAAACACGCTTCCTTCCGAAAATCAAGCATGAACTTATAGAATTCAAAGAATGAGGGAAGCCCCAGAGGACAGAGCCGGCCGAGTCGGAGACCGCTTACGCTCCAGGGCCACAGCATCTCCCCTCGTCACTCCGTGCTCGAAGGCTAACCCGCACTCGGAAGAAAACCTATAAGATCTACGCTCGGCCAAGGGAGGAAGCTCGGGAGGAAACACCTAAGCTTTTTTCTAAGGATTCTTTCTGCCAAAGCTCCTAGGACATCGGCTGCGTCTATGCCGCTAAAGCTACGACACCCGAAAAGCGCCCCCCCCGAGGCTCGATGGCCCGGGCACAGGATCGGCAAGAAAAAACGCTTAAGGAAAAAAGCACGAAACAAAGCGAAACAAACATTCAGCAAATATTTACATAAATATTAAGGCCACGAAGGGCCATATTGTTTATTTCCTTTCAAGCCACTCACGAAAGGTTACTTTCTACAAGGGCACTGTGGCCCACTCCTTCTTCATGGCAGGTTCAGGGGAGGGAGCTCGACCTCGGCTTGGAAGAGGCCCGCCAGCGCTTCTCCTGGCTCCTTCTTCGAATCCTCCAGCGCCAGGAGCTCGGCGTCGTCGACTTCAAGGAAGCCCTCGCTGGCAGGGCCGGTGTCAAAATTCCCGTAGTGGGACTTCACGACCGCCAGTGTCTTTTGGACACCCGTCAGAAGGGCCTCCTTGATGCGGTCGCTCATGCTGCTGTGGAGTGCCTCCAGTTGCCTCCGGAGTGACATCCCAGAAGGTTCTCCACCGGTGCCGACAGAGTCACACAGCGCCCGCGCGACCTTCTGCAGGTCCATGTGTTCGGCCACCTCGCCGTCGTAAAACCCCTGCAGAACTGTGGGAACAAAGCACGGAGATGAGTAAAAATACAGCGAGCAACCGAGATGAGCAGAATGGAAAAAATACAACGCTGCGCTTACAGTTAGCCTCTTCCCGAGCCTTCCGTGCCTCCTTCCCTGCCAAGTCCGCCGTGACGAGTGCCAGGTGCAACGCCTCCCGAGTCTCATCCAGGTCAAGAGCCAAGGCCTCGGCGGCCGAAATCTTCTCGGCGGTGAGCTCTCGGGCGGCGTCGCGCTCCCTCGTCATCGCAGCCAGAGCGCTCTCCAACTCCTGCACTCGCGTCGCCGAGGCAGCAGCTCGGCCCTGCGCCTCCGCGACCTCCCCCTTCAGGATAGTGTTATCGACACTAACTTCGGCAAGCTTGGAGGTCGCGGTGGCGAGCTCGCCCTGAGCGCTGGCAAGGGCTTTCCCTTTGAGGTCGAGCTGCTTCCAGAGCCCGAGCCCGCCACGAAGGAAGCGGGACTTGTCCCGGGAGGTGTGCATGAGGTCCTGACAAAAAGGAAGAAGCGAAAATGCTAAGAATGATGCTCATATGCGAAAAAATTTACAAGACAAAGGGATTTACCTGGAGCTGAGCCGGGAGGTCCTTCTCGAGGACGTCCGCGATCGCACGGAGCACCGCCGCCGAGCTAAACCCGAGCTCCTGAACGGCGTCCCACTTGGGGGCCTCGAGGTCGTCCCGGAGCGAGAAGACGGGCGGCGCGTGAGGGTCCGCGCGGTCCGCCCACTCGATCCGGGAGGCGGTCAGCTCCCGAGGCTGAGGTCCCCTCAAGGCCAGCGCCCAAGGGCCTTCCTCACGGGCGGGGGGAGCTCCGGCGCTGACTTTCGCGGCCGATGACCCCGTGGCGGCAGGCTCCGTGGGGACGGCATCGACTGGCGCTCCCGAGGCGTCTCCGGAACCGACGGTCGAGGCTTCGGAAGCCCGCGCTGGCTCCGCCTCCAGGTCAATCACGGGCACGACGACGGCGGCCGCCGCCGAGATAGCCTCCCCCGAGGAAGGAGCCTCGGACGCCACGGGCGGACCCGCAGGGGCAGGAACTTCCTCGCCCGCCGACCGGGCACTCTCCCCGGCCGTGTCATGGCCCCGCACCTTCAGGACCTTCAGGTGCGACACCTGGAGTTCCGCCCTCGAGCATTTCCTGAAGCAGAGAAGGAAGAAAGGAACGCTCAGGAAAGGATCCCCACTAGAAGGAATTACAGGTAAAGATACTTACCTCGTCTTCGGAATGACAATCTTCTTCGTAGCAGTGCCCACGCTCGACGAGACGACGGATGGAGCGGGCTGCGCCGACTGTGGGGGAATGGGCACCAACCCGGCGTCCGGGCCAGCGCCGCCCAGTGACCAGGGCTCCGCCTGGGCGCCGGGGGCCGTCCCGACTTCATCGCCCCTCGGCGGAGAAGCTTGAGCCTGGGAGGGCCCCAGCTCAAGCGCCGGCGTCTTGGCGCCGGTAGGCTCTGCCTCCGGCGGCGTCTTCCCAGCACTTCCCCCGCCTTCGACCGCCGCGCCGACCAACGACGCGTCGGCGGGGAGGGTCCGCCGAAACAGGGACTCTCGGCCCCCCGCTGGAACCTCGGGACATCTCGGGCGCCGGGCCTAAGCCCGTCCCCGGCCCCTCCGGCCGAGCCACGCTGCTGATGGCAGGCGCAGCCCCGCCTCCTGATGTTGCCCTGCCAGGAGCCGCGTCCTTGGACGCGGCCTACGGCAGGTTTGCCCGAGGGTTCGGATCATGAACCCCGGCACCTCCGCCGGTGGACACTGACAGCGGAGCCTTTCCAGGCTCGTCAGCACCCGCCATGGGCTGTGTGGCCGCAAGCGGTCGGTCAGACTCAATTAGATCAAAAATGGAAAAGTCATCTTCTTCTTCATCGTCGTCATCGCCAGTCATCGTCGGTGGGGGTATCCACCTCAGGCTCCCCGGCCTCCCTCAGGCGGCGGCGGCGCTGTGAGGACTCCTCCACCTTTCGCGCCCTCTTCTGCTTCCGGGCGGTCACCTTGTCCTTCCTCGCCTTCTCCTCCGTGGCCCGGAGGCCTTTCTAGGTTTGCCGCTCTTTATCCTCCGGGAAGGGTGGAAGGGAAGCCTTCCCGGTCCTCGAGAGGCCCTACGAAGAACGAAGAAAGGTCAGGAGAAAGATGGGGAAGCCAGCGGCCCGATTGAATGAACAACACTTACCAACGCCGGGAAGCCCGCGCAGGGACGCATAGGCACCCGGTTCACCTCCTCTCAGGTGGGATAACGCCTACCATGTAGCCGACGCGGCGCATGACCTCCGCCTCGCCAAGGTCACGGGGCAGCATCGTCGTGCCTTCCCGCTGCGACCCGGTCACCATCTGATGAAGCGCCAGGCGGCGCTCCATCAGAGGTAGCACCGTCCGCATGTGGAAGTTTCCCGCCACGCCGGCCCCTGTAAGGCCCCTCCTGTTCAACTCCTTGAGCACGTCAAAGTACACGTCCAGGTGCTTGGACTCCTTCGATGGGCACCCCCACTCCCATTGGGGAAGGGGAGCTATGAGTGCCCTTCCCGTGAACTTGGGGAGTTGCGGAGGTAGAACCAGCCACTGTGCCACCCCTTGTTGGAGGAGGGGGCCTTACAGGGGATGTACAACGAAGAGCGGATCACGAGGCCGCATCCCCCCGCGCGCTGGATCTCCCGCGGCTTCCTCGCGCTGACCCACTTGGTGTACCAGTCGACGCGGAAAATGCGGCGCCACAGGTTCCAATGCGGGGGCACCCCGAAGTACCCTTCACACAGGGCGGCGAAAGTCGACGCCTGCGTGATGGAATTCGGGGTGAGGTTGTGGAGCTCCAGCCCGTTCTCGAAGAGGATGGCCTGGCAGAAGCGGCTCGGCGGTGAGCCGAGCCCGCGCTCGTGGTAAGCAACGAAGCTCACCACGTACCCCTCGCCGGGGTTCGGCTCCTCGTGGTCGTGCGGCGGCACGACCCACTCCGGGTGCTGCGCGTCGGTACGAGGACGCAGCAGTCCCAGGGAGATGAGGCGCTCCAGCTGCGCCTCCGTCACAGTGCGCCTCGGCCACGGCTCTAGCCTAAGGATGCCGGCGGCGGCCGCGGCAGCATAGGTAGTGACGGCGTCGGTCGCGGCGGCGTCGGTGGCAGCGACATAGGCGGTGGCGTCGACAGCAGTGGAGGAGGAATCCATGGCAAGAGAAGGAGGAAAGGGCTGCGGGAAGAACAAGGGCCGCGGCAACAATCTCTCTCGAAGCAAGCAACGAAGGCGAAAGAGCAGGCGACGAAGGTAAGAAAGCAAACGGTCGAGCGAGCGAATGGCTAGGGTAGAAAGAAAAAACCAAAAGTTTTTCTTATAAACTCCGCCGGCGGATCGTGGGTGGATGCGGAGAATCCGCCGCATTAACTGCGCGGGGCCCGCCACGATCCCCACGCCACCGCCATCGCCACGCACGCAAACCGCCTCGACTGAGCCAAACCGTCGCGACCGTCAGGCGTCGTGCCTAAAAAGGTGAGCCGAATCATTACAACCGCGCACCTCTAATCCGCCTACATTTTCTCCTTCCCAACGAAGGAACCCCGGGCTCGGGCGCCCGTTACATTCCCAGGGGATCGAAGACTGGCCCTCCGTGGCTCGAACAGTCGCCCCAGGGAAACCGAGTTAGGGACAGCTAGTGGATGGGTCACGAATGTGGCCAGTATCCCGACGCCCGAAACCTCACAAAGGACATCCCACGCTGTGTCCAAGTCCCAGTAGCGAGTCGGTTACGTGAAATCCCTCCGTGGGAGGCATCATGCCCTCGAGACCCATCGAAGGGACCCGACATCCACAAACTGACCCTCGGGAAATAATTGAAGTGTGCTCAGGCCACTAGCCGACCCTTAACGAACGGGGCATGGACCTCCACTTGGACCAACCCGTTTGTAGCTCACCGAAAATGCCGACTCGTGCCCCAGCGGGGAAGTCGAGCAGGACCAAACCTTCCTCTTCCCGAGAAAAAAAAAGCATGAAGGTTGAATTAAAAAAGACAGGGAAGGACCCGACCGATCTCCGATTCGAAACGGAGGCTCGAGAACTTGCCCTGCACCTTGGAAAGACCACCGAACGACCTCCCAACACGATGGGAGGCTTGGGGGCTCCGCTTCCAAGGAAACAACCCTCCTAAATAAATCGAAAAACACCCGAGGACTAACAAACACGATTCTAAGCATTTGAAGGGATATACCATCCCTCCAAAGCCTCGGGGGCTACACCCGGCGGGTGCGCTCGCGCGCACCCACCGGAAAAAACAACCCACACTTTATCTTTTTTGACAGGAAGAACCAGCATGAACCTGTGGAGGAGTGCCTTCACTCCGCCACAGGCTCGGGGGCTACTGTCGGGTACCAAAGTTTGGGGTACCCAACTTCAACGCAAAAACGATCATTCCCAACGCAGCCTGGCCCAAGTAAGGCCAGTGGAAGTCCACAAAGGCCGCGTCCGAAGCCAACGAAGGTCGCGTCTACGGAGGCCCACGACGTCATTGCACCGATGACAGCCAATTCTCCAATTCGCCCGAGCCTCCCCGGGAGAGCTTGGGAGAGCGGCACCCTCGGCGCCCAATTCTCCGATTCGTCCGAGCCTCCCCAGGAGAGCTCGGGAGAGCGGCGCCCTCGGCGCCCATTCTCCGATTCGCCCGAGCTTCCCATCCCCCTCGAGCGCGATCTCACAAAGGCATCTAAGGCACCGGTCATGTCAGCAAAGCAATCTTGGACCACAAGAGACCTCCCTGACCACTTTACAGGCACTGTCCCATCAGGCGAGATTCTCGACGCAACTGTGCTTCGCACGCCCCTGACGGCCATACCACCTGTCAGGATTTCCTTGGCAGCGGATTCGATAGGCCCACTACGGCCGTCCTCTCCACGGTATGGTCTACGGTGCGCCGTCCTGTTTTCCGCCGGGGTCTATCAACTCCGACTGCGACAGTCCTAGCGCCTGATGACGGGCTACGCAAGAACGGGAAAGGCGCCTACTGCACTGTCCACTAGAAAGGACGAGCACGCCTTCCATCCGGGCCCACCTAACCCTCGGGAAGTACTGTTCAAAGGCCAGAAATATGACCATGGGGAGATATCACCCTGCTCCATCCCATCACGCCTTCAGGAGTCCCGAGCCTCGGGAGACAACGCCCCGAGATGACTCACCCTCTTGTCACATCGTGCGGAAGGACAGCCGTCAGGTGTGACCCTACGGCACGCCGTGATCCGACGATTGTTGCCGCCTTGGAACTCACCAAGATCGTGCGAACCACTATGGCCATACCCCGGAGACGCGGAGAAAAGACCGTAGCTGACAACATGCCGTAATCCGACGACTGTTGCCGCCTTGGAACTCACCAAGATCATGCGAACCACTACGGCCATACCCCGGAGACGCGGAGAAAAGACCGTAGCTGACCATAGTCAAACGAGGAACAGCAACTCATACGTAGCATTGTAAGCGCTGCCCTTGCCTCTCCCTTGCGACTATAAAAGGGAGTGCAGATGCCAGCTTTAGAGGAGACCCCGGAAATCCTAAGTTCTCACCGATACATGCACATCAGCAGCGAACGACTTGCATACACTTAGTCAACACAAGAGACCTGGGAGCACTTCCCTCTCTCGCCTAGCTTGTAACCCCCTACTACAAGCATCTCGGTGCAAGGCAACACGACTCTCCTCTTCACTAGACGTAGGGCTTGCTTGGCCTGAACCAGTATAATCTCTGTGTTTCCCTTTGCACACCATCCGTAGCCTCAACCGCAAAACACATATTTACTAGCCAGTGTTAGCCCCGACTAAAACTAGCACCGACAATTACGGTGATAAATTGTCACATAAAGCTATGCACACGTGAGTATAACTTTGAATGGAAGGTTATGAAAATATTTTTTAAGAAAACAAATACGATGACAAATTGTGATGATAAGTAGTTTTTTGAAAGTTATGCATATAATTTGTGTGTATAACTTGTAATAAAAACAAAAAATTATGAAAATGGCATCATGATAAGTTGTCATATAACTTTTATATGTATAAATTTTGTAACTTTTTTTTAAAAAAAAAGATGAGGAAATGGATTTATTTAGAAAAAAAGTTATGGGAGATATGGAATTAATCTATGGTCAAAGATTAATAGCAAATGAACAGAGAGCCTTCCAAAGTTATGGATTTACTTGTAATAGTGGCTTACAGAAATTAAAGGTGACGCAAGGAAAAAGTTTCTAGATAAGGTGGTCCATGTTAAAAAAGAAGAGAGGGAGAAAATAAAGGTGACGAGGAAAAAGTTTCTTTATAAATCATAAGTAGTAACAGTTTGTATTGTGTAAATAGTAGTCTCAATATTTCCTATATATATAAAAATCATTTCAGACTGTTTGTTTGGTTGAAAATAAAAGCTAATTTTACTGATGCTGATTTATTATGAGAAAAAAATATTGTTTCATTGCTGACATGGCATCCCAATCCGAGCTGCCCGTCCGTTGTTACCTTCTTCGCTTCGACATTTCATGGGCTGCGTGGCCCATAATGCAGCCAACTGACTTTTGCAACGTGTTTTCAGCCCGCATCTAGTTGAACCGAGCTTCCTTAAACAAAAGGCTAATCAGGCCCATTATGAAGTATCGAGCTGGCGAGCACGATCCAAAAGGAACGGTGAGTCCTATGCCTCTGCACCGATCGCCAATGAATTTTTTATTAGTGAAAGAGAATGTTACAGAAGCTGGTGACAGTGTAGAGCCAGGGTACTGCCAAAATAGCAGTTCAAGTATTGCAATGGAAATTAACGCGTTCTAGTTGTAATGATAGCAGCTGGCAACTGCCACTACCTTCGTTTCACATACCAGTTACGGCTCTGTGCGCTGAAACTGAAAATCGCTGAAAATAAGTATTAATACTGATTTTTTGTGAGAGGAAAATACTGTAGAAGAGCTGAAAAATAACCGGTTTTAAGGTCAAACGAACAGAACCTACATGAGCATGTTCGCTTGAGCATATCAGTTAAAATCATTTTTTAACAGTGTTTTATATCACAACAAATTAATATAAATTAGTTCGCTTGAGTCTTAATGGGTTCAGAAATCACACGTTTCTCTGGATCATCATAATGTGGTTTCACAGTTAAAATCAGCATTTTTTAACATTAAATTAATGTTTATTTTCACCTCCAGCGAACAGGATCATGGTCAGGGCAACCAAAGCTCACATTAAAATCATGCGCGGATTCTGATCAAAGTTTTTTCCTTAAAATCAATTTGCTGGATTCGGCCAAACTTGTCAACTTATCAGACGCGTGTTTTCTTAAAGACGCTTATGAGACGCGTATTAAATCAAATACGTAGTTTTTACGTATCTGGTGTTTAGCACATGCTCTGAGTGACCACATCCTTTTTTAAGGAAAAAAAAAAGTCAAAAGGTCGCTTCGGTTCGGAATGACACGTCAAGCAAAGTCAAATCCGCGCACGCCATTCAAAAACACACACAAAAAAGAAAGCGCCCCCGCCATTCTTTGCCGTTGATTTGATGCGTGACGGATCCTGATCCACCCACCACCTCACCCTTCGCTCCACTAGATGGCTCGACACTTCCGATCCGACGCGACCCAATCGCAACCGGCCGTCCCGCTAATGCTAATCGCGATTAAGGAAAAAGAAGGGGAAAAAGGGGGAAAGTCCAAGCGGCAGCAGCAAAACCCCGCACCGCAAGGCAGAAAACCACAATAAACAAGGCACGCAACGAATCCGATCCCGATTTAATTCGCCCAAATCCGTCGATTAATGCCCACGCCGGCCGCGTCATGCTCCGGCCGTTCCTCTCCCCTCACCGCTCTGCCGCCGCCCCCGCCCCCGTCGCAGCAGCCGCGGGCGCCGCGGCGATGCGACCCGCGTCCTCCTCCTCCTCCTCCTCCTCCTCCTCCCGCTCCTCGGCCGGCGGAGGCGGGGCCCACCACCACCACAACAACCACAACCACGGCGGCCACAACAGCGTCTCCGTCTCGCCGCCGGCGTGCACGGCGTGCAGGCACGCCCCGTCGTCGGCCACGCTCGATCTCCTCATCCTGCTGCTCGTGCTCTTCTCGCTCGCCTTCCTGCTCGCCTCCTCGCTCTCGCACGTCGCGCGCTCGCTCTCCCCGCTGCTCGCCACGCCGCCCGCCGCCGCCGCGCTCGCGCACGCCACCGCCGCGCTGCCCTACGTGGCCGCGGCCGCCGCGCTCGCCGCCGCCGCGTTCCTCTCCTGCCGCCGGCTCCCGCGGCGCCGGTGCCGCAACCCGCGCTGCCGCGGCCTGCGGAAGGCGCTGGAGTTCGACGTCCAGCTGCAGACCGAGGAGGCCGTGCGCGCCGGCGCCGGGAGCACCGTCGGCGGCGCCGACGCGGCCATGTGGCGCGAGATCGAGGCGCTGCCGTGGAAGGGCGGCCAGGGCGGAAACAACCCGGACTACGAGTGCCTTCGCGCCGAGCTCCGCCGGATGGCGCCGCCCAACGGCCGAGCCGTGCTGCTCTTCCGCAACCGGTGTGGCTGCCCTGTGGCTAAGCTCGAAGGATGGGGCGCCCCCAAGAGCAAGCGGCGCAACAAGAAGTGAGTTGTATTTCATTTATTTGCAAATTCTACATGATTATTACTTCACTCCACCAGCTAAACTTAGTCGCACTATTTTCATGGGATGAACGGAATTTCACTGTTCTCTGACACGTGAGTTACCCCTCTAGTCCTGTCAGTTATGTTTGTTAATGTGAGATCAATCTCGTTGCTTCATCTCTGCGTTTTGAGATATTATGCCCTGTTATTCTGGATGTGCAGAAGCATGGTCCCATTGTTATACATCATAGTCTGGTAATTCATTTATGTAAGCAAATAGGTAACTGTGCCGTGTGGCATTTCTCTAATTCTGAGTCGCCTAGGAAGCATGCTTGGATTTTATCCTTTTCGTTTGACTAGTGCTGGTTATGGATTTTTTATTCCACTCAACTTCATTTTCTGAATTCTGTGGACTTCTGTTCATTTGGTTTTATCAGTTGTTTGTATACCATAGCTTATATGATGTAACATATTGTTGGTCATGGATTTGCAAGAAAATTTATTAGTCTTCAGATGTGAATGGGCTGTTACCAGAAGTTAGGTAATGAACCAAATGAATGCCAAAAGTTGTAAGCCTATTTGATAGAGACGTACCATAGAAATCTCACTACCTTTCTAAGTAGATCTGTAGGTGGGCAATGTCAATGCTGCGAGTCACCTGGTCTTTTGGTAGTTTTTTTCCTCATGGAGTGGCCTTTTTAATTGTAAATGTACTATGTTCCACATGAATATATTTTTTTATGGCTAAAGGGGGTTGCCATTCTTATAACAAATGACCTTTGGTGATGTCTAATGTTATTATCGTTTATGTTTATTAGCTGATATGAAACATAAGGCTAGGGTTCAGTATAGTCTTGAAGGCATTTTAGTTGGTTCTTTATGACATGCAGAACTTCTACAACATCTTGATTTTATATTTTGGTTACGGATATGAAGAAGTTACAGGCAGGAATACAGTATGTTTGAGGTGGTATGAGTTACCTGGAAGTGAGATTTTTTTTGTATTGTGCACGAGAAAATTTATGGGCCATGAGAGTAGCATGGTTGTGCTATATGGCTGTGAATTCTGCCATTATCTTCATTTCTGGGTCGAGAAATTTCTGAAATGAGTACCAGGAGATGCCGGTACAGGATGATATGAATACCATTGAATTGCTGAGTTTTTAGTTTTGACATCTCATCAGATTCAATTATTGGACGTTCATAGTTTGTCTGCAAAGCCTCTTTGATATCTCTGATGTGTGTGATCTAACTGGGAAATTTGATATGGCATGACTGAACTATTCATGTGAACCAACCACTTACCTCACAAGCACAAGGAAGCTTTGCTACATCTGAGCTCCGCAATCTCTTACATTTTGTTCATTGTGGCACATTTTTGGCATGTTCTTACTGTTGTTGAGCTAATCATAAGACTGTAAAATCTTCTAGATACCAATAGGTAAACATGGATGCTTTAGTTGCACCTTTAACTATTTAAGTTGTGTGTTTTATGGCCCCTTTGGAATGAAGGAAAATTTTCCTGTGGAATTCTTACACGATTCCTTTGACATTCCTGCGAGGGTATGAGTAAAAGTTGTGCTATTTTTCTGTTATTTATACAGGTGGTAATTATTTTGTATGTAATTCTCTGGATGATTGTACTGCTTGTTGGAATTTTGTTGAGATTGTCTGTCTTTCATTCGCATTTAAGTTGTCTTGGCCTAGAATGCTTCTTAATTTCTGGTGTTTAAGGCTTTAAGCTAATAAAGAGATAAACCTATGATTCATTTCTGGATGACTAAAGTACAAGGGGTACTGCATAATACTTTCTACTCTCTGTGGTGGTTTTATATTATGTCTCATGATATATCTATTAGAATACAAATAGTCTAGAATGTGATAAGTCTAGAATGTGAATGCGATAAGTCTAGAATATGATAAAGTCTTATACGAAGAGTCATGTACAGTATCTCCTATATAAACTCATGTTCAGTGAATAGAAAGTGCTCAGCCTGGCTATAATCATTATTTCAATATCTACCCTTTGTGTGTAACGGTAAACAAAATAATTTTGAAGACTTTCAATAGAACAAGTAAAATAGAATAGAGGTGGTAAATCTTGTTTCCTGATATAATCATGCCCAATATTCTATTGTTGTCGCAACTCTTGTGTTAGAGGAATGCATTCTTCTATGTTGACCGATACTGGCAACCTAGTTCACTTGAAGCTATAGGTAGAAACGTATAGCTAGGACTGTTAGGTTATGGAACTCTTGTGTGGCCATGTTTTCTGAGTTGAGAGTTTGTTGGGTTTGACACAAAAATCACCCCTTCCATTAAAATGAATGTTTTACTAAGTCAAACTTCTCTAACTTTGACCACACAAAGAATAATGCACCAGCATCATCAACATCAAATTAGTTTTGTTAATTCCACCATGGAACATGTATTCATATTGCATTTTTTGGTACTATAGATATAGATGTTAATTTATAGTACATTTTTCTATAATTTGGTCTAAGTTAAATGCTAATATATTGTATAAGTTTGATGATGTGTAACTATGTCTCCAGAACTTGCTTCTTAAGCACTTTTCCTTTGTGTTGCCAGATAAAATGTTGTGTCTGTATTTTATCTTGTTTCTCATATATGTTAAAGTTATATATTAAAGACGGAAATTCACGTGGTCTTTTTTCTTTCTCAAAATTTTCCAGAAATTGATTGCCAAAGTAGTGTTGTACTTTTTCAGTAATGTTCTGAGAGTTCATTCATCGATGTAATCACTTCTCTCCTTGGCCTAGTGTTGTCAATCGTGAAAAACATGTTACAAAATATACATATAAATGTAATGTAATGCTCTTTTTTACATTTTGTGAAACTACTAATCATTTGTTTGTTTCTTGCTTTTATATTATTATTATTGTTGCAGGGGCACGCAAGGTTCGTTCAATGACCGAGGGGTGAGGTGAATACAAGTCTGATGCCGCCAGTTGCAATACTGTTGCTTCAGACTGCAATGTTGAATAATCCTTCTAGCAAAAGATACACCAATTACAATTTACAAGTGGGTTGTGCCATGGTTGTATTGTTAGACGGGAGTTCGGTGAACCCCAACAGGTGATACAAAGACAAAAACGCAACAATAAAGAACTGTTAATAAAGGACAATAAAACATAAACATTGGCGACGTGCTCATGCTTCAATCAAGTCCCCTTTTTCCTTTTTTTTTTCTTAATGGTGGCAGGAACTACTGCTCAGGCATTCTGTCGCTCGTGGTTGCCTGTTGATTTCTCTCATCTATAAAGCCTAAGGGCAGAATGGCAAAATGCCACTCCAGGTGCCAAAATAAGACGAAATAAGCTATTCCGTACATCTGAACAGCTTAGTTTTACATCTACTCCTTGCGCTCCAATTATAAGTCGTTTTGTTTTCTTATTACATCCATTTTTACTATATAATAGATACAAAAGTTAAAGCGACTTACAATTTAGAACGAATGGAGTAACATTTTAACATTCTAACCTTTGACCATAGGCCTTAAGCCAGCCTATATATATAAACCAAGACGAGAACAAAGGGGCCTTGAAGGCCTGAACCATGTTATTGAACAGTTTCTTCATTTTGAAAACTATTCTTCTATATAAACCAAGAGGAGAACAAAGGGGCCTTGAAGACCTGACCAATGTAATTGAACAGTAGCTTCATTTTGGAAACTATTGTGATATTCAGCTTATTTTTACATCTAAGATGACATTTTACCATTCTACCTTTCAACCATAAGCCAGCTTATTATATAAATAAACCAAGAGGAGAACGGGGGCAGCTGCTTTGTTAGTGTGTCAGTCATGCTATGATGGAAGGTCTGAAAGGGACACCATCATCATTTTTGCCAAAACAGAACACAGGCAAGAATAAGAAAGAACATACTTTGATTTGCAAAAAGATGAAGCTCACAAGCTTGGGTGTCACAAAACAATGAAGCTGATGCTAATTTTTTGTGAGAGTAAAATATTGTTCGAGAGCTAAAAAGAAGATAAAATAAGTTGCTTATAAGCTCAAGCGAATAGAGCCGAAATCGTGACCTAAGCAAAACTCAAACCCTAATTTGAGTGTCAACTACTAAATATAAAGGGTTTGGGAAGGCCAATGATCCCTATATGGGTCCCTAATGAATCCTGACACGATACATGACCCAACGTCCCAAAATAAAAAAAACCACACTTGTTTCAATGATTTCCACTTACTCACGAGGAATATGGACATGTTCAAATTTCCCTTTAAAATCAGCTTTGAACATAGTAGACATGGTTTGGTTCACCACCTCTGTTTTTTTTTTTTTTTGACAAGGTCACCACCTCCGTTTATCAATCTGTTTGCAAAATGGCGTGTTGTAGTGAACAACTTTGATCGTTGCCTCTACTGCCAAAAAAAAAAACACATAATTTAAAATATCATAATACTCTCAAGATAAACTAGGGATGGATCGGATGTACTGAGGGCATGTTTGGTACATTTCATAATACTTTTACGAGCTGTTGTGAGCTATTTTTTTTTTTTGCTAAATATCTTATTTAAAACAGCTTCATTTGTGAAGCTATTTTCCCCCTCTTTCACAAAAGGATAATAAGTTGTAATGAAGCTAAAAAAAAGTACGTTATCCTAGCTCTCTCTCCCTTATTTTCTCTCACAACCATGTATGAAATTATTGGTGAAGTTATTTTGCCAAACAACATTATCAAAACAGTTCATCTTGCTCATAAGTTGTTGTGAGCTATTTTTTTGCCAAATACCTTATTTAAAACAACTTCATTGGAAAAAAGCCTTATTTTTCTCTCACAACCATACATGAAATTGTTTATGAAATTATTTTACCAAACAATATTCTCAAAACAGCTCATCAGTTTTATAGAAAAAAAAGTTGCTCATGAAACTATTTTCTAAAAAAACAGGTTCATTTTTGATGTTAAGCTGTACCAAATAGGACCTAACTTTCATGGGTAGGGAACACCATTTGCATGGCGTCCCTCGAGAACCTAAAAAATTGCTTGAAACTTTTTACTCTCATTTGGATGGCGTTGCATGACGGCTTAGAAAATTGCAAGGATTTTTTTTGCACTCTCTTTTTAATGATGTCCCGACAATGCTTATGAGAGTGCACTCATGTCACTCTAATGTCCTATTTGCATGAAAATTGGCATAATCCTTTGCATGAAAATTGTAAAAACCTAGTTCTAGGTTTTGTGGGAGGCAAACATCAGTAGAGAAAAATCTTTTGATCCATATCAGGTTTTGACTTTAGTCTCAGTATTTTTTATGTCTGAGACTAATGACAAAATTAGCCCCGATTTTAGGACTTTTAGTCCCAGTTAACAATACCAACTGGGACTAAATGGTCAATATTAGTTTCGGTTCATGTTACCAACCCAAACCGATAGGTTACACCAACCCGGACTAAAGGGTCATCAACGGGTTAGTTCAAGAGGAAACATCATGTCTGAAGTCACATGTGTTGTGTATGTGAGGTTGGTAAGTTACGCGTGAGGCTATGCATGAGATCTTGGGTTCAGACTACCCTAATTAAACAAACTAATTTAAGGTATCTGAAGACACTATTCAAAATTATAATCGGGTAGCTCGGTTACGGTAGGCAGTTTAGGTATGAGTATCAGATTTTTTTATCTTAACCTGAGTATTGGACAGCCACAATGCATATGAATCAGGTCGTCCATACGTGTAGTACCTACACAGACATTACATACAATGTTCAGCTAAAAGTAGCCCAAAATGTGGTTTCCACTAGAGAAAAATTCTATCCAACCATCCCCTATCTCCACCGGGGGAGGGGAGGGAAAAAAGACCAAAAAAAAAACATCTTTTATTTCTTATTGATAGTCTCTATATGGTTATAGATATATTTTGTTGAGCTGATATATAGATCGTACCCTATAATGGCCCAACTGATAGATAATATTTTATTTGTTATAGACTACTTTTTTTGATGTGGCATTATGATTATAGGGCCATAAGACTATCTCCAACAAAGGAGAGCCAAACACATGACCCATTTTTTTTTGTTTGGGTTGCACACGGTAACAAGATGATGGACCCAAATGTTGTCTTCTCCAACAACTAACACAAAATCCCACTCCTCGTGCAGACACGCCAGCACGACGCCGAGCCCGACCACCATCCTATACCTCTTCGGCCACTACAGGAGGTGGCGCTCCGCCGCACTGTAGAGGTGCTAGTTGAGGGCTCGAGGCTGCCCTCCGGGACGAGCTCGTAGACGAGCAGGAGGCCATGCTTGCGGCTCTCGCACTAGCCGACGAGTTGGACGAGGTTGCAGTGCCGCAGCAAGCCCTGTGTCTAGGGGACGAGGTCTCCGGCGAGAGCACCTTGACGGCGACATGGAGGTCCTGCGCCGCGAGGTACCCGCGGTAGACGGGGCCGAAGCTGCCACTCCCAAGCTTGTTCTCCTCGTTGAAGCTGCCACAAAACCGATGCGACGGCGCGGGCATGTGCTCAGGCTCAGAGGCGGCACAGATGCGGGCCGGTGCTCCTGCCCGACAGCGCTCCTTGCCGGCGGCGCAGATGTGGGGTGGTGCGCGCCTAGCACACGCTCTGGACGACGGAGAGGATGTGGAGCAGTGGATGGGTCGCCCTCGCCAGCGCCAACGAGCGCGGACCCGCGTCCACGAACGTGAGCGTGAGAATGTTCGCCACCAGCTTCGCGCTCGGCCGCGGTGAACTTTGCCACCAACCCGCGGGCCCGCGATGACCTCCACCGCTCCACGCCTGGCGACAACGACACCTGCTAGCTCCACTCGCAGTTGTGGCGAGCTCCCCACCGCGCCCTGCTCCGTCTGCAGCGGACATGCCCCAATATCCGTTGCAGCCACTGTGACACCTGGCCGTACGTGGCCGCAAACACCGTTGCGCCTAGCTCCGGCGAGGAGGAGGTGGAGTGCGAGGGGCGCGGGGAGGCGGATAGGAGCACAACCACGGTGGGCCCCGCGTGGAGACGCAAACGCACCGAGAAAGACCCAGATTTGGGTTGCGCATGGCATGGCACCCAAAATGGGTCACAACGCTGCCTAGACTGTTGGAGCCGGTTTACACCATGCAAAATCACTATGTGTAGCCTATTATGGGTTTGGATCACCTCATGCCTTCTTTGTTCGAGTTAGTCTAAGAGCAACCATAATGTACAACCCATGTGATCGGTCAATACTTGCTATTATCTTCAATGTATGGACAAAGTAGTCTATAAAATAGGTCCAAGGAAGGTAAAAATTATTCATATTCTATCCATTAGCCAACACATGGTGGGAGAGAGAGGGAGGAGGAATTTTTTTTATTTTCTATGGGTAGTACATAACCTTATGTATGGGTTTTACTATGAGCTACTTTATAGACTAGTCTCACAGTATTTTAGCTAGTTGGTGAGAAGTATCCTATTACCTATTGACCATTTATGAATAACATTGTGGTTTCTCTAAGCTCATAACACAGGATGTGCTTGATTCCAGCCACATCTTGTCATGTCTAAGGTACCACGGTTTTGCATTCTTCTTGGTTCTCGGCCAAGCTTTGGCTATCAATTTTTTCTGTGTTGTTTTGCCCCACCTGCTTATCGTCTAGCTTGTGGTAATTGTGACAAGTGTGATACTGTTGGGTGAAGCCAACTTCATGCCAAACACCAAATGATCAGAATTCACTTAGAATCATTGTTCATTCGTTCTTTTTTACAATACATGTCAGAGAGGGTATTTATAGGGGCCCTAGCCTTCGTAATTACATACTAATGATCATTTTACCCCTCAGAAATAAATACAACCCCTTCAAACTAAAGGGGCGAAGTTGTATTTTCTTCTTCGTTCAACTACATTCTGTGTCCATGACTTGAGTCTTTATCTTTTCAAGGTTACCTTAATGTCAACGCCAAGTTCGTAGTTTATTCTAAACTTTGCATTCTAATGCTAACTTTCATCTTGTCAACTTTTGGTACAAAGTCAACTTTTGGTACGAAGTCAACTGTTAGCTTCGCTGAAGTATCATTCCTTCTTTTAACTTCTCATTAGTCCCATCTTGTCACGAAGTCACGATGTCAACTTTTTCTATCTTTCTACAAAGTAAACTTTGAAACAACTTTAGGCGCTCAAAGTTAGTTCTAAAATTTGAGGGCTATGAAACAAGCTTTTCATATTAAAGTTAAGTCCGAAGTTTCGGGGCTGTGTTTGTGCGAAGTCAAATCCACAACAGCAGCCCCTCGCGGGCGAAGGCCTACTTCGAAGGTCTGAATCGCGCGAAGTTTGATTTGAAAACTGAGACCAAACGCCGTCTGAAAGGTCCTAGTATGGCTAGAGGTGAATAGCCTAATAAAATTTCTACAGAGTACTTAGGCCAAGAGGTTAGTAACGAAATAAACAATGCTAGAGCAACTACTAACATAGGCAAGCCACCTACACAATTCTAGTTAGCCCTTAGTTCTAAACCACACAAACAAGCTAGTAAAAGCTAAACGACTACACAACTACTCAAGGCAAGACAACAAACTACTTTGCACAAGGATAAGAAAGTGGATGATTGTTGATTATACCGTTGCCTTGAGATGAACCCAATCACCGGGATAAACAATAAGACACTCACTCGAAAGTGAGGAAAACAATATGAACACCAAGATTTATCCCCGAGGTTCACGTGCTTGCCGGCACGCTACGTCCTCGTTGTGTCGACTTCAACCGGTGGTTCGGTGGCTAATCGGTATCACACACCGAGCCTACACTAGACGCCACAAGAACCTATCACGGAGGAAGTAACTCAATGACACGAGAAATTCACTAGAGTTACCTTTGAGCTCTCCGCTCGGGGTAGGCACAAGAACCCCTCACAATCGCCGGGTGTGGGCAAGCACAATCACCAAGCTCCTCCACACCTTCTTTTCCTCCAAGCCGTCTAGGGACACGGCAATGTCCGAAGAGAATAAGAACTAAACCAAGGCTTGCTCTCAAGTGCTCTAGAATGCAAATCACAAGCAAAGATACACTTGAGATTTACTCAATCTCACTAAGAATGATCAAGATGATGAACTACTAAGAGAGTGGGAGGCTAGAATGCAACAATGTATATGACAATGATCTAAGTGTGCAAGAGAGTCACCAAGTGACCAGGGAGGGAGTATAAATACCCCCAAATGAAAATCTAGCCGTTACCCACTCTAAAACAGCCGTTAACCACGATTTTCTACCGTCGGACGGGACCGTCAGACTGAGTGTAATACCCTGGGTATTACAATTTAATTAATCTGCCATGTCATCATATTTAAACTTAAGCATTTGCATATGATTGTGCTTAGGGCCTAGAGTGATTTGTTTTTAGCTAGTGATTGAGTGTGTAATTAAGTCCTTAATCAAATTCAAAATAAAAATTAAATACAAATCAAATTAAGCCCTAGAGTTGGCCTAAAACCCTAATTCAAAATATATAATGAATCTAAGGAAAGTGTCTTAAGGAAAGTTGTAGATCTTTTAAAATGGGACAACTTTTATTTTTGGAGATTTTGAAGTTATATTATAAAAATTCAAATTAAACTCAAATTACTATATTAAAATTTACATTTGAAACTTCAATTTCAAAACTATTAAGAATCTTCAAAAACTTCCTTAATATAAGTTGTCAAGCTCACTGAGTAGAACAACTTTCATGTTTACCAATTTTCAAGTTGTTGAGAAGAATCAAAAGTAATTTTAAAATTTTAATTTGAAATTCAAAACCTAATTCTACCCCCTTTTGTATAAATTCGAATTGGTGCAGAATTTGAACATGGTGTAAAAAGCAAAGATGTTCTAAATAAAATTTGGCACAACTTTTATTTTTGGGGCACCTACTGTAGCTACACAGTTTGGGAGGAATTCAAAAAATTTTAGCTGTTGACCCTATCTGAGCTACAGTACCGGGGCCCCCTCCCTGTTCCGGCCGCGTGGCTGCGGGTACGCGCGCGTGCCGCGCCGCACGCCGGCGATGTTCGGCCAGGGCATGGCCCCGTCGCCATCGAGCCACGACTGCCTGAGGGCCCCGGACCTATCCCGGCCTTATCCCCAAGCTCCGGCTTCTTAAAGACGACGGTCGCATCCGTTTTTCCCCTCCCACCCCCGTTCGGTCGCCGGCCAATTTGTCACCTCTCCGACCATCTCCACCCTTTCCCTCGTGCAGTAGTCCGATTAGGTTCATTGCGCATCTCCTGAGCCGTTTGTGTTGATCGGTTGTAGTCGGAATCCGCCGCGCGCTTCGTTGTCTTTCCTTTGATTCGGCCGAGCGCCGCCGTTGGCGATCTCGACGCGGCTAACCCGTCTCGGTGAGTCCCTCTCCGTTTCGGCTTGCGTTTTGTGCTCCATTCGGTGCCGTGATACTCATGTCCCCGCGGGTTCCGTGTTTGGGGCCGTAGGTACCTCGGAACAGGACCTTCGTCGTCGTTCTCGCCTCCCCGTACCGTCGCAGGTCGAACCTCCTAGCCAGACCAAACCGCGGTGAGCCCCTGAAGCCTTAACATGATTAATCTTGGTCGCTTCTAGCTTGAGCTCGCCGGCGTGTGGCTCGCCACCGCTGCCGAGCCGCCATGGTCCCCGACGAGCTCGTCGCCAGGCGGATTTAGTCTTCTGGGAGTCTTTGAGTAGTGTCCGAGGGTCGTTCACGTCGTTCGGTGGTGTTCCCTCGCCGGAGGAGCTGCCGGCAGCGAGCCGCCGTGCTCGCACGCGCGCGGGCGCCGGGAGGAAGAAGGGGGCGGGAGAGTGAGAGACTGACGGGTGGGGTCACCTCGTCAGCGGCTCGGGAAGGCCCTGGCGCGCGCGCGGCCGCGGCTGGGCCATGTTGGGCCTGTTCGTCTGAATGGGCCGAATGGCCGTTTCCTTTTTCCCAGCCGATTTTTAAGAGTTTTTCTTTTTAATTAAAATGAATAGTGTTAGTTTTTAATCTTTTTGTGTGGATTAATCTACTACACCAAAAATTATGAAAATATTTATGGATACTCTCTGTGATGTGCAGAATTTAATAAAAATATTAAAGTTGGGATTTGAGTGCATTCTGCATTAATTAAAAACCAGCACATTAAATGATAAATGAAACTTTGGTGATTTTTAATAATTTCTGTGTTGTTCCAAAAATCATGAAATTTATTGTGCCACTGTTTGGTACTGAAATCTATCTGTTGGTGGAATTTGGCATCAAATGGAAATAGTTAAATATTTATTAAATTATATGTTGGTTTAAATGATTAATAGGAATAGGAAATGGAATAATTATTGAATGGTGTGATTTTTGGGTTGATTGAGATTCTAGGTCAATCACTTTTATGACCTAGGGCATTATGAATTAGAGTAATCATGGCTAACCTATGGTAGGGTCTTGATCACGTGTGTGCATTATTTATTATTTAGTTTTTATCTGTCATTTCATGTGCATTGCATTCATACATTCATTATTGCAAACGTGTAGTGACCGAGAATCCGGAGATAAAGTCTGAGGGTGCATCTGAGGAGACTGCTCAGAAAATTGTGCAAGGTTTTGATATTTGTGACACCGACCCGGATCCGACACTCTACACCATCCAAGGCAAGCCCCGGTGCATTTGCCCCTCCCCTTGTTGTTTTAAAAATATTTATCACTTGAGTTAATTGATTGCATTAGGTTAATAGGAGTTGGGTGACAACCAATTGATGCATTACCATCCTTGAATACCTGATGATACTTGAGAACCTGATTTATTAAAAAGTATTGCAAAATGCTTAGTCATGCCTAATGTTAGTTTTGCAAAAATGCTATTTCAACTGTGATGATCTAAAAGCACAAGAATCACTTTATGGGACTGGTTATGTCCTTGTTGGTTGGCAGTGTTCCTACCTAGTTCATTGTCATCAACGAGGAAGGGTTTTTCCTGCTCGGTGATCATGGCATTGGGTTAGAGTCCCAACAATTGTCACCGACGGAAACGGGGTTTGAAAACCGAAGGGACAGGGGTATTTGGGTTAGAGTCCCAATGTACTGCCGCCGTCGGAAAAAGGTTTAGGGGCCGTTCGTTGTAGGCCTGCTGGATCGAGACTTTGCAACTATCCACATACTACGTGAAGCCTCTGACTCCGGTGGCTCTACTGCTGGAACCGATAACCACGCACTGGGAGTGGAGAGATGGCGAGAGTAGCGTGTACCCTCGTGGCCGTCATGCCTGGAGACGAGAGGAGTACTGTGCTCTCGGGTGGCGCAGGACCGGTTCCGGGGTATGAAAAGCCGTGGTAGGCGGGGTTGACGTATGCAAGCTTAAGTGCTACATACGCAGTGTGGATAGGGATCCCCAGCTGGGTATTAATCGATTCGAATCGTCGTTGCTCCTCGGATATGGAGACTTGATCCTTCGACCATTCAGCGAATAGTGGTTCGGAACTAGGATTGATTTTGAATGGATAAAGAAAACAAAAGAATGTTGATATATGAGAAAGAACTTGGAGATATGGTTAATGATGAATAGTATTATTGAAATAAAATATTGAGGTAGGAATAGTAATGCTTTTCCGTAAAACTCTTGAACTCTTGCTAAAGCCTTACCTTGACCCCCCCTCAGCCTGCATTCCTGAGTTTAATTTTACACTTTTAGTTGGGTAAGTCTTGCGGAGTACCCCATGTACTCAGGGTTTGTTAACCCCGTTGCAGGAGGGCAGCAGGAGACCAAAGTTTGTCTCGCTCCGTGCTGCGTCACCATCGTCCAGGAGAGTGAAGAAAAATAAGGTTAAACCCTTGGGCAGGGTTCGTGTAATATTTATCTATCTGTCGTACTGTTGATTCTACCGCTACTGCTGCTCTTTTAATTTATGGTCTGTAATAGCTGCACCTAATTCTATTCAAACACTGGTCTGTAATATTAAGTACTATTTACTCTTCCACAAATTTTACTCTGATGTATTTTGTTATGAAATGCTGTAACCCTGTAATGGCTTCGCAATGGGATCCTGTCGGAGAGAACGTGTGCTTATGTAGCCCGACAGAGCCAGCCTAGGTCATCTGGAACACGGGCCAAGCTGTCAGATGTCATTAGTGACGATGACAGGTGCCTGTGGGCCACGTGATTTAGGCGGTTCTGTTACAGCTCGTATCAGAGAATTCCATTGCTAAATCATTGCAGGTTACCTTTCGAAAACTTCAAAATGTCTTGGATCATAAAAACTTAAACTGTTATTTTGAGTCCAAACTGCTTACAATCTTACCTTACTCAGTAGTTCTTATCTAGTTCTGTAATTTATCTTATTATGGTTATGGTAGCAGGTGGAACAACATTATTAACACTAGCCCTATGTTCAAACTAATTATGCTTTGATTTGTATTGCATGATTTAAAATTCGTAAGTACGTGCATGCATCATGATAATCACCAATGTTAATAACTTCCTCCTTAAAAGTGGGTATATGGGTTAGAAATTATCACACCTATTCTTGCTAGCCTATTATATCCTCACTAATTCAAACTTACCTTTCCAGCTGGCACGATCTAAGTTGACGGCGCGCAAGATGACTGGCCCTCGTAGAGTCCCGCGCCACCAGTTGGCACCCCGTGACAGTGAAGAGGCGTCCGGCAACCGTCCACCCCGCCGCAGCCGCAAGGAATTGAAGAAAGAAATCAAGGAGCTGCATCGAGATATAAGCCTCATGAGGGAGGACTTCCAAGTGGCCCGGGCTGATCATTACCGGGATGTGAGGACCAACAGAGACCTACGGCGGGAGATCGACCGCCTGACCCAAGAGAGGGATCAGGCTTTGGAGCAAGAGGGCGTGGCACGTGATCGGGTTGAGGAGCTGGAGAGGTACGTTGAGAACCTTGAGTGGAACAACGGCATGCTGCACGAGGAGGTGCATAGGCTGAACGATCAGCTTAATCCGATTCTGATTCCACGAGAGGAGGAGCCTAAGGAGGGTGTGGTCATAGGACCCGATGAGGAGTATTATGACAGTGAGGCTATAGAGGACGGTTACCTCGAGGCAGTCGACCCAATGGAGGATGTAGTCGTCGAGGAGGACGACGAGGAGGAGGTTGTCGTTATCGACTAAGCTAGTCTTAGGACTAGTGGTTTTTAGTCTTCTGTTATCCGAATGTCGTAATCGTAGTGCCAAGAACCGTAGTCTGGGTGGAACTTGTTATGATTTATGTGTGTTGAACCTTGTTATATTTGATGTTTTAAGTTGTAATGCTACTATGTTTTTAATTATGCAATGTGAGTCCTTAGTGATTGTCTTAAAAACAGATGGTCAACACTCGCTCGACTGGTGCTGGTACTTCTGACGAAGGAGCTACCCCCTACCCACCACCCATTCCACCAACCTTAGCAGATGCCATCGCGGCTCTGGCTAATGTAGCCAACGCTATGGCCCAAAACCGAGAAAATCGTGGCGGGCGTCGAGGCCGCCGCGAAGATGAGGAAACCACCTATGTGGACTTCACTGAAACCCGTCCACCAGTATTCACAAAAGCCGAAGAACCCTTGGAGGCCGATGACTGGCTCCGTACTATGGAGCAGAAATTCAGCTTGATCCACTGCATGGAAATCCAAAAGCCACTATTCGCGGCTCAGCAGCTGCGTGGTCCGGCCAGTGCCTAGTACGCCAACCTGTTGTCTGCACAGCCCGAGGGGCATCAGCTTACTTGGGCAGAGTTCCGTGAAGCCTTCCGAGCACATTACATCCCTGCAGGTGTAATGAAAATGAAACTGGATTAGTTCTTAGCTTTGCAGCAGAAGGATTCTTCTGTGATGCAATATGTGAACCAATTCAACCATCTTGCCCAGTATGCTTCTGAACACACCAATACTGACCAAAAGAAGAAAGATTGCTTTGTCAGGGGCCTAAACTTTAAAATCCAACGCAGCTTATCTAACAACCTCAACTGCTCTTACCACGAAGCTGTAAACAGCGCCATTGCTTACGAAGAAAGTGATCGTAAGCATCAGGATGAGAAGAAGAAAAAGAAATCAGGCTTTTCTGGCGGTCAAAAATGCTAGAAGATCATCTATCATCCTACACACCACAACCGTCCAGCTTACCCCCAGCAGCAAGTCGTGGTACGCACCGCGGCTACCTCTCATACCTCAAACCAACAGAACACCACTCAGCCGAATGCCCCAGGCGTTCGTATCAATACACCTCAGACCATCTACAATCACCCTTGCTACAACTGTGGCAAAATGGGACATTGGGCTCGTGACTGTCCATATCCCAAGAAGTACAATCAAAATGCCCAGAAAGGCCCGGGACAGCAGCAGCAGCAGCAGCATCAGAATCAGCACCGTGGCTAGCAGCACCAGGCTCAAAAGGTCAAACTTGTCAACAAGGCAGGACATGTCTATTATACTCATGTGGATGACATCTCTGCAGGAGAACCCGTCATGATGGGTAGGTTTCCTGTTGCCAGTCACCCTGCTATTACACTTTTTGATTCTGGTGCATCACATTCATTCATCAATCGTACATTTGTGGTAAAGCATGAGATTCCAATTAGAGAAATAAAGGAATACTTCCTTATACATTCACCCGGAGGGCGTATAAATACTAAGGAGGTAGTGCATCGAGTACCTATCGAGTTGGGCGGGCATATATTCCCAACCACCATGATAGTACTCAAGGATCAGGACATAGATGTCATATTAGGTATGAATTGGATGTATCAGCACAAGGCACTGATAGATGTGTTGAATAGGACCATAAAGGTCAGCATACCTGATAGTCAATCTGAACTTCTTATCCAATTACCACTACCCATGAGAATGATTGAGAAGACAGTGCAGAGATTGTGTGCCACCTCAGTTCAAGAAATCCAAAATATTCCGATAGTCTGTGAATTTCCGGATGTATTTCCTGATGATCTACCCGGTCTGCCACCAAACCGTGACGTGGAGTTCGCTATTGAGTTGAAGCCAGGAACTGCACCTATATCCCGTAGAGCCTATAGGATGCCTCCCAAGGAATTGGCTGAGCTTAAGATTCAACTGCAAGATCTGCTTGATAAGGGTTTCATCAGACCTAGTTCATCTCCTTGGGGTTGTCCTGCTATATTCGTGAAAAAGAAGGACAAGTCACTCAGACTCTGTGTCGATTATCGCCCACTCAACGAGGTCACCATTAAAAATAAAGATCCTTTACCTCGTATTGATTTACTCTTTGACCAGTTAGCTGGAGCCAAGGTCTTTTCCAAAATTGACCTTAGGTCTGGCTACCACCAAATAAAGATCCGTCCCAAGGATATTCCTAAAACAGCTTTCACCACCAGATACGGCCTTTATGAGTATCTGGTCATGTCTTTTGGCCTAACCAACGCACCTGCCTACTTCATGTATCTCATGAACTCTGTTTTCATGCCCGAGCTTGACAAGTTTGTAGTCGTGTTCATCGATGACATCCTTGTTTATTCCAAAACCCCTGATGAACATGCCAACCACCTTCGTATTGTCCTGACCCGTTTGAGAGAACACCAACTATACGCCAAGTTTAGCAAATGTGAGTTTTGGCTTGATCGAGTTCCTTTCCTCGGTCATATTTTATCAGCGGAAGGTGTATCCGTGGACCTGAGCAAGGTGGAAGAAATCTTGAATTGGAAGCCACCAACCACAGTTCATCAAGTCCGTAGTTTTATGGGAATGGCGAGGTATTACCGTCGGTTTATTCCAGACTTCTCAAGAATAGCCAAGCCCATTACCAACCTGTTGAAGAATCAAGTCAAATTTGTCTGGTCGCCAGAATGTGAGAAGGCATTTCAAACCTTGAAAAAGTTGTTGACCACTGCACCAGTACTAGCTCAACCAGACATTGAAAAGCCCTTTGATGTGTACTGTGATGCTTCTGGTACCAGACTTGGTTGTGTCTTGATGCAAGAAGGAAGAGTCATTGCTTATGCCTCACGGCAACTCAAGCGTCATCAGGAGAACTATCCCACTCATGATTTGGAGTTAGCAGCTGTGGTACATGCCTTGAAGATATGGCATCATTATTTGCTGGGCAGTACCTGCAATGTATATACAGATCACAAGAGTCTGAAATACATTTTCACTCAAGAAGAGTTGAACATGAGACAGCGAAGATGGCTCGAGCTAATCAAGGATTATGATATTGAAGTGCATTATCACCCTGGCAAGGCGAATGTGGTCGCCGATGCACTCAGTCAGAAGGTGCACTGCAATTGTTTGACAGTCAAGCCGTATGATCTATCCTTGTGCTATGAGTTGAAAAAATTAGGGATAGAAATAATTCCACAAGGCAGTCTGACCAATATTAGTATTAAAACACCCATCCGAGATGAGGTTATTGCCGCTCAGCGGGAAAGTAATGGAATCAAGCACATCAAGGAAAAGGTTCAAGCTGGCAAGGCAGATTGCTTCCAGATTGATGATGATGGTGTCATGTGGTTCAAGGATCGTCTGGTAGTTCCAAAGGTGCCGGAGTTGCGACAAAAGATCCTTGACGAAGCACATTTGATAAGGTTTTCCATCCATCCTGGCAGCAACAAGATGTATCAAGATTTGAGGCAAAAGTTCTGGTGGACAAAGATGAAGATAGAGATTGCTCGGTATGTCGCGAGATGTGACACGTGTCAGAAAGTGAAGGTTGTTCACATGAGGCCTAGAGGAGAGCTGCAGCCATTACATGTTCCTGCTTGGAAGTGGAAAGATATTAGTATGGACTTCATCACCGGTCTACCTAAAACCACAAAAGGTTTTGACTCCGTCTGAGTTATTGTGGATCGTCTCACCAAATAGGCTCATTTTATGCCAGTCAAAACTCTTTATCCTGCCTCTACCTATGCTGACCTATACATCAAAAATGTTATGAAGCTTCATGGGGTACCCAAGATTATCGTTTCCGATAGGGGTACACAGTTTATCTCAAACATTTGGAAGTCTGTTCACAAGTCGTTGGGAACGAAACTTCTGCATAGTACTGCAAATCACCCATAGACTGACGGACAGACAGAAAGAGTCAATCAAGTGCTAGAAGATATGTTGAGGGCTTGTGCACTTAATTACCCTGACAAGTGGGACGAGTGTTTAGCATTGGCAGAATTTTCATACAACAACAGTTATCAAGAAAGTATCAAGATGGCGCCATTTGAAGCAGTTTATGGTCGTAGGTGCCGAACATCATTGAATTGGTCTGAACTTGGAGAACGGTGGTTTTATGGTGTGGACTTGGTCAATGAAGCCGAAGAAAAGGTCAGGCAGATCCAAGAGAATTTAAAGGTAGCACAGTCTCGACAGAAAAGTTATGCCGATAAAAGGCGTCGGCCTTTGGCATTCAAGGTGGGAGATTATGTTTAACTAAAGGTATCACCAATGAAAGGTGTCAGTCGTTTTGGGGTCAAAGGAAAATTAGCCCCTCATTACATCGGACCATTCCAAATTTAGGGACGTTATGGAAAGGTGGCTTACAAACTGCAATTGCCCGATCATCTCTCAGCCGTACACAATGTATTCCATGTGTCGCAACTCAAGAAATGCCTGCGAGTTCCTGACCAAGTTGTCGATGTTGAAGGGGTAGAGCTAGAGCCGGATTTGACTTATGTTGAATATCTGGTTCGGGTTTTGGATATAAAGGATCGGGTCACGCGAAGGACGACAACCAGGTGGTACAAGATTCGATGGAGTGCACATTCCGAGAAAGAAGCCACTTGGGAATCGGAAGACTACCTCGCAGAAAATTCCCCGAGTTCTTTGCTACCTTGTAGAATGTAAACTTCCTAGTCTTGACATATGTAAATGTTCCTCTGTTTTTAGCAGATAGTTTAAAACTAGCTAGTTGAGACATGTTCTTTTCCATTACTTTGTTTCAATTAATATTTCTATTAAATCTCAGGACGAGATTTCTTTTAGGGGGGAAGGCTGTAATACCCTGGGTATTACAATTTAATTAATCTGCCATGTCATCAAATTTAAACTTAAGCATTTGCACATGATTGTGCTTAGGGCCTAAAGTGATTTGTTTTCAGCTAGTGATTGAGTGTGTAATTAAGTCCTTAATCAAATTCAAAATAAAAATTAAATAGAAATCAAATTAAGCCCTAGAGTTGGCCTAAAACCCTAATTCAAAATCTATAATGAATCTGAGGAAAGTGTCGTAAGGAAAGTTGTAGAGCTTTTAAAATGGGACAACTTTTATTTTTGGAGATTTTGAAGTTATATTATAAAAATTCAAATTAAACTCAAATTAATATATTGAAATTTACATTTGAAACTTCAATTTCAAAAATATTAAGAATCTTCGAAAACTTCCTTAATAGAAGTTGTCAAGCTCACTGAGTAGAACAACTTTCATGTTTACCAATTTTCAAAGCGTTGAGAAGAATCAAAAGTAATTTTAAAATTTCAGTTTGAAATCCAAAACCTAATTCTACCCCCTTTTGTATAAATTCAAATTGGTGCAGAATTTGAACACGGTGTAAAAAGAAAAGATGTTCTAAATAAAATTTGGCACAACTTTTATTTTTGGAGAACCTACTGTAGCTGCACGGTTTGGGAGGAATTCAAAATTTTTAGCTGTTGACCCTATCTGAGCTACAGTACCGGGGCCCCCCTCCCTGTTCCGGCCGCGTGGCCGCGTGTACGCGCGCGTGCCGCGCCGCACGCCGGTGATGTCCGGCCGGGGCATGGCCCCATCGCCATTGAGCCACGACCGCCTGAGGGCCCCGGACCTATCCCGGCCTTATCCCCAAGCTCCGGCTGCTTAAAGACGACGGTCGCGTCCGTTTTGCCCCTCTCACCCCCGTTCGGTCGCCGGCCAATTTGTCACCTCTCCGACCATCTCCACCCTTTCCCTCGTGCAGTAGTCCGATTAGGTTCATTGCGCACCTCCTGAGCCGTTTGTGTTGATCGGCTGTAGTCGGAATCCGCCGCGCGCTTCGTTGTCTTTCCTCTGCTCCGGCCGAGCGCCGCCGTGGGCGATCTCGACGCGGCTAACCCGTCTCGGTGAGTCCCTCTCCGTTTCGGCTTGCGTTTTGTGCTCCATTCGGTGCCGTGATACTCATGTCCCCGCGGGTTCCGTGTTTGGGGCCGTAGGTACCTCGGAACAGGACCTCGCCGTGGAGTTCGCGCCGCCGCGTCAGCCTTCGTCGTCGTTCTCGCCTCCCCGTACCGTCGCAGGTCGAACCTCCTAGCCAGACCAAACCGCGGTGAACCCCTGAAGCCTTAACACGATTAATCTTGGTCGCTTCTAATTTGAGCTCGCCGGCGTGTGGCTCGCCGCCGTCGCCGAGCCGCCATGGTCCCCGACGAGCTCGTCGCTGCGCGGATTTAGTCTTCTGGGAGTCTTTGAGTAGTGTCCGAGGGTCGTTCACGTCGTTCGGTGGTGTTTCCCTCGCCGGAGGAGCCGCCGGCGGCGAGCCGCCGTGCTCGCACGCGCGCGGGCGCCGGGAGGAAGAAGGGGGCGGGAGAGTGAGAGACTGACGGGTGGGGTCACCTCGTCAGCGGCTCGGGAAGGCGCGGGCGCGCGCGCGGCCGCGGCTGGGCCATGTTGGGCCTGTTCGTCTGAATGGGCCGAATGGCCGTTTCCTTTTTCCCGGCCGATTTTTAAGAGTTTTTCTTTTTAATTAAAATGAATAGTGTTAGCTTTTAATCTTTTTGTGTGGATTAATCTACTACACCAAAAATTATGAAAATATTTATGGATACTCTCTGTGATGTGCAGAATTTAATAAAAATATTAAAGTTGGGATTTGAGTGCTTTCTGCATTAATTAAAAACCAACACATTAAATGACAAATGAAATTTTGGTTATTTTTAATAATTTCTGTGTTGTTCCAAAAATCATGAAATTTATTGTGCCACTGTTTGGTACTGAAATCTATCTGTTGGTGGAATTTGGCATCAAATGGAAATAGTTAAATATTTATTAAATTATATGTTGTTTTAAATGATTAATAGGAATAGGAAATGGAATAATTATTGAATGGTGTGATTTTTGGGTTGATTGAGATTCTAGGTCAATCACTTTTATGACCTAAGGCATTATGAATTAGAGTAATCATGGCTAACCTATGGTAGGGTCTTGATCACGTGTGTGCATTATTTATTATTTAGTTTTTATCTGTCATTTCATGTGCATTGCATTCATACATTCATTATTGCAAACGTGTAGTGACCGAGAATCCGGAGATAAAGTCTGAGGGTGCATCTGAGGAGACTGCTCAGAAAATTGTGCAAGGTTTTGATATTTGTGACACCGACCCGGATCCGACACTCTACACCATCCAAGGCAAGCCCCGGTGCATTTGCCCCTCCCCTTGTTGTTTTAAAAATATTTATCACTTGAGTTAATTGATTGCATTAGGTTAATAGGAGTTGGGTGACAACCAATTGATGCATTACCATCCTTGAATACCTGATGATACTTGAGAACCTGATTTATTAAAAAGTATTGCAAAATGCTTAGTCATGCCTAATGTTAGTTTTGCAAAAATGCTATTTCAACTGTGATGATCTAAAAGCACAAGAATCACTTTATGGGACTGGTTATGTCCTTGTTGGTTGGCAGTGTTCCTACCTAGTTCATTGTCATCAACGAGGAAGGGTTTTTCCTGCTCGGTGATCATGGCATTGGGTTAGAGTCCCAACAATTGTCACCGACGGAAACGGGGTTTGAAAACCGAAGGGACAGGGGTATTTGGGTTAGAGTCCCAATGTACTGCCGCCGTCGGAAAAAGGTTTAGGGGCCGTTCGTTGTAGGCCTGCTGGATCGAGACTTTGCAACTATCCACATACTACGTGAAGCCTCTGACTCCGGTGGCTCTACTGCTGGAACCGATAACCACGCACTGGGAGTGGAGAGATGGCGAGAGTAGCGTGTACCCTCGTGGCCGTCATGCCTGGAGACGAGAGGAGTACTGTGCTCTCGGGTGGCGCAGGACCGGTTCCGGGGTATGAAAAGCCGTGGTAGGCGGGGTTGACGTATGCAAGCTTAAGTGCTACATACGCAGTGTAGATAGGGATCCCCAGCTGGGTATTAATCGATTCGAATCGTCGTTGCTCCTCGGATATGGAGACTTGATCCCTCGACCATTCAGTGAATAGTGGTTCGGAACTAGGATTGATTTTGAATGGATAAAGAAACGAAAGAATGTTGATATATGAGAAAGAACTTGGAGATATGGTTAATGATGAATAGTATTATTGAAATAAAATATTGAGATAGGACTAGTAATGCTTTTCCGCAAAACTCTTGAACTCTTGCTAAAGCCTTACCTTGACCCCCCCTCAGCCTGCATTCCTGAGTCTAATTTTACATTTTTAGTCGGGTAAGTCTTGCGGAGTACCCCATGTACTCAGGGTTTGTTAACCCCGTTGCAGGAGGGCAGCAGGAGACCGAAGTTTGTCTCGCTCCGTGCTGCGTCACTATCGTCCAGGAGAGTGAAGAAGAATAAGGTCAAACCCTTGGGCAGGGTTCGTGTAATATTTATTTATCTATCGTACTGTGATTCTACCGCTACTGCTACACTTTTAATTTATGGTCTGTAATAACTGCACATAATTCTATTCAAACACTGGTCTGTAATATTAAGTACTATTTACTCTTCCGCAAATTTTACTCTGATGTATTTTGTTATGAAATGCTGTAACCCTGTAATGGCTTCGCAATGGGATCCTGTCGGAGAGAACGGGTGCTTATGTAGCCCGGCAGAGCCAGCCTAGGTCATCTGGAACACGGGCCAAGCTGTCATATGTCATTAGTGACGATGACAGGTGCCTCTGGGCCATGTGATTTAGGCGGTTCTGTTACACTGAGTCCGTCGGACTAACCGATAGCGTCCGACGCTCACGATCTCGCCACGTGTCAGCTGAATTCAACGGCGTTCGTCCGATCGCAACGGATACCTCATTGCGCGCTTTTTCAAACCGTCGGACTGAGGGCGTCGGACTAAACACTTGCGTCCAACGCTCTCTTAGTTCACTGCGCATGAACCGTCGAACGATCACGAGTCAGTGCGTCGGACTAAAGAAACTCAGCGTCCGACACTTCCAGAGAGGTTTGAAATCACTAAAACTTTGTCGGACTTTTTCAAAGCGTCTGACGCTCCCACAACTTGCCACGTGTCAACACTCGAAACGCTGAACCATCGGACTAAAGTGGGCAATGGTCCGACGAGCGTCCGACGGTCGCCATTGGCCAGAACTAGGGTTAGGCGTCGGACTCTACTCAATGGTCCGACGCTACCCCTCCACTCAGTCCGACGCTGTAACACCCGGAAATTTTCAATTTTTGAAAATAGGAATTTAATTTGATTTATTTATGCAATTGATTGAGCATTTAATATATAGAATAATATTTTTTGTGAATTAAAATAAACCCTTGGGCATAGAAACATGTTATGTTGCATACATGCTGCTGCACATATTTATTTCCTGAGATTTGATTGGATTTTGCAAGGGTTCAAAACTTAGTTTGAAAAGCTATTTGGAAAACAAATTTGAAAATGAATTGAGAAAATTAGAAAAGGGAAAACTCCCTCCCCTTCTCTGCAGGCCGAGCCGGCCCATCCCCTCTCCTCAGCCCAGGGCGCTGCCCCTCTCCTCCTTCTCCGCATGGGCCGAGCCGGCCAGGCCGAAGCCCAGCTTCAGCGCAGCCCGCCTCCCCCTCTCGGTCTCGCTGACACGTCAGGCCAACGGCTCAGCGTCGTCTCCCTCCTCAGGACGGAGTCCGAGCGGAGCACGAGTGCCGCCTCCAACAGAAGGCAACCGCCGGATTTTTCGGCCGAGTCCATCCCGTGCATGCCTCCACTGGCCCGTAAAAGGAAGCCGCGACCCTCTTCCACCTCCCTCTGCCGCTGACGCGTAGGGCCCGCTGCCCCGCGCCATCTCCTTCCTCCAGTTGGAGTCCGCGCGAGGCACGAGCGCTCCCTCCTCCGGGTCGAGTCCCAACCGAGTCCAGCTCTCCTACACCTCCCTCGCGCCCCTATATAGGTCGGCCGAGCCCTGCCGTCCCTCCCCACAAGTTCTCGAGCAAGCCACGCCCTCCAATCTTGCCCTAGCTGCCGCCCCGAGCTCCGCCGTCGCCCCGAGCTCCGCCGCCGCCGTCGATTTCTCCTCGGGAGGACTTCTACGTCGAAATTGGTTGTTCTCCAAGCCTCGCAGCAAGATCAGGGACCTTCCCGACCCCTTCTCCCTTGGTTTTGTGCACTATAGCCATGATGCCGAGCTTCGCCGCCGCCATAGTTCCGCCACCTAGTTCGCCGCATCCTCTCCGAGCTACCTCTGTGGCAACCGAAACCATAGATAGGTTTGGCTTGAGCTCCTCTTACTTCCCGACCAGATCCCGAGGTGTGCCGAGCTTCCAAGCCCCGAAAACGCCGTCTCCGGCCATCCTCCGGCGAGAGCGCCGCCGTTGGCCGCCCGACTCCGGCGACCAGGGCCGCCCCTCTTTCCCCCAAGCTACCCTGCGCCGTCCACGGCCGATCCAACGGCTCACAGTGAGAGATACCCTTTCGCCGGCACTTTTGCAAAAGAGCCCCTAAGCTTTTTAATGTTCTAACCCGTGATCCTTTGGCGTATTTCTCAGATTACGCTTTCCTATTTAGAAAACGTATTTCCTCGGTTTTAATTCAAAAGGCGTTTTCAATATTTACAGATTTGCCACTCAGTTTATTTCGGCCATATTTTATTCGTTTTAGCTCCGATTTGATCCGTTCAAGTCTCGTTAGATTCGTAATTTCGTAATCTACCTAATGATGCTGCTGTTGTACATGTTTTCAACTTTTAAAATTCGAGATTAGATTTAATCTATTATTTTATTAAAGTAAAACTTGTTTATTTCATAACTTCTCCGTTTGAACTCCGATTTTCGTGATCTTTATATCGTTGGAATCGTAGCGACGCGTAGATTATTTTTATACCCTTTTCAATCTGTTTTTCCACTGTTGGTGTACTGTTTCTAATATAGATCTTGTTTGCTTCGTGTATGATTGCCTCGATGATTGTGTGGTGATTTTATGATCGAGTTCAGACGGTGAGCAATACGTTGGTGATCAAGAGTACATTGAGGATCCAAGTTCTCTAGAGCACTTTGATCAAGGCAAGTATAGCATGGACCATCCTTGTTGCCTATTCACCTTAATCACTAAATTCATGATGCATATGTCTACCTTGGCAACCATAGTATTTATTCCTAAGTTTTGATCACTTGATCCTTGTTACCTATGAGATTGCATTTGGGTAGTGATGCTAGTGCTTGATGATGCCATGATCTTATAAACTTGATTAATTAATTATGAAATAAAGATTAAAAGATGCTTTTTAGCAACATGGACTAAGGACTTAACTGTAAGTATGACACCGGGACTTACAGCGCAACCGTGAGGGTCATATGGCTCTGACTTTAGTCAAGTATGAAGTTACTTTCTATTATGTTGTTAATCTTGAAAGGTTCCTTGCCGAGCTGGTTGTTTTGCGGCTCCTGTCTTTGTGTGTACTGCTGCGTGTGTGTGCCACTAGAAGGAGGGCTCTCCCACCCCTTGCCATTGCGCCCGGATTGATTAGTGGCATGTTAGGAAGGCTTTTGAAAGACTTCATAGTGTACCCTGCCGCACTTCCTTGGTGAGGTGACATGGGAGTCATGACCCTTGGCATATGGGAATCACGACTCATGGTGAAAGTGTGCAACCTCTGCAGAGTATAAAACTGATATATCAGCCGCGCTCACGGTCACGAGTGGCCTTGGACGTCTTACAGGAACTTAACTAATTTAATATTGATTTATTTGGGAGTTTCTATTGAAGTTTATTCCATATTAATTATCATGTTTATATGATCATGCGAATCGAATCTTATTTCCTTGGTATATTCTATTGCTACTACTCAATTGCTAAAATGTGATCAACTAAAAGCAACCGCTGTCAAACCAGTGTCAAGCCTTATTTGAGCCTCATAAACCCGTGCTATTCTTGTTGAGTACGACATGTACTTACGCTTGCTTTATTTTCATATTTGGATAAAAATCCCGGATGGGTAACAGATGACTATGATGATTCCTCTGAGGATTACTAGGATTGTGGTTCACCAGTCAACTACTTCCCTGTGAATTGGAGCTTCCGCGAGAGATTATTTTTATTAGTCCGCTGTTATTTATGTAAAGACTCTGTGATATTATTCGTTATGTATTAAACCTTGTGATGGTACTATGTAATTTGTCGCTTATGTGTGTGATTGATCTCTGGGCGCACATAAGTTGGTTCATTCAATTTTATCCTTAAAATTGGGTGTGACAGACGCTCTTGTTTCAGTTATTTTCAAGTCTATTTCTCACCCCTTGTTTCTATGTGCCAACACTCAAGGTCTCCAATACTTGTGCACAGTGTGTTAGCATTTTGCAAACACTTTTCAAGGGTTTTTAAAAGGGATTCTCTAGGTTGGTTAGATCAATGCACATGAGATGCAACCTAGAGCACTTGAAAGTAATCCAATAGCTTAGTTCTCCCCTTGATAGTCGGCTATCTATCCTAAATGTGATCACTCCCACTTGGAGTCTTGATCACTAAAAGAAAATCCCTATTTGGATATATCTTAGCCTCTAGCTTTCCTTCTTTCAGTCCTTTTTCTTTCTCCTTGATCATTTCATCTTGATCTTCACTTTAGCTCATGTCATCTTCCTCCTTATCACTAATCTACTCTTGGCTACACATACTTAGCACTTAGATTAGTAACTAGGTTTCATCAATTACCAAAACCAAAATAGGGTCTTTCAATCTCCCCCTTTTTGGTAATTGATGAGAACCCATTTACAAAAGAAATATGCATTAAGATATTGAACTTATCATGCTTGTCCATGAGTAGATCATGAAAGGATTTGGACAACCATCATAACTTCTATTTTGGTAGTATTGGCTCCCCCTACATATGTGCATCGAGTTTGGATTGAAAGCTAGCACATATGTATTGAATAGAGAGTAATTCTACCAAGATTGTGCTAATGGTGTATAGAATGGACCTTTGAAGCGTGATACCATCGGAGTTACCATGTACACCATCCATAGCACCTTAGTAACTAGAAGGTCACAAATACTATAGCATACCATGAGATCACATTATAAGCAAGCTCTAGTTGCCACTTGAAGAAATTTGGCCAACTAGTTGCCCCTACACATGCTAGTTGATCAAATCATCATTCAAATCCTACTACTAGCAATACACCACACAAGCATGTATAAGAAAGTAAATATAAATGCAATGAGCAATCATATGATTAATGCACATCCAAATGCAACAACTTTCATATGTGATTGCTCCCCCTACTTGTGTGCTTTAAAATCTTAATTACCCCTTTCCGTTGGCCTATTGCTCTCCCATCATCGGCCTAATGATGGTTCATTGCGCTTTCTCTTTCTTTTGTAACTTTCTCCCCCCCTTTGTCTACAATTGCACAAAAAGGTTCATTTTAGTGGAGAGAAATTAGTCAAGTTCATTTGATTTGGAAAGAGAGATTATTGTTCACTTTGGCTCAATCTAGTGCACTCGCCTAGGATATATAACTAAGTTTGTTCCAAGGACAAGCTTCTTCACGCCACTAGGGGTTATCTTGCCCATGTTAAGTTATACACCTTGAGCTAATGAACTAGATTGAACACTAGGGGATTAAGCACACATGCATTTCATATGTTACCACTAGATCATACAATCAAACAAGGCAATAGTGGTAGCATATATCCATCAAAAACATTTTAATTTCCATGAATGATCCTAAGCGGTGAATATGTATATATGCTCTAAACAAGTCCTAGCAAGTATGATGTTATGTCAAACAATTTTACCTTAGTTTTTCGGAGTAGAGGCAAGTCATATATGTGTGGGATGATCTTAACTCATATTGGAGAAATCAAGAATATTCAATTCATTCCTAAGCATGCAAAACCTCTTCTCATCTAGTGGCTTGGTGAGTATGTCGGCTAATTGATCATCGATTCCAATGCTTTGAATGTCAATGTCACCCTTTTGTTGATGATCCCGGATAAAATGGTGCCTCACATCAATATGCTTGGTTCTTAAATGTTGGACTGGGTTTTGAGTTAGCTTGACGGCGCTCTCATTGTCATATAGAAGTGGCACTTTCTTGAAGTTAATTCCATAATCCCTCAAAGTTGCCATCATCCACAAGAGTTGAGCACAACAACTCCCCGCACTAATGTATTCGGCTTCGGCGGTGGAGAGTGAAATGCTATTTTGCTTCTTGGATGACCATGAGACAAGAGATCTTCCCAAGAGTTGAAATGTGCCCGATATACTCTTTCTATTTATCTTGCAACCGGCATAGTCCGCATCGGCATATCCAATCAACTCAAATTTTGCACCCTTGGGATACCAAAATCCAACATCTTGAGTGTGTTTTAAATATCTCAATATCCTCTTTGCGGCCTTCATATCTCTCTCTAGGAGATGCTTGATATCTAGCACACATGCAAACACTAAACATGACATCCGGTCTTGATGCGGTGACATAGAGCAAACTTCCAATTAGAGACCGATATGCCTTTTGATCAACCATATTTCCACTTTTATCTTCATCAAGCTTCCACTAGTCCCCATGGGAGTGCTAATTGGTTTTGCATCTTGCATTTCAAACTTCTTGATCATGTCTCTTGTGTACTTGCCTTGACTTATGAATGTGCCATTCTTCATTTGCTTAATTTGAAGTCCAAGGAAGTATGTGAGTTCACCCATCATAGACATCTCAAATTCTTTAGCCATAATCTTTTCAAACTCCGCACACAAGGTTTGACTAGTTGATCCAAAGATAATGTCATCAACATAAATTTGCATGATCATCAGGTCATCATCAACCTTCTTGGTGAATAGAGTGATGTCAACCTTACCCATCTTGAAACCTTTAGAGAGGAGAAAATTTCTTAGCCTCTCATACCATGCCCTTGGTGCTTGTTTCAAACCATAGAGTGCTTTCCTTAAATTGTACACATGATTTGGTTTCTTCTCATCTTCAAAACCGGGTGGTTGTTCAACATATACTAACTCATTGATGAATCCATTGAGAAATGCACTTTTGACATCCATTTGGTAGAGCTTGATGTTGTAAGCATAAGCATATGCTAGAAGGATTCTTATTGCTTCCGATCTTGCAACCGGAGCATAGGTTTCACCAAAGCCTAATCCCTCCACTTGAGTGTACCCTTATGCCACTAATCTTGCCTTGTTCCTTATTACAACACCATCTTGATCTTGCTTGTTTCTAAATACCCATTTGGTGCCAATAACATTGTAGTTCTTTGGTCTCTCTACCAATTCCCAAACTTCATTTCTTTCAAAATTGTTGAGCTCTTCATGCATAGCATTTACCCAATCACTATCTTTCAATGCCTTCTCAATGTTCTCCGGCTCTTCAAACGACACAAATTAATAGTGAGCACAAAATGATGCTAGTCTTGATCTTGTTTGCACACCCTTTTGAATATCACCAACAATTTGATCCAACGGCTGATCTCTTGCAATGTTTGTGGGTTGAAGCACTTGAGCTTGATTGCTTGAGCTTGATTGTGCATTTGATTGATTTGCTTCAGAGGAACTAGCTTGATCATTTGAAGGAACTTGCACTTGATCTTTGAAGTCTTCTATGTCAACCACTTGAGTCGGCCTTATGTCACCAATGTCCATTTCTTGCATAGCCTTTGCCAATTGAGGTCCACTCACATCATCTAGATTCTCATTTTGATCTTGAGACCCATTGGTTTCATCAAATTCAACATCATGAACTTCCTCAAGTTGACCACTTCCCAAGTTCCAAACTCTATAAGCTTTACTAGTGGTGGAGTAACCAAGCAAGAATCCCTCATCACATTTCTTCTCAAATTTGCTCAATCTAGCTCCTTTCTTCAATATGTAGCACTTACAACCAAACACCCGAAAATATGCAATATTTGGCTTTCTTCCATTCAAGATCTCATATGGAGTCTTCTCCAACATAGGATGGCAATAGAGTCTATTGAAGTAGTAGCATGCCATGTTGATTGCTTCGGCCCAAAAAGATTGACTCACATTATACTCACTAAGCATAGATCTTGTCATATCAATGAGAGTCCTATTCTTTCTTTCAACTAGACCATTTGATTGAGGTGTGTACTTAGCCGAGAATTGATGTTTGATTCCTAAGTCATCACATAGCTCATCAACTCTTGTGTTCTTGAACTCACTACCATTATCACTTCTCACCCTCTTGATGGTTGTTTCAAATTCATTGCAACTTCTCTTGACAAAAGATTTGAAGATACCATAAACATCACTTTTGTCAAATATGAAGAAAACCCATGTATATCTTGAGAAGTCATCCACTATCACCAAACCATACTTGTTACCGCCAATGCTTGTATATGTAGTTGGTCCAAACAAGTCCATGTGCAATAACTCAAATGGTTTGCATGTGCTCATCATGCTCTTCTTAGGATGAGTGTTGCCTACTTGTTTTACGGCTTAACATGCACTACATAACTTGTCCTTCTCAAACTCAACATCTTTAAGACCTCTAACCAAGTCATGCTTCACAAGTTTGTTCAATTGCTTCATTCCAACATGACCAAGCTTTCTATGCCATAACCAACCCATGCTTGACTTAGAGAGTAAGCATGTTGACAATTGTGATTCTCTAGCACCAAAGTCGACTAGATAGAGATTCTCATATCTAAATCCCTTGAATATCAAATTTGATCCATCCACACTAATGACTTCCACATCATCAACACCAAAGATGCATTTGAAACCGAGATCACAAAGTTGAGCTACCGACAATAGATTGAAGTTCAAACTCTCAACTAATAGCACATTGGAGATGCTTAGATCATTTGATATTGCAATCTTTCCCAGACCCTTGACCTTGCCTTTGCTATTATCCCCAAATGTGATACTATCATACTCATTGCCACTAGAATTGATTTGGTTGAACATTCTTGAATCACCGGTCATGTGTTGAGAACACCCACTATCAAGAACCCAATGCCTCCCTCCAGTTTTGTAATTTACCTACAAAACAAATCAATGTTTTTTAGGTACCCATATTTGTTTGGGTCCTTGGAGGTTAGCAACCAAAGCCTTTGGTACCCAGATAGCCTTCAACCTTGGGCTCTTTTTAGGTGTAACAATGTATTTGACTTTGACACCTTTCTCACCCTTGGTAAGCATGTAACAAGAATCAAGTCTAATAGATTTAGCACTTGCAAATTTTATTTGCTTGTTCTTGTTGTTAGTGATACAATTTGCCTCGATATGCCCAACTTGCTTGCACTTGTAGCAAAACCGACCATTGCTTCTCACAAAGCTAGGCTTTGGAGTTACAAAGGCCGCCTTGCCTTTCTTGGGAGTATAGCCAAGTCCCTCCTTAGAGTTACTATATCTTTGCTTACCCAAACATTGTAGCAAGCGGGCATCCCCACCATAGGCATTGCCTAATGCGCGGGTTAGCTTATCCACTTTCTTCTTTAATTTCTCATTTTCAACTTTTAGTGTTGGATCAATACTAGTAGTGAAGGTAGAAGTAGAAGTGGATGATGATGAGGAGCTAGTGTTATTAGGTGTGGTTGCAACAAGTGTTTCATTAGTTGATTCATTCATTAGATCACAAGTTACACCCCACATCACATGTTATAGCAACATCCTCTACCTTGCTTAGCTCTAAGAGTGAGGAGTGAGCTTCCTCAAGCTTCGTGTGAGCTAGTTTGAGATCCTCGTGGTCCTCCTTTAGACACTCATGAGAAGCACTTAGCTCATCAAAAGATTGTTCAAGAGTTTTTAATTTCTTGGACAATTCTTTGCACTTCTTAGACTTAGAGCTAATAAGATATTTGGCTTGCTCTAACATGTCCATGAGTTGTGCTACACTAGGCTCATCATCATCACTATCACTATCATTATCATTTTTTTCATCATCACTTGAGTCATCATATTTTACCTTAGTGGTCTTAGCCATGAAGCATGATGAATCAAATGATGAAGACTTCTTGTTGATAGCAATAGAAGCCATGGCCTTCTTCTTGGATGTCTTCCTCTCATCATCATCACTAGAGTCATCATCATCGGAGGAAGCATCACTATCCCATGTCACCACATAGGATCCACCCTTCTTTTTGGAGAAGTTGAACTTCTTTTTCTCCTTCTTTTCCACCTTGTCCTTCTTATCCTTCTTGCCTTTCTTCTTGTAACCATCTTCATCATCACTAGCAATAGGACAATCCGCTAAAGATGATCCGTGCTCTTGCAATTGTAGCACTTCCATACTATATTCTTGCCTTTGAAGTTATCTCTTCTCTTTCTAGCACCATAGCCCTTCTTCTTCATGAATCTTCCAAACTTGCGCACAAAGAGAGCTAATGCCTCATCGTCACTATCAAGGCTAGATACATCATCATCACTAGATTGTACTTTCTTGCCCTTGCCTTTGTTCTTGGAAGAAGAGGTGGTGGACTTGAATGCCACGGTCTTCTTGCTCTTGTCATCCTCCTTCTTCACTTCTTCACTATCACTCTTCTCATTGTATTGATCCTCGGTCATCACATCACCAAGAACCTCATTTGGAGTGACACCCTTCAAGCCGCCTCGGAAGATGATAGTTCTCAAGGTCTGAACCTCTTGGGCAAGCACATGAGAAACTTGTGAGAGAAGTCCTCATCACTTATTTTCTCACCCAAGGCCTTGAGATCATTGACAATCACTTGAAGCCTATAGAATATTTTCGAAATGCTTTTTCCATCATCCATCTTGAAGTTTGAGAGCTTGTCCTTGAGCATGTACAACTTGGCACTCTTTACCGTTGAAGTGCCCTCATAGGTTTGCTCTAATCTTACCCATACTTCACTTGCTCTATCCAAATCCTTGATTTGTTCAAACACCTTTGAGTCAATGCCATTGTAAATGGTGTTGAGAGCCATTGTGTTACATTGGTTGTTCTCTTGCTCTCTAGGTGTGGGGCTTGCGGGATCAAGCACAATGTATTCCTTCTCGGTGACCCCCTACACCTTCTCATGAATTGAGCCAAGATACATCCTCATCTTTCTCTTCCAATAATCAAATGAGCTTGTGCCATCAAAGTGAGGTGGTTTGCCCCCAACATGATTGAACATGATATGAGCCATATTAATGCACTGAAGGATGTTAAGCCTTGACTAAACGGTGACTACTGCTCCGATACCACTTGAAAGGTCCTAGTATGGTCAAAGGGGGGTGAATAGCCTAATAAAATTTCTACAAAGTACTTAGGCCAAGAGATTAGTAACAAAAATGGCGAAATAAGCAATGCTAGAGCAACTACTAACCTAGGCAAGCCACCTACACAATTCTAGTTAATCCTTAGTTCTCAACCACACAAACAAGCTAGCAAAAGCTAAACGACTACACAACTACTCAAGGCAACAAACTACTTTGCACAAGGATAAGAAAGTGGATGATTGTTGATTATACCGTTGCCTTGAGATGAACCCAATCACCAGGATAAACAATAAGACACTCACTCGAAGGCGAGGAAAACAATATGAACACCAAAATTTATCCTCGAGGTTCACGTGCTTGCCGGCACGCTACGTCCTCGTTGTGTCGACTTCAACCGGTGGTTCGGTGGCTAATCGGTATCACACACACCGAGCCTACACTAGGCGCCACAAGAACCTACCACGGAGGAAGTAACTCAATGACACGAGCAATTCACTAGAGTTACCTTTGAGCTCGTCGCTCGGGGTAGGCACAAGAACCCCTCACAATCGCCTGGTGTGGGCAAGCACAATCACCAAGCTCCTCCACACCTTCTTCTCCTCCAAGCCGTCTAGGGACACGGCAATGTCCCAAGAGAATAAGAACTGAACCAAGGCTTGCTCTCAAGTGCTCTAGAATGCAAATCACAAGCAAAGATGCACTTGAGGTTCACTCAATCTCACTAAGGATGATCAAAACGATGAACTAATGAGAGAGTGGGAGGCTAGAATGCAACAATGTGTATGACAATGATCTAAGTGCGCAAAAGAGTCACCAAGTGACCAGGGAGGGAGTATAAATACCCCAAATGCAAATCTAGCCGTTACCCACTCCAAAACAGCTATTAACCACGATTTTCTACCGTCGGACTGAGTCCGTCGGACTAACCGATAGCGTCCGACGCTCATGATCTCATCACGTGTCAGCTGAATTCAACGATGTTCGTCCGATCACAACGGATATCTCATCGCGCATTTTTTCAAACCGTCGGACCGAGGGCGTCGGACTAAACACTTGCATCCGACGCTCTCTCAGTTCACTGCGCATGTACCGTCGGACGATAGCGAGTCAGTGCATCGGACTAAAGAAACTCAGCGTCCGATACTTCCAGAGAGGTTTGAAATCACTAAAACTTCGTCGGACTTCGTCCGACGCTCGCCGTCGGACTTTTTCAAAGCGTCCGATGCTCCCACAACTTGCCACGTGTCAACACTCGAAACGCTAAACCGTCGGACTGAAGTGGGCAATGATCCGACGCTCATTTACCGAGCGTTCGACGCTCGCCATTGGCTAGAACTAGGGTTAGACGTCGGACTCTACTCAATGGTCCGACGCTACCCCTCCACTCATTCCGACGCTCCTTTTTCAGTTATTTTCAAGTCTATTTCTCACCCCTTACTTCTATGTACCAACACTTAAGATCTCCAACATTTGTGCACAGTGAGTTAGCATTTTGCAAACATTTTTCAAGGGTTTTTAAAAGAGATTCTCTAGGTTGGTTTGATCAATACACATGAGATGCAACCTAGAGCACTTGAAAGTAATCCAATAGCTTAGTTCTCCCCTTGATAGTCGGCTATCTATCCTAATTGTGATCAATCCCACTTGGAGTCTTGATCACTAAAAGAAAATCCCTATGTGGATATACCTTAGCCTCTAACTTTCCTTCTTTAAATCCTTTTTCTTTCTCCTTGATCATTTCATCTTGATCCTCACTTTAGCTCATGTCATCTTCCTCCTTATCACTAATCTACTCTTGGCTACACATACTTAGGACTTAGATTAGTAACTAGGTTTCATCAATTACCAAAACCAAACTAGGGTCTTTCACCATCCCCGAACTTCGGAGTTCTTATCGGTCAAGTTTGACTGTCAGAAGTTTGAACATTCGTGCTTTGACCGAAGTTGATAACATTGGTTTGGTGTCTGCTTCCGAGTCTGAACTCGTTTAAGGATACAGACAAATCTTTTTATTTGATTTTTTTTCTAAGAAAGAACTGAAACAGTTTCAAGAATGTTGTGGATAAGAAATTTGCGAGGCTTCCTACCAATGAAGTTATCTAGAAGCCAGAGCCAGGTGAATGTATTGTTTTTAAAATTTGATTTCTGCTGGTCTTCGCTTTTTAGTGGATGAGTTTTTGAGAAGATCTTTGATGCTTACAGTATTGTGATGCACCATTTGACTCCTATTAGAAGAGTTCCTTCCTTTTTTGTCAAAAATCAGCGAGTAAATTCAGAGACTGGAGCGTTTTGCTCTTTGCGTGAGAAGTTCAGGGGGTAGAAAATCCGGTTTCATAGTTTGGGGTATGAAGTAGTCCACCCTCAATAGTTGAGGGGGTTACATAGACTTTTTTCTATATTCAGTTTAAGAGTAGGATTGTTAGTGGAAAGAGGGTTATCTACTACTTTTCCTATGATTGACCCAAATTTTGGATAAAGTTGTGTGTTTGTAAATTGAATGTACTCTTTTGGATTTTATCCTGCAAAATAATGGAAAAATAAAATTTTCCTATTATGGAAATTTTGAAATGCTCTTTTCTTTTTGGCGAAGTCGATGTGTGGATTGTGTTTGGGAAGTTACTTTTTGTTGATTTTTGAAAACTTTGTTTTATTACTTTAGCAAAGTTGACGCGTGAAATTCTCATACTTGAAAAAAAGGTTCACTTGTTGTGCAATTTTGGAAACGTTCCCTCACTTTTTAGTGAAGTTGAAGCGCAAACTCTATTTTTGAAGCTTAGTTTTTCAGTTTTTATGAAACTTTGAAAAACGCCGCACCCACTTTTTCTGTGAAGTTGAGGCGAAAGCTTTGAATTTTAGAATTTCAAAAGATCACTCTTTGTGAAATTTTGAAAACGCTGTCCCCTCACTTTTTAAAAGTTTGAGCGAAAACTTTAAATTTTGGAATTTCAAAAGATCACTCTTTGTGAAATTTTAAAAACACCGTCCCCTCACTTTTTAGCAAAGTTGGAGCGAAAAATTTAAATTTAGAATTGAAAAGATCACTCTTTGTCAAAATTTTGAAAAACACTGTCCCCTCACTTTTTAACAAAGTTGGAGTGAAAACTTCAAATTTAGATTTCAAAGGATCGCTCTTTGTGAAATTTTGAAAAATGCCGTCCCCTCACTTTTTAGCAAAGTTGGAGCGAAAACTAACTTTATTACTTTGAACTGAAAAGCGAAGTTAGAGCGAGAACTTTGATTTTCAAATTTTTTCACTTTGAAGCGAAAAGATGTCGTCTTTTATATTTTAGCGAAGTTGGAGTGAGAACTTTGCCTTTCAAAAATATTCACTTTGAAGTGAAAAAATATCCCCTCATTTTTTAGCAAAGTTGGGGCGAGAACTTTGACTTTCAAAATTTTCATTGTAAAGTGAAAAAATACCATCCTTTTTAGCGAAGTTGGAGCGCGAACTTTTATCTTTGGAAGAAAAAAAATACTTTCAAGTGGAAAACATGGAAACTTTGTTGCTCGCTTTTGCGAAGTCGGCAAGCTTACAACCCATAGGAGCATTCACTTTATTATGCAAAAACTTTTGTTGCTTGCGTTAGCGAAGTCAACAAATTTTCATCCTTTAGGAGCAAGAAAATTCACTTGTTGTGAAAAAACTTTTGTTTCTTGCCTCGGCAAAGTCAACAAATTTGCATCCATTATATTAGGAGCATGAGAATTCACTTGTTGTGAAAAAAACTTTTGTTCCTTGGCTTAGTGAAGTCAATAAATTTGCATCCCTTAGGAGCATGAGAATTCACTTGTTGTGAAAAAAATTTTGTTGCTTCTCTTGGCGAAGTCAACAAATTTGCATCCCTTAGGAGCATGAAAATTCACTTATTGTGAAAAAACTTTTGTTGTTTGCCTTGGCGAAGTCAACAAATTTGTGTCCCTTAGGAACATGAAAATTCACTTGTTGTGAAAAAACTTTTGTTGCTTACCTTGGCGAAGTCAACAAATTTGCGTCCCTTAGGAGCATGAAAATTCACTTATTGTGAAAAAACTTTTGTTGCTTGCCTTAACGAAGTCAACAAATTTGCGTCCCTTAGGAACATGAAAATTCACTTGTTGTGAAAAAACTCTTTTCGCTTACTAACTTAGATAGGTCATCATTGAATTTTATTATAATAAAATGTAATGGTACCTACTTTTGATTTTTTTGCCGATGTTTGAATATAACCTTGTTATATTCTTCGGCTTTAGTACTTAGTCTTATCTCTTGGAAAAAAATTATTATCATTTGTATTTTGTGAAGATTGCGATGGATGTTTTCTAAAAAAAATTGCACACTTAACAAAGAACTTCTCCTGAATGGCAAACAACCAATTTTCGTGGAATGTGAAAGTATATGTGTTATTTACTTGAGCCTTACGTGCTTGAGGCACTCGAGTTTCGGGTGTGAGTTTGGGCTTTTTTCTCTTGGGATCTCTTACTTTGTCTTGATTGAGGCTTGGCATAGAACTTGATAGAGAACATGCTGAGGTAAACTTGTTTTTTGAGCCCCTGAAATGCAAAAATGTTTGCCGAAGATCTTTGATGTGATCTGCTCTCTTCTTGCTTTTGACTGATATGTCGTCAACATAAGTCCGAAGATTTTCTTCAATATATTCTTTGAATATGGTTGAAGTCATTTTTACGAATGTTGATCCAGTGTTGCGGAGCCCCTTAGTCATTCTTATGAAGCGATAGGTACCAAATGGTGTGATAAAACTTGTGAATTCTTCGTCTTCTTTTTTCTTTCATATTTTATGATACCTGAAGAAACAATCCAAGAAACTTAGTATTCCACTTCCTATTGCCTTATCAATCAAAGTGTATATTCTCGGGAGGAGAAAGTTGTCCTTAGGATATATTTTATTGAGATATATGAAGTCCACATTCTTCATTTTCTATTCTCCTTTTTCTTTACCATGACAATGTTTGCCTCCAAAGTTGTAAATTGAACTTTCCTTGTAACTTTTGTGTCAAGTAGCCTTTGTACTTCACCTTTGCTGCCTGAGTTCTTTCTTCTTGAGAATTAATTGTTCTTGTAGTTGTTTTAGTCTTTGCTCTTCGTCTTCGCTTGAGACTTGAGGAGTTTGAAGTGCGTCGGCTGCTACCAAAGATTTTAATCTTTCTGCTCTGAAAAGAATCCTGAACTGACCAAAATTTAAAGAGAGCCCCTATTAGCTTGTGCTCTAGAAGGAATCTCGAACCGATTGAGCTTCTAATAGAGCCCATTAAAACAGATGCTATAGTTGCTGATCTGGATTGTGGTTAGACTTCTGTGTAAAAAAAATGACCAAGGCTTGGATTGATGCCGGATAGAAAATCCTGATATAGAGCCAGGGCATTTGGTCTGAAATAATAATATGTAGGCTTGTTGATGTTGAGAAAGCCGTATGATTCAAGACTAATTATATTTTTGTACTAGTCTGGTGCTCTTCAGGCAGGCCTTTCTCAAAGCATCGCCAAGTGCGAAGCCAAGACTACAGCCCAAAGCTCCGGAGCCAAATTAAAGCTGAGTGTGCATAATCCTTGTGTTGGAAATTTTCTGCCCCAAAGTCTGTAGTCTTCCCCATCGAAGATTCTTTTATAGCCAAGGAGTTCATATGATTGTTTTCTTGGCTAGTCCAAGACATAGAAAATCATTAGTGAGAGCTTTTGTTTATGTTTCTGAGCGAAGTCTCTCAGCGTGAACCTGAGCGAAGCCCCTAGCGTGAACCTGAGCGAAGCCCCTAGCGTGAACCTGAGCGAAGCCCCTAAGCGTGAACCTCAACAAGTGCCTGGCTTTTGTTTGTGAGATGACGTTGCACCTTTGCTTTGAGCACTCTTCCGTGACGGAGATATTCCTTTGCATCGACCAGATGCAGCAAGTCCTTTGTTAAGTATGGTATACGGAGCTTAATTGATTAAAATATGTTGACTGAGCCGAGGTGTCAAGATGTGATTGAAGATAATTTATTGCACAATCTTCATTGGTAAAAAGAAGATGAAATATCTTATGGCGAAGACGACTGGTCGAAAACTTTCAATTTATTGAATTGCTGATCTTTCGTATAGAAAATTATTATCTCTACGTCATTGGATTGACAGAGTGGTCCCGAAGCCTTTGCAAGGACTATTTGTGGCTCAACCTGCTATTCTTGTCTTCGCGTTCAAGTAGGCATGCATCCGCCCCAGTTGTCTATTTGCTTGTATTTTATGTTGCTGATGAAGCCTGTTTATTGAAAAAAAGACATTGTTATATAGACAGAGCATTCTCATGTTGTATGTATGGCTTCTCATCTCTCTCTGTTATCCGAGCCAAAAATGTCTTCTGAAAAGTCGCTCTGTCGAAATCGAAGGAGCAAGGTTTTCCTTTTGGTAACTTGGGCTTCAGGTCGCCTGGCCCGGCGGAGTAACGAGCCTTCGCGTTGGTAATGTTATGTGAGCCAGTGCAAGCGAAGCAATGAGATCTGTCGATCAGGAAAATAAGTCTGAACAAAGTTGTGGCAACGTTGTGAGTCTTGTTCGCTTGAGGTAGATTCAACTTATTTTTAGCCACAGAATAGTATTTTCTTCCCAAAACAATTCAGCTGTACAATTCAGTCAGCCGAATTCGATTGCCAAAAATAGCACTTCGGAGGGAGAACTGAGCCGAAACTCCAAAGTAAATTAAGATCTAGGCTTGCTAGCTTTGCGTGGACAATCGTCAGGTCCCAAATTGTAGTCTTCGCTGGAAGGCCGGAAACAATGCTTAGCTCAATCAAATCACGATCAGTTTCACTTCAATACAAACTTTGGAAGGTGAGACTTCACTGATCGGACACTTTACTTGGTTGGAGTCTTCACATGCTGAACAAATATTCTCTTGTTGTTTTGCATTTGACTTGCCGAAGTCAAATGAAAAGTATTTTGTTCTAGCTCGTTGATTGTGTTGTTCTTATTCTGTCATTAATGTCAGATACTCTTTTGCAAACTAATGAGATTGAGCAAGATATATGTGCTAAAAGTAGTGTTGATAATGAGGAGGCTTCGCATCATTCGTGCTAACGGGGAATGAGAAGTCCGAACGTCAATATGTGATACCGTGAGATTGAGGAATAATGATGAAGTGGTCTTCGCTACTGAATCCTACGTGGGTTTTGATTAGACCTTTGTGAGTGAAAATCGACCACAGAATTTGGATTGCAGCCAGAAAGAAAATCCTGATAGAAAACCAGGGCCTTTGGTTGTGATAATAATAACGAGTCTGATTGCTGCGAAGCCAAGGCTGTGACTGGATATCTGGAGTGTGCCTGAGCCTTGTCTCGTGTAACACCCGGATTTACGAAGAAATCCGAACGAGAGTATATACGGACTCAGGAAATCCAAAACCCACATATACCACAAATTGAACATCATTATGCACGAACAGCGAGTATTTAACTTATTACATCATAGAGTGTTCACATCATAGCCAACGGCTTTTTATTACAGCGGATATAACGTAGCAGGCTCTCACACCGCAGGGACACCGACTGGGGGCACACCGTCTTCAGATATCCCGGATGTCCTCCAGGAACTCCACATACTCATCATCATCGTCTGGTACCCATCCGGGATTTTTTTTTTTTTTGATGATTTGGTGAACAACGACAAGCGTCAGCTCACCCAGCTCAGCAAATATATATTGGGAATGCAAGGCTCAAAAGGCTATATAAAGCTTAGCTGCGGTCAAATTTTAGTTGGTCAACTTTGGAATTTCACCTACTAAGTTATATATTATCCCTTAGCCTAAAGGTGTCATCAATTAATCAACTTGACTTTCTCCAAACATCCTCCAACAACAGGCCCAGCAAAAAGGATCCAGGGTGCTTATGTCCGCGAGCGCGGCTGATATATCAGTTTGATCAAACTCTATGCAGAGGTGTACACTTTCACCGTGAGTCGTGCTATCCATATACCCGGGTTAATTACTCCCATATCACTTCCAAGGTGAGCGGGCAGGGTGCACTACGGAGCTTTCACTAGTCCCTCTAACAAGTAGTAGCCGCTAGGTCTCGAGCAGCAAGGCGCATGGAGGCCCCCTTCAAGAATGGCACACCATGTGACCGCAGCCCAGCATACATTCTTGACATGCAAGGAACCCATACTAGAACCCAGGCTCCCCCTCTTGCGCCTTTCGGTAACTACTGACGAGCTAGAGAAGATCTAGTTACTTGAGTAAGATCAGAGCCATGTGATTCTCACGGTTGTACGGGAAAATCCTGGATGGCCGCTTTAAGATAAAGTCTGAGCGGAGGGTGACTAGAGCTTAAAAGGTGTTCACAGCTCCAGTCCCTTAACCTTATTGCTAAAAAGCATATTTTATCATGTTGCAATAAGTGGTTAATCATCATTAACATTATCCTTAGTTGAGCGAAGCACTACACAGCTTAATGCAAACCCCCAATAGGTAAACAAGGTGTAAGGTACAAAATATACTAGTAAATCCTATGGTTTATCAGGTTGGATAAATGCACATGATTATGGTGACAGCATATTCCATAGGTAACAAGAAAACCATATATACACTTGCCTTGAAAATCCGCTTGCTCCTGGAACTGCTCACAAATGTTCTCCTCGAAGAACTCGTCCTCTAATACCACGCACATCACCAATCAAGCATCAATCCATTCATCACATGCATAGAAATATATAAAACAATATTAGAACAATACACCAAGCATCAAAAGATAGAAAACAAATATAATTAAATATTCTACACGTCCCTACGATCACTTGGATATGCGGATCATTAAAAACAGAGTTAAAACGAGAAAGTTATAGCCAAAATCATTTCTAGGGACTAAACTGCAAAGAAACAGGACTTAAAATAAAAGGAATTGAACTGGTCCGGACTGCGGGTCTATTCCCAGGAAATGCAGGGGCTAAAATATAAAAGCGGCAGAGCTGTCGCGCGCGTGGCCGACAAGGGGGCCATGTGGCGGCCTGCGGTTGGGTCGGTCCACGGCAGCAGTGTGGACCGGGTGCGCGGCTTGGGTCCACCGGTCCACGGTGGACCGCGCGGGTTGGGTGGCGGCGCCGGCCATCGCAGAACGGCACGGCACGCGGCGGCGCGCCATGGGAGCGGCCGTGGTCTCACCGGCGAGCGGCCGGGAGGGCGCTGCCGGCCTCGATTCGCCAAACCGAGGGCACCAGAGGGGTGCGGGGGCGACGGCGAGCTCGGCAGAGGGTTCGGGAATGGCTTAAGGACCACCCCGACGAGGCGGCGCCACGGCCGGAGTCGAGGAGCTCGCCGGCGTGCACACGAACGGGCGAACTGGACCACCAAACACGAAAAGGAGAACACCAGAGTGAAGAGGAAGTCTCGGTGAACTCGAAAACGGGCTTGGCTTCGGCGGAGGAGCTCACCAAGGCAGAGTTCGTCGACGGCGGCGATCTGTGGAGGGAGGGAGAAGCTCGGGTGAGCTCAAAACCGAACGAAGAGGGGGAAATAAAGGGCTTGAGAAGGCCATAGGCTTGCGCGGCCTTACCAGAGACGGCTCGGCGGCGAAGCGGGCCGGCGAAAGGTCGCCGGGGTACTCCGGCGTGCGGCGGCGCTTGGGCGAGGTGGCGAAGGGCGAAAGGAGGGGCTCGGGGTCCCCGGCCTCGGCTTTATAGGCGTGGGCGAAGGCGGTGAGGGGTCGCGGCTGCTCGGCTGGGTCGAGTGGAGGTGCGGAGTGGCCATAAAGGCCACTAGCGGCGGCGGTTTCCGGTGGCGAGGCGGCGGCAGCGCGGCCGTTCCGCTGGAGGAAGGAGAAGGGGCAGAAGGGGATGACAGGCGGGCCCGACCTGTCGGTGAGAGGAGCGGGGCAGTTGCGCTGCGGGCTGCTGCGCGAGGGACTGGGCCGGCTAGCGGGCCGCGGCCTGCTCGGCTTCACGCGCGCGGGGAAGGGAGAAGGGTGAAGAGGGAGTTGGGCCGGCTCCAGCCTGGGCCAAAAGAGAAGGAGGAAGGGAGAGAAAAGAAAATCCTTTTTTCTGATTTTCACAGACTTTCACATTTAAATTTGAATTTTTGAAATCTTTTTCAAGCAACCTAGCCTACACTCAAGCATGAATAAAATGCATCAGCATGAATGCAATAATACAGTCAAATTCTCATTTTATTTATAAAATTGTTATTTGCCTAATTAACCTAAGAGAGTGAAATGTAATTGTTTGGCAAATTTTAATTCTATTTTCTAAAAGATGATTTTTCAGGGTGTTACATCTTGTTCATGCACTCCTCCCGGCCGAAGGTTCTTTTGGAGAAAAATGTGACATCCAAGCTAGTTGTCCATTCGCGTATAGTAGTGCTACTAGTATGCAGCTAGGAATAGACTGACTTCAAGGGTTGGACTGGACTGACTATGCCATTTGTGGGAACTTCCTCCGAGAGGGACACTGATCCGTCACCAATGATAATTGAACGACTGCTCTTCTGAATGGGGGAGTCGAGAGCACTGAAGAACACATTTGGGAATATTCTTCTGAGGTAGCTTTGAAATCGACTTTGGCAAGCTTGAAAACCGAGACTGCTTTGGTGATAACTTCTCTGGGGGGAGTACAGTGTGAGATGAAGCTTTTTTTTCTGACAAAGCTTTGAATTGACTCTGATTAACTCAAGTCAATGAGGCTTGATGAATATTTATTAGAATCTTAAAGCAGAAGTTAACTTCACTCGACACTAGGTTGTCTTGGTCAAGTAAGATGACGGTACTTTGTCAGTATCTCCATCCAAGAAGATTATGGCCGCCGACCTTGGTTGACCCCAGAATGGGGTTTCGTTGAGACGAGCTTCAGTAATCAGTACACTAGTATGCTTGATTTGGAAGTGTCTTGGTGCAGGTTGCTTGATTGGCTGGCGACACGTTCGTCGATTTTTGTTATGAATACTGAACTTTGTTGATATTAATCCTCTGCCCGAAAATGAAATCCAGCCATAAATGCATGGAGTGTAATGAGTGATATTTCCATGAAATCCGCTTGACGAAGTCATCTTCAATTTGGTTATAGACAAGTAGTCACTGGCCACTGCTTTGTGTTGTTGCCGACGTCAGGATAGGCTTCGACTTCGAGTGATCAAATTTTGATGATAGCTATCAACAATACTTATTGGCTCTTTTAACAATAATCTTGGATTTCCTTTTACTCCATATGTGTGGAGCCCCTTCAGTATCTATAGATGAACCTTTGCATTGGTTGGTGCTCCCCGAGAATCATCAGAACTTAGAACTAAAATATAATATTGAATATAGTATTCGCTTTGAAACTGAAAAGGCTTCCATCTCTTGCCATGTAGAGTGCAACATCCATTTCTGGAGTAGCGAAAGCTCTTAGCGAAGGTCTGAAATGATGGTGTCTTGAACTGCGTTCTCAAATAAAACTTCTCACGTCAGAATACAGATGGTAAATAAAATTTCAGCTCGCATGCATATGTATATCGCCTGGGCTTGGCTTGGGTGAGAGAAGGAAAAGTTTGTTTTTTTCATCTTCGTGAAAAAAGTTCTTTTGCTCCTGTGAGTGCTTTCACAGTTAGACTGGGGCTAACTTCGCTGGAATAACATATCATTGGACTTTGCGCTGAGTAGAATCATGAAGATGACGTGGCTTCCGCCAGGCTTCAATTGTTCTGTGAAGACACTGGCAACGAAGCCACCTGAATTATGGAATTGGTTGGGCTTGTCAGAGCTAGTCATCTTTTTTTCTTTGGTTGATTTTTTTTCTCCGTAGCTCATGTGGATGGGTCTTGGTTACTTCGTGCTCACACAAACAGTGGGCGCCAGATGTTGGGTGAAGCCAAATTCATGCCAAACACCAAATGATCAGAATTCACTTAGAATCATTGTTCATTCGTCCTTTTTTACAATACATGTAAAAGGGGTATTTATAGGGGCCCCAGCCTTCGTAATTGCATACTAATGACCATTTTACCCCTCAGAAATAAATACAACCCCTTCAAACTAAAGGGGCGAAGTTGTCTTTTCTCCTTCGTTCAGCTACATTCTGTGTCCATGACTTGAGTCTTTATCTTTTTAAGGTTACCTTAATGTCAACGCCAAGTTTGTAGTTTATTCCGAACTTTGCATTCTAATGATGAAAGTTGACGATGAAAGTTTTGCTAACTTTCATCTTGTCAACTTTTGGTACGAAGTCAACTGTTAGCTTCGCTGAAGTATCATTCCTTCTTTTAACTTCTCATTAGTCCCATCTTGTCGCGAAGTCACGATGTCAACTTTTTCTATCTTTCTACAAAGTTAACTTTGAAACAACTTTCGGCGTTCAAAGTTAGTTCTAAAGTTTAAGGGCTATGAAACAAGCTTTTCATATTAAACTTAAGTACGAAGTTTCGGGGCTGTATTTGTGCAAGTCAAATCCCAAACAGATGCATTTTCTAGTCATCTAGCGTGTGGTAATTGTGACAAGCATGATGCACTATATTTCTCGACGCCACGGCACCACGGCGTGGTCAACAGTGACCGAGAACCAAGCAGGCCCATAACAAGGAAACCATCAATCTATCATGAACAGTGCAATTATATATGGCTTTGACATGTTTGATTGTGTTGCATTTCTTAAAACGGAATGTCCTATGCGGACAAAAATAGGATATCTTTTCCAAAATGATCCAAAACATAACTATGTTACTTTGGCCGGTTTCATATTTATCAGGGCTCGTTTAGTTGCCGAAAAGTGGGTGAAAAATACACTGTAGCAGACGAAGAATCTTTTCTAATAAGTGTTTAATCATGGCCCAAGTAAACTCAAAAGATTTATCTCGAGAAAGACAGATAAACTGTACAAACATGCAAGAGATGTTACTTCATTTAATGTTCAATGCATACGTAAAGAATAATCGATGAAATAGAAAATCTGTAAACTTTCTGTGAAATAAACAGGGCCTTAAAGAGAATTGCTACACAGCGTTTTTTCCACATCGGACATGTGATTTTCGACACATGTTGGTTATTCTACCGCCTGATCTCTCTTCGCCAAAGAGAACCTACTTATATGATTGGACACATGTTGGTTATTCTACCGCCTGATCTCTCTTCGCCAATGTGCTTTATATTGTTTAGTCGGACTGAACTTGGAGCGGTCGCCGTATCTCCACTGTGGAATCCTCACTCCTCTGCCTTATTAAAACAATTTATATAAATATAGTTAAAATTTACTTCCTCCGTTCTATTGAGATTGTCACTTTAGACTCCGTACCATTTTGTTTGACCATTCGTCTTATTCAATTTTTTATAATTATTATTTATTTTATTATGACCTATTTAATCATTAAAGATATTTTAACAATAATTTAATTATTTTATTATTCGTATAAAAACTTAAAATAAAACGAGTGGTCAAACAAAATGTTTAAAAGTAAAAAACGACAGTCTTAATGGGACGAAGAGAGTAAGTCATTCTTAAATAATTTTAGTTAATAAAGCATGCCATAGCAAAACAAGTGATATTTTGCACAAGTTTTTAAATAAAACGAGTGGTCAAATTTAGCGTTAAAAAAGTCAAACGAACTATAATTTAGAATGGATTTAGTACATATACGGACCGAACTGCAGTCTATGAATTTGTTTTTAAATCTAGAAACAATTTAACATTTTTTCTTTGATATTTATTTATAATATATTGAAATTTATAATTTTTTAAAAAAATCATATATATTTCTCTGAGATTATCTTCAGTTTCTCAATCCCGTTCGTAACTTAAAATATATAGAATATATTTGTAATTTAAAGGTAATAATATATATTTCTTTGAGATTATTTTATTTGAATAATATATAATAATATTTGAAGATAACAATTTGAAGAATATATTCGTAACATATTTTAAATTCTAATAATATTTTATTAGTATATTTATAGTATATATTTCTTTGAGATTATTTTCAGTTTCTCAATCCCGTTCGTCCGCACTCCGCTCTTGCTCCGTAGCTCCTGCCACCGGTGGCGCTCGTCTGCTCTCCGCATCCGGCGCCGCTCTTGAAGACACTCACCGCCGGCGCCGCTACTCAACCCTCCTTGCGCCGGCGCCACTCCTCTTTCCACCCCCGTCAGCGCCGCCCGTCAATCCACAACCCGCGGGTGCCGCTCCACAAGTCACCCCCACGTCGGCGCCGGCCGTCAACCCACCCTCACCGTCGCCGCTCCTCAACTCACCCCGTCACCCGGCGCTGCTCGGCTTCGCATCCTTCCCACCTCGACGAGACGCCGCCAGTCGCGCCTTTGCGCTAACGGACGCGGTCTTTAGCTGCTTCTTCCCTTCACCCCATCTGCTCGCCGCTGCAACGCATCACCTCGCACTAGTCTCCTTTGTCGGTGAAACCGCGCCATGACCACGGCGGCGCCCGCGCTGCCCACCTTCCTCCGGCTGTGGCCGGCCTCGCCCTTCCCCCTCTCCCCCAGCCTACACGTCCCTAGTTCAAGGAGGCGTCCCACTTCGTCGCGCCTGAACTCTCTTCGCCCTGCGAGGCCGCTCTTCCCCATCTCAGGTTTGTTTGTTGCTTGCACTACGGAATTTGTGAGCGCGTCCCGCCTATGGCCTATGTACTGCTGGGCTCGCGTTGAGGTCCCTCCGCGTAGATAAATAATAACAGCCGCCTCGTGTGCTGCAGCTGTGGAGAAGACCAACGAGGCTGCTGCGGCCGGGGAGGGTGAGTTAGAGGGGATGCCGCCCGAGTTCTACGACGAGGTATGCGCGTGTCTTTGCTCGTCTATGAATTCCGTGGTTAGTTCGTTGAGGCATTTCAACGAACGGGTATGCAAGCTTAATCCCATGCCGTTGCTGCGATTGAGTGCTAGGATCAACAAGCATGCTGTGAGCCAGGAAATATGACATAGAGTATATGCTAGTGATACATTGGCAATCCATGGGCTGCAATTTTCCACTCTGTTCGGCTGGCTGGTCCAGCCAGCACTAGCCAGTCATTCAGCAGTGTTTTTCTCTCAGAACAATCAGGCAGCCAGCCGTACCGTACCAGCCAACCGAACAGAGTGGCATGATGCCACCAGAAATCCTCTGTTGCTGTAATTAGCCATTTCCTTCTGCTAGTCTATTTGCTAATGTGGACCGTGGATAAAGGTTGCCGTAAGCGCTAATATCTCAGTATTATTCTTTCGATTTTGTCTTCGGTTGGTATTATCAAATGCACATCCTAGATGGTCGTGGTCCATCATGTAAAATTTCTAAATCATTCTGCTGCCATCAAATTTTAGCCTGTAGGACCAAGGGCTTGTTTAGATACACCTCCAAATTCCAAAAGTTCCATTACATCAATGTTTGGACACATACATGGAGCATTAAATGTTATTGAAAACTGAAACTAATTTGACAGCTTTGCAAAAAGTTGTCTTTTAAGTCTAATTAGGTCATGATTGGACACTTATTGCAAAAGTTAGCACGTTGTTACAGTAAAAAAAAAATTGCAAAATGTTGAATCTAAACACCCCCAAGTTATTGCCGTCATGAGCCTTCCTCACAAATTGCTCACTCTGCACCGACTTGACATATAATAACTTATGTCAGTGTGCCATCAATCTCCATTGACTATGACTTACATTCGAAGTATTACCTCACCTGTACTGTGGTGTCTGAAAACTGCTTACTTCCCTAAGATTTTAGGTACAATGTACACAGTCATTAAATAGCATCATTGATCAGATTTCATTTGTTGTTATGTTTATATGAGTTGGCAGATGGTATCAATGATTTTACTTAATTTCAGAAGCAACTATTTTGTCAGCAACAATACAAACATACACTTCCACATGCAGGAGTGGCAGGCCCGTCAGCGGGAGAGGACTAAGGAGTGGCATGCATATCGGCAGAAAGAGGAGGCGGAGGAGGAAAGAATAACAAATGAGTACCGAGAGATAGGCATGCGCCTGAAAGCTTACCCACAAGAAGAAGTTAGCAAAGCTAGGATTTTAGTTTCAAGTTTCATAAGAGCTGGTGAACATGTTGAGGAGGTAACATCGCATTGTGCCTTCCTAAAGATGCAATTAATTCCTTAATTTTCTATTTCATGTTTCTCTCCCTCTATCTTTATGATACAGCAGCTAGCCATAGTTTAGTTGATTATGGAAAGTAGTCACAATACTGGAACAAAATGTGGGACAAATGCACCAGAATATCGCTCTTTCTTGGGTGTTTCAGCGACCTAGAAAGCACATAGATATAGGAAAAATGTTTTAAGAAAGGTCATTTGAGCTGTCTTGAATGAACAAGTTAAAGTCTTCAAATTAATCATTGCAACTCACAGATGCCTGCACCAAGCACTGCTTCAATCTCATAAGATCTATTCTGTTTAACTGATAGGGCCATTGCCCATTGGCCATAGCTGCCATCAAAATGCAGCCAACACCAAAAACCAATGTAGCCATGTTACTTTCACTTGTCAATATATTCACCATCTGACTCATCAAAAGTAGGACTCCGAAGTGTGAGCGTCAATGCATTGTTTTTTTTTTCTCAAATACACAGGAGAGCTGCATATCATTGTATTATGAGAGGAAAAAATGATCTCATACTAATACATTAATAATTATAATTAATTGAAAGACTATGTGTATTTCCTAAGCTTGAGTTTTGCTACCCTGGACACTGTCTTTCAAAAATTCATTTAGAAGAAGTTTTATTTATAATTTTATTGATGAACTGCTACGGTACTCATATGCAGGAAATTGAGAAGGCTGCTGAAAGAGGAGAGCTTACTGAACTTGTCCTTATGGTCATCTGGAATCGACTTGATGTTGCTCGGCGTGATGTATGTAAACTCGTTCATAGTTTGGAATTTAAAATTAAAATATTTTCGTCAATAGATTTTTTCTAAGAGATCTTAAACTCCCAATGCACCATATATTAGTTATATATTTTTATCTCTATGTTAAGACTCTTAACAGTTATGTTTTATTATCACTCATTTAACTTTTTATAGCACTACCACAGTACTGAATATTGTAACCTGTAAACACTGTTTACTTCATTTCCTACTTTTATGTCAGCAACCTGGTTACTGGTTCACTCAACAGAAATACAAACAGAGCAAACTAGTTTCTGGAAGGTTCAAGAAGTATCTGTGTTCGACCCCTTCACGCTTGCTGCTGCTTTGCCTTTGTATGATTGTATCCCTGCCAACATGAGCCCATGAGCCATCCCTGCTTAATAGTCCAATGCACAATATTGACCCAGTAGTCCCTAACATTTTATTATTCACCAGTTGATCTTGTGCTTTCCAAATTTCTCAGCATGGTAGAAAGATATTTAAGTTGTTCCTTTCTCGTAAGTTAATAATATGACTGGACTATACTTTTTTTTTTGATATTTGACATTCTGCCGTACCTTCAGGATGAGCGGGATGCCATCAGAAGCCTTGATCTCTTGTATAGAAGGGTAGAGGCAAGTGACTTAGCTGTGCCTTTTATCATAAATTCGAGTATTCAGATATTGCGCCTTTTATTCCAATAAGCTCATTGGTGTGTGATAGGATAATCAGAAATCATAATCTTAATGCAGACAGAGATTCTAAAGAGTGAAGCAACTCCTGCCATGAGTTTGCTCAATGAACTTCTTAATCTTCATGATGGAGGCGACAATGAAAAGTGGTTAAAGAAATGTAGAAAGCGCATGCTTGAAGTCTTTCCAAGAGAGGACCCATTCACTGTGGTCTTTCCTGCTGGGTTCAACTTGGAGAATGTATGTTATTTCAGTCCAAGTGACCTTCGCATATCTTCTGAAGACTAAGTACAAGATCTGTCAAAATCGAGTATAACAAATTCACTAACATTTTTTAGGTGTTGACTTACATGTCACTGCTCTTGGACATTGCTACTGCATTTCCTTTTACTTGCACAGAAGTATATAAAAAGAACAACCTGCAGGGAAACACCGTCCCCCCGGCCATTGACATCAGACTTGCAAGACACCTGTAATTGGTTCACAACATATATATTGTTGAGCCCTTTGCCATACAGATCAGGTTTTGTTGAAAGTTTTGAAATCATTGACATAAGAAACAACTTAAGTTCTTTCTGAAGAAAAGCATACATGATAATCAATATAGACATTATTGCCACATCACCCTTTCAGAATAGTTGAGTCTCAATAGGATCAATAATATCATTTTCGATTAACGATTGGATTTAGGATCTACTGCTTCCTTTTAAAATGACTTTTCTATGTTTTCTTGCTCCTAATGTGGCAAAGAAATGTCATTCTTTTTTTTCTTTTTCTTTTTTTTGTCAGCGTGAAGAGCGAATTGAGTTGCCGCCTCAGGACGATGATCTTCTTCTGAGAGTGGACTTTGTCAGGGAAGTTGATGAGCTGCTGAAAGAGGTTCAGGCTGAACAAGACAAGAATAAGCAACAAATTGGATTTGACCCAGAATCAGTTGCATATATGCTGAAGCAGCAGGAGAAGATGCAGACGATACGTCAGGTGGAATCTCTCCTGGACTTGGCGTCCTCCTTGAAATGGTGAGGATTGAGTACTATCAAACAACTATGCTGTCTGCTTATAAGCTAGAAGTCGTTGACTTTACATTGTACTCAACAGTTAAGGGAAAATCTTGGTTTTCAGCTAGTTAGACCAATAACTGTTCTGGGTAGAGCCATGCAATTTACTTAGACATTCATGTACATTTGAATGTGTAGAGATATATATCAATGTATGTCTGCACTGCTAATGAAAAAAACTATCTGATACCTTGATGTTATGTCAGACACCAGTTGAAACTTCAGTATTGCACTCACTTCCATGTTTGAAATCAACTGTTGTGAAGTGTCGGTGTCTCCCGCTAGAGGGTAACCTCCCGTTCCATTAGCAAAGTTTGGAGGGCAACAAATCCTGCGTGGATCAGGCGAGATGCAAGCCACGTTCTCGTATCTGATGTGCTGATTGAAATTGCAGAAAAAGGTCGCGATTTAGTTCTGAAGTATTTCCAGACTTGGAGTTAACATGGTGAGCTGCAAGACAAGTTCTATCGTATCTGTTGCGCAGATTCAAATGGCAGAAAGAGTTGGCGGTTTAGTTTTGAAGTATTTGGATTGGAGTTTACACGGAAACGGGGGCTGAGAATCTGGAGGATTTGTATTTTGAACAGCATTAGTGTCATGTGGGGCCACGCCTACTCTGAGGAGGCGGGCGAGCGATGCCCGCAGGGCCGCCGAGGGCACGCCAACTAGCAGAAGTCTCCGAGCCATGCAGAAGTCAGGGATTGAAAGGAAATAGATTAGATAAGAACAGAGTCCTAAATAGAGTTCTATTAGTTAAGGAGATAGAGTCCTATTAGTTAGGGTCAGTTGGCCTCTATATATATATATATATATATATATATATATATATATATATATCGCTGTAAACAAATGAGAAAAGGCAAGCAAGAATTATTTCTAATTCCTCTCTTCTTCCTCTAAACCTGTTGAGGGGCTTCTCCCTCCACGCCATCCTCGGCGTCCGCTACAGCGACGCCATGCAGCTCCGCGTCGACCTGTGCGGCACCTCCCTTGTCGCGCTGCTCGGCTCGGGATCCACGCAGAACTTCATATCTGAGACAGCGGCACAGCGTACGGGTCTTCCATTGCAGGGTCATCCTCGATTGACAGCAACGATCGCCAACGGCAAGCGTGTGGCCTGTCCGGGAGTAATCCGCCAGGCCACGTTCTTCGTCGACGGCTCCGCTTTCTCCGCCGATCTTTTCGTCATTCCACTCGTGGGCTATGATGTTATCCTGGGCACACAGTGGCTCGCGACGCTAGGACCCATCCTTTGGGATTTCAGCGCCCGGACGATGACCTTCACGCTGCGGGGTCGTTCGGTCTGTTGGCATGCGTTGGCTGGTCCTGACGCCCCTAGTCTCCATGCGAACCACGGCGGTCGAGCAATACCCGTAGGGCCGCAGAGGCCCTGCCAACTACGCCAACATAAGTCTCCCGGGCATGTAGGGCAAGTTAGAGATTGAAATAGATTAGATAAGAATAAAAGAGTCCTAAATAACGTTCTATTAGTTAGGGAGTCCTATTAGTTAGGGTCAATTGGTCTATACATATCGCTGTAAACAATCGAGAAAAGGCAAGCAAAAATTATTCCTAATTCCTCTTTTTTTTTTTTTTCTTCCTCTGAGCCTAACGGACGCTGAGGGATAAAACCTCGCCCCTAGCCACGGATCCGTAGTCGGGCCCTGCTACCCTCAACCCCGGCGCCCGCTACAATTAGTAGCGCTCGGCGCTCCAAGCTTCCTCCATCTCAGGTTCTGCCGCCTAACAGCTGCCAGCAACCGGCGAGAGACACCACACCACAGACAGCATCAGCAACTCTTTTTTACCTCTCTTTCTCCGAGATTTCTTTATCAATTGTTGCACACAATTTTTTCCATAAAATTTATGCGGTAAATCAAACAATCACGGGGAACCCACTAATTGAACAGAATGTTATTCCAAACTCACATGAAAAGAATGTCCACAAAGACTCAAAAAGGGGGGAAAAAACAAAGAACGTACACAAAAGGAAGCAAATCATCCTTGTACACGAGTGTTATTGAAGCATGAACAGTTAATGCTAAAAAAAATAATTCAGATCACGCCTTCAAGAGTTCCATCATAATCTCTGGTTAAAATGTCCGTGGTTTCTGGTCGTCCTGTGCCCATACATGACACACATTATTATTCGCCAAACCATATTAACAATTTTTCAAAAACATTATTAAATGTTGGACTCATTTTCTTTCATCAAAATCCTTAAACTCGCATTAAGGCATGTCTGTCCTACGCAAAACCGCAGTTTGAGCAAACTGTCAGGACGGGTGCAATGAGTAGCCAATTCCGAAGGCCGACAAATCGTGAGTTTTCTGTAAATAAACAAAATCAGATGATCACCATGAGAAAAGTATGTTACTTTGGAATGCATCAGATGATGCAATCTGCGGGGACAATACAAATGTGGTATTCGTAGTGGTGGCCAATACACATAAAAAATCTTGTTAATACTGCTAGGGTAGATGGATTTTTTCCAATTAATAAATACTAATTCACAAACAGTGAAAAGGAAGCTATCAGCTCACATCTCAGGATGTTTAGGTTACAAAAATGCATTAAGAAACTAGACATACCATCCATATGTGAAAATGAGGAACTTCATTATCATAAACATTCTCATCTACAGTTTGGAACTTATTAGAACTTAGGGCCTCTCAAAGTTGGTATTCAGAATTTCTAGTTATTGCTGAAACCACACGAGCTCATGTACATCACAAACTATGAAAGAACCTTATTCGATTCAAACAAAACACAACTATGTGCATTCACTTGATATGAGGAAAATCCTAGCACTTGGTTTATTTCAGGACTAGACCCTCTTGAAAAGAAACCTGGAAATGTAAGTGATGTATCAACCAAGCGCAGCCACATGGATCCCTCTGCAATAGCTGGTAAAGTAGCACTTGCTGACACCTCGTTTGCATTGAAACAGATATACAAATCACCTCCAGTTGAATCTGGTAGCTTCTTGTCCAGCTCCGCATTTATGTGCAAGCAAAGAAAGTTGCTAGTAGGATCCTCCCAACGTGGTTCAGATAAATCGCTCCCATACCAATGTATATTTTCAAGTTTTAGAAATTCTCTTCTCTGGAAAATGTCTGCTCGTCGACTCCTTAGTGCAGATAGAAATGAAATAAACCCGGTAACTTCCTTAACAAAAGTAGTCTTCAAGGCTTTCCAGTTCAGAGGCCCTCTATCCTTGTATGATGTTGAACCAGAAGCAGAGTGTCCACATTCATCTCCCATGTTAAGAACAGGAATACCAAGGGAAATAAATAGAATAAACAAGAAATTGCGTATCTGCCTTAGCCTCGTTAGAAGGACTGCATTGTTCTCTGATGGTCCTTCTTCACCACAATTCCAGCTGAACTCAGAAGCAAGCTCATCACTGCTGAAGCTCACTAGATCAACAAGAGTGAGTCCAGAATTCCTGGATACATAATTGAACGAAAATGCTGGGCCCCTCGATGAAAACAAGTCCCCACTGCCACACAAACGTGTAGCAAGATCACTGATAAGTGCTTCTCCCTTAAGAAACTTGCGCACATCCAAAGAGAACCTTGTGTTCATCTCAGCCCATCTTTTCCAGTGAGGGAATGGAAATTGCACATTAGATATGTCAAGTGGAGACCAAGAATCTGCAATGATCTTAGTCTTTGAAAGAACAGGGTCAAATGCTATGGCTTCAAGAAGTGGAGGACGTGAAAGGCCCTCACCACCTGGACCTCTGACAAGGAAAGGCGCATTGATGAAGCAGAACCCATCAACATGGAAGTCAAGCACCCAATGGCGGAGGCTGTCCAAAATTAGCTTCTGAGTCACCGGATGGTTGCAATTCAACACACTTGCCTTGCATCCAGCGATTCCATCAGCAATGTAGTACGAGGAACCATCGATGCCTCGGATCGATATCATCTGACACTCTGCTCCTCCTTCAGCGGTATGTGTGAAAACAACCTCCAAGAGAACCTCTACTCCATTTCTGTGCATTGTTTTGACCATATCCTTCATAGACTTGATCGCTGAAACACTGGAGCGTTCACTGCTATACAAGCTCATAGGTGAAAAGAAATGGTACGGAAAATATGGTCCCTTCACTTGGTGGAATGGGAACACTGGCTCCAGCAAAACTGCATTGACACCAAGATGCCTGAAGTACTCCACCTTTGCAGCCATGCCGGAGAAAGTGCCAGCGGCATTGTCTGCCAGCCCACTCGACCTGTCCTTGGTGAACAAAGCCACATTTGCCCGGTAGACCACCAGCTTCTCCAATGGCAAGCACGGGTGCTTGTCCCTGCCCCAGTCATAGGTGGGTGCATTATTCAAGGACGCGAGGCACCTTACGGCCGGCACAGCTAGCCCATCCTCATTAACAGAGTCGCCAGGGACGAAGTCCCCGATCACCTTGGCGTACGGGTCGAGCAGCGGGCGGTCAATGCCAAACATGGCGAACAGCCCGCTGCGGAAGCCGTAGCTAGCGTATCCATCCGCGCTCTCCATCGAGACGTGCCAGACATCGCCTGTCCGGTGGACGTACGGGTCGAGCTCGATCTCCAGCGCGGGCTCGTCCCCGCCGCCGTCGCCGAACAGGCAGAGCACCATGCCCTTGGCGCTCTTGCTGTAAACCGCGAAGTTAGCGGCCCCGTCCTTGGACCGGGACAGGCCGAGCGGCGAGGGGCAGCCCCGTCCGACGCCGACAGGCACGCGGAAGCTCGTCCGGCGGTGTGTCCGTATCTCCGCCCCCGTCGCGTCGGCCAGCGTGAACGAGACGTGGAACGGCGCGCGGGCCCCGTCGTAGGACAGCTCAGCCGCGAGCGGCGCGCCTCCCGGCGCGGCAGCAGGGGCCAGAGGGACGCCCTCGCCGGAGCCGGCGGGGCGGAGCACCAGATCGCCCCTCCGTCCATGGGAAGGGGCCTCGACAGCGACAGCGACCGCGTACCCCGCACCGCCGTCTTTCCCGGCGACGTCCACGTCCACCACGCCGTCGTCGTCGGTCCGGAAGCGGTAACGGCAGGAACGCGCCGCCACGCGGGCGAGGAGGGGGCCACAGCGGGGCTGGGGGCGGCGGGGCGTGAGCCCGCGCCAGGAGGAAGAGGGCGGGGCCGGCGGCGCGGGGAGAGAGGAGGCCATGATGGGCTCGGGTAGTCGGGTGGGAAAAGGGAGCGGCGCGATCAGCGGCTGGGGAATTGCGTCGAGCAGCCGGTGGGCATCGCGTGTGCTGTGCGAGGGAGAAGGGGGCACGAGCACGAGGCCTGTGGTGTGGAGTGGAATGGGAGTGGAGTGGGGGAGGCGGAGGAGCCGAGGCGCGGCGCACACGTGGTACTGGTGGAACTGGAAAAGCGGGCGCGGACGGAGGACGAAGCGCCCAGGCGGGCGACGAGGTCCGTCCTTTTTTCCCCTTTCTATTACCTTTTCGCTTGAGCAGATTTCAACTTATTTTTGAAACAAAGAACATTATTTTCCTTTTATAATTCAGTCATAAAATTTAGCTATAGCCAAATTCAGCTCAACCAAAGAGTGATGTTGAGACGTTGTTGTAGAGTACCCAAACACAAACAGCAAATGCTATACTACACTCGGTTGTTTTGGCGCCCTGCGACGCTCGATTTTGTGGCCGCTGGATCCAGAATCGGATGGTCACGGTGCTCCTTCGCACATGCATCCGAACCGTCGGTTGGTCACCCGGCCCAAGGCGGACTGCCGGCGCCCACCACGTGCACGTGCTCGTGCTTGTGCTGCTAGGTACCGTGTGTACGCAGCTCGTGCCGGAGTACGTACGTATTGTGTACCGTGTGTACACACGTACTGCGTCCAGCTCCAGGCTTTCAGTAAAATACGTGTACCTACCGTGTATGCCCAACGTAGGCCAGCAATACTCATATGTATCATCACAGAATACATGTTTGTGCCGTCGCCATGATGAATCAACATATATTAATTTGTTAATCACTTTTTCTAAATTTTAAGTGCTTGAACTTTAAGACGATTTTATATAACACTTTTGTACTATCAATAAGTATAAGTAAATTATTATTTTTTGTGATTTTTATTTGCATTTCTACCATAACATATTAAATATTTGTTCTTGTCTAACTGTAAAAATAAATGTAAATTGTTAAATTATCTTTGTGTCAACACATATCAGATTTTTTTGTTTTGTCTAATGGGTTTTTATTCTCGGAACTTAAAATTACAGATTGTGTCTACAGAAATTGCAATAAATTAAAACTGCAATTTTAGTTTATAATATATGCAATAACCGTTGGCTGAGAGAAAACTAAAAATTCACTGACCTGAAATTTAGCAAATGACCTGAAATTTAGCAAATCCCTTTGTTAATTAATATATTAAAGTTTTTGTCCTTGTCTAACCGTAGAAAACAAGTATATTTGTGTCAACATATATATTTATTTTTTGTTCTTGTCTAACTATATAAAAAAAATGTGACTTATTAATTGCCTTTGTGTCAACATATATATTATTTTTCGCCTTTGTCTAACTATAGAAAAATTTGTGACTTGTTAATTGTCTTTGTGTCAATATATATATTATTGTTTTTGTCTTTGTCTAACTATAGAAAAATTGTGTATTGATAATTGTATTTGTTTCAACATATATATTAATTTTTTTTGTTCTTGTCTAACTATTAAATAAGATTTGTAATTTGTCTTTGTGTCAATATATATTAGATTCTGTAAGATTTGTAGTTTTGCCTAACGATGGTAGTAGATTTTGGTATTTTTAATATATTTTTCTTACGGTATTAATCTCATCCATTGGATGTAGATCTAACCATATAAAAATCTGTGTGTTGAGGGTGTTTGAAACACCTGGATTTTTTTATGAAGGATACATGTGTTTTCTGGGTAAGAAATACACGGGTGTTAGAAAGGGCCGAAACATGGTGTATTTTATATGTTTTTTTGTATAATTTTGTGAGATCTTTCGTCAAAACGGATACACTTGCATCGGATTGTTTCTTGTTATTTGTTTTGGTCAATCGTTGGATTTCAATCTATTGGTTTTAGAATTTGTGTGCTACAGTAGTCTAAAATAATTGATTTTGTCTCTGGTGAAAATCGCGTGTTTTAAGTGGACCTAGCAACCGAGTGCTGTTTGGCATGAAACACACGTATACAGATTCCAATGTATTCCTTGTAGAATTCGTGTGCTACAGTAGTCTTAAACAACTGGTTTTTTTTCTCAGTGAAAATCGTGTGTTTTAAAATCTACCAACCGAGTGTTACTTTGGCCTGAAACACTCGGATACAGCCTAGACAGACCCAACACAAATGGCGCGCATGATTCACGGGGTAAACCAACCACTACGGGCTTGTTTGGTTCATTGGCTATCTTGTAGCCGGATTTCCTAAAGCCAACTTGTTTAGTTAGCTTTATAATAAATTTAGTTTGGCTCATGCTCGCGTACATTCTCAGCCTAGCTTCAAAAACGTGAGTGGCGGCCTTTTTTCTGAAGCTAGGCTTAGGCACACAACAGTTAGCAATCCCATCACCTCCCGATGGTGCGTGAGTGCCCGACAACGTGAGGAGGGTGACGGCGCATGCCAACCATGGAGCTCCGGCGACGCGTCGAGTATTGCTCAAGCAATTGACCGCCATGTGACTTCCCGTCGGCCAACGTCCACCGGAGCTCCTGCCGCAAGGAGTAATTCCGCTAGAGGCCCCGCCGGTGTTAGCAACCCTCTTGCTATGAATCACACTATCACAATCTTAGGTAACAAGTACAATAAGGGATGGAGCTCAGGGAAGTAGCAAGCAAGGGGATCTAGAGGAGGAACAGGAGGCTGGGTACAGAGGAATGGAGGTTTGGGGAAGATGAACAGTAGCAGTAGAGGTAGATGAACAGAGGAGCGGAGGTAGCAGTTGGTTCTGATAATTGTTCGATGCCTCTCTTGGCCAGCCGATTCCCCTTTTGTAGCTTGAGCTCCCCACTCCACAGGCTGTCCTGGCCCACATGGCAGCCAGTCCTGACAGCCGGCCACTTGGCGAACGCCGCATGAACATACATCGTCAAGCTGTCGTGTGCGAGGTCCTTCTAATGGAGGTCCTGGCTAGATGCGAAGGCAAGCATGGGCCCGCTACCGGTAAGCAAGGAGACCATAGGCTCCCCACCGTGGCGGAGAAAGGCGATTACATGCTCCCACCGTCAAAAAGGAACCACGTGCTCCCCGTTGCCAGAGAGGAAGGCCAGCACGGAGGTGGTGATGGATGCCAGATGCCCAAGATGGAGGCGTAGGCGAGGTGGAGGTGGATATTGGCAATCTTGGCGCCCACCCGCAATGGCTTAATGGTAGCGAGGCACAGGGAGAAGGTGGAGGTCACCATGGCCATGGAGAGCGAAGGGGAGGTTGGTGGAGTTACGTGCATGCGGTGGTGGCGTGCCATTTCCTATGCACCAACCATGCGCAGTACATCGTGTGTTCGACAAAATGTATCAAAAGGGTAGCCTCACCAAATCAGAGAAGAGGTGACTGTATCAAAGCAAACCAGCCAATTAAACCCACCCTAGAGCTAGCCAGGCTAACACAGCAAGATAACCAAACAACCGGAGATTGGTTTGCTAGGGACAGGCTAATAAGGCTGCCTAGGCTAGGATTATATTATAGTTAGGCTAGAAGTTACCCAAGGAAACTAAACACACCCTACATGAGCCACCACAGGACGTCAAACACCAGACCAAGTCACCTTCAACGAGATAGTTGCAAGCTTTAGTCGCATCGGCGTCTCGTACATCCATGTAGCTTAAGTTGAAACTTGATCTGTCAACTGGCAGATCCATATCAGGTATGTCCAACAACATTACCAGCCTTAACCTCCAAAGTGGAAGATCTAAACGGGCCATAAAAGGAAAGGACTTTGATGTTTCTGCACTTACTCTAGAGTACACTTTTTAAAGGAGATCAACTCATCTTTTAGAAAGCAAATGAAGTCTTTACAAGCTAGGGATACCAGCTGATGTTCAACCAGAAATCTCAACAGCGAACAGTCCAAGGACACAAAAGATGCAACCCAGTTAAAACTCAACTAAAACTGAGGTCAACGGTGTGCAGAACAAGGAAACTAAAGGTGCAGTACATAATCTCAACTCGTGCAAAACAAGGAAACTGAAGGTGCAACCCAGCTAAATCTCAACTCTATCTAAGGTGTAGGTAGGTATCGAAGGTGTTTCTCTGTGTCATGTCTTGTTCTTTTAGAAGCTCTGCCCACATTTGCATAAAATTGAGACTTATCGGAATCGGACTCGTAGGGTTGGAATTCATCTCACATGAAAAGCATTATTCCACTAGTATTGTCACTCAATTACCAAAAATCCAAATGAAGCTTTTAATGTCCTATGTTACTTCTTTGGGTTTTTATTGTGTTTTATCACGAGTAAAGTTTTTTTTTTATAACTATCGCGAGTAAGGTTGTTACAACGATGAGGTTGTGCTTTCTAGCTAATCAAAACCATCGACCTGACCAATACAGAGTAAATGTTCTATCCCTACAATTTCAGTAAACAAGTCAGTTTTACTATATTTATTTGCTATGTTCACATCTTTTTAAAAAAAGAATTTATTTCAGCAGACTGATTGAACTATAAAATTTCCTAATTCCCACTCCTAAGTCCTAACACTTTCCCTATTTATTTAGGTTCTTGTGTGAAATGTCAAATGTACCTGTAGACCCAGATGAGTGGGTTACTGAGCATGTTGAACACTATGCTGTGAATCACCGTGATCATTACCTCAGTCACCAGGATCTAACATTTATTTGATTCTTTCCACTGTAGTACTGTTAGGGTGACTTGTATGATCATGATTCAGGTAATAAGACAAAATATAAAAAGTTGTTTATATTTCATTTTTTTCTTTGGCTGTACTTCTTAACTCTTCAAGTGAAGCTGAAAGAGTGGCTTCTTTTCCTGTACTGTTCTTTGTCAATGAGAGAGCCCATGTCCAGTCCATTTCAAATTTACCCTGGTCAACAGAACGTATCAGTGCAAATCACCGTTCTGGCTTGTTCAGAAGAAAAAAGGCTTGCAAAACTGGTTAATCTAGTAAAAAAGAAGCATGCTAAAATCCCAGCAAAAAAAAAAACAGAAAAGGTTCATCATCTGTGTTGCAAACATATTCTCTTGTACCGAATGCCTTCTATCATCTAGTGTCATGTGGGGCCAGCAGTACGCCAAGCGCAGGCGGGCTCGCGATGTACGCCGCGCCAGCGAACGTGCTGATCACGCACGCCAGGAGCCGCGCAGTGGCACACACATCGAGTCCAGCACGCCTGGGAACTCAGAGTCCGGTTCAAATAGGAATAGTGGCTGATTAGTAAACTTTAGAGTTGTATTTCTATCTATTTGTTAATTCCTAGAATTAAGGAGCAAGTCTGCTCGTAGGATCCTTCGATCAAAGGAAGCAATAATATCAATCTATTATCTCCAACTAAGCCTAGCCGGCGTGAGGGGCAAAACCTCAGCTCTAGACGACGACGGCACGAGACTACGAACTCCATAGTCGAGGGCCAGCTACCCTAGGGACCGAGGCCCTTGACAACCTGGTATCACGGTCCAGACGATCCTCGCCGGAACCCCCCACCTCGCCACCGCCACCTCCAGCCGCCGCGCCACCTACCCCCGGCTCCGCTGCCTCGGCTGCTTCCTGCGCCATGGGAGATGACATCAAGGCCATGCTCGAGTCGCTCGCTGCCTCCGTCCAGCGCATGCAGACCACCGTTGAGGCCAACTCCAAGGCCATCCAAGCCCTCACTGCTGACCGCACGGCATCCTCCAGCAACCACAGCAACCAGACCGGCACCGGTGAACATCACAGCAACCGGCCGCCGCGATTTCAGAAGATGGATTTCCCACGCTACGACGGCAAGACCGATCCCCTCATCTTCATCAACCGTTGCGAATCCTTCTTCCATCAGCAACGCATCATGGAGGAGGAGAAGGTCTGGATGGCCTCCTACAACGTAGAAGACGGCGCTCAGCTGTGGTACGTCCAAGTCCAGCGGGACGAGGGCACGCCATCTTGGCACCGCTTCAAGGATCTGCTCAACCTGCGCTACGGCCCCCCCTGCGTTCGGCCCCTCTGGCCGAGCTGGCAGAGTGCCGCCGCACGGGCACAGTTGCCGAGTACTAGGATCGGTTCCAGGCGCTCCTGCCACACGCCGGTTACCTCGATGAAGCCCAGCGCGTTCAGCTGTTCACTGGCGGCCTTCTTCCACCACTCAGCATCGACGTCCGGATCCAGAACCCGCAGACCTTGGCCGCCGCAATGAGCCTGGCCAGGCAGTTCGAGCTTCGCAAGCAATATGCTGCCCCGGCTCCTGCTGCGCCAGCCTCTAGGGTTGCACCCCGGGCCGCCCTGCCTGCGCCAGCTCCCCGCTTGGCGTTGCCTGTGCCGCCGGGTGCCCAGGCCCCCGCGCCCGCGACGATCTCCGTGGAGGGTCGTCAGATCAAGCGCCTTACTCAGGCGGAACAGGAGGAGCGCCGTCGCCTCGGGCTCTGCTACAACTGTGACGAGAAGTTTACCCGGGGCCACAATCGCTTCTGCAAGCGGCTCTTCCTCCTAGACAGCGCCATCGAGAAGGACGACCTGGACACCGCCGAGGGCCTCGAGGACGCAGCCACGATGAAGTCACCCGTCTTCTCCCTTCAAGCCATCGCCGGGGTCACCTTCTCCGACACCATGCAGATCCCGGTTACACTCGGCTCCGCCTCCCTCATCGCGCTTCTGGACTCCGGCAGCACCCACAACTTTATCTCTGAGGCTGCTGCTCACCGCTCTGGCTTACCAGTTCAGTGACCTGCCTAGGCGTCATCCGCAGCGCCCCGTTGGCCATCGGCGGCAACTCGTTCCCCGCTGATCTCTTCGTCATGCCTCTCGCCGGCTACGACGTGGTCCTCGGCACCGAGTGGCTCGCCATCCTGGGGCCCATCGTCTGGGACTTCGGCGCTCGCACCATGGTTTTCAAGTACCAGGACAGCCAGATCTGCTGGCAGGGATTGGCCGGACCACGGCCTCCGGCCGTCAGTGCTACCATGGCCAGCAGCTCCCTTCTGGAGGAGCTTCTCGACGAGTTCCAGGACGTCTTCGCCGAGCCCCACGGTCTGCCACCACCGTGCAGCCAGGATCACGGCATCACCCTCGTCAAGGGAGCCACGCCTGTGGCCGTCCGGCCCTACCGCTACCCTGCCCTGCACAAAGATGAGCTCGAACGATAGTGTGCGATCATGCTCGACCAGGGGCTCATCCGGCACAGCTCCTCGGCGTTTTCTTCACCAGTCCTCCTCGTCAAGAAGGCTGATGGGTCATGGCACTTCTGCATCGACTACCGCACCTTGGATGCCATCACCGTCAAGGACGCCTTCCCAATCCCCGTCGTCGACGAGCTGATCGACGAGCTCCACGGGGCGCGGTTCTTCACCAAACTCGACCTCCGCTCTGGCTACCACCAAGTCCGCATGAAGCCTGAAGACGTCGCCAAGACCGCGTTTCGCACCCACGACGGCCTCTACGAGTTCTTGGTCATGCCGTTTGGGCTCTGCAACGCCCCGGCAACCTTCCAAGCCCTCATGAATGATGTGCTGCGCGACTACCTCCGCCGGTTTGTCCTCGTCTTTTTTGACGATATTTTGATCTACAGTACCTCGTGGGCCGATCACCTCCGCCACCTCCGCGTCGTCCTCGCCACGCTACGACAGCACCGGCTCTTCGTCAAGCGTTCCAAGTGCTCCTTCGGTGTCGACGCCGTCTCCTACCTCGGCCACACCATCTCCACATCTGGCGTCGCCATGGATTCGGCCAAGGTGCAGGCCATCCATGACTGGCCTCAGCCCCGTTCACCGCGCGCGGTGCTTGGATTCCTGGGCTTGACCGGCTACTACAGGAAGTTCGTCCACAACTACAGCACAATCGCGGCTCCTCTCAATGCGCTCCTAAAAAAAAGAAGGGTTTGCATGGAACGACAACGCGGCAGCAGCTTTCAGGGCACTCAAACAGGATGTCACGACCGCCCCAGTGCTGGCCTTGCCGGACTTCTCCAAGCCTTTCATCGTCGAATGTGATGCATCCACCCACGGGTTCGGCGCGGTGCTACTCCAGGAAGGCCACCCGATCGCGTTCTTCAGCCGCCCGGTGGCGCCCCGGCATCGTTCCCTTGCCGCCTATGAACGGGAGCTCATTGGTCTCGTCCACGCCGTCCGCCATTGGCGGCCGTACCTGTGGGGGCGTCGTTTCCTCGTCAAGACGGATCACTACAGCCTCAAGTTCCTCCTCGACCAACGCCTCGCCACCATTCCACAACACCATTGGGTCGGCAAGCTACTGGGGTTTGACTTCGCCATCGAATACAAGTCGGGCACAACGAACACGGTGGCTGACGCCCTGTCATGTCGCGACACTGAGGAGGCCGGCTTGTTGGCGATCTCAGCGCCACGCTTCGACTTCATCGCCCGGCTTCGCCATGCCCAAGCTACGGATCCAGCTCTGGTCGCCATCCATGATGAAGTCCGCTCCGGCACACGTGCCGCTCCCTGGGCTGTGCTGGGCGACATGGTCGCCTATGATGGGCGCCTCTACATCCCACCGACGTCACCGCTTCTTCAGGAGATACTGGCGGCCGTGCACGAGGATGGCCATGAAGGGGTTCAGCGCACTCTCCACCGCCTCCGGCGCGATTTCCACTTCCCCAACATGCGACGGGCGGTTCAGGACTTCGTGCGCACTTGTGTCACTTGTCAGCGCCACAAGTCAGAGCATCTCCACCCGGCAGGCCTACTCTTGCCGCTGCCCGTTCCTACCGCTGTCTGGGCAGACATCAGCCTCGACTTCGTGGAAGCCTTGCCCCGCGTCAACGGCAAATCGGTCATCCTCTCCGTCGTCGACCGGTTCAGCAAGTACTGCCACTTTATCCCGCTGGCACATCCCTACACAGCGGAGTCCGTGGCCCAAGCCTTCTTCGCCGACATCGTCCGTCTCCATGGCATACCGCAGTCCATGGTGTCAGATCACGACCCGGTGTTCACTTCAGCGTTCTGGCGCGAGCTTATGCGCCTCATGGGGACCAAGCTGCACATGTCTTCGGCATTCCATCCCCAGTCCGACGGCCAGACGGAATCTGCCAACCGCGTCATCGTGATGTACCTGTGCTGCTTCACCGGCGATCGACCCCGACCATGGCTTCGTTGGCTGCCGTGGGGCCGAGTACGTCTACGACACAGCATATCAGTCCTCGCTCTGGGAGACGCCCTTCCGCGTTGTCTATGGCCGGGATCCGCCTACTATTCGCTCTTACGAGCCCGGAGAAACCCGCAGTGCAGCAGTGGCCCAAGACATGGAAGCTCGTGAAGCTTTTCTCGCCGACGTGCGCTACCGTTTGGAGTAGGCGCAGGCGACTCGGAAGCGCCACTACGACCAGCGCCATCGGCAGGTCTCCTACCAGGTGGGTGACTGGGCACTTCTACGTCTCCGGCAGCGTGCCGCGTTGTCCCTGCGCCAGGCTACTGCTGGGAAGCTGAAGCCCTGCTATGTCGGTCCCTACCGCGTCACCGAGATCATCAACGCCGTTGCTGTGCGGCTTGAGCTACCCACCGGCGCCCGTCTGCATGACGTTTTTCACGTCGGCGTGCTCAAGAAGTTCATCGGGACACCACCGGTAGTGCCACCGGCCCTCCCGCCCATTCACCATGGTGCCGTGCTTCGGGAGCCCCTATGCGTGGAGCAATCTCACCTGGCCAGGGGGGTTCGTCAGGTCCTCGTCCATTGGCGCGGCGAACCAGCGACTTCGGCTTCTTGGGAAGACTTGGCATCATTTTGGGATCAATACCCAGACTTTCAGCTCGAGGACGAGCTAGACTTCGAGGGGGGGGGGGGGAGAGATGTCATGTGGGGCCAGCAGTACGCCAGGCACAGGCGGGCTCGCGATGTACGCCGCGCCAGCGAACATGCTGATCGCGCACGCCAGGAGCCGCGCGGTGGCACGCACGCTGAGTCCAGCACGCCTGGGAACTCAGAGTCCGGTTCAAATAGGAATAGTGGCTAATTAGGAAACTTTAGAGTTGTATTTCTATCTATTTGTTAGTTCCTAGAATTAAGGAGCAAGTCTGCTCGTAGGCTATATATATATATATATATATATATATATATATATATATATATATATATATATTTCGATCAAAGGAAGCAATAATATCAATCTATTATCTCCAACTAAGCCTAGCCGGTGTGAGGGGCAAAACCTCAGCCCTAGACGACGACGGCACGAGACTACGAACTCCGTAGTCGAGGGCCAGCTACCCTAAGGACCGAGGCCCTTGACATCTAGTATGCTATTTCTCTTGTACTGAATGACTTCTTTCATGAGCAAATATGAATTTCTTTTCTATTCCAGCAATCCAGTAAATTTGGACAAAAAAGGGATACTAAAGGAGGCAGTAGGACGGTGTGAAACAGGCTGTATTATACATGATTCCACAACTGCATTAGTATATCAGGATTATTTGAGCTATTAAGAACTTTAGTTTGCCAAATCAACCACAGTAACTTCATTCAAACTTTAGTTAAACAATCCTAGTACTACGCTAGTATGCTGCAAACACTGAAAATATTCTTGAAATATTCAGAGATTTAGAACTTGAGCTGCTATTGCATGACTTGTGCAACAGAATGCACCAGTTTTGTTCAAGATCCAATTAATTAGCAAAACAAATGCAGATTTACATTTGAATTTTATTATTTGTGAATTTAATGTATTCCTTAAAAAGAAAAGGTGTAAAGGCAGAAGCATAGGCTGAAAGGATTAGTAATTCTGTAAAAGGTTATCCTGCTGGTGCCGGGCAAATTACAACAGCTTTTGTGTCAATGTTTGGAAAAAAGTCATCTCAGTCTAATCATTCTTTCCAATATGTGACACACTATGTACATTTCAAGACCTCGACAATATCCTTTCTTACAAAAAGAAATTATTAATTCCTGGTACATATACACATCTATCACGAAACCCTGTCCAAGAATCCATCCGATTAGCGCTTGCAATTCATGAAGCTTACCACCAGCGATGAGACCTCGTAAAATACTTGATACTGCAGCTTTAGAGAGCCCGCCTTCCATACATTGGTTCAAACAGCTAAGTGCAATCGTGAATTTTCCCTCTTTACAGAGACAATCAATCAAAAGACTGTAGGTGATGTCATTGGGAGGAATACCTTTCTCAATCATCTCATGAAGCAGGAGATAAGCCTCATAAGCTTTCCCCAGGAAATTAAGATGACGGATCAAAGTATTGTATGTCACAACATCAGCGATAAACTCTTCACTTCCAAGCAAGCAAAGTGCATCATGAAGCTTCCCAAGTTTACAGAGACTGTGCATCACAATGTTGAAAGTCCAGCTATTTGGAGTAATTCCCTTCTTGACCATATCAACGAAGAGCTTGACAACAGCCAACCATCTCCGCTCATCACAGAGCCTCCTCATCACAGTGTTGTAGTTGACAACATTAACATGCCATCCAATCTCTGCACTGCACTCCAAGAGGCACTTTGCAGCCCAAGCAGTTGATCTGCGGCAAACCCCGTCAAGGAGGATATTCAGAGTAATCTCATTGGGACGCAGCCCAATGGACAGCATCTTATCTACCAATGCAAGGCTCTTATCTACTCTGCCATCTTTGCATAGTCCATCCATGTAAGTACTGTATGTGATTGTATCTGGTGTCCACCCTTTTGCACTGCTCTCCTCAAGAAGCGCATCTACTTCCTTGAAAGCACGAGCCTTGCATAGAGCTTCAACCAGGACATTGTAAGTGGCTGTACTTGGTGCAAAACCAGCTGCAATCATCGTTTCCAAGAGATCGTTGGCCTCATGTATCATCCCACTTATGCAGTAGGCGTGCAAGATGGGCGTATACGTGTGAGCATTGGGCTGGCACCCTTCCTCCAGCATCAAGTCCAGCACGCCCAGCGCCTCAGCCATCCGCCCGGCACTGCACAGCCCAGATATGAGCGTCGAGTAGGTGACTACGTCCGGGGCCACGCCGTTCTCTTCCATCCACCTCACGACCTCGTAGGCCGCGTCGAACCAATGCAGACGGCAGGCATACACCCCGACGAGTACAGTGCACGCGGCAGCGTCGGGCATGACGCCATCGGCGGCCATGGCGTTTAGCACGGCGAGCGCGGCTCCCGGCTGAGACGCAGATGAGAATGCCGCGGCGACCGTGGTGAAGCAGGCGGCATCGGGGCGGCGCCCGATGAGACTCCGCATTTCGTCGAGCAGGTGGAGGGCCCGTTCGGCACCGGCGCCTGGGCGGTCACCGCGAACTGAAGCAGCGAGCGCGGACATGAGACGGTTGTAGTCGTACGGGTGTGGGGACCGTGGCCGTGACGGAAGAGGCGGGGGCGGGGGCTGGTCGGAGTGTTCCTTCGCGATAGCGGCGAAGCGGAGTAGGTAATCTCGAGCGGACTTGGACAGGCGGCGTAGATGCAGGAGGCGGGCGATGGGAGGGGAGGGGGAGGGCATAAGGTGGTGGGAATGACTGCGGCGGCGACATCTGAGATAGGGGGCGGCGGCGGCGGACTGCAGCTTTGCTGCCCGGAGCGGAGGAGGGCGGGGACGTTAATGGCCGGTGAGCAGCCGACTCTTTTTACATCTTGGTCCTTTTTTTAGAATTTTTCACAAATAGGCACCTGAAGGTTCGGGAGCCTAGCAATTGACAGCCGAGGTCGCCTCCGCATTGTTGGCTTGAAGTGGTGCTCCAAATTTATTTCCTTGCCGCATGTGGACGCTCTGGATGGCAAGGAACAAGCGCAGACATGCTGAAGCGCCTCTAAAGGTTGCAGTCAATTGGGTCAAGGACACGGCTTATGATCTGTGGCAAATCATGCATCCGATGAAGGAGAAGGTGCAGCAGCGTCCTGCAGTCCAGTGGCACCGGCCACAGCCGGGATGGATGAAGTGCAACGTCGATGCTTCGTTCCGAGCTGAAGAACGCAGGGGTCTACGGGTGTAGCCCTGAGAGATCATGCTAGAAGCTGGTGTGGTGGTCGTGCACAATGGTATGACAACTGTCTAGATGTGCTTAGTACGGAGGCACGGGCTTGTCGAGACGGTGTGAAGCTTGGGCGAGAGCGTGGCGCAAAGCGGCTGCTTGTGTCGATGTTGGGAGATGCGCTCGACCCAAAACTCTGCGATCGGGCCCATCTTGGAGGAAATTCATGACCTGAGCCGGAGTTTCATTGATTTCGATTTCGTTTTCTGTAGTTAGATCTTGTAATAGACTTGCCCATAAGTGTGCTAAACTGGTCTTCCGTAACAACTTGATGGAAAAGTGGCTTGTACCTCCACCACAGTTACGGGAGATTGTGGAGGCTGAGTGTAATCAGTCCCTGAATCAATGAATGAAGCTCCGACTTTGACAAAAAAACATTATTTTAACTGTTCAAGCACATGCACAACATTTAGGTATATACTAGCTGAGCATCCCACGCTTCGCGTTGGGGAGGGTGAGGGGGTAAAAAAAAAGGAAACAATATAAACAGTAACGGGCAACACTGTTCACTAACGGGTTGTCACTGTTTCATAACGGGGTAGGTACTGTTACGTAACGGATCGGGTACTGTTCATAGCGGTCGATACTGTTTCATAACAGGTAGATTATTGTTCCTTAACGGGTTCCTGTAGATGAATAGTAATACGTGAGAGGGAGCGCCCGTCACTATTGATTACTGTAGCTAATTCCAAGTTTAAAGTTCTCTACTCTATAGATACCAACTGCACTTTTTCTTTTGAGTTTTCATCGAAATGGACTTAATCTTATCTATTCTTTAGTTTAACGGGCCGAGCCTAAGTTGACAGAAACACAAATCAACTTATAAAATTTTAGAAGAAAAATAAGTTTAATCATAGTATTTCTGAAACCAACTGCCGAAGTAAGCGAGTTTTTCTAGCCCCATAGTAACACTACCACAAATATCTCAAACAGAGAAATATGAGGCATTAGGTTGGACTGTTGGAGTGTCAAACAAATTTGCCTAAGTCAGGTAATTTCATCCAATTACAGAGACCTTTGGGGTTAGAGCACTCCCAATAAAAAATTATCATAGTTTTTATAGATATTAATTGTAATGCAACTTAATCGTTTTGTTTATGTGGCAAGAGAGTTATTGAAGAGAGAACAAAAATCATAAAAACCGGGTCTAAATTAAAAACCATGTTTACATGAGAACCAAGACATAAAGTGATATGATTGGTGGAGAATAGAGAGAGAATATATGTGATTGAATAAAAAATTGTTATGTAAAAATTATCAATTGGGAGGATAGTTTTTATACGTAGAGTCTATGAAAATTAATAGAGACAGATAGAAACTACATTGGGAGTGTCCTTATTAAGTGCCCCCTTCAACTTTATTCAAACTATAAATTATCTGACTTTAGAAAAAAAATAAGAATGTTTATTTTTTTAATAGAAAAAGTGGGTGAGACAACTTTGCGTGGCTCTCAACCAAACAACTTCCTAATTTACGGTGGCAAAAACTTGGCTCGTGCCGAAGTTGCCGGCCCGCCAGTTGAGGCCTGCGGTCGCGGCGCGCCATCTACTCCAAGTCTCCCACCATATGGAGCCGTTGGGTTGTTGCACGGACCCTGCGCTCGGTTTGAAAGGTTGTTCCTAATTTTTACCCAACCAAAATTAAGGCTTGCCAAAATTAAGATTATCAAAGTTAGGGTAAAAATTTTAGGTATGTGTTTGGTTAAGTGCCAAAACTAAGACTTGTCAATTTTCTCTTTTATATAAGTTTAAAAATATTCTAGAGACTTGCCAAAACTTTGATCATAAAAAATAGTTTGCCAATTCTTTAGTAATAAATCAACGAAGGACTATAAATTTTGGCATGTCATAGTTTTAGTTAGGTAAACATTGGTAGGTAACAAGCAGGTCCAAACTACACACAACTAATCACGGCTGCAACGATTCACCTGTTCTTGGTACACCCGCAGAGGCCGACTCGTGGGGTCAAGCAAACACGCACTGCGACTGTAACATGGGGCCACTCTGCCCCGTGACTCCGTGAGCGCACGAGCAGGAGCAGAGCTGTCCCCAACATAACAAACACAGCTACCCTCAAAAAAAAACAACAAACACAGCGACCGAGCGAGGCCCTAAGCGCAGGGATCAAAATGGTAGAGACCCTACCGAATCCGTTTATAGATGTTTAGATCTTTTTATATCTAAGTCTTAATATCTGATATCATATCTGTATCTAAATACTCAAATTGTATATTTATAATGTCAACAACCAATGATATCCTATCCGTTATGATTGACACTGTCCGTATTAGAATCCGAATCCGATCAAAAACAAACCGTTCGTATCCGATCCGTTTTTATCCGATGGCAAGATCTGCCCCACTGCCACTGACGACCTAGGCCCCAGCGGCTGGCGTGGTCCGTGCTCCAATCAATCAAGGGCCGGAAAAGCAGACAAAAAGGGTGCGGCCGTGACACCGTGAAAATCCCCCGGCAATTGCCGGTATTTACCGCCTAGGGCTGCTTTGGGTTAAGCAGCAGCAGGCCGGCCGCGCGAGCGCCAGCGGCAGCCGAGACCCGAGCACAGCAGCACCACGCCCAAAGCCAAAAGGCTAGAGGACGGGGACAAACACAGCACAGGCGCGGCACGCGCGGATGCACTGCCACTGCCACCACCACTGACCGAGGTCCACCAGGCCCATCCGCGCCGCGTGACGCGACCCCACGCGGTGCCTGACGTGTCGGCCCCACTCCAGGTGGGGATCCAGCGTCAGTGAGAGCGCAGAAAAGGGCAGTGAGGGTGAGACTCCAAAACCCGTCCACCGAGCCCCTCGTCTCTCACAGTCGTCACGCCGACCGAGCGGCTGGCTGCCACCACGCCTCGGGGCGAGCACCAGCAGGAGGGGCAGGGCAACAACTCGCTCGCTCGCTCTGGGTAGATCCACCACCCGCGCCCGCTTGCTCGCCCACTCCGCCTGCCTTGCTTCGCTTTGCTTCTGCTCGGCTCGGCTTGCGGGGGTTTGGGGGCGCAATGCGGTGAGGTGGAGTGGAGCCGTGGAGGTAGACGAGGGTGGGTGAAGGGAAGGGCGGAGTTGCGGAGGAGAGGAGCGGAGAGGAGACCGAGATGGGGTGCGCGCAGTCGCGGATCGAGAACGAGGAGGCGGTGGCGCGCTGCAAGGAGCGGCGGCAGCTGATGAAGGCGGCCGTCGCGGCGCGGAACGCCTTCGCGGCCGCGCACTCGGCCTACGCCTGCTCGCTCAAGGACACCGGCGCCGCGCTCTCGGAGTTCGCGCACGGGGAGGGCCTGCCCCCGCCGCCGCCGCCGGGGGCGTCGCCGGGCGCCGAGGCATCGTCGGCGCCCGCCGCCGCGCAGGGCGGGGCCGGCGCGGCGGCGGCGTCGGGGTCGGGGTCCGACGCGATAATGCCGCCGCCGCCGCCGCTCGACTCGCTGCCGCCGCCGCCGCCGCCCCTGCCGGACTTCTCGCCGTCGCCGGCGAAGATCCACCGCTCCATCAGCATGCCGATGCCGCCGTCGTCCGGCAGCAAGAATCCCGCCATGCTCCACAGCGACTCCATTAGGGAGGAGGACGAGACAGAGAGCGAGGAGGAGGAGGAGGACGACGACGACGGCCATCTCGAAGACCGTCGGCAGCGGCTGCGCCACCGCCCGCCGGTGCCCCCGCCGTTGTCGCCGCCGCCGCCGCCAGAGACGCCGGTGACTCCTCAGCCTCCGCCTCCGCCTCCTCCCCCGCACTCGTCGGAGATGAAGGCCGGAGTTGACACGTGGGACTATTTCTTCTCGATGGACGAGGGGATGGCCTCCATCGCCCCAGACGACGAGGAGAACATGGCGGACCTGGAGGAGAAGTACGTCCCGCCTTCGCCACCGCGCCCGCCTCATTCCCCCCCACCGCTGGCGGCCGTGCCGCTATCTGAGGAGTTTGAGGAGGAGCCGCGGACGCCGGAGATGGCCACTCCACCTGCGTCTCTGCCCCCGAAGCCGCCGAAGCACTCGTCCAAAAAGAAGAAGGGAAAGGGAAAGCTTAAGCTGGCGCACCATCAACACACTGAGTCGGCGCCACCGGTCACGCTGGTCACCGGTGGTAAGGCGGGGAAGGTAGTCCCCGCCGAGATGCCGCGTGCGGATCTCCTCCGTGTGCTTGCAGAAATCGACGAGAGTTTCTTGAAGGCGTCAGAGAGCGCCGGTGAGGTATCCAAGGCGCTGGAGGCCAACAGGATGCATTACCACTCCAATTTCGCCGACAACCGAGGTCAGTGACTTGATTGTGCCCTCATACGTGCCGATTTGGATGTTTTAGGCTCCCAGGTGGTGGCCTTTGTGTCTTGTTGTGGATCTCTCTCTCTCAAAAAAAAAATGAAAACCATTTTTGCTGATGGTGATAGTGATAGTGATGGATTCTTTGGTAGATAGAGGTCAAGAACTAGTGTCTCAGAGGTTGGTGGTGGTGGTGGTGGTGGGGCTGTTACAAAATCAAGTGAGCTCCCACACTCCACTATCCCATTTTCCCCAACAGGTAACATGCGGGCGTACAAGAGGTTTTGTACTACTAGGCAGCTGTTTGTTAACAATGTTTTTGGGACAATCACTGGTGCACTATGGCTTCATTGTTGGTCTGTCTTGCATATACGTACTCTGTATCTTGATCAGTGGATGACATATCGTAACTATGTACTGAACTTAGAATGCAAGTTCCACAGTGGTGTAATTTTTCTATACGGTTTGTCCTGTGTTTAAGCTTCACAATCTTGGCCATGTTTGCTCTTTTATGGCAAAGTGGCAAAACCCATAGATCAATTGTGAAGCAATGGCTCACAAAATTGAGAAGAATGAAGAGAATAAAGCATACAATATCTTCTTTTGAAGAAACGAAAAGTCTTAGATGAACACTAAATTATCACTGATAGTATTGTGTTGCCAACAACAAATTATGTATTTTAATATCGTGACGAAAACTGCTAGTGCTTTAAAATTTATAGAATCACATGAACATAAATCGTAGTGGTGGCGAGTAATTGTGTTACTTGTTTGATTTGTACATACATAACACGTGAAATATTAATTGTGACCAAGGATGGATAACCAGCGTGCATTCCTTTTAGCATACAAGCAGGGAAGATTTAAGTACTATCTGTCTAAGCTTGGCATTCAAATATGCATCTTAATACTATGTAACTATGTGTTTTTTATTTATTAATTATCTGCATAGTGTGACACCTTGTCATTATGAGGTTTCCATATGCAAAAGGCACCTGGCACCTCCATTTTTGTCTTCCATTTGGTCACATATGCTGGGCAGCTGGAAGTTCTTTCATCTCATCGTTTTAACTAATTTTTACTTCCATTGCATTCTGGTCTTTCATCAGGTCGCGTACCAATACTTTGTACACAAAATAGATATTGTTGTGACAATTTTTGCCTTCAGTTGTGTTTTGGGCAAATTATAGTGGATGCCATCAGTCACTTGTGTGTGCTTTCTTTGTTCACCCTTTGTTTAGCTTTCCTTGTTGGGATTAGGCTCTAGGCGCCATCCCTGGCCGCCTCGCACAATACAAATTAATCTGTTATCATACATAATTAAATAGAAGACAAGTTTAGATTGTTGTTCATAGTAACAAAACTCTAGTTACGTAGTTAAGGAATGCCTTTTTATTATGTTTATGCATTCTCCAATGTGATCCAATGGACTAAAATGTGTCACCGCTGCCACCAAAGACGGCATAGCTGTTTTGATTATTTTGTATCCAAATGCATAAGAGTTCTTAATCTCTTCTACTGTTTTTTTTTTCTATAAAAAGATTGCTCCAGCTGATCAATAGTTATGCTGCATTCTTTTAAGTTACTTAAGCAAGTACATTCTGCCATGCTTCACTTGCAATTATAAGTGTAATATAGCTGTCTACTTGCACTCCCTAATTTGATCGTGTTCACAATAATTTTACAGGGCATATTGATCATTCTGCAAGAGTCATGAAAATAATTACATGGAATAGATCCTTCAAAGGAATGCAAAATGGTGATGATGGGAAGGATGACTTTGAAAATGATGAATTGGAGACCTTGGCAACTGTAGTAGATAAAATCTTAGCATGGGAGAAAAAGCTCTATGATGAAGTGAAGGTGAATCTCATTACTTAGTTTTTTCATACCTAGCATTATAAACTTCTATATTCTGGAGTGGTTCTATGGTCGTAAGGAAGTTTTATGATAGTTCTATGGAATTTTAGGATTAGGCTTTAGCAACTTACTGGAAAGATGAAAAGTTGGCTAGTCAGAAAATTCCATTTTATTTCAATGTGTAGTTTATAGTATCCAAATATAAGAATATGCGGAGCTTGGTCTAGTGCACCAGCAATTTTTATGTTTCCATTTCTGCTGCAAGAATGTATTGGATTTCAACTTTTTGCCTGTCCTGAAGTCTTCCTCTAGTTTAAAGCACAAAAGGCGCATGCCCAGGCACTAAGACAGGAGCAGTACAGTAATAGCTCCTCGAGGAGTAACCTGATGCAGTGCCATGCCACCATTGTCAAGGGGCGTGTGCAGTGCAACTTTACGTCCCAAGTGCAAGATGCATGGTGCAGAAGCACTGGCCCAGATATTGCCTGCCTGATGGTCTTACTGGAATCTAGTGGATTGAGCTTCCAGTAGCTAAAGTTGGAGTGCCCGTCAGTGGGACTGCCGAATCTGCTGCTATCCTTGACCCCTTGCTGCTGCCATGAATCATTTTTGCCGACAGCGTTTATGGTAAATGATGAGGCAGCATTTTTTGACAACAAAACTGTGGGGGAGGTCCCCACAGCACATCAAAATTCATTCATTAAATAGAAGGAGGGGGGGGGGGGGGGGGCAATACTTAGAGAGAGTCTTAACTAAAGGCATCTAGCCAAAAGCAAAAGCCCGACCTAAGATCAGGCTTGAAGCGATGATTGGTGATTCTATTTGACTCCTAGATTGGTGATTCTATTGGAGATGGTGGTTGATGATGATGAAGATCAAACATGCTGTGATGCTGTCATTGTTCGTTTAGGTGGCTTATATACATCAGATGGGAAGAGTCCTTGACCCCAATAGCGTCCAACAACATGGTTTGGGGTGCTGTGGGCTTGTTGGGCACGGTCCAACCTCTCTGAACTCATCTGCGGGTGCTGCATTCTACCAGGCATACATCTGCCATGTGCATAAGCTGATTTAAAGATGTTGTGCCTAAGTGTGGCACTTTTGAGTGTACTGTAGAAGACCCACGGGAGTAATTTCATGTCAAATTATGGAAAACTTTTATGCAATTATGCTGCATGGGAGCAAGGAGTTTGTAATAGTGCGCTTAATCATAATACTTAATATATGAATGGGACATATGATCAATCATGTGAATGAAGGTTTGGCATCCAATCTTCTATTTGTCTATTATAATCTTAAAGTTTCAAGTTGCCAAAAGACACAAAGAAGGGTCTGAACTGATCATTCTGGGTGCCTGGGAGATTTGGAAACGAATCATTGTGCCTTTGAGGGAGGTAGCCCTTGTATTCAGTTGGTGCTCCAGAATGTGAGAGAGGAATGTGGTCTCTGGTGCTCTGTTGGAGCCCGAGGCCTCAGCAGATTGCTTTCCTCTTGTGTTGAGCTGAGTTGGGTTGTGTGCTGTGGGGGGTTTTTGGGATTGGTCTCTCACTCTCTCGACCCTCCCTTTGTATCATTTTAGTGGGGGATTCATGATTGGTCCTTAACCTCTTCTTTGTAGCTCCCTTTTTTCTTCTTAATGAAATGACACACAGCTCTCCTGCGTCGTTCGAAAATAAAAATCTTAAAGTTTGAAGTGGAGGTTTGGTGTCGAATTTTCTATCTGTTTATTGGAATCTTAAAATTTGAATTTTCCATTCACTACACCACTTTTTACCATGGCTATTTTTATATGTTTTTACTTTTTTTTTTTCTAATATCTGAAACAAAATGTAGTGCCAATCACATAATTTTTGTGACACTTATGCTTGATTAGAGAAGGATTAGGTAACTCTGATATAGTTATAAATTTGACATTGATACTTGTTTCATTTGAAGCATTTAAACTGTATGGTTTCCACTTGGCTTGTTGCTAAACTTTCTCCACATCTGTACAGGCTGGTGAGATTATGAAGCTTGAGTATCAGAGAAAGGTTGCTTTGTTAAATAGGCAAAAGAAACACAATGCTGCCATTGAGGTTCTTGAGAAAACGAAAGCTGCGGTAACCCATTTGCATACTAGATACATAGTTGATATGCAATCAATGGATTCAACTGTGTCAGAAATTCAGCATCTCCGTGATAATCAACTGTACCCAAGACTATTGGATCTTGCTGACCGGTACCTTTTCAAACACTAAGTTTTTCAGATGTGTTTTTACTTTTTAGAACACCAATATATCATTTTCTTTACTGTGTTTGATATAGTTGCATGTATTTTTTTTTATGGCGTTCCTGTATGCAGCATACTCTTCTGATTCAGTAACAATCAATTTTTAGCTTGTTCACAGCATCAAAAGTGTATTATGAAACTTGACTTTGTGCATGGACAGGAATTATGTTTTTTTATATATTTTTATTTTAGTGGAATCACATACTGTTACTCCCTTTGTTTGGTTTATTAATTTTTGTTAAATGAATGGTCTAGTTGCCGAACATTTTTTATAATCTATAACTCTATATTTTCTTCTATCATTTCAGGATGGCAAAAATGTGGGAGGACATGCACATGCATCACGGAAACCAGCTGGAAACTGTCCTAAAACTGAAGTCAGTTGATATTTCCGATTCCAATATTGAAACAAGTGATTATCATCACAGCCACACACGGCAGCTGCGTGATATTGTAGATAAATGGATCACAAATTTTACTGACCTCATGAACTATCAGAAGGAATACATAAATGCTCTATATGGCTGGTTGAAGTTGAATCTTATACCCATAGAGAGCAGCTTGAAGGAGAAAGTAGCATCGCCACCCAGGATGCAACAACCTCCTATCAAAGCCTTTCTTCAAGCCTGGAATGAGCACCTAACCAAGCTGCCTGATGATCTTGCCAAGACAGCCATTGTCACTTTTCGAGCAGTCTTGGATACCATATTAGGTGTTCAAGATGAGGAGTTGAAACAGAAGGAGACCTGTGAGCAGACTCGTAAGGAATACATGCGTAAGGCCCGGGCTTTTGAGGATTGGTACCACAAGCATTCACAGCGCAAAGATGTCGATCCAGAGAGTGGCGAGGGGACAGGACATAAGGATGCATTCACAGAGAAGAAATTCGCGGTGGATAGCTTGAAGAGCAAGCTTGATGATGAAATTGAAGCCCATAATAAGCTATCAAAGCAGGTCAGGGAGAAGTCCCTCTCGATCCTGAAGGCACATCTGCCAGAGCTGTTCCGTGCTCTGACAGACTTCTCCAGCGCCTCTTTCGATATGTACTCAAAGCTGAGGCTGATGTCGTTGATGCAGGATCAGGGAAACAACTAGATGGATAATATGTACAGGAGTTAGGATCAGTAATATCCCTCAAGTGTTGTAATGCATGTGTTCTACCCCTTTTGTGGTATGTGTAATAGGCTAGTAGCCCTTTGGATGAGGATTCCTGTTTAATTTATTGACTTGATGAATTCATCGGCTACTTTAGCGTGGACATGCTGGATAGTTAGCTTGTGATGAACTGGTTACAATCTGTGGGGGTGAAAGCCGTAATCTATGTAAATGACAAATTTTGTTGTGATATTTCACCCCTCCAGTTTTCTGAGGCACCCGTGACAAGTAGGGAGAACCTGCACTACCTGCACTGATTTAGTGATCTGTATTGACCCTTCATAAAAGAATTTAACTATGAAAATTGTACAAGTCACATAAGTTTAAGATTAAGTTTATAATAATGGATTGTATTAATATTTATGTCTCCAATAGAGTATTATAAAAATATATTCCATAGTTGTTAATTTAATGTACTCATTGTGTACATCAATGTTAGTATTTTTTTTTATATAACTTTAGCCAAAGTTTACATTGTGTTGACTTGAAAAGTTTCTGTGCACGGATGGAGAAGCTGCATAGTTCTTTTTATGGTAGATTTCACGTATCTTCTTTTATCAATTTAGATTCACAACCTGATTTGGCTGTCTTTTATCCTCTCGGTTTTCAGTCGCGACGGAACCACCGATGCTGTTTGCAATGACAAGCTCGCTGCCAGGAAGGGATATTTTTTGAGATCCTGCGAGAATGGAAATTTTTACATGGTATGTGACTCGAGACATGCATGATCCTTGCAAATTTACATAGTTTAAAACAGAACAAGAAATAAAGAGGACATCGGAGAAGATTTCCTTGCGGCTAGGGCTAACCCAGCAGTATATATATATATATATATCACTATTATCTGTACCCAACTACGTGACAGTGACGCGCACGTAAAGTATGAGGCTTTGAATAGATGTTTGTTTCATTTGTGTCGTTCAGTTCAGTGACACACGATAGCTTTACTGGCTTGGGACGAGACCGGCTCTAGTCATCTAGTGTACTCGGACATACCCTGCTGCCATGTCTGTAATGTTCATGAAGCTATATAGGAAGGACTGTTGGATGGCGGTGTGAAAATGTTGCCAGCATCGCTCCAGGATGTTTGATTTCGAGCGCTTATCCAAAGTTCCAAACACACGGCTGTATATGCCGGACAAAGATAGCTAGTAGCGTCAGTGCCGTACGAGTACAATACCCTAGCTACTACTACTACTACTTCCTTATTATTTGTTGCTGCTCTTATCCTGTTTCTTGATTTCCTTCCCTGCGTGCGATCATGCAATAATCAAATTTGTAAAATGCTATGACGTGCCAGAATGAAAATTATATCATACTATCAGTATATATACATTTAATGAATTTAGAAAAAAGAATCATGAGTTTTTTTTTCTCTCAGAAAGGGGGAAAAAACTCTCAGTTTTGACGGCTCCACGGTGTCTCTCTCCATTCGAAAATAGAATAACGTGTGTAATGCAGAAGCCTGCTTTGGTTAGCCACAACCGTGGCAGGTGCTCCTTTCCTGAGTGAGGAGGGATGACGAGGTTCGTTGGGCTGGAATGCTCCTTCCTGTTAATCCTGCATGCGCTTCCCCTTGCAAATACAATTGTTCATCGCGTGCCGTTTTCTCTCGCCGCCACCGTGCTAGCTTGAGCTATATATTTTCAGTTTATTCTCAGCCATGGTACAGATCAGCGGTAGAAATATATAGCCGCCGTTAACGATCGACGTCTCTGATACAGTCGTTTAACTGAGTATTTATACTGCATTGCGCTGCGCTACCATGAACCGATCGAAATCTTTTTTTGAGGAACTGCTGCACAATGAACACGGTTATTTAGGTATTGCATTCATTCTTTATACGCCTGGCTATATATCATATCACTGATACCTCAGGAATGATAGTATCCGACCCTCCTGATATATGTGACACCACAGATACTTTCCCGATATGTGTTGTGAAGTTATTTTGTGTGTGTTTGGGGGTGGGGCGTATGGCTAAAAGTAGTAGAAGATTTAATTTCGGGTACTTCCTGGCACTCCATCCCAATACTTCAATTTGCCAATCTTTAAATTGAATGAGCTTGAATTTGTGGGTATGATGTGAAGGAGAAACTTCTTAAGCATGAATGGATAAAGAAATGAAGAGAGATGTTTGGATGAAATAGACGACCCCCATATTTCGTTTATGTGGAACCAACGTTGTGTAACTCATCAAAAATTATATACATTAAATTATATACTCTCTCCATCCCAATTTATAAGTTATTTGGCTTTTTTTTAACCCAAAGTCTGACCACGCGTCTTATTAAAAAATGTGTGTAAAATATCACTTTTTTTTGTTATGGATTGATTTATTAATAAAAATTCTTCAAAAATAATTTAAATTTAATTTTTTTGCGTAATTTTTTTAAATAAAATGAGTTGTTAGACTTTGGGTTGAAAAAGTCAAACGACTTATAAATTAAGATAGAGGTAGTGTATTATAGTATATATCCGCCGTTGTCAGCACACCATACCAATTCTCGTGTGGGTCTATCACGTACCGGTGAGCGCATTGCACGATGTCGAAAGAAAATGAGTAAAAGGGAAAAAGGAAATCTAAGGAAATGTCAAAGATGGACCGTGTGCAATGCAAAGCTGCGGAATTTAATTACACACACGTAGTAGTACGTACGTTTCGGATGGCTGCATGTGCCACAGACAAGCAGCGCGAGGCAGGCGGCGATGATAAAAAGCTTGCCGACCTGCTGCCGCGCTGCGTTCCGCGCCTTCTCCAGCTTCTTCCCCTTTCCCTTTCCCTTTTCCATGGAAGTTTAGCAGCTAATCTTGCTCACAGTTGATAGATAATGCAACCTCATTCTGCGCCCGAGACTTTATAAGCACCCCTCGAATCGGCAAGGTGAAATTGGGAAAATGTAACTGTTGGGTGGGTGATGGTGCTGTGTGGCCAGTTGGGCTCCAACTTGATCGATCCAACTTCCCATCAGACCGAGCGACGACGATCCTCTGTTTCGCTTCCTAGTACGATACGATACGACACGCGCAACGCATCAACACAGCAGTAAACCGCCACAGTCAGACAACCGCATTACTGTCTTCACAAATGGATCATTTCATCCTGGCAACGTGGCGTGTCCACGACAGCTAAGACTGTCTCCAACAGCGGGTATGCAAAAGCAACATCCATTCCATGTTTTGCCTACCGCATAGTGAAAAGGTGCCCAACCCAAAACTCAGCCTCTCCAACAGCTATGACCCAAAACGGAGCTCTCGTCGGCGGCAGGGACGGGCGGAGGCCGCGCGCTCGCTGGCGACCCGCCGGAGCTCGCTGTGAGGTAGATCTGGGCGGAGGTCGTGCGCTCGTGGCGGCCAAGCAGGTCGAGGTCGGCGGCGCGCTCGCCGGCGGCAGGGTCAAGCGGAGGCTGCTCGTTCACCGGCGGCCGGGCGGAGGCCGTGCGCTCGCCGGCGGCCGGGCCGGGCAGAGGCCGCACGCTCGCCGGTGACCCGGCCGTGCCGAGGCCGTGAACTCGCCGGCAACCGGGCCAGGCGGAGGCCGCGCGCTCACCGGTGGCCGAGCTGGGCGAAGGTCGACAGTGCGCTCGCCGGCGGCAGGTCGAGCGGAGGCTGCGCATTCGCCGCAGCGGCTGGGCCGGGCGGAGGCCGCGCGCTCGCCGGTGACCCGGCCGGGCGGAGGCCGCGAGCTCGCCGGCGACCGGGCCAGGCGGGGCCTGCTTCCTCCCTTCCTCCCTGGTGGCTGGCGGAGCCTGCTTCTCCCTCTCCCTCCACTGCGCTCGGCTCCAGCAGAAGTGTGCGCAGGCAGTACTGCAGGCGAGCGAGCCACCACCGGTTGTGTCGCGAGGAGAGAGGAGACTCAATTTTGCGTGTCCTTCAACCCGGTAGGCAAAATGCGTTGCGTATTTGAGTCATCTGTTAGAGAAGGTTTTGAATAAGCAAATCCCATTTCGTGACCTACATTTGGGTTTGAGTCTCCTTATCGGAGACAGTCGAAGAATTTTGCTTGCCCAGCGCAAGGTGAAAATGACAGCTTGAAGCCGACCATCCACGAGGTTTTTTGGTGCCGACAGAGTAGGCAGTCTCCCTTGATCCGCCATAATTCCGTTATGCATATAGTAGCTGTTATGACAGGGAGGAACTGGAATTCATAACTTGAACATATACAAAATAAATGTCTGGCTTTTCATGCATAATAAGGAAGATAGCTTGTGGCAAGAACTTCTCAGAAATAAATACATAATTTGGTTGCCCGATTAGCACACATTTCTCTGTATGAGGGTACAGTGTATGGAGTTTAAATAAAAATAAGTCTTTCACTGTTAAATATATGTATAGACATTTGATCGATAACGGGGTTAAAGTTCCACGGGAGATTTGACATATGAAAATACCACTTAAAGTTAAAGTTTTTTTTAGTTTCTAAAGCATGGAGTAATCCAAACCAAGGATAAACTAGCTAGAAGACACTGGAATAAAGTCTAAGCTTTTTTCTCCGGCAAACTTGAGACAATCTAACATCTTCTTTTCTTTTTTTTTTTTTTCTAAATGTCGTTATTTCCGCTTACTTTAACGTTCCTTGCATATTGTGTTTGCTATAAGTCCTCCTAGAAATAGAAGCCACTTTTTTTTAGCGATTGGTCGAAATTAGGGGGGTCACAAGCTAATGGGTACATGGTTCTCGATCTTCTATCAGGTTCAAGGTAACTATCGATATTTGGTAGAGAGAGATACACTGATCCAGCTTCAAATCATAAAGATCAAAACCCTACAACCTTAACACCACTTTGGAAAATTAAAATCTATTTAATGGCCAAAGCCTAGAATTTGACATTCCACAACTTTCCAAAATTCAAGTATAAGGCTAAATGTGGATTATAAGGGCTTTACAAAAGTACTGACAAAGAGATTGACACCAGTAGCTAAGGGGGCTATTGGCGAGAATCAAACTGGGTTTATACGAGGAAGAAATATCTTGGAGGGTGTGGTGATTTTACATGAAGTGATCCATGAATTGAGTTCAAAAAAGGGGAAAGGATTAATTCTAAAAATAGACTTTGAAAAGTCTTATGAGAGAGTTAGATGGGACTTTTTTGGAGGAGGACTTGAAGGAAAAGGGCTTCTGTTGGTATTTTTAACATCACTTCAAGTTAAGTTGTCATCCCTAACATGATGCCAAAAACCATTGGTAAAATAATCTACACTTGCCACCTAAAAATATAACATTACAGAATATATCCGCAAGCGCACAGATAATTCTCCCATTGTACCACTTCACTCAGTAAGTATTCCGAGTATCGTTGATTTGTTTTATGCCAAAAGGATAAATAGACATTCTACTCATTAGGATGATCTACTATAGTGATTGAAAAGATTATTAATAAATATGCAGACCTATAATGACCAGTAACTCTAATGCTTTAGCGGTAATAAGTCAATAATATGATAAATGATAACTGAGTAAATGAAGTAAATGGTATTTTAGAGATAGAATATAGAGACTCACTAATATAGTAAGACAATCTCGAGATTCAGTTAAAGTAAAGAAAACCTATGTAATTACTAAATATAAAGTCTACAGCCTACGCTATATTATACATCTTCATTTATAGCAGAACCAACTCAGAAAACATCATAAGGAGCATCATCTAATGAGGATATTAAGACACAAGGGTCACGTCCTTCACGACCGCGCTCTGCTCGTCCTACGTACGGGGGGTGGACTACAGAGGAACCAACGTAGCTGTCACCTACGCGGACTACCACACGACCCGGCACGTCAGGGTGCCTCCATAGATACGTAATATATCTAGACACCATGTCTACATAATACATACTACCTAACTCACTCGAATACTGAATTAGGCGCTTTATGATCATATGACAATAATCATCACCAATTACAACTATATCGAATATGCAATTAGAATAAAGTAACAACTGAATAAGTAGGAATATATTAAAATGGAGCAAAGTCATAATAATATACAAAATAAAATTACCGATCTCCAGACGAACAGATCTGAAATCCCGAGCGTAGCGCCCAACTCTACTTGAATCTTGCTAGACGTCTAAACTAATGAACTTGAAGAATTAGAGCTCTACTTCTAATCTCTAGAAACCCTAACTTCTGTCTAGTCTTGACAAATGAAGCAGGAGGAATGAATTGGTGCTCTAGGAGGAGGGTCTGCCCCTTTATTTATAGCCCGGTGGGGTGAACGTGCGTCGTTGGATCAAACCGACTTAACATAGGGCTGAGATGACTCCTCGGAGGCGGTGGAAGAAGACGGCGGCGAAACCCTAGTGGGGGGGCGCCGCCCGGCCCCCCTAGGGGCCAACCGGCCCCACTGTTGACGGTAGTTATTGCTCATTTTTACCCATCAACTAAACATGAATCAAGGGCATAAAACAATCCACAACATAGTTATAGGGTTTGATTCTAACAAATTTCACGAGTTTTGGTGTTCTCAAATAAGGAATTGAAGTTCACCATTGCATAGAGCTCGTCAAGACAATCGAAACGGACCTATGGTTTGCTATTTTTAGAGTCCTGAATAAAGAGATATGGATTTTACAAACACTAGAAGATTCTAGAACCTGAGCAGCGGGATTAATTAAAGGCTGCAGGATTAATTAGGCCTAAATCAGAATTTGGCCCATTAAAGCCTATGTGCACATGGTGGAAAGACTTAGTACCATATCGCTTGCCCAAGGTGGAGGGGAGGCCAGGCGCCCCCATATAAGGAACCCAGGACCCCCGAGTCAAGTGCACCATTATGGAGTTGTAGAGGCGTTCCTCGAATGGATAACCTCTCAACTCTAGAGAATTAGGGCTAGACTTTCTAATGTAGTAGATTAGTTCTAGTTGAGAGTTAGGGAGAGCAGAGCTACGCTTCGGTTCTGGAGAAGTCTTCAGGGGTCTGGTATATCTTTGTATCTCATCTTTGTAAGACTTATGCTTTAATATATTTATCTTCTCTGTTTACTTTATGCCTTGAATTTGATTGGTTAGTATAGCTGTTATACTTTGGCATAGGATCTCCGCTCGTATCGAGTGCTCTAGTTTTCATATGGGATTAGAGTAGTAATTAATAGTGTAGGCGTGGTGTCTAGACTAGAGGTTACCTGAGATTGCACTCAACCTTACGAATAGTTGTGGTAGCCCCAGAAGGTGACAGCCCTGATAGCCGATGTATTCCACCTCGTGTAGGTTGATGATTGTAGGACCATAGTCAGAACTTCCTAGTCCCATTTTCATCCCATTCCGTGGCTAGTGTTCTGATGTCCCGAAGTGTTATTGTGTGATTGCTTTATCTACCATGAATCAGTTATTATAGAACTCCAGTAATAAAGAAGTATTTAGGAACCTTGAACTCTCCTGTTGTCCTCTCACTTTAGCTATATACTCTTTTATCATAGAATTCTCCTGTGTGTCTATATCATTCAAGCATAACTCCTATCATTTATCGTTTACCCCTACTATAGTCTAGTTGGTGTACTAAGTTAGTAGACACATGATGGTTAACTATCAAATTCTTTAATCATTGTTTCCCTGTGATAAAATATAAATAACAATACCTGGAATACTCCCGGTAAAATGATACAATGGTATTCTATGTGCTTGCGGAATCTTTCATATTCTATTTGCAATTAATAAATACCAACAAGCATTTTTGACGCCGTTGCCGGGGAAGCAATTGGCATAAGAGTTTTATAGTGATCTTGATGTCTGCTAATTTAGTGTACTACTAGATTTAGTAGGATTACCCCTGTTCTGTTGAGTTGTGGAATAAGACAGGACAGCAGAAGCCGTTTTGACCTTCCGGTAAGTTTCCACAAGAAAAAAGATACATTGAAGAGCACAGGGTCCCTGAACATTCAAGATTCATCAATAATGGAACCCTGCTATCTCACAGGTTTGCACCCACCCACACACACACACACACACACACACACACACACACACACACACACACAAATATATATATATATATTTCTTTCTAACCTTGTGTAGATAGGAGAAGGAGGTCGTCGTCACAACAATTCAAATCACATCTCAAATGACGAATATAGAGGCTGTGCTACACACAAGTCATGGTAAGTATGATCAAGAAGGTGAGAAAGTCTTGCTCATGGACTTTAAACTTTTGAGTAGTTATCTTTTAATTGTTGCATCTCATTGCATATTTATTTTAATTAATGCATTCACACCATTTAGTTTATATTCCCTCATTACAAATCCATAGCATGTTTAGTTCTTGCAAACATCCATACTACTTGCATATTAAAAAGATATATATATATATATACACACACACCTCACTATGATCATATTATTTTATCTCTATTTGAATAAATCCTTGTAATGCTTTCATGCTACCTTTACTTACTATAGTCTATGGCTGGAATAATTTTATACATCTCTTAAATGAAGCATAGTGCCAAATTTAGGAGTGTTTGATCTTACTTTCAAAGGTTTTTAAGCTAAGTTTATTAACTAAAAGTGTAATAATTAGAAGGTCTTCCAAGAACGACTTTGTGTCCTAAAGTAACCACTCTTGAAAAAAAATAATGTGAGCTTGTACCTTTTGATGTAATAGCCTTGAGAATTGAGCATAGAATTATAATTATAAAAATATTCTGCCGGATATTTTTTGTCACGAACCATTTCAGGCTTGAAGTAGAAGGATGACATCATTAGGTATGTCCAACCAATCATCATGCAACATTAATCCATCCAAACTTAACTTTGCCTTGCATAATTCAAGCTTGGGGGAATGGGCTTATTTAGAAAATCTTATGTTGCTAATATTGGTTGTCTCTACCTTATCAATCCATGTTCAAATTATTAATCAATGATCATGCTCTTTTATCTCTGTTTGCATAACTCTCTATAAACTTTTATGTTACCTTTGTTTGCTATAGTATACTTAAGGTCTGGAGAAATTTCATACACCTTTTAAAATTAGGCATGGTGCTTAGTTTAAACTGTTTTCTAGAATCATAATTAGACAAGGTGTTTAGTTTGATTTCCGAACCAAGAGGTGTGATGATTTTACTTTCAAAGGCTTTTTAATTAAGCGTGGTGCTTAGGTTAAAATGCCTTTCTAAGTCAAATTGGACGCGGTGTCTAGGTTCATTTTTGAGCTGCTCGTATGCTGTAATAAACATTGGATATTCTGTTAGACTAACCCTTGTAGAAAACTTCCAATTTAATTTGTGTAAGTCACGAGATAAATTCAAATTAGAGATGAGACAGGGCACATGCTGAACTTCAATAACTTTGCAGAGGAAGACATAGCTCATTCATTATGGATGGAAAAACTGTGAGTATTAATGATTCATTCACTTTATCTTCTGCTGCAAGTTACTTGGGCTCAAGTCATACCGGTATAGAACATGATCTATGCTAACATAATATCAACCCTATCTTCTTAGTAGCGTAGATGGAACATGATAAAATTCTGGAAAAACAACCTATATTCCAAAGTTGTACATTCCTTCGGGTATGTGTTGTCTACTAATCTGTTGTAGGCATAATAATGAATGAAGTGACAAGGTGCCATAATGTAATACCCCGGGTATTATGGCTAATTAATTATGCCATGACATCATGTTTATTATTAAGCATCTGCATATGATTGTGCTTAGGGATTTTAGAGTGACTTATTTATGAATGTTATTGGTGTTGCAATTGAACCCCTAATTGGCAAGTAAAATAAATCAAAAGAAAAATCTGAATTTAAGCCCTAATCGGACCATAAAACCCTAACTCAAAAAATACTTAGAATCAGGAGATGGTGTCTGAACAAAAGTTGTAGATATTTGGAACAGCTTTTATTTTGGGTGTTTTTGAAGTTCTTCAATAGAAATTTAAATTAAACCCTAATTACTACTTTAAAATTTAAATTTGAAATTTTAATTTAAAAATTATTGAGAATCTGACTAAACTACCTTAATGAAAGTTGTCAAGCTTAACTAATAGAACAACTTTTATTTTGAAATATTTTCATTTTGTTGGGTATAAATTAGAGAATTTAATGAAATTAGGAATAAAATTCAAATATTAGTTTTACCCCCTTTTTAAATATCTTCAAAATTACTCAAAATCTGAACTTGGTCCCAAAATCAAAGTTGTGCAGAATTTAAAACCCTACAACTTTTATTTTGGCCGATTTCCAAGTTGTTACATGGTTTTGGGAGTTATGGTCAAAAAACAGTATATAGGGGTAACAAATGCGTTACAGTGCCATGCCTCCTCTCCTGTTCGCGTACAGATGGCCGCCCGCCGGGCCGCACGCGTGCGTGGCGCCGCCCATGCCGGCCGGGATCTTGCCCCCGGCATGGCTGCGCGTGTGGGAGACCCCGCGCCACCCTAAGCCGCTCCTGCCTCCCCTCTGACCGGCATATATTGGCATCGGCACCCTTCTCTGCCCCCTCCTCACTCCGACCACCGCCGCATCCGTCTCGGTCCCGAGCCGGAATTGGCTGCCCTTAGACCTCCTTCTCCCAATTCCTCTCGTCATTAGCCTCTCCAGCTCCCTGAGCACAGTTAGAATCACCTTGGGCCAGCTTTTGTGCTTCGAGGGTCCGGAAACGCGCGTCGTCGTCCTCGGGTCCGGCAGAACACCGCCGCAGCCATTCCCCGCGCGACTAACTTTCTGCGGTGAGCCTCTTCTTCCACGGTCTAGCGTTTTGGACTCTCTAGTTCATAGTGATGCTTATGCACGCTGGAGGTTTTCCGTTTCATCCCTCAGGGTCGTCGGAACGGAAAGCAAGCCGCCGGTGAACTTCGTTGCAGCCGCTGTCGTCGTCACGCTCGCGCCTCCGCACTGCCTCGAGCTCGACCACCTAGCCTAACTAACCCACGGTGAGCCCCTGATTCGATAGCACCCCTAATCTTGAACGTTACCGTCATGACCTCGCCGGAGCACGGCGTTCCGCCGCGGCCGAGCCGCCATGCTCTCGGTCGGGCAGAACCCTAGGTCCCCGTAGCCCTAAAAACTACCTCTATAGACGCGTTAGGGGCTTGTGAATGTGTCAGACCAGTTGGCTTAGCCGGAGGCCTCGCCGGCGGCGAGCTAGCGCCGGTCAGAGTTGGCGGGCCGCCGGTTAGCGCCTCCTTGTGTGCGAGAGGGACCGCGGGTTAAAAGAAAAGGAAGTCCAGGGGGTTATTTACAAGGTATATGATTCATATGAATAGTAGAACTAGGACCGCAGGTTGGGCGCTGAGTTTTTCAAGGTGTTTTTGGAAAAACCTCCAGGCCGTGCGCGCGTAGGCCGCACTGGGCCAGCCTGTGCCAAGTTGGGCCGTCTTGGGCTGAAATGAATTTTTCTATTTTAGCGAATTTCAAATAGAATTTCTGATTTATAGCTAAATGGAATAGTAGTGTTATTTGTTATTTTCATAGGAATATTTCTGTTGAACTAAAAATCACTAAAATAATTGTGGGTACTCTCTGGAGCATGTAGTATTTTATAAAAATATTAAATATAAGATTTGGACACCTTCTGCAGGAACTAAAAATCAGCATATTAATTAATAAACAGAAGTTTTGGCAATTTTAATAAATTCCAGATTAATCCAAAAATCATGAAAATTTATATGGCACTGTTTTATTGTAGAACCTATTTGTTGGTTAAGTTTGGGCTCAATTGGAAACTATTTGATCACTTGTTAATTAAATATTGGGTTAATTGGATAATAAAATTTATTTAAGCAAATAATCCCTGTAGTGTGTGTGATTTTTGGATTGATTGGGTTCATGGATCTTTCACCATGGTGATCCTTGACAAAAGTATTGATGTCACTTGTTAGTTGTAGTAAAGCTGTACAGCGGCTTTCTATGACTGTTAAAATGGTCGATAAAACAAAATATGAAAACACCGTTTTGCTTTCTGTAAAACGTTTACAACTTTTCCGTGAAGGAAAGTTATACTCAAGGTCTAAATGGTTTACTTTTGAGCATTTCATTCATTATCTTCATACCATGCTAAGCATGCATCATTGCATACGTGTAGTGCCCGTCACCGAGAAAGTCCAAGTCGAGGCCACTGCCGAGGAGGTCACTCCGGAGGTCGTCCAGGGATTCGACATCTGCGGAACCGAGCCCGACCCGACGCTGTACGCAATCCAAGGCAAACCCCGGTGCATTCAGCCTCGCCTTGTGTTTTATAAAATATTTATGACTTGAGTCTATTATTGCATTAGGTTGTTAGGAGTTATTTGTCACCTATATTGTTGCATTACCTGCCTTGATATATAATACCCTTGAACCCTGTTTAGAAATTAAAAATGTTCAAAAATGCTTAGCCCTGCTTAATCAATTAGATTTGCATAAAAAGGCTATTTTTGACCTATGGGAATGTGATATTTATGAATCATGAGAAATGAAAAAGGGATATGAGTCCGTTCGGGGATTGTGTACTTGGGTAGCAGCCCCAATGCATCGTCACCGACGGAAAGGGGTTTTCCGTTCGTTGGTTGTGAATTTGGGTTAGAGTCTCAATGCTTGACCATCGGCGGGAAAGGGATTTGAAAACCGTTGGGACACTTGTATTTGGATTAGAGTCCCAATGCAATGTCACCGGCGGAAAAAGAATTAGGGACCGTTCATTGTAGGCCTGCTGTGATCGAGACTTTACAACTAGCCACATACTATGGAAAGCTCTGACTCCGGTGGCTCTACTACTTGAACCGACAACCACGCACTGGGAGTGGAGAGATGGCGAGAGCAGCGTGTACCCTCGTGGCTGGCGTGCCTGGAGAGGAGAGGAGTACTGTGTTCTCGGGTGGCGCAGGACCGGTTCAGGGGTAGAAAAGCCGTGGTAGCCGGGGTTGGTATATGCAAGCTTAAGTGCTACATATGCAGTGTAGATAGGGATCCCCAGCTGGATACTAATCGATTCAAATCGTCGTTGCTCCTCGGATATGGAGACTTGATTCTTTGACCTACAACTGAAAAGTGGTTCGGAACTAGGTGTTTTAAGAATGATTAAAGAATTGGAAAGTACGATGGAATATGATGATGAATTGGGAATATCGTATTATGGCTTAAATAAAATTTGAGATAAAATATGGAGATAGGTTAATAAAGCTTTTCCGCAAAATGCTTTGATTCTTGCTCAAGCCTTACCTTGACTTCCCTCAGCCTGCATTCCTGTGTCTCACTCTTTTTCTTAGTCGGGTAAGTCTTGCGGAGTACCCCAGTACTCAGGGTTTGTTAACCCCATGTTGCAGGGATACAGCAGTCGGAGGTTTGTCTCACCCCCTGCTGTGTGACAGTGGTCCAGGAGGGAAGTAAGGAGGAGTAAGGTTGAACCCATGGGCAGGGTTCTTATCATTAAATATTTAATTATGTTGTATCGCCAGTTCCACTGCTACTTATTTTATTTATGGTCTGTAATAATCGCACCTTAATCTTATCTGGACAAATAGTTTGTAATCTAAGTACCTTATAATATTTCCGCGCTTTTACTCTGATGTAATTTATTAAGAAATATTGTAATTCTGTGATGGCTTCGCAATGGGATCCTGTCAGAGGAAATCGGGTGCTAATGTAGCCCTGCAGGACCTTCTAGATCATTTGGGACACGGGCTCGGCTGTCAGAGGTCATTAGTGACAATGACAGGTGCCTGTGGGCCATGTGATTTATGCGGTTCTGTTACACATAAGATCAAAGAAGCAAAAGATGGTAAAGAGGATAAGCAACAAAGGAGACAAGATGCTCATGAACAACTCAAGATGCAAAAGAAGGAAAGGACTACCAGTCATTTACCCTTCATTAATTAGTGCCATCACGCTCTAATAATGAAGGTAATATCTTAAGGTAAGTGGTCAGTATTTTCTTCTTGATCTTGAAATGCAGATAAATAAAGACGCAAATATGTTATAGTTACATTTTTAATTGATTAACCTAATTAACTCAACATGCTTTGTCCTTTAAGATTGTTCCTGGCATCATTCTTTTGATTTCAATCTTAACCAAATGTGCTAAAACATTGTATTATATCTTTGGAAGATGATAGTCATACTCATGTGAAAATTTATATATTATGTAGAGATAGACAACCATTCCATTGGTTAAGCAATTTAAATCTTTTCTGCCATATGAACTTAAATGCAACATTAATGCTTAATTGTCTGATCTTACCACTCATGTCATGAGTAAAACGAATTATGTAACATCAACTTTATCTTGTTCAATGTGCCTAAGGCTAGAGAAGAATAAATAAAGAAATAGATTCGGTTCTGTTGGTGTTTTTCCACCAGCAGAGCCCATGCACTTGATCTCTACCTTGGTTTTGCAAATAGGACAACACTTCAAGCAAATTTGTTAATTCCCAAAATTCTACAAGTGAAAGTTCTGTGAACATGCACGCTGAGCAAGACGCTGCCAGCTTCCACTATTACTGCTCTACTTCAACCTGCTGGCCAAGCAAAGAACAAACGAGACATCACCATCACCAGAGCGTCGGACCCTAACTTCGCCTGAGCGTCGGACCATTGTCTTCGGTCCGACAGCTAACCCTTCAGAGGGCGTCGGACGCTCAGTTTGTGAGCGTCGGACTATTGTCTGAGCGTCCGACGGTGCAGAGCAACGAGGAAACGACACGTGGAGAACTCAGAGGGCGTCGGACCGTTCTGTTTAGTCCGACGGTGCGCGTCGGACTATCGTCCAACGGATTTCAGCGCTCGGGGTGCTCACTGGAAGCGTCGAACTATCACGATCGTTAGTCTGACGACCCTCTGCGATTCAGTCCGACGGTGGTCTGCTGAGGGCGTCGGACCGAGGCTTTTGGTCCGACGGTGCTCTGTCCGACAGTGAGTCTTGGCACGAGAAAATAGCCGTTGTGATCCAACGGTTGACTTCAAACGGCAGAGGACACGTGGCGTCCATCCGAGGCGTCGGACCGGTGTTGTTAGTCCGACAGTTTGGCCGTCGGACAGTCCGACGGTACGCAGTTTTGTCCAAACGGCTAGTTCTTTGTGTGTGGCTTATAAATAGTTACTTGGCCGGTTTGGGGAGCATCTCTTGGCACTCCTGAACATCATAGCATACTCGTGAGCCTTCTCACTCCACTCTCACTCATCCTACTTGATTGTGTTCATCATTTGGTGAGATTGGAGAGCATCAAGTGCATTGCTTTGATAGAGATTATCTAGAGGCACTTGGTAGTTGTCTTTCGCAGTGGTTTCTTTTGTTACTCTTGGAGTTTGCCGACTCCTAGACGGGTTGGAGCTGCGAGGATCGTTGAGGAGAGTTGGTGATTGTTTTCGCCTCCGATCGGTGAAGTTGTGAGGGGTTCTTGAGCCTATCCCCGCGGGAGATCGCAAAAGGCTACTCTAGTGGATTGCTCGTGGCTTGTGGATCCCCATCTTGTGTTGGTTGTGCGGCACCGTTGAGAAGGGTTTGGCGTGTGATGCCAATTAGCGCGTGAACCTCCAAGTGGGTGTAACGCTACAACGAGGACTAACTTGCCGGCAAGCAAGTGAACCTCGGTAAAAAAATCTTGAGTCATCTCTCTACCTAGGACTTCTATTGTATTGTGATTGATTATTCTTTTGGTATTCTCTACTCTTCACCGGCGGTATAAGATTCGCTCTCTCTACTCTTTACACTCTCGCATTTACTCTTGTGTAGCTTGATAACTTAGTTGCTCACCTAGGAGTAGAGTAGAAGTAGCAACTTAGCTTCTTGTGTGTGTAATAGAGACTATAGCTTAGAACGGTTAGGTGGCTAGCATCGTTTAGTTGGCTAGCGCAAGAATTCGCTTTGCCGCTTAATTGTCTAATCACTTTGTCTTAAGTGTTGTTTGTAGTATGTTTATAGGCTATTCACCCCCCCTCTAGCCATTTAGGACCTTTCAGGGCCCCAGTTGCTTCTGGTGCCTTCTACACTCTTCTATTTTGCCGATGACGTTTGTTTCCTTCGCGATCAAGTTTCGTGGTTGTTATGCACTTTAATATTTCTTTTAAGCTGTAATACCCCGGGTATTACGGCTAATTAATTATGACATGTCATCATGTTTATTATTAATCATCTGCATATGATTGTGCTTAGGGCTCCTAAAGTGATTCAATTATGTTTAGGTTTGATGGTGCAATTAAACTTTTAAATGGGAATTAAAGATATTAGCAAAAGAAAAATTCCAATTAAGTTTTAAATTGACTCAAACCCTTAATTTAAAAACTATTTGGAATTTGACGAAAGTGCCTCAATAAAAGTTATAGATCTGTTAAAATGAAGCAACTTTTATTTTGGGAGATTTTGAAGTTATAATATAAAAATTTAAATTAAACTCAAATTACTATGTTGAAATTCAAGTTTGAAACTTCAAATTCAAAAATATTAGGAATTGGACAAAACTTCCTTAATAAGAGTTGTATAGATCACTGAGTAGGACAACTTCTATTTTGATAATTTTTCAAGTTGTTAAAGAAATTTAAAAGTAATTTTAAAAATTCAGTTTAAAATTCAAAACCCTCTTTTACCCCCTTTACTGTAGTTTCAAAACCATATGGAATTTGGGTTTGGTTCAAAAACAAAAGTTGTCCAAAATTTTGAAACCTACAACTTTTGTGTTTTCACTTTTCAAGTTAGTACACGAAATCTGGTGATTTGAGTCAAAAACCAAGAGGGGGGCACTGCACTGCTACAGTAACCCGCCCCCTCCCACTCTGTTCGCGCACAGGAGCTGGCCGCCGCGGCACACGCGCGCGCGGCGCCGCCCGTGCCGGCCGGGATCCTGCCCCCGGTCGCGGCAGCACGTGTAGGGGACCCCGCGCCGTCCTCTGCCGCTTCTGTCTCCCCCTCGAACCGGCTTAAAGGCGACGGTCTCCCTCCCGTTTCCTTCCCCTCCCCGCTCGGCACGCCGGTGATCGCCTTCACTGCCCCGACCAAATCGGCCTCAACCCGTGCACCATTCTCCAATTGCTTGAGCATCCAACCTCCCTGCTTTCTTGCGCACCTAGTGCATCCATTTGGGCTTAGGTTCGTGCCCTGTGATCCGAGAACGCCTGTCGCCGTCTCTGCGGAAGACCGGAGCGCCGCCGCAGCCGCCTCTCACGCGACGAGCTCGCTGTGGTGAGCCTCTCCTCCTTCGATATTTCGTTTGTGACTCTCTGTCTCATGCTCTAGCTCATGCTCGCGATGGTTTTTCATTTCGTTCCCTAGGATCGCCGGAACAAGACTTCACCGTCGGGGCCGAGTCGCTGTGTCCGCCGCCGTAGTCAACCTCGTCGTTCCACTTCGTCCCTGCCTCAGCCAACCGTCGGGCTAGGACCGTGGTGAGCTCCTGATCCTCCCTGGCCCTTTTCCATTAGTTCTTCGGCATCTGCGCGGCCGGAACATGGTCGCCGTGCCGCCGCAGGTGTACGCGCGCACGGCTGCGCGCGAGGTTGAAGAAGGAGCTGACAGGCGGGCCCGGCCTGTCAGCGTCCCTGGGCGTACGCGCGCGCGCGCGGGCGAACGCGCGGGTGGAGTTGGGCCTGCCCGCTGACGTTGGGCCGCCTCGGGCCGAACCGTTTTCTTTATTTTGAAGAGATTTCCATTGGATTTTCCATTTTAATTTTGAATGAATAGTACTGCCATTTGTCATTTTCATAGGAATATTCCTGTTAATCTAAAAATCATGAAAATAATTGTGGGTACTCTCTGGAGCATGTAGTATTTTATAAAAATATTATATATAGGGTTTGGACATTTCCTGTGGGAACTAAAAATCAGCATATTAATTAGTAAATGTAACTTTGAGCAATTTTAATAAATTCCAGAATTATCCAAAAATCATGAAAATTTATGTGGTACTATTTTAGGGTAAGATCTATCTGTTGGGTAAGTTTGAGCTCATTTGGAAACTATTAGGACACTTGTTTATTAGTTATGGGGCGTTTGATTAGTAAAATTAATTTAAGCGAATAATCCCTGTTGTTTGGTGTGATTTTGGATTGATTGACTTCAAGGGTCTTTCACCATTGTGATCCTTGACAGAAGTATTAGGGTCGCATGTTGGTTATAGTAAAGCTCTGTAGCGGCTTTCTATGACCGTTAAAATGGTAAATAAAACAAAAGTAGGAAACACTGCTTTTACCTTTCGTAAAGCGTTTACAACTTTACCGTGAAGGAAAGTTATACTCAAGGTATTAATGGTTTACTTTCAAGCATTTCATTTGTTGCCCTCATGTCTTGCTAAGCATACATCATTGCATACGTGTAGTGTCCGTTTCCGAGGAGGTCCAGGTCGAGACTACTGCTGAGGAGGTCACTCCAGAAGCCATCCAAGGATTTGACATCTGCGGGACTGATCCCGACCCAACGCTGTACACGATTCAAGGCAAGCCCCGGTGCATTCCGCCCCGTCTTGTGTTTTATAAAATTATTTATCACTTGAATCTATTATTGCATTAGGTTGTTAGGAGTTGTTTGTCTCCTATATTGATGCATTACCTGCCTTGATACATAATATCCCGGAAACCTGTTTAAAAATAAAAATATTCAAAAATGCTTAGCCCTGCTTAATCAATTTAGATTTGCATAAAAAGGCTATTTTGACCCATGAAAATGTAACAATTATGAAACATGAGAAAAGGAAAAAGGGGTATGAGTCCGTTCGGAAATTGTGTACTTGGGTAGCAGCCCCGATGCACCGTATCCGTCGGAAAGGGGTTTTCCGTTCGTTGGTTGTGAATTTGGGTTAGAGTCCCAATGCTTGACCATTGGTAGAAAAGGGATTTGAAAACCGTTAGGACATTTGTACTTGGGTTAGAGTCTCAATGCAATGTCGCCAACGGAAAAAGAATTAGGGACCGTTCGTTGTAGGCCTGCTGTGATCGAGACTTTGCAACTAACCACATACTACGGAAAGCTCTGACTCCGGTGGCTCTACTACTTGAACCGACAACCACGCACTGGGAGTGGAGAGATGGCGAGAGCAGCGTGTACCCTCGTGGCCGGCGTGCCTGGAGAGGAGAGGAGTACTGTGCTCTCGGGTGGCGCAGGACCGGTTCAGGGGTAGAAAAATCGTGGTAGCCGGAGTTGGTATATGCAAGCTTAAGTGCTACATATGCAGTGTGGATAGGGATCCTCAGCTGGGTACTAATCGATTCGAATCGTCGTTGCTCCTCGGATATGGAGACTTGATCCTTTGACCTACAATTGAAAAGTGGTTCGAAACTCGGTGTTTTTGAGAATGAGTAAGAATTTGAAGTTATGATGATATATGAAAAGGAATATGGAATTATGCATATGATTAAAATAAGACTGAGTTAAAATATTGAAATAGAATAGTAATGCTTTTCTGCAAAACTTTTGACTCTTGCTCAAGCCCCACCTTGATTCCCCTCAGCCTGCATTCCTGAGTCTCATTCCTTTTTCTTAGTCGGGTAAGTCTTGCGGAGTACCCCAGTACTCAGGGTTTGTTAACCCCATGTTGCAGGGACACAGCAACCGGAGGTTTGTTTCGCCCCATGCTGTGTAACAGTGGTACAGGAGGGATGTGAGGAGGAGTAATGTTGAACCCGTGGGCAGGGTTCTTATCGTTAAATACTTAATGTTGTTGTGTCGTCATTCCGCTGCTACTTATTTTATTTAAGTTCTGTAATATTCGCACTTCAATTGTATTTGGACAAACGGTTTGTAATCTAAGTACCTTATAACCTTTCCGCATTTTCACTCTGATGTAATTTGTTATGAAATGTTGTAATTCTGTAATGGCTTCGCAATGGGATCCTGTCGGAGGAAGTCGGGCGCTAATATAGCCCGGCAGAACCTTCTAGATCTTTTGGGACACGGGCCCGGCTGTCAGAGGTCACTAGTGACAATGACAGGCGCCTGTGGGCCATGGGATTTAGCCGGTTCTGTCACATAAGCTTTTCTGGATAATTTCCTGGAAAATAAACAATTCACCAAAACTCGTGGAATCTATCAGTAATAACCCCTGTGTTGCTATTATTGCCCCTTTCTAAGTATTAGTTGATGGTATAAAATTGGTACTTAACGACCGTCAATAATACCCCCAAGCTAAGTCTTTGCTAGTCCCTTAGCAAAATTGACTTGAAATAATTTATTCATGGTTTCATTAAAATGTATAACTTCCAACAAGTACTCAAATATTTAAATATAAATTCTTCTTCGGATTGAAATTCATTAGTCCACCTTTCAAACTTATTCTTACTATTTTCAACCGTGGGGCTTTTAAACTAAATCTTACGTAATTGAAAGATAGAATAATTAAGCAAACACTATATCTTTCATCCTTTGTTTCAACTATTGCTCTAAAGTTATGTATAATTTTTATTTGAAAAATAATGAGAGTCTACTAAATAAGATTACAGAGGACTATTAAGCTATACATCATTACTGAATGTGCGAGTGTGATAAAATTTTATTTTCGGGCTCCTATGCATTATCCTCTTTTTTTTGTCTTTCTGAAAAGTGTGGGCTATCTCCCCAGGGATACTTTTGTACCCATTTTTTCTCTCAGGCGGGTGTCTTTGCACCTGTTGTTTTACTCTCTTTCTTTTTTTGGCACATACCCTTTTGATATGGCATTTTTCACGTTCATACTTCTTTAGTATGACATCTTTTAATTTTATAACCCACACTTTCTTTTTGACTTTTAAGAAATGCTTTCTGCATAGAGCAAAAACTTTTTGTGCATGTGAATTCAATCATGAATGCATAACAGAATAGTCTACTTAAATCATATTAGCAAAACAAATTATTATATTTATTTTGATTTTGACTTTTGGAATGTCTGGAGCTTAGGTATCACTCAGAATGAAGTAAATAGCAACTCAAACCTTCTTATATCATATCCGTCAATAACTTAGATTAAAATTTATGCTTCCCACAGATATCAAGTTTCAGAATAAATTTTTATGGTAGATAAACTTCATGCAATTCATAGGAGAATTTAAATTTAAATACTAAGTATTTGCAGGAAATTATATTTGAGCAATTTAGTCATCTTTTTGATTTTTCTCTATCTTCAAGTTCTACTTACTCTAAAGACAAACTTAATACGAAATTTAAAGCAAACTTATTATTATTATTATTATTATTATTATTATTATTATTATTATTATTATTATTATTATTATTATTATTATTATTATTACTATTATTAGCAATACTAAAATTGACAGAATTAAAGACTGAAATAAGTGCTGAAATAAATGGTAGAACATAGATAAAGGTGAGGGGTGCTCACCTAGGGGGGTTCTCCTCCAAGCTAAATGTTGACGCGCTCAGTACTGTGGTGGAGGTGGCAGCGGAAATCCCATCTGATGTATCAAATGCTTCAATCCGCTCTGTGTTTGCTGGTGTCCTTGGTATAACTGATCAAGTTGTTGGTCTCTGTGGTGCTGCCACTGTTCGTGCTGCTAGAACCTGTCGTCGACCTGATGCTGCCATTGCTCGTGCTGGTGCAGTGTGTCGCTTATCGTGTTCTGTCCCTGCTCAATGTTATTGAGGCGCATAGATAAAGCTGAAAAATCATTAGCAGTAGCCGAAAAGTGCTGCTTAGGCGGCCGATGGTAGACATTCTCTAGTGGTGCGTGGAACGGATACGGTCCACCAGTGGTGAAGTCCGTGTTCCCACGCACAGAAAAGTATGCTCGTCCTCTCTGAAAGTCAATTGTCGTGTTATCCGGTGCCTCTATAGGTAATGCTTCCCACCCTGCTGCTGCTGCAGACGAAGATTCTCCTCGCTGAAATGTGGGCTGGTCCTCCCATCCACTGCTGACGTAGCTCCTGCGTCGACCCCTGCTCACCAAAATTAACAAAGTGGAAATAACCTGGCCCAGATGGTGCCGGGTCAGCTACAGTGAAATTAGGTCTCGACGCCCTGCTGATGCGTGCAGACGGACACCTGCCAACATTAGCTCCACTAGCTGAAAAAATAAAGTTCTGAACAGAATAAATTCCTAACTCCCTGTCCGACAGTTCATACTCATTTGCATAGTTTTTATAAATCATGATTATTTTTATTATTTCGGCGTTTGAGCATGTGAGCACGAAAGAAAAAAAATCATAGCCAATAATTCTACGGGCATCAGGAATAAAAACAAGTGTAGCATTCTATAATAAACCTAGCCTAGTAGCTAAACGTGTAATCCAGGAAGTAAAAGAAATACTGCATTTTCTCATGGAAGGGACGGTTCTCCAGTAATTCAATATCATTTTCACAGGTGACGATTTTCTCTTTTTTTATCATGATATATAATAAATGTAGCCCATCTTGTTTAATAATATTTAATTTCTCTCTAAGAAAAAATGTAAAATCTAGCCATTTAAGCATGAATCTCAGTGTGAGGTGATGGACTTCTTTAGTAGTATATTTTTGTTTCCTTTCTGGTTTCTTTGCAGTGATGCTCTCCCAAAAATCATCTTTATCAAAGTTTTGGAGAAATTCCATTATATTTACCACACACTGATTATGGAATCTTAGCGCTAGGCTAAGGGTTTTCCATGAGAGGGTGAAAGGTTTATTAAACATTCTAAAATTTACCTCATCATCATCAAAGTCTAGGGTGCTAATAAATTCTATTGTGAGTAACTTGCTACCTTGCTCAGTGATTTACCATGCACCTTCCCAACCAACATTTCTAAATATAAGCTCAAACTCGGAATCCATTCCGGTTTCATGGAGCAAAGTGGCATAAAAAATCAGAGTATGGGTAAATTCCTTGTTCTTAGCCACATTTAATATTTTACTCTGTGGTCTAGTTGGTAATGAAATTTGAGTGATGCTTGTGAGCCCATACCTCTCTTCCCGTTGGGAAAAGGATAAAGGGTTGTCATACACGAAGGGTGAAGGAGAATCGACATTTATGTCGGAGCCGGCGAACGATGGCACTTGTGATGATGATTGACTTCTTATTGTACGGCGCGAAAGTGCTCTTCCGAGTGATCGGATAGCTCCCTTCATTCTATTGCTCATCTTGCCTGTAAAATGAAGAACACGAAGAACACGGCAAGAACGAACAAGAACACAAGAACACAACAAGAACAAGCAAGAATAAGTGAAGAGAAGGTAAAATCTCTCTACTAGATGCTCTTGCTAATCTTCTTCTCTCCTCTTTTCCTTGCTTAAACTTGGATTAAATGGGGGATTTGTGAGAGTTAGAAATCTCGAGCTGCAAAACAAAGTAGCTAGGTGCTCTCTGGAGTGCAAGTGAGCGAATGAATAAGTGAGAGAAGTGAGAGGCAGAGAAGAAGGAGAGGGGCGCCGGCCGGCGTGGGTGTGGGGCCGGCCGGCCCCCACCTTGTGCCCTTTGGTCCTCCACTTTGAAGTATGTCGACATTGCCTTCATATGCACGTGAATGAGTGCTCTCTCTGATGAAAAGAGTGAATGGAGGGTAGTGCATGAATGAATAATGGAGTTTGGATGGTAGTTGGTGATAAGGATTGAGGTGACTTGATGTGATGTGTGTGGGTCCCACATGTCTCCCGTATTTATACCGTATAATGACACAAGAATGAAAAACTAAATTACTTTTATGAATCTATCAAAAATTAGAATTCTAATGATGGTCTTTTTATAATTTTCTGCCACCACAGTAAATTTCACTGACGGGGTTTAATGCTCCGTTAGTAGTAATCACATGGGGCTTTAGCTTTAATCATGTTATGCTTATTTTTATTTCTTTTTAGTAATGCAATTTATGGAAAAGTAAATATGCAAATTTTAATGCAAGAATTAAATTACCGATAACTACCGAGTTACCTCCTGGCGAAGGTTCGGGGTTTTTAAGTCTGCCGACCCGGACTTCTCCAGTTGAATTATTATTCATGATTTATCTCCGGTGTCGGAGATGTTGTTGCATCTTGTTCTTCATGACACTTCAAAGTTTGACATTGTTCCAGTCTTGGCTTGAATGCAAACCGCTCTTCTTGCCCACTGATGTTGAATGTAATTTCTCCAGCTCCGACGTTGATGGTTGCATTTGCAGTGTTTAGGAATGGTCGCCCGAGGATGAGGGGTATCTTCCTCTCTTCCTGCATGTCAAGTACTACAAAATCTACAGGAACGAAAAAGTTACGGATTTTTACCAGAATATTTTCTGCGATTCCTGCGGCATAGCGGACCGATTGGTCAGCTAATGGCAGACACATCGTAGTTGGCATGAGCGTAGGATAGTTGAGTTTGTCGAAGACTGTCTTGGGCATAACGCTGATACTTGCTCTAAGATCACATAAAGCATTCTCGAATATCTGGTCTCCGATTGAGCAATCAATGGTGAGACACCCTGGATCCTTCTTCTTAGCAGGAGAAGAACTCAGAATTGCCTCACTACACTCCTCTGTTAGCTTAACAACTTCAGTAGAAGACAGTGGTCCTTTGTTGTTGAGGATGGTTCGAAGATACTTTGCGTATGTAGGTACCTGCATGGCGTCTAACAACGGAATATTGACATATAATTTCTGAATTACCTCTACAAACTTACCAAATTGATCATCCATTTTACCTCTTCTCCTTCTACGTGGAAACGGTAAGAGGGTTGTGTCATAAAAATCTTGAGTTAATTCTTGATCTTGTGGTTCAACTGGTGGTCAAAGTGGTATGACTTCTTCTTCTCTGTTGTCCTTCTCAATTCCTTCTTCTACCTGTTCCAAATGTGGTGGTCTACGTGCCCCTTTTGGGTAAGGTGGATCACGTGTAGACTTACCTCCTCTAATAGATATTCCTTTTACTGGTTTAGGGTTAGTGGTAAACAAACTAGAAGACAATTGTGCAATTTGTAATTCTATCTTTTATTAAATAATATTTGATCTTTAACAGTAGAAGAGAAACTATCTAATTTAGAATTAATTCCTTCTAAAACTTTATCATTAATTCTAGCTTGTTCTAATATTAATTTTCTCAAGGGTGGTTGTCTCTGATTTGAAAAATTGAAATTGCCTTAGTACTTACCTTGACTGGTTGATCGAGGTTGAGTCCATCCTTACTTCTGAGAAGTGGACTTGATGACTGTACTAATATCTTCTGGGGATTCAGCAGACTCAACTTCTAAATACTCTTCACATTGATTCTGGGAATTGAATGCATCTTGAATAGTTTGACGATCTCTTTTATAATTGGCCCTTTGCTCTAACCAGTTCAACAGTATATCCATATTGGTTGACAGTGCACACACTCCCTCTAGAACTTCTTCACTCCTATGGCATGTTTGGGTGTTGTTTATCCAACTCTGATTTTCTGCTATCCTTGCCATAATATCTTCAGCTCTTCCAGGGGTGAGTGACATAAATGATTCTTCAGCAGTGGCATCTAGTTGCTCACGTGACCTTTGAGTTAGTCCGTGATAAAATGTTTGCATGAGCAACCATTTTTCCATCCCATGATGAGAACAATCTGATATGTAATTTTGAAAACGCTCCTAGGCTTCTGGAATAGGTTCATCTTTCTGCTGACAAAATTCTGAAATCTTTCCTCGTAACGCATTGGTTCTGCTTGCTGGGAAAAACTTTTCTAGGAAAGCTTTTGAACATTCTTCCCATGTCTTGACTTGATCTTTATTCTGGTAAAACCACTGCTTCGCTTTTCCCTCCAGTGAGAACGGAAATAAACGAAGTAGCACGATGTCTTGAGGAATGCCCTTAATATCGATGGTGTTGCCAATCTCAAAAAAATTCTACAGATGGACACTTGCATCTACATCCTTCTTTCCACTAAATGTGATAGCTTGCACTATTTTGATGAGGCTTGACTTGATCTCGAAATCATGATCTTCAAGGTTAAAAGTTGGCCCAATGCGAATATTCTCGGTGCTTGGAGCAGAGAATTCACGCAGAGTTTTCTCAGCCATGGCTTCACAAAATAATGAAAGACCCTTCTTCCTATGGTTGTTCCTGTTTGATAAGAATCAAAGTTCTACAACCAATCCTGCACTTACCCTATATAAAATATTTAAACAAAAGACAAAACATGGGTAAGTCTGCTAAAGCAAAAGGTTACGGTCTATCTATAGTTATTTTTATGCTTTTCTATAATATTATTTATGAAAAACTCCCTTATATGAAATTCTAAAATATCCTGGCGAATAAAATCAACGAAGTCCAATAAATTATCCTAATGAATATGATTGCCATTCCCCGGCAACGGCGTCAGAAGTGCTTGTTGGTATTTTTAACATCACTTCAAGTTAAGTTGTCATCCCTAACATGATGCCAAAAATCATTGGTAAAATAATCTACAATTGCCACATAAAAATATAACACTATAGAATATATCCACAAGCGCACGGATAATTTTTCCATTGTAGCACTTCACTCGGTAAGTATTCTGAGTATCGTTGATTTGTTTTATGCCAAAAGGATAAATAGACATTCTACTCATTAGGATGATCTACTATAGTGATTGAAAAGATTATTAATAAATGTGCAGACCTATAATGACCAGTAACTCTAATGCTTTAGCGGTAATAAGTCAATAATATGATAAATGATAACTGAGTAAATGAAGTAAATGGTATTTCGGAGATAGAATATAGAGACTCACTAATGTACTAAGACAATCTCGAGATTCGGCTAAAGTAAAGGAAACCTATGTAATTAGTAAATATAAAGTCTACATTCTACGTTATATTACACATCTTCATTTATAGCAGAACTAACTCAGAAAACATCATCAGAAGCATCATCTAATGAGGATATTAAGACACAAGGGTCACCTCCTTCGCGACCACGCTCTGCTCGTCTTACGTACGGGGGGTGGACTACAGAGGAACCTAACCTACGCAGTTGTCACCTACGCGGACTACCACACGACCCGGCACGTCAGAGTGCCTCCGTAGGTACGTAATATATCTAGACACCACGTCTACATAATACATACCACCTAACTCACTCGAGTACTGAATTAGGCGCTTTACGATCATATGAAAATAATCATCACCAATCACAACTATATCGAATATGCAATTAGAATAAACTAAGAACTGAATAAGTAGCAATATATTAAAATGGAGCAAAGTCATAATAAGATACAAGATAAAATTACCGATCTCCAGACGAACAGATCTGGAATCCCGAGCGTAGCGCCCAACTCTACTTGAACCTTGTTAGACACCTAAACTAATGAACTTGAAGAACTAGAGCTCTACTTCTAATCCTTGTAAACCCTAAATTTTGTCTACTCTTGACAAATGAAGCAGGAGGAATGAATTGGTGCTCTGGGAGGGGGTCTGCCCCTTTATTTATAGTCCGGTGGGGTGAACGTGCATCGTTGGATCAAACCGACTTAACATAGGGCTGAGATGACTCTTCGGAGGCGGTGGAAGAAGACTCCAGAAGACGACGGTGAAACCCTAGTGGGGGGCGCTGCCCGGCCCCACCACCTGCCCTGTGGGGCCCCGGTTGCTTCGGGTGCCTTCTACACTCTTCTATCTTACCGATGACGTTTGTTTTCTTTGCGATCAAGTTTCGTGGTAGTTATGCACTTGAATCCTTCTTAAGCTTTTCTGGATAATTCCCTGGAAAATAGACAATTCACCAAAACTCGTGAAATCTGTCAGTAATAACCCCTATGTTGCTATTATTGCCCCTTTCTAAGTATTAGTTGACGGTATAAAATTGTTACTTAACGACCGTCAACAGCTTCCCTGCTAGATGGACTAAATGGGTTATGCAAACTGTCAAGGGTGGACAGGTTTGTGTGAATATAAATGGCGTGAGAGGACCGTACTTTAAAACTTTCAGAGGCCTAAGGCAAGATGATCCTTTATCACCTTTGCTCTTTAATCTAGTGGCTGGCACTCTAAGTGCTCTGTTGGATAAGGTTGTTAAGAAGAGGCTAATTGGGGGTGTACTGCCTCATTTGATTCGTGAAGGCATTTCCCATATCCAATATGCTGACGATACCGTTATTATGATAGATGGGACAGGTGAGTCCATAGTCAATCTCAAAATCCTACTATACCGCTTTGAATGGCTTTCTGGCCTAAAGATCAACTTTCATAAGGGTGAAGTTCTTTTGTTTGGATATAATCAAGGGGAGAAAGAGAGGAAAGCTAATATGCTTAATTGCCAACTGGGCTCCTTACCCATGAAATATTTGGGTATACCTATTTCTAATAAGGTTTTGGGAGTTGGAGCTTTCCAGTGCATTGGTCAAAAAATGTCCAAAAGGTTGGATCCCTGGAAAGGCAATTTTATGACCTGTGGAGGCAAACTCATCTTGACTAATTCCTGCCTGAGTAGCCTACCTATGCATATGATGGGTTTTTACCACCTACCAAAAGGGACTCATGGTAAAATGAATACTATAAGATCTAGATTGTTTTGGAGAGGAGCTGATGATGTGTTCACATATCATATGGCCAAATGGGTGTCTCTTTGTAAACTGAAAGTCCATGGAGGACTGGGCATAATTAGCACAGGAATCATGAATCAATGTCTTCTAACAAAATGGATTTGGAATATTGAATCAGGATCGGATGACCTTTGGTGTAAGTTGTCAAAAGCCAAGTATATGGACTCAAATAATTTTTCAAGCTCGGTTAAGAAAGGCTCTTCATAGTTTTGGAAAGGGCTACATAAAGTTAAGCACTTATACCAATGGGGAGCTGACTATAAAGTGCACAAAGGGGACAAAGTGAGATTTTGGCATGACTCGTGGTTGGGGTGCCCTTTAAAAATCCAATTTCACTCTCTATACCTAATTTGTAATGATCAAGATGCACTGGTTCATGATTTGTGGGATGGACAGGATTTTAGACTTTCCTTTCGAAGATGCCTTCATGGAGAGTTGATAGGGGAGTGGGAATCCGTGAATCATATTCTGGAGAGAATTTCTATTAATACATCTAGGGAGGATGAAGTGAGATGGGATTTAGATAAATCTAGCAGATTTACTACGAAATCTCTTTATTACATTATGTCAGATGGGGGGATTAATGATTCCATTCACAAGCTACTTTGGAAGAGTAAGCTTCCCCTCAAGATTAGAGTCTTTCTTTGGCAAATGTTTCATCAGAAGCTCCCTACTGCCGTAGCTCTCAAACATAGGAACTGGCAAGGGAGCCCGTTATGCTACATTTGTCTTAAACCGGAAACTATTGATCACATCTTCTTTGGCTGTAGTTTCAGTCAGAACCTGTGGTGCTGCATTCGAGACTCCTTTGGGTGGTCTAGTTTTTCCACTTCTTGCCAGGAGTATCTCTCGGACTGGCTACCAATGAGACTTGGGATCCCAAAACGGCTCTCACTGTTTATGTTTGCTTGTCATGCTTGGGCGGTCTGGAAGAACCGGAACAAAATGGCTATTGAGAGAAATTTCCCTTCCAACTCAGACGTTGTGATATTTAATGCCATGAACTTTATGCAGTTGTGGGGAGAACTGCTAAAAGAAGCCGACACGGGCGAGGTGAAGATGCTATTGGAGAGGTGGAAGTCCTAGGCTAACCAAAGGACGAGAAGACCTGCAGATTACTCGGATATTCAATTTCTGTATTGAGCTTGCTCGGATGTACGCTGCTTTGCTAGTTTAAAAGTATTATGTGTTTCTTTCATTGTGAACCGGTATCCTCAGGTTGTAAGAATCTTATTGCTTTCTTAAAAGCAGAGTGAATCTCCTTTTTTTAAAAAAAATCAACATTAATGATTTAAAAAGTAGTTAAACATTCGATGTGATATGGACTAAATTTTAGCCCGTATCCCAATTATATTATAGTGTATTTATGATAAATACAGAGAACAAACTAAGGATTTTCTATTAAGAAAACAAACTCGTCCGTAGCAATCTGCGACAGTAGAGTCAACAAGATGACTCGGACAAATATTCTCATTTTACGTACCCATGCATTTATAACAAGTTCGGTCATATGCATATGGACCAAAATTTGTATCCATTTCAAAAGTCCCTGCTTCAACACCGCCAAACATCTCTTGGAGGAGCATTTGGGTAATTTTCATTTATCGCAGGATCATGATGAATTTCATTGATCTATGCACCAAAATGGTCGGTTCTCAATGAATTCATTTTATAGAGCTATGATACAAATTCCAATACCAAATACTAACAAGAGACTGGAAATTGAAAGCTCCCCTCAAATTTCAAACTTTCTTGTGGTATCTCAGGAGAGGTGTTGTGTTAACTAAGGATATAATTTAATTAAGTGCAGATGGCAAGGACACAAAACTTGTTTTTAGCACGAAGAGGAGACAATTCAGTACTTGTTTATTGATTGTCGTTTTACGTGATCGGTCTTGAGCACCTTTCTAAAGAACATGACAGGAAGTGGAAGGGAATATCTTCCCACCTGAATTTTCATTCTAGAGATATTAGATAAGACAGGAGGTGGAAGGGCATGGCATCAATCCAAATACAATAAATTCAGAAAAGTGGGAGAGACTACAACAACAGCACCAACAACACTTAACACAAATAAAAAATAAGAACCAACCTGCGGACGCCAACCGATCGTCAATTTAGATTGCAATAAAGAACATGACAGGAAGATTTGACAGGGCAAATAACTGAGGCATTCGCTGTGCAGGCTTCTTTGCCGTAAGGGTGTGTTTAGATATCGGGAAATAAAGGGTGAGATAGAGCTAGGAAAATAAATAAATGGCTAAAATTAAATGTGACGTAAAAAATGAACGGCTAGGATACGATATACCCCTAAAAGGGGGTATCCTATCCCTATTCCCATCCCCATCCCAATCCAAACAAGCCCTAAGAGTTACAACTGGCTGGCTGAGTGAAATCAGATTACTTATTCTGAAAACAGGACACAACAGAATGAACAAACACCCGTTGATAGCAACATGAAAACGACATCAAAATATCACAATAGCAAGGAACATTGACACACAACTGCATTACTGATCCCCGTTTATCCATCAGCTTGTTCCAGATCGAAATTTATACATCAAGAGAAAGTAATGGCTTACGGCACAACTTCTAGCTAATCTTGATAAAGATACCAGCAAATACTGATAAGTAAATCTAGAGCAGCATAGGTGTGGTAGCTGGGGACTCCAAGGTCTCAGCATCGAGTACATCCCAACTATCATCTAAGACAATACTATTATAAGGAACATCAGCAATCCAAGGTTTCACAGCAGATGACCAGTTGTTTTTAGACGTTAATGATTCATCCAAACTGCTGTCAGATCTTGCTGATCTCACCAAGCTAGACAGTCCTGATGAAACTAGTCGCTGTGGTTCATCAGAAACTGAGCAAGGCATAACTGGTGGAATAAGTTGCAGGGCTTCATCAACATTAGACCTTGATGATATCAATGGAATTTGTTGTTGTTCATCAAGAGATGTGCTAGCCGAGACAAATGGAACTTGTTGCACTGGCTCTTCAACAGCCAAGCTGGACATAGTCAATCTCAATGGAATATGTTGCCGTTGTTCATCAACAGGAATTTGAATATCCACTCTTTGTTTAAGCTTTGTTATAATGTCAAAGATCCCAAGGATTTCTCCACTGGAATAAAAAAAATGGTATGTCAACATTTCAAAAAAAAAAACAGAGGCTAAGCATTGAACACCGTACACCGCAATATATAGAACCATGAACAAGTTTTGGCAGCACTTACTGCAATGCATCCACAACTTGTCCTCGCTCTGTCAGTAACTCTTTCAGCTATATCAACAAATTAGCTCATATTAGCCATTGTTTATTAAAGCATGACTCAAGCACTGCACCTCTGATCAGAAGTCAATGTTTGTATTTTACGCACACATAGTTGTTACCTTTGCGTTCTCCTGTGCTTCCAGTTCCAGCCTCTTAGACTCGGTCTTCGCTGCTTCGAGTGAGAGTTCCTGCTCATTAAGTCTTTTCTGAGCTGATGCCTCTCTTTCAAGTTTTGCCTTCTCAGCAGCTGCTCTTTCTGCTTCTGCAGCAGCAAGTCTTCTTTGAAGAGTATCTTGCATCTTCATAGCATACATGACATACATGTAAGTTTAAGAAAGTGTGAACAATGAACATAGATTAAAAAAATCATATAAAACTATATGGTGCCGAGAACTAGGAGATTCATATCATGAATATCTTAGCTTTGGAAACATATTTCCATTCACCAACTAACTTGGATTAGGATAATGTCCAAATGGTAATTGAAACAAGGTACACACTCGACTTTGGTTGTCTTGTTAAGTCCAACTTGTATACAAAATGCGAATTGTATAATATGTGGTGAATCTAAAAACATAAAAAAGATCTTTAAGGTTTGACTTTGGATGAAGATAATGACATCTAACATGAAACAGAGGGAGTAATTAAAAAATGGCCTTTACTTGAAATTGGCTTTGCATGCGTTAAACCAGTAGTGGCGAGCATAGAAGGGACAAATCGAGGAGCTAGTGTACCAGAAATGGCGGTCCAATCGAAAGTGCCATTTAATTTGGAAATGAATCTTAAGGTGTGGTTATGTTGTCTAGTATACTGATTTTATTTAGATTAACTGTTAATCAAAGAATAACAAGTTTGAATCTTGGGTTGCTGGTTGTGTTTGTACATAAAAAGAAATGGAGGAGTTACACTTACCTGGAAAGTGCTGATATTATGTACATTTAAAATTATATGGGAAAACACATGAATAACAGTGCAATACCTTATCAATAGCCAGCACAAAACTTTTTGTTTCTTCAGAAATGTTGGACAACCTACTTTGAAGCTCCTGTGCTTCTGCTGCTAGAATAGATTTTTCAGCAATAATCTCCCCTTCCACCTACATATATTATAAAAACGGAAAGAATTAATTTCTATCTGGCAGTCCACAAAAATCACACGTTGAAACATTCATAAAAAACTAATGGACATGAACCTTGTTGTTTTCTTCGACTGCAAGAGTTGTCATCTCTTTTAGTTCCTCGACCTTTACTAGAACATCATTACCAGCTTGGCTTGCTTCTGAAATAGCACATTTTGTGTTTTCTTCATTTAGCTCTACCTCCTGAAGCATTTCACTTATTGCAACGACATTTGACATCAGGGCATTCTGAGCCATACAAAAACAGAGATCAATAATTAGCTGTAGTTTCTAGTATTAGAGTTTTTTTAAAGAAAGACAAGAGCTCTGCCTTTCAATTAAGATAGGACAAAAGATGGTTTATGTACAGGCAGCACATAATAATATACGTATGCCTGCAGTATTTTGTTGCATGAAAATCAGTGCTATGGAGTAAACAACATATAATGGCATTAATAATTAGATGAGTAAATACACATAAAATAAACTAACTAAAAGTGGATCTTTGTAAATTGACCATTTATCATGAATGTAAGCGCCTGTACCACAACTTTTTGTAACTGTAGAAGCTTTCACTTGTACAACTCTAAAAGTTAGTGCGTAATCTGACTTAGCAAAAAAATATAAAATATATGTACCTTTTTGTGATGTTCATTGGCAATTGCATTATCAAGAGACTCAAGGTTAACAGAATTTCTTGATTGTACCCTCACATGAGGGGAAGCATCATCATGCAGTGACATATCACCTCCAGAGGATGAAGAAAGCTCAGGGTTTCTCTCCGAATACGTGTGTTGCATCAGAGAACCAGCTAGCAGAGAACTGGAACTGAAATTTTCAGATACGCAGTTCTGATCAGATGTTGATGGAACATCAAAAACTTTAGGATATAATCCCGTGAGAATATCCTCCAGTTCAACTGAGGTTTTGTTGGGCAGGTCAAACTGTACAGAATCTGAATTTGTTTTGTTATCTAATGAATCAAGCCCTAAGTGAGCATTTGTGTCATCGAATGCCTGCTGATTTCCTGAAAGAGAACTTGTCAATACAAAAAAAAAGGTGTATGAAATGAAAAGAAAAATGAAGGAATGATATGACTATATATTACTTCACTGGGCAGATTAGGAAGGACTATGACTAACTTTTATAAGGGATATGCCACTGTCCCACTGACTACAAGAATATATAAGCTTCCCAGGCCCAAAATAGAAGACAAAACCTCAAAATCCACATGAAAATGTTTGCAAAGCACTGTATCTAGTAAATCTAAAGGTAGTACAGGCCACTTCTACAACATATCAACAGAAAGATAAACATATGGATCAAAAAGGTAGGTTGTGGCATGTTTTAATTAAAGAAAAATAACATGTAACATAATAAGATGTAAATAATAGATATTGAATGTTGTTTTGCCTAAAATTTTTAAAGTAACCAACAAGTAATTGAAAGAACAGGATGGGAATTTACCATTAATATGCAAATCCTCATTTATGTTTGGAGGACTGTGCTCAATATTTGGAACAACATTCTGGATGATATAATTTGCAGCTGCATCAATGTCATCCTTGAACTTTGTGGAAACTTCAATCAGTGTCGAGAAGTCAACCTGCATATTATATACAAATTAGGACCCTAGAAACAGCTATAGAATTTCTAAGAGCACGTGCAACTAATCGACTGAAAGAACAGCAAATACAGAGAGAGTTAATAGCATGTCACAAACTGTAGAATCTGGCCTAAGTTACAAATCTTCTGTATTTGCCATAGATGATTCAATAAAAGGCACACTTGAACTAGTTTAGCTTTACTTTCAAGAAAGAATACAACAAGATCTACTTTAGACGACAGGTCTTAGTTTGTCCTTTGTACAAAACTCACCCATGAAAAACTTTCGGTTTAATTTCTGATGCATCGAGCACCAATAAAAAATAATGAACTCCATTGTATTTATATCAGTTTGAATAAACAAATACGCACACCCTGTTAACAGATGTACATTAGAAGTTCATCCATACTTTAAGCTATGTCGAATGCCTTTTCCTACTCGCCGGAATAGATCTAGACATTTGGTTCCTGAGGGTTTTTCTGGATAGATAGGAAAAGGTCAATACTGTCTTCTTCGCTATACTGAATATGTTTGGACTTCGGCAACGAGGAGGATGGCCCACAGCAAACTAAAAAATATATTTTATATAACAAACAAACTTAAGAAACTCTACAGATAAAATACCACGCACCAAGTTTTGCTTGGCACAGAAGTACAGAATCTTACTTAATCGTCGTGTTCAGACACGATAAATCATATCTCTACTCGTCGTGTCAATAGGAACAGCTATGAACTGGATTAATCTGCACTCACCTGCGGGAAGACCTCCATGAGGAAGTCCAAGACGGCGTCCCCCGTCATCGGACCCGCACCCTGCAAACCACACACACACGAAAACGCATGGACACTACGGCGATCGTCGCCACCAACACCAGCACGAGGAGGAGCGGATACGGAAACAAAGCAGCAGAGACGGGAGGGGCGAAATCCTGACCTCCGACGAAGAAGACGCACCCGTGATTTCTGTGCGCGACTTGATCAGGCGTGGCCGCCGGGATGTGGAGGGGTTTCGACTATGAAGTCCGGAAGCCGGAGACGAGAGAGGAGTTTTTTTTGGCTTGGGAAGCGTCGTCCGGGCGGCGGAGCCTGCTGCTACTTATTGGAGGGGAGGGGGCGGGGGAAGGGTGCAGCTGGTCACGCAACGCGGGGCGTATGAAAGCGCTGGCGCGATCGGTCCCGAGGAGGAAAAGACGCGAGACCTATTGGCGCGTCGACAGACGAGGAGTCGGGGATCGAGGAGTCCGTTCCGCGCGGGCGCTGGAGTATACTGCTCTGAAATTTTGTATTCGTTCCGAAGGGAAATACTGTTTTGATACATAAATAATTATTATATTATTAAATGGAAAAACAAAGGAAATATCACTAATGAGGAACACGCATGAAATTGAAAGATCACATGCCAATTTATTTGTTTCTTAAAAAGTGTATCACGTACAAAGTATGTCTTAAAAAATGTCGCATGTTAACTGCTATTCTTTTTTCGGTTATTTTGTCATGTTGCAACAAGTCCGGCCTGTTCGGCTGACTGAAAAGAAACGCTAATTTTAACGGATGCATTGTTCTATAGCTAAAAATAAACACCAATTTGGACCGATAAACGAAGCGAACAATGCATTATTTAAACTAAAATAAACGCTAATTTTGACTTATAATCTAAGTGAACAGGGAATTATTTTTAACTAGTCATGTTAGGGTTTATTTGGATATTAGAAAATGAGGGGTGAGGATAGGATAGAAAAATAGATGAATGGCTAAGATTATATGAGGGGTAAGAAATAGACGGTTAAAATACAACGATACCCCTACAGGGATTTCGCTATCCCTAACCTCATCCCTACCCAAACAAACTGTTAGGGAATATTTTAACTAGTTATGTTAGGGAATATTAATGCATAACATGTCATATACCATATGCTACTACTAGATCATGGTATATTTTTAAATTCATTCTTTAACTTCTATATATCTACATTAGGGTGCATCATATTTTTTTTCTAAGTTTATCAGGCACCTCACGTAATTAAATGGAAAAATTGTCTATGGGTAACTCAAACTGAAGAGAGAAGGAGGCGCGGGGAGAGAGAAGGAGGTGCCGGGGAGGCCGCGTCGTCGTTGACCGGAGCTGGCGAGGACGATGAGACCACCGGATCTCGCGAGCACGACGAGGCCGCCGGCGGAGTAGGAGAGAGGAGGAGGATCGCCGGAGCCGCGCCGTCGTCACGGCCGGCGAGGAGGAAGGAGGTCGCGCCCGCTCCGTCTCGCGCTCGTCCGCCGGCCACCACCGCGCCCGCCCGCAACCGCGAGGAGGAAGGAGGAAGGAGCCACTCGTCCGCCGGCCGCTCGCCGAGCGCTCGTCCGCCGGCCGCCACCGTGCCCGCCCGCCGAGCTCGCGCGCCCTCGGGGCCGCCGCGAGCTCGCCCGCGGCCAGAGGCGGCGGCGCTCCTCGAGCCCGTGCCGGAGCCGGGGGAGGTGGCCGTTCCCGCGCCCGCGCCCATCTCGCCGCACGGGCAGAGGCTCGCCGAGCCGGAGGAGAGAGAAGAGACGAGGAGAGAGGAAAAGAATGAGAGAGAGTGAATGGGAGAGAGAGAGGGGAATAAAAAAAGAGAAAAAAGTATAGTCTAGAGATATAGAGGATGAATGGGTGCGGGGAAAAATAGTATAGAGGAGAGAATCTTGATGACCAGGACGGAATATTCATTTTAGAAGATGAATTTAGATGATGACGAGTGCAGATGATCTAAACGGGGCTCAAGGATACAGCAGAACTGGAACAATTCCAATTGCAAGTACAAGAATACACTGGAGGCCTGCGTACATACATCTATCTACACAACAAAAACATGGATCGCACAAATCAACACACTCTGAGGAAGTCTGAACTACTCAACTCCCAATATCTGAAGCGGACTCACGTCACAATTCCATGGCACCTCCTTCCGTGGGCCCAGGTCCAAGTCCAGCAGCAAGCCAAGCCGTCCCAGGGCCAGGTAGCTCTCGGTCACGTTGTCGCTCAGCACCGCGCCGTCCAGCGTGTCGATGGCGCGCTCGTACTTCCCCACCTCGTCGCTATACCTGTACGCCTGCGTCGTGGCCGCGGACCCGGCGAGCACGTCGTGGTCTCTGACGAGCATCCACCCCACGGCGGCCTGCTCGTCGGCCACCGTCATCTCGCCGTCAAACAGCCCCTGGGCCTCGGCGTCCGTCTCGACGCGCAGGGCGTGCGTCAGGTTCGCCCTCATCACGTAGGTGCCGTTCTCGCCGTCGTCGTCCTCCGTCACCATCTCCAGCCACAGCGGGTACTTGGCCTCCGTCTCCACCTTGGCCACCACCGCCTCGCGCGTCTCCGACGACCGGACGACGACCTGCGTGGCCCGCTCCACCCGCAGCCGGACGGTCTTGTTCCCGCCCTGGCAGGTGAACTCCACCAGGCTGGCCGCCTCCAGCTCCGTCTCCACCTCCGTCGTGAAGTTGCCGAACGACGCCCTCACCCACCCGCTGAACCGGGACTTCCTCTTCGCGCGGATCTCGAACCTCCCGTCCAGGGGCCGCCGGGTGCGGTACCGGCGGGCGATGGACAGGCGCGGCGACCTGTACCGGCCGAGCGCGGCCGACACGCTTGGCGAGGCGGGGTCCAGCCACAGGTGCAGGTTGGCGTCGACGAGCCACTCGGCGATGCCGTCCACCACGCTCAGGGCGATCTCGTGCGCCTCGCCGTCGACCAGGAGCCCCAGGAACGGGGTCAGCTCGACGTCGTAGGTCGGGAGGTCGAAGGCGCCCAGCGCCGCCACTGGCTGCCAGAACAGCGGGTTGATGCCGCCCGTGTAGATCACCGGGAACGGGACGAACGAGCCGGCGAAGCGGCGGTCCACGCTCACGACCACCTCGCGGTACGCGGCGTTGCCGCGTCCGGTGGTGAGGTTGTTCTCGCGGATGTAGAGCTCCGGCGGGTTGGAATACCAGAACTCGTCGTTTGAGTGCGGGGACACGAAGACCTCCAGGACCGCGCGGTAGGTGTTCGACGGAATGCTAACAAGCTTGGACCCCGAATCTGACGAGTTCTGGATGCGGAACCAAAAGCCATTGCTGCTGCCGGTGCCCTCCGAGATTGGCAGGATCAGGTCCGCCGGCTGGAAGTACGATGCCGGCAGTTTTGGTGTCGCCTGGCCGGGGTCCGCAGAGCCGGCAGTTGAGGAGGAGAAACCCGCGTCGCCGAGGTAAGCAGGGGCGCCGTAGAACTCGAAGGACACGCTGACGTTGTATACACCGGTGTACACGTCGTTGACGACGTTCTCCAGCATGACAGAAAGCACGCCGCCGGGCGGGGACCGGAGCAGCGCGGAGTGCCGGGTGACGTCCTTGCGGACGGTCCAGCAGACGCCGTCGGGGCTAGGCTCGGCGGTGGTGGTGCGGAGGAGCTCGGCGCCGTCGAGCCAGACGGCCGCGACGCGGTCGTACTGGTCGCCGGCGATGGCGACGGAGAAGGAGAGGACGACGAGGGACCAGGGCGCAGGGCACCCGGCTGGCGGCGCGTACGCGGCCTTGGCGGGGGGAGCGCCGTAGGTGTTGGCGAAGGAACAGGAGAGCACCGGGACGACGCAGCTCGACGCCACCGGCGGGGGCCGCGGGACCGGGTAGGTGGGGTCAAGATACTCTTGCGCCGGCGCATTGCTGAGCCCCGTTCTGGTGCCCCAGCCCGCACGCGGGGAGGCATAGTGGTCGGGAACCTCGGAGAGGGCCGAGACGAGGAGTAGGAGATGGAAGGGGATGCGGAGGAGAGGCGGCGCGCGCTGCTGCATCTTGAGCTGCTGTGAACACTGGCGAAGCGAGATCCGTGCAAGTGTAAGCTAGTCCTGTTCCCCTTCTTGGCTAGTCGAAGAGGAGGACAGAGGGCTGGATCCGAAGGAAGTTTTTTTTTTTTTTTTTGCGTGTGAAATTGTGAATGGATCCGAATAAAGTTTTTTTTGTGTGTGTAAATGGATCCGAATTCCGAACACTCTGTAAGGCCAGGCACCAACTGGTGCAAGATGCTCTGCGTCGTGCTGGACGATAAGGGTGCAGTGCATAAGCTATGGCTGAAAAAAAAAACTAAAATAGCGTGTGCGTGTGCTTCTTGGTGATCTTCACCATCACATCGAGATACTCCATCCGTCTCAAAATAAATATTATTATCACTTTCTAAGAAGTCAATGACTTTTTACCTTTTGATCAAATATATATAAAAAAAATACTACTCCCTCCATCTCAAATTGTAAGTTGTTCCAAAAATCTTGGAGAGTCAAACTTTCTCAACACCAAGTTTATATAATAAAATAATAATATTTATAATATCAACTAAATATTATTAGATTATTCATCAAATATATTTTCATGGTACACTTATTTGGTGTTATAATTCTTTATATTTTTCTCTATAATTTTAGTCAAAGTTGAGATAGTTTGACTTTTTAAGATTCTTGGAACGACTTACAATTTAGAACGGGGGAGTAATATCTATAATATATAATTAGTACCATTAAATAGATCGTTGAATATATTTTCATAATAATTTATTTGGAGATATGAATGTTGCATGTATTTTCTACAAACTCAGTCAAGTTAACCTTTTTTTTACCTATACGTATCCCATAACGACATCTATTTTGGGATAGAGGGAGTATTAGACATCGGAATTGGCATGAATGAGATGGTTGGGAACTTGGGATCCCTAATCCGCACCACCAATGGGCTGGAGGGTGAGGTCACCATGGTTATATTCAAGGCGAAGTACTTCAACAAGCAGTTGAACGTTGATGACTAAGGCCCTGTTTAGATTCACCATAAAATACAAAAAGTTCCATCACATCAATATTTGGACACATGCATGGAGCATTAAATGTTGATGAAAGCTAAAACTAATGTAACAGCTTCGCAAAATGTTGTCTCACGAATCTTTTGAGTTTACTTAGACCATGATTGGACACTTATTGTAAAAGTTAGCACGTTGCTACAGTAACCCATTTTGCAAAATGTGCGGCACTAAACAGGCCATAAACTAGAGAAGCGGCTGACACTAGTTTCACCTCCATCATTCGCCTTAGTCTCTCTAGTCACAGGCAGACCCAAGGCCCGGCTAGCCTGGGCCCCTGCCCGGGCTCATCTTCTATGGGCCATTAAGGCCCAACACCACTAACAAGCAGAAGGGGCACGGGAGAAGGGGTGAAAGAATCGAGGATGCCCAAGAGGGGGTGAATTGGGCAACTAATAAATTTTTCGAAATACAATTCAACATATCGCAATTTGCCCAATCTCACCCCACAAGTGCTTGTGTTTATCTAAGCCTAAAACAAGTTATGCAACCTAGAGCCGGATCCTATCACAAGTATACTACTCTAAAAAAGTAGAGAACACAAAATAAATGCGGGAATGTAAATGAGATAGAAAGACAGCCGGTTTTTCCCGAGGTATCGGAGAGTCGGCACTCTCCACTAGTCCTCGATGGAGCACCCACGCAAGGGTGTAACTCCCCCTTGATCTTCGCAAAGACCAAGTGCTCTCTACGGGCTGATCCTTTGCCTCTCCGGCGCGGTGAATTGCCCACAACCGCTCACAAGCTTGGCTTGAGCCGCTCACAAGCTCTCCAAGCGGTCACCAAGGCTCCAATCGCCACCAAGCCGTCTAGGTAATGCCGATCACCAACAGTAACAAGCTCGAAACTCTCACTTGACCCAAACAAGGCCAAAGAGATGAATGGATGCACACAAGTCACTATTGATCAACTCTAGGGAAGAAGCTCACTCGAATTCGTAATTCACTCAACCTCTTTAGCGCTCTTGCAATCTCACAAGGTCTCAAGGTGTGTTCAGCTGTTTGAAGTGGCAAGAGACCTCCCATGGACGAGCACAAGGAGTATAAATACACCCCACACAATCCCATGGCCGTTAGGTACAAAACCCTCTATTTTCGGGTGCACCGGACGCTGTCAAGTTCACACCGGACGCGTCAGGTGCCCCCTCCAACGGTAACTATACCAACTCTGATTTGAATGCACCGGACGCTCGCAGCGTCCGGCGGGCTGGCACTGGACGCGTCCGATGCTCTCTGGTCACTACACCAGATGCTCTGACCCGCGTCCGGTGTAACACCCCTGGTGGTACTGTAACTAAAACCTGCCATGTCATCATGATTGCATGTAAATCATCCCGCATTTGACCCTGTTAAGTTGCATCAACTAAAATCACTTTATTCTTGCATTTGATTGTGAATGGGTAAATTATAGTGATTTGATATGTAAATATTAGTATTGGTGTGTAGTTATCTAAATCCAATTGGAGAATAAAAAGAAAATCATTTTTTTAAACCCTAAATCGGACCCAAAACCCTAATTTAAAAACTAAATGGAATTAGAGGTTGGGCCTTAAACAAAATTTGAAAATCCATAAAAGTTGAGCAACTTCTATTTAGAGCAATTTTGAAGTTATTAACAAGAATTTCAAATAAAACCCTAATTTATGCTTTAAAGTTTAAATTTGAAATACAAATTCAAAAACTAGTAGGAATCTGATGATGGTCTTTTAATAAAATTTTTAGCCCTTTCAAGATGGAACAACTTTAATTTTTTAAGATTTTCAAGTTTACCAGTGAAAATTTAAATTAAAACCCAATTAGTGTTTGTTTATTCAAATTTAAAATACCCTTTTAAAAACTATCAAGAATTTGGGCAAGCTCATTTAATGAAAGTTGTAAGGCTTTTTAAGTTAAACAACTTTTATATTTAGGGATTTTGAACTTATACGTTGGAATTTCAAATTAAACCCTAAGAAGTGTTTAAGAATTTAAATTTTAAATGCTATTTTAAAAACTATGAAGAATCTGACAAAACTCAATTAATGAAATTTGTAAAGCTTGACAAATAGAACAACTTTTATATTCAAATATTTTCAAGTTGTTCAGAAAACATTGGTGAATTCGGTGGAATTTAAAATGAATTTCAAGTCTAACTTCTACCCCCTTTTTCGTAATTTCAAAAATATTCAAAATTTGAGGTTAGTTCCATAACCAAAGTTGTTCAAAATAAAATGTACCACAACTCTTGTATTGGTGATTTTTCAAGGTTTCACACAGGATTGGGAGTAATTGTGCAAAAAAATGTAGAATGGGAAATGGACTGCTACAGTGTTTGGGCACAGGGCATCGCCCCTTCCTCTGTTCGCGAACAGGGGTGAGCGTGCGGCCGCACGGCGTCGCCGCTCGGCAGGTCGGCTGCCTGTCTCCGGCGCTGTCCGAGCCGTAGGGGCCACCTTCACATCGCGTGACCCTCCTTTGTCCTATAAAACGTGAAGACGACGACCTCCGTTCGTTTTCTCCCGGTCCTGTCGCCATTGCCGAGTTCTCTGTGCGCGGCAAAATTCGCGGCCGTGGATCCACCTCTGTCCAATTCACTTAGTCACCAGTTTCTCCTTGTTCTTGCGCATGGTTTGATCCTAACCGAAGCTTCGTTCATCGCCGGAGTCGCCTGCTTGCCACGTTCTTCTCGAACTCCGGCCAGAGAGCCGCCGAGCTCGAGTTTGGCATAGCCAGCCTCTCGTGGTGAGTTTCTTTCATCGTCGATGTTCGTTTTGAAGTCGCCATAGCTCAGGGAAGCTCTAGGGCCTATAATCTTAAACTCTATCGTCCAGGTCGTGCCGGACCGAGGTCCTGGCCGCCGGTTCACCTCACCAACACCGCCCTGTTCGCCGAGGAATCCCCTCTGTCCTGTCTCTGCTCCAACCAGCTTGCGCAGAAAGGCACGGTGAGCTCAGTGATGCTCTTGTGGTAGTTGTTTAGGCTCCGTGATGGTTAGGATGACCGGAACGCCTTGCGCCGGCGTGTAGCCCCTCGGTCACCCGCCATGGCTACCGGTGAGCTCACGCTCGAGCCCTAGGTCTTGTCCTAGTTACCTAAATGGTTTTGCGAGGGCACGACGCTCGCGTTGACGAGCTTTTCCCTCGCCGGAGAAGCTCGACGGCGGCCCGACTTCGGTGGAGCCGGCTCCGCCGGTCGGCAATGCGAGGGAGAAGAAGAGGAGGCAGCAGGCCACCGTGGGCCAACTTGGGCCGGCCCAGTCGCGCCGAGAGGGAGGGAGAGCGGGGTCTGGATGGGCCAAGTAGGCCGGCCTGTGTAGCTGGCCCGAGTACATTTAGTTGGGTTTTCCAATTTCTAAAGTGTGAATAGTGCTAGGTTTTGTTATTTTTGTAGGGAATTATTCACTGCCCCAAAAATAATGAAAATAATTACATAGATTCTTTACAGTGTGTAGTATTTGATAAAAATATAAAACATGAAATTTCGGTGTTACCTGTATGTGGTAAAAATATGCCTTTTAATTAATAAATGAAGGTTCTAGGATTTTTATAGGCCAATAGGATTATCCAAAAATCATGAAATTTGAATGGGCACTGTTTTAGGATGAGATTCAGCTATGGAAAAAGTTTGAGCCCAATTAGAAATATTTTATAGATTTAATATTTTATACCTCATTAATCGACTAATAAAATAAATAGAAAATTCCAATAAACTAGGTTTGAGTGACTTTTGGATTGATTGTGGACCCTAGGTCATTGACCCAAAGTGACCCTTGGCACTTTACTTGTTGTCTAAGTTCATCATTAACCTGTAATTGGGAATTTTTATTAACAAATGATGTAACCTCTACATATCATTAATAATTAATAAGATAAAAGGGGAAACCTAATCACCGTAGGTTTGTGTGACTTTTGGATTGTTTGTTGACCTTGGGTCATTCTCTGTAATGATCCTCGGTACCTTGAATGGGGTATTGCGGGAGATATTGAACAAGTTGTGCAGCGGCTTTCTATGACTGTTAAAATGGTCAATAAAAATGAAATGCGAAAACACTCTTATGCCTTGAGAGAAATGTTTTGCAACTTCACCGTGAAATAAAGTTGTACTCAAGGTTATTAATTAAATGTTTGTTCTACATTTTCTATTCATGTCATTCCGCACCATGTAAGTATGCATCATTATTTTACGTGTAGTGATCGGGTTATCGGAAGGATTTCTTGATTGCTCCCCGACGGAGGAATTATTCGTCGAGAGAAGTCAAGTGGGTTTCTCTGGTTTTCTGACAGAAGTGACAGACCTGCAACACAGGCACGCCCTGGTGCATTCAGCCCTCTCCTGGTGATTTGAAAAATATTTATAACTTGAGCTAATCTATTGCATTAAGTTGATAGGAGTTGATTGATAACCCAATTGCTGCATTACCAACCTTGACCACTAAAATACCTGAAACCCATCTTAAAAATAAAATGTTTCAAATGCTTAGCCCTGCTTGAATTAATTAGATTTGCATCAAATGCTATTTTGAGCTATGGTGATATATATGCTATCGATTAATTCATGAAAAAGGGAATTGGTATATTCTCGTTCAGTGGCTATGCACCTGATCAGTACATTGTCACCGACGAGAAGGGATTTTCTTGCTCGGTGGTTGTGAATTTGGGTTAGAGTCCCAATGCTTGACCACCGGCGGGGAAAGGGATTTGAAGACCGTTGGGACACTTGTACTTGGGTTAGAGTCCCAATGCAATGTCGCCGGCGGAAAAAAGAATTAGGGACCGTTCGTTGTAGGCCTGCTGTGATCGAGACTTTGTAACTAGCCACATACTACGAAAAGCCTCTGACACCGGTGGCTCTACTACTTGAACCGACAACCACGCACTGGGAGTGGAGAGATGGCAAGAGTAGCGTGTACCCTCGTGGCCGGCGTGCCTGGAGAGAAGAGGAGTACTGTGCTCTCGGGTGGCGCAGGACCGGTTCAGGGGTAGAAAAGTCGTGGTAGGTGGGGTTGGTATATGCAAGTTTAAGTGCTACATATGCAGTGCGGATAGGGATCCCCAGCTGGGTACTAATCGATTCGAATCGTCGTTGCTCCTCGGATATGGAGACTTGATCCTTTGACCTACAACTGAAAAGTGGTTCGGAACTAGGTGTTTTTGAGAATAATTAAGAATTTGAAAGTATGATGATTTATGAGAATGAATTTAGAATTATGGATTATGATTAAAATAAGATTGAGTAAAATATTGAAATAGAACAGTAATGCTTTTCTGCACAACTCCTTGACTCTTGCTCCAGCCTTACCTTGACTCCCTTCAGCCTGCATTCCTGAGTCTCATTCCTTTTTCTTAGTCGGGTAAGTCTTGCAGAGTACCCCAGTACTCAGGGTTTGTTAACCCCTGTTGCAGGTGAGCCGAGGGTACAGTTCGGCTTGGGACCGTGTTGGTTGACGGATCGCGCATGATCAAGAATGTGTGTATGATATAACCTTTGGGCAAGGGTATAGTTGTACACCGCTTATCCACTACGAAACTCTGGTTCGGGCTAATGTAATCTATATTTGTAAACCTATGGTTATGTAATACTTCCGCACTCTTTACTCTGATTCATTTTATTTGTGTAAGCTATTGTAATACTGCAATACTTACAATGAGATCCTCGGGAGGTTAGGGTTTCCTAGGAGACCCGACAGGCCACCTTGGTCAAGGAGAACTCGTGTAGACTGATCGTGAGTCCTTAGAGACGATGACGGTGCACGTGGGTCCTATGATTAAGGCGGTTCTGTCACAAGTGGTATCAGAGCATTTTATTGTAAAGTACTTGCAGTATTACTCTACAAAAACTTCAAAATGATTTCAAATGAATAAAATTAATGGGGTAGTTTGGTCCGAGTTGTTTCCGAACTTTCCTCATTCATTCTATGCAACCTTTCCTTGATTCTTTCTAAAGGTCTATAAGTAGGTCTTGAGTTTAGTAGTGGATTAGCACCTTAAGTATGCCCTATGTTTAAAAACGTTGAGTGCGTGTCACTCTAGTAATTAATTTAATCAGTACAATACATATATATCGGAGTATTCTGGATTGCGTTGGAACGCTCATGCATCATGACATTACAACCACTAATAATACCCCCGATATGAAATATATCTCTACTTTCTAAAATAAAACCTATTTCCAAATATATTTTGTTAAAAACAAATTCTTACCCTTCTTCTCAATAGATGGATCCGCATGACTCTGCGACTGGAATTGACGAATGCTTGGCTATGTTTGGAACCCCTACAGTGTTATGGCAGTTACTGCAGGAAGTAGGCTACTCAGAACCACCCAAGTATCGTTGGTCCCGTACTATTCTCCTTGGTCGGCCGTGGTACGAAGTGTCCCTCCGGATCTCAGCTTGTACCACTGCTCTGTTTTGGCCAGCTTGGGAAGCACAGGCTGAAGGTATGAGTCCCTGGGAAGGAGCTCAGGCTACAGCACTGGAAGTCTTGAGGGAGATCTGCTTCAGGTGTCAGAAAGACATCATAATCTCTACTCTGAGAATGTTTTCGGCTGAGGCATCAGGCAACTGGGATGGTCTTCAACAACAAGCCAAGCAACTGGAAGAAAATTCTGATCAACAGGATCCCATATTGGTAGCCACTACTCGAGCTATGCTAGCCGTCCTTAATCTCTATTTAACCCGTGAGCGAGGACGCGAGGAGTGGCAGGAACTTTACTTTGAATGTTATGAAGCACTCAAGAATACAGAACTCAAGAAGAAGAAGGCCAGTATGAAAGCCCTAAAATGGCAAGAGGCTGCTCAGATAAGTGATGTGGAAAAGATCGGTCTGGACGTCCAGGTGGAAGCACTCAAAGCACAGCGACAAGTAGACCAGCACCGCATAGAAGAACTAGAGAGTCTGGTGGATAATCTTCATCTTCAGACAGGACTTCTTATCCAGCAGCGCGAAGAAGCTCATTCTCATGCCGTAATGGCAAGAGAAGGTCTTAGAGAGACCGTTGGATATCTGCAGCATCAGGATGCGATGTTTTGGGGCCTACATAACACCTATCAGCAACAACTTCAGGCAGCCCATCAGAATATTGCCGATCTGCAACGAGAAGTGCAAATGCTCCATGCCATGAATGATCCAATTCTAGATATATACAGGTTCCAGCAGCTGACCATCAGGAAGAGTCTGGTTCAGCAGAGAATGCCGTTGAAGAGTTGGAGGAAGTAGCGAGTGTGATAGAACCGCCTTAATCGTAGGGCTCACGTGCACCGTCATCGTCCCTAAGGACCTTTGACTAGTCTGCACGAGTTCCCCTTGACTTAGGTGGCCTGCCGGGTTCCCTAGGAAACCCTAACTTCCCGAGGATCTCATTGCAAGCATTGCAGTATTACAACAGTTTACACAAATAATTTGAATCAGAGTAAAGAGTGTGAAAGTATTACAGAGATATAATTTACAAATTTAGATTACATTATCCCACACCAGAGTTTTGTAGTGGAGCAGCATCTTACAACCGGACACCCTGCCCAAGGGTTACACCATATACTTTTTCATCCATGCACGATCCGTTGACCGGCACGGTCCCACACCGAGCTGTACACCTAAGTCACCTGCAACAGGGGGTTAACAAACCCTGAGTACATGCGGTACTCCGCAAGACTTACCCGACTAAGAAAAAGGAATGAGACTCAGGAATGCAGGCTGAGGGGAGTCAAGGTAAGGCTTTAGCAAGAGTCAAAGAATTTTGCAGAAAAGCATTACTAATCCTACTTTTAGTATTTTACTCAATATTATTATAATCAATATCGATAGTTCTCAGTTCTTTCTCATATATCTTTCAATTCCAATTATTTAATCATTCTCAAAACATCCTAGTTCCGAACCACTCTTCGCTGAATGGTCGAAGGATCAAGTCTCCATAACCGAGGAGCAACGACGATTCGAATCGATTAGTACTCAGCTGGGGATCCCTATCCACACTGCATATGTAGCACTTAAACTTGCATATGCCAACCCCGCCTACCACGGCTTTTCGTACCCTGGAACCGGTCCTGCGCCACCCGAGAGCACAGTACCCTCTAGTCTGCAGGCACGACAGCCACGAGGGTACACGCTACTCTCGCCATCTCTCCACTCCCAGTGCGTGGTTGTCGGTTCCAGCAGTAGAGCCACCGGAGTCAGAGGCTTTCCGTAGTATGTGGCTAGTTGCAAAGTCTCGATCCAACAGGCCTACAACGAATGGTTCCTAATTATTTTTCCGTTGGCGACAATGCATTGGGACTCTAACCCAAGTACAAGTGTCCCTTCGGTTTTCAAATCCCGTTTCCGTCGGTGATAATTGTTGGGACTCTAACCCAATGCCACGATCACCGAGCAGGAAAACCCTTCCCGTCGATGACAGTGTACTGATCAGGTGCACAGCCACCGAACGAGAATAATACCAATTTCCATTTTCATGATTGAATAGTTTATCGCAATAGCTCAAAAATAGCATTTATGCAAATCTACATTATTTAAGCAGGGCTAAGCATTTTTCAATGTTTTCATTATTAAACAGGTTTCAAGGGTTAATATATCAAGGTGGGTAATGCAGCAAGTAGGTGACAATCAACTCCTATCAACCTAATGCAATAATTTAACTCAAGTTACAAATATTTTGTAAATCACAAGGAAGGGGCTGAATGCACCGAGGCTTGCCTGTTGCTTGCAGTAGATAGAACTTTGAAGTCAATCACCGAGAATTATCCACGTCCTCCTGGCGAAAACCTTTCTCGGGACTCGCTTCCGATAATAATTACCGTGCGTTCACTACACGAAATAATGATGCAGTGCTTAACATGATGATATGTATGACATGATACTAAATCATGAATTAATGAATGAAAACGTAATTTAGAAAATGGAGTACAACTTTCTTTCGCAATAAAGTTGTAAGATGATTTTCACTAAGTAAGGTGGTGGTGGTACAATTACTTTATTAGCCATTTTACAGTGATTAATGACTCTGACAAGGTTCAACCAACACTCATGAGTCACTAATAACAAGTGTCATATTAAGGTACCTTTGGTCATCAGGGGTTTGACCAAGAGCCAGCAATCCATCCCAAATAACACAAAGCCTAATTCCCTAATGTTTCCACTTCATTTATTAATCAAATAATTCCACATTAATTAACTAACAAAGTTAATTATTCCCAACTGAGCCCAAATTTTACCAACAGACAGATCTTGACCTAAAACAGTGCCAAATAAAATTGCATGATTTTTGGATTAACAGGTGATTTACTAAAATTCAGCACATTTGCTTTTATGAATTAAAATGCTGATTTTTGGTTCGTACAAAAACTACTCAAAGTCATTGTTTAGTATTTTTATTAAATAATACTCATTACATAGAGTAACCAAAAATATTTTCACAATTTTTCCTGCAGTGATTTAATTCATATGAAAATAGCAAACTTCAGCACTGTTCCTTGGAATAAAATTCAATAAACAAAATTTTATCCGCAAATAAAGAAAAGACGGAATCGGCCCGAAACGGCCCAAATGGCCCGGCCAGCCCGCGAGCCGCTCCTCTACTCCCCTGGCTCCACCCGAGCCACTGGGCCGACCCCTACGGCCCAGCTAGGCCCACCCGGCCTCTTCCCCTTCGTCTTCCTCCTCGCGCAGGGGAGAGCGCTCCCGCGAGCATGCGCGAGCCGCCCCGCTGCAGAGCTCACTGACGATGACCGCCACGTCCAAACCGAGCACACCGTAGCCCACCTCCGACCCTAGTGGACACCCTAAGACACCGGACCTATGAGCTATGCGCCTTCAACGAGCTGAATCTCGCCCATGGCGGAAGTGATGGCGCGGGACAACCGTTCCGGCCGCGAGCGTGCAGTAGCGTTTAAAAGGAAGGCTTGGGGATGATCAGTAGCTCACTAAGATCATGAGACAGCGGGCGCTATGGACGGAGACAGCTCGGAACGACGAGCTCGACGCGGACCGCGGCTGCAGCGACGCGCACCGCCGGTCGTCCTCATGTTCCGATGATCCTAGAGTGGTAGAGGTTAAACCAACACAGGTATGATGATCGTGGCATTATTAGTAGCACCAGACAAAGGTTGGGACAGGGAGAGACTCACCGAAACGAGCTAGGCACTGGAAGATCGTCCGCGGCGGCGCCCTGGCCGGACCCGAGGACGATGATGCCCGCTCTGGGACGCTCAAGGCACTAAGGCTTGGAAGTGTTGGTGCATCTGAGGCACAAGCGAGCAGTGAGGTTCGTGACAGGAGGAATTCAACAATAGTGGAGAGGAGAACGCCAATTTGGCCGGCAACTAAGGCGTGCTCACCGGCGACCGCGAGGGGGAAGAAGGAAAAGGAGTGGCGCTTGTGGCCTTTAAGCCGTCGGAGGGGGTGAATAAGAACGAGCGAGGCTCCGGGGCCCCCCGTGCGACCCTGGCGCGGTGGCGACTGGGCCCCGGCCGGCACGCGGCGCGCGCACGCGCGCACGGTGTCGAGCGCACAGTAGGGGTCCCCCACTATAGCTAGAACCCTAGGAGTCAAACCCTATTTTGTGCCATAATTACCTATTCCAATTAGCAACAGGAAAAACTGCAAAAATAAAAGTTGTGGCAAATTTCATGTAGAAGATTTTTGGTTCTTGAAGCAAACTCAAATTCTGCTCAGATTTGAAAATAATCAAAAGGGGGTAAATCTTGAATTTGAATTTGATCTGCAATTCAGTGAAATTCTCCCGAATTTTCTCAATAACAAGAAAATCTGTAAAAACAAAAATTATTCTACTTGTTGAACTCAAAAAATTTCATTAAAGGTGATTGATAAGATTCTTGATAATTTTGAAGTGGCATTTCAAATTTGAATTTCAAAGCATTGATTTGAGTTTAATTTGAATTTCCACTGCATAACTTCAAAATATCTAAAAATAAAAGTTGTTCCATTTTGAAAGGTATAAAACTTTTATTAAAGGACCATCATTAGATTCCTACTAGTTTTTGAATTTGTATTTCAAGTTTAAACTTTAAAACCTAGATTAAAGTTTTATTTGAAATTATTTTTAATAACTTCAAAATTGCCCAAAATAGGAGTTTCTCAACTTTTAAAGATTTACAACTTTTGTTTAAGGCCCGACACTTTATTCTATTTAGTTTTTGTTTTAGGGTTTCGGGTCCGATCAGGGATTTTAACTGTTTTCCTTTTTATTTTCTATTTGGATTTATAGGCATACACACAAACAATTATTTAAATCATAAAGTCACTTAAAGATACCTAAGTACAATCATATGTGGAAATAAAAATTATTTTATTTAGTACACAGTGATCAGGTTTGATGCAGGATGATTTGCAACTAAGGATGATGACATGACAGGTTTTAATTAACCGTAACACCAGGGGTGTTACAGCGAGTAACTCGGAGTCAGAAGTAGTGAGTGGTCGAGTCGATTAGTTTATGAAGATAGATAGTCTCCTAGACCCAGTGTCAGATCGGGTCAAGTCTGAGGTCAAGTGTCATTGTAATCCAAAACCATATGTCGGTAGGAAACTGGTGTAATGGTAGTTCAATGAGTTGGAGTAAGTCGACCTAAGCTAGTAGTCAATGTGAACTAATGTGTAAACCTCGGATAATCCTTTGTCATCGGCCAGATCATTTCCTACTTAAGCTTATGAGTGTTAGCTGTGTTCAACAGTTGAAAAATTTTGCCATAAGACTAGGTTTTACAATTCCCGTTAAACTTCACTCCAAAAGTTTCCAGTCCTTGTGGAACTTCTGGATGCATTCAACTCGACACCAAAGACACGATAAATCTTTGACTGTCTAAACCTACGCATAGGTCAGTCTTGAATTCCTCCTTTCGCAACATATACTATTTCTTTAAAAACCGTCTATCAACATGTGTTGGTTGAAAGCTTTTGTAATTGTAGTCTATGGGATATCATGCTTCAAGACCATGACACCGCGTCGAAATCTGGGGTCTCCTATGGATCGCAACCATGGGAAATTACTGCCCGACGCTCGCTGTTGTCTGGGTTGATGATCATGATCCTAGCCTGTAATTAATGTGCTTTCACTCCCTTTCAAATACCTTTTACAAGAATTCGTATCCATATTTCTTAATGAGTTTCAAAATCCTTTTGCTCTTTATAACCATATTAAAACCCACTTTGAAAAGTCACATCTGATCTCTCTGATTTCTCAAGATTCTTTGTGGGCAATTATCTTAATTTCATCGGGTAGAATAACAGGAACCAATTTGGAAATGATGCCTAAGATCCAATCGCTTGGAAATGGTATCTGCGATCCGCTGAGGATTTCCTGTTGTTTTATGGACTTCCGGTTATTTATAAATGCCTTGAGATCTATTTGAAAATTCACTTCTTCGGAAACTTTAGGGTGTACTTAAATTCACCACAAACTCAGTATGAAAACCTAGCACTAGACCATGACTTTTATCTGCATACGTGTCATGCCTTGATCCGACATGTGTCCCTCACTCAAATCCAACATGTTATTCCAAAATCGTTATGGTTGTGCCTATACTGGTGTCATGACCTGTGACCACGGTGTCGCGTCGAAACCTAGGGTCTCTTGCGTGCCATGGCCACGTGAGATTCTACTAGGCACGTGCAGGTATCGAGGTTTAAGGTTGTGATCTACTATAGCCTTACAACTGAAAAGCGCTATTCTGTTTGCTGTGGTGTAACATGATCTACGGCTGCGATACAATAATAGCAACCCGGAATCTCATGTGACTTGCGACTGCATGAGGTTTTAAAAGGCCATATGCTTGTATCAAGGTCCTTGGTCACTTTACATCATAGCCACAATTGTTACACTTTCTCTTTAACTGAGGTTACTTTAAATTGTGTTTTATGATGGTATCTCGACCCATGACTAAAGTGCCGTGTCGAAGTTTGGAATCTTCTGTGGACTGCAACCACATAAGGTATTACCAAGGTACGCACTGGTATCGTAGTCGGTGCTCCTAAACCATTATAGCTCACAATTAATGGGCCTCATTTTCCTTAAAACCCACCCTTAAAAGTTATTCTTTGTAAAGGTTTGTTTTGAAAAACAAAAGTCAAAGTTTTTAGTGTTGAGAGACAACTGATTAGGTCAAATAAGAATCTTCAATATAACCGTTAGGAAGAAAGGTGTGGGCTAGTAGCTTACCAATTCAAGCGTCTGAACACTTGTCAGCTGCACGGAATGTATTTCATGTGTCACCACTGAGAAGTATCTTCAAGTATCCAATCGGGTTATTGACTCGGTAGGAGTTGCATTGAACTAGATCTGACACACTCCGAATATCCAGTGTGAGTCATTAATCAAAAAGAGGTCGTGTTACTCGAAGAACTTCAACAAGGTGGTACAAGTACAATGGGAATCAACCTTTAGGGGAAGAAGCTACCCGAGAAATTAGAGAATTACCTCTCTAGAAACTTTCCTAAAATCTTTGTAACTCGTTAAATATGATTCTCGTTTTTCAAGCTTTATAAAATGTAAACCCCTACTTGCTTTATAGTCAAGTTAGAAAAATGCTTACTTGACACATTTTCTTTTCCATTACTAAAATTAAGGCTTTAGCCGCATCTTAAATCTCGAGACGAGATTTATTTTAAGGGGGGAAGGATGTAACACCCCTGGTGTTACTGTAACTAAAACCTGCCATGTCATCATGATTGCATGTAAATCATCCCGCATTTGACCCTGTTAAGTTGCATCAACTAAAATAAGTTTTATTCTTACATTTGATTGTGAATGGGTAAATTATAGTGATTTGATATGTAAATATTAGTATTGGTGTGTAATTATCGAAATCCAATTGGAGAATAAAAAGAAAATCATTTTTTTAAACCCTAAATCGGACCCAAAACACTATTTTAAAAACTTAATGGAATTAGAGGTTGGGCCTTAAACAAAAGTTGAAAATCCGTAAAAGTTGAGCAACTTCTATTTAGAGCAATTTTGAAGTTATTAACAAGAATTTCAAATAAAACCCTAATTTATGCTTTAAAGTTTAAATTTGAAATACAAATTCAAAAACTAGTAGGAATCTGATGATGGTCTTTTAATAAAAGTTTTAGCCCTTTCAAGATGGAACAACTTTCATTTTTGAAGGTTTTGAAGTTTACCAGTGAAAATTTAAATTAAAACCCAATTAGTGTTTGTTTATTCAAATTTAAAATATCCTTTTAAAAACTCAAGAATTTGGGCAAACTCATTTAATGAAAGTTGTAAGGCTTTTTAAGCTAAACAACTTTTATATTTAGGGATTTTGAACTTATACGTTGGAATTTCAAATTAAACCCTAAGAAGTGTTTAAGAATTTAAATTTTAAATGCTATTTTAAAAACTATGAAGAATCTGACAAAACTCAATTAATGAAATTTGTAAAGCTTGACAAATAGAACAACTTTTATTTTCAAATATTTTCAAGTTGTTCAGAAAACATTGGTGAATTCGGTGGAATTTAAAATGAATTTCAAGTCTAACTTCTACCCCCTTTTTCGTAATTTAAAAAATATTCAAAATTTGAGGTTAGTTCCAAAACCAAAGTTGTTCAAAATAAAATGTACCACAACTCTTGTATTGGTGATTTTTCAAGGTTTCACACAGGATTGGGAGTAATTGTGCAAAAAAATGTAGAATGGGAAATGGACCGCTACAGTGTTTGGGCACAAGGCATCGCCCCTTCCTCTGTTCGCGAACAGGGGTGAGCGTGCGGCCGCGCGGCGTCGCCGCCCGGCAGGTCGGCTGCCTGTCTCCGGCGCTGTTCGAGCCGTAGGGGCCACCTCCACATCGCGTGACCCTCCTTTGTCCTATAAAACGTGAAGACGACGACCTCCGTTCGTTTTCTCCCGGTCCTGTCGCCATTGCCGAGTTCTCTGTGCGCGGCAAAATTCGCGGCCGTGGATCCACCTCTGTCCAATTCACTTAGTCACCAGTTTCTCCTTGTTCTTGCGCATGGTTTGATCCTAACCGAAGCTTCGTTCATCGCCGGAGTCGCCTGCTTGCCATGTTCTTCTCGAACTCCGGCCAGAGAGCCGCCGAGCTCGAGTTTGGCATAGCCGGCCTCTCGCGGTGAGTTTCTTTCATCGTCGATGTTCGTTTTGAAGTCGCCATAGCTCAGGGAAGCTCTAGGGCCTATAATCTTAAACTCTATCGTCCAGGTCGTGCCGGAACGAGGTCCTGGCCGCCGGTTCACCTCACCAACACCGCCCTGTTCGCCGAGGAATCCCCTCTGTCCTGTCTCTGCTCCAACCAGCTTGCGTAGAAAGGCACGGTGAGCTCAGTGATGCTCTTGTGGTAGTTGTTTAGGCTCCGTGATGGTTAGGATGACCGGAACGCCTTGCGCCGGCGTGTAGCCCCTCGGTCACCCGCCATGGCTACCGGTGAGCTCACGCTCGAGCCCTAGGTCTTGTCCTAGTTACCTAAACGGTTTTGCGAGGGCACGGCGCTCGCGTTGACGAGCTTTTCCCTCGCCGGAGAAGCTCGACGGCGGCCCGACTTCGGTGGAGCCGGCTCCGCCGGTCGGCAATGCGAGGGAGAAGAAGAGGAGGCAGCAGGCCACCGTGGGCCAACTTGGGCCGGCCCAGTCGCGCCGAGAGGGAGGGAGAGCGGGGTCTGGATGGGCCAAGTAGGCCGGCCTGTGTAGCTGGCCCGAGTACATTTAGTTGGGTTTTCCAATTTCTAAAGTGTGAATAGTGCTAGGTTTTGTTATTTTTGTAGGGAATTATTCACTGCCCCAAAAATGATGAAAATAAATACATAGATTCTTTACAGTGTGTAGTATTTGATAAAAATATAAAACATGAAATTTGGGTGTTACCTGTATGTGGTAAAAATATGCCTTTTAATTAATAAATGAAGCTTCTAGGATTTTTATAGGCCAATAGGATTATCCAAAAATCATGAAATTTGAATGGGCACTGTTTTAGGATGAGATTCAGCTATGGAAAAAGTTTGAGCCCAATTAGAAATATTTTATAGATTTAATATTTTATACCTCATTAATCGACTAATAAAATAAATAGAAAATCCCAATAAACTAGGTTTGAGTGACTTTTGGATTGATTGTGGACCCTAGGTCATTAACCCAAAGTGACCCTTGGCACTTTACTTGTTGTCTAAGTTCATCATTAACCTGTAATTGGGAATTTTTATTAATAAATGATGTAACCTCTACATATCATTAATAATTAATAAGATAAAAGGGGAAACCTAATCACCGTAGGTTTGTGTGACTTTTGGATTGTTTGTTGACCTTGGGTCATTCTCTGTAATGATCCTCGGTACCTTGAATGGGGTATTGCGGGAGATATTGAACAAGTTGTGCAGCGGCTTTCTATGACTGTTAAAATGGTCAATAAAAATGAAATGCGAAAACACTCTTATGCCTTGAGAGAAATGTCTTGCAACTTCACCGTGAAAAAAAGTTGTACTCAAGGTTATTAATTAAATGTTTGTTCTATATTTTCTATTCATGTCATTCCGCACCATGTAAGTATGCATCATTATTTTACGTGTAGTGATCGGGTTATCGGAAGGATTTCTTGATTGCTCCCCGACGGAGGAATTATTCGTCGAGAGAAGTCAAGTGGGTTTCTCTGGTTTTCTGGCAGAAGTGACAGACCTGCAACACAGGCACGCCCCGGTGCATTCAGCCCTCTCCTGGTGATTTGAAAAATATTTATAACTTGAGCTAATCTATTGCATTAAGTTGATAGGAGTTGATTGATAACCCAATTGCTGCATTACCAACCTTGACCACTAAAATACCTGAAACCCATCTTAAAAATAAAATGTTTCAAATGCTTAGCCCTGCTTGAATTAATTAGATTTGCATCAAATGCTATTTTGAGCTATGGTGATATATATGCTATCGATTAATTCATGAAAAAGGGAATTGGTATATTCTCGTTCAGTGGCTATGCACCTGATCAGTACATTGTCACCGACGAGAAGGGATTTTCTTGCTCGGTGGTTGTGAATTTGGGTTAGAGTCCCAATGCTTGACCACCGGCGGAGAAAGTGATTTGAAGACCGTTGGGACACTTGTACTTGGGTTAGAGTCCCAATGCAATGTCGCCGGCGGAAAAAAGAATTAGGGACCGTTCGTTGTAGGCCTGCTGTGATCGAGACTTTGTAACTGGCCACATACTACGGAAAGCCTCTGACTCCGGTGGCTCTACTACTTGAATCGACAACCACGCACTGGGAGTGGAGAGATGGCAAGAGTAGCGTGTACCCTCGTGGCCGGCGTGCCTGGAGAGGAGTGGAGTACTGTGCTCTTGGGTGGCGCAGGACCGGTTCAGGGGTAGAAAAGCCGTGGTAGTTGGGGTTGGTATATGCAAGCTTAAGTGCTACATATGCAGTGCGGATAGGGATCCCCAGCTGGGTACTAATCGATTCGAATCGTCGTTGCTCCTCGGATATGGAGACTTGATCCTTTGACCTACAACTGAAAAGTGGTTCGGAACTAGGTGTTTTTGAGAATATTTAAGAATTTAAAAGTATGATGATTTATGAGAATGAATTTAGAATTATGGATTATGATTAAAATAAGATTGAGTAAAATATTGAAATAGAACAGTAATGCTTTTCTGCACAACTCCTTGACTCTTGCTCCAGCCTTACCTTGACTCCCTTCAGTCTGCATTCCTGAGTCTCATTCCTTTTTCTTAGTCGGGTAAGTCTTGCAGAGTACCCCAGTACTCAGGGTTTGTTAACCCCTGTTGCAGGTGAGCCGAGGGTACAGTTCGGCTTGGGACCGTGTTGGTTGACGGATCGCGCATGATCAAGAATGTGTGTATGATATAACCTTTGGGCAAGGGTATAGTTGTACACCGCTTATCCACTACGAAACTCTGGTTCGAGCTAATGTAATCTATATTTGTAAACCTATGGTTATGTAATACTTCCGCACTCTTTACTCTGATTCATTTTATTTGTGTAAGCTGTTGTAATACTGCAATACTTACAATGAGATTCTCGGGAGGTTAGGGTTTCCTAGGAGACCCGACAGGCCACCTTGGTCAAGGAGAACTCGTGTAGACTGATCGTGAGTCCTTAGAGACAATGACGGTGCACGTGGGTCCTATGATTAAGGCGGTTCTGTCACATCCGGTGCAGCGTCCGGTGCTCCTATTTGTCCCAAAACTTCGCCGAATCAAAAACTTTACAAAACAAAGTTTGTTCCAAATAGTTCACCAGACCTCTCTGCACTCACTAGACCTAGGTTTGACAAGTGTGCACCACACTACCATCTCCTAGCCAAGTCTAGCTCAAGCTACCCATTCAAACCCCCCTTAATAGTACGGCCAAAGTTAAAAACAAGACCTAAACTATTCCAAGTGTCTCTCAACTCTAAGCGACACTTGGAACTAGCCTATCTCCATCTTGTCTTCCGTTCTTTAAAAACCGAATCGATTTCCATCGCTAGGGGCTTGAACCTACATGTTATTATGACCTAACCTCTAGGTTATCCTGCAAAACACACGTTAGTCATAATAACTTCCTTGTTGTCATTAATCATGCTTCAAGGGGCACGGGAGGATGGGAGTCACGGGACCATGCACTGCCGCGCTGTAAACGAGCGAGGGAAGCGAAGCGAGTCTCCGCTGTGAGACTGGTGGCAGCAACGGCGCTCCTAAATTCCCAGAACCAGTTGCCCTCGCCGCTCGGAGATTGAATCACCAGCCATGGCTATAGGTTCGCGACGGTCTCGATTCCCCATTCACTAGTTTACTCTGCCTTTATCAGTGTTGTCCCTTCTACTGGCTGCCTTCTTCCTCAGTCTCACTCCTCAGATCCCTTTCGCCTCTGGCAGGGGAAGCAGTGAAGCACTGCGGCGTGCGGCGACCTACCGCAAGGTGCAAGCTGCGCCGGAGGCCGGAGCACCACGGGTCCGCCGCCGTCCGCGACTCCACGTCTCCATGGCAGACCGGCAGAGGAAACTTAGCCAACCAGGTAATTTGGGAATAATTTGATATTTGGTTCATTCGTTCAATTCAGCGTTTAATTAATGTTATAATTCTGAAATTTGATTTAGGGATGAGACGTTATTTGGTTGATACGAGGAACCATGGCACTGGAGTTCATGAATCTGAGAGAAACTCAAACTTGGAAGAGCCACGTGATGGTGAAGTGCCAAATCCAGATCAGCAGCAACCAGAACCAAATATCGGCAATGTAACCAGTGAGTTTGATCCTAACGGAATTCTCTGTGATCCGGCTCTTAGAAACAAATATGTGAGTATGCTCCTAAAATTCAAGATCAAGTTAGAAGAGCATATATACTGAAGGGTCCTACTCAACCAACAAATCGTGAAAACAACCACATCTTGTAAGAGGATGGACACACTACGTGAGAAACATCATGAAAATACTTTGCGACTTATTGAAACTGGTGAGGCATCAACAGGAAGAGGCTTGAATCAGGAAACCAGCCTCACTAGACCTGGGGATACAAGATGGGGATCACATCATACTACTTTGATTTGTTTGTATCAAATGTGGAACTCAGTGATAGAGATGTTGCGTATAGTCCATGAAGATGGTAGAGTACCAACTCAGGCAGCTGGTTTGATACAAAAAATGGAGTGTTTTCAGTTTTTTTTATTTTGGTGGTTATGTTAAAGTTGCTTGGTATCACAAATGAGCTCTCACATGTCCTTCAAACAAAGGGCCTTAACATTGTTCTTGCACTTGAGGTTAGTACCTAGCAGTTACAGCTTACTGATTGTCATTTGTTCCTTTTTTTAGTACTTACAACAATGTTATTGTAATGCAGCTTATCCATGATGTGAAGTCTAGATTGAACACCCTGAGAGAAAGTGGCTGGGATGACTTATTTGAAGAAGCAAAACAGTTTTGTGCAACAAAAGGTATTCCAGTCCCAGATATGTCTGCAGAGATACCAGTGAGGGGTCGGTCAAGGCGTGATGGATTTACTGTCACTAATCTTCATCATTATCGTGCTGAATTTTCTATGTTGTTCTTGACAAAATATGTGCTGAGATGGATCATCGGTTCAGTGAAGCAAGTACCGAGGTATTATTGTGCTTCTCTTGTCTTGATCCAAGTAATTCTTTCTCTAAGTTTGATGTCAACAAGCTTGCAAGACTTGCTGAAATATATGATGCTGATTTCTCTGATCGTGACCGTGGAATAATAAGGGAACAACTTGAGACATATGTTCTTTAGGTGAGGAGGCATGTTGCCTTTGCTAATTGTAGAGATATTGAAAGTTTGGCCACAAAGATGGTTGCAACAGAAAAGCATTTGGTTTTTCCATTGGTGTACAAGCTCATTAAATTAGCATTGTTGGTGCCGGTATCAACTGCTACTGTGTAAAGATTGTTCTCAACCATGAAAATTATTAAGTCTAAATTACGGAACAAGATTGCAGATGATTGGTTCAACAACTTGATGGTGTGCTATATTGAGCGTGAACTATTCAAATCACTTGATGAAGATGCTATTCTTCGACGGTTTCAAAATCTGAAGGCTAGAAAGATGCAACTTCCTCCTAGGGTAGCTAGAAACTACCGTGTGATTTTTTTCTGTTAAGTTTTAGTCTCCATATCCATGATATGAACATGTGTTGCAACATGATTTTGGTTAAGACTAATGAGGTTGTCAACCAGTTTTATTTTACTTGTACTGTGATCTATGTTTCCAAGTGCTTGTTACTTAGACTCTTTTAGTTGCCCGGGCTTGTCAAATTTCCTGGGTCCTCCTATGTCTCTAGTTCTGAGAGAGGGCGTCAACGCCCGTAGCCATGGGATCAATAACAGTGGAAGGTGGACGTTGGTGAATCCATAACACTCAATTTAGGACTGATCTACATGATATCGACGAGCACATGTATGGGGTTAAATTTATGGAGGATTTGAGGCTTTTGATATCAATTGTCACGGTCCTAGATTGCTAATCCTAGCAATATGAACAATTGATAGTTCGAGGATATAATCTCTAGAGAATTAGTGTGAATTTATTTATATATATGGAACAACATGGAACGAATGGAGGTAACAAGAATAGGCACGGAGCTCTTAAATAAAAGAGGAAGATGATTTGGCTTCTCTTCGGTTCAATCTCTTCTTCTATGGTTATAACGCTATCTTGGTTGACTTGGGCTAGAAGAAGGCAAGAAGCCCACTCACTAGGCCACTCTTTTGCCAAGTATTGTGGCATAGCCAAAGTTGGTACATGACATGTTAACAAGCCATGTCATAAAGATGGGTTGTCAAACAGTTTAAGACTCACACTAAACATTTTAAAAAAAGAAAAGCCGAAGACGTTTTGGAGAAGCAAGGAGCCGTGCCAATCACCATTGAGTTTGTGTACATCTATACTGTATTTCGGAAACAGTTTCACGTTAGAAAACTATGGTTCAATTGATGTTCATATATATGTAAAAAGTAGGTATGTTTATGACAACATTTTCGTTACGCAGAAGGCAGCTGAATTAACAATGCATTGTCACAGTCACATCAATATTATTATCAATCTAAGCCATCATAAAGCCTGCTTCTCTCCGTGCCCCTTTCGTAAACTCGAACGCAGCTGTGCCATTGGCGAGCATGACGAAGGGACCCCGACGGCGTCCAAACTCTGAACGCCAAGGACGTGTCGCCGTTACGCCCACGTGGCAGCCCCCTAGCCGTCGGATCGATCGCCAGCCCCCACGTCTGGCCGCGGTCGCATCTAGCGGCCACCGCGCGGCGCTATCTTGTCCTCTTCCGAAGGCCCTAACGCCCCCCCTTTCTGGGAAGGCTGGCTGGACCTGCTTATACGGTGCCCACGCATCGGGCCGTGGGAGGCGGGGGGCTCTGTTTCTGACTCATCGGCCGAGGGCGATGGCGGCGGCGGCGGGGAAGGCGCGGGCGGTGAGCCTGGCGGCGGCGGTGCGTGTGGTGGCGGCGACGGCGCGGCCGGCGTCGAGCGCGGCGGCGGCGGCGGCGGGAGTGGGCGCGATGTCGTTGATCGTGCAGGGGGAGGACACGGCCTTCGGGTCGCTGGAGTGGTGGGCGTACGCCGGCATCTCCTGCTTCCTCGTGCTCTTCGCCGGGATCATGTCCGGGCTCACACTGGGGCTCATGTCGCTCGGTCTCGTCGAGCTGGAGATCCTCCAACGCAGCGGCACCAACGCCGAGAAGGCTCAGGCTGGTCCGATCCGAACCCCTATCCATTCCCTGCTGTTACCTCGTTGTGCTCGATCTGGTTGCTGTCCTATGAGCGGGTTTGTTATATTGGTTGTGGGATCACACTGTCGTGGCTTGTTACATTAGGGGATGGGGATGAGTGCGTCATATAATCTATCGTATATTCGTATTCTCAAGTTTCTCTGCAATTTTGAACATTAGAGCGTCTTTAGCGTATGTGGTGATTTTTTTTCTGGCCCCTATCGTAAGTCTGCTAGATTTTGTAGGTAGTGGTAATGACAGTGAGGATAAAATGTGATGCTAATGTTGACGTATTTTTTAAACACAGAAGTGTTTGGAAAGGAAAGTAGAACAGACAAAAAAGGTTGTAGTAAGGGAATAAGAAAAAGGCAGCGTGGATGGGATTCGTTCTTTTCTAAGATTCACCTCTTTCTAGTTAGATATGAAATGATACATCAGACAAGTGGGAAGTGGAACTAGTATGCAAAGGACAATCACAAAAGTGATCACTCTGGAGTTTCCTGGATCTGCCATGTTTGTTTACTTAGGTAGCATGCACTTTTGGCTTTGTCGTACCTGATAATCACCAGAGTTGCTCTAGTTACTGAGGGAAATGGCATATCTGGGCATCTCAGATCTTTATCAGTTCATCAAATGCATATGATATCATCGTTAAGTTTAAATGTGTCAATAATTCTCCTTAGTCACTTTGACTAGCTAAACGTTGCCTCTTTTAGCATCTCGTTTTTAGTTAACAGCAGTCTATTGCTGTTCCCCTGTTTAAGTCCAGCTCAATTGTTGTATTTTCCCTTTGATTGGTAGTTCTTCTGTCCCTCATGTTTTGTTTGATGTTTACCTTGTTTACTGCAGCTACCATCCTTCCAGTTGTTCAAAAGCAACACCAGCTTCTTGTCACCCTATTGTTGTGTAATGCTGCTGCCATGGAGGTAGAGTATCTGTATTAAGATCATATCAATTATCACACTATTTTGTACTCTAGAAGTGTATATATTTGCTAAAAGAATGTATGGTAATATCGGAGTTTCTGTTTAAAGCTTCTTATGAATTATCTTAGCATCAACGCTTTGACCTTTTAACTAATTTTCGGGTGAGAGGGGCAGTGTTCTGAAGTTGCTTCTGTCTGCTCAACTTTTTTTGGCACCATATTAGTATATCACTGTGATTTCTTGTAATCCCATTTATCATTATATCTTTCATTTTGGATGCAGGAATTGATGAAGTTTAGATGAGATTGAGTTTAGCACCTATTGCATTCACTATATAAGCTTATTTCTCCCAGTTGCTACTATTTTCTTTCATCCAACTGCAGCATGGTCAGTTGGTGTTAGTCCAATTGCATCGCAATTGGTGCACGTATATCTGATGATCACTGTTATTTGCTGCATCCTAAATCTACTATCATGCTTCTCATATGAGTGTTCTTTCACCAGTTGACACTCATATACCCTTATTCCTTTCTTATTTCTTTATTCTAAAGTCGTTGATAGGTAGGGCATAGGTCACATTTTTTACCCGATATCTCTTGCACCCTAATCTGTTTAACCACTGACTTTTATGTTTACCTCATTTTACAACCTTTTCAGGCACTTCCTATATTTCTTGACAGAATGTTTCATCCTGTTGTTGCTGTAATATTGTCAGTTACATTTGTTCTTGCCTTTGGAGAGGTATTCATCTGATGTCCAAAATTTACTATTTGCTCATTGTGTGGTTTGGCTGATAGTGTAGTGTTTTGACACCAGGTTATACCACAAGCAATCTGTACCAGATATGGTTTAGCAGTGGGTGCTAACTTTGTATGGCTTGTACGCATTCTCATGGTCATCTGCTATCCAATTTCTTACCCTATTGGGAAGGTAAATCAGCAAAATGACATGATTCATTTCTAAGTGCCCACTATTCTGTAATTCTCTATGCACTCCTGTCATGGCATGTATTTTGAAATTTTGCGAATTGCATTATGATAGAGCTTTCACTTCAGAGTCATATTTTTGTCCAGTTGTATGGCTTAGCTGATGTAGTTAGTTGCAGACCGATATTTTGGTTTCGGCTATTCTTGAAGACTCCACTTAGTTGCATGTTAGATATTTGATGACCTATAGGCCTCATAGCTAAGGCTAGTTTAATTTTTGGTATTTGTATCCTATTGAAGCAAGATTTCAACATTTCCAGTTTCTATACGGTGTTAAATATGTTTCGTACTTTCAGAAAGAGGACAATTATTGTTTTATTAGTTACTATACACTGGAAGCAGTGCTATTTTACCTCCAAGGAAAATGAATTAACACAACTGTAACATGGGAAAGTTGCTAATTTATATATTTATACAAATAATTCACTCGGTGATTTATTGAATATTAGATACAAATTCCGTAATTGTGTTTCCTTCTAATAGAAGTTACTTTCTCCTTATGTTGATATGTATTCCTGATTTACTGATTCCTTAAATAAAGCATCAATCTGTTTCTTGAAAAGGAACATTATCTTTTTTATAGGAGCCATAGAAAAATATGCTACTCACTCCAATCCAAATTATGAGACGTTTGACTTTTTTAACCACAAGTTTGACCACTCGTCTTATTCAAAAAATTGTGTAAAGTATCACTTCTTTTGTTGTGGTTTGCTTTATTACTAAATGTTCTTCAAGAATGACTTAAATTTGACTGTTTGCACAAGTTGTTTTGAATAAGACGAGTGGTCAAACTTTGAGTCAAAAAAGTCAAACGTCTTATAGTTTGGAATGGAGGGAATTTTGTTTTGTAGAACGTTCAGCGCCGCTACAAACTGTTTCATATTTTCAGATTTGATTGATGCTTAAATGATCCGTGAACACTTTGTAACTTGTAAACTTATCCCACATCATCATGTTATAATCCTCAAAGAGTGCATGCTAATTCTCACTTCTCACTTTCTTTTCCATAGTGAACAGTTGCATGCGTGATTTTCTTTTGCTACCTTTTGCCAAGCTTATTAACCTGTATGTGCACTGCATTTTATGAAGATTGTAAAAAGTGATGTTAATATCTTACATACTGGCCCGCAGCACAGATGTAATTGGAAGTTCTATCTTAATACTTTGTATTAACTTAGGGTTAGCTGATAGAAGCTTGATATCTCCTTTTGTGTAGGAGGTATCAAGCTTTTGTTACTAAAGCCACTTGTGATAAGTTGCCCTTCTACTATAAACTACATGCAAAGTTCCTGTCATTGAAAATCTGCATTTAATTTCTTATACAATTCAGTACAGGTGATTTAACGCAGATTCTAGCATGATGTGGCAACCTCATTGAGGTCAAATATCAAAGTTACTAAATTGGGTGGCTGTCTGTACTCTGATTTATGTAGACATTAATATACTATATGTCTGTGTGTTTAGTAAAAGCTGACTTGATTGCATATTATATAACATATGCATCTTTGGATTTTTTTTTTCATTCAGTAATCCTTTGTTTATTTCTTTTTACTTGATTTATGGTCTATTGATTGGTTGATGAAATTATTGAAATCTGCTTTTCTTCTCAGATTCTGGACTGTGCTCTTGGGCACAATGAGTCTGCACTTTTTAGGCGAGCTCAGTTGAAAGCTCTAGTTTCAATCCATAGCAAAGAGGTAACATTATCATATCATTCTGCTTTAGAAGTTTTCATGTTCAACCAAGATTATGTCACAGTTAGAGCTTCTACCTTAACAGGCTGGCAAGGGTGGAGAGCTTACCCATGATGAGACTACAATCATAAGTGGAGCCTTGGACCTGACCGAAAAGGTGTACATCATCTTCGTTATATGTGATATATTTTTCTTTTCTGAATAAAAAAGTAATGCTTATTTCCGAAGGGAACATTGGTCCAAATGAAGTTGGTGTAAATTCAGAAATTAGTTACACTTGTTATTGTGTAAAATGGTTGTTTCCTTGAGATGAAGTGGTATTAGAAGAAATGAGCTATAATTCTCTTGTCCTTTATATACTACGTACCTCTCAACAATAAACTAGGATATCTACTACTCCATTCCAAATTATAAGATGCTTTGACTTTTCTAGATATGTAGGTTTTCCTATGCACGTAGATATACACTATATCTAGATACATAGTAAAAGTTAATGTATCTAGAAAAGCCAAAATATCTAATAATTTGGAATGGGAGTAATATCCTGTATGACTTCTGCTTGTTTCATCTCTGCATGTCCTATTTTTGTTTATAAGCAAGCAAACAAGACTTTCCAATTAACTGCTATGGTGCTCAACTAGAAATGGTTACCCATGTTGCAATTTTTGTGCAAATAAACAATTTGCAAGTTCCCTTGTTGAATTTTGTACAAGGTTCAGTTTCATATATGTGCTGAATCCTTAGAAAGCAAAGTGACATGGTGATTCAGGTTTTGCAGCACCTTGTACACTGATGAAAAGTACACTTCATTTGGCTGACAAGTACATAACCTTGAATGCATCTAGTTGAATTTGGCAGGACTCTTATTACTCTGTGTGTGTGCAGACTGCTGCAGAAGCTATGACACCTATTGAGTCAACTTTCTCACTAGATGTGGATTCCAAGTTGGATTGGTAATAATACATGCCCGCTTATTAAACCACAACCCGTGCTCATGTTCCTTATGATTGAGCTTAATTCATTTTCTCCGTGCTATGCTCTTGGTTTGCTGTGTTATTCGTTTCTGTTTTACTGCATTGCTATTCTTTATCGACATAAATCTGTGTGTATAGTTTTAGTCCTGCTAGTTCGGCCACTGCAGTGATGGTTAGCGGTGCAATCGTAGTACATAAGGATTGGTGCCACTCATTTTTTGTGATATCCAACAATTTTTCTCTTGGAGGTGGAGTCAAGACACATGTAGTGGCGGATAATAACCTGCGCCACCCCCCCCCCCCCCCCCTACCCCACCCCACCCCATTCCTAACATGAACCACTAACAAGAAGGGAAAATAAAGAAGAAAGGAAACAAATATATACAGATGGATGGAAATTCTCCACTCTGTTTGCATCCCAACATGGTATATTAGGCAGTAGGGGTACAGTGGTTGTGGATATAATGATTGCTAAGATGTTGAACAAAGTGCATGCACTATTTTCTACCGGCTTATATGTGTCAACTGCCTATCATTATTCTGTGCTTAAGTGCAATTACAATAGGCTTCCTTCACTCCTTAGAATATTCATCACTTGGACACCTCCAAAATCCAAACAAATATCAATCTGACATCCTATCTCATGTTTTCCAGAGTCTGAGTTACACAATTAGTTCCTGATAACTATTTCTCCATCCTATGTTGGCCGGGCAGGCAGGAATTATCTGTTCCACGTGCTTAAGTATTTTTTTTTTAAGGTTGAAATGAGCACTTGACATAACTAGCACGTATCTGGTTCTATCTTGTACTTTCTGATATATATTAGCAACATGCAAGCCCATGGTGTAGTACCTGATAGAAGTTTCTTTGTACATTTGCAGAGCTAAACTTAAAATATGCAGATTTTGATGTTTTACTTGATAATAAACATTTTTGCACGGTTTATATCCTAGTATTATATTATTCATATTTTGTCAATAGAAACTCTTGTAAAGTACAACAGTCTATCGGTATAATTGTTTTCACAGGGAAGCGATTGGGAAAATTCTTGCCCGTGGTCATAGTCGTGTTCCTGTATACTCAGGAAACCCTAAAAACATCATCGGTCTCCTATTGGTTAGATTCATTGTTGCTATTGGTTATTATCCAGTGATTTTGTATCCTTAACTAACAAAGCGTTTTGAACTTAACAGGTGAAGAGTCTTTTGACTGTTCGTGCTGAAACGGAGACACCAGTTAGTGCTGTTTCAATTCGAAGGATTCCAAGGTACACCCTTCATCTGTTGGATTGTATTCTTGCTTTAGAATCTTTATGTCTCAGTATGTGATACCATCATTCCTGTAAACTAAACTGCTTCCTCCATCGATCCTTTTCTAGGGTTCCTTCAGACATGCCTTTGTATGATATACTCAATGAGTTTCAGAAAGGAAGTAGTCATATGGCTGCTGTTGTGAAGGCTAAACCCAAAACTGAACCACTCCCTGACAAAGCTGAACCAAACAGGGAAGGAATTGAGCCAGCACAGCTGACTGATCCCTTGTTATCTAATGCTGAAGAAAGCGCAGACAATGTGGTTGTGGATATCGAAAGACCACATAACAGGCAGATTAATGGGAACCCAGCACCAAATGCAGTGCCTAGGTCATCGGAGGATATTGAGGATGGTGAGGTCGTTGGAATCATCACGCTTGAGGATGTATTTGAAGAACTCCTACAGGTAAGTTGTAAAAATGTATTATTCCTCGGGGAGGTGGTTTTATCGTTTTATATGATGTATCTCAGTTCAATCTTTACTTCTGCAGGAGGAAATAGTGGATGAGACTGATGAATATGTTGATGTTCATAAAAGGTATGCCTCAACTTCACATATACTCCCTCCGTCCCTTTTTTAGTGTCGTCGGTTTTTGTGCCACAAGTTTGACTAGATTTTATAGATATTGCGGACAACATTCGTATCTCCAAATAAATTTATTAAAAAACTAGATTAAAAGATCTATCTAATGATATTAATTATGCACCATAAATATTAATATTTTTTTATATAAAATTAATCAAAGTCATTTCTCGGGAAGCAAGAACGACAAATATTTAGGGACGGAGGGAGTACTAGTATTCTTCTGCCACTCCTCAACTTCCGCTAAGTAGAAAGCAACTACTTCTCACAATCTCACTCCCTTACAGGATCCGAGTAGCTGCTGCTGCTGCTGCATCATCAGTCGCAAGGGCTCCATCTGTTAGGAGATTAACGGGCCAAAAGGCTGCAGTAAGTACAACTTTTCTTGTACAGTTATATAAATATACAATGGCATGCAGCTGTAAAATATAGTTTGGTATCTGGGGATTCACAGTATTAGCGTCAGTTTATCATCATGCTGTTAGAAATTAATAGTTTTTTTTTTAAAGATAAAGTCCTTGGTTTGGGTACCAGACAGCCACCTGAGCCATTTATTTCAGTATTGGATGCTAGCATCCCTTTCTGTGTTGGACAAGAACAGCTAGCATCCCTTTCTGTTGTAAATTAAGTTATTAAAGTTGGCTCAACCTTCTAAATGTTCATCCACTAGGAAATTAAGACTTAAGAGCAGATCTGATGGGCAAATTTCACCTTGAATTGACTTACTTGACCAACAAATCAACACTTTCAAATTGAGGTTCTTTTTAAGTTCAGCTTCTAGTAGATAGCTTATATGCTTTGTGGTTTCTTTGAAGGTGTCACAAAAAATGCTCATCTGTTTGTTGATATCTGTTTGTTGATATTTTGCTGCTCATTAATCTCTTACATATTCCTTTTATCATGTATTTATTGGTTACATAGGAAGCTGACAGTAATTTCATATATTCCTTGTAATGTTATTTTTCAACAAAATAATATATGCTCAGTTACTTAAGAAATCGCGTGTTAAATTTACTGCCGATAATAGTCTCTTGCCTCGGATTTTGTAGACCAGCAGAATATCTGCTGGAGATGCTTCCTTCTTTTGTATCGAGATGGCTGGATATTCTTTGTATATTTACTACTGGCATTTTTTAGTGTTCTTATATTGTTCTAGTTTTAACTTTTCTTCACTGGTTCAGAATTACCATAAAGTTATAATGAATTACTAACCTACCTTGTTGATTTTGTAGAACCTTCAGGGAGCACAGAATCGCCAAGGACAGCAGCCTACTGGAATTCTCAAGAAACCTACTGAGGGTGATTCAAACCCATCAAAGCAAGTGAACCTTGTGGAACCTCTCCTGGAAAAGAGGAGGTAACTCCACATGTGTTGCACAATGTAGCCGATTAAACAAATCGAATCATGCTGGAAGAGCCTATGGTTCTTGTAGGAAGAGGTAAATACAGATGAACTCATTGTTGTAAATTCCAACAGGAGCGATGTGCTTTTGGTGCCATGGACATAATGTTGAACTCTGTTTTCTGGTTGTGTATGGACTTCGAAAGTAGAATAGCCAGTAGCAAGTACTTTATATATGTGCTTTAAATTCGCAGATTCCTAGACTTCATTGTTATGAATATATATTTTTTTGATCGAAACGGACATGCTCCTAGTGTAAACCATGTTGCTGTATAGTTTTTCTTAGGAAAGATTTTTTGAAACAATGAAAAGACTCAGATTGAAACGGACTGTTCCACGCGGGCTTTAGGAGTGGATAACAGCAACCAAGTACATTTTCTTTTTGAGATTTCTTTGAAATTTACGTAAAGATGGGGGGTAGGTGGACCACGGAGCGAACTGCAATTGATCCACCGATCCATATCATCATATAGGAGGAGCACCGGTTGCTCCATTGGTATTATATCTGCTCGCTCCATGGGGCCCAATGGTTATTATGGATAGCTCCAAATTTCGCTGGCTTGTGACTTACTTGCGTCTTGCTGTTAGGCTCCGGCGCTGATGCTCGCGGCGGCAATAGCAGCAAGGCCGCGCGTTCGTGCATACTTCGTCGCCCGCCATGAAGCAGCCGTCGGAGGCTCGGAGCGATCACAGCAGATGGTGTGGCTGTTGATGCTGATGCAGCGCGCCGCCGTGTTTCTAGTCTGCATTGCGTCATCACCGCAGGGCGGTGGTGCTGACGACGTATGACTCGTCGGCCACGGCCAACGAGATGACACCACCGTCATATGGTGCGGGCCCGGAGAAGATGCGCAGGGATGCAGGGTGACAACGAAGTGCACGAGGAAGAACTGGGTGATGAACGCACTTCCGGCTGCTGGTGTTGAGCGTCGTCCATGGCGGGCGGGTTGAGAACGACGGTGACTTTAAGGCCGCAATGCTAGCAACCTGCCTGGACAACTTTGATCCGCAGCCATCTCGATCGAGGCCCTTGGCATCGACGCATCGTGGACGACAGCACGACAACATGCTCTCCTAAATGGTGGAGGATGGGGCGTCACAGACCAGGACGACAGTGAAGGAGCCGACGGCAGTGTTAGGTCAAGGCCTCAAGGGTCGATCCACTCGATCCTTTGGTTAGAACGGTTCTGATCCATTGCCCCTCTTTCGTATCGTGGTTTTCAATAGGGGTTTATTTAATTCATTTTTTTTGGTTCGGATAGACGAACCTATGGAGCGACCCGCTCCACCCCCATTTTTAAATTTACGTAATTTTATTTATTGAGGCCTCATAAACTGTTTTGGAGTTTAAGCTGAGTTTAACGAGCCAAGTCAATGTCAAAAAGCCTCTCAAAATCATTTTTTTATTGTTAACTAGCACAAACATGCCTGTGTGTTGTAAAAAGAGAGAAAAAAGAAAAAGTTAATAAAAAACAAGTTTCAATCTAAATATATTGTCTTTTCAAAGTTCCGAATCAGATTACTCCATGATGGATCCATTGTAATTTTTTATGCCTATTATGCGTCATTACTTCTGTTTCCTACATACCTGATGAGGAGTCCGTCTTTTGTATTCCAATTTTTTTTCTATATATAGACCATTGTTTTTTTCCCCTATTTTTTCCATGCCCGAGTGAAACTCGGTTAACAATTCTTTTTCACGACTCCGGTTAACTTTTCTGTTTTTATATTCTTTTTTCTGGCATCTAATCTGATTTTTGTTTTTTTTATTGAGGTAATTTAACACATATGAGCATGATCTATGAGTCTGAGTCATGCACATGACCCAATATATTTTAGAATCAGACTCTATATCGCGCTAGATATGAGCTATTCTAATTCGAATGAGCACATGTTATATATATACTCCCCCGTATTGGTAAAAGATGACGTTTTGAAAAAGATCTTAGTCAAGCATTAAGAATATAAATCATAAATAACTTTTAAATTATTAAGTTTGAAAATATAAAAACTATATAAATAGATTTATCTTCAAATATATTTTCATAAAAGTATACATATATCACTTTTCAATAAATATTTTTATAGAAATATGAAGTCAAAGTCATGAATTGAAGACCATGTCGTTGTCCTAAACATCATCTTTTACCAATACGGAGGAAGTACTTTATTCACTCTGTTCAAATAAGCTGAACTTAGGTCAAGTGAACAGAGTGATTGTTTAGTATTTAAAGGAAGCCAAAAAATAGATAGATAAAAAATAGGCTTATATATATGTATCTATATCTATAAAATATAATAATAAAATAGCAAAAAATTTTAAATCCCTTTTCCTATCTACCCCTTTATGTTTTTATGTTCAAGCCCAGGTCTCGTCTATATTTAGTCGTTTTTTTTTGTTTTTTTGTTTTTTTTAGTAAGACGCCGACATCTATGTGGAATGTGGTCCCCTTCTATTCGACGTTCAACCTGTTCTTTGAAGTCTGAAGTCTAGGGACAAATAACCTCCCTTCCTGTCTAGTTTTTAAATCATAAATATGTCACTATTAATTAATGAAATAGTAGCCGCATACCACTGCAACACATATTTTATACAAAATTGTTCTCAACCAAGGTACAGGACTAAATCGAGTTTAAATCAAAATCACCGCATCGATCCAAATCCAAATTGATTTCTTCTCAATTGATTGAAAATAAAATCAAAGAAAGAGGAAGAATTGAATAAAAAACCTGAGAAAAAAAGAGGACATAAAACGGGGTCGCTCCAACTGGCCATCAAGGCTCCCGTGCCACGGTCTCGGCACAGCCAACCAAGTCCTCTTGTGCCCGCCTCTGCAATCGCCCCGCTGCAACGAGCACGTTTGCTACTAAAAGAAAAAGGGAAAATTGGATCACTGCCATCGAAAGATCCCATCTTTAGAAAAAAACCATCCAAAATTTCATATGTAGAAATCTAGCATTCAAAGTTCTGTCCGTTATAGCTTTCTACCATTCCGTGAACTATCCGTCGGTTTTTATTATCCTCCTGCACCGTCGCCGCTACCTCCCGAGCTCCTGCGCCGCCGCCGCCGCTTCCTCCTGCCGCGCCGAGGGAGTTTGCTCACGTGACGTCGCGATCACGGGGGAGCTCGCCCGCACACCGTCGCGGTGCCGAGGCGGAGCTTGTTAGCGCGTCGTCGTCATGGCCGAGGTGGAGCTCGCCCGTGCGCCATGGTTGTGGCTGGGGCTGAGCTCGCCCGCGCGCCGTGGCCGCGGCCAGGGCTGAGCTCGCGAGCACCTGTGGTTGCCGGGGCGAAGCTCGCTGCCGTTCGATCTAGGAGGTCGAGCTCGCCGTGGTCGTGTGCCCAGACGTCGTGCACCACCGCCGTAGCCTCGCCGGCCATGGGAGAAGGCGCAGGTGATGCGGCATTTAAGACCGGGGAGCTTGACCTCCTCTGACTCGAGCAACTGGAAGCCCGGGTGGCCACGCAGCACATCGGCCACGGCTGCTCGCCGGTGATACCCCATCTGCCCACTCGATATAGCTCGATTCATTTTTCACCTCCTCCTAACGTCAAGTTAACAGGAATGGTAGATTGATATAACGGATGAAACTTTGGATGCTAGATTTCTATAGATGAAACTTTGGATGGTATTTTTCTAAAGTTGAGATCTTTTGATGCTAGTGATCTAATTTTCCCAAAGAAAAATGACGTTTTTGAAATGAGTCAATGATGTGCTGCCTAACAGGGGCCACATTGGATGATACTTCCTCTATTTTTAAATTGTAAGTCATTTAACAATTTTGAAGAGTCCAGATATATCAAAATTATAGAGAAAAATATGAAGATTTATGACAATAAGTAAATAAACTATGAAAATATCTTTGATTAAGAATTTAATGATACTTAATCGATATTGTAAATATTATTATCTTATTATATAAATTTGATTAAAACTAATATATTTTGACTTTTTAATATTTTTAGAATTATAATTTATAATTTGAGACGGAGGGAATAGCTTCCACCTAACGACTCATGGTCGCAGGAAACTTGGGTTACCGGATCCTTCTGCATTATTTTATGACGATGAACCAACCAGAAGTCCAGAACTTTGAATTGAGTTGTAGTACTAATACAGGAACCTTGGCTGCCAAGAAACCTTCAGCTACTGCTACGACGTCAAGTTTCCTACTCGGTTCTTGGAAGTACCTCGATTCCGGCTCGTCCGTGCACTCCATATAATTAGGAACACGAAGTCGATGCGGCACATTCCAAGTTCCTATCTCAGCCACCGAAAACCAACACGATGCAGAGCTAATATGCCCATCTGAACCCGAGCCAAAGGCCCGAAAACCTTTCCAAAAATAATGTAGCCCTCGGCGGCGCATCTATAAATCCCTCCCCGTGAGTTGACCCTCCAGACGACGCTCCTCCGGCCGGCGGCGTGGTGGCGGCGATGGCACCACCGGCGGCGACGTGGTGGTGCGGCCACTGCGGCGCGGTCCGCCGCGTCCTTGCGGAGGGCGCGTTCGCGTCCTGCGCGGCGTGCGGGAGGGTGCTCCTGGACCTGCAGGAGGATGCGGCGGCGGCTCCGCCTCCACGGCAGCTGCGGCGATGTCAGAAGAGGGCTCGTGACGACGTCGGCGTGAAACCTGAACGCGGAGATGTATCGGACGCTGAGTCCGTCGTCACCAGTAGTGGAGGATCGATGGATTGAGAAGTAGTAGCAGGAGATTCTCTCGACACAATACATCCATCGATTATGATCCCCATGAATCAAGTCATAAAGAAGAATATGATATGATCCTCTATATAAGGATTGTATACTCTCGTTGATTAAAAGGCCTGTTGTTTTAGCCCTGTTTTACAATCGAAAGTCAAAATTTGTGTTTCTCTCCAACTTTTTTTTTACTGTTACCCTTCTTTAATTGCATCGTTAGCAATCTACATTCTCTCTGCTGAACTCTAAAACGTCAAATAATATCTTTAAAAAGACGAAACTTGCCCCATCCTCTCCGCCACGGCGGCACCTGATTTGTCCACGCCATCTGAAAAAAAAAAATTCTCTCGGCCGTTCGATTCACATGCTGGTCTCTATCGAGCCGTCCATACACCCATTCTCCCCTCCCCCACCCCTCTCCCGACGGCGGCGCAGAGGCCCCGGCACGGCAGCGAGGCAGCCATGGCGGGCCGCAGCGGGGCGAGGTGCCACTAGCCCTGCCAGAGTGCGGGAAGGCAGCAGCTGACGAGAGGTAGGGGGTTGGATCCTCAAGCGCCGCTTCGTGCTCTAGCTCTTGACTGCTTCATCTCCGGTGTTCCTAAATCCTAAGGGACTGAATCTTGGATGTTCCTGTGTCAAGGGACTGAATCTTGGATGTTCCTGTGTTTAAATCTTTTCAGTTCTAGTCAATAAAGTAAATGGTGTTTACAGAAACCTTCAGAGGTACATCGTAGGAGCTGAAGGCTATGTAGCTTACCCAATTGAACTTTTAAATTCAGGATTCAGGGAATTGGATGGCAAGAAAATGCTAGCCTTGTAGGTTGGGTGATGCCAAGATGTGCCCCAAAAAGTCTTGAGACGTATAGATCTCATATAGTTATCATTTCAGTCTAAAACTCTAGCTAAAAGGGCATAAGATTGCTAGGCACACTCCTTTGCGAGCCCACCGCAGAACTAAATGGTAGGCACACTCCTGTTGGTTTGCCTAAAATGAAGTGCTGAACAGGGCTACCTGAACTTGTAAGTTCAGGATTAATTCTAAACTGATTATCTCGTATACAATATTTCAGCATGTAAAAGATTAATTCCATGTTATCCTATTTTAGAACCAGTATTCATCTGTTCTTGATTATCTTCATTATATTTTCTAATATAGTTTTTTTTAAAAGAAACAGGAGGGGTTAGGCATCCCTACTGCAACTTTATTAAAAGCAACTTAAAGGTACAATATAGTTTATGTTGACTAACAAGGATATTCAGATTGCTGTAGAAGCAAAACTTGAATATTATAACGACAAAAGCTTACAGCTAGCGATGGCTACCCCTGCCATTGCGGAGCGAGACCGTGTCTATTGATTTCGTAGGAAAACAATACTAACTCTAAGGCCCTATTTAGTTCTCACTATAAAAACTTTACATCTAGCTCGGATGTTTGAATATATACATGAAGTATTAAATATAAAAGAAAAATAACTAATTATACAGATTGCGAAATGAAACTTTTAAGCCTAATTAGTCTATGATTTGACAATGTTGTGCTACTGTTATGGACGTCTTTGGGGCTGCGTGGTTGTGAGGGAGCGAAGGCGGCGGCGGCATGAACAGTACCCACGCTACAATACCCATGGGTACTGTTCACAGGCTGGCGGTTGTGAGAGAGAGAGCGGAGGCTAGGGTTTTAGGCACTAGGAACACCAGCCGCGGGGTTTCGCCCACGGCCGGCAAGAGAGAAGGGATTTCCTTCTAATCTCTTGCTTGATTAGATTGATACATCTCCTCTCCTTATATAAAGAGGTTTACTTGACTTATAAGCAAGCGACTAATTAACCCTAATGAGCTAAGGCCCAATAGGCCCTTGACTCTCCTAAAACTACTCTCCACTTGGACATGCAGCTCGTCCTCGAGCTGTAACCTAACAATGACTCGACGCAATACGAATCTAACACCTAAAAACAAGTCTTTTACATTTCGGCTTATTTTATTATTCTCAATCTGAAATGAACTCTGACTCTTGATATTTGACTCCTGAACATAAGGTAGACAATATCCGCAAGCTAGACTTTCACGTGTACAGCCTCCTGGATCCCGTGGAGACCATCTGAACGAAAGTGGTGCTTGTGTGTGACCGCCTGGAAGTGGTCGCAAGAGCGACCAGCGGAGGCGCCCTCGCGGTGGCCGATGGCGAAATGCGGCGGCGCTAGGCAGTGTGCTTCCGCTGATGACTCCATGCCTGCTCCCCATCATAGGGCTACTGGTCTGCATCGCACAGAGGAGAGTGGAGGGCTTTCGATGGAGAACGACAAGGAGGGGAGTGCCTCTCCAACCACCGTCATCGTAGAGTTTGAGTTCGCCACCTGCGGGAAAAACAGCATGCCCGCTGCCCGTGGGGGAAACCGCATGCCGAAGATCCCTGACGCAGCGAACGAGATCAAAGTCCTCCACGCAGCGGAGTGCAACTCGGAGGGGCTGCGAAGGGGCACAGGGTTCACTCAGCTGCAGATCGCGCGTCTCCCGTGCCCGCCGACGCGCTAGGAGACTGCACACAGTGGACTGCAGCTGCACCGCCGCTGACACCTAGCCGGCACTCTCCCTTGCAAGCTCCTTCCTCTTCTCAATCTCCTGCAGGGCTGCTGCTGCTGCTGCAGTAGCTAGCTGATCTACAGGGATGACACGTCACCGCCGCTTGAAGATGGTGCGCTGCCCCGGACGTAAGAAGGATCCATATGATGCAAGCGATGAAAGTTGGGACAGATCTGCAATAGGAGTGGTGGTCACCCATTGTCGGGCTTCCACGACATCTAGACGCGCCGAGAGAGATGCCATCTGTTGGACGAGGTCGTCCATCTGTTGGGTGAGGTCGGCCAGCACCTTGGCCATGGGATCCTGGAGCGGGGCAAGGTCAGCCAGAACTTTGGCGATGGAATCTTGCAGCGGCTCATCGAAACCTAGCATCTCTGATACCAGATTGTTATGGACGTCTTTGGCGCTGCGTGGTTGCGAGGGAGCAGAGGCGGCGATGGCGGCGTGAACAGTACCCGCGCTAAGTACCCACGGGTACTGTTCATAGGCTGGCGGCTGTGAGAGAGAGAGCGGAGGCTAGGGTTTGGGGTGCTAGGAACGCCGGCCGCGGGGCTTCGCCCATGGCCGGCAAGAGAGAAGGGATTTCCTTCTAATCTCTTGCTTGATTAGATTGATACATCTCCTCTTCTTATATAGAGAGGTTTACTTCACTTACAAGCAAACGACTAATTAACCCTAATGAGCTAAGGCCCAATAGGTCCTTGACTCTCCTAACAGCTACAGTAAATATTTGCTAATGACGATTAACTAGGCTTAAAAATTTCGCCTCATGGCTTACAAACGAATTATTATGTAATTAGTTTTTTTGTTTATATCCCAAAAACCCTTCTGTGGCCTGGGGCGGACGGCACAACAGTGTCACGATCCTTTTCACTACTGAATAGAAATTACAAGAGTTTGGGATACAATTAGGGAAGAACTAGAAGGAATCTATACTGGAAATAGCAAGATCAGAGGTAGATAGCAAGAAGAGCAACAGGAACGGCTCTTGACGGAAGGAATGGTTCTATTCTGTTCGATGCCTAACGAGTGCCGCTCGGCTCGTTTTGTTCTCTCGCTCATGTTCCGATGGCAGTACTTGGAAGCCCATCCCGTGGCCCAGCTTGGCAGCCCATCCTCCGGCCCAGTCCATGACACTCCCCTCCGCTTAAAATGCGGCTTGCCCTCAAGCCGCTCTTGAGACCTTTCTGCACCACTGACCTAACAGCTGCCAGGATGTGAGCTTAGTTGCAGGACAACCGTCAAACTCAACAAAAGTTACACAGATAACCATGGGGGCTTCCACTTCATTTCCTTAATATCAACCATCGAGTCTGTGCAACTCTATCCAGTTATGAGCATTTGTCCGAATGTCAGCATTGAAGAAATATTGATTTTTTCTCTCTCAAAAACACAGGAGAGCTACGTTTTATTATATTAAGAAGAAAGAAACAGGCAAGAGCTCTACAACACACGACACACATAAAGTCCACAGACTCCACACAAGATAACAATTACAATCGCGCCCGATAAAGACAGGGAAACGACAAAAAAATTAGCACAAAACTAACCCTCAAGGAGAGGGGCTGTAAAAAAGGACAGACCCTTAGCTCCAGCAAGACACCACAACTGTTGATCCTCTCCAACAATGGTAAGTGCATCGCCAAGGCTGGGGGTAATGCCATCAAAAACACACCGGTTCCGATGGTTCCAAAGGGTCCACGCCCCAAGCACAATGAGAGAATTGAGACATTTTTGTATCAAACCGCTTGATGCTCCAGAAGCTTGCTCCCACCAGTTGTAAAAAAAATATCTGAAGGTTGTGGTGACAAGGAATGGAGACCGACCTGCCTTAAAAAATAAAACCAGAATTGCCTGGCAAAGACACAAGAGACTAGAAGGTGGTTGATAGTTTCATCTTCCTAGTCACATAAAGGGCACTGCTCAGGATGGGGCAGCCCACGTCGCGCGAGGCGATCCACCGTCCAGCACCGATTGTGGGCCACCAACCAAAGGAAAAATCGGCACTTAGGCGGTGCCTAGGTTCTCCAAATCCTCTCATACGGTCCAAACTGAGTAGATCCCATGAAGAAACCCTCATACGCAGACTTGGCTGAGTATTGCCCGCTGTTTGATAATCGCCAAATGTGGACATCTTCAACATCTTGCTGCAAATCAAAATCATACAGCACTTCCCAGAGAAGGAGGAAGTCCACTATAACACCCACCGTGCGGGCTCCTGTGATATCCAAAACCCAGTTGCGATCAGTAAGGGCCTCCTGGACAGTACGTTGTTTCACCCTTCTCTTTGGAGTGGCTTCTAATAAACGAGGTGCAAGATCAGCAATACACTGTCCATGGATCCAACGATCAGTCCAGAACAATGTGTAATTCCCATTACCAACTTCTGATATAACAGCCATCGAGAAGAAGACATTTACTTGGTCTGAGATCTGAATAGGAAGGGCTGCCCAAGGGCGGTGAGGTTCTGTTTTTTTCAGCCAAGCCCACCTCATCCTAAGCGCCCAGTCGAGAAGCTTGAGATCAGAAATTCCAAGCCCACCCAGCTCAGGGGGGCGGGTGACCTTTTCCCAAGCTACAAGACAATGTCCCCCACGAGCCTCCTTGCGGCCCCTCCAAAGAAAGCTTCTCCGAATTTTGTCCACAGCTTTAATAGCCCAAGGCGGGAAATCAATTGCCATTGCCATATAAATCAGCATGGCGGTGAGAACAAACTGCACCTGAATTCTTCGTCCTGCCCGTGTCATGAGATCTGCTTTCCAACCTGGTAACTGATCAGCAATTCTATCAATGAAAGGCTGGACTTGTTCTTTAGTTAGCTTCTTGAGGGAGAGAGGCAGCCCCAAATACTTGCAAGGAAAATTCATGACAGCACAAGGGAGAAGATCCTGTATCAGTGCCATTTCTGTATTCCCACATCTAATTGGTAGCACATTGCTTTTTTGTAAATTTGTTTTGAGGCCTGAAGCTTCACCAAAAAGTTGAAGGATGCTCATTATGATATTTATATCCACTGCCTCAGGGCGAAGAAAAAGAACCACATCGTCCGCATAGAGGGAAATGCGATGTTGAAGAGTTCGAGATGAAAGTGGCTGCAACAAACCATCAGTAGCTGCCTTGGCTACCATATGCCCCAACACATCCATAACTAGAATGAAAAGCATAGGTGATAATGGGTCACCTTGTCTTAATACCCGCTGGTGAGAAATACCCTCCCCAGGAATCCCATTCACAATCACTTGAGTAGAAGAGGAGGAGAGTAGCCCACTGATTATGTCCCTCCAAATTTGGCCAAAGCCTAAGTGGTGCAAGACCTCCCCCAAAAAGGGCCAAGATACTGAATCAAAAGCCTTCGAGATATCCAATTTCAGAAGAATTCTAGGCTGCTTTTGTTGATTGAGAAACCTAGCTGTTTGCTGAACCAGCATGAAGTTATCCTGTATGAAGCGGCCCTTTATAAATGCACTTTGATTAGGCGACACCATCTGCTGCAGTCGGCAGGCAAGTCGATTCGCCAATAATTTAGTGATCAACTTAGCAAAACTATGAACCAGGCTGATAGGCCGAAAATCTCTTGGTTGCTTTGCTTCCTCTCATTTAGGTAGAAGGGTGATGTAGGCTGCATTAAGCACTTCAAAGCCTGCAAATTTCCTACTCCACACAGCAGAGATTGCAGCCATGATATCATTCTTTATGATCGGCCAGCAGACCTTGTAAAACCGACTGGTGAACCCATCTGGACCGAGCGCTTTATCCGAAGGTAGCTGCTTGATTGTGTTCCACACCTCTTCTTCCATAAAAGGGAGTTCAGGATCAGCCAAATCATGGGAGGGGATTCCAAGTTCATCAAGGTTGATGGTGTGCTCTCTGTCCAGGGTTGTTTCAAGCAAATTGTCATAAAAATCATCTACCAGTCTTGCTTTGTCTTCATGTTTGGTGTAGATCTGGTCTGCTGAAACAAGCTTGCCAATGAAATTCTTCCTCTTGCAGTGACGGGCATGGAGTTGAAAAAGTTTTGTGTTGGCATCCCCATCACGGACCCATTCAATTCTAGAGCGAAGACGGGCAATTGTCCGTTTGAGGGAAGCAAGAGCAAGGCTGTGTTTCTTAAGGCTATTTTTCAGCCAGTTTTCCTTTGGTGAGAGGGTGCGAAAATCTTGGGCGATCTCAAATTGATGGAGGATTTCACGGGCAAGGGCTAGCTATGAGTTAACATGACCAACTGTTTTATCACTCCAACTATGTAAAGCTCTAGAAGCAGCTCTGAACTTTAAGTTCAAGGTGAGAAAATGACAAGTATCCGCGTGCATAGAAGCCCAAGCATCTGCTATGGTGTCCTGAAACCCCTCAAGCTTAGGCCAAAAGGATTCAAAATGAAAGCGTCTGTAGCCTGATTTATTGTCCTGCAAACCAAGCAAAAGAGGGCAATGATTTGAGTCTTCTGAAGCCATGCTTTGTAGTAAACAGTTTGGGAAAAGATCCTCCCAGTCCACAGAACAAAACACCCTGTCCAGCTTTACCAAAGTAGGATTCGTTTGCTGATTTGACCATGTATATTTCCGACCATGCAGGGGAATTTTCTTGATAGCTAAATCATTAATTAGACGTCTGAAATGACCCATCATTGCCTGATTGTAGTTATCATTATTTTTGTCTTCGTCTTTGTATATCAGGTTGAAATCACCTGCTAGAACCCATGGTCCAAGACAGACCCCGCGGATATCTCTTAGCTCCTGAAGAAACTGAATTTTTTCATCCATTCCCTGAGGACCATACACACAGGTTAACTACCAGGGAACTCCATGACTCGGGCAGAACTGAATGGACACGCTGTTGGCATTCACATGGCAAGCTCCTGCATTACCAAGATGACGACGCCAAGCGACGAGAATTCCACCACTAGCACCTACAGAAGGGAGCTCAGCCAATTCTGAGAAATCTGTTCCTAGAGCAGATAGGAGCACTCGTCTGGAGGAAGTAGAGATTTTCGTCTCCTGGATGCACACAATATCAGATCGGGAGGCTTCCACAAGAGTACGAAGAGAATCTTGCCTTGCTGTAGAATTGAGCCCCCTTACATTCCAAATTAAAATTTTGGCAAGATCCATTACAAAATTGCAAAAAACGACCAAGAACACAGACAGGAGCAGCTATGCTACCACTGCATCCTCCCCACCTTGGTCACCATCCTCACAGAACTCAGGTATGGACCATTTGAACAGGGCAGCCAAACCAATCAATTGGATATCAGAAAGTGAGTTCTTCTTAAAGGTCTTATTGTATTCCTCTTCAGCCTGCTGATTGATGCCATCCTGCTCACTAATAATTTCCAGTGAGCGCATGACCTTCTTCCTCGATCAGCTTGCCAAGTCCGACGGCCAGAGCTCAGGCCCCAGCACCCGCGAGGCGTCGACTGCGCCGCGGGGTCTCGCCCGGTGGCATAGATTTTGTGCGACGTTTGTTCATGGTGGGGACACGCAGCAGACCCGCAGCCCGACGGGGGAGCTTGCTGATGAAGGTGTCGTGGTTCGAAGGCGTCATAGCTGGGGGCGGAGCCCAAGCTGCCACGCCCCCCGTCGGGACGTACGGCGATTTGGGGACATCCGGCTCTGTGGTGTGAATAGTCGTGGTGGCCATTGGATGAGCAGCCACGCGGGGGCGATAGCGGCGACGAGAGTAGACTTGTAACGGCTTCGCGAAGCGCTTGCCCGACCCCGACGACCGCCTAGTTGGCACGCCATATGCAGGCGGCGGCGACGCCACCACCGTGACACACGGGACGGATGTCTCGGTGAGGACCGATGAGGCAGGAGCCGGTGGAGGGGCTTGACTATTTTGTTGGGCCACATCAGGTAGAGGCCCAATATCATCGAACAGGGGAGCCCGCTCCAGGTTAGAAACCATCAGTTGAGGCGATGAGGCCAGAACTGAAGCAGCACCAGACTTAGAAAATAATGGGCCACTCACAGCATCATGGGCCAGCTCGTGAAGCTGAAGCAGCGGGCTCACAAAAATGCTCATGTCCGTGTGCATGTCAGCCTTATTGACTTCCCCAGCCACTTCTTCACAAATATGCACGGCCAATGACTCCACCGCCACCGGCTCATCAAAACCGTGCCCAGGTCCCGAAACATCGCACGGGGCGAGAGCCACAGCGTGGACCACACCACGAGCATCCTCCGACTCCACCGAAGAGACGCGCATGCAGGTCGCATCGGGCGACGAGTCCATGGTAACGGCCTCCGCCGGCACGGCCTCCTCGGCATCTGCGTGGTCCGCCATGGGGGCAGCCGCTGCGTCTTCAATGCTGCATCGTGATGTTGGAACGCCGCCATCCGGGGAGATCGAGGCTGGCTGGGCTTTCCGAGTCGCCACATCGTGGGTGCGTGGGCCCAGCCGCTCATGGACTGGCGCCCTGCCCCTCTGGACGGACGACGCAGGCCGGCTCTCGGGCACCGCCGACGCCGGTGACGAAGGTGACGACGACGGGTGGCTTCTTCTTCGACGAGAGTCATGATCATCCTCGGGATCAACATCTTCAGCTGAAGGAGGTGGGGGAGGCTCCTCTTGTGTCCCACCAAGGACGGCGACCGAAATCTTGATAGGATAGGATAACGTTCGCACTCCAGGGTTCTCTGCTATGCGGGGCTCAACAATCTCCAGCGTCATTTCAGAAGGAAACAACGCGAGATCGGAGCACCACTCCCTCAGCATGAACACATCCCGTCGATCTGCATTACTCGGGTGTATCCCATCAATCCAACAAACATCATCAAGTAGGAGGTCGGCAGTAGACAAATCCCAAGCATGGGAAGGGATTCCAGTAATCTCCACTTCCACAGCAACGGGCAGAATTGATGCCGCTGATGACTGCAGGAAACATGTCCAACGCACGACGTGCAGCCGGACAGAGGAGGTGATGATAGGCCGTCCTCCATTGTAGATGCGATCCCTGAGCTCTTCCGCAGGCAAAATCAAGAGATAGCTCGACGGCCCCCAGGGAAGTAGGGTGAGCCGTGATTCCTCGATCTCAAACCTATGGGCAACAGTGGTGCAGATGCACTCCGCCGCACCAGCCATTGAACCTCCGATCATGGTCAAAACCAATGCACAGCTCAGGGAATCTTCCCGCCGAGACAGACGCTCAGAACGATCCAGGATCCGCCTTGGTTTGCTTGACAAATTCCCAGCGGCGACAGACTCGATGTCGACGTTTGGGGCCAAGGTGGCCCCTACGTCCTCTCCCGAAGCATCGTCATCATTAGCCGCGCCCTCAGACCGCGGCCTACGCAGCCGGCGGCGCCGCTTGCGTCCATGCCCCCGGCCACCATCGAGGGGAGCCGCAGGGTTCTCACTAACTGTGTTTTTACCCATCCACCCAAAGCTTCTGTGTGACCTGTGTAGGAAGTGGTATCCTAGTAGCATGTGAGCTGCAGCTGGACAAGTTGCAATGTGCAATCCATATCTCCTCCATGTCAACCCACATGCCCCAAGAGTAGTACTGCGCCCAGCTTGGCATTACCATGAGCCTGCAAAGACACAAGACTTCCCAGTAGCTGCACACTCCAACAGGCATCAAAGGAGAACTTGCTTGAGAAGGTAAAAACTGATCTATCAAGTTGGAAATAGAAAACTGACGGTCTGTCAACTTGGAGCAAGTCATTCTCGTTACTGTAGGCGGTGGCCATGGTTTCAGTTCCAAAATACACACAGAAGGCAATCCTGTAAACTGCAAGTGAGCATGTCTTTGCTTCCAAGGCACATGTAGATTAAAAAATGCCTTGATAGCTCCCAGAACTGAGCTCCATGACCAAGCAGGTGGAGGCCAAGAGATTGTCAACACCACAAGCGCATCAGACTGGATTTTATCCAATAGCTTTGTATTGCCATATTGTGCATGATAGTGTACTCCAGCAACACTCCATTTTCTGACATTTGGAATTAGCACCGTGAAGAACAGCCATAGCTCCATTTCTTCCTTGCACTTGCACAGCGCCACAAGCTCAAATACTTCTTGGGTTGGTGTCCATGATTCCCCCAAAATCACCGAATAAGAGCTGTCCAAGCATTTCCCTCTGTCAAACACCCGGAATCCTACTATTGCCATGGGAACGACACATACTGAAAACTGAGACCTCCTGTTATATGCGAGACAATAGCACGGAGATGGTAGCCAAATACTCTGAATAACAGTCATACAGTTAACCTGATCTAGTAATGGCACCAATGTAGGAAGCTGAAATGCTGTTGACTTGAGAGACGATCTGAAGCTCCGTAAGAAATGCCAATCATGATTTCGGATATGCTCTTGCAAACAGGATATTATCACTATCATGTCAGGCAGCCTGCTAATAATTTGCAACAATGTAGCTGACTGGATATGCAACATAAACTCCAACTGTTTGGACCCTTGACTGTTGAATACTTGTATATGTGGCCACTAAATGATAATAAGTATGATGATCCTGTCATTTTGTGTCTTTCCACGGTCAAAAACCCACTCATCATTGAAGGCCACTAGCAACAATTTGATGTTATTCTTTCCAGGAACTAATGGCTGGAACAATACTGAAGTCTGAGTGATTGCACTCTCAAGCATCTTACGAGTCGCATGAACATCACCAGAAAAATGTGACAGCACACTACCAGTCATAAGATGAGTTACTGGTTAAGATGTACCTCATCGTGATAAAAAATGTGGTTGTATTGTGGCTCCAACATGTTCTGGTGGTGAGGCAATTCAGCAAACACCTGGTGGGCATGCAATATGTAGTAGTGTCTTCTGCTCTTGAGACTGTATTTGAAGAGGTTGATGAAGCATCCCAGTGACGATGACGGTGACGTTCCGGAGTCCTCCGTGGCAGGTGGTGCACGCGAAGGCGAGGTAGACGGCGGCGACGAAGGCGATGCGCATTGATGCGTGTGTCCGCAGCTGCGCCCACCCCGCTCGTTCACGTCGCTGCTTCCATCTATGTCTCGCCAGGACGTGTGCCTCGTGGTCGAGACCGTGGCGCCGAGGCCCCGCTTCTCCATTACCGAGCGTTGTGCTGGCACGCGCGGCGGGCAACCTGCCCAGGCGCACGACGGCGTTGAGGTGTGCCCACCCTCCGGTGATGATGACAGCGCCGACGCGGGCGGCGATTCCCGTGACGCAGAGCGCGCCATCGTGGCCGAGGCCGCATGGCGTGGAGGCCTCTGAACCCGAAGGCGTGGAGGCCGTCCCCGGCGTGGAGGGCGTCGGTGGGGCTGAACAACCTTGTTCCGCGTTGTCGTTGGTGCCTTCTTCCCCTTGCTCGGACATTCGACCCTCGCAGCCTTGGTACGGATTGGGAACACGCTGGTGCCACGCGGCCGGGTGGAAAGCGTGGCCTCCTGGCCGACGACGAGGGAGATGAGCACCGAAGTAGTCGGGGCTACTCGCGGCAGCGGCGCCAGACGTTGCGCTAAAAAGGGCCCGCGTGAATGCTCCCGCAGAAGCGGCTGCGGTGGACAGTACGGCAAGTGTCGGGGCAAGAGATGTCATCTAGCGCGCCGGCGGCCGAGCGTGTTGCTGTCACACCCGGTTCTAAGAACACAGATAATGGAAATATCAGGAGACAAAATATTTAAATAAATAACGTATTAAATAAATAAATTATAACCTCAGCGTGCAAGCAATGGAAAAACAACTTCGATCGCCGGGTGTAGACTTTACTTCGCAGGAACAAACCGACTGGTTGACCACAAGTCTAAACTTCTCCTGAGATGTGGGGGAATAGTAAGAGTGAGTCCATGACGAACTCAGCAAGTATAGCAGGTAATATAGATCCAACAACTCATGATCAATGTAACATAAATAATATAAAGCATAAAACGGCAAATAAATGAGCATGTTAGCAAATCAAAACCATCAACTTATATGTAAGGATTTTAAGGCTGCTTGTGTCCTTGAGCAAGGCTAGTATACTAGTTTAATAAACTCTGCGTAGAGGTGTACACTTTTCCTGTGAGTCGTGGTTTAGCCCACTACCAAGGAAGGCCGGCAGGGTCCACTATGAAGTCTTTCAGAGGTTTGCCTAACAAGTTAGGGCCGGTAGGTTTCATTAGTCAGTCTGTGTGATATAACCTGTCCAGGGATCCACAGTCTGCTTATCCCCATTTGCGCCCCACGGGTAACCTCTAACATGGTAAAAAAGGTCCTCATACTTAACTAAAGCCAGAGCCATATAGCTCTCACAGTTGTACTGTGAATCCAGAAGCTTCTCTTACAGATAAGTTCTCAAGTTGTTAAAAAACCATTTTTAATGTTTGTTGCTTAAACATTAATCAAGTCACAAGATCATGGTCAAAAAATAAAACCCAAGCTATATTTGCCTTCTGAAAGAGCATCTAGGATCTCTAAGTGTTTTGGTGATTAATAACAACACGATTAAAGAACTAATGAACATTGTGAGATTTTCAGGTATTTATTTACAGGTGCACATTGATAGTTGAACTATTCTAAATCCACATGAGATTGCAAATCTTCGGTTGTCTAACTTATATTGATGATTGGAAACAATCTAGGTGAAGCAAAAGACAACAATTATACAATTGAAATGGTATTCAAAACATGATGTGAAGCATGGGCAATGCATATAAATCTTGATGTGGTGTTAATGACAAGTGGGCAACTTCGAGGGACTAAGAGAAAGGTGAAGGGCAAGTGACGACTTGGCGGCCGAGGGACCTAGCTAGGGTGAAGAAGAAGCCAACTTGAAGTTAGCCATGCAAGTGGTGATTGTCAATGTGGAAGATCAATCAAATATTCAAAAATGACTTGGATTCGATACAAGTCACATGCTCAAGACGAAGGGATCATGAAGATAAAGTGATGAAGCTCTCAACAATTCAAAGTTCAAAGCGGCAAAATATTTGAAGAACAAGAACAACTCAAGTGAAGGACAAAACAAAATTTGTATGAGTTGTATTTGTGTTTGCCCCTCTTGGAGAGTCGCATCACTAAAGTATTGGAGACAAGTGACAGTGCTCAAGGACAAAAACCAGAGAGAAAAGAGGTTGAGAAAAAAGGGAGGAAGTGAGAGAGGCAGCTGGCTGGGCAGCCCAACCCGGCCAGGCCGGGTAGCAAAACCGGCCAGGCCGGCTTTCCCGGTCAAGCCGGGTAGGCAACCCGGCCATGCCGCCTCTCCAACGGCTAGTTGGACTTTGAACTGGCCAACCCGGCCAGGCCGGGTTTGTCGATTCAGCCCCAACGGCTACTTTTGGAGAGGAGGCTATAAATACCTCTCCCACTCCCTCTTCCAAGGTTGCTGATTCTCCTAATACCCATCCACGACCAGAAATGCCCTCTTGCTCTCTCTACTCTCTCTTTGTGAGTGAAAAGATTACAACTTCCTAATCCGTGATTAGTGAGTGAGCTTGAGCGTTGAGAGATTTGTCTTTGTGGCAAGAGTGATCCAAAGAGTTTGTGTGAGCAATCCCATTCTTGAGCACTTGAGCAAGTCAAAGATTCTCTAGTTCATTGTGTTCTTCCGCTTGGAGCTTCGACTCCGTGGTGGCAAGGCGTCACCGACGAGCACCCGTGGGGTGTTGTAGGCTGCCTTGGTGGCTATTGTTGTAAGGGTTGCTTCCTTGCTGAAAAAGGAAAGAAAGCTCCTTAGTGAAGAAGGTGGAAAGAGACCGTTTCGGGTCCGGCCACGAGTTGACCTTGGTTGAGTCCTCACTGGCTTCTACAACGAAGAGTAGGACACCTTTGGGTGTGCCGAACTTCGGTCAAATAAATCCTCGTGTCCTCTCTTGGTTTGCCTCACCCTTTGTTCATTCATCACACATTTACTTCCATATTTCACTTGTGCTACTCGGTTGTTGTGGTTTGTGTTTGTAGGAGGTGTTTGAATTTGTCTATACACTTACATAAGCTCTACAAGTCGAGTTGTAATCTTAGTGAAGAGAAGAAACGGTTCGAACATCGTTATTCAGCTGTGCAGGTCGGAAGTTCCGGATCATACCGGAAGTTCCGACGTGTCGGAAGTTCCGGGGAACCTCTAGGCAAAGTCGTGAAACCCGGCCAAGCCGGGTGGTAAAACCGGCCAAGCCGGGTTAGCCGGCCCAGCCGGGTTGAGGAGCCGGCCTAGCCGGTTTTGTCGGGGTGCAGTTTATTTACTAACCTTTGTCTAACTTTTGAAGAGCCTATTCACCCCCCCTCTAGGCATCGATTCGGTCCTTTCACCTTCAACTGGGTAGAGTTAGGGGTATCGAACACCGGATCCTAAAAATCTGCGCACTCATTTCCTTCTGTCGACAACCATCAAACATGGACCAAACAAAACATAATAAGAACATTACACCAAATAGTAGAAAAATAGTACAAAATAGTGCTCGTCGAAACGAAACCAACGTGATTTGAACGGGTTGAATCGAATTTAAAACGGGAGAGTTATGAATTAAACGGTTTTCTGTTTGATAAAATAACAGATTAAATAGATTATAAAAATTCCATAGTGGAAAACATACTGTACAGTAGCATAAACATATGGATTGTTAAAATATGAATCTAATGCAATTTGAATGGTTCAAATCAGATTTAAAACGGAGATTCTACGCATAAAATGAGAGCAGTGGCAATTATGTAATTTGTTAAAATCATTTTTGAATTAACATAAATCAAATTCTGATTTTAAACTGAATCAAGGACGGGGCACAATTAACTATAGAATGCAGGGGCTAATAAAAAAGAATCCCAAGACTCACTGCATAGTGACCTTAGGACCGCGGTTTAATGTGTAAAAACATACAGGGTCTCTTTAGCAAATTGGCAACCCGAAAGGGTATCGGCCGATTACAGCCATTCGATCTCGGATGGACAAAGGAGATTAGATCAGGGGATGAGGAAACAGAGGGGTGGCCGGAGTTGGGCGGTGCTCGGCGGCGTACCTCGCCGGAGCATCGCCGGAAAACCGAGCTCGGCCCTAGAGGCCTCGGTTTTGAGCGGGATTTGAACGGGGAGCACTAGCGGATGATAGCGAACTGGTCTAGGGCATTTGCGTGGCCGGCGGAGTGGCCCCGTGCGGCGGGCGCCATGGCTGGCGGACGGAGCTTGGCGGCGCGCGCGGCTAGGGCACTAATGGCCATTGACTTGCAAAATTAAAGGCATAGGAAGGCATATAGGATCGAGGCGATGCTCACCACGGACTCAAATTGGACAGAGCAGGGCTTGGAGATAACCGTTGACGGAGCAGTGCGGGCGGTCGGTGGCGGCGCTCCGGTACAGGGCACGTCAGGTCTCCAATCGGTTAAGTGGCGTGGCGGGGAAGCTCCGTGGAAACACTGAGTACCTCGGTGTACTTCTAATATGGGCTGGAACGCCTTAGTGATGACTGTAGGATCACGGACTGGCCTAGAAGGGGGGTTGAATAGGCCTATGAAAAATCTTCGCGAAAAGAGGTCAGAACTTGGCGCGGCAATGCCGGCCTAGAGCGCGGCACTGCCGGGCTGTCCGGCACTGCTGCTCCTAGAGCGGCAGTGCTGGACCTCACAGAGCAGATTCAACACAATTCAAAATTTAACCAATGAAACTTAGATCTGGTAAAATACTGAGGTTCCTTGGGTTGCGTAGAGTCTAGAGCACCACTTCTCCACAGCTAGAGCTTCACCAAAAGATAGATCGGGACCAAACCCTAGGAATCAAGAAACTCAACAAATGGAGAGTGAAACAAGCAACACAAGTGACACAAAATTTATCCCGTGGTTCAGCTCGCCACAAAGGCTTGCCTACTCCACGTTGTTGAGGTTCCACAAAGTAAACTTGGGTTCACAAAGCCCAATTCTCGTTCTCAAGTCAAGAGAGTTAACTCTTGAAAAGAGAGGGTGATTTCACTAGCTTGTGAGGGTGATTACAAACCTCCCGGGGCTGCTACAAGTTTGGCAAGCTCACCGGGCGATGCTCTAGCCGGCTAGGAGCAAGCTCCAAGAGTAACAAATGCAAACCACCGGCTTGAATGCGAACCAAGTGCTTGAGAAAGTTGAAGATCAGTGAGAGAAGCTTGTTCTTGCTGAGATTCAGCTCACACTCTTCTAGATTCAAACTTAGATTCAAACTTGAGAGTGAAGAGCTTGTTGGGAGTGGGAGAGAGCAAAAGAGAGGCTTCTCTGGTATGGGAACTGAGCAAATGGCAAAGATGGCCGTTGGGGGCAACGGGAGGGAGACTAAGAAGCCTACTCGAGTCTAACAGTCGAAACAAATCGCAGTAGTGCCGGGCTTGGAGCGGCAGTGCTGGGCCTAGGGCCGGCAGTTTCGTGCTGCCAAACCAGGGCAGAAAGATCTGAAATTTTGTGGCTGGCTTTGGCAGTGGAAGTGAGGATGTTTAGTGTAGAGATTTGCACTTGGTCACACTTTCAAACCTGTCTTTTGCATCCCCCTTAATAGTATGGCTTTCCTATACTCAATTTTAAAATAAAAATGAATTTAAACCTCCTTTGAGCCGAATGCTGCATCCTTTAAATGTTAGGGGTCCACCTGGATAAGATTACATCCTCTTAATGCTTTTGCCTGTTGAAAGGTCCTAAATGGCTAGAGGAGGGTAAATAACCTATAAAAATTCTACAAACAACACTTAAGACAAAGTGGTTAGATAAATAACCGGCGAAGCAAATTCTTGCACTAGCCTACTAAAAGATGCAAGCCACCTATCCGTGCTAAATAGACTCTATTTCACACACAATAGGCTAAGTTGCTACTTCTACTCTACTCCTAGGTGAGCCACTAAGCTAACAAGCTACACAAGAGTAAGTGCGAGAATGTAAAGAGTAGTGAGAGTGAATCTTATACCGCCGGTGTAGTGATGAGATGAGTACCAATAAGAACAATCACAATAATCAAGAAATCCTCGGCAAGAGAGTTGACACAATGATTTTTACCGAGGTTCACTTGCTTGCCGGCAAGCTACGGCCTCGTTGTAGCGATACACCCACTTGGAGGTTCACGCGCTAATTGGCATCACACGCCAAACTCTTCTCAAGGGTGTCGCACAACCAACACAAGATGGGGATCCACAAGCTATGAGCAATCCACTAGAGTAGCCTTTTGCGATCTCCCGCGGCGATAGGCTCAAGAACCCCTCACAACTTCACCGATTGGAGGCGGAGACAATCACCAACTCCCCTCAACGATCCTCGCAGCTCCAAGCCGTCTAGGAGTCGGCAAACTCCAAGAGTAACAAGAGAAACCGCTGCGAAAGACAACTACCAAGTGCCTCTAGATGATCTCAATCAATGCAATGCACTTGATGCTCTCCGAACTCACCAAATAATGATCACAATCAAGTAGGATGAGTGAGAGTGGAGTGGAAAGGCTCACAAGTATGCTATGATGTTCAGGAGTGCCAAGAGATGCTCCCCAAACCGGCCAAGTGACTATTTATAAGCCACACACAAAGAACTAGCCGTTTGAGCAAAACTGTGTACCGTCGGACTGTCCGACGGCCAAACCGTCAGACTAACAACACCGGTCCGACGCCTCGGATGGACGCCACGTGTCCTCTGCCGTTTGAAGTCGACCGTTGAAACACAACGGCTATTTTCTCGAGCCAAAACTCACCGTCGGACCCAAACCCTCGGTCCGACGCCCTCAGCAGACCACCGTCGGACTGAAGTTTCACTACACGTCAGACTAAATGAAACCACGGTACGACGTTTCCAGAGAGCTCCCCGAGCGCCGAAAACCATCGGACGATAGTCCGACGCACACCGTCGGACTAAACAGAACGGTCCGACGCCCTTTGAGTTCTCCACGTGTCAGCTCTCGCTCGTTCAGCACCGTCGGACGCTCGGACAATAGTCTGACGCTCAGAAACTGAGCGTCCGACGCCCGCTGAAGAGTTAGCCGTCGGACCGAAGGCAATGGTCCAACGCTCGGGCGAAGTTAGGGTCCAACTCCCTGTTTTCTCAGGATTTTCACTCAAACCTTTCACCCTTTGTTCCCAAGTGCTAACACCAAGTGTTCTACACTTTGTGCACGTGTGTTAGCTTTTCAAAAGAGTTTTCCAAGGGTTTGTTAGTGTCACTAGCATCTATATGCACTGCAATGATCATGAACACCTAGTGGCACTTGATAACCGCATTTCATCAATGATTTTTCCCCTCTTGGTAGTACGGCTATCTATCCTAAATATGATCACTCCCTCTATGGAGTCTTGATCACCAAAACCAAAAGAGCTCCTATTGGTTATACCTTTGCGTTGAGCTCCTGGTTTCTTATCAACGTCCTTCTCATCTCTTGATGGACCTTGTGGACACCTTTGATGATGGACTTATACCATTTGCATGGATGTCGTCATTTAGGGCTTTCTCCTTTATTGATGGCCTTACACCATTTTCATGGATGCCGTCATTGCCCTTCACTTGTGGCCTCCACCGACCCGGTCCTTTGCTCCATCTTGTTTGCTAATTGTTCTCATGTAACACTTAGAGCACACTATTAGCAAACTAGGTTTCATCAATTACCCAAAACCAAACAAGGGCTTTCACCTGTCCATCATCTCGATAAATCTCATTACTCTTCTAATCGCGTAGTCATTATCACCAAAACCCACTTTAGGGCTTGATTGCACTTACAATCTCCCCCTTTTTTGTGATTGATGACAACACGATTAGAGAGGTAAAAGATAAAGTACAACGAGATTTAAATGAGATTTTTAATGTAGAGTCTCCCATTGAATGTGTGAATGGAATTTGAATTTCCAAACTTAGCATAAAAGGCTAAGTTTCACACACTAGAGTGAAATGGGTCTCCTCCTACATCCATGATCTCTGTGGGGTGCAGCACACAGTGTCACAAAGATAAACGTGATGTGAATGGCATGTGAGACAATCAGAGTTAGCTTCAGCCGTCAGATAGGGCGGCACTGCCGCTCTGCCTGAAGACAGAAGCTTCACGGAAGCAAAGTACCTACACAGAGTATATGGAAAGTAGAACTAGTTTACGCACAAACACAGGCTGGTTCTCAAATAAAGTACTAAGGTTCACAACCAAATGAAAATAGAGTGCATCAAAGTACTTATTACAAGCCAAATGAGTTTGAGAAACAATCTCAACTCTACAACTACTAGCTCTTACAAGATCTAAACATTAAGCTCACAAGCTGAACACTAGTAAAAATGATGAAAAGTTATTGTACCCCTCTCTAATCCCCTTCTCCCCCTTTGGCAACAAGCACCAAAAAGGAAAAAAAGAGAGAAAAGTGAAGTACAACTACTCGTCATCATCCTCACTAGACTCCTCCTCCTCGGCGGCGGCGTCGTCGTCGTCATCGTTGCCTTGGTCTTCTTCCTCCTCATCATCATCGTCGGACTCGATAACGGCGCATCCCTGGTGGTGTGTGGTGGCGGTGAAGCGTACGCCGCGGGACGACGTGCCAAGACGGTCCTCCTCCTCCTCCTCACGTGCAAGCTGGTCCCAATCGACGTCCTCAACGTCGGAACCAGACATCTCGCTGAACTCTGGAGGTGGTGTAGGAGGGTCAATCTGTCGCAGCCCCAAATATGCTCATGTATCTCCGTGTTCTCCAAGCGAGCCTTGTTTGCAGAGTCAGACACATGCATACAAGCCCCAAATATCCTCTTCAGCATGCGGGAGAGACGGCTCTTCTTCCTGTGGCGCTGCTGTGAGCCTGAACGGGAAGAACTGGGAATATTTGAAGATGGGGCAGCCCGCCTGCTGGAAGATCGGGTGGCTGCCCTGCTCTCACCAACACCAGAGTGGCGAGTCTTGTCAACCCAAAACGACTCATGGGACACATCCTTCTTGAATATAATGCCAGACACGCGCTCAATCATGAACATAAGTATGGTGCATAAGGTAGAGCCTTTCTAGCATCCTCAGAAGTGATAATCAGCTCACGCCAAAGGAAGCGAGACACTGAGAAAGGCACACTACCTGGCTGTGTCCTGACAAGCATGTTCCTTGCTGTCCCATATAGGTTGGAAGCTGAACCAACCTTGGGATGAAGAGTCTGGCGGAATAGGTTGTTCAAGATGTAATACCAACTCTTTAATCCCTTCACTAGCCCATCTGCCTGACTGGGACGGTCATATAGGCGAGCCAACTCGCCGTCAATGAGTGCCTGCTCATCATGTAGATCATAAGCATTCCTGTCCCATTCACCAAAACCAAGGATCCGAGCAAAAGTAGTGAAATCCACTCGGTAGTAGTGAACATCAGTCATCCAGTGCAACTCATCATCCTCTCTGTCAAAGTAACAGGTGGCTAGAAAGTGATATAGAATCTCGGTGTTCCAGTCATACCTGAAACCTATCAAGTCATAGATGCCTCTCTTCTTGCAGAAAGCAATGACCTGGCTGCACACTCTGTCATTCTTGCTTGCCAAGTGCTCCCAATCAATATATCTCATAGGCATAATCTTGGACTTCTTGGAAGCAAAAAGGACAGACTCATAGAAGTCAGAGTGAAAGGCAGACCAAAACCTGTAGTCAAGATCTGTATCCTTACACCTCTCACAAGGATTGACCTGCCTCTGCTCTTGCACAGCCCTAAACTGGTTGTAGTAGCTGATTTTATGCCTTTGCCTCCTCTCCACTGGAGCATGCACATGATGATCATGCTCATCCCACTCCAGATAGGCACCATCAAACATGGTGAGATCATCTGGAGTTTCAGGGCAAGCACCATCGGGAATGGTCCTGCCTGCCTGCTCCAGCAGCTCAGCATCACGGATTGCCTGTCTATCCGTCCTGCCTTCCGTGTTCCGTCCACCTCGATGGGCTGGCTGCTTCGTACGTGGGGGATGCGGGTTGCTGGACCCAGCCCCAGCGTCGAAACCAACCTTCGTCCTTGCTTCACGCCTTCCTTCATCCGCCATCTATGCAAATGAGAGAAATAGGTGTAAATAATGGGAAGAAATGAGCGCTGTGCAAATTAGTAGGATGAAGGTAGCAAATCTGTGGTGTCAACTGTTGAGACGAAGATTGGGTGGCAAGGGCTCACTGCACAGGGCCCGGCACTGCCGCGGTCTGTGCAGGCCTCTCTGTACCAATCTGAGCGTTCCTCTCAAACCTGACACATTCCACTCTATTTTTCATGTATCTTCCATTGGTCTTACCCCTAGCAACATGGCCTAAGCCACACTTGATGTGAGGTTGCCTTCCATCCTTGTATTGCACGTTTGGTTGGTCTCTAACCTTGCTCTTGCTGTTTTGCACCTGTAAGTTCTTGCCGTTACCAGCTGTTGACGGTAGTTATTGCTCATTTTTACCCATCAAATAAACATGAATCAAGGGCATAGAACAATACACAACATAGTTATGGGATTTGATTCTAACAAGTTCCACGAGTTTTGGTGTTCTCACTTGTTTTGCAGGGTATAAAAGGATATTTAATTTTTCACCAATTAAAAGTATCTCAAATGAGAAATTGGAGTTCACCAGTGCATAGAGCTCGTCGAGACAATCGAAACGGACCTATGGTTTGTTATTTTTGGAGTCCGGAATAAAGAGATATGGATTTTACAAACACTAGAAGATTCTAGAACGTGGGCTGCGGGATTAATTGGGTCTAAATCAGAATTTGGCCCATTAAAGCCTATGTGCACATGGTGGAAAGGCTTAGTAACATATTGCTTGTCCAAGGTGGAAGGGAGGCCAGGCGCCCCTATATATACAGCCCCAGGGACCCCCTAGGCTCCATCCCTTTCATTATTATAATTCAAATTCTCTAATTAGGGATTGGATGGAGAGGTGCCCATTGAAGGATAATCTCTCTCTCCAATGTGGTAGATTAGTTCTAGTTGAAAGTTAGGGAGAGCGGAGCCATGCTTCGGTTCTGGAGAAGTTTTCAGGGGTCTGGTATATCTTTGTATCTCATCTTTGTAAGACTTATGCTTTTATATATATATCTTCTCTATTTACTTATATGCTTTATTATGTGATTGGTTAGTATAGTTGTTATACTTTGGCATAGGATCTCCATTCGTATTGAGTGCTCTAGTTATCACATGTGATTAGAGTAGTATTCATTGGTGTAGACGTGGTGTCTAGGCTAGTGTTTACCTAAGATTGTGCCCAATTCTTGCGGTTAGTTGTGGTAGCCCCAGAGGTGACAGCTTTGTCGGTTTTCGTATTCCACCACGTCCGAGTTGGTGTTTCGTAGAGCTTTTTGGCAGCTTTCTCCTGATTACCCCTTCCCAGTCTATTCGAAAATCGGAAAGGTACTGTTGCTCCAAAGTGCTATTGTGTGATTGCTTCACCTATCTATCCTTTAGTTATCTTAGAACCCAAGTAATAGAGAAGTATTTAGGAACAGAACTCTCCCGTTGTCCTCTCAACTTAGTTAGACTACTCATTTATCTTATAAGTGATTACTATGCATAACTCCTATTATTTATCACTTACCTCTATTATAGTCTAGTTGGTCTATTAAGTTAGTAGATACATGATGGTAGCTATCAGATTCTTTAACCATTGTTTTCATGTGGTAAAATATAAATAACGATACATGGAATACTCCTGGTAAAATACTACAACGGTATTCTGTGCGCTTGCGGAATCTTTCATATTCTATTTGCACTTAATAAATACCAACACCAACAGCTAAGGCATTGAGTCTTGCCACTTCTTTCTTCATTGACTCTAGGTTGGCAAGGTTAGTAGCATAAGCATTTAAATCAAGTTTGGTGCATTATTCACATACTTGACTAGTGGAAGAGTTAGATGCACCTTTGCTTTCGAGGAGTGAGTTACTATCAGCAAGAAGCTTATGTTGATCCTCAAGTTCATTGTGCTTTTTCAACAAGCTATTGTACCTTTGATTGAGGTCAACATTAACCTTCTTAGCGATAGTATGAGCTTTTTGCTCTTTGGTCAAAGCCACTTGCAAAGAGTCCACCTCACTACTCTTCAAAGCAAGAGCCTCCTTGCTAGCAATGTAGAGATCTTCTTGTTTAATAAGTGTCTTTTCTCTAGATGCTAGCTCAGCTTGTGTGCTTTCTAGTTCTTCCATTAATCTAGCAATGAACATTTTAGTTTTGCTATCCAAGTTCTTAGTTAAATTATCAATTTCTTCATCACTAGATTCATCATCACTAGAGCAATCACTATCACTACTAGAGATGTCACTAGGAGAGGGAGTTTTGGACTTGGATTTATTTCGTACCTTCTCACCCTTTGCTATAAAACAAAGGTGAGTGGAGTGCTCATCATCATCATCATCATCATCGGACATGTTGTTGAAGAGCTTTGGCGTAGAGAATGGTGCATGAATGGCAATGGTTGCAATCCTTTCTATCCTCTTCACTTAGCTGTCCACGGTTGAGTCCCACTCATGTCCAATGTAAGCTTCTCCTATATCTCTCTTGTATCTTCTCTTGCTGCCCTCTTTATAATTTTTCTTGTCTTGTCTTTTGTCTTTCTTCTCATGAGGACAATCGGCTTGTGCTCTGTGTTGCCACAATTGTAGCACGTTCTCTTTTTCTTGTTTGGGAAGGTCCACTTTACTAAATTGTAGCCATTGCTTTTGATTCCCTTGCGAAACCTTCTCATGAACAAAGCAAAGTCATCAATTTTCTCTTGTTGCTGCTCACTATCACTTTCTTCTTCACTAGATGATGAAATTGTTGGCACTTCTTCCTTCTCTTTCTTGGCTGCCCTTGACTTGAAGGATGCACCTTGCTTGCTGCCCTTGGACTTGCTTGAGGTGGGCTGTTTGCTTGTTGTGGGCAGCAAGCCCTTCTTGCTTGCTTTGGGTGCTACATCCTTGATCTTCATGTCTTCAAGCTTTGTTTGCAGCTCCCCAAGCCTTTGCCTTTCAAGTGCTTCCTCTCTATGCATGTCATGTGTCAAAAGCCTTTCAAGAACATCACTAGGAGTGAATTGCTCAAATCTCTTCTTCTCTCTAATGAAAGTCACAAGGGTCTCATTTATAGGTGAGAAAGCTTCCAACATAACCCTCACAACCTTGTGATCATTCACCTCGGTGTCACCAAGACCTCTAATCTTGCCAACTATTACCATCAACCTATCAAACATCTCTTGTGGTCCTTCTCCTTCATGGGTTGCAAACCGATTGAGTTTGGACATCAATATCTCAATCTTGGATCTTCTCACCTTGTCAACACCCTCATGTGCCATGTGCAAGATATCCCATATTTCCTTGGCCACCTCCAAACCCATCACCTTGTTGTATTCATCACCATCCAAAGCATTAAGCAAGACACTGGTAGCTTAGGCATTGATATGAATGTTGCGGAACTCAGCTTGTGTGGGCTTCTTTGGATCAACCGGTGCCTCCAAGCCATGATGCACAATCTCTCAAATCCCGGGATGAATACCTACAAGATAAGTTTTAATCAAGTGCTTCCACTTGGCAAAGTTGGTCCCATCAAAATGAGGCAACTTTCCCGCGGGCACATTGATGACACGTCTAGTGTCAAGGTTATAAATAGAAGAATAATTAAAGGATACGGCTCCATAGTCGGTTTAGCCGCTGCTCTTCTTGTTCTTGCTGCTCTTGGAGGGTTGATAGGTGCTATCATCATCTCCATCTTCGGTGCTACTTGAGTCATCATCGCTTGACTTCTTCTTCTTGCCCTTTTCTCCTTTCTTCTTCTTCTCTTCCTCTTCTCTTCTCTTCCTTTCTTCTCTTCTCAGCCTTCTATCTTCTCTTCTCTTCAGCTTTTCTTCTTTTCTTGTCAGCTCTTCATTTTCTTTTCTTCTTTCTTCTCTTTTAGCTTCTTTTGCTTCTCTCCTCAACTTTCTTTCTTCTCTTCTTCTAGCTCTTTCTCCTTCGGAGATATCAGTGGGTGACAGCGTGGATTGGCTTGCCGTCGACACGCTGTCACTGCTGCTGTCGGTGGTGTGAAGATCATCACCACCAACACCAACACGAACCTCACGAGCTGTACTTGCCTCCGCTTCACCGTTCTTGGCCATACCTCACGCGGTTAAGCGTAAACCTGAGGTGTAATACCCCTGGTATTACTGCATAATTAAACTGCCATGTCATCATGTTTAATTTGATCATTTGCATACGATTGTGTTTAGGGTGCTAGAGTGATTGGATTTCATTGGTTGTGTAATTAAGTCCCCAATCAAAAGTTAAAAATAAAATTAAATATAAATCAAATTAAGTCCTAGGGTTGACCTAAAACCCTAGTTCAAAATCTATATTGAATCTAAGGAAAATGTCTTAATGAAAGTTGTAGAAATTTTAAAATGGAACAACTTTTATTTTTGGAGATTTTGAAGTTATGTTCCAGAAATTGAAATTAAACTCAAATTACTATGTTTAAATTTAAATTTGAAACCTCAATTTCAAAAATGTTAGGAATTTGACAAAACCTCCTTAATAATAGTTGTAGAGCTCACTGAGTAGAACAACTTCTATTTTTACCATTTTTCAACTTGTTGAGAAAAATTAAAAGTAATTTTAAAAATACAGTTTAAATTGAAATCCAAGATTTACCCCCTTTGCAATATTTTCAAATCTGAGCCGAATTTGAAAATGATTCAAAAACCAAAAATGATCTATACAAAATTTGTCACAACTTTGTTATTGGGCATTTCCCCTGGTTTGGATGGTATAGGGCATGATTGGGTTTGATAGGGTTTGACCTTTTTCCCCAGCGCTACAGTAACCGGCCCCTACAGGGGCAGAGCACGCCGTGCGCGTGCGCGCACCGCGCGCCGCCACCGTCCGGCCGGCGCAGGGCGTGTCGCCACCGCGTCTGCGTCGCCTGGGGGTCCCGGACACACGCCTGGTCCTTATCCTCACGCTCTCGGCCGCTTTAAGTAGATGGACACCGTCTCCGTTCGCTCTCTCTCCCGCTGGTCGCCGACGAGTTCACCTCGGTTCTCGGCAAAATTCGCCGTGTTCCTTCCATCACCACCCGTTCCATCTCGCAGCCACCTAATTAACCCTTTTGCGCAGTGATTGAGCCGGCCTGCGCAGCTGTTGTTCGCCGGAGCTCCACGCGCGACTCATTCTTCTTCCTCGGCTCCGGCGAGTGCACCACCGTGCTTTCTCACGCCGTGGCAAGGGCAATGTGGTGGGTCATCCTCTTCTCTTCTTAGTGTTCTAGACTCACTTTAGTCCGTGGATTCTTGTGACCTTGATCGCTTGACCGCCTGTGCCTTAGGTTCGCCGGAACAGGGTCCTCGTCACCGGAGCGCGCCGCCGGTGCCTCGGTCTACGTCGAGCCCCGTCGTCTGTGCGGTCTCCATCCCAACCGACTCGAACCATAGACCCTTGGTGAGCTCCTAAACCCCGTAGTCTCCTCCTCCCGTGCATTTCCGTGTTGTTTGGTAGGAATGATGTCCGCCGACGCGAGCAGTGCCGCCGTGCCGCCATGGCCGCCGGTGAGCTCGTGCCCAAGCCCTTAGCATACTCTAAGCCCTAGATAGGTTTGTTTGGAGGCGGTAGGAGTATGCTCGATCTCGTCTCAGGGTTCGCCGGCGGCGAGCGCCGCGGCGGGTCACCGTCTGCGCGTGTGCGCTTGGGTACATAGAGAAACAGAGGAGGGAGAAGGGGGCTGACAGGTGGGGTCTTCCTGTCAGCGACCCAGAGAGAGGAACAGAGGAGCGCGGGTGTGTGCTCGGCTGGGCTGGGCCGGCCTGCTCAGCTTGGGCCGTCCCGGGCCGGTTTCGTGTTTTCCTTATTCGGGATTTTTTCCAAAGAGTTTTCCAATTGAAATTGCAAATGAATAGTATTGCGATTTGGTATTTTTGTATGAATAAATTCACTGTGCCTAAAATCATGAAAATTTTTGTGAATGTTCTCTGTAACATGTACTATTTAATAAAAATATTAAATATAGGTTTTGAACACTTTATATAGTAGTTAAAAATCAACATATTAAATAAAAAATGCAACTTTAGGCAATTTTAATTAATTCTCTGTAATTCCAAAAATCATGAAATTTTATGTGGTCCTGTTATAGGCCTAGATCTATCTGTTTGTGAAGTTTGAGGTCAAATGGAAATAATTTAATTAAGTATTAATTATATGCTTGGTTAATTGATTAATAAAATAAATAGGAAATTTTGGTGATTAGGGTTTGACGTGGATTTCGGCTTGATTGTAGTTCTAGGTCAACACCCTTATGACCTAGGACACCTTAGTCTAGTTATGAATAGGTGATGAAGAACAGTTATGCTTGAATTAGGTATTATTTATTCTGGGATTTTGCATTTGTCATTTCATGTTGCATCGCATTGAAATATTCATCATTGCATGCATATAGTGACCGAGGAACCGAAGGTAAAAGTGAAGGCAGCCACTGAGGAGATTGTTCTCGAGGTCGTTCTCGATATTGACATCTGTGGTACTGGTCCGGATCCGACACTTTACGCAATCCAAGGCAAGCCCCGGTGCATTCAGCCCTTCCTTGTGTTTTAAAAATTTTATCACCTTGAGTTAAATAATTGCATCAGGTTGATAGGAGTTGATTGTCACCTACTTGCTGCATGACCTGCCTTGACATATAACCCCGAAACCTGTTTTAAAAATGAAAATGTTTGAAAATGCTTAGCCCTGCTCTTTAAAGTTAGTTTTGCATAAAACGCTATTTTCTGAGCTATGATGATATACTAGAGATGGATATGAATTTGCAACCGTGCGGGTGACTTGCACTTGGGTTAGAGTCCCAATGTATTGTCATCGACAGATTGGAAACCGTTCGGTTGGTCTTGCACTTTGGGTTAGAGTCCCGATGCATTGCCGCCGCCGGAAAAATGAAAATGAAAAATGAAGTCCGTTCGGATGGATGTGCACATGTGGCGGCTGAAAGCCCATGTGTTTGGTTTTGGGTAATTGATGAAACCTAGTTTGCTAACAATTGCTCTAAGTGCTTCATGAGAATTGATTAGCAAAAGGCAAGATGGAGCAAAGGACCGGGTCGGTGGAGGCCACAAGTGAAGGGCAATGACGGCATCCATACAAATGGTATAAGTCCATCATCAAAAGGAGTCCACAAGCTTCATCAAAAGATGGTGAAAAACCTAGGAGCTCAAGGCAAAGGTATAATCCATAGGAGCTCTTTTGCTTTTGGTGATCAAGACTCTATAGAGGGAGTGATCACATTTAGGATAGATAGCCATACTATCACGAGGGGCGAAATCGTTGATGAAATACGGTTATCAAGTGCCACTAGGTTTTCATGATCATTGCATATGCATATAGATGCTAGTGACACTAACTTGACCCGTGGAAAACTCTTTGAAAAGGCTAACACACGTGCACCTAAGTAAGAGATACTTTGGAGTGTTAGTACCTTAAGAAACGGGGTGAAGTTCGGCAGGATTCGGCGAATTTCGGAGACATTACAATAGAAAAACTAGCGTCGGACCGTGTTGTCACAGAGCGTCGGACCATTAGCCTCAGTCCGACGGCTAACACTGCTGAGAGCGTCGGACGCTCAGTTTCGGAGCGTCGGACTATTGTCCGAAGCGTCCGACGGTTCAGAGCGACGAAGAGGTGACACGTTGAGAGCAGGTGAGCGTCGGACTCTCGGCGTTAGTCCGACGGTTTTCAGGGCTCGGGGAGCTCTCTGGAAGCGTCGGACGGCCACGTTTGTTAGTCCGACAGCTCCGTCTGACTGAGTCCGACGGTGGTCAGCTGAGGGCGTCGGACCGGTTGATTTAGTCCGACGTTCGTCTGTCCGACGGTCGTTTTGGCGCGAGGAAATAGCCGTTGTGATCCAACGTTCGACTTCAAACGGCTAGTGACACGTGGCGTTCATCCAGGGCGTCGGACCGTGCGGTATAGTCCGACGGTCTGGCCGTCGGACAGTCCGATGGTACGCAGAAAAGTCTAAACAGCTAGTTCTTTGTGTGTGGTTTATAAATAGTCACTTGGCCGGTTTGGGGAGCAGCTCTTGGCACTCCTGAACATCATAGCATACTTGTGAGCCTTCCCACTCCACTCTCACTCATCCTACTTGATTGTGTTCATCATTTGGTGAGTTTGGAGAGCATCAAGTGCATTGCTTTGATAGAGATCATCTAGAGGCACTTGGTAGTGGTGATTCACAGCGGTTTCTCTCATTACTCTTGGAGTTTGCCGACTCCTAGACGGCTTGGAGCTGCGAGGATCGTTGAGGGGAGTTGGTGATTGTCTCCGCCTCCGATCAAGGTATTGTGAGGGGTTCTTGAGCCTATCCCCGCGGGAGATCGCGAAAGGCATCTTTAGTGGATTGCTCGTAGCTTGGTGGATCCCCATCTTGTGTTGGTTGTGCGGCACCCTTGAGAAGGGTTTGGCGTGTGATGCCAATTAGCGCGTGAACCTCCAAGTGGGTGTATCGCTACAACGAGGACTAGCTTACCGGCAAGCAAGTGAACCTCGGTAAAAAATCTTCTGTCATCTCTCTACCGAGGATTTCCCTTATATTTGATTGATTGGTTATATTGGACTTCATATCTTCTCTACACCGGGGGTATTGAAATCACCTTCTCTCTTTACTTTTGTGTACTTACTCTCGTGTGTAGCTTGTTAGTTAGTTGCTCACTTAGGAGTAGTGTTTAGTAGTGACATACCCTTTGAGTGTGAACTAGTGATCATAGTGTAGTATACTTGTCTAGGTGGCTTGCATAGTGTAGTTTAGAGCTAGTGCTTTGCAAAGCTTGCTATTGTTACTAATCGGCTTGTCTAGTGTTGTTTGTAGATTTTTATAGGCTATTCACCCCCCTCTAGCCATTTAGGACCTTTCAGCGGCGTTCCCATGTCTTGTCACCGACGGGCACGGTTTTGGAACCGTTCGGCTACTTTGTACTTGGGTTAGAGTCCCAATGCATGGTAACCAACGGAAAACTGTTTTAAGAACCGTTCGTTGTCGGCCTGCTGGATCGAGACTTTGCAACTAGCCACATACTACGGGAAGCCTCTGACTCCGGTGGCTCTACTGCTGGAACCGACGACCACGCACTGGGAGTGGAGAGATGGCGAGAGTAGCGTGTACCCTCGTGGCCGGCGTGCCTGGAGACTAGAGGAGTACTGTGCTCTCGGGTGGCGCAGGACCGGTTCCGGGGTATGAAAAGCCGTGGCAGGCGGGGTTGGTATATGCAAGCTTAAGTGCTACATATGCAGTGTGGATAGGGATCCCCAGCTGGGTACTTTCTGGATTCGAATCGACGTTGCTCCTCGGTTAATGAAGACTTGATCCACTGACTTACACCGAAAAGTGGTTCGAAACTAGGTGCTTTTGATAATGATTAAGCAATTGAAAGAATGTGACATATAAAAAGGAATAAGGAACTATGGTTATGATTAAAATAATATTGAGATGAAATATTGAATTAGGATAGTAATGCTTTTCCGCAAAACTGTTGAACTCTTGCTATAGCCTTACCTTGACTCCCCTCAGCCTGCATTCCTAAGTCTAATTTTACAACTTTTCGTCGGGTAAGTCTTGTGGAGTACCCCAGTACTCAGGGTTTGTTAACCCCTGTTGCAGGAAGTCAGCAGCCGGAGGTTTATCTTGCTCCCTGCTGTGAGATGCTCGTTGTGAAGGAAGCGATGATGAGTGATGTTGGACCCTTGGGCAGGGTTCGTATTATATGTGTATCTGCTACCCTGATGCTTCCTCTATTTAGGTCTAGATTGTAATAACTGTACTTGAGTTCATATTTGAACATCTGATTTGTAACCTATGTACTATAAAGTCTTCCGCACCTTTACTCTGATGTATTTTATTATGAAACGTTGTAACCCTGTAATGGCTTCGCAATGGGATCCTGTCGGAGAATAAGGGCGCTTATGTAGCCCGGCAGAGCCTGCCTAAATCATCTGGAGCACAGGCCCGGCTGTCAGATGTCATTAGTGGCGATGACAGGTGCCTGTGGGCCATGTGATTTAGGCGGTTCTGTTACATGAGGTAACCTGCTCTGATACCACTTGTAGGATTACGGACTGGCCTAGAAGGGGGGTTGAATAGGCCTGTGAAAAATCTTCGCGAACAGAGGTTAGAACTTGGCGCGGCAGTGCCGGCCTGGAGCGCGGCACTGCTGGGCTGCCCGGCACTGCTGCTCCTAGAGCGGCAGTGCTAGACCTCACACAGCAGATTCAACACAATTCAAAATTTAACCAATGAAACTTAGATCTGGTAAAATACTGAGGTTCCCTGGGTTAGGTAGAGTCTAGAGCACCACTTCTCCACAGCTAGAGCTTCACAAAAAGATAGATCGGGACCAAACCCTAGAAATCAAGAAACTCAACAAATGGAGAGTAAAACAAGCAACACAAGTGACATAAGATTTATCCCGTGGTTCAGCTCACCACAAAGGCTTGCCTACTCCACGTTGTTGAGGTTCCACAAAGGAAACTTAGGTTCACAAAGCCCAATCCTCGTTCTCAAATCAAGAGAGTTAACTCTTGAAAAGAGGGGGTGATTTCACTAGCTTGCGAGGGTGATTACAAACCTCCCGGGGCTGCCACAAGTTTGGCAAGCTCACCGGGTGACGCTTTAGCCGGCTAGGAGCAAGCTCTAAGAGTTACAAATGCAAACCACCGGCTTGAACGCGAACCAAGTGCTTGAGAAAGTTGAAGATCAGTGAGAGAAGCTTGTTCTTGCTGAGATTCAGCTCACACTCTTTTAGATTCAAACTTGGATTCAAACTTGAGAGTGAAGAGCTTGTTGGGAGTGAGAGAGAGCAAGATAGAGTCTTCTCTGGTCTGGGAACTGAGCAAATGGCAGAGATGACCGTTGGGGGCGACGGGAGGGAGACTAAGAAGCCCCATCGAGTCTAACGATTGAAACAAGTCGCGGCAGTGCCGGGCTTGGAGCGCAGTGCCGCTCGGCCGGCAGTGCCGCGCTGCCAAACCAGGACAGAAAGATCTGAAATTTTGTGGCTGGCTTTGGCAGTGGAAGTGAGGATGTTTGGTGTAAATATTTGCATTTGGTCACACTTTCAAACCTGTCTTTTGCATCCCACTTAATAGTACGGCTTTCCTATACTCAATTTTAAAATAAAAACGAATTTAAACCTCTTTTGAGCCGGATGCCGCATCCTTTAAATGTTAGGGGTCCACCTGCATAAGATTACATCCGCCTAATGCTTTTGCCTGTCCATCATCTCGATAAATCTCATTAGTCTTCTAATCGCGTGGTCATTATCACCCAAACCCACTTTAGGGCTTGATTGCACTTACAACGATGAATCGACGGCGACAGCGGCTCGTCGGCGGCGGACGAATGGGATGGAGCACGCGGTGTGGGGAAAATGGCGGCGGTGTGTGCGGTTGAGGCCCGGAGGTCCCTAAATAGGGCGGCGGCGCACCGAGCTGCTAGGTTAGCTCGCGAGAAGAGCGAGGGAGGCGGTTTGCGAGGAACGGCGCGCGGCTCTGCTCTCTGCCCGGCGGAGAAGAAACAGCCGACAAGTGGGGCCGCCCTGTCGGTGTCTGCGAGTGAGAGAGAGGGAGCTAGCGGGCTGCCGCGCGGTTGAGAGAGGCGGGCCAGCTACTGGCCTGGCTCTTGGGCTGGCCCAGCGGAAGGGGAAAGGGGGAGTGAGCCGGGGAAGAGGGAAAAGAAGGGAGCTGGGCCGATCGGGCCTGGCTGAGGGGTGAGTTGAGTGCTTCTCCTTCTTTTCTATTTTTTTCCTTTTCCATCCTTTACTTAATTCTTTTAAGGAAAATAATTGGAAAAATTCATTACATGATAAATTATTAAATACTTTATTAATTTGAAAAGAGAATAAAACCGCGTGGTGCCTAATCGAATTTTGAATAAATATTTTTTTGACATCAATAAAATTATGCAAGCGGCATGAATGCAACATCGCTAGAAATATTATTTAAGAAATCTTTCTAAAGCCATTTTATTTAACACAAACGATACAAATCTATCTAAAGCTTAGCTAATTTTAGAAAAATATTAAATAATTTATTTTATTTAGTGTTTTGTACTCACATCCCTAAAATGAAATTTTGGGGTGTGACAGCTGCCGACGTGGATGGCGCGACAGGTGTCGTAGACGGAGGGTATGGGCACCATGGAGGTGGTGCTCGTCGGCGAGGGAGTCGTGGCTGGTGGCGTCAGAGCGGAGTACTTCGGTGAAGTTGTCGACGGTGTACTGCTCATAGCCGAGCATGCACTCGGAACGCCGAAGAGGGTCGCTGACGCCATAGAGAACATTGCAGGCGCAGACGCCGCAGCTGTGGAAGGCGCGGCGGTGGTGGCGAAGGCTGGGGTCGCAGGAGCTGTGCGGGATGACGAGGACACGGAGGAAACGCCGTTCATGCGGTCCAAGATGTTCATCTGGCGCAACATCTCCATCAATGCAGACATCGACATCGAGATGCTCGACATTGACGCTGACAGCGACGCCGAGAGGCTCGACATGGATGCCGAGAGGTCAGTTACCGTGGCCATGTCAATTTGATTTGGGAAAAAATTATGGTTCCCAAATAAAAAAGGTTCCTGACACCAATTGTCACGATCCTTCACTACTGAATAGCAATTACAAGAGCTTGGGATAAAATTTGGAAAAAACTAGAAGGAATCTAGACTGGGAATAGCAAGATCAGAGGTAGATAGGATGAACAGCGGCCAGAAGGGCTCTTGACGGGAGGAAGACGACGACGGTTCTGTTCTGTTCGATCTGCAACGAGTGCGGCTCGGCTCGTTTTGTTCTCTCGCTCATTTTTCCGACGTCAGCACTTGGAAGCCCATTCCGTGGCCCAGCTTGGCAGCCCATCCACCGGCCCAGTCCATGACAGGCAACTAGGGCCGAGCGGCGCGCTGGCTGGGGCGGCGGACGCAGCAGCGGCCAGGGCTGAGCGGCGCAGACGAGGGCGAGAGCACCTATGAGCGGTGCGACGGGCAGGCCTGGGCGTTCGGTCTGACCGAACCGATCGGTTCGGTTTTTCAGTCATTTCGAAAGTTCGGTCATCAAAAATCGGAGACCGATCAGTTAGTTTAAAAACTCGGGACCGAGGAAGTTCGTTCTCTGTTAGTTCGGTTCGGTCTCGGTCATGACCGAACTAACCGGACTAGAAAAAAACAGCTACTAAATAGTATAGTTTGTAACAATTTTTAGCAATATTTTTCTATTTCGAGGGGAAAATAACAACACAACATATAGATTAAGCAAAGCGATAAGAGTGATGGTTGATATAAATCAATTAGAATAAATATTATATCACCAATAATGATCTAAAATACACATTATGTCAACAAAATCCAAATGTTCGGTTAGTTCGGTTACCCGAGGTTAAAGACCGAACTAAATTCGGTTAGTTCGGTTACTTCAAACCAAAGACCGAACTTATAACCGAAATTTTTGGTCTCAGTGTAACAACCCTAAAAATCCACACAACCTAAAAATCCCAACCAAATAAAATTTTTGATTTATTTATTGTGAAAACTCATTTTTCTTGTGCAAGCATATAGGTTCCATTATGAATTTGGTAAATAAAGGAGTATAGCTTGCATTTTCATTCCATTCACATAGAATAATAGCTTATGCATCACATTTGGGATTTATTGCAATTTATGTTTGTATTTACTCAATACTTAAAATGGGTAATATATATATTTATACACTTAAGTGAAAATAGAAAAGGAAAAAGAAAAGAGAAGAGAGGAAGAAGGAAGCCAGCCTGTCGGCCCACGTTGCAGCCCGGCAACGCGCGCGCGACCGGCACACACGCGCTCGCGCTCGCGCTCGCTGCCAACCCGGGGCCGCATGTCAGCCGCCTTCCCCTTCCACTGTTTCTCTTCCTCACGAAGGCGACGCGCCTGCCGGGGGTGTCATGCGAATGGCGTGACCCCGGACCCACGGCCGACAGCACCACGCCCCGCAGAGTTGTCCCCCTCCTGTCCCCTCCTTCCTTGGCCGCCAAGCGAACCCGCGCCCATCCGGAGCCCTAGATCCACTCGAGCCACGGCCCTTCGATCGGTCGAGCGCGATCAGGACCGTTCGCCATTGGAGCTGGCCAAGCTCGCCTATAAAAAGGAGCTCACCCCGAAGCCCTACCCTCATTTCCCCTTGCCGCCGCCGCGCTGTGGCACAACCACTACACCACACCGCACAATAGAGGGAGAGGGAGAAGGGAGTAGGGCGGAGCAGAGGAGGAGAAGCTGCCGGAGCGCCGCCGCCGCGGAGCACGCCGAGCCGGACACGGAGGAGAAGCCGGAGCCCCGTCGCGGTTCGGCACGGCACTGCGATCACTCTGCACAGCGTCACCTCGTCACTGCACCGCCATCCTTACCTCACCAGCCCCACGGTGAGCCACCGCACGCCATATCCGAACCTCGCCCTGCTTTTGCCATGGCGTTCCACCCACGGGACGCGCAGGCACGAGCCTTGACCGGCTCAGGAAGATCACCTGCTCCATGCACCTCATACGATCTCGCCGTGCTACCGGTCATGGCGCTCGGCATCACGAGCGTGTAGGCCGCGGGCTGTTTCCGGCCCCTAAACACTTCGCACAACACGCGCACAAGACCGGCCATCAAACCACTGGACATCGGCTATGGACGTCAGGCCACTTCCGACGGGCATCGCTGTCACATGTGCTCGGAGCACCACCACCTCGGCGGCGTTCCCGCGCACAAGCCGTGAAACCGCCGACGCGACCCGCTAGTGTGACCACCAACTCACCGACCACCTCGGACAAGCTTAGTTGCGGAAGATCGAATCTCCATAGCCCGGAACACCGAGAGGTGCGTTCTCGGGGAAACATGATCGCCGCCGACACGTTCCGCCTCGCCTAAAATCCGTTCCGAGTACCCCCGATCGCCTCGCGCTGCGGAGAAAGGCCGACGAGGTTCGCCAAGTCTGCCTCGGCACCGCCACGTAGATAGCCGAGCCCCGAATCATGTCTGTCGCCTTGGCTACGTGCACCTCCACCTCGTCGGAGAACCGCCGTATGCCGAGGGAGAGAAGGAGGCCCACGACATCATTTCACTAATGACAGCCAACCCTCGGGAGAGCGGCACCCTCGGCGCACCAAATCTCCGATTCGCCCGAGCCTCCCCGGGAGAGCTTGGGAGAGCGGCACCCTCGGCGCACCAAATCTCCGATTCGCCCGAGCCTCCCCGGGAGAGCTCGGGAGAGCGGCACCCTCGGCGCCCAAATGTCCGATTCGCCCGAGCCTCCCCGGGAGAGCTCGGGAGAGCGGCACCCTCAGCGCCCCGAATCTCCGATTCGCCCGAGCTACGCCGACGCCCCCCGACCACTGAGAACCGCCCCCCGACCACTGAGAACCACCCCCGACCACCGTCGAGCTCGCCCGACCACCGCCGAGCTACGCCGACGCCCCCCGACCAACGTCGAGCTCGCCCGACCAACCGCCGAGCTACGCCGACGCCGGCGACTCTCTGGGAACCAGCATCGAACACCTGGTGGGCGACCATCGGGTCTGTGTTCTGATGAGGCGCCACATGCCGCACTACTGGACCCGCGCGCCACGTGGACCAATCCCGAGCTGCCCCTGATTAATCGACCATTTTTCATTTTCAGAAAATAGGATAATCTTCGGAAATTCATAACTTATTCATACGATGTCCAAAAATTACGCACCATATATCAAAATTCTCAGAAAAATGAGATCTACAATCTAAGACTATGTTTGTGTGCATTTGTCTCTTTATTTTACTGGATTTTTCTGAAATACTCTATAGGAGTCGCTGACGCGACTATTTCGGGTTCGATTTCAGAGCCGGAGGAGGATCTGACTAAGGAGGACAACCACGAGTACTTTCAGGAGCTAGGAGACGACTACGAAGGTGCCACGTCCCACCAAATCCTTAGATCCTATTTACGCATTGCAAATGGCATTGTTGCTATTGCTTTATAATTATGTATGGATTGGTTGCATGGTAATATATTTGAATTCCCTGCCTTGATAAGACTTTACCCTGCTGTCCGCTGCTAGGTTAGCTGCTGCTTAATTTACTGTTACTCTTCCACTACTTTCTACTTGCTATATGCTATGTGGTGGAATTGGGACGGTGTATAACTGATTATAACCACTGGGAGAGAGTGCTGCATGCGTCTTGGGTGCGTGGTAAGGGTTGATGTCGACCAAGTGGGATGTGAGACAAGCCCATGGGGCAAGTCGTGCCGGGGGTGCAACCTGGGCATCCCCAAGCGAGATACCTGTGGCGGGTAAAGTTGTTGAGGAGGTTCCGGGTGGGATAGCCTTGGTGGATTGAAGCCCGTGGACGGAGGTGCTGTGATGGCACGGGGAGAGTATCCCCTAAGTGAAGATGCCTGCTTGGTCAAACCTAGGACGGACTAGTTTCAGGTTCATGGGAATCCTTTTTCTACTCACTCGCTTCTGATGGGCGGGAGACCGCTGGACTACTTGGTAGGACGGTGCCACTACTGCTAGGTTGAGAAGTGATAAGGGTGGGCGGAGACGGTCGATGGGTTCCCGTTCCGTTCTAGATGCGCAGTACCACTGGAAGGGCCCGGTACTGTGTCTCCCAGTCTCAGCATAATGGTGTAGGATCCGGAATATCCCAGGGCTGTGTGGTAGGGTGGCATCGACCTAGGCAAGCAAGCACCCGAAATTCTGCCTAGGTGTTGCGCAACACCTATGATGGCTAATCTTGTGGGTAGTGAAACCTCTGCAGAGTGTACGGTTGATCGATCGATACATATGCCAACTCATTGGCTATGGACCTTTCCTGTGAAGCTTCTACTAGTGTAGTGAGTGTTCTCTTCTCCCCCTGGATGACATTTTTTTGGCAGTGTACCCGCTGTGGTAGTGTGCCGCTGAGATAGGCCCGAGAGGGAGTTGGGCCTGTCGAATGAGAGCGAGGTGTGGGTAAGTGAGATGTGGTGATGGGAAAAGGGATGATGGTGTTAACTGGAGATAAAACTTGACTAATTAAACATTGATTACAGCTGCATAGGAAACCTCAGCCTATAGGTCTGCTTGTATAGCCTTGCATCCACTTTCCACAAAGCAAATGCTGCATAGGTGGGCTCTGTGGCCAGTACAAATCGTACTGATAAATTTGCTGTCAGGTGACGAGAATGAGTACGACTTCGAGGAAGACGATGGCGAGGAATACGGTCACGTGCTACACTCAAGTTGGCCGTGAAGGATGAAACGTTTTCGCATCTTCTAAAGCTTCTCTGAATGTTGATTCCGCCAGTGTGGCGATGTAATAAATGTTTATGTAAGACTTAATTACCGTTGTATGGATCCTGGTGTCAACTGAGATATGGGTAATTTCATGGATTGTCCCAAGCAATCTGCTGAATTACAATTCGAGCCTGTGGATTTCCCTTCGTGGAAATCGAGGTCGTTTCAGTTGGTATCAAAACCATACTTGACTGTAGGACGAGACCCATAGAAAATGGACGTTAGAATAAGAAGCCAGACTCTCTTTCGGTTATATTACCGACCTTGCATTCATTTTTTATGCAATGGCTTATCTAATACAAGTTCCTGCTAATCCATTTCTTGAAAAATTCACAGATGACCAGCCTTGGACCACCACTTCGTCCACTGCACGATGGCACTATTGAGATCCCGATCAATGGGAGGAACCACGGCGGATCTGCCATGGTGCTACGCCAGGTATTGGAGGAGCTGGGAGCACCGTCAGACCAGATCCAGTACTTCAGTCGAGAGAAGCTTGTCGAGGCTGAGAGGTTTGAAGGACCTGTCACTACCAGAGTTGAGACACCCGTCAGCCTGACCCTTCCAGGAATGCCGGTCTTTACTGACTACACTGCTGGAGAGACTGTGGAGGACGGAGTACAGTCCGTCTCCCGCAAGGTACTACGCGCAGTTGTGTACACAGCATACGAGTACCTTAAGGGGACCCACTTCCGTCTGCTACCTCATGCCTTGGAGCTGCACCCTGACCCCATCCAGAGGATTTTGTACACCAGCCAGATCGTTCAGGCCGAGACTAACCCCTGCCTACGCATAGTGGCACACCACCTCCAGGAGCAGGACGAGTTCATCAGCTCATTGGAGCAAAGGAGGCAGCGTGACCGAGCACGCATGGCAGAGGTCGAGGACAGTTTGTAGAAAGGGACTCAGACCCTGGAGAGTTTGAGCAGAGCAGTCACTGACTTGCAGTTGGAGATGCAGCGCCGTGATGAGTTACACCGAGCCGAGATCGCCGACTTGCGAGACAAGATCGGAGATTTTGGGTTACGCAATGACTACCTGAACAGCAGAGTATTGGGATTACAGAGGAGGCTGGACGACAAGGAGAGAGCTCTTGCTGAGAGGGAGCAGAGGAGCAGAGACAGAGGAGTCGAGATGAGCACGTTGCGCTCCAGGATCAGGGAGTTGGAGAAGCAGTTGGAGAAAGCCGAGGAGAAGTCCACCCGCAACCAAGGGATTCTGATCGACCACGTGAAGATGGTGGAGTTCCTAAAGGACAAGCTACGGAGGATAGAGACAGCTTGGAAGCAGTCCGATGCCAAGAGAGCGATTGAGGTCCGGAAGGTACAGAGTTCGCTTCCCCCACTGGAGATGGTGAAGCCCCGGGAGGGAGACTTCCGCATACCACCCACTACGCTCAACCTGGGAGCGTGTCCGTCTCTAAGGATACAGGAGATTGAGGCCACCCCAGAGCTAGCTGTACCTCTCGACTATGTCAAGCGCCTGACCATGACCGATGACGAGATCGAGGCAGAGGACAGCCGCATACCTGACGCCATACTCGACCTTATGCACCAGTAGCTTATGTGACCCTGCGTGGCCCTTAGACTAGTGATACCATGAGTTGTCCTGTCATTGGCTATCTGCGCATAGCACGATCTTCTTAGCAGCTAGGAACATCCTTTATGTAATAATAACCATGTGATGAGTGACATTTGGATCTTATGCTTCTTATGGTTCTCTATGCTTCTTTGGTTGAGTGTAGGATAGCATGAAAAATGTTTTAATTCATTTAAATCGTTGAAAACATCTAACTCTTACTTAAACCACTACAAGATTATTACTGCACTGAGCACGTACCTAATAAATTCAGATGTCGATGAGACGTTCCGCGCGTCTAGAGAACCGCCAGCCCTCCCCCGCGCCTGCGCCAGGACGTGGGCGTGGTCGCAACCGTGGACGCCCAGCTGGCAGACGTGCTGGAGTTAACCTAGAAGAAGAACTACGCCGGGCAGAGGATGCACCGCCGGTGAACGATCCGCCACCACAAGGCGAGAACGTGCCTCCGCCACCGCCACCGCCGCCGCCACCGACGTTGGCGGAAGTGATGGCTCAGCAGACCCAGCTGCTGAATGCCATAGCTACTGGGATGAACAGGCACCACGGGCCACCCCAGAATGACTTCCAAAGGAAACTGGAGGGTTTCCTGAAGCTGAGGCCACCTACCTTCGACGGGACCGACAGCGATCCTCTCGCTGCCGACGATTGGCTTAAGGAGATGGAGAAGAAGCTGGACCTGACCACTTGCTCCGATGAGGAGTGTGTTGGGATTGCTAGCCACCAGCTGACCGGTGCTGCACGAGCATGGTGGGACAACTACACCAGCGCTCACGAGGACCCAGCCCGCATTGACTGGGATGAGTTCACCGAGGCTTTCCGTGACCACCACATTCTTGAGGGAGTCATGGAGGCCAAGGAGAATGAGTTTCACAACATCTCCTAGGGAGCTGACCGGATCCATGAGTACACCACCCGCTTCAACTGCTTGCTCCGCTACGCACCTGCATCTTGCGTGAGTTCCGAGAAGGAAAAGATGTACTACTACAGGAAGGGACTTCAGACCAAGATCAGGTTGGCTTTGTCAGGGAACAAGAGCTACACTCTGCGTGAGCTGATTGACCGCTGTATTGAGATCGAGAAGGATCGCATAGAAGCACGTCTGGAGTTCGAGGCCCAGAACAAGGGAAAGAAGCGCCGCTCTGAGGGACCCGCTTGCACTGCTCCACCCCAGAGACAGCGAACAGGTGCACCCCCGCCTTTCCGAACTCGCCAGGGACCTTCTTCGGGAACGAGCCGTGGTGGTACCAACAGCAGCAACTAACACCGCCCTGCTCAGACCTACCCTGCGCCGACTCGAGCTGTGCAGAACACACCCGCCCCCGCTACCAACACGCCAAGGACAAACAATTGGAAGGCTCCAGCGACAGCCACAGCAGGCAGTGCGCCCTTCACTTGCTTTGGATGCGGAAAGCCTGGACACCGTGTGGCTGTGTGCCCCGACCTCAACCGTGCACCAGCAACTACACAGGGCACACCGAACCGGGGATCTGCTACCCGAGGAAGACTGAACCACATAACCGCTGAGGAAGCTGAAGCTGCACCTGATGCTGTGTATGGTACGTTCCTAGTTCAGGGTAACACGGCTACAGTTCTGTTCGATTCGGAAGCTACATGTTCATACATTTCATCTACATATGCATGTAAGCATAACATACCTATAACCCCGAGAGCAAACCCCATCCTAACTAGCTCGCCCTTATGAACCTTCAGAAGCGTTCACATATGTAGAGGAGTGATAATCACAATCGAGGGCCTTGACTTTCGAGCTGACCTAACCCTACTACCCTCCAATAGCTTAGATGTCATCTTAGGCATGGACTGGCTAACCAAACACCGGGGAGTGATATCTTGTTCACCTAGATATGTTCAGGTAACCCACCCTTGGGGAACAGCCGTCCGATGTATACCCCAAACCAGGAGAATCAAAGCCCTCCTATGTGCTCTGGAGACTAAGGCAGATAAAATGGAGCTGACATTCAGAGATGTGCCAGTAGTCTGTGAATTCAATGACGTATTTCCAGAGGAGTTGCCAGGAATGCCACCAGATAGAGATGTGGAGTTTGTTATAGAGCTGATGCCAGGAACTGCACCGATTGCCAAAAGACCCTACAGAATGTCGGCTGATGAGTTGAAGAAACTCAAGAAGCAGCTGGGAGAATTACTGGAGAAGGGCTTCATTAGGCCTAGTGCCTCGCCCTGGGGATCTCCCGTTTTGTTTGTCAAGAAGAAGGATGGCACGATGAGGATGTGCATTGACTACCGGAATCTGAATGCGGTTACAGTCAAGAATAAGTACCCATTGCCCCGCATCGATGATCTGTTAGATCAATTGAGTAAGGCCAAGTACTTCTCAAAGATCGATCTCCGATCAGGGTATCATCAGATGAAGATCAGGGAAGAAGATATCCCGAAGACTACATTTGTCACTAGATATGGACAGTATGAGTGCACAGTAGTCTCATTTGGACTCACTAATGCTCCAGCATACTTCATGAACATGATGAACAAGATCTTCATGAATGAGCTAGACAAGTTTGTAGTGGTATTTATTGATGATATATTGGTTTACTCAGCCACAAAAGAGGAACATGAACATCATCTGAGGACCGTATTGGAGAGGTTGTCTCGCAACCAGCTATACGCCAAATTCTCCAAGTGCAAATTCTGGCTTGAGGAAGTTGCTTTCCTTGGACACGTACTGTCAGGAGAAGGAGTCGCAGTAGACCCAGCCAAGATTGAAGCTGTGAAAGAGTGGGAACAACCCCGTAATGTGTCAGAAATCAGAAGCTTTTTGGGACTTGCAGGATACTATCGCAGATTTATTGAGAACTTCTCCAAGATTGCAAGACCCATGACCAACTTGCTGAAGAAAGAGAACAAGTTTATATGGACTCCTGAATGTGAGAAGAGTTTTCAGACCTTGAAGGAGAAGCTCACTACTACACCTGTACTAGCCCTGCCCGATATTCACAAAGATTTTATTGTATATTGTGATGCCTCTCGGCAAGGTTTGGGCTGTGTACTAATGCAAGAAGGAAGGGTGATAGCTTATGCCTCAAGACAGTTGAAGGAACATGAGCAGCGATACCCGACTCATGACCTAGAACTTGCAGCCGTGGTACATGCACTCAAGATTTGGAGACACTATCTAATAAGCAACAAGTGTGACATCTACACTGACCACAAGAGCCTGAAGTACTTCTTCACACAAGAAGATCTGAATATGAGGCAGCGCAGATGGCTAAAACTCATCAAGGATTATGATCTTGAGATCCATTATCACCCAGGAAAGGCTAATGTTGTCGCTGATGCACTTAGCCGCAAAAGCTACTGCCATACCCTCATCACCAACTCTATGCCGCCTGAGCTCAGGAGAGAGTTCGACGCATTCCAGCTCGAGGTAGTCTCCTATGGCATGCTAAATGAGCTTCGCGTCGAGTACAATCTCACCTCACGGATCCGTGAAGCACAAAGGAACTATCCTGAGATAGACTATATCCATGGTTTGATGAAACTGGGGAGAGGCCCCGAATACTGAGAAGATGAGCAGGGAACTGTATGGTACAAAGATAGAATCTGCGTACCGACGGATTCAGCGATACGAGAAGAGATCCTGTCGGAAGGGCATGACTCCAAATATTGCATTCACCCAGGGTCAGCCAAGATGTACCATGATCTAAGGAAGCACTTCTGGTGGGAGAATATGAAGACAGACATTGCAGGGCATGTAGCCCGATGTGATACATGCAATAGAATCAAGGCCGAACATCAGAGACCAGCAGGGTTGCTACAACCAGTTGAGATACCAGAATGGAAGTGGGAGTACATATCCATGGACTTCATAATAGGACTGCCCCGATCCGAGCATGGATATGAATCTATATGGGTAATAGTGGACCGTCTAACCAAAGTTGCACATTTTATACCGGTCAAAAGGAAGTATAGAGCTGAAAAGCTGGCAGATCTGTATGTATCAAACATTTTGAAGTTACATGGGGCGCCTCTGAGTATTATATCTGACCGAGGCTCATAGTTCGTATCACAGTTCTGGAAATCCTTGAACAAATCCATCGGGACCAAGCTCGACTATAGCACCGCATACCACCCACAAACGGATGGGCAAACAGAAAGAGTGAACCAGATTCTCGAGGACATGTTACGTGCTTGCGTATTGAGGTACAAGGAAGGATGGGAGAGCTGTCTACCCCACGCCGAGTTCTCATACAACAACGGTTACCAGACGAGCATTAAGATGTCTCCATTTGAAGCGTTGTATGGAAGACCGTGTAGAACCCCGCTAATGTGGTCAGAACCAGGTGAAAGGACATTCTTTGGTCCTGCTAAGATTGTGGAAGCAGAAGAAGGTGTTGCCCAAGTAAGAGAGAATTTGAGGATTGCACAAAGTAGGCAAAAGAGCTATGCAGATAGAAGACGTAGAGAGCTTGAGTTCAAGGTTAGGGATTATGTCTACCTCAAGGTATCTCCACTTCGTGGCACCGTCAGATTCCACGTAAAAGGGAAATTGGCACCAAGATATGTTGGGCCATACAAGATCTGTAAAAGGGTTGGAAAGCTTGCTTACAAGCTGGAACTACCGGAGGAATTATCTGGAGTACACCCCGTGCTCCATGTCTCGCAATTAAGAAAGTGTCTGAAGCTTCCCGAGGAGCAAGTTCCTATGGATGCACTAGACCTGCAAGACACACTTGAATACAAGGAACATCCGATCAAGATCTTGGCACGGGATACCAAGGAGACGCGGAACAAGACTATTCCGATGTGCAAGGTACAGTGGAGCAATCACACTGAAAGAGAAGCTACGTGGGAGAAAGAATCGGACTTGCGGATTATGTTTCCTTACCTCTTCGATGGGTACGTTATCTCTGAATCTCGAGGTCGAGATTCTAATGAGGGGGGAGGACTGTAACAACCCTAAAAATCCACACAACCTAAAAATCCCAACCAAATAAAATTTTTGATTTATTTATTGTGAAACCCCATTTTTCTTGTGCAAGCATATAGGTTTCATTATGAATTTGGTAAATAAAGGAGTATAGCTTGCATTTTAATTCCATTCACATAGAATAATAGCTTATGCATCACATTTGGGATTTATTGCAATTTATGTTTGTATTTACTCAATACTTAAAATGGGTAATATATGTATTTATACACTTAAGTGAAAATAGAAAAGGAAAAAGAAAAGAGAAGAGAGGAAGAAGGAAGCCAGCCTGTCGGCCCACGTTGCGGCCCGGCAACGCGCGCGCGACCGGCACACACGCGCTCGCGCTCGCGCTCGCTGCCAACCCGGGCCCGCATGTCAGCCGCCTTCCCCTTCCACTGTTTCTCTTCCTCACGAAGGCGACGCGCCTGCCGGGGGTGTCACGCGAATGGCGTGACCCTGGACCCACGGCCGACAGCACCACGCCCCGCAAAGTTGTCGCCCTCCTGTCCCCTCCTTCCTTGGCCGCCAAGCGAACCCGCGCCCATCCGGAGCCCTAGATCCACTCGAGCCACGGCCCTTCGATCGGTCGAGCGTGATCAGGACCGTTCGCCATTGGAGCTGGCCAAGCTCGCCTATAAAAAGGAGCTCACCCCGAAGCCCTACCCTCATTTCCCCTTGCCGCCACCGCGCTGCGGCACAACCACTACACCACACCGCACAATAGAGGGAGAGGGAGAAGGGAGAAGGGAGAAGGGAGGAGCAGAGGAGGAGAAGCTACCGGAGCGCCGCCGCCGCGGAGCACGCCGAGCCGGACATGGAGGAGAAGCCGGAGCCCCGTCGCGTTTCGGCACGGCACTGCGATCACTCTGCACAGCGTCACCTCGTCACTGCACCGCCATCCTTACCTCACCAGCCCCACGATGAGCCACCGCACGCCATATCCGAACCTCGCCCTGCTTTTGCCATGGCGTTCCACCCACGGGACGCGCAAGCACGAGCCTTTACCGGCTCAGGAAGATCACCTGCTCCATGCACCTCATACGATCTCGCCGTGCTACCGGTCATGGCGCTCGGCATCACGAGCGTGTAGGCCGCGGGCTGTTTCCGGCCCCTGAACACTTCGCACAACACGCGCACAAGACCGGCCATCAAACCACTGGACATCGGCTATGGACGTCAGGCCACTTCCGACGGGCATCGCCGTCACATGTGCTCGGAGCACCGCCACCTCGGCGGCGTTCCCGCGCACAAGCCGTGAAACCGCCGACGCGACCCGCTAGCGTGAGCACCAACTCACCGACCACCTCGGACAAGCTTAGTTGCGGAAGATCGAACCTCCATAGCCTGGAACACCGAGAGGTGCATTCTCGGGGAAACGTGATCGCCGCCAACACGTTCCGCCTCGCCTAAAATCCGTTCCGAGTACCCCCGATCGCCTCGCGCTGCGGAGAAAGGCCGACGAGGTTCGCCAAGTCTGCCTCGGCACCGCCGCGTAGATAGCCGAGCCCCAAATCATGTCTGTCGCCTTGGCTACATGCGCCTCCACCTCGTCGGAGAACCGCCGTATGCCGAGGGAGAGAAGGAGGCCCACGACATCATTTCACTAATGACAGCCAACCCTCGGGAGAGCGGCACCCTCGGCGCACCAAATCTCCGATTCGCCCGAGCCTCCCCGGGAGAGCTTGGGAGAGCGGCACCCTCGGCGCACCAAATCTCCGATTCGCCCGAGCCTCCCCGGGAGAGCTCGGGAGAGCGGCACCCTCGGCGCCCAAATGTCCGATTCGCCCGAGCCTCCCCGGGAGAGCTCGGGAGAGCGGCACCCTCAGCGCCCCGAATCTCCGATTCGCCCGAGCTACGCCGACGCCCCCCGACCACTGAGAACCGCCCCCCGACCAATGAGAACCACCCCCGACCTCTGAGAACCACCCCCGACCACCGTCGAGCTCGCCCGACCACCGCCGAGCTACGCCGACGCCCCCCGACCAACGTCGAGCTCGCCCGACCAACCGCCGAGCTACGCCGACGCCGGCGACTCTCTGGGAACTAGCATCGAACACCTAGTGGGCGACCATCGGGTCTGTGTTCTGATGAGGCGCCACATGCCGCACTACTGGACCCGCGCGCCACATGGACCAATCCTGAGCTGCCCCTGATTAATCGACCATTTTCCATTTTCAGAAAATAGGATAATCTTCGGAAATTCATAACTTATTCATACGATGTCCAAAAATTGCGCACCATATATCAAAATTCTCAGAAAAATGAGATCTACAATCTAAGACTATGTTTGTGTGCATTTGGCTCTTTATTTTATTAGATTTTTCTGAAATACTCTATAGGAGTCGCTGACGCGACTATTTCGTGTTCGATTTCAGAGCCGGAGGAGGATCTGACTAAGGAGGACGACCATGAGTACTTTCAGGAGCTAGGAGACGACTACGAAGGTGCCACGTCCCACCAAATCCTTAGATCCTATTTACGCATTGCAAATGACATTGTTGCTATTGCTTTATGATTATGTATGGATTGGTTGCATGGTAGTATATTTGAATTCCCTGCCTTGATAAGACTTTACCCTGCTGTCCGCTGCTAGGTTAGCTGCTGCTTAATTTACTGTTACTCTTCCACTACTTTCTACTTGCTATATGCTATGTGGTGGAATTGGGACGGTGTATAACTGATTATAACCACTGGGAGAGAGTGCTGCGTGCGTCTTGGGTGCGTGGTAAGGGTTGATGTCGACCAAGTGGGATGTGAGACAAGCCCATGGGGCAAGTCGTGCCGGGGGTGCAACCTGGGCATCCCCAAGCGAGATACCTGTGGCGGGTAAAGTTGTTGAGGAGGTTCCGGGTGGGATAGCCTTGGTGGTTTAAAGCCCGTGGACGGAGGTGCTGTGATGGCACGGGAAGAGTATCCCCTAAGTGAAGATGCCTGCTTGGTTAAACCTAGGACGGACTAGTTTCAGGTTCATGGGAATCCTTTTTCTACTCACTCGTTTCTGATGGGCGGGAGACGGCTGGACTACTTGGTAGGACGGTGCCACTACTGCTAGGTTGAGAGGTGATAAGGGTGGGCGGAGACGGTCGATGGGTTCCCGTTCCGTTCTAGATGCGCAGTACCACTGGATGGGCCCGGTACTGTGTCTCCCAGTCTCAGCATAACGGTGTAGGATTCGGAATATCCCAGGGCTGAGTGGTAGGGTGGCATCGACCTAGGCAAGCAAGCACCCGGAATTCTGCCTAGGTGTTGCGCAACACCTATGATGGCTAATCTTGTGGGTAGTGAAACCTCTGCAGAGTGTACGGTTGATCGATCGATACATATGCCAACTCGTTGGCTATGGACCTTTCCTGTGAAGCTTCTACTAGTGTAGTGAGTGTTCTCTTCTCCCCCTGGATGACATTTTTCCGGCAGTGTACCCGCTGTGGTAGTGTGCCGCTGAGATAGGCCCGAGAGGGTGTTGGGCCTGTCGAATGAGAGCGAGGTGTGGGTAAGTGAGATGTGGTGATGGGAAAAGGGATGATGGTGTTAACTGGAGATAAAACTTGACTAATTAAATATTGATTACAGCTGCATAGGAAACCTCAGCCTATAGGTCTGCTTGTATAGCCTTGCATCCACTTTCCACAAAGCAAATGCTGCATAGGTGGGCTCTGTGGCCAGTACAAATCGTACTGATAAATTTGCTGTCAGGTGACGAGAATGAGTACGACTTCGAGGAAGACGATGGCAAGGAATAGGGTCACGTGCTACACTCAAGTTGGCCGTGAAGGATAAAACGTTTCCGCATCTTCTAAAGCTTCTCTGAATGTTGATTCCGCCAGTGTGGTGATGTAATAAATGTTTATGTAAGACTTAATTACCGTTGTATGGATCCTGGTGTCAACTGAGATATGGGTAATTTCATGGATTGTCCCAAGCAATCTGTTGAATTACAATTCGAGCCTGTGGATTTCCCTTCGTGGAAATCGAGATCGTTTCACTCGGTCACTTCAGTCTTGGTCTCGGGTATTTCAGTTCGGTCTTCGGTCATCAGTTAATTATGCCCAGGGCTAGCGACGGGGACGAACAAAAAAAAAGGAACCAACCATTTTTCCTACTAATCAGTGGTATGGTGGGTTATTTTGAGCAACTTCACCAAATTTAGATCTGATGTGACACCCTAAGGTGCTCCACCAATTTGGTGAATCCGGGGATGGATCTGACGGAGTTAGGACCTATTTGAGACATCACCATCAAGAAAAAAGTGGATCAGAATCTGAAATCCACCTAAATCCACCGTGGATCTGTGATTCACTGGAGTGTTTGGACAGCTCCACGCCCCTCTCTATCTCATTGCACACCTGTGCCCACGCGTCATCTCTTTCTCTGTTCTCTCCCAACCTTCTTCCTCTTCCCCTGTTCGCATGGAAAGAGCAGGGTGACCGTCGCCGTTTAAACGCGGAGGAAGAGCTCCTGGTGGGCAGCTGCTCGCTACGGAGTCACGCGCGCCCGCCGGCTTGCTCCTCGCGGTCGAGCCGGCGCCCGAGTTCGTGGCAGGGAGGCGGCCTACTCCTCGTGGCGGCACACGCACGGAACACCACGGGACAACGGGGCACTGGAAGGTGTCTATCAGAACAAGGACGCGAATGACGCTCAATGCGACACACGGGTTGGCGCAGGTCGTGGACACGTGCGCGCAGATCTCCTTGTCGGTGACCACCATGGTGGCACGGTCGAACGGGCTGCCGATGAGCGAGAGCACGTCTTGAGCGAGCGCCCGCTCCACTTACTGCGGCATGCGCAGCTGGCGCGAGGGCAACGTCCTCCGTGACCTTCTGTCGGTCCGAGTGCCACATCCGCATGGGCCGACGACAACGTCGGGTAGGTGCCTCACGATGGCGACCCTGACGTCCGCCGTCAGTGCCGAGGGCGTTCCCGCAGCGACCTGCTCCTTGTGGCGGCGCGTGTGGCCGAGTCGGTGCCTGAGCTCGCGGCATCGAGGCAGCCTGCTCCACGCGGCAACGCGTGTGACTGAGCTCGCGGCCAGAGGCGAGCAGTGGACGGGTGGATCTGGCTGCCGCGTGGATTCAGATCTACCTTTTGGTGATTCAGATACACGATGGAGTTGGTGGAGCTAGAAATGTTTGATAAAAAAAATTGGATTTGGATCTGACTTTGGTGAATCCGGTGCTGGTGGAACTGTCCCAAACAAGCTCTTAGAAGTTTTTTGGAAAAAAAAAATTCAAATCTAAATTAGCTGAATCTAAAGCTAATGGAGTTGTTCCAAACCGTCCGTATAATTCATCATGTACCAACGAATTTAATGTTCTCAGCCGCACGCTCTCATCGAAGGAGAGGTGCTGGACTGCTGTACACATACTCACGCGTCTCCAGCCAGCCGGTCTGGATTGTCTAACTTACAGAAGCCAAGTCACCTGTGACTTATCACTCACCGGATGCCCTTCATTCTTCATCCAAGCACTATGTGTGAGCAATCCATGGGTGTCATTTGAATAAACCCTTTAGTTCTTTATATGAGGAGTTGTTCATCCTTAGATCTGCCTTCCTCGCTTCTAAATTAGACCTAAAGAAGAAAATGCTTCTATAAAAAAGTTGGATATATATAGAAACCATTACAATTAGCTTATTCTACTCGGCTATTAGAAGAAGATCCATTGAGGCTGGTCTTGTTGTTTTGATCCCAAAGGTTGGAGGGGAGCAAGGTTTGAAGCTGGACACTTCGTAGATGATGCCACTTGCCACCTATTCTCTCCCATCTCAAACTATGGGATTTTTTTTTCCTCAAACAGAGATGATGGTTGTATCAGCTTGATGCTTTCTTAATCAAAATAAATCTCATTTACCTTAATTAATTCATTCGCTGAATGCCTTAGCGAATTTCAGCAGCTGACCAAAATTCAACTAGTGAAAAGACGCCCCGATTTAACCGTGTAAAGAGAGAAAACTAAACTACACACCCCATCCGAATTATAAGTTATTTTAACTTTTCTAGATAGATTGGTTTTGCTATTTATTTACACATGATATATATCTAGGTATATAATAAAATTAACTCATTCGTTTTAAATATAAGACATTTTGGAATTTCTATATTCATAGCTTTTGCTACAAATCTAGATATAGAATATATCTAAATATATAGCAGTAAAATAAATAAATATAGAAATCCCAAAACGCTTTATAATTTAGGACCGAAGAGGTATGTACGTAGGAAAACCAAAACACTTCTAATCTGGGAACAAGTAGTACAATTTAACCGCACTGGGCGGGGAAAGCCAAATAGCAATATCACACCAAAACCAAACCAAACGTACTAGCCCTTTTTTACAGGTCAGGGCGAAACTTTGGATTGGCTTCAACCGACGAATTACATCTTCCTCATTCCCACTGGAAAACAGCTGTGTAAGCGCAACAGGCACATACGCACATTGCGAATTCCAGATTGCCGACGACGCCCAAATGGCACACGGGCAGGCCCAGATTTTTGCAGCTCCAGCGTTAGCTACGACTTGCAGCTGTAAAGAGCAAACAGATTTTATAACAGTCTCAAAAACCACTACTGCATTACCGATCAAGTTGGTAGTGCCAACAGAGTACCACGACACGGCGACGTCCTCAACTCACAGGTGAAGCTTGATGTATGGATCATAGCGGCCGAACACAACAATATTCTTCATCTTTTAATCCGATATCAATCTTAAAACATGCAGGTAAGATTTTAGCAAACTTATTAGTACACTCTACGGCACGTGGATTCTTGGATTCTGAGCTCCCCCTAGGCTATGTTCGTTTTGCCTCAAACCCATGGGAATAGAGAGATTAAATCCTCCTACAAGTCAAAATACTCAATCACCCTCAATCCCCATGATTTATGGTTGAAAGGCGTAAAATATCATATTATACTTGGTTTTACTAAATCCGTTTTAATTTATAAGTTATCTTTTTTTTCCCCAAGTTTACCCACTCATTTATTCAAAACATTGTGCAAAACATGACTTCTTTTGTTATGGCTTGGTTTATTAAGTAAAGTTCTTTAAGAATGATTTAAATTTAACTATTTTACGTAAATAGTTTAAATCAGATGAGTGGTCAAAATTAGTGTTAAAAATGTCAAACAACTTATAAATTAAGACGGAGAGAGTATTTATTAAACAACTGATTGTGCACACTTATTTGTTTTAGCTTATCATCCAAAATTAGCTCTACTTTTCAATTATGGAACAATATTTTTCTCTCACAACAAATCAGTCTTACAAATCAGCCGTAGTCGCAGCCGCAGCCACAATAAGTTCTGCCCAGTGTCTAGAAAAGTTTACTTGTGTGTGTTGTTGTCCGTGTCACCCACCCCATGATTGTTACGCATGACAAATAGTTTAGTAAGTTGTGAAGAGCCATGTTGCTCTCACTTTATGGCGAGTCAAACAATACTAAGGTTGCATTTGATAGGGATTCAGATCCTCAAAGAAATATTCACAATCTAGATTCCCTCAAGAAATATTTCCGAGATGAATTAGAAACATTTCATAAAATCGTTTGTCTAGTAGGCTAAATTCTAATAGCATATACGAGAGGCAATAGATACAGAAGAGAATCGGTGTGAAACCACCTCTAGCGATTCATGAACTCAGGCAAAATAGATGAAACGATTCTCATGTGAAACGTCTCTTAACCTGTTTATAAACATTTATAATATCAAACAAATAGCATTAAATTGATTATGGAATATATTTTTACACTAAATTCAATTGAAGATATAAATGTAAATATTTTTTTAAAAGAAGTTGATCAAACTTGGAAATATTTGATTTATCTAAAACCTAAATCACATATTTTTTTTTTTACGGAGTGAGAATGACGCAAGACGGTCTTCTGCTCCTCGTCCTACCTCGATCTGGATAGACTCTCGACATCGGTGGTATTAGATTCTCTCACTGTCCGCGCTCATTAGTATATTTGATTATATTGCTGGTGACACATAGCTCGTATATTTGTTTTTTTTTTCAACGAATCACACAGGAGACCTGCTGATTTATACTCAGACTGAACACACCGATACAACAACTAGATGACTACTACAAACCAACAAGAACCACTGAAAACAACAAACACACAGCTCGTATATTTGATTAGATTCCTTATTGAGACGAGCAAGAATTCACAGGGACAATGCCTGGGCTGTCTGCTGCTCATGTTCAGGGTCTCTACTTAGGGGAGCAGCGCTGGTGCAAGACAGCTGCGCAGACACACAAAATAACAACAGCACATGTTTACTAGTTTGAACATCCTCATTTGTCATTTCTTTTCGGGCACTCCTGTGTTGTCAATTGGCTTCTCCTCAACTGTTGCTTCACTCAAGGATAGAAAAGAAGAGAACGAAATAGGAGCCTTTGTGGGAACACGCGAAGGCACTCCATCGTGGCCTTGTTTCAAACTTTCAAGTTACACCAGGAAAAGCCAACCAGGAGACCTTGTGCTAATATATGTTTTTGTACCAATTTGAGCCACTGAATTTGCGTGTATCGAACTTGGCCTTTCTTTGAACAAAAGGGAACATGCCTTGCTGTAGTATGTTTACAGCCATCTGATGCTACTATGCTTGCTAGCAGCAATGCAGCATGTTATTTCAGCTGCGGGTGCAGAAAACGTTGCGTAAGCTTCACAATCATGTTTCTGGTCACAAGTCATAGCATTGGAATTAGTTCTTGCCCTTATGAATTAGTTTATGAGACTAGATTGCATGTGGCACGCAGTAAGATTCGTGTTTTTGGATGGATTGAAAGAAGACAGACTGAACTGCACACAAAGCAAGACACCGGTTCATCTGTCCATTCTCCACTCACCACTGTTGCTTAACTCGAAACACCAAATGGGGGCATGTGTAGTATATAAACAACACCCGAAGATACACGCCACCATGTGTGTGTTCTTCTCTACCTGCTTGTTTTCATCTCATGTCAGACAACGAATATTCAAACACCTGAACATTACATTTTCTGACTTGCACTTCCGTAGGATACAATTCTGACATGAATATGCGTAGGATACAATCCAACCAACTTAATTTACGTATGCATTGAGCGGGCCACTTCACGAATCTGTATTTGCTTGGCAATAATATGATGTTTTTAGCATGTTGCTAAGAGTGCCCAACTTTAGATCAGAAAAGGTCCCTTTCCAGATTGTAAGACTGAGGCATCGCGAAATTTAGAGCAGTAGTAACACATAAGCTTTAAAATCACATTTCTGATCACTACTCTTTGCACTCAAAAAGTAATTCCATTGTCTGCTTTTTGTGCTCATCACATGCCTTGCTTTACTAAAACCACATCAAACTAGAGCACACAAAGAAACATCAGCAAACCACTCCAGCAGTTAGCATTTCTATATTTGCATACCTGATAGTTGCAATACACACACAATCACAATGAACAATGAACAGAATTGAACATTAGTAAGAAAGCAGATTAGCACCGAATAATATCATCGGACCTACATAATTTGTTCTCAAATAGTCATGCTATATATATTTACATGTGCCTGGTTTTCACTCATCGTTAGCTCTGACCGGACTCGATCTTCCTTGCTTGAGCAAGATCAGGCCAATACACTTAGCTGAGAGATCAAATGTTTTACCATACAAATTGCTCCAGCTAAACCTCACCTCTCTCTGCCTCCATCAGATTTACACAACCAATTCTAGTTTACACAATTGAGGACCAGCCACTTACTTACAGAACATGGAAGCAGCAATCCTCATCCATTGCAGATGGCATTGAGGAGCACATGCCCCAGCATCAGGTCCACGAAGTACTGGTGCCCAATCTTGCCGTCCCGCCACACTAGCTTCGCTGGTGCACGCCCGTAGTGCACACCGTCATTGCAACGGTTGTCGTAGTGCCATGGGAATGTCATGTCGAAATTGTCGATCACTCCACCAGTGAGCACCCCATACCGCCTCATCTTCTCGATGAGCACACCATTGAACGCCTCCATCTTGTTTGGATTGAATGCCAGGTCCCTAGCATAGCCCCCGGTAGCGATCGTCGTCCGGTAGAACACCCTAGGCACTGCGTGCCCACGAGCCCGGACTTTGTCCATGACTCCGGACCAGAACTGTGCTGCGAAATCCGCACCCTGCGCGTAGGCGCGGACGCTGCTCCAGTAGCAGCCATCGTGCAGGCCAGAGTTCAGGATCACGACGTCGGGGACACGATCACCGGACATGAAGTAGGACCGGACAAGCTGCCGGAAACCTCTGTTCCGGAGGGAATGCAGGCCGAGATAGTTCATGCTCATGTTCCAGTGGCCGTTGAAGATGCTGGTGATCCTCAGAGTCTCTGCCCCGCCACTGGGATTGGTGAACACTGCATCGAACCGGCGCGTCACGGCGGACGTATCCGTGACGCCGAGGACGAAGGTGAGGAGGTTCCGGATGGTGTCGACATGGTTGGAGTCGCCCCAGAAGAAGAGCCACTTGCCGTCAAGGCACCGCCACGCGGCATCGGCCGCGAAGAGCTTGAAGGAGCAGTGCGCCGAGTACACCCACCCGTTGCTCTCCAGCGCGCCGAGCGGCCCGTCGCACCACGGCGCCTCGCACGGGTGGTCCGGCGGCAGGCACCGGTACCGCCCCGCGGCGTCGACCTCGTCGCAGCTGTCGTTCTTGGCGAGCCGCGTCCACCGCCCCGACCAGGCGTCGCGAGAGAAGTCGGCGGCGCGGCACGTCTCCAGCGCCGGCAGGGACGCGTTCTTGTCGTCCGGCCGGAACAGGAGCGGGATGCGGCGCAGCTCGGCGCGGTACTTGAACCTCGAGGAGGAGAACTTGAGGCCCTCGAAGCTGCGGAAGAGGAGGACGACGGTGAGGCGGAACTCCCCCGCGGCGAAGCGCGGCGCGACCTGGAGGCGGAAGGAGTAGGAGCCGTCGCCGTGGTCCACGATGGGGGGCCGCGACTTCCAGGCGTCCCCGGAGAGGTCGACCTCGAAGTAGTCCCCGCCGAGGCAGCGGCGCCGCCCGGCCTCGTCCAGCGCCCAGAACGTGACCTCGTGGATCTCGCCCGCGCCGAGGGTGAGGGCGGTCGCCTCCTCCCCCCTCGCCGCGGCGTCGTCAAGAACCGCGACGGAGATGTTGGCCGTGCGCGCGTCCCGGCACGGGGAACCGCCGGGCGCTAGCCACCGAGCGAGCAGGTCGTCGGTGAAGTTGGGGCGGTCCGGCACGGAGAGCCACGAGAGCGAGCCGGTGCCGGTGCCGGTGCCGCCGACGCCGATGCCGACGTAATGCAGGTACTGCTGCCGCAGGCGGCGGTGCGCGCCGGCGCCGGAGAGGGAGGCGTCGGCGGCGAGGAGGAGGATGACGCCGAGCAAGGACGCGAGCGCGAGCTTGGCCGCGGAGGGGCCGGGCTTCTTGGGGTGGTGGTGGTGGTGGTGGTCGCCGGCCCCGCCGCCGAAGCAGGAGGAGGCCTTCTTGTTGGGGTCGGCCCCGAGGTGTGGCTGCGGCTGCTTCTTGGCGTCCCCGGCGAGGTGGGGCGCCGAGTGGGGCGGCGACATTGCCGGGCGGGGTTGCTACTTGGGGCTAGCCGCGGTGTGGCCTCGCATGCGCCCGCGTGTTCGAGGGCGCTTGTCGCGCGGGGAGCCGGCGGGCGGGCGGGCGTCTGGGTCGGATGGGATTTGCCGGATTGGTTGGGAATTGGGATGGGGGCGGGCGAGGCAGGCGAACGAGGTTTTCGCTTGGCGCTTGGGGTTCTTTTTTGGACTTGCTGCTCTGGACGATGCCGACACAGGTCACACCGGGGCGTTGTTGTTGTTTTACAGCAGTGCCTGATTGAAATTGATGGCAGAACGATTACAGTTGGGCCGGCTATAACTTGTTGATTGCCTACTATACGTGTGGAGCCTTGTCTATCCTAAACACACGAGTGACAGGTGAAGAAGGCCTAAGAGCACGATATAAACGGAAACAGGTAGATGTGTGGATTACAAGATAGCTATAATATTTGCTGAGAGGAAAATCCACGAGCCGTCGCTGTTAGCTCATTTAGGTCTGTGGAACCTATAAACTTGGCAAGTGTATCATTCATTTCCTAAATTTTTAAAGTGATTAGCACACATCTCTAAACTTAACAGAGGGTATCCTCTGATCCCAAATAATGTAGCTAATTTGGTATATAGAATAAAAAAAGAAACTTAATTTTGAGTAATGTATCTACAATATTAGAATATTCTAAAACTTATTTTTTTTATATGATCTCGAATGAAGATGATTTTTACATAAAAGTTATAGTTGTCGATGAGATCTACAACTTTCTAGTTTTGTGTTTTTTAAACTTAAGGCGGTTAAGATGTCCAAAAAATTAAATAAACTTTCAGCAGTATATTAATCGCAAACGAGTGTTTGCCGTCATAGAAAAATCATATCTTTATTATATGCTATCAAATAGAGATGATAATTATATGAAAGTTGTAGTGTTCGACGAGATTTATAGCTTTTTTAGTTTTGAGTTTTTTTAATTTAAGGCTATTAAGATGCGCTGATTCCGGTTCGTTGCTAGTCCACTAGCAGTCAGATTTGAATAATTTGAATTTATTTTTAAGGCTAAGTAGCTCTGACTTATTTGAACAGTCACTCCATCGCGTCCTCTCTACCCGGCAATGATCCTGCAAAATCTTGTGCCGCCGTATTATACGTACGGAGTATGAGCACCGACGGTGACGAGGGAATGATGAGCCGGCTTCCGTCGTGGCATCCCCTCCACAGGCGGCCGACGCAGAGGATCCTATGCGATTACCGATCACGTGGTGGGGCCCGCCCGAGCACAGGCTCCTCCCTTTCACATTTCGAGGCGTTGCTGGGCCTGGGCTGTCCGTCTGTCTATCTGTGGGTTGCTCTCTCGAGCTCCATCTGTTCGTCAAGGGTAGAAGACGAGCATTATTTGTCGTAAAAAAGGGGTGGAAAAAAAGGCAGGAGACGACGACCCACCTGGCGGCTGGTTGACTCTGAGTCATCGCACAATTTCTTCCTCACCCTCACTCATGGCCATCCATCAATGGAGATGGGTGCGCGGCAGGTGGCGCCGTCCGCCGTCCGTCGTGCTGCCAGGAAACGCGGCTAGGAAGTGGGGTGGAGTAGGTTGTTTCTCTCGGTGTTTTGGCTGGCCGTACCCGCTGGCCGCCGTGAAGTGGTCGTTGGTTTCTTTACGGGCCCCCAATGGTTGGTTCGCGCATTCATGGGAGTGAATGTGGTTGGTTTTGGGTTGGTTGGCTAGGCCCGTGGTTGTCATTGTCAAGTGCTTCTTCATGCAGACGGAATACGGAATGGAAGGAAAGTTCGGCAGATCACGGTTGGTGATCGCACTTCGCAGTAAAAAGGAGTGGCAGAACGGTTGGCAAACGAGAGTACTAGTTTCGCCTCTTTCTCCGAATATGACCGCGTGTACGCCGTATGCGTGTAGTAACATCACCGAATATAAAAAAATTCCATCACATTAATATTTAGACATATATATAGAACATTAAATATTGATAAAAACTAAAACTAATTTAACAGATTTGTAAAATGTTGTGAGACTAAGGCCCTATTTAGTTCCTTCTTCAAAATTCTAAAATATCCGTCACATCAATTTTGCGGCACATGCATAGAGTATTAAATGTAGATAAAATTTTAGACGAATTTTTAAGTCTACATGGGTCATGATTAGACACTTATTGTAAAAAATTCTATACTACTACAGTGTCAAAATTAAAAAAAAAACTTTGAAACTAAACAGGTCCTAATCTTTTAAATCTACTTAATTTATGATTAGACATATGTTGTTACAGTAACTCGTTCTGTAAAATGAGTACAACTAAATAGCCCTCGAATTGCACGGGGATGCACTTGTGTTTGCAAGTGCAGCACACTTTGTGCCTCGATGTGCTCATAAATTCTCTTGCGCTATTTTTCCTATGTTCTCAATGAAACGAGGAAAAAGCCATCGAGCGCCCCATTTCAGAAAAAGAAGGGAGCACCACACCAGCACGGAGTGCCCCACGCACCACGCTCATTGTCATTGTCAACTGACTTTCGATGTCTAAAATCGCATGATCATGCCATTTACGTGACCGGAGGGAAAAGTGGTTTCACGAAAGAATCAATCAATCAATAACGAAAAAGGGGGGCTGTCGAGAGAATATGTACTGTTGCTCTTTATGGAGCTTTTAAGTTTTTATTTTGAAACCTGCTCGTTGCATGTGGACTCGTGGAGTGTGGACTGAGGACCACGGCCCATTTTGTACTACTATCGTTTTAAACTTTTCAGAAACTGTATTTAACTGTCCGTCTTATTAAAAAAAATTGCAAAATATAAAATTAAATAAATAATTATTAAAGTGTCTATAATAATATAAGAAACCATAATAAGATAAATAATATTTATACAAAATTTTTAAATAAGACGAATGGTCAAACGTGATGTCTGGAAAATGTAAAACGACAGTGTTTATGGGAGAGAGCGAGTGCTACTGCATACTAGTACTGTGTGCCGTTCGCCTCCGTGATACGGAGTATCACAGATAAACTAATTCTTTGACCTTCTATGATTTATGTTTTGACCGTTCGTTTTATTAAAAAAATATAATAAATATTATTTGTTTTGTTATGACTTATTTTATTGTTAGAGATATTTTCATAATGATTTATTTAAGTTATTATTTTTATTAAAAAAAATTTAATAAGACGAATGGTCAAAGAGAATTAATAGAAGTTAAAAAATTACGTTTATTTATGGACGGAGAGAGTACTTGTAATGTATAATAGTACCATATGATTCCTGTCATGATTGAATGAATACGGTGCTATGTCCTCAGTTGTTGTGTTGGCCAGCGAGATGGTTTCTTTGTCTCAACTCACTCTCTAACCGTGTGTAGTGGCGTGGAGTTTTATTTACTCGTGCTATCATACAAGTCATATTTCCTTATTCACTGAAATTAAAGCTCACCGTCTAAATTTTACCCCTTCATAGAGGGCTCTAATCATTTTTTTTTCTTATTTCACGCTATTTGCCGAACAGAGAGATATATGGGAGAGACTTAGTAGTCAAGTCTATGAAACAATTTGTCAAATAAAAGGTCATTCGAACGTATATTTTGCATGATTAAAAGGGTATTGCCAATATAGGCATACTATAGTGGTGGTTTCATTCAAATAGTAGTAAGTCCAAATACAAATGAAAATTGTAAGGTGCTATCCCTCCAACAAAAGCATACTTCTATTATGCCTACAACTCTATCTCATCTTCACTTTTCTCTCACAATTTCTGTGTTCCTCCATCTTCTCTCTTCTGAGGTTACGGTGCTTTTGGGGCACCTACCTTTTCATCTATTCCTAGTTGACCTGATAAAGAATACACAAAAAAAGCTAGCGTTAGTGCTGCTCTTAAATGCAGGTTAAGGGGTTCATGGAGTTACTCTAAGCAATATTGGCCAGCATGGATCCATCATTTTAACCCAAAAAATTAAGCAAACATGGAAGTCTGGCCAATTTACTTATGTTTTCAACAATTTGTAAATAGCGGCTTATAACATTTAGCGAGATCCTTCTCAAAAAACTATAAAAAGCTATAGCGGACTATAACAAAGACTATTTAATTTAGCATTTTACTGAAAAAAAGGCTTACCTAATTATGCCTAAAACATTCAACCCAAACAAAATCATGAACACAAGTACTCGAACACTTGAAAATGATCAAGGGGAACATGTATCTACATCGGTTACTAACACTCACTAAATCAAATCAACATAATCACAACTATGATCAACATTCATATTCATTCAATAATCACTGTGACGGAACCGCCTTAATCATAGGGCCCACGTGCCCCGTCATCGTCCCTAAGGACCTTTAACTAGTATGCATGAGTTCCCTTTTGACTTCGGCGGTCCGTCGGGTCTCATAGGAGACCCTACTTTCCCCGATGATCTCATTGTAAAGACCTTACAAGTATTACAACAGTTTACACAAATGTGATAAATCAGAGTAAAGAGTGCGGAAGAGTTACATTAATATAGATTTACAAATCTAGCTTACATTATCCCAAACCAGAGTTTCGTAGTGGAGTAGCGATATACAACTAAACACCCTGCCCAAGGGTCTCATTATATACACATCTTCATCCCTGCACGATCCGCTGACCGGCACGGTCCCACGCAGAACTGCACACTCAGTTTACCTGCAACAGGGGTTAACAAACCCTGAGTACATGGGGTACTCTGCAAGACTTACCCGACTAAAGGTGTAAAATTAGACTCAGGAATGCAGGCTGAGGGGAGTCAAGGTAAGGCTTGAGCAAGAGTCAAAATATTTTGCAGAAAAGCATTTCTATCCTATTTCATTATTTGATCTCAATATTATTTTATTCATATACATAATACTAATATCAATTCCTGTATATTATGTACTTTCAAATTCATATTCCTTCTCAAAAACACCTAGTTCCGAACCACTCTTCGCTGTAGGGGTGAGGATCATGTCTCCATTAACCGAGGAGCAACGTCGATTCGAATCCAGAAGTACCCAGCTGGGGATTCCTATCCACACTGCATATGTAGCACCTAAGCTTGCATATGCCAACCCCGCCTACCACGGCTTTTCATACCCCGGAACCGGTCCTGCGCCACCCGAGAGCACAGTACCCCTCTAGTCTCCAGGCACGACGGCCACGAGGGTACACGCTACTCTCGCCATCTCTCCACTCCCAGTGCGTGGTTGTCGGTTCCAGCAGTAGAGCCACAGGAGTCAGAGGCTTTCCGTAGTATGTGGCTAGTTGCAAAGTCATGATCACAGCAGGCCGACGACGAATAGTCCCTAAATGTTTTTTCGTTGGACACCATGCATTGGGACTCTATCCCAAGTACACTGGAGACCACCCGGTTTTCGCATCCCTTTTCCGATGGCGAGGATCGTTGGGACTCTAACCCAAACAGATGGTCAACCAAACGGAAAACCCATCCACGTTGATGATAATGGACTGGCCAAGTACACCATCACCCAACGAGGACAATACCAATCCCATAAAATGATTCATTTGTCTCATATCATCACATTTTTCAAAATAGCATTTTTGCAACTCTATCATTAAGCATAACTAAGCATTTTTCAAAACTTTAAATAAATCAGGGTCTCAGGTATAATATGTGGTCAAGGAAAGGTAATGCATCAATGGGTTATCACTCAACTCCTATTAACCTAATGCAGTAGATTAACTCAAGTGATAAATATTTTTAAATAACAAGGAGGGATAAATGCACCGGGGCTTGCCTGTTGCTTGAAGTAGATAGAACCCTGAAGTCAATCTCCGGGAAGGATCCACATTCACCGAGTGAAAACCTTACTCGGGACACGCTTCAGATAATAATCACCGCGCGTTCACTACACGAAATAATAATGCAACACTTAACATGATGATAAGTATGCCATGATGCAGAGATGCATTAAATTAAAAGTAAACTTTAATTTAGAATGTTGAGTACGACTTTCCTTCATGATAAAGTTATAAGCCAACGAAACTAATTACTATCGAGTATTAACTACTTTGGTTTATTGACCATTTTAACAGTTGTTGGAAAGGTGAACTAGCCCTCCTATGATGATGCCCAGTACTCACTTAAGTGATTCATAAAAATGCTATGATCACATGTGTATAAGCTACTAATGTTTAATAACCATTGGTCTACCTACTTGAAGTTTCTTTAAATATCTTAATTAACATGATTAATATAAGCCTTAACAACTTAGCAAGACACTAAGGGTCAGCACATGATAATGATCCAAAATTAACACACAATTCCAAATTCACACAATCCCTAAATTGATTAAGGTTTCAATTCATTTTATTAATCGATTTATAGAGTGTTAAATAGTAATTAAGCAAACTATTTCTATTTGAACCCAAACTTTACCAACAACTAGATCTTGCCCTAAAACAGCGCCAAAATAAATTTCATGATTTTTGGATTAACCTATATTTTGTTAAAAATCCCCAAGATTGCATTTAATATTTAATTTACTGATTTTTAGTTCCTATATAAATTGCTCAAAGTCATTATTTAGTATTTTTATTAATTACCACATAGCACAAAGAGCATCCACCAAAAATTTTATGATTTTTGGTGCAGTAGAAATATTCATACAAAAAGAATAAAACATAGAACTATTCATTTTAATTTAAAATAGAAAATCATTCCTAATTCCCAGAAAATGGAAAACCTAAACCTACCCGAGGCGGCCCAGTGAGCCCAGCCGGCCCACACTCGCGCCCGCTCTCTCTTTCCTCAGGCGTGCCCCTGCGCACCGATTGGGCCGGCCCAGCACGACCGAGTGCAGCCCAGTCGGCTTCCCCCCTCTTCCATTCTTCTTCCTCAAGCTGCCGACCGGCATAACCGGCACCGAGGCCTCTCGGCCACTCGGGCTCGTCGGTGACGGCTCACCGGCGATGGGGAAGGGAAAACCCCAAGCACCTAACACCCCCGCCAGCCTATCCGGACGACTAGGACCTACCCTAGAGCTCGAGCTCAAGCTAGCGGACGGACATGGCGGCTGAACGGAGCGGCCTCCGGCGTTCCCGCCACGGCGACCCACAGGAGCCCTAGACAACTACCATCAAAGCTTTAGAGACCTCACCAAGACTTGCGCGGAGAACCAGTTGAGGCGGAGGAGGGCTGGAGTGGTGTGGTCGACATTGATGGATCTCTCGGTGGCGTGAACGCGGCGGCGAACCAACGTTCCGCGGAAACCTGGACGATAGAGTTTATGATTCTTGGGCCAAGAACTTCGCTGAGTTATGGACAATACAAAACGTACGCCGAAGATGGAAAAAGCTCACCGAGAGGCGCTGGCTATAACAAAACCGAGCTCGGTGGTGCTCCGGCCGGAGTTCGAGAAGGAGACCGGCGTCACAGAGACCCCGATGGATGAGGGAACGACACGAGTGGTTCAAGAAGGGTGCAAGGGAGTGCTTTAGCTAGCTTTGAGATAGAGAGGCATGTGGTGGCTCAATGGCTACAAATTTTGCCCCTAACCGCGAGCTCGTCGCCGCCGGCAAAGAGGAAGAGAATGGAAACTGAAAGCCAGCTGCAGTTCTTAGAAGACCAGGGAGAGGTGCGCGACGTGGGAGGTCCCCACGGGCCTGGTCTCACCGGCGACACGCGGCTGGCCGGCCCCGGGCATCGCCGGCGGCCAGCACGCGCACGCGGGCAGAGCCGCGAGCAGAGCAGAGGACCGGGTGTGGCATATATATGACAGCGGTGGGATTAGGACGTGGCCGGGGCCCTCCTCACGAGCTCGACACGCCGGTAACAGGGCCTGGCCAGGCCCGGGCATCGCCGGCGGCCGGCGCGGCACGCGCCTGAGCACGCACGCAGCGCACAGAGCCAGGCCCCCCATGTCTACTGTAGCAGATCATGCCCCCTTTTCACTTTTTGCTAAAATTACTGCACACTTTGTGTAACAACTTAAAAAATGGTCAATATAAAAGTTGTAGAAAATTTTGTGTAGAACAGTTTTTATTTTTGATCTATATTCAAATTCTGCTCAGTTTTGAAACTATTAAAAAGGGGGTAAAACTTGAATTTGAAATTGATTTGCAATTCAATAAAATTCTCCAAAGTTTTCTCAATAACATGAAAATCTGTAAAGATGAAAGTTTTTCTACTTGTTGAACCCTACAACTTTCATTAAAGGAGTTTTGTCAGATTCTTCATGGTTTTTAAAATAGCATTTCAAATTTAAATTCTCAAACACTCCTTAGGGTTTAATTTTAAATTTCAATGTATAAATTCAAAATCCCCAAATGTAAATGTTGTTCAAATTAAAAATCCTTACAACTTCCATTAAAGGATTTTGCCTAAATTCTTAATAGTTTTTGAAACGGCATTTTAAATTTTAAATAAACAAACACTAATTGGGGTTTGATTTAAATTTCCACTAGTAAACTTTAAAATCTTCAAACATAAAAGTTGTTCCATATTGAAAGGGCTAAAACTTTTATTAAAAGACCATCATCAAATTCCTACTAGTTTTTGAATTTGTATTTCAAGTTTAAACTTTAAAACCTAGATTAAGGTTTTATTTGAAATTATTTTCAATAACTTCAAAATTGTCCAAAATAGAAGTTGCTCAACGTTTAAAAATTTACAACTTTTATTTAAGGCCCAACACCTAATTCTCTTAAGTTTTCAAATTAGGGTTTTGGGTCCGATTAGGATTTTTAATTGTTTTCCTTTTTATTTTCTATTTAGATTTAGAGGCATACACACAAACAACTATTTTAAACCATAAAGTCACTCAAAGGTTCCTAAACACATTCACATGTGAAAATGAAAAAGTTGCCCTAGTGATGCACAATAACAATGATTTTATGCTGGATGAATTACATGCAATCATGATGACATGGCAGGTTTTAATTAACCGTAACACCAGGGGTGTTACAATCACTCTCGATGGTTTAACAATTATTTAATGGTAAGTAAAGAATACGTTGGATAGGCATAGATTATACTCCTCTAGAGTAAGGAATGAATATTTGTCTTAGCCACGTTAGCTATGCTAAAATATTTCGCGGCTAAACCAAATAATGGAGTTTAATGGAGCTAAAGTGTCGTCATTAGCAGAATACTTGACAAAATCATAGCAACAACCCTTAAAAAGGCTACAGCGATGCAAAAACATGCTATTTACAACATTGGTTTTCAATACTATGTGATAAACGTTGAAATTGGTTGTGTTTCATGGGTAATTTAAACACTGTTAGGCAAGATAATTCAAATTAAGGAACTAAGACCTACAAGACCTTGTTTATATGCACTTTCTATCTCAATCCACGTGTATTGAAGTGGTTTAGGGTGAAAATGAAGTTAAAAGTTCAACTCTAATCCAATCTAACACATATGAACTGAGATATAAACAAATGCATCATGCATGTAAACATCTTGCATGATCACCTCATTTTGCCTAGGTCAGGCAAAGGTAATGACTGGTTTATGGACACCAAATGCCACATAATGAACAATAACTAATGTCCATTCAAACCAAGAAATACTGCTTATGAGATGTAACACCTCTGGTGTTACTGTAACTAAAACATGCCATGTCATTATGATTGCATGCAAATCATCCCGCATTCAACCTTGTCAATGTGCATCAACTAAAATAAGTTTTATTTCTACATATGATTGTGCATAGGTGATTTAGAGTGTTTTACTATATGAATGTTGGTATTGGTGTGTAATTACCTAAATCCAATTAGAAAATAAAAAGAAAAACATTTATAAACCCTACATCGGACATGAAACCCTAATTTAAAAACTAAAAGGAATTAGGTGTTGGGTCTTAAACAAAAGTTGTAAATCTTTAAAAGTTGAGCAACTTCTATTTTGGGTAATTTTGAAGTTACTAAATAAAATTTCAAATAAAATCCTACCCTATGTTTGATATGTGTGTTTGAAATGCAAATTCAAAAACTATAAAGAATTTGACCAAGAACCTTTAATAAAAGTTGTGAAGCTTCTCAAATGGAACAACTTTTGTATTAAGAGATTTTCAAGTTATTGAGCTAAATTTTAAACAAAACTCAAATTGGTGTTTAAAGATTCAAATATAAAATATCATTTCAAAAAGCATCAAGAATCTGACAAAACTTATTAAATAAAAGTTGTAGGGATTCTCAATTAGAACAACTTTTATTTTTGAATATTTTCAACTTATTCAGAAAAATTTTGAGAAGTTGACTAGATTAGAATTCAATTTCAAAATCCTAATTTAGCCCTTTTTCATATTTCAAAATCCTTTCAAAATTTGAATGTGCTTCAAAAACCAAACTTGTTCCACAAAAATTTTGTGCAACTTATACATTGGTGATTTTTCAACTTTCTAAATAAAATAAAAAGTAATTGGTAAAAGAAATTGGATACAGGCTTGTTCAGCTACAGTAACCGGCCCCCTCTCTTCTCTGACCGCGCAGGCGCGCGTGCGCACGCCGCACGCCGGCGATGCCCAGGGCCGGCCAGGCCCGGTCGACCGCGTGTCGTGCTCGTAGGGGGCCCCGGTCGCGCCTGGAGGACGCCACAGCCCTATAAAACACGACACCGTCGTCGTTCTCCTCTCTTTTTCTCTCGTCCGGCGCCGACGACCTCTCGGTTGGAGGCCAAATTCACCGCCCTTGCTCGTCCTTGTGCCAAATTGACTGCGCACATAGACTCTGCACTTCCTTGCGCACCTACTGGACCCATCGGAGCCGTCGTTCGTCGCCGAGGGAGCCCCAGCACCGTTGTCTTCTCGGTTTCCGGCGAAAACACCACCGTGACCTTCCGCGAAGTGGCAGGGGCGTAGCGGTGGGTTATTTACTTTCCTATTCAGTGTTCTAGACTCACTTTGGTTCGGTGATTCCCGTAGTCTAGGTGGTTTAACCTTTACTGCTCTAGGTTCGACGGAACAGAGATCTCGCCGCCGGTGCACGCCACTGCATCCGCCGCCGTCGTCGACTGAGTCTCTCTGGTCCATCTCTGACTCCACCAACCAGCTGCGCAAGTCCTGGCGAGCTCCAGTAACGTATAAATACCCTCTCGTGGTTGGGTAGGCGCGGTGGCGGTCGGAACGCGAGCGCCGCCGGTTACCTGACGGACCGAGCCGTCATAGCCACTGCTGCTTGTGCTATGGTGCTCAGTATCGAGTTGTGTTGCTATACCATTTCGCTTGAGCCTGGGGAAGTACCTTGGTGCTGTTGATCTCGCTGGTGTGGTCGCCAGCGACGTGCTGCCACGGACAGAGCCGTCGAGCACGAGGTCTGAGCCAGAGCGAGAGGTAGAAGATGAACGTGTTCTCTTTCTCTGAGCCTATGACGTGTGGGTCCCGCTCAATTCATTTGGGCATCAAATTTACAGGATCCATGTTGATCTTTGAAATTCCATATCTCATGATTGGTAGCTCTTAAAATAGTGAGAATTGTTTTGTTAGTTTGCTCATGAAATTCTCTGCAAGTTAGTATAATTGATTGTGTCATGCATGCAAGTATTTTGTGCTGTAGAAATTATTATTAGAAACTAGTTTATGAAATCTATTAACTTGCTTTTCGCTATATTTTGAGAAATATAAGTCCAACGAGTGTGATTCCAATTTTGCTAGTTTCCTCATGTCATGCACTAGTTACCAAGAACATAAAAGATGCAGGTTGTCTACTGTTTTAATGATGGTTTTACCTTAATCTTGTTAAATAGGAAATAAATGGCTGTTTTGCCTGTTATTTATGTATATGGAGTTCTAGTGTTTTAAATGGCATGAAAATTTATTGGTAGCTTCTCTGCATGATGTGTGATTCATGTTTAAAATTTTATGATTTATGGTGCATGGGTATCTGAATTTTTGATTGACCTTGTTTGGTGCCTATCAAGTAGCTTTAAATGCATTTTGAATAAGATATAAGGGTAAAAATGAAAAATAGTGCTCCACTGCCTTTGCATGATGTTGTGTTAGCCTGAGAATCAATAATATGGCCATGTTGTTTCATAAAATGTTGTGTTTCACATTTATCTTGCTTTTCAATGTATTGTTGCATTATAAACTTGTTTATTTTGTAGTAATTAATTTATAAAACCTCAGCATGTGAAATTTGTACCTTAGTCATGATTTGTAATCACCTAACTCTCATTAAAATTTGGGATTCATTTGAGATGTTTACCATATAACTTAAATAATTAAATAATTGATAAAACAAATAATTGAGCCCTAATGATCTAGGATTTTGTGTGACTTTGGCATGGTATGTAGACCATGGAACACTTTGATCTCTGATCCATGGCGACTTGCTTGTGTGGTGTGCTCATGATTCATGTATGTTAATATACACTAAAAATGCTTTCCAAGTTTAATTAAGTATTTCATTAGTGGATACATGTATGCATGTAGTATTTGCTCTAGGAAGCAACCTCTTGGGTAAAAAGAGGTAGTTGAGTGTGTTTATTATATTAGAATTTTGTTAGTCCTTTCATTTGTAAACATAGAATGGCTTATTATATGAAAAAGTTAAATGATAAAATAAAACCCTAGATGATAATCAATAAGTTGGTTTGTTGGCTTGCAACTTTATCGTGAAAGAGAGTTGTACTCAACTTTCTTATTTCGGTTTATCTTCTATTAATGCACCTCCTTGTACTTCGCATCATGCATCATGTCATGCATACCCTCATATTAAGGTACGCATCATTTCATTACGTGTAGTATATGGGAATGAGAAGGTCCGTGTGACCAAGCTTCGGAGGAGGTGTATCCATCAATGGTGGTGATGTAAAGTCTAACTCCGTGATCTCTGTGAGGCTAAACTACCCTGCAACACAGGCAAGCCCCGGTGCATTCAGCCCCTTTCCTTGTGATTTACAAAATGTTTATAACTTGAGTAAATCTACTGCATTAGGTTTATAGGAGTTGATTGATAACCTAATTGATGCATTACCAACCTTGACCACTGGAATACCTTGAAACCATTTTAAAATAAAATGTTTGAAAAATGTTTAGCCCTGCTAAATTAATTCAGTTTTGCACAAAATACTATTTTTGAGCGATGGTGATATATTAATGATTAATTCATGAAAATGGGTTATGGTTATGTTCTTGTTCGGTGGCCGTGCACCTGATCAGTACATCGTTACCGACGGGAAGGGATTTTCTGTTCGATGGGCCATATGATTGGGTTAGAGTCCCAACTTATCGTCGCCGACGGAAAAGGGATGTGAAAACCGGGTGGTCACCAATGTACTTGGGTTAGAGTCCCAATGCATGGTTTCCAACGGAAAAGTATTAGGGACCGTTCGTTGTCGGCCTGCTGTGATCGAGACTTTTTGCAACTAACCACATACTCCGGGAAGCCCTATCTCTGGTGGCTCTATTGCTTGAACCGACAACCACGCACTGGGAGTGGAGAGATGGCGAGAGTAGCGTGTACCCTTGTGGTCGTCGTGCCTGGAGACGAGAGAAGTACTGTGCTCTCGGGTGGCGCAGGACCGGTTCAAGGATAGAATAGCCATGGAAGACAGGATTGGCATATGCAAGCTTAGGTGCTACATGCGCAGTGTGGATAGGGATCCCCAACTGGGTATTAATCGATTCGAATCGTCGTTGCTCCTCGGTTATGGAGACTTGATCCTCACACCTACATCGAAAAGTGGTTCGGAACTAGGATATTTTTGAGAATGAATAAGTAATTGGAATTGAAGGACATATGTGAAAGAATTGAGATCTATTGAATAAAATAATAATGAGTAAAATATTGAAAGCAGGATTAGTATTGCTTTTCCGCAAAATACTTTGACTCTTGTTAAAGCCTTACCTTGATTCCCCTCAGCCTGCATTCCTGAGTCTCATTCCTTTTTCTTAGTCGGGTAAGTCTTGCGGAGTACCCCAGTACTCAGGGTTTGTTAACCCCCTGTTGCAGGTAAACTAGGTGTGCAATTCTGCGTGGGACCGTACCGATCAGCGGATCGTGCATGAATGAAAAGGTACAGGATATAACCCTTGGGCAAGGTGTCTAGTTGTATATAGCTACTCCACTACAAAACTCTGATTTGGGGATAATATAAGTTATGTTTGTAAATCTATGTTTATGTAATACTTCCGCACCCTTCACTCTGATTTATATTATTTGTATAAACTGTTGTAATACATGCAAAGTCTTTACAATGAGATCCTCGAGTGAATTAGGGTTTTCGAGGAAACCCGGCAGGCCACCTAGGTCAAGGGGAACTTGTGCAGACTGATCGTGGGTCCTTACGGACGATGATGGTGCACGTGGGCCCTATGATTAAGGCGGTTCTATCACATGAGAGGGATATATATACTTATTACCAAATACTCACATTCCTCTCCTTTGTGCACACTTCTCACTTATGTTCTACTGTACCACACACTAAAATTAATGTCAAGCATGAGTTGCTATAGAAAAGTACCGATACACCTTTAATTAGTATAAATTTGTAACGAACCATCAATTGATGTATATCAGGTACATGTACCGACTCCACATTGGTTCATATTTATACTGGTCGATAAAAGTTAATAACTAGCTTGAACCATTAGTCGGTATAGCTCTATTTCCATTCGGGAGCAAGGATGAAAATAGGTTGAGTTGAGTACCTCCACCTATAGGTGAAATTTGTTAGGAGTTTCACCCACTGGTTTGATCATCATCCTAATATCCTGATTCATGAAGCATCCACATGTTTTTGGAAGCCTCTGAAGCATCCACATGTGACAAAGACAAATAGCTTGTGTGGGTAGATAGCTTATGTGGCAATCTACCTTGACAAATACAGTGTGGGCAGAGTTGGAAGAATAATCTATTTACTTGTGACCCTGAAACCTAGAATCCTAGAAAGATAGAAATTGACTGCTTTATTTTTAGAAACATCGCTTGAAGAATCTCTTTCAACCGCACCCTTAGCAAACAAGGATCTAACCTAGCAAACCTAGTACTCCTATGTGGCTATATGACCTGATTAACATGTGGCTATTAATATCTGACAAGCGTCAACTTTGCCACCACCCCAACGCGGCAACGCTAAGGGCGTACAACCCACAGACAAGGTGTTGTCTGTGAGTTTCTAGAAATACGTACATAGACAACTAAATAGATAACATGTACAATGGGTTGTTTGTTTATCCATCTATAAGGTGTTTAATGCATGCATATAACCGTGGTCAAGCATGATAAGATCTCTATGTACCGTTTTGTGGCTTCTCGATACAATAGGTAACAAGAATTGGCAGACTTAAGACCAATGCCATGAAATAGAATATGGCTATCACTTCTCTGAAATATCTAGCATACAAGCAATAGGTAACCAATTATTTTTCACATAGGTAGCATACATCGGCCACATGCAGATTACCATATGCCCAGAATTAGTAGCCAAATTCACTTTTGAAACTTGACGGCGAAACTGCAATCATCATACTTATTTTCAGAATCAAAATAGTATTATAATTTCAGTCTCCTAGACAGTAGTTTTCAGTCTCCCTGACACCAATCTTCACAATAGTTAGAACCTCATGAGCTACCTCGTGAAACCACAAGGTGAAAATGTATCTTTGTCCCTAAAAAACAAAATATGCACATTGAAAACACACTAAAACAGAAATTACGAATTAAACCTACCAAAATTGTCTCTGAAACCAAACTGAACCCTGAATCTAACACTAAATTCTAATCATGTACCAAAAATCTCCAAACTTCTAGGCCACGTATCTTGTAAACTGTTTGGAATTTGATGTGTACTCTTAAGCAACAATCGTAGATCTTTGGACCATGAACAAAAGTTGTTATGACTGAACTAACTATTTACACATCAAATCAAGATAATTTGGGTGGGTAATATAACTTGGTTAAACTAAATTCTTCTAACCGGGGGCTGCCCACGCCAATCCATTGGGACTGGAAAACCACCTCCGTCGGGGCTGCTCACGCCGATGCATCCTTGGTCTTTCAAGCCACTACCGAGCCCTTGGCCTTCCTTGTTGCTGCCACGCCCTTGAGCTCCGTGGTCGCCGCCACCACCGCCGCCTCTTCACTGGACAGTTTGCATCTGCGCTAGGAGAAAAAGGAGAAGGAAGCAACATATACGAAGTGGAAGGGGGAGAAGGACTTTGGCGCCAACCTTCCCGCGCATTGCACTGGATCCGCGAAGCGACGACGAGCTCGTACAGCGCGGATGTCATCGTCTCTTCGAGCATTGGAGCACGAGCCGTCCTCGTCTCTTCGCGAGACGACGGGCTCGGCGTGTTCCACGCTCGCCAGGGGGTTTCTTGCATATTTTTTTATATCTAATTTTTTTATTTATCATATTTTATATAATTAAAAATTCAATAAAAACATATTTCATCTATTACCTCTTAATCATAATCATTCCAATCAAAATAATGAACAACTCACAATCACTCAGCACTGCATCAAAGCCTAGTGTACGTACATGCCTCGTCGGCGGTCACAATTGGCTCCAGACGATTGTCGTCCCCAACCAAAGGATGACCTGCCGAGCACTAAATGCTACTCTAACCCATATGGTGGATCCCAACGATACAGAGGCTATGAAAATCTTGTGGAGTACCTGGCTGATGGATCCATATATGAGAAGACAAAGGACTCTGTAAGTCTGTAAGGTAGATCACCGACTGGCGACTGGCCGGGCGACGTCGTTTTCCCTGGGTTTGGCTATTCCGCTCATTTTGGGACAAAGGACTCTGTAAGTCTGTAAGGTAGATCACCGACTGGCGACTGGCCGGGCGACGTCGTTTTCCCTGGGTTTGGCTATTCCGCTCATTTTGGGTCCTATTTAGTTGTTAAAATTTGACACTATTCTTCATCATATTAATTGTACTTTTCATCTATATAGAGCAAGTAGCAGCTGTTGCATGCTTGTACTTTTTACCTGGCTAACTCGAGATGAATCTTTTAAGTCTATTTGGGCCATGATTGGACAAAAGTTGACAAATATAAACGAAAATGCTGCAGTGCACTTTTCACCCGTTTTCACCGACTAAGGGGGTGTTTAGCTCCGAAAATTTTTAGGATTTTGGCACTGTAGTATCGAGCAATCTTTTGCAATAAGTATTCAATTATAGCCTAAATAGACTCAAAAGATTCGTCTCGCGATTTACATGTAAACTGTGCAAACATACAAAAGTTTTGTCTATATTTAATATTTCATGTATGTGTCATAAAATTGATGTGATGGAAGTTTTGGGATTTTGGTAGGAATTGAACACACCCTAAACACCGCCTTAGAACACGGAATAAAAAAACGTCAGCTTTGCTGTATCCGCCTGGAAAGAGTCAGCTGGATGCAACCATGCTTCGTGCCACATAAAGTAAACACGTGTAGCGTTCACAATTTCCTCGTGTTCGCGAACGCGAAGCTGAGAGAGAAAGAGACGACGGGCTTCGGCAACTCGAGCCATTTTTCGTAAAAGAGTCGGTGAATCGCTGATCATCCGACCAGGAGCGGCGACAGAGGGAGAATTCGTGTGCGACGCCGCCCTTGCAACGAACAATTGGGCGAGAGAATTTGCATAGCCCCAAATGCGGATCTTCAGCGGGGAAGAGCTCAATCAGCCCAGCACATAGCCCGAGCACTGGTGAATTCGGCCTGGTCCAGATGTTCCCGGCCGCCCAATCAAAGTACCAGACCAGTATGCACAAGATGGGCTTAGTTAGGCTCGAGGGCTTAAGGGCCCATTAGCTCCCAACTGGTCTCGCTGCTAACTTCCTTCGGCTCGGCCCGTCGGCATAACGCAGTCGACCTAACTGCGTTGCAAGAATCCAGATCGGATTTCCTGCTCCGCCGACCCAATCGAATCACATGCGCAGCCGCCGATGCCGATAGCTAGAACAAAGGTAGAGAAAGAAAGGCCACCTTTCCCATGACAAAAGTGTACTTGCCGTTCTGTTGCAAAAGGAAAACATTTTTTTTTCCTGCAAAAGAAAAACATTTGCCACCTCGGAGCCGGCAAATGCACTTACGGTGCTCCTAATAATCGATGGTTGCTTCTGCTACCCATCTTGCTCAGCGATTTTCTCCGTCTGCGCTATTCGCTCGTACTACTATCTTTCTTGTTAGTTGTTGTTGGTACTAGCAAGTCCACGCGTAATACTTCAAGAGGGTGGGAGCCTCCTTTCTCGTCAATGGCAAGCAATCGTGGCGCGACGGTGACCTGATCGCAGCTGCCACCGAGCTAGCCACGTTGATCCGAGTTTGCTCATGCGCCATGACGATGTCGCCCCTTTTGAAACGAAAACTCGATTTGGTCCACGTAGGTCCATGCAAGAGTTGCTGCCATCGCAAGCCAAGTGGCCAATAAATTGGCGGCCGTTGTCGGTGCGTACGTACGTAAGAAAGAAAAAAAGAACTTTCGTCAAATCGGCCACCTGCTGGCTTCTGCCCCAGCAGCGCCCGCACGGCTTCTCCTCCACAGTCTAGGCCCCCTCTGGCTTCTGCCGCCGCGCCCTGAACCTGAAGGCTGCTGGCGGAATGAATCATGTGGCACAGCCGTCGTGCCGTCCATCGATCCATGGGAAAAATGTTCCGCACGCACGTAGGACTCCTCCGATCACGGCGCCCGGCCGACACCTGCTGACTTGGCTCGAACTCGAATACCCCAGCTGCGCCCGGGGTCCACACCGCACCGGCACGCCGGCACCGACCGATGGTTTGCTATGCGTATGCTACCCTATGATTCGTTCGTTGCACTTGCACCAACCTGTATACTGATCCCCTGGCGCTGGCTGGACGTCGTAGTACTAGCTGACACGCTTCGCAGCCTGCACGCACGACGAGAACAGTAACGAACGTCACCACCACCACCACCAACCAGCCGCCGCACAGCCTCCCATGTTGCAGGGGGCGCGGGGGCCATTCCCAGATCTGGATTGTACGAGCACATGTCCCGAAGAAACCATGGAATCTCCGATCCACACACGCACGAGCGAAACCACTAGCCGAGGCGGAAACGAAAGGGGATCAGGACGCAGCGAGGCACATGTTGCACCAATCATTGCACATTTTAACCTTTCCATTCTCTTGAGTAGTGGTAGTACACCAATCACATAAATTAATTTCTTCATCTTACAAAAATGGAGGGGAAGAAAGGAAAAAATACAAAAAACAATTAATAAATTGACTTAGCCAGGAAAACTACGGCACCCCCAGCCGCTCTCGCTTTTACTATACATGGTGGTGGTGGTGGTGGTGCCCCCCTTGCCCACCGTCCTCCCCTAGGGCTCACATTATACATTTTATTAAAACCCTAGGGGAGTCGCAATGGTTTATTATTTACCATATAAGAATAACAGCAATACTCAAAATTAATTAATTAATTAATTAAACATATTAAGCTAATCAGGAGTTGCACTGCATCTGGAGTTAGTTGTGCTTGTTTTTTTGCCCTCCTTTTTCTTTCTTTTATTTTTGGGATCAGGCGCGCTTCTTGGGTGGCGCGCCCGCGCCCGCGCCGGCGGCCTTGGCCTTGGCGGCGGCGGCGGCGCCCCTGTTCTTGCCCTTCTTCTTGGTGTGCGCGGACCCGGGCGTGGACCGCGGGATGAACACGCCGGTGCCCTTGCTGATGCCGCACTGCTGCAGCTGCAGCTGCTGCCACGCCGCCGCGCTGTCCCCGCCGTAGCAGCTGGCGCCGTGGTGGTACAGCGCGTAGGCCGGTGGCGCCAGCAACGACGCGCCCCCGTGCTGCTGCGACGACGGCACATGGGCGCGAGACGATGTGAACCCCTGCATCATTTTTTTTCTCTCTTTTCTGTTAGAGCCAATCCAATCCAATCAATCGAGCTGGCTGTTCGAACATGATGTGATGCGCGCGATCATGCATGGCCAAGTTTCTTTATTAGTTAAAAAAAATTATGGAAATCGATCGGTGGCCAATATTTAGCTGGATGTGTAGGAAGCAACTAGGTAGTAGTTTCAAAAAAAAAAAAGAAAAGAAAAGAAAGAAAGAAAGAAAGAAGCAACAAGATAGCAGTAGCATCAGTAGCCGGGCGGGAACATGGCTCATGACCACTTGCGTGCGTGCAAAGATTTCGGCACCGGATCTTGTCACAGATCGAGCTGCCCGGAGAGGATTATTAATTAATAAACTAACGACACCGTTCAGCAGTAGCACACCCAGGTGGCGTGGATGGACAAGCAGGCAGCCTAGCTTAGCAACAGCGACGCCCGGCGGCACGGGTCGCATGCATCAATACATGGCATGGTGAGGTGTTGTGTGCAAGCAATACTAAAGAAGGTTGCACCAAGCCTAGAAGCAACATCGATCGATCGCCACTCACGACGACGACGACGGATCATGCCATGCAACGCAGCAAGGCAAAGCGGGGATCAATTATCGTTGCAGGGGTATGTAACTATATAGTATAAGTTTTAAAAACTACGCAAGCTTAGCAATCATGTAAGCTAGGATAGTGACGACGACAATTGTAGTAGTTAGTTAGCAGCTTATTAGTCGAGTGCTTTGGAGCCACGCTAGTTAATGTTCATAGTATAGTACTCCTACAATCAAGCGCCGTGTGCGTGCGTACGGAGACAGGGAGCATGTAATTGATTATAGTTAATCATGGGTGATCAACTGGAGGCTTAATTAAGAGACATGCTTATAGCTTAATTTATAAGCTGCTACAGCAGCGACGCCACGCGCCGTGGTGGCGCTGGTGCTGTCGTGGGAAGGCGTACGCCCCTCCGTCCCTAAAAAAAATATCGTTCTTGTTTTTCGAGAAATATCTTTAACTAAATTTATACTAAAAATTATTAATATTTATAATACATAATTAGTATCGTTGAATAGATCTTTTAGTCTAGTTTTTTAACAAATTTATTTGAAGGTGTAAATGTTGTACGTATTTTCTATAAATCTACTTAAACTTGTAACACGAATATTTAAAATATCAATAATTTAGTTACGGAGGGAGTATCTTGCAAGTTTCTGCTTGAGGAACGGTAAAAGGAAAGGGACACGGGCTGCTGGCAGCAATGACAGTCACGGAACCTGGGTGCTGGGACCCGCCCGCCCGCACAAAATTAGCTGTTCCATTCCACTAGTGTCATTGACTCAGTGCGTGCGATCAACTCATCGAGCGGTCTGTACTCTACTGACACAACTACTATTACTCCTATGTGGCACCCATGTAGGCCGTGTTCGGTGAAGCTGAAAACAGCTGAAAGTACTGTAGAAGTGCTGAAATTTTGTGAGAGAAAAGTACTGTTGAAGTGCTGAAAAATAAGCGCTTTTAAGCACAAACGAACAGAGCCGTATACGGCCGACACAAACATATTTTTTCTGCTTTGCGCGTCTGTATGGCCGACGTCGGAGGAATTTCACATGAACTAGTAGACGATTCTACCCAGATTCAGTTACTAGATCTAGTACGATTTTTCAGCTGAGGCTGGTGGTGTGGCCAATTTCCAAAAAAAAAAAAAGGTGTCAAGTATAATCTCTCTCGCTAATGTATTGGCGAAAATTCAAACGAACGACTACTACGATACACCCGCACTTATTGCGAGTAGATCTACCTCCGTACACCTGCCCTAATGCTTATCCTCCTAAAATTCAGCCCGTATGCGCATGCGCAAGTGTCCTGTGGTAGATACTACTCCAGATACGCATGGTGTTCTGATGCTACAGTACTAGCAGTCACTCCGAGGGTCGGGTCCCCAAATAATGCTATTTGGCCACTGATGCACAACTAGACCATGATGAATCCATGATCGAGATGCCATGTTTCGATTTCCTGTTTGTATGATTTATTTTAGTTGCACCTGATTTTTTTCAGCCGATTTGCAGTAGGAAAACAATGTTTTATAGCTAAAAAATAAGCTAAAATAGAGGGTAGATTGCTCCGCTTGGGATTGGGTGAGCGGAACGAACGGTCATGGCGTTTGGTTCTGATTGGTGTGGTTGTGTTGTGTGCAGTTGCAGCCATGTGCTGGCTGTGGGTTGGGGTTGGGGTTGGGGCTGGGGCTCGTCTCGTTTGCAACAACCAACTACTAGTAACTACGTACAGTACCTACCAAGAGGGCGAGAACCGGCCGCAACAGAAGCTATGGCTCGCTTGTTGGCCTGGCCCCACTGACGTGCATGCACATCACATGTTTGATTGAAGGAGGAGACGAGACGAGAGGGGAGGGGAGGGGAGAACGGAGGCTCACCGGGAGCGGTGCGGCGGCGGCGGCGGGGATGAACTGCGCGGCGGCGAAGTCGGCGCCATCGTCGTCGTCGGTGATGAGCAGCGATATCTGCTTGCTGAGCTCGGCGAAGAACACGTCGTCCTCCAGCATCGTCTCCATCTCCATCTTGTTGGCTATTCTTCGCTGACTGACGCTGCTGCTCAGGCTCCGCCGAGTCTGTGCTGTGCTGTGCTGTGCGCTGAGGCGGCTGCGAGCTCGGAGAGCTTTTGCGGCGGCAATGGAAGAGAGAAGCTTTGCGTTATGTCGCGGCGGGCCTCTGCTGGCGCTGCGTCGGGGCTTTAATAGCGAGGCCCCTTTTCTGGTGTCATCAGTTTGAGGGCTGGGTGTGGGGCCCGGCAGAGCAGCTGGCCAATCCCAGCCCGGAAAGGTCGGGCCCACGAATGTGTGGGGGCACGGCCCTTGCACATGTTCGCAATCCGCTCCGTTCTCGCCGCGGTCCAGGCAGTGCGCGCCCTCATCCACCGGGCCCCCACCTGTCAGACGATACTCTGAGTCTGAGTGAATGAGCCCGAGAGAGCTTCCCGACATGGCCTGATTGTAGGCCGGTTGCTGGGATCAGACGGGTTTGAACCGCAACCGCTCGTTGTCGTCTGATCTTTGGGCGCAATGACCATCAGCATGACCGGAATGACTGAACGAGATCGCATGATTTCGGCTCAGCTGGCTGGAGCCGAAAAAAACGCTGATTTTGACTTATATTGATGTATTGTGAGAGAAAATATTCTCATATAGCTGAAAAGAAACCAAAAGAAACAAAAAAAAAAGATGAAACGAATAGACACGATTTCACTGCTCCAATCGGTTAAAAATTTAGCTTCTTTTTAGTTATAAACCAACATATAAATATCGGCCAGTGTTTCTTTCAAGACGAGTGAACAGAGGGCCGAAGCATTTTAATCAGTACTACAGCCTTCGCTGGGAAGCAAAACCATCAAAAGCGCGCGTACACACCACACTACAGCGGCATGAGTGCATGGCATTAACGGCTCGCGATGGATGATGTCCTGTCCTGTCCAAGGGAGAGAGAGGGACGGGTGGGCTGGTCTCTGGTCTGGGTCCAGCTCCGGCATCCGGTATTATCCCTTTGACGAGCTCGAGCGAGAAAAAAAGCGGATGAGGCTGCTCCGGCGGGTAGTCGGCCACCGAAGCCCAGCCGTCGTGGAACCCGCGCGATCGGGGCCCGGGATCTCCGCTGCCCACATGGCCCGATGGATGCCCGCCAGGGTGGCCGCACGGAGCGCACCGCCTGCCTGCCTGCCTGCCACTCGGTGCTTCTGCTTCCTGCCTGGGACGTGGGACCCTCCGCTCCCTTGTTTTGTTTGTTCCCCTCTCTCACAGTCTCAGACCCTGTTTAGTTGTGAAAAATTTTAGGTTATAGTACTATAACATTTTTATTTATATTTAATAATTTTTATCTAATCATAGACTAACTAAACTTAAAAAATTTATCTCATTATACGCAGATAAACTGTGTAATTAATTATTTTTATCTATATTTAATACTCTATGTATATACCGTAAAATTGATATGATGAAGAATCTTGAAAAAAAATTTAAAAAAATTTAGGAACTAAAAAGTGCCTCAGACATCAGCAGCATGTTCGTGTAGGCCACGCACTGACACAATCAACTGTTGGGAAACAAAAGAAAAGGGCGCCGTGTCACGTCCAGCCATGCATCATGCATACGGAGTAGTAAGCAAGTACTGGTGGTACTAAGCTGCGGGCGCGATCGATGCACTGATTGGCAGCCGAGGTGGTGCTAATTATTGGTGCCTGTTCCTAAATGTCTACTACAGTACATGGAAATGGAATCACCAGAGGACCCGAGGCAGGCATGCACGACGAATCTTTAGGCCAGAATCAATCGCTGGAATTCACCTGTCGTCTCACGGGCGCCCAGTTGCCGTCACGGGGTTCTGTGCCCCTCTCGCTCGGCTTCAGCTTCCACTCTGGGTTGCCGGTTGCCGCCGCGCGCGCGTTCGGAACTTCGGTTGGCTTGGCTTGGTTGCTCCTATCCGGAACGGGATGGATTCCTCGATAGGTGTAGGTGGTGGATGGATCATGGATGAGCTAAACTGGTGGCGATCGAGCCGGCGGCAGGCAGGCAGAACAGAGGCGCCGCGCGCTCCACGTCGACGGCCAGCATCCGATGTGGAGCTGGTGGCGGCGCAGCAGGACCAGCGAGCGAGCGAGCGAGCGGGGCGCTTCTGTTGTGTGGCTGCCGTGCGTGCGCGCTCGCTGGTTGGACACAGCCGACGCATGCAGGCGGGTGCCGACGAGGCACAAGTAGCAGGAATGCGGGATGGATGGCTGCGCGGCGGCCACTTGACCGTGACCGGCGGCGGGGGCGGTGGGGACGACGGGGAGCCGTCACCGTCGGCACATCACAGCCGGTAACATGCGTTCCGCTCCGCGTACGGATACACCGTTGTCGTGTATAACAACAAGGAAGAGCTGTCAGTGACAGGTGCGTGCTGCCGAGTGACGAGCGCACGTCCCCCCATCCGCTGATGCTCCAGCTAATCCAGCGCGGGTTCGTGGTGTAAACTCAGCGTTTCGTTGGTCGCCACATCGTCGGTTCGGTCGGCAGTGCAGGATTTCATTTCGGATGTTTTGCGTTGCCGAGGAATGTGCAATTTTTTTTTATTATTTTTTTTTGTGCCAACGTGGTGAGTTTCCTGAAAATGACGTGTTTTTTTTATGCGGACTGCGGATGCCGTGTTTTCGGTACCAAGCCTATGGATGCAGGTTTACACAAACGGCGATACTTTTCAGCCGAAAATCAGCTGGACCGTTCGGCCGGTGGAATAGAAACGTTAATACAGATTTATTATGTTGTTCTATGATTTTGGCCGATAAGCTAAGTATAAATAAGCTAGGCTAATACAGAAAGGCATGCTTGCTTATATGAAAATCGCTTCCCACGCAAGTTGCACAAATAGAGTAAAAAAGCAATCCGATTGAACTATGAGGAGACGTCTTTTTGTTTTGTATATTCTAAATTCTAATGTTTACATACAGCGAGGAACTTAGAGATCCCTTATTTTTCTTACAGTCGATACGGTAACAAGTCTGTATGATGAAGCCTCCCACACACCATCTCAGCGCACTATTCAAACTTCAATATGTCCAGCAAATGGAAAAGCAGAAACAAACGAAACTAAGAACAAAGATGTTGGGAAGATATGCAAGTTCGGTTTCCCACTTAGACAGGGAAATATGATGAAAAAGAAAATTAATTATGCCAAAAAAGCTGGTAATATTGAACTAATTATATGCTTTAATCGGGATCTATTTCAGATGCTCATCTGACTCAACTAAACAACGAAATTTTGGTTTTGATTCACTGAATGATAACTCCAGGTGGATCTATCTTTCATGTTCTTTATCTTCAAAGCTTATACCACAAGAATCTGGACTATGGAACCAGACCAACCAGTTTCATTCATACTATCCACTAGTTGTCATAGATGGGCCAACTATCAAGTTCATTACAATTTCTGTACAAATGCAACAGGTCAATGGAAGGATCAAATGATATTTAAGCTGAGTTCAGGAGCACTAATGAACTTTACACACCTTTCACTCCGCTAGCCTGACACTTCAGCGCAGCAGATGACTTATACACAATAGCAATGCTTTTGTTCAAATTTACCTTAAACACAGCCACACAGCATACCTCTTTGACTCCCAGATTCCAGATAGATGGTCTACTACATGTCAATTGAGTTGTACCCGGATTGAAATATATAAGCAGTACACAAGATGTTACAGTAATAAATGTGAAAAAAAACATCATGCAACTACTAGGATTTACTACCAGATACATCACAGAGATAGTTCCCTGAAAAGGAAAGAAATAGAAACATCACAGTACAGGTAAAGTGTGATTGTGAAGGACAACATCGGGAATGGAACACGGAAAGGTAAGTCTGTGTCAAGCAAAGTATAAAGATGACAATTGACAAGGGGGAGAACGTGTAAAAAAAAAAAGCTTTGTCAAGGCACAAAGCTATGACAAGATAGTTTTCAGATGCCGTATTTTAATATACTCCCTCCGGCCAAAAAGAGTGTCGTTTTGGCTATGAATCTAGACAATTCATAGCAAACTGACACTCTTTTGGGACTGAGGAGTACTATCACAACAAGAAAAACCAAGAGATCAAATGCCAAATGAAGGTTTTCGCAGTTCATTTCTAGACCACATCATTACAAGTTCACAACCATCAACAGAACTATACACTTCAAGATTGATGTTGTTATAGGATTATGGACAATTACATAACATAGTGCAGCAGCAGCAATACCAGCCAACTCTCCTTTATGGACCAGGACTTATAACTTTGATCTCCATTAGTTTTTCAACAGGCTGTCTGCATATGGGGCATTTATTTGATTGAAATCGTAGAGTTTTTGCACATTCACTGCATAAACACTGGATAAGAAAGAAACAATCAGACACAACCTAAGGTAACAAAACCTAGATCTAGAAGAGAAAAGGCACATACAGAAAATCATGTACTTACCAAATGTCTACAAGGAATAACAGCAGTGTCTCTTGGTTCTGTCAAGCAGATGACACATTCCTTCCCCGTGTCATCAGCATCAGCATCAGCAACATCCGCTTCAGTGGAGTTGTCAAGACCAAAAATTTCCTGTAGCTCGTACCTCACACCATCAATCCACAAGATTTGCTTCATAACTTTGACTTGAAAGTCATTGTTATGCTTCTCCAAAACAGCAAGAGTAATCTGCGCACGAGTGGAGTTTACTGACGGGCCACCTTCCTCTGGAGATGGATATGCTTCTGCATAAACAACAAGTGGGAATATTTCTCCTGGCGAACTTGAAAGCTCATCAAGAGAAAAGAATCCCAAGTCAACACCAGATCCAGAGGGCTGGATAAAGCTTTGGGCCAACCCTTTCTGGAAGGGTATCTTTCTTGGCGCCTGTAATTCTGGATATTGTGAAGAAAAACTACAGTCCTTTCCTTCCTTGGCAAAGTAATATATAGTCACACTGCAAAAGATACAAACAAGTTCAAGTGTAAACTGATGTTAAATGGTAACTAAACACTCATATTAATAGGAGAGCAATGTTCTAGGAGGACTAAGCAGCAACTAGAAGGTACTACTCTAGCCAGCTGCAAACCGCCGAGTTTGTGTGTGTGGGAGAGGGGGTTCGAGTGCTGCGGTAGACAAACAAAGGAAGTCCTCGACAACCTAAAAGAAAATGACAACTACGTGGTTTTAGATGGCAAATACCATATAGGCAGCCATCCCGGCAATAGAGATTGATGTTGCTTCCTCAAAAAAGAAAATGGAGACCGGCGTTGCATACATGGTAAAATTTTGAGCTGCTGCTACATGCCCCTTCTGCCTAAAAGTTTAAGCTTTAAGCACAACTGGTTGAGCAAATCAGGACTACAAAAATGTAAACGTAGATGATTTTACACAGTACCTGATGGCTGCAACTTCATGCTCAGCAGCTAAGAGCATTTCCAAGAGTGCCCCATATCCCTTTCCCATCCATAAAATTTAGAAAAAAAAGAGAAAAAATCATCTCCAAGAGTACCCTATATCTCTTCCCCATCTTTCCGCACTTGGCAAATTGCCAGCAACCACGCGTAAAAATACGCGCAGATCCGTCGCGCGCATATCTCCTACTCGCCGCGCGTGGTCTCCGCTCCATCGCGCGAGTGCTATCCGTCCTATCGGAGAAGACACCAGCCGGAGTGGCATACGGGGCTGCGCTGGGCTCCGAGACCCTTGTGCAACGCGTGCGGGCGGCTGATGATGGCCTGATGCCTGAGTATTGGCCGGCGGCCAGTCCCACGTTTGTCCCTATGTTCCGTGGCTACGGCATGTTAGCTGCATGCCCGGCAAGCTAAGGCAACCGGCCAGCGGCCAGCCCCACGTTCCTACGTCCATGTGTTAGCTGCATACCCGGCACGGAGGAGGTCATGGCTAGCTGCGAGTTGGCGGCGGCAGCGGCTGAATTGCGGCGGCGGCGGCGGCGGCGGCGGCTGAATTGCGGCAGCAGCAGCGGCAGGGAGGAGGTCCTGGCTACCTACGAGCCATCAATTCTCGAAAACAAAAAAAAAGATCAGCCTAGAAAAATTTGATGTGGACCCAAATTTGTTTTTTGGAAGGCGTATATGGGAAACTCTTGGAGATGGACTTATTTTTTCCTCCCCATACCTTTTGGGGAGTTGGTAAACAACAAGATTTGGGGAAGAAAAAATAAGGAACTGTTGGAGATGCTCTAACGCTAGTAAAGAAGCATGGATACTCTTTAAATGTAGCTATTTATAGCGTCTACCATCTAGGTGAGTAGGTGGACATTGTTGAGCACTTGAGCCCTTGGAATTTTCTAGTAAAATGTCATTTTTTTATAAGAATTGCAAAAGGTTCCACCCATGCTGCACTAGTTTGAAAGGGAAGTGGTGTGTGATTTTTTTTAAAGAAACAGTTTCCAGTAGTCTCCTAAACAATTACTAGGAGCTGGTAGCCGACCAGCTACATGTCCAATCCCAAATCTGTTTTCTATCAAAATTTCAACAAACTAACTGACAACAAGATCTAGCAGCAACTATAACTAAAAACCTATGCAGCAGTAATAACAGGATTTTGAGCACTGGTTGCAGTAATAATATAAACAAAATGTGTATCTGTAGTTCAGATTGCAAGAATTTAGCTAGGAATAACACCTTGTATCATCAGATTATGGTTCAAACATATGATAAACCAGAGAAGAAAAGAAAAGAAAATCTAAACTATTCTTGTTTTTCCCATAATACAGCATTCTGGTTAAGTTATTAAACTTCTGAGAGTATTACTCTAGTAGTCTAGTCACACTTACCTATTCGTCTGCTTCTTTTTTCTCTCAGTAATTTATTATGGAAGTGGAAACATTACTGATATACAAGCTTGGAGCATTATATAAAAAATAAGTCTCCAATTGTAATGAACTGCCTAGAATTTGCTTAATCAAAGCATATTCTTCTTTATATAAGTCCACTGTTGGTATTCTATTTCTAAGCTGCTGGTTCACCAATCTTACTACTGGACTTTGTAAGAAAGGTAGGTGATGAGCTTTGGTCTAAAAACAGTATGCAAATGTTGCTAAGTTCGAGTATTAATCATTAGCAATAAATTCCAGTAAGCAGCAGCCACATAGTTGAGGTCGGCCAAATAAACCACAAACACTACCGTTACCATTACAGTGTTTTAAGAAACAAGCATAGCAACACCAGGACAACCCGAGCTCACCTGCCGTCGGTTATGGCGTCGAAAGTGAAGGCGACGAGGCGGCGTTCGGGGTCAGCGCCGTCGGGCACGAGCCTGATGGTGTCCTTGTGCAGATTGACATAGTTCTTCACCTTCTGCGCCTGCTGGTGCTCCACGAACTCGGGCGGAGGCCCCGTCATCGCGGGGGGTTGCAGCTGCGGCGGCGGCGCGGGCGCGGGGTGCCATGCGCCGTGGTACGCGTGCGGCGGCGGCGGGTGGGTGTGGTAGTAGTACGAGGAGGGCGGCGGCGGAGGAGGGGGAGGACGGTGGTGCGGCGGCGGAGGGGGAGGCGGGTGCTGGTGGTGCGGCGGCGGCGGCGGGGGCGGGTAGGAGGAGTAGTGGTGCGGTGGCGGCGGCGGAGGCGGGTAGTAGTCGCCCCGGCGGCGGCGGCTGGAGGACGCGCCCATGGAGCCGCGCGGCGCCGAGTGGAGCAGGCGAGGAAGGAGAGCAGGGGGAGGAGGTTTACTTAGGCGCGTCGCGTGGGGGGCAGCCAGGCGGAGCGGAGCGCGTCGTCGCGGGCGGGCGGGCGGGCGGGCGGTGGAGTCGTCTGACGCGACGGGCGAGCGGAAGGGAAGGAGGACGGGCAGGAGGGCGCGGATTGACTTTCACGGCTGCTCTGCGGTGTTTCCTACAAGGTTGCGCGTTGGTTGATGCCTGACGGTGGCCGCGGCCGAACCGGCTGTTGACGGTCGTCGATGGCGAGGGCAGGCGGGTGCTTGGAAGTTGGAACCGTCGACAGAACAGGTGCTGTGGACACGCGGTGGAGAGGGAAGTGTAACGCCGGTGCTGACAACATACTGGTACTAGCAAGAAATCTTTTAAGACACCCTTAAACGGTGGATTGCATATACATCACGAGACGAATCTTTTAAACTTCCTTGAACCATGATCGGACAAAGGTTATCAAATACAAACCAACGTGCTACAGTGCAGAATTATAACTGGAATCTAAACACACCCCTTAAACGAAGACGACATGAATGTGTTTCCGCGACTGTTAAGCCGTATAGCAACCACCCACGTAAAAAAAAGAAATCTCCATCCGATCAAAGTTGTACATGAAAGTGAGATATTTGCCATTCACAGGCACAACAAAAAGAACTTCATTGTCTTCGTTAAAACCGACTCATCTTCTTCAGCCCAAGGCGTACACTCCAAACACTACTACAGTCTACAGCCCGTCCAACTCCAACAATTTGTTCAACCCAACCCCCCCCCCCCCCCCCCCCCCCCCCCCCCACCCAAAAAAAAGAGACAGACTTATCCAGAGCCAGGGGTCCTTCCTTTCGGAGCATTTGAACGGTGGAGAATTACAGATCCCAACAGATCAGCTATGTGATCCAGCATGGCGATTAGGATATGGAAGATTTTCGATCACTTGCAACAACTGCAACAACTCCCCGATGGTGCACAAATACAAAAACCATGTTCCTAGTTGGACATGTCGTTTGTTGCTTCCTCAGTTCACCTTGTCAATAAAGCCCGACATAATTGTAAAGCCATGTTCCCTCCGTATTTGAATCTATAACAGAAGCTTGAGTGGTAAGCTTCTCATCATAGCATGCTATATTGCCAATTGCCTAGTGTTGGGACCAATCGACCTTGCAACACCACGAGCTGTAACCCCATAAAAGTTTCCAATTCATGCTGTTTCTAAAGACCAAAGTGGAAACTATGGCTGTTTCAAATATTGATAAGCCTTGTCAGAAAAGTTAAAGTACCTAGTGGATGGTGCCATCATCACCAACGGATCCGCTTACATACTCTTAAGCACCATATCTCCTCAAAACTTTGCTCAGTGCTGGCATCACATTGTACGCTTGGTATGATCTTCTAAGCTCAATAATTGAGCCCACCTGAAATCATTATTTTTCATGAATTTCATTACTATACTAAATACATGCATGTAAAATTTGCGGACAGTTATCAAATCCAAACTTACTCTTAAATGTCTTAAGTGTACAAATTCCAGTTTTTTAGTGCTAATGCAACAATGCTAGCAAGGACAGTTTGCATGACTACAGAATGTTGAGCTTCACATTATATGAAATAAAAATACGGAAAACCATGGATTCCAAATTCTTCTGTAAAGGCATTAGAATTGAAGCCATATGGTCATGTATGGCATTCAGAATTTTAGAATCAGTTGCCATAGCCAAGATGGCGAGATCTGGTCCAGTGCCACCACAGAGGCCAACATAGACAAAAAGGCTGATGAAGACGCATAATATCTGCAGTTCAACAACTAATTTTCACAGTAAAAAGTTACATTAAGAGTGTGCCCAAGATGTACTCACAATAATCAAGACTGATGTGAAGCCTATTGACAACCCTTCGTTTATTTGCCTGAGATATCGGTCAAGCAATAAAGAGGAAGTTGCAAGCAAGCTTAGCAGTAGACCTCCTGGAATATAACAGATATTTTTTTGCTTAGAAAGAAAGGCACAAATTGCAGAAGGATAAATCATAACAAAATTTGACAGTGTGGTGAACTTTCTTCAAGGACACCTACCCCAGAAACGCGTTGATGTCTGTATCTTTGTAAGATAGTCTACTGTTGCTCTTCCAGGTTTTATCCTTGGTACCCTCGCACTCATCTTATTCAGGTAATCAGATATCTCTTTGGGTAAGTTAGCCTGGAGCAAAAGTTTTGCAGATAAAATATGTGCAAATAAGCATGCAACCCAATAAACTATCAGTTACTGAAAATATTAAGAACTTGAGTCAAACTACGACACTATAGGACTGAGATCAGTACAATTTCTGCCATGTGCATTGTCCTGCAGTGTTCCATATATGCGAGTTGTATTTGGTTCCACAATTACACTAGTCATACAGATAACCAGCAACCATAAGAGACTAAAAACTTAATCACAAGATAATATAATGTACAGTTTTTTTTATCTGAGAAAGAAAGTATCTTAAAATTAAACATGTGAGCTCAATCTGTTACGGGGCTGCTGGGATTGAGAGGAGAATTAATGGGAGTAACCGCGACCGTCCTACAGTACCCATGTGTACTGTTCACAGGCTAGGGTAGTGAGGACGAGAGAAGGCTATGCCGGGCTAAGGAGAGGGGATGCATCATCAGTCTAATAAAGCAAGAATTAATAAGGAAAATCCTTCCCTCTCGCCCTCGCAACCCTAGCATGTGAACAGTACCCACGCAGTGTAGCGCCATGGGTACTGTAGCACGCTTGCCGCCACTCCCGTTAATTCTCTCCTCTCAATCCCAGCACTCCAGCAGACACATAACACGATCTTTGTGAACAGGTGGCATTTCCTTGAGCACGCTGATATTTCTTATGGAGAGCTAGGGAAAATATATGTATGGAAGGATGTAGCCATTAGATACATAAAGTAGAACTAGAACTAAGGGAATATCCAAATCTCAAGCTACAGTAACATAAGAGTAAGGATTTGCTGTCCCATGCTGTTGAAACACGAGATTAGCAAAAGCAGGTAGGTAGATAAGATGTAAAATATTGAAGATTAGCAAAAGCAGGTAGACAGATAAGATATAAACTATTGAAGATTAGCAAAAGCAGGTAGACAGATAAGATGAAAAATATTGAAGATTAGCAAAAGCAGGTAGATTAGCAAAAGCACTGGTGGAGGATATTAGAAGCAAGAAGCAAAATTTTGCAGATATCAGAAGTTTTTAAGTATACATGGTTATTAAGATGAGACCTGGACTTACAATATCAAAAATATTGAAGACAAAGACGAGAAAAGCATATGTCGAGTAATAAACCCAGGGACCACCACCAGTTGAAGTCTTTGGATTCAAAATTTCCCTCAAGTTTTCCCAAAAGGGTGAGGCAAAAATACTGCAGATATTCCACATTACATTGTTAGGGGAAGTGAAAAGACAGAAAATAAACACATCATGGTTTACCTGGCCATGATGCTTGGAAAAGCTAGCAAGTACGAGGTGGTAAGCAAGGGCTGCATTCCAGTTGGATTGATGTTGAAGGGGATATATGGCTCAACCTCTGTGACTGGGGTGCTTTCATTCCTACAAAAGAAGGGTGAAATGGATGGCTCAGGTATTTAAATTTATCTGAAAAAATGCAGTACAAAGAATAAGAAACAATTTACCATTAAATTATTTATAACTAGTGAAATACTAATAATGTTCTACTGTTACCGGAAGGTCATTGCAAATTCAAAGAAAGGTAAAACAGTAAAGTGTAAAACTATTCATACAGATAACATATATAAAAATAAATCACAAAAGAAAAAAAAATAGAATTCTACCCTGCACCAGATGCTAATTTAAATCCATAGTACTGAAGCTTTATCTTCCTGCATCCTTCAGTCACTAGCACAGCCCCCATGGTGAGCATCATAAAAATTCCAGCTACTCCCAAGATGTAAGGCCAACAATAGGAAAAATTCCCTGTTTCAAAGAAAATAACACAAACTAAAACTCACAACTTGAAGATAAAGAAGGCACAGGCCAAAGCTGAAGGTATGACAGTGTGGTTGCAGGATAATTCCTTGAAAACATGTTCCAGAAAACGCAAGACAAAATGAATACCAAACAAAGTCATATTAAAAAAGCATTCCAGAAAGTTACAAGCTCAAGTTCAGAGAGCTAACCTGAAAACTGAGTTATCATCTTGTGTAGTGTATCTGTGTAGCCGGTCAAAATTCCCACACAGATAATCAAAGATGAGCCATGTCCTGCAAATAAAAATATAGAAGAAACAATGAACATGAAAGTCTAACAAAGTAGAACTCGTCATCAAGCCAATGAAACTCCTAGCTCAAAGACATGCCTGGTTTTTCCTAAGAGCCTTGTACCAGCAGATCAAGAGTTGGAACACAAAGACCAGCTACCAAAAAGAACAGTGGCATTTATTTATTGATGATTTTAGCCTTTCAGGAATGAGAAACACTCCATACACTAAAGCATCCATGAGCCCTTCCAAAATATAGATTTGCAAACAAAATTGCTCCCTCACCCCCCAAAAAAACAAAAAGAACAAGAACAAAGATATTTCTCAATATTTCAGTTTAATCGGTATCAAAACAAATATACCACATCAAAGTTCTTCTAAACAATTAATACTGCCCAGCATCAATATATGACATAACGTGTGTAGAAGTTCATACAAGATACAAGAAATTCGGAGCATGGACAGATTATAATAAATTACAAATATGCATGAGGTAAAGTATTACCAAATCCAAATTCTGTTATGGTGTCACAAATCCATGTCATTGACATTGCACCAAGAACAAGCAAAAGACTTGTTATAATTACATGCTTAACCCTGTAAGAAAAGAAATAAAAATAATTAGAGCTGTAAACATACTAAATGAGTATTTATATTTCCTACCGTTCAAACAAATTAGGATTAATAAGAACTTGGGTCCCTCAAATTACCTATTGCCCTTACAGCTGATAAGGCATCAGCATGAAAATCAAAGGAACAAAACAGCGAGCTGATGGTGGCGCGTGCCAATATGCTTGTGGGGAAGGAGTACTTTGAAGAATAAATTTGCACCAAAAGGTAGCTTACCTGTAACTTGCAGCATATACTGAATACTGCAGGGAAAAGCATGACACAGTAAAAGCAGCCACAGTTGCAAAACACAAAGAAAGCCACCATCTACACACAAAAGAAAGGATTCAAACTAGATGAAATGGTATGTCAAAAGCAAAATAATTTCCAGGAAAAAAATTGGTCTCGCTGTTCAAGATAGATAGACAACTAGACACACATATAGCCTTTTAACTTCTCATGCCCATCTAATCCTTCCTTACGGAGCTTTTCAAGTGATGGAAGAACATGACAGAGAACCTAAAAAAGATACCTTTTGTTATGTTTTCTTTCAATAAAAAGAGACAGTTATTGTAACAATGATATCAAGATAACAAGACGTATTTTTATGAAAAAAATCAGGTGCCATAAAAAGAGGCTTAAACTAGTGGTGTTCCAACTAGGTCCATGAAAGTGAACATATTGATTGGTAAATTTACATGAGTAATGTAACTTGTGCTTATTAGGCAAAGAGAGAGTGTAAAACATATAGCAACATTTGGGTCCTAAAGTTTCAAGCTCCTGAAACTTGAGCTTGTATACCTAAATAGATCAATGTTAAAGGATGCATGTTACAATTTTCTCAAGGATTTACGTGCGAACAATTTCCAAGCCTGAAACAGAGAGAAAACTTCTCTACCAAAATTCTGGGCTTCTGGCCTATGCTAAGTGAAACATGCATTTTGGCAAAGTACATGCATGTTTAAGGATTCACTCATATGTAGAACCAGTGGAAACCAAGGTCATGGAATCAGATATAGTACTAAGAATAGGACAAGTACATTGTTACAATAGCAGTCTCAGAGGTCGTTTCATGCAGTGCCACGTAGAACTAGTTGTTAGAGTGTGTGTGTTAGGCCCATGAGGCTAAGCCCATGAGGCCCATGTATGTACTGTTATATAGCTACCCTTCTAGGGTTAGCCCAGTAATCTAATCACTCATTCTAACATAGTATCAAGCTAGGGTTTCCTCTTTCCTCTCTCTCCTCCCCTCCCTCCCTCCCTGCAGCCGCCGCCGCTCTTCTCCGGCCATGGCCGACGGCCGGCCGCCTCCTCCTCCCTCCCCCACCTACTTCTCCACCTTCCCTCCTCTCCCCTACTCCCCCTGGGCCCACAGCGCCCCTGGTCGGCCGCTGTCCGTGGCACTGTTTGCCGCCGGCGGCGCAGCTGCTACTGCTGCCGAGGGGGCCGACGCGCCCCCGCTCAGCGCGCCACCCGGCGGGCCGCAGGCGCCGCCCCCGCCTCACCTCGCACCTAGCGGGCCGCAGCCGCCGCCCCCGCCTCACCCCGCCCCTGGCGGGCCGCAGCCGCCGCCGACCCCGCCTCCGCCGCCGCTGACCCAGCCCCGCCCTGCCACCGGCGGGCCGCCGCAGCAGCCCGCGGCCACCCGGCCCGCTAACGCCGTCCTGGCCGCGACCGGTGGTCTGCTCGGCGCGGATGGGGCCCCGCGCACGCCGCTCCTTCACGCCGCGCTGTTCTCCAATCCTCACCACGCCGCCGATCTCATCTCCGCCCGGGCTGCCGCCGCGGAAGGCGCGGCACGCGTGAGCGCGGCCGCTCTCGCCTTGGAGTGGGAACGCGAGGCGGCCGCTACCTTGGCGCGTCAGCTCACCGAGGCGGAGCAGCTCCTCGGCTACTCGGCGTCCTACGACACCTCCGCCACCTCCTCCGACCCGCGCGCCATCCGCGTGTCGCCTCTCCAGATCCCCGATCCGGCGGATCCGCTCGTGGCGCAGCTCCACTACCAGGCCGGCGGTGTCCAGAACATCCGCAACCTGGTTACGGTCGTCCTCGACCCGGAGTCGTCCTCCTACGCCCGCTGGCGGGACATGGTCGTCCTCACCCTCCGCCGCTACGCCCTTGACGACCACGTCCTCATCGACGCCCCGCTTGCGGCTCAGACCCCCGGGTGGCATCGTCTCGACAGCATTGTCCTCTCCTGGATCCTCGGGACCATCACCACCGACCTTCACGACCTCGTCCGCAACACACCCGACGCTCGTCGTGCCTGGCTGGCGCTTGAGGGCCAGTTCCTGGGCAATGCCGAGGCCCGGGCTCTACGTCTCGACGCCAGCTTCCGCACCTTCGTCCAGGGCGACCTCTCCGTCGGCGAGTACTGCCGCCGGATGAAGGGCATTGCGGACTCCCTTGGTGACCTTGGCTGGCCCGTGGAGGACCGGATCTTGGTCCTCAACGTCCTCCGCGGCCTCAGCGACCGCTACAGCCACCTCCGGACCTGGATCACCCGGCAGCGGCCCTTCCCCTCCTTCCTGCAGGTCCGTGACGATCTCGTCATGGAGGAGCTCACTCAGGGCGTCCAGCCTGCTTCCTTCTCCGCGCCGGGCTCCTCGTCATCCTCGACTGCCCTTGCCACCGCTCCTCCGCCGCGTACGTCCACACCGGCACCGTCGTCTCTTCTTGGTTCTCCTCCCTCCGGGCCGAGCGGGGGTGGGGGGGGCCGTGGCGGCCATCGTCGACGCGGAGGGCGTGGTTCAGGCTCTGGTCTTGGGGCTACGCCCGCGCCACCGCGGGGGAGGGGGGGTGTTCCCTGACCATCCTTCAGCAACCCATGGTCCGGACGCATCTCCATGTGGCCTTTCTAGGGTGCTGGTGGTGATCCTCGCACCCCGGCGGCCATGCTCGCCAGTGCCATCCCGGCCGCTCCGTGGACTCCACCACCTGGGGGTGCTCCGCCCCTCACGTCGCCGTGAGCCCTGCCTTCCCAGTCGCCGCCAGGGCCTGCCGGTTGGGATGCGACGGCTCTGACCCGCTCCTTCAGCACCATGGGCCTGACACCGCCCACCGGCCTTGACTGGGTCGCTGACTCGGTGCCACCTACCACACTACGTCTGACCCCGGTATACTCACGGCTATCCACCCTCCTTCTTCGTCTCTTCCTTCCTCCATCATGGTCGCAAATGGTTCTTGCATTCCTATCACATCCGTGGGTTCCGCTACCACTCCTGGCTCTTTTTGTCTTCCTGATGTCCTTGTTGCTCCTTCTATAGTTCACAACCTTCTCTCCATTCGTCATTTTACTGCTGACAATTCTTGTTCTGTTGAGTTTGACTCCTCTGGTCTTACTGTGAAGGATTTGGCTTCCCGGCGTCCACTCCTCCGATGTGACAGCACGGGGCCCCTTTACACGCTTCGGCTTCCTCCGTCTGCTCCTACTTCTTCGGCTTCCGCCTCGTCCGCTGCTTTCGCCGCATCCACTTCCTCTACTACTTGACACCGCCGTCTCGGACATCCTAGCTGTGATGTTTTGATGCAGCTTAGTCGTAGTTCCGACATACCATGTACTCGGGCTCACGATGGGCATTTGTGTCATGCGTGCCAATTGGGTCGACATGTTCGTCTTCCATTTCCCACCTCTTCTTCTCATGCGACCCACATTTTTTATCTTGTACACTGTGACCTGTGGACTTCTCCTGTGATGAGCATTTCTGGATATAAATACTATCTTGTCGTGGTTGATGATTTTTGTCATTACTCTTGGACTTTTCCCTTGCGTGCTAAGTCTGAGGCGTTTCCCATGCTCCGTCACTTCTTTGCCTGGGTGTCTACTTAGTTTGGCCTTACCGTGAAGGCCGTACAGTGTGACAACGAGCGTGAGTTCGATAACTCCACCTCTCGGGATTTCTTCCTCTCTCACGGTGTCCAGTTGCGCATGTCTTGCCCCTACACCTCCTCCCAAAATGGCAAGGCTGAGCGCATGATTCGCACCACAAATGACACCATGCGCACTCTTCTCCTCCAGGCTTCCCTTCCCGCCCGCTTCTGGGCCGAGAGCCTGCACACCTCCACCTATCTCCTTAACCGCCTACCTTCCACTGCCTGTCCAGCTCCCACACCACACCACGCTCTCTTCGGTACCCATCCTTGCTACGATCACCTCCGCGTCTTCGGGTGTGCATGTTACCTAACACCACTGCCACTGCTCCTCACAAGCTGGCTCCCCGTTCGACCTTGTGTGTCTTCCTTGGGTACTCCCCGAATCACAAGGGGTACCGCTTCTATGACCTCACCTCACGCCGGGTCCTCATCTCTCGCCATGTGGTGTTTGATGAGTCCGTCTTCCCATTCTCCACACTTCCTTCCACCTCCGACCTTGACCTTTCCTCTCTGTCTCCCACTGACGCGGTGGTTCAGCCACCATTTCCGTTTTGTCCTGCAGGTCTTGCTCCGCCACTCGCGTCGCCGGCCCCATGCGCCGGCCCGGCGCCCTCCGGTGCGGCGCCTGACCCTGCGTCCCCCACGGGTCCTGCTGCGCCTGACCCTGTGCCCTGGGCGGGTCCGGCGGCCACGCCCTCTGGTGCCCTGTCTAACCCTGCGCCCTGCGCGGGGCCGGAGGCGCCGCCCTCAGCGACTCCGGCGCGGTTCGCACACCCAGTTCGCGTCTAGCAGCGCCAAGTGCGACCGGCCCCGCTGGACACTGTGTCGGTGCCACCACCGCCCTCGCTGCCATGGTCACCTACGGTGGCACCTTCTCCGTCGACGCCCACGCCGCCGTCTCCACCACTACCAGCTGCTCGTGTCGAGCCGCCGGTGTACCACCCGCCGCTTCTTCACCGACACCCGCGTCATGTTCACCCAATGGTGACGCGGCATGCGGCCGGTGTCCTGCGGCCCCGGGCTCTTGCAGCGACGCCCGGGGACCCGCAGGTCTCTCCTGTACCCTCTTCGGTCCGCGACGCCTTGGCGGATCCTCACTGGCGTCGTGCGATGGAAGAGGAGTATGCGGCCCTTCTGGCCAACCAGACGTGGGACCTGGTGCCGCGCCCACCTGATGCCAATGTCGTCACTGGCAAGTGGATCTGGACGCACAAGCGCCGAGCCGATGGCTCCCTAGAGCGGTACAAGGCTCATTGGGTTCTCCGGGGCTTCACTCAGCGGCCCGGTATTGACTATGATGAGACCTTCAGTCCAGGGGTGAAGCCAGCTACCGTCCGCACAGTTCTCTCCCTGGCTCTCGAGTGCTCCTGGCCTGTGCATCAGCTGGATGTCAAGAATGCCTTCCTCCATGGCACTCTGACCGAGACCGTCTACTGCAACCAGCCAGCAGGTTTTGTGGATTCCTCTCGCCCTGATTTGGTCTGCCGGTTCAACAAGTCTCTCTACGGGCTCAAGCAGGCACCTCGGGCTTGGTACTCTCGGTTTGCTACCTTCCTGCTGACTCTTGGGTTCACGGAGGCCAAGTCTGACACCTCGCTGTTCATATACCACCATGGGGGCGAGACTGCTTACCTGCTCCTCTATGTGGACGACATTGTTCTCACCGCCTCCAGCCAGTCTCTGCTCCAGCGCATCATTGCCTCTCTCCAGGCGGAGTTTGCCATGAAGGATCTGGGTGTGCTCCATCACTTCCTCGGCGTCACTGTTGAGCCCCGACCTCCTGGCTTGTTCCTCCACCAGCGGCAGTTCACCCGTGACATTCTGGAGCGAGCAGGGATGACTGACTGCAAGCCCTGTTCCACCCCAGTCGACACTCAGGACAAGCTGTCAGAGGCCACGGGTTCGTTGCTTGGCCCCGCAGACTCTACTGCCTACCGGAGTCTTGCTGGCGCGCTCCAGTACCTCACCTTCACTCGACCTGACATCTCCTACGCCGTGCAGCAGCTATGCCTCTACATGCATGCTCCACGGGAGCCCCACCTTGCTGCTATGAAGCGGCTTCTCCGGTACCTGCGTGGCACCCTCGCCTATGGGCTACTCCTTGGCCGGTCCTCCTCTGCTGAGCTGGTTGTCTATACCGACGCTGACTGGGCAGGCTGCCCGGACACCCGCCGGTCCACCTCCGGCTATGCTGTCTTCTTGGGCGGCAACCTTGTCTCTTGGTCGTCCAAGCGCCAGCCGGTGGTCTCACGCTCCAGTGCCGAGGCGGAGTACCGCGCCGTGGCCAACGGTGTGGCCGAGGCTGCTTGGCTCCGCCAGCTCCTGGCTGAGCTTCACCGCCCCCTCGCCAGAAGCACGCTCGTCTACTACGACAACGTCAGCGCGGTCTACCTCTCCACCAACCCTGTGCAGCACCAGAGGACCAAGCATGTGGAGATTGACCTGCACTTCGTCCGCGACCGTGCGGGCATCGGCGACGTGCGGGTCCTTCACGTCCCGACCACCTCCCAGTTTGCGGACATCTTCACCAAGGGCCTCCGTTCCTCGACCTTCTCCGAGTTTTGCTCCAGCCTCAACATCACCAGTGGCTAGTTGTGGCTGCGGGGGGGGGGGGGGGGGGGGGGGGGTCGTGCTTGTTTTCTTTCTTGTCCAGTCTTGTACTCCGCTGCGCCGGTAGTCCAGACTGCGGGGGGTGTTAGAGTGTGTGTATTAGGCCCATAAGGCTAAGCCCATGAGGCCCATGTATGTACTGCTATATAGCTACCCTTCTAGGGTTAGCCCAGTAATCTAATCACTCATTCTAACACTAGTTTGTGATAAGGAGAGAGGGAGGTAAAAGAAAGAGGTCTTTATTTCGTTAAGCAATTGTCTCATGAGCAAAAATTTAGGACTATGAGACAACTCTTTGACCATTGGACGAGGTGATGTCATGCAACTCACAAACAATGTATATATGATGTCCTTCTTTGGAGTACTAAAAGAGATTCTCAAAAGCTTAGAGTTTATAGATATAATTTCTTTTGGCAAAGGGACAACCATAACAAAAATATAGTCATAGACTGACAAAATGGGGAGTTTTATGCCTACCAAAGGAACAAGGCGGCTTAGGAATCATAGACCTTGTGACTCAAAATGCTTGCTTGCTAAGCAAGTGACTCTTTATATTAATCAATGAGGATGGGGCTTGGCAACAGCTTATTAGAAAGAAATATTTGAAAACAAAAATATAGGGAAAACACATGGGAAACCAGGAGATTCAAACTTTGGTAAAACCTTATGATTATGAAATTCAACGATCGTTTCCTAGACTTATCTTATTTTAATCTACATAATGGGGCCCTAGTTAGGTTCTAGGAGGACAACTTATTTGAAAACTTGGCTCACAAAGAAAAATACCCATATGACCATATATATACAATATTGCTAGGGAAAAACATAATACAGTTTCTCAGATTTTTAGCTCTATACCACTTCATTTGACTTTCCACATAGCGCTACTTGGTGACAAGCTAGCCAAGTGGAATGAATTGGTATCAAGAATAGCATTTGTGCAACTTGATTGCCAAAAAGATTCAATTAAGTGGAACCTCAACAACCAGGGATATTTCTCAGCTCAATAAATGTATAAAGACTTGGTGAACCAACTTGCAATGCCTCTATAAAACAGTATGGAAGTTGAAGTTACCGTTCATTTGGTTATTTCTGAAGGGCGTAATTTTAACTAATGATAACCTTGTAAAGCACAATTGGAGAGTTGATACGAGTTGTTGCTTCTGCAACAACAAAGAACTTTTCAATTGCCACGTAGCACACTTTGTTTGGAGAGTTTTTAAGATTGCTTTTGGTTTACGCCCACCAAGAAACCCTATTGATTCTTTTTTCAGCAAGTAGATCACAACTTGTGCTCTCAAGTTTGTGTGGGAACGCACAATCATTTGGTCTATTTGGTTCTGCTGAATGACTTGGTTTTTGACAAAAATATACTTTTCTTATTTACAGGTTGGCTACTCATTGGACATGTTTCTGGTCCATCTTTCAGGGAAAAAAATATGACCTACCAGTGGCCTAGTCATATCCTGGAGACAAGTAGACAACAGCAATGGAGATCTTCGCCAAACATGGGTGGCAATCTTCAAATAGGCTTACTGCTTAGATTGCTGTCTTTTTTAAATCTTTTATAACCTAGAGCCCAAATTTGAAATAAATTTTGGTTGATTGCATAACTTAAGTAGAAATCAGAATAAAACTTCCTTTTTCTAACAAAAATGCAACTCACAAACTTTCCTTTGCTCATTGCACAAATTAAGAATTAACTAAAACAATGAGCAAGAATTTGTCACTGGCACATATAAGCCCATCACGGACCAAAGCATAAGAATTACCAAACCTGCATGACAATGGATGCTGAAATTTGATGACTGATCCCCAGCTGGAAAAAAGAAAGCTTCAATTCTGAGGAGAAATCGCCAAGGTCATCTGCACAAAGGAAGGTAGAACTACAGGCTATTAGATTCCCAAACAAAAACCCATGCATAAACTCGCCAGCGTGTAATCCGAGGGAGGAATGGAATAGACCTGCAGGGAGCGGGGAGAAGCTAAGGTAAGAGTCTGGGATGAGGCGGCGGTCGAACCCGGGGAGCGGGATGAAGTAGCCAACGCGGCTAAGCACGATGAGCGCGGCAGTGACGGCCAACCGCCGGCGGATCTCGCTGCGGAAGAAGGCCTCCGCCGCGCCCTCCGCCACCGCCCCCAGCCGCGCCAGGTCCAGGAACCGGTTCCGGTACCCCGTGCCCTTCCGCGCCGCCGCCGTGCGACCGCCTCCCTCTCCGTGCGGCGGCACCACAGCTGACGCCGAAGCCCTGGCAGAGACGGCGAGGCGTCGAGGCGCGCGGAGCGGCCACTGGAGCGTGCGGTCGAGGAGGTGACCGTAAGCGCGAAGGGACGGGTGTTTGGGTGCCAGGCGGCCGGGCGGCTGGTTGGGGAGCGCGCGGCGAGAAGGGAGCGCGAGTGAGGAGTGCGCCAGCACGAGAGAGGGGGACATGGCGGCGACCGCCGTCGTGCCGTCGCGCGCGGCGGGGTAAAGCGTCGGGGTTTCGCGATGCGGATTGGGAAGGTCCAGCCGGCCGGCGGCAATGCACCGACGGGAACGCTCGGCTCTCTCTAGCGGGTGAGCTCGATCGGGAGCGTCGGTTTTGTGTTTGCACCCTCTAGACTCGATTGCACGGTCACGATCATAACTGTCTGTCGCGTTTTGTTTTCGAAACTTTTGATTGAACGAATTCTCTAAGGGCCTCAAGCAACTAGCTCGAATTATTAACTCTTTATTTACTAGGAATGAATTCCACGTAACCCCAGCTACAGTGCTGTCACTATATCCACGTAACCCCTGCTACAGTGAGTATATTAAAAAAAATTATTACATCATTGTAGCTGGGATTACGTGGATAGAGTGACAGAGGAGAAATTCATTCTCGTTAAAGAGTTAATAATATCCTTGAATCCTATATATAAACCCTTACAAAAGTTCACTGAAGAAATAGAAGAATTATTCATGAGGTACACAAGCGTTAAAAGGAAAAGGAGCAAAATTTGGCAGAATAATTGACTAAACGAGAGAGAGCATCAAAAGACATTGCTTTGCAGGCACTAAAATGGACATCATGTTGTGGCACTACAGGCCCGCAGTGAATGTGGAGATTACCAGATGAGCACGGATGGATCTACCACCGGGACGGGGTGGGCTCGAGATTGCACCAGATGAGCACGGAAGACTAAATATGACCTGGTTTGAGAAAAGAAATTGATGCTTATACCATCCTAACATGAGAGAAAAGGTGAGAAGAAAATACTTGGAGAATGGACCTTGCCACCCTTGCACATGTGATTTTCTTGTTATACAAATTAGAGAGAAAGAGAAGTCGAGAAGATTTATTGCATAATAGTTTGGCTTGAATATAGTGAGGCAAATGATAGATCATAGCGCTTTTATTTTTTTTAAGAAAAGAAAAACGCAAGATACCATGCATTTGTGGTTCGGAATGGTTATCATAGAAAAGAAAAGTTAAGCTCATATATTGGTGAGTTTGATGGCTTACACCATAATAATGCAATGAAATGCGGTGATTTAGCTTTTGTTTGGAGGGGCTCCGACGGCTCGGTCTCCGGTTCCAGCTTTGGGTACTACATTTGAACTATGGAAGAGTCGTCGGAGCCCAAAATCTTGGCTCCTCAGGTCCTTTCCTGTGCGCCTTGCTTTTTGCTGTTGGAGCCCAAAATCCTAAGCTCCTCAGGTCCTTTTCTGCGGGCTCTTGGTTATTGCCTGAGACGGAGTTGTCCGGCTCCTTGTTATGGGGCAGCACACAGTGCCGCACATTATAGAAGCATAGGGAGCCGAAGCCGTCAGGAGCGCTCCAAAACACAAGCTTATTATAAAAAAAAGGCAACATATGGATGTTGCTTACAATTCGATCAGTGAAGCTGCTAAGAAGACCTATTTCACTCGGTTGAATGGATTAATTGATACTTTTAGGATAATGTTACAAGCAAGGATTGTCTTTGTGTGGTCATGTCAAAAGAATCCTACAGTAGAGGAAACTTAGGAAAAGGTATTCTACGATTGCTTAGCGAAACATGATCCAATATTATGCAAAAGACGTGACTGTAAATGCTACAAAGAATACTTGTTTGCTTGCTCCTGAAATTCAAGGGAATCGTTGAATGTTAAGCCACATTTTAAGCGTGTCCTTTGCCAATTTTTTTCTTTTTTTAACGCTAAGAGCATCTCCAAAAGTTTGTCAAACTCACTTGCTATCCTTTATTTTTTGGCAAAACAAGAGAAATCACTCCTCCAACAATTTGACATCCAAATTGGCAAATTTTAGCAATTTGGTAAATCTCCCCCCTCCACGAGCATATATGCACGCAGAGGTGGAAGGGTGAAAAACTAGTTTTGTTTCTGTCTCAGAGTTCCTGACGTAAGTTTTCAAGAGGTGGAAGGGCGTAAACATAATTTTGTTTCTCTCTGGGTTCCTGACGTAAGTTTAATCTGAGTTTGGCAAGTGAATTATGTCAAACTATTGAAGATGGGCTCTTTTTTCACTTGCCATATATTTTAAAAAATTACCAAATCATAAGATTTACCGAGTGAATTTTGACAAACTCTTAAAGATGCTCTAACAGATAACAAGTGGGTGACCCTCACGTTACACTTAGCACCACACGCACGGCGCCACGCCGACGCGCGCGCGGCCACGCAGTTGGCGGCAGCACCGCAGCGACGGTCGACGATCTCCACACAGGCGCAAAGCCAAGCCACGCGAGCGGGCGGAACTGCGGGAGCCTACCGGAACCTACAGCGAATCAGCAATGCAATGATGTCCGCCGTCGCATCGTCTTTCCCCTCGCGCGGCCGTGCGGCCCCGTTCGGCTCGACGGCACTGCCACCGCCGTCTACGCGGCGCGGCACGCCCCTCCGCCGTCCGCGCGTCTGGGCGCTCGGTGGGGGCCTCGAGGGAGAGGCGGGGAAGATGCTGGATCCGCGCGCCACGCCGTTCCAGATCCTCGGCCTCGACGCCACCGCCGGCTACTCCGCCGACGAACTCAAGGCCGCCTTTCGCTCCCGGGTAGTGTAATGTAACGCTCACTTGTTTATGGGGGAGATTTGTGGTGCCGCTGCACAATTTTAGCTCTTGAGGTTGAGCAATGTTTTAAATAGCGGACTACAGCAAATAGCAGCGACCCTCCACAACAAGCTATAGCGGGGTTATAGCGGGCTAAAATAAGGCTATAACGGAAATTTATTACGTAAATTCATTTAGCGGAGCTATAGCCGGCTATTTGAAACTATGAGGTTGAGGCATCCTAGAAATTACAATAGTTGATTGCTACTTGCTAGTGTATCTAAAGAACTTGGCGTGCCTCCATGATCTACTTTACACGACATAACAATGGGAGCTCTGTACAGGTAAAGGAATTCCATCCAGATGTTTGCAAGGACCCAGAAAACGCAGATTTGATAATGAGGCGAGTGATCGAGGCCTATCAGGTAACTCTGTGTACTATAGTTGTGTTTTGTACAAGTGCTTATGGATGCTATCATAATAACCACGATCAAACATCATCAAACAATTACAATTCACAGTGCAAGTGTGGCCTTAAAGGTTTCAGAATTGTGAAGGAACTTTAGAAATCTGACTCCATGTAGTGTAACCTAAAAGGTTGGTTGAACTTTACTGGAGGGATTGTTTCTTAAATTTTTTTTTCACCTTCTAGTTAGGCTATCCGCACTGGGGAACGCTATGCGTTCCTCCAGTACGCGATAGCGCGAATCGGCGCTGCACCGCCGCACGCTACCCCTTACGCTATCGAAGCAGGCCGTGTCCTCTCCTTCGTCTGTCGCGTTGGTACGGAGGGACGGTAAAGGACGCTGCGGGGCCCAATCGAGGAGAGAGAAGGACCGCGCGCCGTCATCGATGCCGGAGCTCCGTCTCCGAGCAGCGCCGCGTGCTCGCCGGGGCCGCACGCCGTAACCGGCGCCGCCGCGCCCTCGCCCGCGCGACCAAGTGAGGAGAGAGAAGGAGGAAAGGGGAGAGGGAGAAGCGGACGCCGCCGCTGCGGGCCTCCGCCGCCGTCCGCCCGCCATGGAGAGGGAGGAGGGGCCGGACGCCCAGGCCGCCGCCGTCCGTCCGTCCGGTGCGCGCGGGCGAGCCCACCGTGGCCGCGCTCGCGGGGGCCACCGGGGCCGCGCCCGCCGTCGCCGTCGCGCTGGGCGGATGAGGCGAGAGGGAGGTGAGAGAGAGAGTGGAGAGGGAGGGTGGTGGGGAATAAAAAAAGAAAAAGAAATATAGAGTAGAGATATAGAGTATGGATGAGTGCGGGAGAAAGTAGTATAGAGTAGAGAATCTCGATGACCAGAACGGAATATTCCTTTTAGAGGATGAATTTAGAGTATGACGAGTGTGGATAGCCTTACATATCACTATTAGTTACACTTTTTTGTTTCACACACAGATGTTATCTGGCAACCAAGAAATGATGGTTGAAGTTGAAAGGTACAGAATATTTCCATCAGCTTGTATTCTGGACATATCATGCGATGAACCTATCATATACACTTGTTTTTGTAGATAACTATAATAATAATGGCCTATGCTCCTTTCTTATGGATTTTCAGTGATAGATTAGATTGTAATAGCCAGTTATCATCGCAATCTTGAATATATTTTTTATCATAGTAATTGAAGAGGTGTAATTATTCTTGGTAAGCTTTATAATAACTACCAATACAGTCAAATTCTGAAACATTTGTGTTTCAAAACATAGTTGGTCAAATAGTAGGATAATTCTGCACTAGCAATTGGGTTGCAGGACGAGAATATATGAGAAAAATAATAATAACTACTTGATTTATAATTATAGGTTTTGAAGATGGTATGCAGTGAAAGGTCCATTATGTAATCATGATTTGCACCATATAAGTAGCCATTGACACTCCCTTTATAAGGAGGATGAGGTAAAACCTAGTATGCATTATGTTAAGTACAATTGTTGCTTGTGCTGAAAAATATTTTTTGGTTTGATCCAGTCAACAAATTGGCAGCTATATTTTTAATGGAAAATTTTGGAATTAATCAGTGGGCTTAGTTACCAACTCATCTTTTCCAAAATCCAAACCTACTGAGGATTTTATTTTCTTTATCCACTTTTCAATTTCATTATGACACTGTAATTTATGCATTTGTGAATGCTTTTTTTAGGCCTGAGAGGTGCATCGAAACATAAGACAATATAGATCTTTGTTTCAGTAGCTCAAAAAATCCTACTCATGTGCTTATGTTACAATTTTGTGCAGGGACAATGTTGACCCATTTGATGAACCTGAGTGTGAAGCCCGTGACATATTTGTCAATGAACTTCTATGCATTGGCACTGGTACTTGTGCTTGTATTGCTTCAGTGGTTAAAGATGAGGGTTTTGTCGATCAGCCTTGTTGTTGACCATAGTTTTGTTATAAAAATAAGGTTTGCTGACAGACTTTGAATTAGGTATTAGTGTCAGAATTGGCACCAGAAAACTAAAGTTTCCAATAAGTTTATCATTTTCCTAATCTCCCTAACTATAAGAGATTAATCACCATGTTGTGCTTTTATATTGAACAATGCTGTAGTCCTTATTTTAGAAGCAGAACACATTACACATAAGATGGTGTTCCTTCCTTAGATGCAACCAACTTCGTTCACTTTCCTAGTTTGTACAGACTTTATAGCCTATACATTAGGGAGTAGGGACATAGGCCTTTCATGTAGTTGTTCAATACAAATCGTGCGGACATATTTTGTCAACTTTATCTGACAAATTACAATTGTGCTGGCTACTGCAGGATGCCCATATTCTTGTGTTAAAAGGGCACCTCATGTATTTTCATTTTCAGATGACACTGGTACAGCTCGTGCAATATCTCAAGGTAGGTCCACCACAACCATTTGGCTTAATTGGTGTCGGTGCTTCGATTAGCGAGTGCTAACACCGGCTAGTAAACTTGTATTTTGCGGTTGAGATCACGGATGGTGTGCAAGGGGGAACACAGGGGTTATACTGGTTCAGGCAATGAATGCCCTACGTCCAGTGTGAGATCGAGTCGTGTTGCCTTGCACCGGGGTGCTTGTAGTAGGGGTTACAAGCCTAGTCGAGAGAGGGAGGAGCTCCCAAGTCTCTTGTGAGTATGAGTGTTCGTGTGTGTTCTTGCGATTGTATGACTGGAAGTTCTTGTGGTCAATGAATGTCTCTTCTGTGATTGGCCTCTGCCCTCCCTTTTATAGTTACAAGGGAGAGGCTAGAGTTACATGTGTTGCCCTGTGGTTACAGTGCTCGGCATGGCGGAGGCAGTGGTGACCGGTGGCTATCGTCAGCCACGCCCTCGTCTTGGCGCCTCGAAGGTATGGCATTAGTCATTCGGTTGATCCACCACTGTTCTATTGGTGAGTTCCAAGGCGTTCCACAGTGCTGGACATTGTTTGCTGCGTGGCACTATGTCATGCCGTCGCGTCCGACCCTGCACAGTGCAACGAGTAGATAGGTTGACCTTTGAGTATAAGCTCCCGAGGCTCGGGAGACCTTGGTGCCGTCGGGGGCGTGATGGGACGGAGCGGGGGGAGTGTCCTCCCTCGGGCGCTTCCTTTTCCACGTGCGGTACTTTTCAGGGGGTGGGCGAGCCTGATCGTAAGGTTTGCCCATTCCCTCAGGTTGGCCGGACGGCTGTCGTTTCCCTTTCCTGGCGCCACACGTGCGGCCGGGGTATGGCAGTCGCCGTGCTAGTTGGAGAATCCCCTCGTCAACCCAGGAGGCCGTACGGTTGACCGTCCCTGTAGAGGCGTGGGAGAAGTAGGACCGTCAGATCGCCTGCCAGAGGAGATGTGGCAGTTGGTACGGCGAACGTGCGCGTTCGGGGCGCAGTTGTGTCACGGGGCCCACCCGATGGGACCGTGCCTGTAAAGCGGTCAAGGAAGGTCCCTTGGCCGTCAAGTTTGCCCTGCTGACGTCGGCAGGGCTCGGGCGAACCCGAGGGAGTTAGCCTGTAGCGGGGGGCTCGGGCGAATCGGAAGTCTATCGTCTGAGGTCTGCTTTCCCGAGCCCTGTCGCGGAGGCTCGGGCGAATTGGAGAATTTCTCCCGAGGGGTCCGCGCGCCCGGGGGAGGCGATGTGCTTCTGCACGGCTCTGTCTTAGGCCGTGCGGGAAGTTCTCGCATGGGCCGTTCCCGTGTGAGCCTTGGCTAGCGCCTTCTTGGGCCGGGCTTTATTCGGGAAGTGTGATTTTGCGTTGAAGTTGGGTACCCCATAGTTGGGTACCCGACAATTGGGTAGAAGCCCACATAGTAGTTCAGCTAAGCAGTTTATTTATAAGTATGTCCCCACCTTTACCTTTTTTAAGAAAGAGTTCAACCCTTTTTTTGCAGGTAATGGAGAAGATGCGCTTGTTCAGCTCGCTGTTGGGCAGTGTCCAAGAAAGTGCATATACTATGTGACACCTTGCCAACGCACTATTTTGGAGGATGTTCTTGCTAGGTACATATCTCTGTCATGAGCTACTTTTTTTGTCAGTTAGCACGATGGTAAAGAGCTGATTTATGGTGAGGAACCACCTAATTCTACATGAGGTGGTGCGTCATGAACATATTCTTATACAGTTATACTAGTACTAATTATTAGTTTGTGAGGAATGAATAAGGTGGTGATGGATCAACTCATTTCATTCTGCAAACCAAACAAAAAAGTAAGGAGCGAGGAGATGATAGACTACTTCATTCCTCAAACTAAATACCCTATTAACCAATCATACAATTCATGTTACAGCTTTCAGAAAAATCATGTTACACTAAATTAGAACCGGTGAAAGGGCCCACATTCAAATTTTTACACTTATATCTTTCATGGCGGCATAAAATAATTCATAGTTTAGGAACTTGTTAACTGAAGAGGGTGAGTAGACAGGATTTATAGGTGAAACTGAGGTTGAGAGAGTTCGACCTATATCATGATTGGGTACAAGCACTAAAATATATAAGAGCTGTGCATGATACAATTATATTACTCCCTGTTCCAAATTATGCTGTCGTAAGCCAAACTTCTCTAAGTTTGATCAACTTTCTAGAAAATTATATTAATCTGTACAAGTTCAAATAAATGCACTAATTAAGACATCATGGAGAATTTAATAAAACTAATTCAATATTGTAGATGTCGATGTATTTTTCTATGAACTTAGTCAAAATTAGAGAAGTTTGATTTAGCACAAAGCTAAACAGAGGCAGTAGTAGCAAGAACAATACCTTATAAAAAGACAGCAAGAAATACCTTATAAACAGAGGCAGTAGTAGGAAGAACAATACCCTATAAAAAAAACAGAGACTGTATTATCAACATATTACTGCCTCCTGGTTTAGCTTCGTATATCCTGATCCTTTTTTTCCTCTCCCAGTGTGTTGATGGTGCCTTATGATCTCGCTGAGGCAGCAGTTCTGGATTCCCTCCTTTCAAAAGCGAAGTTTGAGAATAACAGGTACAGGAAGCCCCAAAGAGGAGCAAAATCATCCTCCAATTATGTAGATTGGATGTGATATGATCCTGAGGCACAAAGGGGATGCTAGTTTCAGCCAAGGCAGTTCAATAGATTTATGCTGGTTTGCCTGTTCTCCTTAGTCAATTACCCCTGGCCGGTGGAATGGCATGATGCATCTATGTATCGTAGTTCACAAAATGGAATATGTTTATGTGGACAAACTGCTTTGTTTGTGTCACTGCTGGTAATTTTCATTTCATTTTCTGACAGAGAAGCCGGACCAAGTCAACAGTATAAATCTCTGGGTATTTTTCGCAAAAAAATAAAAATTCTCTGGGTATAATAACGAAAATGCTAATAGAACGCTCTGGATTCCTGTAAAATTTCTTTCTGCCAGAATTTTACTCCGTCTTTCTTTGGCATAAGAAACTCCTATGATTGACTGGGAGCTTATTTACTAATGTTTTGGTCTAAAACAATCACAAGCAATAACTCTGATCCAGTCAATGTATCTCTATTTTACGTGTAAAAAGGAAATTAGTATGTACTCCCTCAATTCTAAACTATAAGTCATTTGACTTTTTTTTTTGTTAAATTTAAATCATTCTTGAAAAAACTTTTATTAATAAAGCAAGTCATAACAAAAGAAGTGTTATTTACATAAATTTTTTTAATAAGACTAGGGATAACTTGAGGCCAAAAAAGTCGAACGATTTAGAATTTGAAACGGAGAAAGTATTACTAGTTCTTATCCCAAGTTCTTAGATCGTGTTTTGATTCATATAATTAACTATTAGATGTGTTAGCTGAAAGAAAAACCGAACTAAGGTCTTGTTTAGACGTACATGTTCATTCCAATCTACACGTGTTGAAGTGGATTGAACTAGAACTTAATTTAATTTCCACTTGAATCCACTTTAACACACGTGAATTGAGGTAATATATATAAGCATTCTTAAAAGCCCTAAGAGATGTGTTAGCTAAAAAAAATCAACTAATAGCTATTTTCTCTATTTCAAATTATAAGTTATTTTGGTTTTGAGATTGTAGTTATATCTAGGTGCATAGTAAAAGTTAGCTTGATATTGCCCATAGGTTCTTTGTCTTGACTTAGTGTACGTTGGGTAAGTATCCAATTTTTCATAGAAACCATTCGAATATAGTTTCTCCGAAAAACCAATTTAGGAGATAAATTGGAATTACTTCATGAGATCGTTCAGCTAATAGGTTGGATTCTGATTAATAGAATTTTTTTAAAAAATATTAGTATAAATAGAAATATTTTCTAGAAAAATCTAATTTCCTTCGTAGCAAACAACAACTTAAATGTAACACATTTTAATTTGTTACATTAGAAAAGAATGAATAAAATTGATAGCACGTACGAGAGGCAAAAGAAACAGAGCAGAATCGCTGAGGAGCTACCCTCCGGCCCATCAGAAGCTGGATAAAGAACGTGAAACGTTTATCTTCAATTCTCGTTTGGCATTGTTTCTTGTGATTCTTGAGAGAAGAACCCATTCACACAACCAAACAACCTCTTAAAATGATCAACATGCAACAGAGGCTGATGATAGCTCATCTATGTACCTGGAGTCCTGGATTATGGGTGTCGCCGTGTCGTGGGTACAAAAAAATTCCTCTCACTATGACTATGACGAAAATTCAAAAATAATCCAGCAGATTTGGGTAGGATTCTCATTTAATTCCGCTCAGAATCAATGAAATTAAACAGAAAAAATCCAGTCCACAGGACTCCACACATCTCGCGTCTCTGGATCTACTACGGCTCCTGGCCCGCAACGTCGCCTCCACCCCCCGCGGCCTCTCCTCCAACGGTCATCTCCTCTCCACAGCCAAACCCCAAACCCAAACAACGGGTCGGTCCAATTCAAAAGTTGAATCCTGCGCTCCTTCCCCAACCCATTCCCCAACCCCCCACGTCTTCTCATCTATCCTCGCAAGCCATCCCGCAGCTCAACGAGATCCGGCGAGCGAATTCCCTCGTCTCCGACCACCAGATCGCAGCGATGGAGCCGGATCCGGTCGCCGACGCCGCGGGGGCATCCTCCTCGCCGCAGCCCGCACCAGCGCCGGCCACGTCCCCGCCGTCCTCGCCAGCGCCGGCTACGTCTTTGCCGCGGCAAAATCGCCTCTCCCCCGATGACCACCAGATCGCAGCGAAGGAGCCGCAGCCGGTCGCCGCGGGGGCATCCTCCTCGCCGCAGCCCGCACCAGCGCCGGCCACGTCCCCGCCGTCCTCACCAGCGTCGGCCACGTCCCTGCCGCCTCAGCCGCGAGGTACTGTTTCTTAGTTCTCAGGCTACGAGTAGGGTTTCTCTATTAATTGGGGCGTACCCAGTTGGCGTGGTGTGCGTCTTCGCCTCACACGGCCTGGTGTTTGCTTGCCAGATGACGATGAGCCGGGGGGAGTGGTGGAGTGCGCGGATGCCGGAGGAGACATGAATCCCACACAGGAGGAGCCAAAGAAGGAGGCGACGGCAGAAGTAGGGGAGGCTCTCCGCAGCTTCATGGAGGTCAGCTCCTTTAGATGCAATTCCTGCTCGTGCTTATATATCGTAGATAGATGTAAAAATATCCGATCACAGACACACAGTGTTTCTAGAGTCTGAGCGAATATAGCAAGATGTTGATTTTCTCTTTCTCCATCTGGCAATGTTGGTTGAAGAAAGATGATAGGGCTGTTCGCTTCTGATTTCAGTGTCTTTTCTTCAGGAGTATGGGGATCAAGGAGAGGACTCAATTGTCCTGTCACCGCGGCTGAAGGAGATTAGTACTCCTGACCGCCCTGCTGCCCTGCGCTTCTTAGGTACACACAACTATCATACACATGCTTTGCTTAAGTATTCGAAGTATTTTGATTCCTATAATTATTTGTGGTGTTTGGTCTTTGTTTTGTGTGTAGGGGAGAAGTATAACAACCTCATGGAGAGGTACAAGAAGTTGATGGTCAAGTGTTCCGAGGAGTGTGAGCCTAGATACAATGGCCTGAAGAAGAAGTACACAGACGAGTGTGCAGAGAGGCGGCGTCTGTATAATGAGCTCATTGAGCTAAGAGGTAACATTAGGGTGTTCTGCAGATGCAGACCTCTGAGCTCCGATGAGGTCACCCGTGGGTGTTTATCTGTGATCGAGATTGACCCATCACAGGAGACTGAGTTGCAGTTTGTCCCCAATGAAAAAGAAAAGAAGCCCTTTAAATTCGACCATGTTTTTGGCCCAGAGGAGGACCAAGGTATATTTGACTGAATCGTACCTAGCTGACTTTTCAAGTATGCTAGTAGTATACATGTTTAAGGGTGATAAATTTAACCGGTCGTATTCCAACCTTTTTGTGCAGAGGCCGTGTTTTCAGAAACAGCTCCCGTTGTTAGATCAGTGATGGATGGTTTCAACGTATGCATCTTTGCATATGGGCAAACAGGAACTGGGAAAACTTTCACAATGGAAGGGGTTCCAGAAAACAGGGGTGTAAATTATAGGGCTTTGGAAGAATTGTTCAGAATGTCAGAGAAAAGAAGTGCATCCATTGCGTACACATTTTCTGTAAGCATCTTGGAAGTCTACAATGAAAAGATCAGAGATCTTCTTGATGAGGGCAATGATCAATCAAAAAGGTACAAATTCTGTCCTTCCTCCTTTTGGCGAGAAAAGATTCATTGCCTAAACATGTTATCTTGTTGCAATTCAAGGTTGGATATTAAGCAAAATGCTGATGGGACACAAGAAGTTCATGGTTTGGTTGAGGCTCCAATTTATGACATAGATGGTGTGTGGGAGAAACTGAAGTTTGGTGCTCAAAATAGGTCTGTTGGCTCAACCAATGCTAATGAACTCAGCAGCCGCTCCCATAGGTGAGGACTTTGGTGTTTCACCTTTTGTTATGTATTCGTTCTAATTAATTAAGATCATAATATAGGTATAATATCATCTTGTAAGATTAATCACTATCATTCAGATTCAGTTTTCGTCAATTATCATTACTATAGCACTGAGATAAAACATTTTACCTCTTGCAATCTATTTGCAGTTTGGTTAGGGTCACTGTTAGGAGCGAGCATTTGGTGACTTCTCAGAGGAGCAAAAGCCACTTGTGGCTGGTTGACCTTGCTGGTAGTGAGAGGATAGCTAAAACTGGGGTGGAAGGAGATAGGCTGAAAGAGTCACAGTTCATCAACAAATCACTATCTGCCTTGGGTGATGTTATATCTGCCCTTGCCTCAAAAAACTCCCATATTCCATATAGGTTTGTCCTATTCACATACTAAGGTATCTACTTTGCTTAGCTGCTTAAATTATCTTGGTCTTACCAACCTCCATTTCCTTTTGCTGTCAACTAGGAATTCCAAGTTGACTCATTTGCTCCAAAGCTCTTTAGGTAAGTTTTCTCCTTGTACCACTTACGTGGCAATTGCACCTTTTTTTTAGCAAACTGATGAAGTTTCATATCCTGTTGATTTCATTAGGGCTCCTTTGGATCAATCATTCCCCATCGGAATTAGAGGGGATTGAGGGGGGAAATTAGTTCAATTCCCCCTCAATCCCCTTCAATCTCCCAAGAGGAATGGTTGAATCCAAACTGGCCCTTAGTGTACTAGAGTGTACCCAAAAAAAAAAATGACAAGGTGGCAAACTAGCTTGTTCAACATTTTTGCAGGTGGAGACTGCAAGACGCTAATGTTTGTGCAGATAAGTCCAAGCTCTACAGATTCCGGAGAAACTCTCAGTTCACTCAATTTTGCGAGTAGAGTCCGGGCTGTAGAACATGGCCCTGCTCGTAAGCAAGCGGATCCAGCTGAAAGTTTGAAGTTCAAGCAGATGGTAATTTGACTCTTCCATCACACTGAATAGTTATGACACAATATAGTTTAGTTATATTAACTATATAAAATCTATTTCAGACTGAAAAACTTAGGCACCAGGAAAAGGAAAATGCACAACTGAATCAAAGCTTGCAGCTGATTCAACTGAAGTATGCTTCTCGTGAAAATGTCTTCAGGACACTAAATGAAAAGGTATTGCCTCGAGTCTCATTATATTGATTTGGTTGGATCCTATTTGATACCTACTGTCATGGAATCAAATGTTCACACAAAAAAATGTCTTGAAACAGGTGAAGGATGCTGAACAAGCATGCCGAAATTATCAGCAACGGGTAAGTAGGGGAGTCAGTTATTTCTAGTTCCTAAAGACTAGGCCCCTCTGTGTATTCTAACCTGTGCTCATGAAGTGCACTCCTCTGTACAGATTAGAGAGCTGGAAAATGAATTAGGTAATGAGAAGAGGGCTTATAAGGATTCTGCTAGATCCTCTAGGCCGCCACTTGTTCCTGCTAGATCCTCAAGACAGCCTCAGGGAAGGAATAACAGCTTAGCACCACCTCCAGGCCCTTCTAGATGGAGGCTCAAAGCTACCACAATTCACAACAAAGAGAACATTCCTGTGGCGATGAAGAAATCAAACACTGGGGATGATCCTAACAAGGCTGCTGGCAGAGCAAGGCGCGTTTCACTTACTCCGGTGATACGGCAAATCCCCATCCAGCCCAAGAGGCGATCTTCGATGGCGATACTACCATCTGTGAGAGAGCATCTTTCCGTGCGGAACGAATCGAGAGCAGGATCTCAGCTGTCGCAAGTCAACATGCCAAGAGGATCACTTGCGACATTTGGTTTGAATTTGGTTCCAAGAACACCCCTGGCAGGATATGGTGGACCTGTTGATGCTACTCCAGATGGAGCAAAGTTAAGGAGATTTGATTTAGGAAGCAGCAGCAAGTTCTCAAGCCCTCCAAATGTGGGCATGTGGAACAAAATGGTCACACCACTGCAGAAGCTGGGAGTGGCACCGACCGGAGGTCCTGCAAACACAGCATCCAAGTTGTGTTTCAGCATCCAGAAAAGAGTTGGCGTGGGCATCTCCGACCCAGCTCTGCGTGAGAACATGGTTGTGGGGAGAGCCGGCAATGCGCTGCGGGTGCTCAACCCCAAGAGACGACAATCTGTCGTCTAACTCTGGAAGCGAAGGTAGGTACTCCCTCCATACCGGTATAGCTCGTTTCATGACGACTACACGCTCTCCAAAATAAGACTTTAACTTCATCTTTGTATAAAAATATTTTTTTAAAAATGATATATGTATATATTTCTATAAAAGTTTTCATATTTTGAAACTCAACATCTTAAAAGTTATTCAAGATTTATATTTATTATTTATATTCTTAATGTTTGACAACTTGCTTTACAGGTACCAAGGGAGTACAGCAGATGTTTGGATGTTCAAACGGAGCTGCAGTGTGGTGTGATGCCTTAAGCGTGTTTCTTAGCGAAACAATGTTAGGACAGAAGATGTTCTTCTCATCTTTAAATGGATTCTACTTGGTTCTTACTAGATGATAGAAAGCTATGCTACCATTGTTCATGGAAGTCATTGATTCTATTTGTTCGTTACACAGAAAGCTAAGTTAGTTCGTTACTAAGAATCGCTTGCTTCACAACTCTCGGCAATTTTAAATCATGTTCATGAAATACCCAAATTCTGCCGCCGACATGATGGTTCATAGTGATCGGTCACAGATCTGGCTTTCCTGATGGTTTCCAATTAATAAACAGCGTGACCAGATTCCAGTTATGTTTTCAAACTCACTATGCAAAAAAATTTGGACTCACAATAGTGCTGTAGGGAAGTAGAATAACGCCCCTACTAACCAGAACAATTTTGAACAACTTAAATGTCAAATAAAGAATCATCAGTACTTGGACCCACGCACTTTCTCAAAACTATCTGCCAAATCCGATTTACCAGCTACACCCTTGGACAGCCTGACTGCTGTACCTTTCCCGAACGAACTCGTGTTTGCAAGTCTCATCGGCACTGCTGTTACAAATCAAGTGTTTAGTCACGTTGGCTGCTTGGACCTGAATTGGTCTCTCCAAAACAAGAACCAGTGCTTCCTTCTCCAACTGCATGCAGTAGCTTCCGAAAGTCTCTATATCCACTTTGAGCCTGAAGTCCAGACTGAACAACAAATCCAGTTCAAGCATATTCATCTCTCTTGTGCTAATTCCTCCAACTCGACCGTAGTATGCATTGTTGAAAAACCTGCAAACAAAATGTCAACAAAAAGTTATTGGAAAGCTTTCTACAGTTTATCTTCATTATGGAATAAACAAAACCTTGATCAACATCAGCTTCTTCTATTTGAAGTATGGTTATAACTTATAAGTTTATGTTCCACAGTCAGGGCAGAAATCATTTACTAATCTGGGGCATATTGGCCATCAACACCTGCCTCTTGCCTCTTCACTTTTCCTCACCTCATTACTATCCTTAAATTCCACCGTAGGCTATTTACTGTTAAGACTAATAGATTGATGCATTCCTATTAACTGGTGCTTTAACCAAAAAAAAAAAAAGAATACTACAACAAACATGAAATCCCTCCGAAATACAAAATTGACAAATAACTGCGAAAAATAAGTCTATCATTTAGAGATAAAGAAGGCAAATTGCTTCCATACCAAAGAAGATAGCTGACCCACAAACCATGTAAAGTTGTTCCAGACAGTAAAATATCATGGACATTTCCTAGTGATGCTAGTTTATTAACTTAGCTAAGGTTGAGTATGCATCTATGGTCAGTATCATACCGAAGACCTGATATCAGTCTATGGCTCAGGCTCACACAGTATGTAAGATCATACTTCAATACAAAGTACATATGTGAAAAATGTAATTGTAAAGCTGTTCTGATGGGTTCTTACGCATCATCTATGAATTTGGCAGCAACAACAACACTTGCAATAAGCAAGCGATGGACACTAAATGACGTCATGTAAATGTTTGGTTGCTGTAGATATCTCTCCATGTAGATAAGTCCCAGCACAAAGCAAGATGGGCTGCACTTTGCATACTTGAAAATCCGTTCTGCATACAGCTTTATACTAAGTTCAGGCACCCTCTGACCATGAAAGATAGTGGTCGACTCCTTTGATTTACTGGAATGTAGTAGCTCTTCATTCTGCTGAACTGTCTTGTCAAGATACGCTGAGAGAAGCAACAGAACCTTCGGAAATTCAGCATTGTCTTTCTGTGAGTGGGATACTGTCAAACCCAAGGAGAAGTAGCTCTCCTGTTCATCACCATCGGCAGTTGTAGGTGACTCCATTGTCATAGGCAAACATTAGTGCTGTAAAGACAAAGCAATTCATATTCAACAAACATTCTGTTGATGGATGGAGCAATATAAGCAAACATACTGATGCATACAGTACAACAACTAAATTTGGATAAGAGACTTCACTATCGAAGCACACACAGAAGCTTCATAAGTTGGTGGAAGGGGAAATATAAGTAAAAACCTTAGATACTGACGCATACATAACAACTAGATTTGGATAAGAGACTTCAATATCCAAGCACACACAAAAGCTTCCCATAAGATGCAGGGCCAAATGTCAAACCCATGCGTTTAGCAACAACACGCTTCCAAATATGTTGCTGTGAGCAAGAACATGGGTCGCTGCGATTTTATTCTTTTGCATGTCTGATCTACTTGTAACGCCATTGTGAAGTCGAGCTATTCTCTATGAATGCATGTGAATGTCAAACAGACAAATAACATCATGAGGTCGGTCCTAATTAAATCAGCACCGCCAAGTAGGCAAGTACCAACCATATAGCAGGCAAAAGGGAAAAACACATGTAACATGATTGAAGCACAGCACGCATCCTGAGCCGAACAAAGGGGCTTCATTCCTTCGCATGAAGTAAGAAACGAAAAGTCAAATGCTAGTTCCGAATATACACAAAGCCAACTCCTATTTTGGCATCATCTACCATTCCGAAGAATATCTGGCCAACTGGGCCTCTTTATTTCAAAATCTTTAGCTATATATATATATATATATATATATATATATATATATATATATATATATATATATATATATATATATATATATATATATATATAAAAGGAAATCACACGGAACAGCAAAAAGCTCTTCAGATGCACAAATCTCACATCATTTCCCGCTAAAAGGTCGCACCACACGACCTTCAAATCTAGAGCGCTGAGCAATCTCGTTGTTTTTGCGCACCTAGATTTTGTCGGCGTCGACACCGAATGCACAAACTTTTGCTCGAAATTAGGGGAACATATACCACAGCGGGTACCAGAGCAGTTGCCAGAATCTTCCCTAACCCAAATAGCCACGATTGGAGAGCAAGTGAAAGCCCTCCCCCGCTAGCTAACTACACGTTCTGCAGCTAGAGATCTAAACCAGAGAGAGAGAGAGAGAGAGAGAGAGAGATTTCCTTACATAGTGCTCTAGCAGTGTAACCGTATCTGGGGAGAAAAGCATCCGGGCTTCAGGTCCAACTCCTCGCCGCCGTCGCCCCCAGAAGGAGCAGGCGAGCAGCCGCTCCTCCCCGGATGCTGCTGAGGCAAAGACGCACAGCACAGTGGGCACAAGGAGGAAAGAGAGAGAGAGAGACTGGGGTTATTGAGACTTGAGATGGAGAAGGGCCAGTCACTGTTCACCACAGTGGGGCATTATCCCATGATATTAGCTTGTTCGTTTCAGCAATCAGTCGCTTATTTTCAGTCACAGAACAGTATTTTTCTTTTACATCAAATCAACACTTATTTTCAGACCAAACAAACAGACTTAATGATATGACACACGATTATGTGGCTGGTTGTAGCTTGTATCTTAAGACTAACACAAAAGCCATCTTAAGTAAAACTTATTATTACGTGTGTAATAATAATTACGATAGGTAATAAGTAGTAGTTCAGGAAGTTGGGTTAAGTAGTGGCAATCCGTGTCACCATGTGACGAAGCACGAAGAGCACGCACGGCTTATAAATCGAGCTACAAAGCGGTACAGTCGCTTTCGTTTCCTTTGGTTCTTCCTTATCCGTTGCAGTTGCAGCAAAGTAGTCGTGTCGGTTTCCACGTTCCAAAAATATTCGTGTCGGTGCAAGGAATCGGGACTTTGAGAGAGACAAAAGGGGCAAAAGGCAAAGCATCCCGCAACTCAATGGTTACGTCTTAAGTACATGGCAACGATGTATAATTTCTTTCAGAGAAAGCATTTATAAAAGTTATATTATAAATTGATTATAAATTTCCCTTATGAACGAAAGTTAGATTTTAAAGTTATAAGTTATCCACGTCTATTTCTATATCTATATCTATACCTATTATATAATATAAAGAGACAAAATTTTAATCTATTTTTTCGGTCCATATCCTCTAACTAACGATGTGAATGTAGAATTTACTTCTTTTCATCTATCTATTATAACCCTCTTATTTTATATATGACATGCTATGAATAGTTTCTTGATTAGGACTCCTAAACAAATATATCTGGATCCTATTTATATGACAATTGTAAGTTTTTTATTGGGACTTTTAATTCAAATTCAAATATATTCTAATTCCAAATGATCTAAATAGGAATTCAACCTTAATATATTTCTATGATTTGTTTTTTTTCCTCACACGTGATGTTCCGCGTCTTCTTCACATAGTTTCCTATTTTTTATATGATTTCTTAATTTTTACACTTTTGATTTTGTTTTGTAATTGTTTTTTTCTATGGAATATGTAAACCGCGAGCAATGGGAAAAACTGTGATGGCATGAATTTCTTTTGTTTTTTTAGACATAGTGTCCACTCATGGTTGACTACCACAGTAAAGATAACAACCAACTATTACATATGTGTCTACATGTACTTAGAAGTTATCATTAATTCATTATGTGTCACCGTCGGGCACACCAACAGATGGTGAGGAGTGAGGGTGAACAAAATAACAACCCGTTACAACACACGGATACTTTTGCTAGTGTAATAATAAAAAATTAAAATTTCTTCTTACTTTTTTAGTCTATCTTTTTTTTTCTTCTGTCTCTTTCCAATAACTATGAGACAATGAATAGTTTCGTTTGGACTACGTGCAACACGAACTGATAAGTCGTGCTCATATATATTAGAACAACTCGATACAGAAAGAGCAAAAAATAGATAATATTGAAAAAGGAAAAATCTGTTAGAGTAAAAAATAATAGAAAAAATCCCTCCATTAGAAAAAAGGAATGGTTATGACTCGCCCATTTTACTTAGACATGTAAAAAAATAGAAAAAAAAAGCAATAGCACATATATTGAGAGAAAAAGAGTAGAAATAAAAAAGAATAATAAACTCCGGACTCCTTTAGTTTGTAAGGGAAAAAATAAAAACAATGGACTGCATCACATACTCCACTTTTCTAGGACTCTTAAAAAACTACCCTCTCCGTCCTTAAAAAAGAGTCGTCGTTGGTGTGCGTGTCACAAATTTGACTCGATTTATAGAAAATATGTACAATATTTGTATCGCTAAATAAATTTATTAAAAAACTAGATTCAAAAATCTTTCCGGTAATACTATGTACCATAAATATTAATTATTTTTAATATATATTTTATCAAAATTATTTCTCAGGAAGCGAGAGCGACTCTTTTTTAGAGACGGAGGAAGTATGTATTTATATCAAAAAATAGTAGTACAAATATAAATAAATATACAACACTCATCCTTGATTTTTCATTAACATTTTTCTTCTTCTGTTATAACGTATAAGCATGTTTGCTAGTAAATATAATTTATTATGTAAATTTCGTATTTATAAAAGTTTTGTTGGAAAAAATATTATGAAATTTACTTTATGAACAAAAGTTAAAGACTTCGAAAGCTATGTAAAAAAGTTGTCTACGAAATATTATTTAAAAAATGTATTGACTAAGTTATGTTCAGAAGTTATGTGTCATAAAATACTATACATAAAAACTATGTGTACAGCTTTGTAGCTTTCAGATAAAAATGAGAAGTTATGCAAATATTACTTTTAAAAAGGAAAAGTTGTGGGACAAGCTGATGGTTCGCAATCTATTCCAGCGATGATCAGTGGCTCTGCCTCAGACTTTGACCAAACCTTATCAATCAAATAGGATGCATCTATTGATGTTACATAGTTGTCTCGGTAAATTTCTAACTTGCTCAAGCTTCATACTTTAAACTGATGCGGGCATACACTGAACTATGAACTGGAAACAACCACTAAACTCAGAAATAAAGGTGAGACCGACAAATTACGGTCAGGACCATCCAACTAACGCCTATCCCAGTGTAAGCTGGTCGATGCATGACTAAGAAACAGGTTTTCTTTACCCATATCCTTACTAAATCTTAGAAAAGTTTGTTACATTGCTGATGTTAATTTTAAGGACCCGGCCACCATGTACCCACAATAGATACCATCGAACGCTCAGCGCCAGAAATTTTACTGTACAGGATCCCCAGCAACTTTGGTCAGATGACGGCGTCGGTGTCAATGAATTGGGACTCAAGTATGCGCGTTCCTGTCGCTTGGACTTGGACTTCTTGATGAACTCAGTGCCTTGGTTAGGAAATTGCGGAGCTCTGGAATAACACGCTGGATCAGCTGTGCAGAACTGCATAGCAAGATCGCATGTTAAGATTTTAGTTACTTGACATCGTACTGGTCTCAGATCAAAGGTTATTAGCAAGAGAAGGTACCCGGCTCTGGTGCAGATCTTGTTAAAATGTTCCAGAATGTACAAGATGCATGTATGTCTCAGTGACACAGCATGAAAGGCTTCGGACAAGTCATACATGTCAGATACGTTATCTAGATTCACATCCTACAAGGCAAATAATGGCATTCAAATTAATATCTAATATGCGGTTTAAACAAGGAATAGAGAGTAGCTTTCCTAGTCACCTTCGCAATAGTATATTCACATAGGCGTTTGAGGCCTTCTAAAAGATACTGATCAGCAGCTCTAAGAAGATCCTGTGCAATTTCACTGGTAACCTGCACTGACCCTGTATAGATAAATCTGCAAAACCAAAGAGGATTCAGACTTTAATTCAGCATACAGTGGCATAAAAAAGAAGAGGAAAAATAGTTGCAGATTCATCATCAGAAAGAGAACTGTGGCCAAACGAGAAGGGAGATGGCTTACTAACCTCATCATGAGTTCAAAGACCTCCCATGGGATATTTGGAATTTCAATGTCTCTTGCATCCTTTTCCTGGTTAAGAAAATGACCTTTGAATTAGATATGAGATTCAAGGTTTGTTGAAAACTAACATACTATATATAGCAGCAATATATCAACTATGGAAAGAGATCAACAGAATACAACTAGCAAACGCACATTATCTTGTGGCAAGTCGAAACTCACCCTGTACCCGCCATCAAACATTGCACGAAATGCATCTGAAGAAGCAAGCAAAGCAATTCTGTGTGCATAAAAGCGCTTTCCTGCAGAAGAAGGGATTAAGATTATCTGGCACACGATAGAAAATAATTATTTAAAGTAACTACTGATGAAATCAGGGTCATGGAATAGTACCGACCTTCTACCAAGAAAGTAACATCTGAAAGTGTTGAACTATTCACATATTGCTCACCAAGATAAACCTGCAATAAAATATACATTCAGTAACAATTGCCAGTGCCTCAAGCATTACCAGAACAATTGGAGGGAAAATCCCAAAATGTAACAATGACTTTATTTAGGATAGCAAAATACAGGCAGTGTATGGAAATATTGTTAAAAATGCCAATGATACCTAAAGTCTGACCAATTTTCAACACAATACCAAGCAGCATAAAAATATCGACATGATATTTTTTTTATCGAACATGCAGATATAGGGAAAAGAAAAGGTCCATACAAGCACCCCTCTTACTACTTTACTAGGACTAAGGTAAGTGGGGTTACAACAAAGAAAACTAAGCTAGCCTAGATTTCCAACCACCTTAGCCCAAAACCTGTAGCTAAGTAGCTTGGAAGCCCCAGCGAGCATCCAGAGATGAGCTTCTAACTTCAGGTTTCTAGGTGTAGTAGGCACATTGGAGAGCCTCCTTCAAACACATGCATTCCTCTGCTTCCAGAGCATTCAGGCACCCAAGATGGTGAAGGTGTTAACCCATTTTCTTTGATCTCTGCTAACTCTTTTGCTACGTCACCAAGTAGTGAAACTATGTTTAATAATGCTAGCCACCAGCTGCTGCAAGTTAAGTGCAATGAACAACCTATCTATGCCAAAACTGTCTTGCAAAGACACAGGTTGTAAGATTGTGCTGGACTGTTTCCTCCTCTTGATCACAGAGTAGGCATATATCCGGATGAGAGTCATGAGACAGACCATGTTTTGCAAGCTGATCAGCAGTCCAACATTTACCTTTCATGGCAAGCCAGAGGAGCATTTATTTTCCACCAGCAGGTTGTACACACTAAAATTCACAACAGGTTGGACTACAAGAGACTCGTTTGGGCCCTTATATACCTTGTCGAACCAAAGCACCATTCCATAATGATTAATCAAAATAAATTCATGTGCATCCTAGCACACTGAAGATCATGCCATTGTGATACTATTTTTAACCATACAACAGTCAGCTCATAAAGTCTCTGTAACTCAAACAGCATATATGTAATACAAAGTAAATTTGAATTTTAATAATTCTTTTGCATACCTGAGGTGTTGGAGATGGAGGGGCAGCATCCATGGGAGAAAGTGCTGCAGCTTTGTTGGCCAATTTGTATAATGCTGCTGAGCCATCTTGTTGATGTTTTGCGCTCATGGAAATCAGAAGATCAAGAAGCAAGTCGAGACCTAGATGACCCAGAAGTTAAATCCATGAAGAACACCATACAGTAGAAAGGAAATGAAAAGGTACAATGTTCAGCAGTTGCAAAACTGTTTACCATTATTATCAATAAAAATTGCTCTTTGATCTTCAGGGGCACAAAGGTGTGCAAGAGCCAGAGCAACACGCCTTTGCACAGATTTCTCTCCTACTCGCATCAAATAAAGCGAGTGTTTCAACACCTGTAAACCATCACATGGGAACAAGCTCAAAAATACTATAGTCAAGCACATCGCAAACAACGAAATACAGAAATCTTACAAGCAAAACTTACTCGTCCATTTATCTTCTCTTCTAACCTCTTCAGTGTTTTTGCCACACAGTCCTTTGTTGCCTGAAATTAAGAATAGCTTAATAAAAAGAAGTCACAACAAAGTAACCAATACAATGAAGGCAAATGCACCTGGACAATAAATTCTCCATCTTGCAACTTTTGGACACCTCCTACTTTAATGAAGTCGGATACATAGTCCTATAAGAAAGAACAGTGATTTGATACAGAAATAATGGAGATAAGAAATATAAGATAAACGTTTTTACAGAAAAAGAGTTAATCCCATTACAAAGGAGCATGGAGTGTGGACTTATTATTTATTAATCAATAGTGCAAAAGGGAGGTTGAGACATATCGCAGACCTTGTGACAAAAAATCGTAAATTACCTCATTATCTGCAACTCCATAAAGGGCAAATGCAGCATTATGTTGCAGAGATCCATTTTTTGAGTCAAGAAGTTTTAACAAAGGCACCAAGCCACCATTATATGCAATACCTGCTTGGTTATGTGTGTCCTGAGAAAAGACTCTTTAGATTAGATTACAAGTTGCAACCAAGCAAAAAAGAAAGAAAGAAAGAAAGAAAGAAAGAAAGAAAGAAAGAAAGAAAAAAGGAAAGAAAAAGAAACAACTCCGCTAACCCATAAGTAAAAGGGAAAGATGAATGGGGATTTCCCCTTACATTATATGATATTAAAGAGCGAAATGTGCTAGATCGTTAAACTTTTCCCATATACTCAACTAGGTCCATAATCTCTCAAGTGAGGATCCGGGTCAATTTTTTAAATGGTTCACTCCGCATTGCACTCTGTATAAAACTAGCCAAACAATCTCACAAGGAAAATATAAGCTACGAAGTTTGGTTAGTTGCAATTGTCAGAAATATTATCGCTCTGCTAGAATGTACCACTAACAAACTGTGTTTTAATAGTCAGATAGCAGACCAGCTCCTAGCACCCAATTGACAATTAGCTGGAGCCAAAGTCACAGGAACACTCCAAGCACCCATCATTGGGGTAGGGAGGATAACTAAGCAAGGGATCAAGAAAGGATGGTGTCACCTAGCATTTAGGATTACAAATGTTCAAAAGTTTTGCTAAGATAGGCATGGTTAGCGGTCAGAGCATGTGGTGGATGAAAAACCAAAAGACATAATTTTATCACAAAAAACAGTTAAATGCACTCCATTAACTTATGCTGGGGTTTCTGTTAGGCCCATCAACTCTAAAAGTTGATTTCTGGGTCCATAAACTTTACAATGGTTAACCGCAGGTCCATAGCCCTTTGTTTGGCCCTTAGATCTGATGTGGCATGTGGAGTCAACAGCGAGCATAGGCACAAGCGGCGGCGGCAAGCAGAATCAAGCATCATGAGCGTAGGGGACAGTGGCATGTGACAAAGGCCCAGTGACGCGACATAGGGCCGCAGGGCAAAAACACAATGGCACGTGTGTCCCATAAATCATCTCCTTCGTCTTCCTTCTTCCCCAAATCAACATAGGCACAAGTATGGCATGGAGGGGCCGATTCGGCCAAGGAAGCACTCAGCAGCAGCAATGGATGGGACCACGAGCTACCAGCGCACCCAAGGGTGGTTTTAATTTGTCTGATGGAGGCCAGTGGCGGGTCAACCACGAGCGTGCCAGTCCGGCGGTCGACGGCAAGCAGAGGGTAGAAGACTGCGACAAAAATGGTGGGTCTGGCATAGACTTGATCTGAATGCATGCGCACTGGGACGAGGGGACCGCAGCGGACTAAACCGCACAGTCGTTGAAGCAGTGACGACCTATACCGACGAGAATGGCAGCGCAAGCGAGCTCGACCATAGCAGGGCAGCTGCTGTATGGTGGTTTAGGAGCTCCGACATTGTGTCTGTGCGTCCAACAAGCATAAAGGGTAGAGGGGGCAGAAACGGACTCAGTAGAGTTCATTTCTAGCAGAGCTGAACCACAAGGCAAGGAACAGCGACGGTAGCCAGAAACTGGTGACCGGTAATGGTGGTGGCGAGCACTGGAGCAGAGATAGAACAAAGGCAGTAAGGCACAGATGCCAGGCTTGAGGGAGTGGAAAGGTGGCCAATGCAGGAGGAGGATAAGCATGGGCTCAGCAATTTCATGCCATGCTAGCTGCTGACTCCAGCTGATTCCACATAAACTACTACTACAACCACAACTACTACGACGCCAGATCTAAGGCCAAACGAACGGGTGAACCTGTGGTGAACCACTTTAAAAGTTTATGGACCCGGAAGTAGAATCTAAAGGCCAAACGAAGGGGTATGGACCTGTGGTGAACCACTGTCAAGTTTATGGATCCAAAAATCAACTTTTAGAGTTGAGGAACAAATCCCAACATAAGTTAATGGACCTCTGGTGCATTTAACTCAAAAAGAAAAGGCAGAATTCTGTGAAGCCAACATATGGGCTCTTGAACCAACATACGGAGAATAGCTGTGAAACTTACACTTATTAACTTTACATGGCGGAGCAATTGGAATGCATGTGGTACCAGAGCTACCTCGAACACAGCAGCACCCAGGGTGTGCTGTTGACAATCATAGCGGTGAAGATCCAATGCAGGTAAGGGCAGAGCAAGGGACTTGGCACATGCGGACACCAGTAACATGAAGCCAACATATTTGGAAAATCTGTCCATGTCTAGGATGGAGATGGACTGGTAAGGAAGGTATGTGGTGCCAGCGAACTCACTATGGTTTTGCCTTGAACATATTATGATCTTAGCATCCCCGTCCCCACATATAGTCCTCATCAACAGAGGAGCAAGGGAACTAACTTGATAAAGTTATACATTGTGTGGATTTTGGAGAGCAAGAAAAAAATCTTTGGTGTTTTTATTTCACTGCCTACACTGATTCTCTAGAGTAGAAAACAGTAATAAACATTAAAAAATGAGTTATGTTAAAAATAAAAATTAAACCTGGGCAAGCCTGCCAAGTGCAAAAGCAGACATCTCCCGGAGTTGGACATCAGCGGACTGTAGCATTTCAATTAGCGGACGTACTGCGCCCCTTTGCACAATATGGACCTGTAAACAAACATATATATTAATCTATCAAGTTCAGAAATGAATTAACTGGAGAAAACATCTTATATCTTTTTGCTTTTGTGTCATTCCTTGAGATAATGAGATTTATCATTCTAGACTTCCTTATAATGAACATTATATTCAAATTGTTGAGTTCATTCTTTTTCTACCTTCTGCATCCCTCCACTCAAAGAACAGACGACAAGTGGTCCCAATGGCTGTCCTCTCTCCCATCTCCCGAGGAAATATCTAAAAATAAAGCAAAACCTACCTCTGCAACAAAAAAACTAACTTCTAAGAAAACTTAAATCTTATCCATTGATTTGCTGGTGGTGGAGGCTTAGGGTGTGGTGTAAGCCAGGAATAGTGGAGCAATTGAAATGCGTGTGGTAGCCGAGCGAGGTTCAGCTTGAGCATAGAACCCAGGGTGTGTTGTTACCAAGCAAAGTGATGAAAACACACTGCAGGTAAGGGCAGAGCTGGGAACTTGGCACGTGCAGACACCGGAAACATGAGCCCACCATATTTGGAGAACATGTCCATGACTCCGTGTGAGGATGGACTAGATAAGGAAGATAAGTGGTGCCAGAACCCGATAGGGCAATTGCATTGCAGAGGCTGCCATATGGCACACCAATCTCGTGATTGTGTGGCACCCAAACCAGACCAAGAATAAGATATACAGAGGCATAGTTAGAAAAGAGCAACAAGGAGAATAAGCGAGGTCATGCATGGACTGGCCAGCAGCATCTGAGGCATCATGTCAAAAGGCACCAGATGGTCCCAGCAATGAGAATCTGTTGCATATGTAAATCACCAGTACTTCTGAAAGAGAGAATTGCACCCCCTAGCCCTTAAAGTTGTGTTCTTGTCTCACTCTCACCAACTTCCCTCAACTTGCAAATTACTTTGCTAGCCCCTAAACTTCAGGTCTGTTTGCAACATTGGCCCAAATCACCTTAACATAACAAATTGTGTTAACATGAGCATTAAACATGGGACCTGCTCTCCATGCCATGTTGACACAGGTTTTGGAATATATAACCTTAAGACATGTACAATATCCATCACAATCACAAATAAATAACATGGGTGGCTAAATTCTATCAAATCATGGAACAATAAGTAAATAAGTAATACGAAATAATTAGTTCTTGAAAAAGAAGGGGATTGATTGTCTAATATTAGCCAAATATACATGGTATTGAAAGTCACATTCATAAATAACGCCTATAAGGGCCTGTTCATAAGAAGACACAGCTACCCGTTGAGTACACCATAAATAATGACACATATGAAAACAAAAATATTTTGTTGACCGGTCAAATAATTAGTCAATTTGATGGCATCATCTACATATCCATGTCAGTGATGTATTGATCAATGGAAAAAAAGGGAAGGAAGCGACGATAAAAGAAAATAAACAGTGCAGTATAATGGCCCATGTTCGATGCCACATCAGCACCATCAATTAAGCTAAGTAGCTAACGGTGTTGGGCCGATGCAACAACGGGTCCAAAGTTAGAAGGGCTCACAATGTAAGTTACAAATTGAGGGGTGTGGGAGAAGCAACCATGAAAATTCAGGGATTAGTGGTGCGATTCACTCTTTAGTTTTGACTAACCTACCAGTAGATTTGCAAAATTTACTGAAGATTTGTAAACAATAGGTACATATTTATTAAGCACCTTGCAATCCGAGTCGGCCGAAGCAAATTGCCCTAGCAACAAAGCAGCCTCTCTTTGGCTTTCCGTACAACATGAGCTGAAAAAAAAAACAATGTTTCATTCATCAAGCAGATGTTCTTGAGGTGAATTGCTGGTGTAGAGCAAGTCATAGAACGCCCTTTAAAACTTGAATAACAATGACTAAGATCCTTCTCATTTGAATAAGATGGTATTCTATAATACGAGATGATAAAAGAGAGTAGCTTGATTGGTACAGTTTCCCAACAAGAAGGCCACCCACCCAAAATTCCAGTCCCTTGGTAAATGTAGATACCTCACTGAATTGGTTTCAGGGAGTTTTTTGGACAACCAGGGTTCCATACCCCCCCCCCCCCCCCCCCCCCCCCCAAGACAAAGCCATGGTCGAGTGTTTCTCTAGAATAATATAAAAATGACAAGGATCTGAATAGGAGGACTAGGAATGGCCTAGCTTATGTTCAAATATAATAATTAGCATTGTTTTGGTTGGCTTAATCATCAAAGCTTCATGTACACTGGTGTCCTCAAATTTAGAGCATCTCCAAGACTCCAACAAATTGCTTATAGCATCCCTAGTACTAAAAATATGCAATATAAGGGATTGTGGTTGCTCCAACAGATTACTCATCCTATCTCCAGTACCTAGAAGTTTTAAGTAACTACTTCAAATCCCTATCCACTCCCTCTCCCCTATCCACTTTAGGTATTTGTAATCTATTGGGACAGGGGAAGAAAAAACTACACTATAATAATAGGAGATCACTTATATAGACTTTTATGGATGTAGGATATGTCATCTGTTGGAGATGCTCTAATAGAACATTTGTAAGGCAAGCTCACAGAGCATGCAGCATATATCTATACTTAATACTCCATTCATCCCAAAAAGAATGTATTATTCTAGTAGATTTTAAACAGGTCAAACTTTATTTAAGTTTAACTGAGCTTAAAGAAAATAGTATCAACATTTAATGTTTCTAATTAGGTTTACTATAAAAATCTATTATACAGTTAATCTAAGATACATATTTTGTATCATAAATGATAAAAAACTTGACCTGCGGGGGATAAGACAGCCCCCAGGCATCGCATTAGGAAGACCTAGTATTCTTTTAATATAGATTTGGTCAAACCTCGCATTGTTTGATTCCTAGGGAAGAGAGAATTACATTCTTTTTGGGATTGTCCGTCAGCCAAGCCCATTTATACATTCATCGCCCCACCAGACGCCCCTCCGCAGGAATGTATGTTCCCCCGTCTCATCCAATGCTGCACCTGCACCCTTTCATCCAACTGTCCAAAACCTCCGCCTGCCTGCCTGCTACGTCTCCTTCGACACAGCCATTACCGCCCCGTGGAAGGAGATCTGGAGAACACCTGTGAGAAGACGGCACCGGCTCCATGGCCAAGCGTAGAGCTTCTTAGCATGCCCCTCACCTTCCTTGCGACAGTGCAGTATTGGAAGCTCCGTCCCCCTCCAACCTGGGATACCGGAACTAGCATCCGGCACATCGAGGTGGAGGCCCATGGGCCATGGAGTCCATGGATTTAGAGGTTTAGCTTCTCCGTGATAAACGAGTGGCGTTGAGAACTTGAGATCTAGTCGTGAGTAGCACGGCTGAGCTGCTAACCCACTCCCACGGAACCTGATGGCAAAGGTCTGCAATTCTTTTCCTTTTCTCTGTGTTTCTTCAGATTCATGTTTTATTCAATCATTGAACATTGGCCTCAATAAATGTGTTTATTGGCCTCAATAAATTTGTGTGTTGCTCAATCAACCAGCCACCATATCAATGCTAAATCAACCCACAAGCAACTCCCATGCCCGAGAAACAATATGGAACTTTCTTGTGGTTGTTTGGGCATGCAACAGCTCTGTTACCCCGATACGGCACTTGGGTCACGTATCGCGTGTCCGATACGTTTCCGATACAGATACGTATCGGATGCGCCGTCGATACGTCTCCTTAGAGTATCCGAATTTTTCTTTTTTTCATAAATATTGGATACGCTCTTCCGGTACGTATGTGTTGAAATATAAGTGAATTGCCCACCTTTCCCCATCAGCTTAATCTTTTGGGTTGAACTGGTCAGTGCATGCAACTCAATATGATATCAGAGCAAGAGGTCTCGAGTTCGAATCCTGGTTAGCGCAATTAAAAGAAAATAATTGTTGCTCGCTCCTATTCCACGTCTGAGGCTTGTCCGCTGCTGAGATCTCTCGCCGGAGCCTCGACATGAGGGGGTGTTGAAATATAAGTGAATTGCCCACCTTTCCCATCAGCTTAAGCTTTTGGGTTGAACTAGTCGGTGCATGCAACTCAATAGTATGTAACATATCTGGCTTGGGATACGGCCTCGCACAGCCCAATCAGGTCCCCGACCCCCACCGCAGCCTCAAGCGGTCACGCCGCATCCCCGCGTGACGGCGCATCCCGCTCGCTGGCCGCCGGCCGCCGTCTGCCAGCGACGAGCCTCCACCAGCGCAGGCGGCCGGCGACGAGCCTCCGCCTTCACTCGCCTGCGCTGCTCCCCGTCCGCCCGCGACATGGATCCTGTTAGAATAGGCGCCCTCTGGGCAGGCCTTGGGCCTGGCGCCTAAGCCCATATGGCTAGGCTGCCTTAGGGGTTAAGTTAAGATAGATTCAGATTAGGCAAGGACCACCGTTGATTGGGGATTTCTATAAACCCTCCGGATCCTTGCCTATATATTGTACCCCTGTACTCATATCAATCTAACAATTAATCCCGAGACCTATTGGCTCTCATGGTATCAAGCTAGGGTTAGGTTTTTCTCTTCCGCTGCCCACCCACCCTACGTGCGCCGGCCCTCAGCCGCCACGCGCCAGCCCCTGCCATGTCGCCAACCCCACCCTCTTCTCCCACGGTTGGGGACGGCCTTCAGGCCTCTTCTGCCCTGCAGACCGACGAGGTCCAGCGACGCCTTGCTGCCGAACGGGCCAACGCAGAGGCCGCCGCCGCCCTGGAGCGCGCCTGGCCGAGGAGGAAGCTGAGGCCACAGCCAAGGACCGCGACGACGCCGCCCAGCGCACCACTGCGGCCCTCGCCCGCGCCCAGCAGGAGCGCGCGGCTGCTACTGCCGCCCTGCAACCATCTGCTGCGCCCCAGCCTGGAGGCGCCCTAGTACCTCCAGACCTCCGCGCTACCATGCTGCATCACGAGGCCATCGCTCTTCTTCAGCTCCATGGCCAGGCTGTTGCCGTCAGCAACATCCGGAACCACGTCACCACCATCCTCGACATCGACTCCGGTAATTTCAACAGATGGCGTGATCAGTTTCTGCTCATCCTCGGCAAGTTCTCTCTTCAGGGCCATGTTCACGACGATCCTCCAGTCCCTTCCTCCCCAGATTGGACTCGGATGGATTGCGTTGTGAAGTCTTGGATCATCGCCACGTTCACCGACGATCTTGGCGAGATCATCTCCGCCCAGGGCTCCACCGCTCGCCATGCCTGGCTCGCCGTAGAGTCGCAATTTCTTGGCAACCGGGAGGCTCGCGCCATTCATCTTGAGACGCGCTTCCGCAACTTCGTCATGGGCGACCTCTCCGTCACCGACTACTGCCGCAAGCTGAAGAAGATGGCCGATGATCTCACCGCCCTCGGCGAAGTCGTCACCAACCGCACCCTCGTCCTCAACGTCATCCGCGGCCTCAACGAGCGCTTCAGCCATGTTGGGGCACTCCTCCGTCGTGCTCGACCCTTCCCCTCCTTCCTGGAGGTTCGTGACGACCTCATCCTCGAGGAACTCTCCATGGCGAACCGCAAGGATGCCCCTGCCACCGCGCTCGTCGTCTCCAACAACTCCGCCCCTCCGTCCTCTAGACAGCCCTCCAGGGGCGCTGGTGGGAGCTCCAAGCCTCCGAACAACCGTCGCAACAAACGCAACGGTGGCTGCAAAGGCGGCAGCGGCGGTGGCTCCTCTGGACAGGGGTCCCGCAACTCTGCTAGGCCTGAACAACACCAGCCGGCTGCTGGTTCGCAGCAGCAGCAGCAGCAGCAGCCCGCTGCTGGCAGCCGGCCCTGGCCCAGCATCTACAACCCCTGGCTGGGGAGCATCCAGATGTGGCCAGGGGGCAATCCGCCTCCTCTCGCACCGATCCACAGGTGCCTCCCCACCTGCAGGCGCAGCACCAGGCGCAACAGCAGGCCCTCCTCGTCCAGCAGCAGCAGGCCCTTGCTGGTCACCAGCAGCCCGGTGCTGCCCTTCCTGCAGACGCCTCCGGACAGTGGGGCGCCCCCGGCTACTACAACCCGGTGGCCGGCCTCCCTTCTTGGGTCCCGTCAGCCCTCGCCTCCGCCTTCAGCACGACGTCGCTGAACCCTCCTTCCTCCAACGAATGGTACTTCGACTCAGGTGCTACCTCTCACATGACATCTCACTCATCCTCCCTTTCACATGTTCTTTTCCCGCGGTACCCTACTCCTTCAGCTATTGTTGTCGGTAATGGCTCTACGCTCCCTGTCACTGCCACTGGCTCCACAGAGTTGTCACCCGCCATGCGTCTTAATAATGTTCTTGTGTCTCCACAACTTATTAAGAATCTCATCTCTGTTCGTCAGTTTATTATCGACAATAATTGTTCTGTTGAATTTGACCCCGCTGGGTATTCTGTGAAGGTTCTTCCATCTCGGACCGAGATCGTCAGGTGCAATAGCTCCGGGCCGCTGTACCCTTTGCGCCTTCCTCCAGCCCAATCACTTGTCGCCCAGGCGTCCTCTCCACTATGGCATCGGCGTCTTGGCCACCCTGGTCATGAAGTGTTATCCAAGCTCGCGTCTAGTGTCTCTTGTCGTATTCAGGATTGTTCAGATTTATGTCATGCATGTCAGCTAGGGCGTCATGTTCGTTTGCCCTTTCATGTGTCCACCTCTCGTGCGTCTAGCAAGTTTGATCTTATACATTGTGACTTATGGACCTCCCCGGTTGTCAGTATCTCTGGTTACAAATATTATTTGGTCATACTTGATGATTGCACCCATTACTTGTGGACCTTTCCATTACGACTTAAATCTGACACTTTCAGCACGCTTGCTCACTTCATCGCCCATGTCTCCACTCAGTTTGGCGCCCGCATCAAGGCGGTCCAGTGCGACAACGGGAAAGAGACAACTCTAGCTCCCATCACTTCTTCCTCACCCAGGGCATTCACCTTCGCATGTCCTGGCCCTACACCTCGCCTCAAAACGGTAAAGCTGAACGCATTATTCGCTCCATAAATAATGTTGTTCGCTCGCTGCTCTTTCAGGCTTCCATGCCTTCATCCTACTGGGTGGAGGCTCTCTCCACCGCTACTGTCCTCCTCAACATCTTGCCCACCAAGACTCTCCAGTTCTCCACGCCTCACCTTGCCCTGTTCGGCACACCACCGGCGTACGATCACCTTCGAGTATTTGGGTGCAAATGCTATCCCAACATGTTTGCCAGCGCTCCTCATAAACTCGCTCCTAGGTCTGCCCTATGCGTCTTCCTAGGATACTCCGCTCATCACAAAGGGTACCGCTGCCTTGACCTCTCTTCCAATCGAGTGATCATCTCCCGGCACGCCATCTTCGATGAAACGGCCTTTCCCTTTGCCGAGCGCAATGGTCCTAGCACTCCAGCGGACCTTGAGTTTCTTGATGATGATGCTACTGATGATATGCCCGTTCCTATTGGACCGCAGCACACGTTTTTGCCTGCAGGAACATCCGCCAGCACCTCCGCCGTCACCAGCGCCCCTGCCGGTCCCTCTGCGGCCGTGCCTGGGGCGCCCCCGCTGCCTCCAGAGCCTGCTGACGATCCTCCGGCACCCGCACTCTACATCCCGCTTGCACTGCAGGTGTCGGGGCCTTCTCCTGCGCCACGCGCAGCCACGAGGACTTCACCAGCGGCTCCATTGCTGCCCAGCGCGCCCAGAGACGCCCCTCCGCTTCCACTGTACGTCCCACCAGCGCTGCGTGCGGGTTCGACGTCACCAACCCCGCCCGCAGGGCAGCCTTCGTCGCTCCACGGACCACCGCCCGGGTTCCCGCCTCTCCGTGCGGACCACCTCTTCGCGCAGCAGTACACACGGCGGCCTCGACCCTCCACTCCTGCGCCCGTGGCCTCCACAGCTGCACCTGCTCGAGCCGTCCTGCCCAAGGGTGCCGTTGCTGTTCCACCCGTGAGCAACCAGCACCCCATGGGCACGCGCTCGAAGAGTGGCTGTCGGAAGCCTGCTGCCTACCACGCTGCGCCTCTCTCACCGATGCCCAAGACCTTCCGTAGTGCTCTTGCTGACCCCAATTGGCGAGCGGCTATGGAAGACGAACACAGTGCTCTTCTTCAGAACCACACCTGGGATCTCATTCCCCGACCCCCCAGGGCCAATGTCATCACTGGCAAGTGGATCTTCAAGCACAAGTTTCTGTCTGATGGCTCCCTCGAAAGGTACAAGGCGCGCTGGGTTCTTCGAGGCTTTACCCAGCGGCCTGGTGTGGACTTCGATGAGACATTCAGTCCTGTGGTAAGTCCGCTACTGTCCGCACAGTGCTCTCCCTGGCTCTCTCACCACTGGCCGATTCATCAACTTGATGTGAAGAACGCCTTCCTTCATGACAACCTGACAGAGACAGTGTATTGCCAGCAGCCGTCTGGATTCGAAGATTTTGCTCATCCAGACTATGTCTGCCTCTTGAAGAAGTCGCTCTATGGCCCTTAAGCAGGCACCCCGAGCATGGTACAGTCGGATGGCCTCCCACTTGCTGTCTATTGGGTTTGTCGAAGCCAAATCAGACACCTCACTGTTCATTTACCGGCACAGATCTGACACTGCATACCTGTTGCTCTATGTTGATGACAGTGTCCTCACCGCTTCGTCACCAGGTCTCCTTCGACGGATTATCTCAGCCCTTCAGCGAGAATTCGCCATGAAAGATCTTGGTGAATTGCATCACTTTCTTGGCATGCATGTTCAGCGCAGTGGTGACGGTCTTCTCCTTTCTCAGCGACAATACATGCTGGACATACTCGACTGTGCAGGGATGGCAGAGTGCAAGCCGTGCTCCACTCCATTGACACCAATCCGAAGATTGCTGCAGCTGACGGGTCCCCTGTGTCTGATGCTACAGACTTCCGCAGCCTTGCAGGAGCTCTCCAGTACCTGATGTTCACTCGCCCAGACATTGCATATGCAGTTCAGTAGGTCTGCCTTCACATGCATGACCCTCGGGAGCCTCATCTTGCTGCCTTGAAGCGGATCCTTCGCTATGTTCGAGGCACCCTTCACCTTGGTCTCCTGCTGCGACCATCCGCTTCGACTGACCTTGTCGTCTACACTGATGCTGATTGGGCCGGTTGCCCAGACACCCGCAAGTCCACCTAGGGCTATGCGGTGTTTCTTGGCGACAACCTTGTTTCCTGGTCCTCCAAGCGCCAGAACACGGTGTCAAGATCGAGTGCTGAAGCCGAGTATCGCGCGGTGGCCAATGGAGTTGCAGAGGCCACCTGGCTCCGGCAGCTTCTCTTAGAGCTACATTCCCCCCTGCGGCGTGCCACACTGGTGTACTGTGACAACATCAGTGTTGTCTACATGACCTCCAACCCAGTTCAGCATCAGCGCACTAAGCACATTGAGATTGATCTTCACTTCGTCCGGGAGCGAGTTGCTATTGGTAATCTTCGCGTTCTGCATGTTCCCACCTCTTCGCAATATGCAGATATCTTCACCAAAGGGCTGCCTACTTCAGTGTTCACGGAGTTTAGGTCCAGTCTAAACGTGCAAAGTGGCTGACGTTTCGACTGAGGGGGTGTGTTAGAATAGGCGCCCTCTGGGCAGGCCTTGGGCCTGGCGCCTAAGCCCATATGGCTAGGCTGCCTTAGGGGTTAAGTTAAAATAGATTCAGATTAGGCAAGGATCACCGTTGATTGGGTATTTCTATAAACCCTCCGGATCCTTGCCTATATATTGTACCCCTGTACTCATATCAATCTATCAATTAATCCCGAGACCTATTGGCTCTCAGATCCAGGCTCCAGCGGACGCCTGCGGCCACGGCGAGGAGCGGACGCTTGCGGCCACGGCGAGGCCTGGATGCCTGCAGGCCATGGCGAGGAGCGGACGCTTGCAGGCCACGGCCATCTTCCCTAGCGCCCTCCTCTATTCCTCCGTTGAGCTGCAGCAAGAGGCCGTTCTGTTTCTCTGTGCCAGGCGCCAGCAAGAAGATGAGATGAGATCAGCATTTTTCTACTTGCCTCCCTCCTCTTCTCTTCACTTTTTACGTTGTGCACCTTTGCTTTGTTCTGTTTTATATGCCCAACTCCACTACTGCTGCATTGAGAGGAGACTTCAGACTCACTGTGTTGTGATAATAGTACTAAGTAGTTAATTGCAACGTTTTATTATTATTAGTTTCAAATTCAGACCTGGATTTTTTTTAATTTTATTTTTAAATAGTAAACGTATCTGTGTATCAGGTTTTTTTAGAAAATTGCCGTATCCGCGTATCCGTATCCTTTGGCACGGATCCGTATCCGTGCTGCTTAGTGCAACAGTTTAATGACTAACTAATGTACAAGGAAGTCAATCTAACCCACACTAATTGAACAGTTTTTAGCCTCAAGAGAAAAAAAGGCAGCCAAAATGGTCCATATATCCTATATTTTAAAAAGGGCCATGTACCCTAGATGATCCATATCCTATATTTTAGAAGGGCCTAGATTTTAGAAATAGGTCCAGCATAGGTGCATGGAAATTCTTGATGGCTCTACTAACAGATGAAAATCGAAGGAGCTGCTCCTTAACAATATCAGACTGTATTCTGTACATATGTAGAGAAACTCAGCAGTGCTGAATTTTACCAAGCCATTCACTCAACTTGCATTAAAAACCTACCCACAGTTACGTAGCCAGAAAGGAATCATCAATCATGGATGAGAATTTAACTCTGATCTCATTTGATGTCCTTGAAGCAGACCAACCTTTTGAGAAACTTATTTACCATTTGTCCATCTTACTCCCTTTGTTTCAGAACACTTTATGTTTTAGGATTCAACAAAAAAAAATCCAGAAAACTTCATGTTTTAGTCCTTATAACACTAGGTTGAGCCATACTAGCTTGAGTTCATAGAACACGATGTTGCATCCTGAATGTCTACATTCATTCCTTTTAATTAGACTTATTCCTTAATTAACTAAAACAAGGATTTTGGAAGGAATACCTTTGCAATAATTATTCTACTTGGCGATATACATCTATTTTGGTCCCCCCCTTCTAATGTAAAGGATTAGTATTTTCCGTAGCAACACACGGGCATTTCTGCTAAGGACCTTACTCTTTTCTCCTCTTTTATACAAAAACTCTTTTTCCGTTGCAACGCACGGGCATATTTGCTAGTGATGATAATTCAAAAAGAAAACATGCACAACTATGCTAGCAGTATTGGAGCCGAACCTAACAAATATATACAATTTTGAAGTTCTTTATGCACCTCATAAAGCTGCAATTCCCCATGATGACCATACCTTAATAATCCAATCACAGGCTGCAGTGCCCCTGCATTAAGAACCTCCTTCTTGATGTTTGGTGATGAATGAACCAAATTTCCAATGACACCAACCTAACACGTCAGTGGCGAAAAATGATTAGAGTGCATTGCAATAAAATTAAAGAAATCATGAATAGATTAGATCCAAGAACCAAGATCATGCTGATATTATATGAAAGTTTATCAGCAAACATGTTGGATTGCTAAGGAAGTTAGTACAGAAAGGTAGCCTTGCACCATGTAGAGTTTATTCAGCGGATAAAAGAGCATAGAACAGCAAGCCAATATAGGAGGTAACTCAGAGCCTCAGACCAGTTTCATGCAATTTATTTGTTTTGCATAAGCTTCTACAATCAAGTTTACTAGCAAACATGTTACAAGTAGCAGGTGCAGATTACTTTTTGAAATATTTCAGAACCAAGTAGTAAATAGCCTCAGCCTATAGTGTTGTCTCAGTACTTGCCACACATCTATACATTCCAATAAACATTTAATTCTTCAAGCATCCATGTACCACCATGATACAGGCATAACCTGCATGGCTGCACCAGGCCCTCAAACTTATTCAGGTGTATTGCTAAGTTTTCAAATCTTCAATTTCAACCTCAAAGAGCGCCTGAACTAGCTTAATACAACCATTAAATTCTATCGCCAGTTGAAAAAAAAAAACAGAAAGTGCGTTCAGGATATTTACCTTAACCAATTCAATAACCTCTATGGCACATTTGGTTGGGGGTAGGGTAATTGGTACAAAGGAATAGGAGTTTGGGGCATAAACACAACACATTCCGCTTAAATTCTGTGTCTTATTCCCCATGCAAACAAGTGATTGAGCCTAAAAATCAAATTCTCGTAATTCGCTCCAACAACTCCCACACCACCTCCCATGCCCCTTCCCAATAGTTGCCAGACGCACTGCTAGTGGTTTTGTTAAGGTAAGCTATATGCAAGAGATCAATATCAGTGCACAAATTAAGGGTAATCATGAACCCAAATTACTATAATTTCATCAATGGGATCAGAAAATATTAATCAAGCTGCATTTTACATGGCAGGAAATATTGAATAAATTATGTGAAGCCTATGATATAAATGTGTTGTAGGACAACATAATATCTGTAAGGTAACTGCTAACAGCCAACAAAATTAAGTTTCTATTCAACTTTGGAAATACATTCAAAATTTTCCTTGCAATCGAGGATATAGTCCAGCATGAAATTTCCCAACTAAATATACAGTGTTATGGTCCAGCATTAAGTTTCAAGATGGAACATTAAAATTTTATACTGTAGTTCACAAGGCCTTGCGATGATAAATGCTGATTAAGGATTGTGCAAAACTGTAGAATGGCACAATTTCAAATGATATGATCATTTATCTGTAACAAAATTAACCTGCCCATAATCAATCAAAACAATACATCTCAACAGTGAGAAAGAGCTCTTAGAGAAGTGGAGTTGACATCAGAGTATTCAGTGCCTCATAATCAAAACTGGAGAATAGCACAAGGCCTTACTGCTTCATAGTGAATTGTAGCATCTTCAGATCGCAGCATTAAGATCAAAGTTGGCAAAGCATTGCATTGAACAATCTGCATTACAGGAATGCACAATGTCATGAATATGTGTCAAAGGCACATGCAAGTTCAGATGTCAAAATCTAACATAAATATAGCTTTCATTGATTTTGATATCTCGCCTGAGTTTTATTTTCATCATTTTTAAAAGCTAAAGTCCGCAAAGCCCCTGCAGCTGCTCTCTGCACCTTAAGATCCTGCGATTCTAGCAATTCAACAAGTGGTGGGATTCCACCTTCCATTCTGCAGTAAAAAAAACTTAGAAAGTGAAAACTTGTCAAGGAAAAGGTTATCAAATGATCAAAGAGGCACAAAACAAAACCTGACGCTAGTTTTGATGTTGCTATTCTCATGTGCAAGATTGGTAATTGCATCAGCTGCTCTCTTGATAACGCTATTAACCACTCTCGAATTCGTAGTATTTTTCTGCCTTTTCAAAAGTTTCACTAGAGGAGGTAGTGCACCAGCATCAACTATAAGTTGTTGATGTTCAGGCTGTTACAGTGAGACACAGAACAAATGATTAAATTGATCATAGGAATAGTAACTCGATGAAAAGTACACAACAGTAACGCATCAAAGCTCAAAACAAAACTAAGAGAACCCTACAGAACTAGAGTGATTATGATACCATAGGTTCCTAAGTTTTTCTAAAGGGTACTAGAGTTTTTCTAAAGGGTACTAGAGATTGACTAGAAAGACACCAAGTATATAGCACTTGGAAGTTTCTAGGATTTGAAGGCATGGGATCTTACAGTTTATATGGGATAGTTGAAGTTCTTAAACTTTGTAATCCTATGCCACAGGAAACTTGAAAATTCACAACCCTATGTAGAATATAAATTTGTCCATAATACAAGTAATTTCATTGGTAGCAAAAGTGCATCTACAACTCAATTATAGGGAATTAATGAAGAAACCTTTACAGCTAGGAGGCCCAGAGCGAAGGCAGCGCCCTTCTCAACCTCATGCTCAAACGGCCGCAGTTGTTGTTCCTCCTGCGTTGGCGCCGCCACAGCAGGCTCTTCTAGATGGGACACCAAGGCCGCCACGGCACCGCCCTCTACAATCACGTTGACAACCTCCTCTGCTCAATTGACAACCACCAGATCCACTCAGTAAGGATGCGGGTGCACGGATCGGCGTGGCCGGAGTAAGGTTTGGCGAAGGGAGGTTACCGTTTTTCGCGAGTTCAGCGAGGACGTGGGTGGCGCGCTTGGCGGCGGCGCGGTCGGCGTGGCGCCACGAGGAGGCGCAGCGGACGAGGACATCAACCTGCGCGCGGACCTCGCGGGCAAGCGCCGCGTGGGAGTGGCGGCAGCAGATCTCAGGGGTGCTCGCCGAGCCGTCCTCCTCCTCGTTGTCATCGTCGGCGCCCGCGCTGCCGAGCGAGGACGCGGCGGCGGATGCCGCGGCGGCGGCGGCGGCGGCGGCGGCGGCTGACTCGTCCTCCAACTTCCGCTTCTGCCCCTTGCGGCGCGGGCGCTGGGGCTGCTGCTTTTGCTGCTCCGCCTCCATTCGATAGGTCGACGGCCGACAGCGGCGCGTAGCGTGTCGGATTTTGAGGAAAAAGGCACAGCCGCACAGGCAGTGTGCGGGCGGGTAGGGACGTAGGGTCGTGTTCGCAGAAATGGAAATGACAAGTTTTTTCTCTTTCGTCTCTCCCTCCGCTATACTAACTCTTTGGTCTCTACATGATGGTACATGGACCCTTCGTCATGTATTCTTACTCTTCCCTTGTAATTGTAACGGTTGTTCCATCTATCCTCGTTAGGAGACCTCCGTCATCTTAGATCTCACTCTTTTCTTTAACGACTGTTCGATCTACACGTCAGTTTATATATGCTCTCCATTATTAATGATCTTACATTTATATTTATACTTATTTTTATATCTAAATAAGTGGTCTTTTAAGAGTCCTAAAATCATGACTGACGCTCGACATCATTAAAATACCATTAAAAGTTTGAACCAATGTAAGATACCATAAAAATTCAAACGTAAATTGGATTTATAGCAATCTAAACGTCTAAACCACACATTGGTTACAAATTACGTGATTTTTCAGAAGCAATAAGCGTACACGCGGTTGGGGGGTTTGAACCCATGCAGCGATCCAATCTCCTCTATACAGTTTATCAGATTTTGAAATGGCTATATGAGACACTAAACGAGTTTAAATGAAAAGGTGTTCAATTGCAAAGTTATACATACCGTCGAGTACTACAACTTTGGTTTTAGTTGTTTCTCCGTTGAAATTTCAGTTTCAAATTTGAGAAACTCAAAGTCAATGTTCCTTAGGTGCATAGTTTCAAATGAAAAAGATTATCAACGACTTTAGTTTTGGTCTTTCTTCATCCAAGATCACTTAAAACTAAATTTTGGACTATATATTATTCCAAATGAAAAGTTCTCAACCATAATATTTTATATCCTTTTGGGATCTATAACTTTAGTTTTTGCTTGTTTCTCCATCATTTGGCATTTGAATAATTGAAAAAAATGAAGAAAATATGCTAACTTCAAGTAGAACTTGCAAGAACCAAATGTTTTCAAATAAAAAAGCAGTCAACTACAAATATGTAGATCTTTTTCTCAAGATATATAACGTTGATACTCCCTCCTTATAGGAAAAAGAAGTCGTTTTGGATAAAGTTTTGGTCAAATATTATAAACATAGATCATGAATAACTTTTAAATTATTATGTCTGGAAATATAAAAACTAGATTGATTTGTCTTCTAATACACTTTCATAAAAGTATGCATATATCACTTTTCAATAAATATTTTTATAGAAATATGAAGTCAAAGTCATATTTTAAAGACTGTGTCGTTGTCCTAAACGACTTCTAAATCCTATACGGAGGGAGTATAAATTTTAGCTTTGTTCGGCTGTCTAGATTATACGGCTGGCTGACTGATTGTTGTGAAAGAAAAACATTACTAAATGGCTGGCTGATGCTGGTTGCCTTCGTCCAACTTCATTTGATTTTATTGTGATGCATAGAGGCGCTCTAGTGGTGATCTTTTCTTCACTTGATCACCATGACCCATCTCCTCCATCATGTACTCAACCTTTGCCTAATCAACACTTAGCATATAGATTAGTACTTAGGGTTTCATCAATTGCCTTCCAAACTAGGGTTTTTCACACGTTCGGCAATATATAGTCTAAAAGATCAAAGAAGAGGTGAGAACTTGTTGGGGGCTTGGCTTGTGCAAAGTTTTAGATCGCCTTGATTACAAGCGCTTATTTTTCTTTCATGCACACAATCTGATATCGTGTACTCCCTCCTCCGTCCACATATATTTGCACTTTTAGGCCCCGTTTAGATTTCAGTTGCAGTTGCAATTCTGCACTGTAGCACGTTCATTTGTATTTGACAACTTTTGTCTAATCATGGCTCAAGTAGGCTTAAAAGATTCGTCTCATGATGTACATGTAAAAAGTACAAACATATAAACATTTTTGTCTATATTTAATGATCTATACATATACTGTAATATTGATGTGACTAGTTGTAATTGTAATTTGCACTGGATCTCCATGGCCTTAGTTTTGGGCACACATACGAAGACAGGTGCAAAATGATGTTTTTACCCCCTACAAATACTGACGTTTCACAGCTTTACATTGATGATAGCTTTTTTTATTACGCCAGGACTATCATTCGGCCACGGGTAGCTTGTGGATGAACCAATGGAGAGCCTCTGTTGTTTTTCTTTTCGTCAAGTTTCTTTTTTTTAATTTTTTTGGGCTGACACACTCGCGCTACACGTTGGCCCACACTCTATATAGCTGTATCAGCTCCTACGTGGCCTTTTATATTTGGATAATTTTGAATCACAGAGATGCAAATATCTATGGACGGAGGAAGTATTTTAGTTTCTTTTTCTTTAGGTGGCCTCTCTCGGCTATCTACTTGTATATTATTTTCATGCTACTTTCTTCGTCCACAAATAAACGTAATTCTTTGACTTCTACAATTTCTGTTTGATCGTTCGTCTTATTCGAAAATTTTTAATAAATATTATTTATTTTATTATGACTTACTTTATTGTTAGAGATATTTTTATTATGATTTATTTAATTTATTATTTGTGTAAAAACTTTAAATAAGACGAATGGTCAAAGAGAAATAGTAGAAGTAAAAAAATTACGTTTATTTGTGGACGCAGGGAATATATCAATAAAATTGGTACACGGTCTTGTGCTCTTCGTTCAAAAAAGAAATGCACGATACATATGGCCCTGTTTAGATCCCTTGTAAATTGCAACTACAACTTGTCACATCAACGTTGCGGCATATGCATAGAGCATTAAATGTAGACGAAATGTTTGCATGTTTGTACTTTTTGCATGTACATCACGAGACGAATCTTTTAAGCCTACTTAGGTCATGATTGGACAAAAGTTATCAAATACAAACGAACGTGCTACAGTGCAAAATTGCAACTGCAACCGAGATCTAAACGGGCCATATATACTCCCTTCGTCTACATACATTTGCATTTCAGCTTTAGGCACGCATACCAAGATAGGTGCACAATGACGCTTCTACCCCTTCAAATACTGACATTTCACAGCTTTACATCGATACAAACATCTGTGAACGGAGGGAGTACGTTCGTACCTTAGAATTTGTCTAGTTTAAACTCTGAGAACCTTGTGGAACATTGCGTGTGCTTCCTCCCGGCGTCAGATTTTGGTCACTTGGGCTGCAGACATTGTTCGAAGTTAGAACCAAACGACATATCCGGAGTCCCATGTAGTGAAAGGCAATGAGATGATAGTCTGTTTTTTTTTTTGAAGATAAGAAGTCAAATCCTTTTGTCCGTGTGACTGGTGGTGCATGTGTGCATTTGCTCAGTCAAACCTGAAACTGAAACAACCTGTTCGGCTGTACGGATGGATGTCCCTGGTGCCTCTCGATCCCAGAAAGAAACGGCAGAGCGCGACGCCGCCGCTCGGTCGCACGCGCTGGTCGCTTAGTCCATGCAGCCCAGGAGCCAGTAAAATGGCAGTCAGCCAGCTAAACAGCCCCGCTCCTCGCCTCCATTTCCTCGGATCGATCAGAGCGATCTGAATCTGACCACCGCCCGTCCCCGAGTGCCACAGGGGCTGACCATTTCGTTTCGCCCGGCGGCTCGCGCGGGCGCTCTCCAGCTTGCTCACACCTCCCATGGACTGCACGTCTGGAGTGGACCTCGCGACTGGGGCCGAGGCGCACGCCCACCAGCTCAGGCGCTCAGCTCCCAGCCACCCAGCCCTCTGACTCTGACTTGAAGCGCGACCGTGACTGCATGCAAATGCCCATCGTCCGTCGTCGTCCCTCCCCTTCCCCAGTCCTACCGCCCTGCCTGCCCCCACCTGGTCTGGTCAATGGTCACCAGCAATGCCTATAAAGATGGACTCAGATCGGCGAGCACAGAGCCAGGCCTCGCCACGTGTGCGCCCCACCGCGCCTTCTTATACGCCCCCCGCCGGCCCGCCCTGCTGCCCTCCCCGGACCTCGATCGTCCACACCACACCAACCTCTTCGCCCGTCGTCGTTGCGTCATCATGGAGTCCTCCTCCTACCCGGGAAAGCGCAGGCTGCTGAACAACGGCGCCGAGAGGGAGCCGCCGCCGGCCGCCGCTGCGTTCCTCCCGGTCTCGGCCGCCGTGCTGGGGTACGACTACGGCGACGCGGCGGACGCGGACCACATGCCCCGTCGCGTGGCGGCGGGCGAGATGGACTTCTTCAAGAAGGAGAAGAGGGAGACGAAGGCCGCCGCCGCCGCCACCCTGGTGCCGTCGTCGGACGACGACCTCCGCATCAAGGAAGACGACCTCACCATCAACGTAACCAGCTGCTTTCATTTGCTTGCGAATCAATTCAAATTCCTGTTGCGTGCTTCCCCCGGCGTCCCCTAGTCTGTCGGATCGGCCGTTTTTCTACTTGATGGTTGACGCATGCTGCGGCGGGTCGGTTTCGTTTTTCAGATGGGCCTGCACCACGTCGGCGGCAGGACGAAGAGCAGGAGCGAGGAGTCCACCGTCGACCACGGCGTCTCCTCCAACGATGTCGATCACAGGGAGACCCAAGCTGAGGTGAGATAAATGAAATGAATCAAAGTTAAATCGCCGTTAATGAGACGTCATCCATGCAGTTGATTTGCCTAGTTGATTGGCTGTGCTAGTTTCCTTCTTGGAAACTAAACTCGGTTTCATCAGATGCGCCAATTCTGCAAGTTTAGTCAAACCCTTGACTGTCCTCCCACTCTTGTTTCTTATTAGTACTAAATAAATATGACCAGCTGGCACAGGCAAAATCTGAGCTTGGGCGCCTGAACGAAGAGAACAAGAAGCTCAAAGAGATGCTCAGCCAATCTGAGTTTGGGCGCCTGAACGAAGAGAACAAGAAGCTCAAAGAGATGCTCAGCCAATCTGAGTTTGGGCGCCTGAACGAAGAAAACAGGCAGCTCAAGGACATGGTGAGCAGGATGTCCACCAAGTTCAACGCCGCCCTCCACATGCACATGCCGGCCGCCCTCACAGTGATGCAGCAGCAAAGGATCGCAGACCACCATCGAGCCTTTCGCGGAGCTCCCGGCCATGAGGTAAATTAAACTCGATAGTCAATAACGTACGTACGTAAAGGACGGGCGTCCATCCATTCATGCATGGATCGATCGAGATTCGAGTAGCTAATACTAATCCAAGCGATCATCGTGCCATGCATGTCACGTCACCACCAGCTGATGAACATGAACGTCGATCCGGAGACAAAGGACCACCACGAGGGCAGCGGCGGCGGCGGCCACCTGCTCCCGCGGCAGTTCATCAGCAGCATCGGCGGCACCGCCCCCGACGACGACCAGCTGCGCTCCGTGGGCTCGGACGCACCGCGCGGCGGCGGCGACAGCTCCGCGTCGACCAGCAACGCGGAACCGCCGCCACCGCCGCAGCCCGTGGACTACTGCCCTGGCAACGGCACCGGGCTCATGGTCAGCAGCAAGGACATGATGCCGCTGCAGGCGTTCGAGCACGGCCACCACCAGCACCTCGCCGACGAGAGGGGCAGTAGCAGCTCGGATGAGCCGCTGCCGCCGTCGCACCACCTGGTGGCGGCGCAGCAGGGCTGGTTCTCCAACAAGGCGCCCAAGTTCCTCCCTGCCAATAAGGGCCCCGAGCAGCCCGTCCCCGAGGCCACCACCATGCGCAAGGCCCGCGTCTCCGTCCGAGCTCGCTCTGAGGCTAACTTGGTAGGCTAGTAGGCTTTCAGTGCATGGTTCACTTCTCACTCACTCTGGATTTACTGCCACTGAATTATTGCTGAAGTGTTTCTTCATCTTGATGGTATACGCCGCAGATCAGTGATGGGTGCCAATGGAGGAAGTACGGGCAGAAGCTGGCCAAGGGCACCCCGTGGCCCCGCGCGTACTACCGCTGCACCATGGCCGCCGGCTGCACGGTCCGCAAGCAGGTATATTATATATGCTGCTGAAATGATGGTCAGTGGCGTGACGGTGGAGTCTGAACTCTGAACATTCTTGGCATGTCCTTGACCATGAATAATGCATGCATGTGTGTGGTGGTGTCTGATTCTGATGGCAGGTCCAGAGATGCGCCCAGGACACGACGGTGGTGATCACGACGTACGAGGGGCAGCACAACCACCCGCTGCCGCCGCAGGCGATGGCGATGGCGTCGACGACGGCGGCGGCGGCGTCCATGCTGCTGTCCGGGTCGATGCCGAGCGCGGACGGCGGCAGCCTGATGGCTGGGTCCAACTTCCTGGCGCGCGCCGTGCTGCCGTGCTCCTCCAGCGTCGCCACCATCTCGGCGTCGGCGCCGTTCCCCACCGTGACGCTGGACCTCACGCAGCCGGCGCAGGCGCCGAACACGGCGACGGCGGAGACGGCCTCCCAGCTGCAGGCCGCGCTCGCCGACTCCGTGGGCCGGCCGACGCCGCTGACGACGCAGCTGTTCGGGCAGAAGCTGTACGACCCCTCCTCCACCAAGGCCCCCGCCGCCGCGCAGGCGGACGCGGCGGGCGACACAGTCAGCGCGGCAGCCGTCATCGCGTCCGACCCCAACTTCACCGCGGTGCTCGCGGCGGCGATCAAGTCGTACATAAGCGGCAGCGGCAGCAACGGCGCCGGCGGGAGCAGCGGGACGACCGTGCTGGCGCCGGCGGGACCAGCGGGGGCGTTGAGCAGCGCCGATGATAGCAGCAGAGATGACAAGGTCGGGGAGCAGGGGAGTTAAGACGATCGTCCATTTGCTTGCTTGCTTGTTCGATTCCAGTTTTGCTCCGCTCTTGAGAATTTGCTTTAGTTGGTTTATTATTGTCTCTTGCGTAGACTCTAGTCTTCCTCCTCACCTCGAGGTAGAAGACGAAAATTTTGCTCTTTCCGTCTTACTCCTCTGAGGCGATTTTTGTAGCAGCAAGTGGAGTAACAATTTTGTTCTAGCTAGAAGACATTGTTAGTAACATTGAATGTTACACTCAGTGTCGCATAGATTGTTTAAATTTAATATAAAAAAACGATCTTCATCTACAAACTGTGAATTTATTGAGCCTAATTAATTTGTCCGGCGAAGCGTAACTGTCAGGCGAGATGGCCTTGATTTGTTTCGTGTCATCTTAAGGTGGGCTAGATGGTTTATCGATCCATTGACAGCGTTAGTTCCGTTGAAGTCACCATTTTGTTCTTTCGATGCAAGTAGTGTTATTCTTTGAACCAATGCAATGAGGACAGAGTTCTTCGTAGTTGTCGAGTAAAGTTTTAAAGGTGTCATATAAAATGTTATATAGAGTGTCACATTAGTTGTTCAGATACCAATAAAAAACCAGTGCAAATTATAGATTCTAGTAACCAGCAGGATAAATTTATTAAATCTAATTAATCTGTCATTAATATATGTTTGTTATAGCACAACATTGTGAAATTATGGATTATTTTAGTTTAAAAATTCATCTCGAAATTACTCGCAATTCGTCTAATTTATTTTTTAGTCTACATTTAATGCTTTATGCATGTGTCCAAACATCCGATGTAATAGGATATAAAGTTTTGGAGGAGAAATTAGGCCCTATTTAGATGCACTTCTAAAATTCAAAACCCCCGTCACATCGAATGTTTGGATATGCATGGAGTATTAAATATAGACGAATCTTTTGCATGTTTGTACAGTTTGTATGTAAATCACGAGACATATCTTTTGAGCCTACTTAGATTATGATTGGACACTTAATTTACCACGCGTTCTACAATGTCTTTTTGCAAAAGTTTTACACGCTAAACGGGCCCTAAACAAGGTCCGAAATTGCTGGATCAAATCTTCACTGCTGATTCGTCTTGTACCTTCTTGATTCATGAAAGTGTGTTTGTTATTTGATATTTAAATTTTTACTTATTTTAATCGAGTTTAACAAGAGAGTTGTAATATCATAATGTGCTCCTTGCTCCTTGTTTTATTAAGCAAAGGGCTTTGCGGCGGTGCCCCAAATGATCCTAGGCTGTTCATTTATTTCCATGGATTGATCATGATCACTATGAGGTAATAGATGAAATGTAAATTTATTTAATTTTACATTTGATAAAATAGGATAAAGAAAGAAAGTTTTAGATATGAAAAATCTTTTTTTAAAAAAAATAAAATTGATTGGTGCATGCGTGATCTAACTGATATAGTAAATCTTAATTGTTTTATAACTTTGTACTTGATATATTTTGATTACCATAAATTTATGTAAGAATATTATACACTTCATTTTGCATATTGTAGGATTTGCATATAACACGTGTTACGTCATGTAACGTGTTACTGTGTAAGCATGTCATGTAACGTGTCACGTGTTAGTGTGTAGAGAAAACATGATAGTGTGTCAGGTAACATGCATGCTATAACGTGTCAGGTAATAATTTTTGGACACGATAAGACTTTTGATACATCCCTCCAACGAGTGTCATTTTTTTACACCGAGTGTCATTTTTTTATTTTAAGATATTATGTTTGATAGTTTTATTTAATAAATTATAAAATAAATAAATTATTGTTAAAATATCTCTAATAATAAAATAAAGCATAATAAGATAAATAATATTTATTTATTTTTTTAATAAGACAGCTAGTCAAACAACATGTTTTGAAATCCTAAATCGACACTCTTTTGAGACAAAAGGAGTATAACGTTATGTACATATAATTCACCCTGGGCACTTTTGGACCGCAAACCAATCTGAACCGAACCGAACCGCACTAAATTGTCGGTTTATTTGGTTTTTGGCTGTGGATTTTGTTTTTGGTTTTGTTCAATTCGATGTTCGGCTTCGGCTTTGGTTTTTGACCCAAACCGAACCGAACTATCGATTAAACCGAACTAATGGGTAAACCAAAGTTGGCCCACTGCGGCACCGCCAACGCGGCCCATTCCCCCCATACGCAGATACGTTGTATGCCCGCACACAGCGGCATCGAGTGGGAGTGGCGACCCCGAGTGAGCCGCTCAGCCGCATATGCACGCCCCTAACACGTCGTGGCCGCGGCGGCAGCGGCATCTCCACTTCCACAAGCATCGGCGTTGAGGCGCGTCCCGGACTCCCGGCGGAGTGCGCGCACCTGACGGCCTGGCGCAGCCGACGCCGTGATCTGCGCGGTCATGGGCTCACGGCTGCGAGCCGCCATCCAGCCGAGCAAGGAGGCGGCGAGCAAAGCGTGGCGGCCGGCGACGGGCATCCCACGAGGAGGGAGGCTGCATCTGATGGTTGTCACGTTGTACTGCACCCTATTTTTTATCATGCATTGTTGAATAATTGAATGCCAATGATTTATAATGGTTTATTCTATAGTCTTTTTTTTTATCTTGTACTCACTGTTCGAATGGTTCAGTTTGAACCGAAAACCAAAATTTTAAAACCGAAACCGAAATGCTCGGTTTTCAGCTTTTTAAAAAACCAGTCAGGTGCTGTCCTTTTGAAAACCGAAATGTTTTGGACCTGAATAACCGAACTGAATTTGTGGTTAAAACCGAATACCTAGTGTGACATACTCCTTCCGCCCAAAAGGAGTGTCGTTTTAGTATTTCAGAACATACTATTTAATCATCCATCTTATCCAAAAAAATTAATAAATATTATTTATCTTATTATGACTTATTTTAACATTAAAGATACTTTAATAATGATTTATTTATTTTATAATTTATGTAAAGTTTTTGAATAAAATGAACGGTCAAACATGATATCTTAAAGTCAAAAAATGATTTTTTTTTTTAGAACGGAAGGAGTATAATCCATTGATAAAAATTAATTATGTTAGTCAACATTACAACACACTACAATTTAATAACGCGCATAACCAAAATTAACGTTAATGTGACGCACTGGTGATTCGAGGAATTGGCATGCGTGTGATTATGGGAATTTCCTCTCCCGTCACTAGGCCCTTCCGTCATTAGAGGGGATGCGGAGGGTCGTGCTACTGTCCGCCCTGGTCAAACAGCAGCGCCTGTCCGACCAAAGGAGAAGAGCAAGCCGCCGCGGCCACCACTTCCCACGCCCCTCACTGTTCATCTTCCTCCTCGAGTGCCCTCGCCCCCGCCGCCACCACCGCCCCCGCCGCGGCGTGCTAGGGCCGCGGCCTAGGCCTAGGCCTGGCCCGGCGGCCACCGTTGCCAGAACCCAAAACCGCCCCGCGACCATCCCCGCCGCCTGTCGTTGCCTTCCTCCCCTGGCTCCCCTTCCTTTTAGACCCGTCGGAAAGCTACAGGAAAGAGGGCGTGAGCTCGGGGGCGGCGGCAGGCGAGCTCGGTCTGGCGCAGGCGCGGGCGCATCTGGGGAGAAAAACAGTAGCACGAGGGGGTGGTCGGACGACGGCTGCTGTCCGACCTGGTCGCATAGCAATATTGCCCGAATGCAGAGCGATCCCCTTCGATCGGTATTTTGGTTTTTTCTAGATTTATTATTTTATTATTAATAAGTCAAAAAATAAGAAAAAAATCAATGACTCATTATTTGAGATATTACCTCCTACTAGAAAAAAGGTGTATCTTAGCATTGACCTTGAGGGCACTCCCAATGCAGAGTCTAATGTAGAGTGTAAGTCTATTTTTTATCCTTTTTATAGTTTTTTTTGCTAATGTGATAATATATTTATTGAAGAGACAAGAAGAAAAACCAAGACTTCATGTCTTAGTTAGACATCAAGTTTTAATAGACTCTACAGATAAAGTCTGCATTATGAGTGTCCTAATAAAATCAGATTTAGGCCACAATGGAGGGCTCCTAACGCACGAGGTCCTCCAATCTCTCTGGAATTTGGAAGAGACAGAATAAAAAATCCTTGGGTATCAATGGTCGTGGAGCTTACTCCCAACCATGTATTTTAGTGGTCGCTTTTGGCATGGACCTCGTTTACATGTGTATTTTTTTACAGGCTAAGTGGGATCCACACTTAAAAACAGCCGCTCAGGCCCTGTTTATTTTCTAAAAACTTTTTTCTTTCCCCATCACATCGATTGTACTTTTCACCTGCATGAAACACTAAATGAAGTAGCAGGTGTTGTATGTTTATACTTTTTGCCTGGCTACCTCGAGATGAATCTTTTAAGTCTATTTAGGTCATGATTGGACAAAAGTTGTTAAATACAAATGAAAGTGTTACAGTGTACTTTTTCACCTCTTTTCATTAAGTAAATAGGGCCTCATATTCAAAGTATTGCATTTCAGGGTATTATGGAATGCAGCTAGTATAGGTAGTAGTACCAATTCAGGTAGCCCGTGCACGCGCAGTGTACTCGCCACGAACCTGTAAAAAATTCCCACCTGACTACAAGAGAGAAGAGACGGCAGAGAATACTGGCCGGAACATACTATTCCTACCCGGCCCTCTGGACTGGACCAGCAGCGTGCGTCTTTCCCTGCAAGAACCCGGCGCGCGAGCGAGCGCAAACAAACGAAGCTCACGAGCAGGAAACGGTGACCGCATGTGATTTCGGCCGTTTTGGCACATTGCCGGCCGGGATTTCTCACCGGCCGGCCTGGTTGACTTGCCCCGGCCAAGCACCGTTTTTTTATCAGCTCGCTGTGTGTCGGAGAGGCTGCATCTGCATGACTGCATTGCATTGGAGCAGGAGTATGTAAAAACCATCACGGGCCATGATATGGTCGCATCTACTGTCAGAAGAAGAACCTGCTTTGCAGTTTTTTACCCGAAAGATCCATAATTTGGCACCGTGCACATACCTGGTCCATACGTTTCGACAGCGGGAAGAACCGTCCGAGCGCGCGATCATTGCCACCAGATCGACAGTGGAGTCGTGCATGGCGTAAAAATCGCAACCATTGTCGTGTCGACGGCACGGTGATTGGTGAATGCTGAGCGCCCATCCACGCCAGTGCACGCTGCCGCGCCACCTCGTTGGACGACCCATAGGCCAGGTACAACAAGCCACAAGCCTGCCAAATACAAACAAGCAGCTGAGCCCGCTGTTCCATTAGGCAGCGTTTAGATTAGGAAAAGTTAGAAAAAAATTATGCACTGTAACACTTTCGTTTGTATTTAATAATTTTTGTTCAATCATGGTCCAAGTAGACTCAAAAGATTTATCTCGACATAGCCAGACAAAAAGTATAAATATACAACAGCTGCTACTTTATTTAGTACTCTATGTAGATGAAAAGTACAATCGATATGACGGAGAAAGAAAAAAAAATTTCGATCTAAACGCAGCCCACGTCCCTCCGCGTGCACTGCAGCCGCGAGCAGCGAAAAGGGAAAACGGTGCAGCAGCTCGATCTAACAGCTAGTACGGCCGTGCAGTAGATTGGGAGAGTTTCTACTCTACGCTAGGTCGCTAGTCCCATCCCTTCCCTAGCTTGTGCACCAGCACACCTTGTAGCAAGCTATATCTGTACGCTCGTCGCCTTCCTTATCTCTCTGTTCACGCGCCGTGTCTCCACTGCCCTGTCCTGGCTACGTACACGATGCGGACCCGGCCATCCTCGAAGGCGGCCGGAATGGCGGACGAAGCGTTCTCCCCGCCATCGCCGCCGCCGGCACCATCCCCGTCCCCTATCGCCGCGGACGACCTCGCGGACGCGCCGTGGACGTCGTCGTCGTTCTCCCCGTGGCCGGGCCCGCGCCGGGACGACGACCATGACGGCGGCGGCGGCGGCCGGGCGAATCCGCTCTTCACCATACTGCCCGTCTCGTCTCTGGCCATCGGCCTCGTGCTGCTCGTCGCCGTGGCCGTCGTCATCGTGGCGGTGACCCGCCGGTCGAGGCCGCGCAAGGCGGACGCCGGCGCCGGCAGCTGCAACGGCGACGGCAAGCCCGGCGCGCCGGCGTCGTCCAGCTGCGGCAGCCATAGCACCAGCAGGTGCGGCTACGCCGCCGCCGGTAAGTGCTACTACATGTGTACTGTATACGCACGTCGAGGCCGGCGAGCGACAAAGTTCGTCGTCGTGCCCGGCCGACGCGTCGCATTGGTTGTTTCTCGTGACTCGTTTTTTTTCTTTTGTGGCCACGGGCAGGAACAGGGTGCATATACGCCGGGCGTCTGGGGTTCTCGGCGGCGGCGCAGGCGCGGAGCCGTGGCGCGCAGGTGTTCACGTACCGGGAGCTGGAGCGCGCGACGGACGGGTTCAGCGAGTGCAACGTGGTGGGGCGGGGCACCACCGGCGCGGTGTTCCGCGGCCGGCTCGGCGACGGCACCACCGCCGCCATCAAGCGGCTGCGGCTCGACCAGCGGCGGCAGGGCGAGCGCGAGTTCCGCGTCGAGGTACGTAATTAAGCCAGCCAATCGAGCCAAGCAGGTCCTCCACACACCCTGCCCGCACACAACACACGTCGCCTTCAGTTCCACGCCATCGTCCTCGTCCATGTGCACGTCCACGTACGTCGCCCTCCGCTTCGCGTACGCTCGTACCAACCTTACCTGTTGCCGCAGCGAGCAGCCGGGGTAGTTCGAGTTGCAGCGCGGTTGGTATGGTGTGCCTGGCATCGGATCGGCCGTTGGGACGGGCGGTGCGGCGCCGGGACGTAACCTGGAAGGCAGGCTGCCAGACTGCTGCGCGCGCGTGACTGCGAGCCGCCTTCTGTGACAGACTGTTCCATCTTGTCATTAGCCATCTGATGGCGTCGGGCTCGTCTGTTGCGCGCGATGGCGGTGCCTTGGGCCCTTGGGCGCTTGGCGGACGCGCGCGGGACCAACCAGAACCAGCCGCGGCACGGGAGAAGTTTGCGGCTCTCTGGTTAGTTGCGGCTGTTTGGCGGGCGGGACGCGTGAGCCTGCCTTCCTTGCCGATCCGGTCCTGTCGGCTGCCGCTGCACCCGCACGCCGTGCTCCCACGGTACGGGAGGGAGTATATACGGGTGTTCACGACTTCTGGTAGACTGGTACAGCTTTCTGGTAGGGCGTGTCACGCGCGGCGTGTGCTACCGAATAGCAGTAGTGTTTCATTGCATCCTGACTCGGCAATTGCGGGTTTGCATTGTGTGCGGTGTGGGCTCGTAGGACTAAAAAGTCACGAGCGTAATCTAGGATTGGGTCTATATTTTGGAAGCTCGTAGCTTACACAGGGGCGATCATTGGTGTCATGGGGCCAGCCTTTCTTTGGCACTGCATTCTAGGCTTCTTAAGCCGGTATCCATGAAATGCCTATCAGATTCACTTCCAACTTCTTATTCACATCGCATCACATTAAATGTTTAGACTCATATATAGAATAGATAAAAAGAAATTAATTGTACAATTTGTATGTAAATCATGAGTGAATCTTTTGTTTACTTAGACTACGATTTGATACTTATTATAAAAGTTAGCACATGTACTATAATATTCAAAATTCTAACTATCCAGCGTATAAAACACAGCCTAAACCTGGTGGTAATTTAGTGCTTTTTTTGTCCTTGTGTTCCAATGGCATAAGACTTTCCAAGTAGCGTTGAGAGATGGATGCAAAGTTACAAACGTACAGTATCTTCCACAGAGATGCCTTCTGCCGCGAGTGTGATGTACTATCTACTATAGGCTGCACATCAGCATATGCGCGTGCGATATTGCTATTTCTTCACCCGCAGGTGTCCTAAAAAAAAAGACCCGCAGGTGTCGCAGGGCTAGGTGGGCATGGAGCGCTGCCGGCCCTTGCCTGGTCGTTTCGACTACCCAATACCTGCACACGACTGCACTGCACACACCGTCTGATTGCGGTCCCGTATCTCGATCGACCGCAACTGCATGCTATAAAGTCCGGTGGGCACCGTGGCTATGAGCCTATATGAAGCTGATGTATTGACACGTAACTTGTACAACGAATCGTGTTCGCGTTACTCGTCTACTGGTCTGCACAGGACGCAAAAGTATCTTTGTGTACTGCTATGCTTATCAAGTTATCTGTACTGATAATATCATGTTTGTTAATTTTTTTTAAAAAGAAAAAACTGGCATACTTCATATTGTATAGGATCGAGATCTAGCCAGTGAGTTGGATCGAGGAAATTAAACCGGATCATGTGCTATGTGCCGATGTGGAAGCGATGCGTTGTTTTGCTTAGGTTTCACATTTCTTTGCTGTATAACATAGGGAGTACAGTACTCGTGTACGGTGTACCCTGCACTGCAAAACCGAACTCGACTTTTTTCTGATGGCATCGCATTGCTGATCGCCGTAACCGAAACTGAAAGCAATGCAACCTGCTGTTGAATGCAGGTGGACCTGCTGAGCCGGATGGACTCGCCGTACCTGGTGGGGCTGCTGGGCTACTGCGCCGACCAGAGCCACCGGCTGCTGGTGTTCGAGTACATGCCCAACGGCAGCCTCAAGAGCCACCTCCACCCGCAGCCGCAGCCGGCGGCGCCCGCGGAAGGCCTCCCGCCGCCGCCGCCGCCGCCGCTGGACTGGCAGACGCGGCTGGGCATCGCGCTGGACTGCGCGCGCGCGCTGGAGTTCCTGCACGAGCACAGCAGTCCCGCCGTGATCCACCGCGACTTCAACTGCGGCAACATCTTGCTGGACCACAACTGCCGCGCCCGCGTCTCCGACTTCGGCATGGCCAAGGTCGGCTCCAACAAGGCCGACGGCCAGGTCGTCACCCGCGTGCTCGGCACCACCGGCTACCTCGCGCCAGAGTACTAACGAACACGCCATTTGCGATGATCTGCTTGTCATGCTTCCCTTTTTTTTAGCGTCGACGTCGATTGATCGCAGGCTGTTTGCAGGTACGCGTCGACGGGGAAGCTGACGACCAAGTCGGACGTGTACAGCTACGGGGTCGTGCTCCTGGAGCTGCTGACCGGCCGGGTACCGGTGGACACGCAGCGGCCGCCCGGAGAGCACGTCCTCGTTTCCTGGGTCAGTACGTTATGCCTGATTATGTCTGATCGCTCATTAATCATGCAGGAAATACAGTAATTTAGGATCTCGGATGGCCGCTGTAGCCGGCACTGAACTAATGGAACCTACCATTGCACTGCACTGCTGCCACTGCTCATAGGAGTATGTGTTGTGTTCTCGTGGCGACTCATCATCTTGTTTCCGCAGGCCCTTCCGCGACTCACGAACCGCCAGAAACTCGTGCAGATGGTGGACCCTGCCCTGAAAGGCCAGTTTGCCCTGAAGGATCTGATCCAGGTCCCTGCCGTTCTGACGACGCCACACCACTCACCCATTTATTACTCATTTAACTCTGCAATCAAGCCGCTAGCTATCCATCAATGGCATCTTTAACTGACACGTACGTATGAAAATGCAATCTGGGAGCTGCAGGTCGCCGCCATCGCCGCGATGTGCGTGCAGACGAAGGCGGAGTACCGGCCGCTGATGACGGACGTGGTGCAGTCGCTGATCCCCATCGCCAAGACCACCCCGGCCATGTCCTGCTCCTCCACGCCGCTCAGACCACCACCACCGGCCTTGCAGCACGTCATCTTCATGAACCCGCAGTGCGGCAACAAGACATCCTCCTAGTGCTGGTATACAGGCACCCACCACCACCACTGGGAGTCGGCCGGCCATCGGCGAAATTAAAGCGAATTCTCTCATTCCTTGATGTATAGAGCTTCCCTCTCCTCCAGGATCTGCAAACGCATCATTGCAGTAGTAGTACATCGTGATTGTATTCAGGCGAAAGCGGTACGGCGTATCATTTATTGGTACGAGCTACTTTAAAGATAACATGAAAATAGAAATAAATATTCTTATTTTTCTCATGAGCTTGCTGTGTCTTTGAACAATGTTTGTATTGTGTTTATATTGGGCTATCTCTAATTTTCTACCCCTGTGACGAAGAAGAGCGAATGAAGGACCTTCTTGGTTTCAGTACACCTTAATCGTGAGCGAACTCACTCGCGTGGGATAGGCAAATTGGTTCGCCTCCTGGGCGAGCGCCGGCGCAGCAAAGCGAGGCAACGCCAGAAACCAAGCAGACCCAAAGTGTGCCTCGCCCGTTACAGGTACCCTGTTCGGCACGACTTATTTCAGCTACAACGAATTTATAAGACCGACAATTGGAATGAACTAGTAAGCTACTAAAAATAGAGGAGATATAGTTTCAATAGTCTGAGTGGCATGAGAGTAAAATACTGTTCTATAACAGTAAATTAGAGCTGAGCTTAAAGTAGCTCAAGCATTTAGGGAAATAGTTTTCGTCTGACGGCTCACTGCTAAGCTTGATATTGCGCTATTATAAATTTGTTAGTTGTTTTGGAAGGCCGGAACCGATTGTAATTTGAGTAGTAGAAATGTTATAACATGTCTAAGTTTCCTCTATCATTTGAAAGTTACACAGAAGTTGCTATTGGAAATCTTTGCTGAAGTGTCGGTAGATAAGATTGTTGTTGCACAAAAATTATTCTTGATGATGCAGTGTTAAGTATTAACCAATCAAAATAAGTCTTTGGTTGGAAGTATGCAAGGTTTTTTTTAAAAAAATATTGAAAATCTTCTAAGTCACATCTGAAATTTTTAGCTTTGTCAATTTGTTAAAAATATACCTAGATCCTTTCCTCACCAGGTTATTGTTGCTATGCTACTACTTCCTTTCATACATGAATTGACCATGCACCATGCTAATGCAGTGAATGCTTTTGTTTTTTTTTTTTTTTTGCTTCTGGTTAGTAGTGAGAGGACAATTCTTCTTGTAGAAAGGAATTAAACTAGTCATCTTGAGTTTCTCTATCACCTACATTTTTATTAAAAGATCCGGTGACCCAGCTTTGATTGATAATGAGGAGGAGTTAGCATACAACAAATGATTACATGTGCGAGAGGGGCTCCTTACTACAACTTAGGTTGCAGAGACTAATTACTCGCTATCACCTACATTGACAACTCAATATCTTACAATGGTTTTGAAATATCTTAAAAACATACTTTTAATACGGAAGCAATAGGTTCACTAAAGTAGTAGAATCACAATTATTTATGCATTTTCTTCACTGAAACAGAACTAAGATATACATCTAAATGTTGTTTAGTTGTTGAAGTTAATTTGGTATGTTATCTAGATGTATTGCTTTTTGGTACTTCAGATTCAGTTAAACACATATAGTTTTCTGAACTAATAAAATATACTTTGGATTGTTGGCATAGATTTGTATATTCCAAGTTTCAAATGAGGCCAAAATGAGCTTGGTTGCTTGTAGAATATTGTTTATGTTTAGACACTTGCACAAACATGTCTTTTATTTTTACTCTTTATACAATCGAATGTTTGAATATTTTGTTCTCTTGACATCATTCATATGGTTTCATTTTGATGCAAGCATTTTTTCCACATTTTCTTACTTCTTACCATTAGATATCGAGTTCTTTCTGTGTTGTTACAAAAGCATAAGAATACAGAGAACAAAAGTTTGGGATGGACAATGTGGGAATCCTCAGAGAAGAGGAGGTTATTGTTTTTAAGAGTCTAGAATTATTCTTTGGACAATAGGATGTGTACAAGGAGTATGAATTATATCTAAGGGACAACATGATATATACAAGGAGTATGAATTATACCTAAGGGACCTAATTGCAATGTACCATGGGTAAGGTTACTCTTGTTATTAGCTGACGATTTGTTGAGGTATTTTTCTCATCTCAATGATCCAAGTGTCAAGCCAGAAATGAATCTGCATCATCCTAAGACAATGTCCACCCTTACATATGGAGAGCTTTTTATTGAAATTCATCGTCTATTCTCTGTGGTTTGATTGCGCTTACTGCGAAATTTTGCTGGAAATCGACCAAAAAATAGGTGCGCAATTGGAATAATACTAAGCAATCGACTTCTTGTGCAATTCATATCGTGCTGGGCCCATGAACTGTATAATCTAATGGAGTTTCTATTTTGTGGGCGGTACAATAGCCCTCGGTCTGCTTTTATTCCATATTCAGTCATCACACCCCTAGGGTTACCAATATATGATTCTAGAGTAGGCTCTTTTCTTGTCCAGACAATGCGAAACAGTTTAGTACACTCCATGGAACTTGATGTTCTTATACATTGCTCTTTTATTTCACTCTTTCTTGCATACATCAGTTGGAAGTGACTTCAGCCCATTTATAGTAGCAAACTAGAGAGGGAGACTAATATGAGCACAAGATTTTGTAAGTGTGAATACCTAGACTTTAATTATTTTCTTCTCATTAATTGATGTGTATGGGGGTATAAACCCGTATACCCGCGTGGATATACATGGGCCAAATCATCCGACCAGGCCCGGACTGCCAAGGACGCGTCATCTACACGTTCTCCAGAAGATCACATATATCTGCTGGCTTAGAAGTCTTGGCAACCAAGGAAATATCTTTCCTATTATCTAGCCGATTAGTCTCCTTATTCGGCTAGGATTGTAATCTAATATACATATTAACCGACTTGTAATCCTGCCCCCCAGACTATATAAGGCGGGCAGGGGATCCTCTCAACTCACCTCATATCATAGCAATACAATCCAGCAACGCACAGGACGTAGGGTATTACGCCTCGCGGCGGCCTGAACCTGTATAAATCTCGTGTCTCACGCTTCTAGCGTAACGCTTGTTCGTCTCAGGCGCACCTTCACCGACCAATCTATTATCTTGGGCATACCCCTTGGTAGACTATCGACGATATTCCATCGACAGTTGGCGCGCCAGGTAGGGGGTGTGCTACCTGATCCCATGGCGAACAAGATGATGATTTTTTAAGCTCCATCGAAGCCCGACGCCGGGCCAGATCTTCATGGTTGGATCCATCACCTGGATCATCGGCCCCGACGGCGAAGGAAAGATCCTAGATACGGTCCAGATCGCATCTACTTCGGCTTCACCAATGACCTCCGTCCCGGCAAGAAGGCTGCCACGCTACGTCCGGAAGGCCGTCGACAACGACGACCTTATCGGATCTATAGATCGGGTCTCCCAAGGTCTGTCCGAGAGTCTCAAGATCTTGGAGTCAGCCTGTAAGTGCAATCAAGCCCTAAAGTGGGTTTTGGTGATAATGACCACGCGATTAGAGGACTAATGAGATTTATCGAAATGATGGACAGGCAAAAGCATTAGGAGGATGTATTCTTTTGCAGATGGACCCCTAACAACTAAAGTATGCGGCATCTGGCTCAAAGGAGGTTTAAATTCATTTTTATTTTGAATTTGAGTATAGGAAAGCCGTACTATTAAGGGGGATGCAAAAGACAGGTTTGAAAGTGTGACCAAGTTCAAATCTTTACACCAAACATCCTCATTTCCTCTGCCAAAACCAGCCATAAAAATTCAGTTCATTTTGCTTAGCTTTGACAGTACGGCACTGCCTGCCTTAGGTCCCGGCACTGCCGGTCGAGTGGCACTGCCGTGACTTGTTTTGACCGTTAGGCTCGAGGGGGCTTCTTAGTCTCGCTCCCGTCGCCCCCAACGGTCATCTCTGCCATTTGCTTAGTTTCCAGACCACAGAAGCTCCTCTCTTGCTCCTCCTCACTCCCAACAAGCTCCCAACTCTCCACTTTGAATCCAAGTTTGAATCTAGAAGAGTGTGAGCTGAATCTCAGCAAGAACAAGCTTCTCCCACTGATCTTCAACTTCTCCAAGCACTTGGTTCGCGTTCAAGCCAGTGGTTTGCACTTGTTACTCTTGGAGCTTGCTCCTAGCTGGCTAGAGCGTCGCCCGGTGAGCTTGCCAATCTTGTGGCAGCCCTGGGAGGTTACCCTCACAAGTTAGTGGAATCACCCCCTCTTTTCAAGAGTTAACTCTCTTGATTTGAGAACGAGCATTGGGCTTTGTGAACCCAAGTTTCTTTTGTGGAACCTCAACACCGTGGAGTAGGCAAGCCTTGGTGGTGAGCTGAACCACGGGATAAATCTTGTGTCACTTGTGTTGCTTGCTTTACTCTCTACTTGTTGAGCATCTTGATTTCTAGGGTTTGGCTCCGATCTACGAATTGTTGGTGTTCTAGCTACAAGGAAAGGGTGTTCTAGGCTCTACACATCTCAGGGAACCTCAGTAATTTACCCGATCTAATTTTCATTGAGTAGTTTTTGAACTGTGTAGTTTCTGCTCTGCGAGGTCCAGCACTGCCGCTCTAGGAGCAGCAGTGCCGGGCAGCCCGGCAGTGCCGCCCCCAGGCCGGCACTGCCGCGCCAGGTTCTGACATTTGCTTGCGAAGAATTTTTATAGGCCTATTCAACCCCCCTTCTAGGATAGTCTGTGATCCTACACGGCCGCAGATCACCTTCAGCGTCCGTCAACGGCACGACGTCCTCCAACGTCCCGGCGGGATACGACTTTGGTCATCACCGTCACCCCGCAGGGACGTGTCGTCGAGCTCCAGCCCCGAGCAGTCGCGGTTCCGAAGGTCTCCGACCACGACCTCCCAAGGGGCTACATGCCTTTTGGCTTGCGAAATTCGGCCTCCAGCTTCGCGCGTCTGCTGTGCCCCGACCGCACCGTCTACGACCACGTCGGCACCACTCCACTTACATCATCGCCGACAATGACCACTCCGACCATGACGAGGCGGAAGATGATGGTCTTGCCGATCTGCCTCCACGCACTGGTCGGCTCATCGGCGGGCCCATCCTCGCCATTAGCGACGATAGCGCTCCGGCTCCAAACAAAGATGAAGAAGCTCGAGTTGCTTGAGAAAAGAGGTATACTGACCGAAGACGGCACCGCGAGTAACGTGTCGAGGCAAGGAAAGGGCCCCATTAGCAACTTGGAGCAAGATTTTGATCTAGTCGGAAAACACCAGGTCTACAAGACCCCAAGCGTGAACGTCGCCTGCGCGATAACGGAGGCCAGACACATGAACTAGACTCCAAAAGTTGAGCGCCTTACCGCCTATCTCCAGGCGGCCCAAGTCCAGATCAATGAAGGACGCCTCCCCCCTCCATCACACTTCGCCGCATCGGCCACCGAGCTTATCCCTGAAGACGGCGACCACTCCCGTGGCGGGCGAAGACGTCGCCGCCAAGACGGCGACCAGGAGGTAGATCAATCTGATCTTCGCGAGAAGCTCAAAGGCAAGGATCTCCATGGGTTCATCGAAAACCAAAGAGAAGCTAGGCACTCAGCAGAAACTGAGCGCCGCAAAGAGTATGACGAAACCCACGACCCTCCGGACAAGAACGCTCCTGAGCTGCCATTCACAGCAGAGCTCTAGGCAGTGCGCTGGCCACCAAACTTCAAGGTCGTCGGCGTCAAGACTTACGACGGCACTGCCGACCCCACCAAATGGCTTACCGTTTATGAGATCGTGGTCAAAGCCGCTAGAGGTAACTCAGATGTCATGGCAAATTATTTGCCTGTCATGCTTAATGCATCCGCCAACAATTGGTTGCTCAGTTTGAAGCCGAATTCCATCGACACTTGGGAGCAGCTGAAGAAGCAGTTCATCAGCAACTACCGTGCCACCTGCAAGCAGCCAGGCACGAAGTATGATCTTGAAAAGCTTCAGGAAGCGTCATGAGAATCTCTGCGAGATTACATTCGGCACTTCTTGGAGGCCAGAAACAACATCCCGGGTGTCACAGATGCTGAAGCCATCTTCGCTTTCATATGTGGCCTCCGACCTTATGAAGAACTCCAGAGGAAGCTGTATCGCAGTAGACCAAGCTCCATCGCCGAGATGCTGCGCATCGCCAATAAGTATGCCGACGGGAATGAAGCTGCTCATCGCTCCATCCATAGCCGTCTCCGCTTCCCCGACCGTACATGCCACGAAGATGAAGATCGCTGAGCTGACCGGCACCACGACGACCGAGGGCCACGGCATGATTATCGCCGCGACGATCGCGATCACCGCGATCAGCGCCGTTGAAAGGGTTGATATGGCGGACTAGAGGGGGGTTGTTGACGGTGGATAACGTCAACTTTAATTAGAACTTTAAACACCAAAGGATACATGAATACACACTAGTCTAGGGTTTTAACTGACAGTTTTCATGAGTTTTACGTGTTCTGTATTTTCCAGGGGCTATTCCAGAAAAGCATAAAAGAAGGGTTAAAGAGCATAATTATCATGAAACTTAACCGTCAAGGAAACATCATTATGAAGACCCTGGAAGAGTCTAGAACACACCCGAAGTGACCGGGGCCCAAACCCCACCAGGTGGGGCCGGCCGGCGCCACCCCTTAGGGTTTCGGCCCACCTTCTGGAGTCTTTTTTCGCCGCCTTTGTGGAGTCATCTCGGCCCTTGTTTCAAGTCGGTTTGATCCTACAGCATACGTGCATCCCACCGGGCTATAAATAGAGGGGCAGACCCCCTGGAGAGGCAATCCATTATTCATTCAAGGCATCAAGTCCTCAAGCCATCAAGAGCCTCCTAGTTCATAGTTCTAGCCTAGTTAGATTAGAAGTAGAGGAATTCTAGTTCTTCGGCGGATCTGGAGCCCCGACGTCTGTCTGGAGCGCGGAGTTCGGTATAATTCTAGTTCTTTCTCTATTATTGTATTCTTCATTATGATTAGGGAAATATTGTTCTTAATAGTTCATATGTTCTTGATTAAAATAGTCTTTGTCTACTTTGTGTCTACACCGAAATTTGGGCTGAGTATATATAGCCGATACCGAGAGCAGAGACAGTCGATTTTCGGGAGGCAGAGCCTTCTGTGCGAAGATTTGAGAATAGCCGATCGGGTCCTGAATCGATTGTTGAGCTGAAGAGAAGACGGCGTGGCTAAAGATAAGAGTCGATTGATGACATCAGCATGAATCTCCAGCGCCGAGGAGCGGTCACGTTCGGAGTCCGTTTTTAGAAAGGGAAGATTGGACTCCAAGTTACCTTTAAATTAGGAAAGTTTGTTAGTTTCCATATTTATTTCGAGTTGTAATTCGACTAGGACTCTATCTTGTCGAGCCCGGGGTATAAATATAAACCCCCGGCCATTGTAATACACACACGTCAATACAACACATCTTTTGGCTCCGGCCAAACCTTAGGAGTAGGAGTAACGTAGATCTCGGCGAGTTCTTCAATCGGGCAGAGTGTCATCCGGTGGACGCAGGCTTGCTTGTAAGTACCGTCATGCCTCGCCAAGTTTTGTCTCTTTAATGTCATCCGGTGGACATGGGAGCATCGTAGATCGGGGTTGATTCTTGTTTGATATAAGTTTAGCGTCATCCTGTGGACGTAGGCTTGGATTAAATAAGGATTAGTTATTGATTCATGTTTGTTTTCTTGTTTAATCTATGTTTAGCGTCATCCGGTGGACGAGGGCTTAGGTTAAGCTTGATTACGTGCATGGATTAGTTATCGGCTCTAACTAATTTGGCATCTTAGTTAGATTCATTAAGTTATCAAGATGTTATCTGTCATTTATTGTTTATTTATCAATATAACATCTCTCTGTCCGATCAAGATTGCATAGTTGAAAGGTCCTAAATGGCTAGAGGGGGTAAATAGCCTATAAAAATCTACAAACAACACTTAACAATCCTATAAAAATCTACAAACAACACTTAACAAGCCGATTAGTAACAATAGCAAGCTTTGCAAAGCACTACCTCTAGCCTACACTATGCAAGCCACCTAGACAAGTATACTACACTATGATCACTAGTTCACACTCAAAGGCTATGTCACTACTATTCACTACTCCTAAGTGAGCAACTAACTAACAAACTACACAAGAGAGTAAGTACACAAATGTAAAGAGTAAAGGTGATTACAAGACCCCCGTGTAGAGAAGAGATGAAGTCCAATATAACCAATCAATCAAATACAAGAGAAATCCTCGGTAGAGAGATGACACAAGATTTTTACCGAGGTTCACTTGCTTGCCGGCAAGCTAGTCCTCGTTGTAGCGATACACCCACTTGGAGGTTCACGTGCTAATTGGCATCACACGCCAAACCCTTTTCAAGGGTGCCGCACAACCAACACAAGACGGGGATCCACCAAGCTACGAGCAATCCACTAAAGATGCCTTTCGCGATCTCCCACGGGGATAGGCTCAAGAACCCCTCACAATACCTTGATCGGAGGCGGAGACAATCACCAACTCCCCTCAACGATCCTCGCAGCTCCAAGCCGTCTAGGAGTCGGCAAACTCCAAGAGTAATGAGAGAAACCGCTGTGAATCACCGCTACCAAGTGCCTCTAGATGATCTCTATCAATGCAATGCACTTGATGCTCTCCAAACTCACCAAATGATGAACACAATCAAGTAGCATGAGTGAGAGTGGAGTGGGAAAGCTCACAAGTATGCTATGATGTTCAGGAGTGCCAAGAGCTACTCCCCACACCAGCCAAGTGACTATTTATAAGCCATACACAAAGAACTAGCCGTTTTAGATTTCAATGCGTACCGTCGGACTGTCCGACGTCCACACCGTCGGACTATACCGCACGGTCCGACGCCTCGGATGAACGCCACGTGTCACTAGCCGTTTGAAGTCGAACGTTGGATCACAACGGCTAACTTCCCGCGCTAAACGAACCGTCGGACGGACGAACATCGGACCAACACCCGTGGTCCGACGCCCACTGCCAATGTACTGTCGGACTGAAAATACACGGCGCGTCGGACCAAACGAAACCATGGTCCGACGTTTCCAGAGAGCTCCCCGAGCCCTGAAAATCGTCGGACGTTGGTCCGACGCTCACCGTCGGACTAACGCCGAGAGTCCGATGCTCTCAGAGCTCGCCACGTGTCAGCTCTCGCACGATCTGCACCGTCGGACGCTCGGGCAAAAAGTCCGACGCTCTGAAACTGAGCGTCCGACGCTCCTCCGCAGGGCTAGCCGTCGGACCGAGGCTAATGGTCCGACGCTCTGTGACTCTACGGTCCGACGCTCTATTTTCTTAGGATTTTCACTCAAACCTTTCACGCTTTGTTCCCATGTGCTCACCAAGTGTTCTACACCTTGTGCACGTGTGTTAGCCTTTTCAAAAGAGTTTTCCAAGGGTTTGTTAGTGTCACTAGCATCTATATGCAATGCAATGATCATGAACACCTAGTGGCACTTGATAACCGTATTTCATCAACGATTTCGCCCCTCTTGATAGTACGGCTATCTATCCTAAATGTGATCACTCCCTCTATGGAGTCTTGATCACCAAAAGCAAAAGAGCTCCTATGGATTATACCTTTACTTTGAGCTCCTAGCTTTTTCACCATCTCTTGATGAAGCTTGTGGACTCCTTTTGATGATGGACTTATACCATTTGCATGGATGCCGTCAATAAGGCCTTCTCCTTTATTGATGGGCTTACACCATTTTCATGGACGCCGTCATCGCCCTTCACTTGTGGCCTCCACCGACCCGGTCCTTTGCTCCATCTTGCCATTTGCTAATCAATTCTCATGAAACACTTAGAGCAATCGTTAGCAAACTAGGTTTCATCAATTACCCAAAACCAAACATGGGCTTTCAATCTCCCCCTTTTTGGTAATTGATGACAACCTTCACAAAGATATGAAATGAAAACCAAGTTTGCACTTTGGTAGTGTTAGCTCCCCCTACATAAGTGATTCCTTATGTTTGGTTCAATTTTTTCACATATGCATGAATTTGAAGGTTTGGGTGAGCTACTACTATCAAATGATGCTAAGGTATATAGAATGGACCTTTGAAGCGTGATACCATCGGAGTTGCGGAAATATACCATCTTTAGCACCATTGTTTACTAGTCATGCATCACAAACTCAAAATACCTCGTGAGATCAACATTTAAGTAAAAGAGGTACTTTGTATGACATGTAAGTCCTATGCATGCTAGTTTGTCAAATCACCATTCAAATCCTATTTCTAAGCATTTCACCAATTCAAATAAGTATAGGAATTGAAGTTTTGACAATGCAACAATTCATATGTTAATGCATACACAAATGCAACAACTTATTCATGAGCTTGCTCCCCCTACTTGTGTGCTTTTAAATTTTTAATTGACCCCTTTCCTTTCTTATCTTTGTGACTTTCTTCTCCCCCTTTGTCAACAATCACCAAAAATGGTGCAAATTATGGGAGTATCAAGTCAATAAATGGGGTTTAGTTCATGTTCACATTGGTTCAATCTAGATCACTTGCCTAGAATATGTAACTAAGTTTGAGCCAAGGACAAGCTTCTTCACACCTCACTAGTAGGGTTATCTTGACCATGTTAAGTTACACATCATGAGCTCATGTTCTAGATTCAACACTAGGTTTGCAAGCCCATAAATATGTCATATGCTACCACTTGATCATACAAGCATAAAGAACAAAAGTGGTACCATATATACATGAAAGCATTTGATTTTTCATGAATAAGCCTATAAGATGCATTTCATGTCTACATGAACTAGACAAATCCTTATCAAAGTATGAATGCCATGTCAACCAATTTTACCTTGCTTTAATCGAAGAAGAGGCATGTCATATAATGTGGAATGCTTTTCACTTCATGTTGGAGTAGTCTAGTATGTTTAGCTCATTTCTCAACTTGCAAAATCTTGACTCATCAAGTGGCTTGGTAAAGATATCCGCTAATTGATCTTCGGTGCCAACACTTTCAATTGTAATGTCCCCTTTGATTTGGTGATCTCTAATGAAGTGATGCCTTCTGTCAATGTGCTTTGTTCTTGAATGCTGCACGGGGTTGTTGGTTAGCTTGATAGCACTCTCATTGTCACATAGCAAAGGCACTTTCTTGTATTTCGATCCAAAATCACTCAAGGTTGCCTTCATCCAAAGCAATTGTGCACAACAACTTCCGGCACTAATGTACTCCGCTTCGGCCGTTGAGAGAGCAACACTATTTTGCTTCTTTGAAGACCATGATACAAGTGACCTTCCAAGCAATTGGCAAGTTCCACTAGTGCTCTTTCTATCCACCTTGCAACCGGCATAGTCGGAGTCCGAATATCCAATAAGCTCAAAGTTGGACCCCTTAGGATACCACAACCCAACATCTTGTGTGCCCTTCAAATACCTTAATATTCTCTTTGCGGCTTTCAAATGACTTTCTCTTGGTGAGGCTTGAAATCGTGCACACATGCACACACTAAACATGACATCTGGTCGAGATGCGGTCACATAAAGGAGACTTCCAATCATTGATCTATATATTTTTTGATCCACCATTTTGCCACTATCATCCAAGTCCAAATGCCCATTAGTTGCCATAGGAGTATTCATGGGCTTTGCATGTTCCAATCCAAATTTCTTCACCATGTCCCTTATGTACTTGACTTGACTTACAAATGTACCATTCTTCATTTGCTTAACTTGAAGGCCAAGGAAGTAGCTAAGCTCACCAATCATGGATATTTCAAACTCACTTGCCATCATATTTCCAAATTCTTCACAAAAATCTTGATTTGTTGATCCAAAGATGATATCATCCACGTATATTTGTAACACAAACAAATCTTTGCCAAGCTTCTTAGTGAAGAGAGTTGTATCAATCTTTCCCATTTTGAACCCTTTTAGGAGCAAGAAATCTCTCAATCTCTCATACCATGCTCTAGGTGCTTGCTTCAAACCATACAATGCCTTTCTTAGCTTGTACACATGGTTGGGCTTCTTCACATCTTCAAATCCGGGAGGTTGTTCCACATAAACCAATTCATTGATGTACCCATTGAGAAATGCACTCTTGACATCCATTTGATATAACTTGATGTTGTGGGCACAAGCATAGGCTAATAAGATTCTAATGGCCTCTAATCTAGCAACCGGTGCATAGGTTTCTCTAAAATCAAGACCTTCTACTTGAGTATAACCTTGTGCAACCAATCTAGCCTTGTTCCTTATTACTGTGCCATCTTGATCTTGCTTGTTTCTAAACACCCATTTGGTTCCAATCACATTGTGTTTCTTTGGTCTTTCCACTAGCTCCCAAACTTGATTTCTTGTGAAATTGTTGAGCTCTTCATTCATGGCATTGACTCAATTAACATCTTTCAATGTTTCCTCAATCTTGGTTGGCTCAATAGATGACACAAATGAGAAATGCTCACAAATTTGAGCTAGTCTTGCTCTAGTTTGAACTCCACTTTGAATACCACCAATGATTTGATCCAAAGGATGATCCCTTGCAATAGAGACCGGTTGGAGAATAGGAACTTGATCATTGGACTGAGATGAACTAGCTTGTTGATCTTGCACTTGAGATTGATCTTGCGAGTCACTTGCACTTGCTTCATATTCAACTTGCATACTAGTACGAATTGCACCATCATCTTCATCATCATTGACTTGCCTTGGCCTAATATCACCAATATCCATATCTTTCATTGCATTTGCCAAGTCATTGCCTCTCAGTCACTCAGATTTTCAACTTCATCTTGAGAGCCTTGGGTTTCATTAAATTCAACATCATGTACCTCCTCAAGAGTACCACTAGCCAAATTCTAAACTCTATATGCCTTGCTTGTGGTTGAATAGCCAAGTAAGAAACCTTCATCACATTTCTTTTCAAACTCGCTCAATCTTGTGCCTTTCTTGAGAATGTAGCATTTGCAACCAAAAACCCGAAAATATGCAATGTTGGGCTTTCTACCATTCAATAGCTCATAAGGAGTCTTTGCAAGCATACCATGGCAATATAAGAGGTTGATGTAGTAGCAAGCAGTGTTGATTGCTTCGGCCCAAAAAGAATGACTAACATTGTATTCACTTAGCATTGATCTTGCCATATCTATCAAGGTTCTATTCTTCCTTTCAACAATGCCATTTGATTGTGGTGTATACTTGGGTGAGAATTGATGTCCAATGCCATACTCATCACACAATTCATCAATCTTGGTGTTCTTGAATTCACTACCATTGTCACTTCTAACTTTCTTGATTGTTGTTTCAAACTCATTTTGGCTTCTCTTGACAAAAGTCTTGAATATATCATACACTTCACTCTTGTCAACTAGAAAGAATACCCATGTATATCTAGTATAGTCATCCACAATCACAAATCCATACTTGCTCCCACCAATGCTAGTATATGTGGTTGGTCCAAACAAGTCCATATGCAAGAGACTAAAAGCTTTACTAGTACTCATCATGCTCTTCTTAGGATGTGTATTTCCAACTTGTTTGCCGGCTTGACATGAACTACAAAGCTTATCTTTCTCAAAAGTGACATCTTTCAAGCCTCTAACTAGATCATGCTTCACTAGTTTGTTCAATTGTTTCATTCCAACATGACCAAGCCTTCTATGCCATAACCAACCCAAACTTGACTTAGTGATCAAACGAGTTGACAATTGAGTTTCACTAGCATTGAAATCTACAAGATATAGGTTGTCATATCTAAACCCTTTGAATATCAAATTTGACCCATCAACACTAACAATTTCAACATCATCAACCCCAAATATGCACTTGAAACCGAGATCACAAAGTTGTGCAACCGAGAGCAAATTAAAGTTCAAGCTTTCAACTAGCAACACATTTGAGATAGACATATCATTGGAGATAGCAATTTTACCAAGTCCTCTCACTTTCCCTTTCTTGTTGTCACCAAATGTGATTGCATCATAGCCACTATTTTCACTTGTGTTGAGAGAGCCAAACATACTAGAATCACCTGTCATATGTTGAGTGCATCCACTATCAAGCACCCAATGCCTCCCTCCGGCTTTGTAATTGACCTACAAAAAGAGATCAATTACTTTTAGGTACCCAAACTTGCTTGGGTCCTTGAAGGTTAGTGACTAAGCTCTTTGGTACCCAAGTGGTCTTCTTCTTTGGACCCAACATGGATGTACCAACAAACTTAGCCTTCACACCGTTTGAGCCCTTTGTGAGAATGTAGCAAGAATCAAACTTAATTGAGGATACATAAGCATTGGATTTTTTGCTTTTGCAATCTTGCTCTATGTGACCAACTTGCTTGCATTTTGTGCAATACCGGCCATTTCTCTTCACAAAACAAGTCTTGTGAGGAGCAAAGTCGGTTTTGCCTTTCTTGGGGGTATAGCCCAATCCCTCTTTATAGAGAGATGCCCTTTGGCTACCCAGGCACATAACCAAGAGGTCCTCACCACCATAAGCCTTAGCTAAGGAGTGATTGAGCTTTTTAACCTCCTCCTCTAGGTTCTTGTTCTCAACTACTAGTGAAGGGTCACTAGTGGGTGAGGTAGTAGTGGGGGGTGCTACAAGAAGGGTTAGTAGTAGCAACAATAATAGGTTCACAAGATATATCACATGTTACACCTATGTTTTTAGTTTCTTTCTTTTGCACTTGTTGTTGCAAGTCTTCATTTTGCTCAACTAGAGAGGAATGAGCTTCATCAAGCTTAGTGTGAGCCTTTTGGAGCTTCTTATGGTCTTTCTTTAGACTCTCATAAGATGCTCTAAGCTCCTCAAGTTCTTGCTCAATGGATTGTTTATTCTTGCGCAAGCCCTTACATTCCTTTCTAAGTTTATCAAAATGAATACGTGCATCATCAAGCATTTCAATTAATTCTTCTTTTGTTAGGTCATCATCACTATCATCATCACTAGATTCGGTGTCGGATGATACCTTAGAGCCCTTGGCCATGAAGCAAGAAGGAGTGTCGAAGATGGAAGGCTTGTCATGAATGGCAATGCTTGCATGTGCCTTCCTCTTGCTCTTTTTGTCATCATCACTCTCTTCATCACTTGAAGAGGCATCACTATCCCATGTCACCACATGAGAATAGTTCTTCTTCTTGTATGAGGATTCCTTCTTCTCTTTCTTCTCCTTCTTCTCATGCTTGTTCTTCTTTTTGCCCTTGTGATCATCTTCACTTGAGTGTGTGCCTACCAAGTGATCTTTGCTTCCACAATTGAAGCATCTTCTTGGCCCATCAAACTGAAACGACCTCGATTTCCGCGAAGGGAAATCCACAGGCTCGATTTGTAATTCAACAGATTGCTTGGGACAATCCATGAAATTACCCATATCTCAGTTGACACCAGGATCCATACAACGGTAATTAAGTCTTACATAAACATTTATTACATCGCCGTATTGGCGGAATCAACATTCAGAGAAGCTTTAGAAGATGCGGAAACGATTCATCCTTCACGGCCAACTTGAGTGTAGCACGTGACCCTATTCCTCGCCATCGTCTTTCTCGAAGTCGTACTCATTCTCGTCACCTGACAGCAAATTTATCAGTACGATATGTACTGCGCACGGAGCCCACGTATGCAGCATTTGCTTTGTGGAAAGTGGATGCAAGGCTATACAAGCAGACCTATAGGCTGAGGTTTCCTATGCAGCTGTAATCAATGTTTAAGTAGTCATGTTTTATCTCCAATTACACCACCATCCCTTTTCCTATCACCACATCTCACATACCCACACCTCACTCTCATTCGACAGGCCCAACTCCCTCTCGGGCCTATCTCAGTGGCACATTACCACAGCGGGTACACTGCCGGAAAATGTCATCCAGGGGGAGAAGAGAACACTCACTACACTAGTAGAAGCTTCACAGGAAAGGTCCATAGCCAACAGGTTGGCATATGTATCGATCGATCAACTATACACTCTGCAGAGGTTTCACTACCCACAAGATTAGCCATCATAGGTGTTGCGCAAACACCTAGGCAGAATTCTGGGTGCTTGCTTGCCTAGGTCGATGCCACCCTACCACTCAGCCCTGGGATATTCTGGGTCCTACACCGTTATGCTGAGACTGGGAGACACAGTACCGAGCCCATCCAGTGGTACTGCGCATTAAGAACGGAACGGGAACCCATCGACCGTTTCCGCCCACCCTTATCACCTCTCATCCTAGCAGTAGTGGCACCGTCCTACCAAGTAGTCCAGCCGTCTCCCGCCCATCAGAAGCGAGTGAGTAGAAAAGGATTCCCATGAACCTGAAACTAGTCCGTCCTAGGTTTGACCAAGCAGGCATCTTCACTTAGGGGATACTCTCCCCGTGCCATCACAGCACCTCCATCCACGGGCTTCAAACCACCAAGGCTATCCCACCCGGAACCTCTTCAACAACTTTACCCGCCACAGGTATCTCGCTTGGGGATGCCCAGGTTGCACCCCCGGCACGACTTGCCCCATGGGCTTGTCTCACATCCCACTTGGTCGACATCAACCCTTACTACGCACCCAAGACGCACGCAGCACTCTCTCCCAGTAGTTATAATCAGATATACACCGTCCCAATTCCACCACATAGCATATAGCAAGTAGTGAGTAGTGGAAGAGTAATAGTAAATTAAGTAGCAGCTAACCTAGCAGCGGATAGCAGGGTAAAGTCTTATTAAGGCAGGGAATTCAAATATACTATCATGCAACCAATCCATACATAATCATAAAGCAATAGCAGCAATGTCATTTGCAATGCGTAAAGAGGATCTAAGGATTTGGTGGGACGTGGCACCTTCGTAGTCATCTCCTAGCTCCTGAAGGTACTCGTGGTCGTCTTCCTTAGTCAGATCCTCCTCCGGCTCTGAAATCGAACACGAAATAGTCGCGTCAGCGACTCCTATAGAGTTTTTCAGAAAAATCCAATAAAATAAAGAGCCAAATGCACACAAACATAGTCTTAGATTGTAGATCTCATTTTTCTAAGAATTTTGATATATGGTGCGCAATTTTTGGACATCGTATGAATAAGTTATGAATTTCCGAAGATTATCCTATTTTCTGAAAATGAAAAATGGCCGATTAATCAGGGGATGACAGCTCGGGATTGGTCCACGTGGCGCGCGGGTCCAGTAGTGCAGCATGTGGCGTCTCAACAGAACACAGACCCGATGGTCGCCCACCAGGTGTTCGATGCTGGTTCCCAGAGAGTCGCCGGCGTCGGCGTAGCTCGGCGTAGCTCGTCGTAGCTCGGGCGAGCTCGACGTTGGTCGGGGGGGCGTCGGCGTAGCTCGGCGGTGGTCGGGCGAGCTCAACGTTGGTCGGGGGGCGTCAGCGTAGCTCGGCGGTGGTCGGGCGAGCTCGACGTTGGTCGGGGGGCGTCGGCGTAGCTCGGCGGTGGTCGGGCGAGCTCGACGTTGGTCGGGGGTGGTTCTCACAGTTCGCCGTCGGGCTAGTGGTGTGTTCTAGAGTCCAAAAGGTGTCGGTTTTTGTTCCTGGTCGCGGTATTGAGAAGCTCCGGTCGCCGGCGGTGAGGCCGTTGCGCTGGCAGGGCTCCGGCGAGGCGCGACAAGGTCTGAGGAGTGGTGAATCCGCCTCCCCGAGCTCTGTTGACAGGGATCCGACGTTCAATTTGGTGCTAGCAGGGTTCCAGGGCGTCTGTTCAAGGCGGCGGTGTTTCTCCGGTGCGGCGGACGATGACAGGGCGGCGATGACCATATTTCGGCAAGACAAGGCTTGGCTTTCCCCAATTGGCGTGCTCAGGCAGTCGTCCGACCAGATGGTGGCGGGTTAGAGTCGTGGTATGGCCTCCTTCTCTCCCACGGCATACGGCGGAGCTCCGGTGAGGTCGCGACGCACACGAGCAGGGCGGACGAGGCTTCCCCTAGCGCTTAGATCCGCGTAGCTAGCTCGAGGGGTCGTGGCGGTGCTCCACGACGCTCTAACCTATCCGGGTGCTAGTCGGAATGCTCGGAACGGGTGATTCGGCGTCGGAACGCGTCGGTGGTGATCGCGCTTCGCCGAGAATGCGTCGTGCTGCGTTCTCGGTCTAGCAAAGCTTGTAGTCCGGGAGTTTCGGCCGGTCGCATGAGTGCATGGTGCAGGTGACCTTCCTGAGCCGTAAAAGCTCGTGCCTGCGTGTCCCGTGGGCGGAACGCCATGGCAAAAGCAGGGCGAGGTTCGGACATGGCGTGCGGTGGCTCACCGTGGTGTCGGTGAAGCTAGGATGGCGGTGCAGTGGCGAGTCGGAGCCGTGCAGAGCGATCGCAGTGCCGTGCCGCTCCTCGTCCGCAGCTCGGGCTTCTCCTCCGTGCCCGGCTCCGGCGTGCTCCGCGGCGGCAGCGCTTCGGCGGTGCTCCCCTCTCTCTGCTCCGCCCTTCTTCCTTCTCCCTCTCTCACACGGTGTGGTGTTGTGGTGTGGTTGGTGCCACCAGTAGCGGCGGCGAGTGGAACGAGGCTAGGGCGCCGTGAGGTGCTCCAATTTATAGCGGAGCTCGGGTGGCTACCTATGGCGGGCGGCTCTGATCTGCTCGGGATGATCGGAGGGTTGCGGCCTGCGTGAGCTAGGGTTCCGGTGGTGCGCGCGGGCTTCTTGGCGAGCAAGGCAGGGGACAGGCAGGGGACAACGGGGTCAGGGCTCTGCCATGCGTGGCGCTGTCGGTCACGCCATTTGCATGACACTGTCGGCCACCGTCTTTCGCGAAGATGAGAAACAGGGGAAAAGAAAGAGTGACTGACAAGCGGGTCCTGGTTGGCAGCGGCTGCGAAAGGCGCTGCGCGCGCGTGGTGGTTTGGCTGCGAGATGGGCCGGCTGGCTGGGCCGAATCTGCTCTTCCTCTTTCTCTCTTCTTCTTTTTCTTTTTCTTTTTGTATTTACACTTAAGTGTATAAATACATATATTACCCATTTTAAATATTGAGTAAACACAAATATAAATTGCAATAAATCCCAAATGTGATGCATAAGTTATTATTCTATGTGAATGGAATTAAAATGCAAGCTATACTCCTTTATTTACCAAATTTACAATGAAACCTATATGCTTGCACAAGAAAATGGGTTTTCATAATAAATAAATGAAAAATTTTAATTGGTTGGGATTTTTAGGTTGTGTGGATTTTTAGGGTTGTTACACAAACTTTCTTGCATTCTTCTTCCTTCTTGCCCGGTAGCCCTTCTTCTTCATGAACTTGCCAAATCTTCTCACTAGAAGGGCCATCTCCTCATCACTCTCACTTGTGCTTGATGGATCTTCACTTGATTCAACTTTTGCTTTGCCCTTGTCCTTTGATGATGATGTGGCTTTGAATGCCACACTCTTCTTCTTCTCATCTTTGGAGTCTTCATCTTTTTCTTTCTTCTTCTTATTGATCAACTCCTCCTTGTCATCATCATCTCTATAAGCATCATCGGTCATCACCTCTGCTAGCACTTGATTTGGAGTCAATTCACTCAATGTTGTTTTCACCAAGACTGTGATCAATGTGGCAAACCGCCTGGGCAAGCTCTTCAAGCTCTTCATGGAAAAGTCACTATCTTTCACTTCCTCATCAACGGCCTTGAGATCATTCACAATGACTTGCAATCTATGGAACATCTCCGGCACGGTTTCATCATCCTTCATCTTGAAGCTAGCAAACTTGTCCTTGAGAATGTATGCTCTTGCGGTCCTTACACCTTTGGTGCCCTCATATGATTCCTCAAGCTTCTTCCAAGCTTCATGAGCATTCTCAATATTCTTGACTTGCTCAAACACCTTCTCATCTAGAGCCTCATGGATAGCACAAACCGCAATGTCATTGAGTTGAAGCAATCTTTCTTCGGCGGTCGTGGGGTTAGCCGCATTGGCAATCTCAATCTTGGTCTCCACAACCTTCCAAACCTCTCTATTGATTGACTTGATGTGTGAGGTCATCTTGCTCTTCCAATATGCATAATTTGTGCCATCAAATTAGGGTGGCTTCTTTGTGTTGTTGATGTGAATGTTGAGTTGAGCCATTTTTACACCGTAGCTTGTTAAGCCTCAAATCAACGGTGCCTTGGCTCCGATACCACTTGAAAGGTTCTAAATGGCTAGAGGGGGGTGAATAGCCTATAAAAATCTACAAACAACACTTAACAAGCCGATTAGTAACAATAGCAAGCTTTGCAAAGCACTAGCTCTAGCCTACACTATGCAAGCCACCTAGACAAGTATACTACACTATGATCACTAGTTCACACTCAAAGACTATGTCACTACTATTCACTACTCCTAAGTGAGCAACTAACTAACAAACTACACAAGAGAGTAAGTACACAAATGTAAAGAGTAAAGGTGATTACAATACCTCCGGTGTAGAGAAGAGATGAAGTCCAATATAACCAATCAATCAAATACAAGAGAAATCCTCGGTAGAGAGATGACACAAGATTTTTACCGAGGTTCACTTGCTTGCCGGCAAGCTAGTCCTCGTTGTAGCGATACACCCACTTGGAGGTTCATGTGCTAATTGGCATCACATGCCAAACCCTTTTCAAGGGTGCTGCACAACCAACACAAGACGGGGATCCACCAAGCTACGAGCAATCCACTAAAGATGCCTTTCGCGATCTCCCGCGGGGATAGGCTCAAGAACCACTCACAATACTTTGATCGGAGGCGGAGACAATCACCAACTCCCCTCAACGATCCTCGCAGCTCCAAGCCGTCTAGGAGTCGGCAAACTCCAAGAGTAATGAGAGAAACCGCTGTGAATCACCGCTACCAAGAGCCTCTAGATGATCTCTATCAATGCAATGCACTTGATGCTCTCCAAACTCACCAAATGATGAACACAATCAAGTAGCATGAGTGAGAGTGGAGTGGGAAAGCTCACAAGTATGCTATGATGTTCAGGAGTGCCAAGTGCTACTCCCCACACCAGCCAAGTGACTATTTATAAGCCATACACAAAGAACTAGCCGTTTTAGATTTCAATGCGTACCGTCGGACTGTCCGACGTCCACACCGTCGGACTATACCGCACGGTCCGACGCCCTGGATGAACGCCACGTGTCACTAGCCGTTTGAAGTCGAACGTTGGATCACAACGGCTAACTTCTCGCGCTAAACGAACCGTCGGACGGACGAACATCGGACCAACACCCGTGGTCCGACGCCCACTGCCAATGTACTGTCGGACTGAAAATACACGGCGCGTCGGACCAAACGAAACCATGGTCCGACGTTTCCAGAGAGCTCCCCGAGCCCTGAAAATCGTCGGACGTTGGTCCGACGCTCACCGTCGGACTAACGCCGAGAGTCCGATGCTCTCAGAGCTCGCCACGTGTCAGCTCTCGCACGATCTGCACCATCGGACGCTCGGGCAAAAAGTCGGACGCTCCAAAACTGAGCGTCCGACGCTCCTCCGCAGGGCTAGCCGTCGGACCGAGGCTAATGGTCCGACGCTCTGTGACTCTACGGTCCGACGCTCTATTTTCTTAGGATTTTCACTCAAACCTTTCACGCTTTGTTCCCATGTGCTCACCAAGTTTTCTACACCTTGTGCACGTGTGTTAGCCTTTTCAAAAGAGTTTTCCAAGGGTTTGTTAGTGTCACTAGCATCTATATGCAATGCAATGATCATGAACACCTAGTGGCACTTGATAACCGTATTTCATCAACGATTTCGCCCCTCTTGATAGTACGGCTATCTATCCTAAATGTGATCACTCCCTCTATGGAGTCTTGATCACCAAAAGCAAAAGAGCTCCTATGGATTATACCTTTACTTTGAGCTCCTAGCTTTTTCACCATCTCTTGATGAAGCTTGTGGACTCCTTTTGATGATGGACTTATACCATTTGCATGGATGCCGTCAATAAGGCCTTCTCCTTTATTGATGGGCTTACACCATTTTCATGGACGCCGTCATCGCCCTTCACTTGTGGCCTCCACCGACCCAGTCCTTTGCTCCATCTTGCCATTTGCTAATCAATTCTCATGAAACACTTAGAGCAATCGTTAGCAAACTAGGTTTCATCAATTACCCAAAACCAAACATGGGCTTTCAATAGTATTGGCCTTAGATCTACATGAAAAAGGTTCATTATGTTTCGTTCATATTTATGCTTTGTTATGATATCTACTTGATTCGGCCAGTACTATCGCAGTCTTATTCGTACGTGATGAGAAGGCTTGGCAAGAGTCGATCTGAATGAACACAGAGCCGCCGGCCTTCTAGACTGTCACACCCAATTTTAAGGATAAAATTGAATGCATAACCTTATGTGCGCCCCAGGATCAGTCACACACATAAGCCGACAAATACAAGGTAATATCAAAAGGCAATGATCAAATACATAACGTAGTAATAATTAAAATAGAACCTTTAAGAAGCAAACAGCGGAAAGACACTCCGATCTTCGCGTGTAGACGCCAACTCCACAGGGACACAACTGACTGGTTGACCACAAGCCTAAACTTCTCCTGAGGTGTGGGGGAAATAGCAAGAGTGAGTTCATGTCGAACTCAGCAAATATAACATGGGGTTTATGAGGCTCAAAAAGGATAGACACGGGTTTACAGCGGTTTGCTTTTAATTAAGCATCTTTTATGCAATTGGATAGCAACAAGTTGAATAAGCCCATAATCCATGATCAATAGTAAACATAATTAATGAGTAGCAACAAACAGATAAGCAACAAGTAACATCACCCTGAAAGATAACTACTCCGTGAGTTTTCCGGGCCACTCGTGACCGTGAGCGCGGCTAGTATACCAGTTTTACACTCTGCAGAGGTTGTGCACTTTCACTATGAGCCGTGATTCCCATCTGCTCGGGTTAATTACTCCCATAACACTACCAAGGTGAGAGAGCAGGGTTTCACTATGAAGCCTTTCAAAGGTTCGTCTAACATGTTAGGGCCGCGAGGTTTCCCTCGGCAAGCAGATGTAGAGCCCCCCTTCCATATGGCACAAGGTCACGCAGGTTATACACATATGGACAGAGGCCGCACTATACCCGAGTCGTCAAAGCTCCTCTTGCGCCTTTTGGTCACCTCTAACAAGCTAGAAAAGGTCCTCATACTGAGCTAAAACCAGAGCCATATAGCCCTCATAGTTGCACTGTAAGTCCCAGCTTTTGCTGACAGATCATTACCAAGGGGGAAGGATATGGTGCATCACAAAACTATGCCCCAATCCCCTAGTTCCATGTTGCTAAAAAGGCATCTTTTAATTCCTCATTGCATATTCAATTAATCAGTTTACATGATCATGATATCCATAACGCACTAGCATCAATTACCATATGCATAATCCCATAGGTTGCAAGGAACAGGATAACAAAACTAGGAAGTAACTATGGTTAATAAGGTAGACACATGCACATGAAATTAATTATTGCGGTGAATAGGACAACAAGGAAGATCCATGTTAATACTTGCCTTGATCAGCAAACTCCTGGTGATCCGGGTTGTCGCAGTACTGATCTTGATCACCCACGTAAAGCTCACCGTCTATACTCGATCCATCATAACAACACACACGCATACAGGGGCAATCATGCATACAAACAAGAGTTTTCATTAGAACAGTACACCAACAGAGAGAAAATAAATTGAAAAGGTTATAAAACAAATCTACACGTTGCTACGATCACATCGATATCAAGTTTGCGCAAATCGGATTTAAAACGAGTAAGATATGAATTTTACAAGATTTATAATAGAATAATAATAGATTAAATATAATCTTGAATTTTAAAAGTTGAAAATATATTAAATAGTGGTACCATCAGATAGATTATTAAATTACGAATCTAACGCAATTTGAATCGTTCAAATCGGAACTAAAACGTGGAAATTATAAATGAAACAATTTTGAGTTCAAATCTGAAAACACATGTTCATATATACCGAAAATAAATACGCCTTCAAACGCAATCTACTGAACACGCTAAGGGCTGCGAGCTAAGCATTAAAAACTGCAGGGGGTTATTCGCAAAACGCCAGCCGAATCGGTATAGGCTGCTCTTCGGCCGTCCGATTGAAAAATCGGCGGATCAGATTAACAGAGAGGAGGGGTGGCGATGCTCTCGGCCGGAAAACAGAGGCCGACGGCGGCGCCATGGCCAGAGGGCCGCCGAAGAAGGTGAACTCGGCCTTCGGTGCATGAAATAGGTCGGGAAGGGTACCCATAGATCGGGAAGAGCGTCGCAAGCTCACCTAGGGTAATGGGAAGGTCGGAAATCGACTCGGAGATAGCTCGCGGCGTGATCCGGCGGACGGTGGATCTCTGCAACGGCGGCGGAGGCGTGTCAGTGCACAAATAGAAGGGGAAAGTGCTCGGAAACTTCTTCAAGATCACAGCGAAGCTCCTCAAAGGCTTACCGAGAGGAAATTGGTGGCGAATCGAGCGAATTGCTCGTGGCGGCGGCTGCTCGGTTCTCGCGGGAGCTCGGCAATGGCGGCGAGAAGAGGCGGCTAGGGTTAGGTGACGGCTACGGGGGTGTGTAGCGCTGCTTAAATACTCCCGAGGTGTGAGACAATCTCAGAGATTGAAACAAACTCGAAAAGCGGAGAAATCGGCTTCGGCCGTTTCTTCTCTGATACGGACTCTCGGTGCGGCGACGAACTCGGCTTCGGCCGTTTTCTTTCTTGCCCGCGTCGGACTCTCGGCGAGCAGCAGAGGGGAACAGGGGAGGGGCTGTTCTGTGGGTCCACAGATCGTTAGCACCGAGCGCTGGGGTCGGGATGGCAGTCATGGCAGAGGGACGCTTCGCGCGCGTTCGGCCGCGTTGGATGAACACGGCAGCGGCGTCTCTGTTCGCGCGGCGGGGGAGGTGGAGAAGGAAAGGCTGACCCGTGGGTCCCACTCGTCAGTCAGATGGGGTAAGGGGAAGGGAGGGAGCTGGTCGGCCGAGCTGTCCTCGAGCCATCCGACCTGGATCTGTTGGGGCCAGGGAGTGAAAAACAGGCCAAGCTGCTGCTCGGATCAGAAAGGAGAGGGGAAGGGCTTTGCTCTAATTTCTTTTTCCATTTTCCAAAAGGATTATCAAATTAGGTTTTGAAATATTTGAGAGATTCAAATAATCTACAACAGTATAAAGAAGAAATGCTCCAGCATGAATGCATCATACATGTGTATGACCTAGGTTTGATTTTATATTTGAGAAAAATTATTATTTCCCTATATTGGAATGATCAACTAATTGCATAATTAAATAAATTCTCACTATTTTAAAGAATGCAATTTTTTGGGTGTTACATAGACCAACTCTGTATTCCTTCTAGATTCGCTTGTGATTATTTTGGGAATAAATCTAAACTGGTGCAAAGCCGCAGGCCTTCTAGACCAGCTTCGTATCAGTATCAGGTTTATACCCGGAACTAATCACCATCAAGTGTTCTGCTTCACGGACCCTAGATCGGCTAATTAGCCGATGCAGTTATGCTTTCACGAGAAAAACCGGTTAACCGATCGTGCCCTGCCAAATCGGCTAAATAGCTGATTTCTGTCTGTTTGACATTCAGACAATCTGAACCGAATGATTTGACTTGTTTACAACAACTGATTATGCTTTAATATGTTATTACTAGCTGCAAAGACTTGTTTAATATAGATTGTTCTATTTGGTTACACATATCAATCGGTTACGTATCAGTTCAATAATTGTTTCCTATGGCAAGACATGCATACATGCCGGAATCGACTCTTTAGTCAATTTCTGATCCAATCGGCTCTCAGAGCCATATAGTTGGAACTACCTGGATCCACCGGTTAGTTCCACCCTGTAATTACTGATTATTATCTTTTTCTTGTCAATTGCAGGTCAAATTGACTGGCACGTCTGAGGGTTATCAATACTCTCTGACCGGGTTTGAAGCTAGCTGGATCTTGAAAGCTCCGACGCTCTTGAGATCATATCCGGCTTCGCTGGTGTGTTGAAGCGCAAGGAACCACATTTTGTGCCAACACACTTTTTGGCACGCCCTGTGGGATTGTTTCACTCATGACTAAGGGAAAGGCTCCGGAGACCGTGGCTCCCAGGGACGATGGCGTCATTAGAGTCAAGCGTGAGGAGATCGATCCCGAGGATGCTGTGGTGCTGGAGCAGATCATTGAAGAGTTCACTGATGCCTGTCTGCTGTCGTTTTCTAAAAATCGCGATGGCTACGTGTTCAAGAAGAACCCCTACGCAAGGTGGGTCATGCCTGGCCACACCGACAAGGAGGAGCAAGAGTTCAAGGAATTCATCCAGAGCGCCATCTGGAACGCTTCACATTAGGCCGTCGGACACCATCACAACGTGTTCCTACAGACATTCTACAGCATCATGAAGACCGTCATCAAGAAGCAGGATTGGGAATCATTGGGCCCAACGTACTTCAATATACCCCCAGAAGATTCCGACTCAGATGCAGCGACCGGAACATCCGATCCTCCACCACAACAGCCGAAACCGTCAAAGACGTCTGTTCAACATCCCAATATGACGACGGATTCAGCTCCAAAAATAGCTCCGCAACCCAAGCTATACAGAGACTACTCTCCCGAGCAAATTGCTGCTTACATGCGTACAACTAGGAACGTGCCGACTGGAAATGTGCCTTCGACAACTCCAAACTATCACATCGGGCACACTTATGATGAGCTCACGTCGGCGCCACATCCCGGTTATGCCCAATCACCTCAAGACGAGTTGGTGGACAAGATGATTGCAATGCTCAGGGACCAATTCGGCTTGCAACCGAAGGCGGGAGTGTCGATCAGATACAGACGCCCCTACCCTAAATGGTTTGATCGCGTGGCTTTGCCACCAAGGTATCGCATGCCGGATTTCGCCAAGTTCAGCGGTCTAGACGACGTATCCACCATAGAGCACATCAGCCGTTACCTGACTCGGCTCGGTGAGGCGTCGTATGAGGATGCTCACCGGGTCCGTTTCTTCTCACTGTCACTGACAGGGCCGGCTTTCAGTTGGTTCACCACTCTGGAGCCCGGGTTAATTTAAAAATGGGCAGATCTGGAAAGCAAGTTTCACAGCTATTACTTCTCTGGCACTGGGGAGAAAACTATTGTTGATTTGACCAGCATGCGCCAGAAGAGCAACGAGACTGGATCGACCTTCATCAAGCGTTTCAGGGAAATGAGGAACATGTGCTATTCACTGCACCTACCTGACAAGCAGCTCGCTCACTTGGTCGTTGGTGGAATGCTCCCGCACATTCAGGAAAAGCTGGTGGGCATTGACTTTGATAACGTTAGCCAGGTGTTGCAGCGAGTGACGACCCTGAAGCTGCAAGCTTAGACCTTCCGTAAGGAAGGGAAGTACAAACAGACGGCGTTCGTCAGTAATTCAGACTCGGAGGATGAAGATGAAGATGAAATCGCCACTGTCGAGTTGAGGTGGGGCAAGAAACCCATGGCCGTGCCCAAGAATTGGAGCGCAGAGGATCAGTATGATTTTGATACAAATAAGCTAGACAAATTATTCGATCTGCTGGTCAGTGCTGGGCAGATTACCTTCCCCGCTGTTGGCATTTCTTAACGTCGTTACAAAAGATAGACTAAAAGTCCATCCCCAGCAACGGCGCCATAAAAGCTTGTTGGCATTCCCAACCACCATTACTTCAGAAAGGTAATCCTTGGCCCTTAGTTGCACTGTCAATCCCAGTGTCATACTTACAGATCATTATCAAAGGTGAAGGATTTTGAGCATCACAAAACTATGCTCGAATCCCCTAGTTCCATGTTGCTAAAAGGCATCTTTTAATCTTTATTGCATATTCAATTAATCATTTTACATGATCATGATTCCAGTAGCGCGCTAGCAACATTTACCATATGCATAATCCCATAGGTGGCAAGGAACAGGGTAACAATGCTAGGAAATAACTATGGTTAACAAGAAAGACACATGCAAATGCAATTATTTATTTGGTGAATAGGACAACAAGGAAGATCCCATGCTATACTTTCCTTAGACTTGAGATCATTTTCTCTGATCCAAAACCTTCAATGAATTGCTTCTTGATCACCACGTAAATCTTACCGACTGGACATGATCATAAAATCACCACACAATCATCGAGGCAAACATACACGAAGCAAACAAGATTTAGATTAGAAACAGTACACCAACAGTAGAAAAGCAGATTGAAAAGTTTATAAAAATAATCTACGCGTCGTTACGATTCCAACGATATAAAGTTTGCGCAAATCGGATTTAAAACGAGGAAGATATGAATTTTACAAGATTTATAATAGAATAATAATAGATTAAATATAATCTCGAATTTTAAAAGTTAATAACATATGAAATAGTGGTACTAACTGGTAGATCATCAAATTATGAATCTAACGCAATTTGAATCGTTCAAATAGGAATTAAAACGGAGAAACTATGAACAAAATAGTTTTGATTTCAAATCTGAAAACACATTTTCATATATACCGAAAATAAATACGCCTTCAAATACAGAAAACGCAATCTACTGAATACGCTAAGGGCTGCAGGTTAAGCATTAAAAACTACAGGGGGTTATTCGCAAAAATGCCGGCCGAATCGGTATGGGCTGCTCTCGGCCGTCCGATTCAAAATCGGCGGATCAGATTAAAAGAGGGGAGGGGTGGCGGTGCTCTCGGCCGGAAAACAGAGCCGACCGCAGAGGCGCCATGGTAGGAGGGCCGGCGGAGAAGGCGAACTCGGCCTTCGGTGCATGAAATAGGTCGGGAAGGGTACCCATAGATCGGGAAGAGCATCGCAAGCTCACCTAGGGTGATGGGAAGGTCGGAAATCGACTCGGAGATAGCTCGCGACGTGACCCGGCGGACGGTGGCTCTCTGCAACGGCGGCGGAGGCGTGTCAGTGCACAAATCGAAGGGGGAAGTGCTCGGGAGCTTCACAAGATCACAGCGAAGCTCCCTAGAGGCTTACCGAGAGGAAATTGGTGGCGAATCGAGCTAATTGCTCGCGGCGGCGGCTGCTCGGTTCTCGCGGGAGCTCGGCAGTGGCGGCGAGAAGAGGCGGCTAGGGCAAGATTGGAGGGCGTGGCTTGCTCGGGAACTTGTGGGGAGGGACGGCAGAGCTCGGCCGACCTATATAGGGGCGCGAGGGAGGCGTAGGAGATCCGGACTCGTCCGAGGATCCCGGCGGCGGAAAGCTTCGAGCAGCGGCGGCTCTGTTCGCGCGAGGGCAGGAAGAGGCAATGGCGCTAGGGCTGGATGGCGGCAAATAGGGGCCCGCCTGGACTTATATAGTCCCGAGGCGATGGGGATAGGGGAGTTGAGTTCGCCTCGGATATAGGAGATCGAATCGAGGGCGGCGAGCGACGAACTCGCTCTGTTCGTTCTCGCGTCGGACTCTCGGCGAGCAGCAGAGTTAGACAGGGGAGGGGCTGTCCTGTGGGTCCCACAGGTCGGTAGCACCGAGCGCTGGGGTCGGGCTGGCAGTCACGGCAGAGGGATGCTCCGCGCGTGCGTGCTCGGTCGCGGCGTGGCTCTCTGCTTTGGGCGCCCCGGGGAGAAGAAAGGAAGGAGGAGAAGAGGGACTGCCCTGTGGGGCCCGCCTGTCATCCAAAGATGGGAAGAGGGGGCGCTCAGCTTGCTGCGCCGGCTGGCTGGCTAGTTAGCTGGACCTCGGCCCAATGTTAGCAAGGGAGGGGGCAGGCCGAAAGGAAGAGGAGGACTGGGCCCTCGGGCCAAAATCAGAGAGGGAAGGTTTTCCTATTTTCCTTTTCTATTTTCTAGTTACATTTTCAAAAGGATTTTCAATTTGGGATTTTGAATAATTGTTTTTGAACATTTGAAGAATTCAAATAAACTCCAAACAGTACAAAGAAGAAATGCTCCAGCATGAATGCATCATACATGTGTATGACCTAGGTTTGATTTTATATTTGTGAAAAATTATTATTTCCCTATATTGGAATGATCAACTAATTGCATAATTAAATAAATTTCCACTATTTAAAGGAATGAAATTTTTTGGGTGTTACACACACCGTCTTCTTTGGTAAAGGCTTGGGGATTTCTTCCCTCTTTTTAGGAGCCATTTTGTTTTTCTGCTCCTTTATATTTTGTTTGGGAGCCGCCTTTTCTTTTGGCTCCGGCTTCTTTTTTGATTCTTTTGAGATTTTTGATATATTTTTCAAAAGCTGAGGCTGAATCTCTACCTCCTTAATGCCTTGGGGATTCGGCCCATATCGAATGCGTATCATGTTGCATTCTTCTCGACGGTGAGGCCTGAACTCGAACTTCTCTTCTTGTCCATTGATATTGAAGCGGATTTCTCCAGCTCCAACATCAATTTGTGCTCCGGCCGTGCTCATGAATGGCCTTCCGAGGATGAGTGGTGTTTCTTTGGTGAGTTCCATGTTGAGCACCACAAAATCCACCGGAACATAGTACCCTCTAATTTTTACAGGGATGTCTTGTGCAATCCCTGCTGGGTACCGAATTAAGGAGTCGGCCAACTAAAGTGTCATGTTGGTAGGCTCCAAGTTGGTGAAATTCAGTCTATCAAAGACTGATTTTGGCATTACGCTCACACTCGCCCCAAGATCACATAAGGCGTGGTCAAATTGCTGGGTGCCTAGAGAGCATGTGATTGTGGGGCACCTAGGGTCTTGTTTCTTCTCAGGTAGATGATTAAGTATAGCTGCGCTACACTCTTCCGTCAGCTTGACAATTTCTGAGGACGGTAATGGTCGCTTGTTGTTGATGATATCTTTGATGAACTTAGCGTATGATGGTATGTGTAAGACATCCATCAGCGTAACGCTGACGTGTGTCTTCTCGACCATCTCCACGAATCGAAGAAACTGTTCATCTCCAGCCTTCTTCTTTCTTCTCATCCTTGTGGGAAAAGGCAACATCGTGGTGTCCCCATAGCCCTCCGGTGTCGTCTCTTCTTCCATTGAATCTTCATGTGGTTGTGGCGAGTCCACCGGTACTTCCTCTTGCTGTCTTGGTGTTTTGCCTGCTCTTTGGTTAGGATGTGGAGGATCACGAGTGGTCTTACCCCCTCTCGTGGTCACCGAATTTATATTCTCAATAGAACTAGAAATTTGAATGGCAGATTTTGCAATAGAGGCAAGTTGGGCGATTTGAATTTCAATTCGTTTATTAAAATTTACTTGATTTTTAATAGATGAGGACAGGCTATCAAGCTTAGTATTTATAGTTTCAAACATTTTATCATTACGAGAAAGCTTATTTGTAAGATTTTCATTTATTTTAGCTTGTCCCATCATAAGTTCTTTTAATGAAGGTTGGGAGGAATTAAAATTTGAATTAAAATTGGAAGAATTACCTTGGGGGCGATTCTGGCTGTTCCACCCGTTACCTGGTTGTTGGTGTTGGCGAAACCCGTTGTTGACGAAGGATGCTTCTTCCAGGGTTTCGGGACAGTTGTTCCCCGAATGGCCAACATCCCCACAGACTTCACACGTCATGTGTGAGTCCATGGCCTGGACAGTGCCGGTGGTAGGATCGGTGGCACGTCCTTCAAGTTTCTTCATTATTAATTCTATTTTTGCGGCAAGCAGATCTGTCTCCTTCACGGTGTGCATGCTTTTTTGTGTTTTGCTTCCCTCTCCACAGCTTTGGTTGGCCACCATCTTCTTGATTAACGCCGTAGCATTCTCGATGGTGAGGGAGAGGAATGCGTCCCCAGCAGCGGCATCTATCTGCCTCTTAGACATGGCCGTGAGACCTTCATAGAAATTTTGGAGCACAAGCCAGTCTTCCTTCCCGTGGTGGGGGCAGGCCTGGATGTATTCTTGAAGCCTATCCCAAGCCTCGGGAATGGACTCAAGTGTAGTCTGCTGGAAGTTTGATATTTTTCCCCATAGAGCATTTGTTTTGCTTATGGGGAAGAATTTAGCGAGGAACGCCGCGGAACATTTGTCCCACGTGTTGACTGCTTCTTTGCTTTGATAAAACCATTGCTTCGCCTTCCCCGAAAGGGAGAAGGGAAACAACCGGAGTTTGATGGTGTCCTGTGCGACATCTTTGATGATGATGGTCTCGCACAGCTCAAGGAAGTTTTGCAGGTGCACGTTTGCGTCCTCACTTGGCAAACCACTAAACTGGTTCGCCTGCACCATCGTGAGTAGGCCAGTGCGGAGTTCAAAGTTTCTGTTCCCGATATTGGCAGCGGGCCCAACAGGCACGTTGGCAATAGCAGGGGTGGAATACTCGCGGAGTGACTTGGCCATGGTGTTAGTAGCGGATGATGCGGAAATGACCTGTTCGTTTGCCGGCTGAGTAGCAGAAGAAGAGATGGTACGAGGCCTTCTCTTCCTTAGGAGTGCCTCTGGATTTTTAACGAAGTTTTCCGGCAGGTTGAAACCGCTCATACACTATCCTGTTTTCATTCCAATAAAAAGAAGAAGAAAACAACAAAGTTAGCCTGCATAAGCTATGGCTACCAATGCTTATTTTGTAATCAAAGTTTATGCCAAAGCTAGATGTTTATATTTTGTTTTTGCCTTGCCCAGCAACGGCGCCAGAAATGCTTGTTGGCATTTCTTAACGTTGTTACAAAAGATAGACTAAAAGTCCATCCCCAGCAACGACGCCAGAAATGCTTGTTGGCATTCTCAACCACCATTACTTCAGAAAGGTAATCCTTGGCCCTTAGTGGCGCCGGCCTAGGTAATGCAGTATGGTAATAGCAGTTAGAAGTGCCGGATTGGCCTTCCTAACCGTCATTACTTACGATATGCAAAACTGTGGCACGGCGCCGTGGGGTGCACAAGAGTTACAATCCTTAAATAATGGTACTTAGGTACGCCAATCGATAGCTCAGTACGGAATAAGACTACTCTGCAAGCGCACAGAACTATCATTGTAGCATTTCAACCCGTGAGTATTCAAGGGTGTCGTATTTATAATTTCCCGTAGGAGGGCATGATGAATTCATCTAGCTTTTGGTATAAACATGATCACTTATTGGATGCATAGGTAGGCATAGCATAGGCAGGGGTTCAAACATGTTTATAAGATAGTGGACACACATATCGGAGCAACCTCAAGGATAAAATATAAAATATAAAATAAAGTATAAAGAATAACTGCGAGAGCAGGCATTGGTCATATACAGCTATGCAACGAATAGTAATTACATCGAATTAATAAGACTAGGATCAGGACTAAGTCTGGGATGATAGGGAGATCCCCGCAGCTGGTCTGCCAGCCGATAGAGACTTTACGAACTCCTACTCAATACCCGAAGGTAGGGGAGTGCTAGGGATGGACAGGGCTGTCACCACCTGCCCACCTAGCCCTCTGCCCGTGGGGTACCGACATATCCGCTGATTCCCGCATACCCGAGCACCACGCCCGTGTAATTGGAAATAACTCCTAGCCCCCCGGGACCCCAACCCTTCTGATTGACAGGCTTGGCTAGGAGCAACCATGACAGCACAACGAACTATTATCCCATCCTTAGTTCTTCCTCTATTCATACTAATTTGATGAACGATGAAGAACTTTGATGAACATATCAAGAACATAACACATAGACTATGGACTAGTTTACATGTTATGATCATAATATGGACAAGACTATACTCTAATTCAGATGCATTGCTATATAAATAAGATAAGAGCTCGCTCATAGAGGAGAACCGATGTGTATTCATACCAAGATGTTCTTGATTCCTCCAAGGAGACAAGCTCTCCTTGATAGCTTTACCTTGCTCTACTACTACTACTAAACTAGAGAACAAGTAAGAAATGTGAGGTGTAGTGCTCCAAATGTTGGTGTGTGTTTTGAAGGGGGTGAAGCACATCTATTTATAGTTGATCAAGGGCGGTTTGGGCGTTCTAAGTATGGTAGGAGGTGAAACTGCCTTCAGGGAACCGCCTTGAGCATGTGGCTGAAAATTGGGCCCGGGAAGTGCCATCTGGGGGGCGGCCGCCCCCGGGGGCGGTCGGTCCCTGGGAGGCGGCAACTGGTCACCGTCTTCGGGTGGTCGGTTACTCTCTGGGCCTGGGCCTCCCCCGCGGTTACGGATGGATCCCGTTTGATGATTTGATGGGCTTTTCTCTTTTATTCTTGATTTGTGCCTTTTCTAAATATGTTTTCTGGAAGTGCGCTTTCTGGTGATTTCCATGCATTTCCACGTGCTATCATTGTAAGTTAGGTGCACAACAAAACTCGTGGAAAGGTTAGATAAAGCCCTATTGTAACATCCCTAAAAATCCTACACCAAAAATCCCAACTAATTAAAATTTTCATTATCAAACCCATTCTTGAGCATGCATGCATGATTAAATAGAAAGTGAGTAATGGCACATAGATTTTATTACCTTTCAAGTTAAGACATTAGCTTATGCAACATACTTGGGATTTTATTTTGCATCTTATGTTTGGCTTAAACTTTGTCATAGAATCAAATGCCTAAGTATATTTTTACCATAAGGAAATAGGAAAAGAGAAATAGAAAAGGAGAGGAGAAAAGAAGAGGAGATCAGCCAGCCGGCCTGCTAACATGCCAGCCCAACCGACCACCCTACCCTTTACACGCGCGCCCGCAAACTTGCTGGGCCGGCCCAACACCACGACCCGCCGCATAGCCGAACGCGCGCACGCCGTGTACCTTCACTGGGCCGCTGCCAACCGGGACCCGCTTGCCAGTCACTCTTTCCCTTCCCCTGTTTCTCTTCTCCGTGAAGACGACGCCCACCGGGTCACGCAAATGGCGTGACCGATAGCGCCACACAAGGCAGAGGCCCTGGCCCCGCTGTTCCCCGCCTGTCCCCTGCCTTGCTCGCCAAGGAGCCCGCGCGCACCACCGGAACCCTAGCTCGCGCAAGCCACAGCCCTCCGATCGGCCCGAGCATATCAGAGCCGCCCGCCATAGGTAGCCACCCGAGCTCCACTATAAATTGGAGCACCTCACGGCGCCCTAGCCTCGTTCCACTCGCCGGCGCCACTGGTGGCGCCGCTCTACGACACTGCACCACACCGAGAGAGAGAGTAGGAGGAAGGCGGAGCGGAGAAGGAGAAGCTGCTGGAGCGCCGCCGCCGCGGAGCACGCCGGAGCCGGACCAGGAGGTGAAGCCGGCTCCCTTGTCGCGGCTCGGCACGGCACTGCGAACACTCTGCACGGCCACGACCCGTCACTGCATCACTATCCTCACTTCCCCGAGACCACGGTGAGCCGCCCATGCTCCTTTCCAACCTTGCTCTGCTTTGGCCATGGCGTTCCGCCTCCGGAACGCACAGGCATGAGCCAATTCCGGCTCAGGAACACCGCTGCACATCATGAACACGCGCTCGGCCAAAAGCCACTATATTGCGACCCTCGCCTAACCGGGAACGCCGCACGACGCGTCCTCGGCGGAACGCGCTCGCCGCCATCGCGTTCCAACGCTGTTCTGTCCGTTCCAAAGTCACACCGACCATCATTCATCTTGGCTAAGTCATCATGGAGCATTGCCACGGCTTCTTAGGTCCATCTACGAGATTGCAAGCGCCAGCGGAAGCCCTGTTCGCCTTGACCAGTAGCACCGCGACCATGCCGGGGCGCCACCACGCACCATGGCCAAGTAGCAAGCCCTGCCACGACTCAAAGCCACCACTACCTGGCCAAACATCTCTCCGAGCATGCCAAATAGAGGAAGCCGAGCTCTGCACTGCCAAAACATGACTGTGCCACCTTGCCGTCGTCTGCCGTCGTTGCGAAGGGCGCCGTCGTGCGCCGTAGCCTTGAGGAAGCCATGCTGTGACCCCAAGATGCCACCAGTAAGACTAGGGCCTCGCGATCTATGCTAATTAGAGGAATCCGCAACCGATTAGGCCAAAGCACGAGCGTCGCCGTCTCGCCGTTGTCCGCCACCACCGGAACAGCACCGCCGCGGAAAATCGAACACCCAAGATCTCGATAGCCAAAATTGAGGACTAGTATGGCATTCACCGGCGATTATTGAGGCACAACCACCATCCAGAGAGCCTTCCTAACCTTGCTGGAGCCTTGCCGGTGCGACAGCCTCGCCGTCGGCAAGCGGAGCACCCTGCACACGTAACCTTGGGCATGAGCTGACCGTTTTTAGTGCAAGACCACCCCTTGAGCCATCAACCATGGATGAATGTCATCTACTGAGGGTTCGCCGGACCTCTGACGTACCTCGCCGCCGTCGGCAAGCCTTTGAAGCACCGTGTCGAGCACCTGGCGGGCACCGGGAATCGACCGGGTGTACGCACCCTTCACAGCAACACCGTCGCGGACCCGGTCCACCATGAGCCGTGGGCAGAAAGCAGGGTGGTGCGCCTAGTCCACCGTGAACCTAACCTGTGGTCTATGGACCACGCAGGCATAGACCACCGCGGACCGCGTCCATGCCCAGGAGCCGCACCGCACACCAGAGGCCGCCGTGTAGCACGCCCGCGCGCTGCCACGTGTCCACACGATGAGGTCACGATGACGTCATCCGACCCCACCGGACCCTGGAGTGTTGACCCGGTCAACGGTGATGTCAGCATGATAGCGGAAACCAGCTAAACGCCGACCCTGTCAATGATAGCGGAAAGAGCCGGACCCTGTGAGCTACCTCATACGAAGCTTCGCCGAGCTGGGTCAGGTAACGGCTGATGTGCTCCATGGTGGTGATGTCGTCCTGCCCACTGAACTTGGAGAAGTCGGGTAAGCGATACCTGGGCGGCAATGTCACTCGGTCGTACCACTCGGGGTAAGGGCGCCAGTATTTGATCCTAGTCCCGGTCTTCGGCTGTAAACCGAACGTATCACGGAGCATGGCACTCATCTGCTCCAGTAGCTGATTGTTGGGTGTCTGGGCGTACCCCGGATGCGGCGCTGCCTGAAGGTCTTGATATGTGATCCCCTCATGGTATCCAGGAGTTGGGTTGGCCACGTCTGCCGTCGGCGTATTTCCAGCTGTCGGGTTCACTGCTGATGAGTTCATCGAGTTCACCGACTGTCCAGTGGCCTGCATGAAAGCGGCGAGCTCCTCCGGAGTATGATCTTTGTATAATCTTGGAGAAGCTTCTATTTTTTGAGCCGAACCGGCCGCAGTGGCACCCTGCCCTGGCGTTTTCGGCTGGCTCGGCTGTTGCGGTGAGGAATTGGAGGTCCCTGCCGCTGCTTTTGGATCTGCATCCTCTGCGGGTTGAAGTAAACCGGACCCAGAGACTCCCAATCCTGCCGTTTGAGAACAGTCTTCATGATGTTATAGAATGTCTGCAGGAAGGATTTATGGTGATGGCCGACTGCTGAATAGGCGGCCTCCCAGGTCGCTTTTTCTAGCATCTGCTTGAGGTCGGCCTTGCACTCCTCTTCCGATTTATCAGAATGGCCGTCCATGATCCATCTCGGGAATGCATTCTTCTTCACTACAGAGCCATCACGCTGCTTGCTGAATGAAAGCAGGCAGGCATCAGCGAATTCTTCGACAATCTTGTTCAGCACTGCCGCGTCCTCCTCACTGAGGTCTTCGACCCTGACCCGGAGGACACCGTCATCCCTGGAGGGGCCGTCCGCCGCAGCCTTTCCTTTTGCCATGGTCTTCAATGAAAAGTCCCACCAGGCGTGCCAAAAAGTGTGTTGGCGCAAAAAGTGGTTCCCTAAGCCCAACACACCAGCGAAGCCGGAAACGACCCTTGAGGCAGTAAAGCTCTCGCAGATCCAGCTAGCTTCGGACCCGGTCTGAGAGTGTCAGTAACACCCAAGCGTGCCAGTCAATTTGACCTGCAATTGACAAGGAAACAAGACGTAATCAGTAATCACAGGGCGGAACTAACCGGTATGTCCAGGTAGTTCCAACTGTATGGCTCGAAGAGCCGATGTAATGGGAGATCGACTAGAAAACCGATTCCGTCATGTTATGAACCGATTGTAGCGAAACATGCATTATAACTCAAGTTAACCGATTCAGACATGAATTCAATGATATATACTTGCATTAGACGGAGGTATATTATAAAAGATGTAGTCACAGCAAGCTAACATGATCATAAGATGTCTCAATGTAAAACAAGAAGAAATCGGCTATTTCAGCCGATTTAGTGTATACAAGCGACATACAAGCCTATAAAGCAAACAATGTTTCAACTCTCCGGCTAATAGATCTAAATCACAATCTTGCAACAGTGGAGATCGAGCGGATCGAGGCAGTCATGATGAAGTTGCAACTTAGATCCGTTAACCCTTGAATCTAGACAATGTTTATTTTATTACTTGAGTGCGACCCGTATCTAATCTAGATCCAAAATACAACCGGCTGGTGCAAAACATTCTATCTTATCAATATAAAATGAATGGCAAACATAATTCGTTGAACATATAGATCTATTAGATATAAGCCGACGCATATGGATCATGACGAGCAAATTGATGATTGCTTTAAATAATAAACAATAAACATAAGCAACATCGGTAACTTAATGAATCTAGCTAAACTGCCAAATTTAACTAGAGCCGATAACTAATCCATGCATGCAAACTGTCGTAATCTATAGCCTGTCCACCGGATGACGTTAACTAATAGATTAATCAAGCAAACAAACACGAATCGATAACTAATCCGCGCGTGAAAACTGTCCTAATCTGCATCTCGTCCACCGGATGACGGTTAACACAGATTGATCGGGTAAACCAGCGTGAATCATCCTTGACTCACTGTGCTTCCCACGTCCACCGGATGACGCCAAAGAAACAGAGCTTAGCAAGGACCCTGGTCCGCCATGCTTCCACGTCCACCGGATGACGCTAAAAAGACATAGTTTAACAGGGGGTTGACGATACTTACAAGCAAGCCTGCGTCCACCGGATGACACCCAGCCTGGATGAAGTAACTCGCCGGACTCGACTGACTCTAGGGTTTGTTTGGCCGGAGCCGAAAGTTGTGTTGTATTGATGTTGTTGTTTTTACAATGGCTGAGGGCTTATATTTATACCATGAGCGTAGATAGAGTCCTAGTCGAATCACAACTCATCAATAGATAAGGAAACTAACAAACTATCCTATATCTAAGGTAACTTGGAGTCCCAACTTCCCTTTCATAACGGACTCCAACCGTGATCGCATCTTGGCGGCGCGGACTCTGGATGACGTCACCAATACCGACGCTGCACGCCTCCTGTCACCTTCGCCCGATAACCGATTCACCGTGCAATCGGCTATTTCCTTCCTTCCGCTGGACGGAGTCTGCTTCCGAAATCGGCTATCTTCCTCTGGTATTGGCTATCTCCCTTTAGTATCGGCTATCGGCTCCCGGCCCAAAATTTTATGTATTTCTTTGCTTCTATACCATCGGCCAGCCCTTTCCTTTCTGGGGCAAATTTACCAAATTTTGGTGTAAACACAGGCCCCCCTAGTTCGGAGTATGATTTCTTCATGCTTCGAACTATGATCCGATGGTCTTCCTTGTGCCGAGAAACTCACTAGCAGCCATAGTGCGTCTAGGTCTTCTTCCTTTAATCCTTGAAATATAAGCATATTCTCACCATATTACCACACTTCTGTATGCAAGTCCTGTAAAACAATAATCCTCCAATACATGTGGAAATAGATTAGTAGTAAATGCATATGTGTATAAATATTATAGTTTTATCCATTCTTAGATATTGTTGATCAGAAGATGCTACAATGTCGATTACATCTCAAGAGTATCATATTTATAACCAAGATTTCTTTTAAATTTGAATAAAATGGTAATTTACTCATCCATCTATCTCTTCAACCATGGGGCTTTTACTTTTCACTAAGTCCTCAAGCAACTGCAAAACAGAATAGCTACAGAACTGCTTATCTGTTATCCCTTGAACACTTTTCTTCCGGAGTTTTATTATTATCTTTTTATAAATTGTATCACATAATATTGCAAAGTCAAAAAACCGAACCTTAAGGAGATAAAAGTCATATACTTAGATCAAGAAGTGCAAGTGAATATTTTTTGTATTTTTATTTTCCCTGTGCATATGCCACTCTCTTTGATCATTCTAAACTATAAGGCTATTGGGCCTTTGGCTATCTTTCATTTTTATTTGGTGATCACGCGATCGTCGTTTTTTTATTTTTCTCTTCTCAGTTCTGGCGGACACGTGGCCGTCGTTTTTATTTCTGAGTTTATAGAATAGCCTCATATCTTATCTTAATCAAAGAGAGAATGTCCATGGCTCATCAAGGAATTTTATTAATTTATAACGTGTACGTGAATCTAGATCTTAGGAGCATGACTATAATCTCACTAGTGGTCACAATAATTTGACAAGGCTCAATATGAAATCAATTAATCTTTATTAATCGTTTTATAGAACTCTCCGGATTTCAAGTATCTCTCAGAATAATGTCATAGCAAATTCCATTTCCATTCACATTGTACAGCCACTTTTAGACAAAGTTCAAACTTTACGCAACCCACAGGTTCTCAAGACTTCAAGACAAGTATCAGACCAAGAAACTCAAACCTTAAAGAAATCAAAATTATAAACTAGACACGGGTGAGACATGAAACAGAGCTTCAATTAATCATTTCAACAATGGACAAACTAAAACATTTATATCACATATTTGTAGAGTGGAATTACCCTTAAGATTTCAAAGTTTTGCATTTAAACATTTCCAACTATAAACTTTGAAACTGTGAGAGTAAAGTTGTGAATACCATCGTTGAAGATGTAGGAGCCAATGAAAGTCACTCGTCTTGTCCGTCTTCGTGATGGATCGCTTGATGTCGTGCAACGTGTGCATGCGGCGAGTCCAAGCCCCCAAGGCATAGCTGATGCAGGATCTTGAGACGCCATGTGTGTCCTTCTCAAAGGTCTTATTCGCCATTATTTCTTCGCATCTGTATGTACATCCCTTCATTCTAGGCTGATAAAGATGTTGACGACTTTTTGCTGCATGCGAATCGGCTCTCAGGCTTGCATTATACCTTAGAATCGATTACTCAGCCTGATCCGTTCTACATACGAATCGGCTTTCGGGCCTGCTTCTTAGCATCGGCTTCGTTCTGCTTTTCCTTAGAATTAACCCCTCAGCTAGATTCACTACGAATCGGCTTGTGGGTACTCACAATAGGATCGGCTAAACAGCCTGACCCAAAAAACCGATCGGTGTGCGACCATTGATGGCTGCGTTTCGTCTCCCTCCGGGATGGCGTCAATAATCCAAACTAGACTGTATTAGGCATTTTGATGTATATGATACTTCTGAACTCGTTATGCCCGAAACAATCCAATCTGCAAGGCTGTAAATTTTGTTATTTTTGCTCTAAAGGCGACGCTTATCGCATCGGCTGTTACGCCCCATCGAGAGTATTTCATTTTTGTGCTAAGGACGACTCGTTACTACGACGTCGGCCATTTTTGTCCTGAAGGCGACCCGCTTGCACGGCATCGGCTATCAGAGCCAGATTCACATGAATCGGCTATTATTCCCCAACTGGGATGCTAGGGTAGTATTTCCTCAGATGCTTCCCGTTGATGGCTCTGGCGAGTCTCTACCCTTCCAAGTCTTCAAGGATATAAGCATTACCCGGAGAGCATTCCACCAGGCGATACGGGCCTTCCCAGTTTGGCGACCATTTACCGAATCGGCTATCTTTGGTACCAATAGATATAATGACTTTCCACACTAGCTCTGATTCGGTGAAGCTCTATTTAAATCCCTGAAATCAATACAGACTCACAATTTACCATTTTTCTTATACACAGGGACGATGTTCGATATCCACTCGGCATATCGGCAAGCTCGAATGAACTTGGCTTCTAACAGCCTCGTGATTTCGGCCTTAATGTCAGGTAGAGCATCCTCTCTAAAACGATGTGGAGGCTACTTGTGTGGCCGAAACCCTGGCTTGATAGGTAGCCTGTGCTCAACAATAGATTTGTCCAATCCAGGCATTTCATAATATTCCCAGGCGAAACAATCTTTGTACTCCTTCAACAGTTGAATCAGCTCCTGCCTGAACTCTGGGTCTAAATTGGCGGCAATAAACGTCGGCCTTGGTCTGTCGCCGGGTCCAACATCCACTTCTTCGAGCTTGTCGGCCGACGTGAATCCTTGCCCCAACTTACCCTCTGTGCCATCGATCGGATTCTCCATTTAATAAAAAGACTCAGAGCCGATTGCCCTGATCGGCTGTTGACTCTCATCACTGACCTTGATGGAGCCTTCTTCCCAAGTCTTGCCAGAGAAATAGTCATGATCCCCAGCTTCCCAGTATGTGGCATCTGCCGTCGCCACGCTGACCGAGTCGTCGGCCGGGATCATTTCGACCTCATCGCCATGCCACTGAATGAGGCACTGATGCATGGTCGATGGCACGCGGCAGTTGGCATGAATCCAGTCGCGTCCGAGTAGCAAGCTGTAGGCACCTTTACTGTCGATCACGAAAAAGGCGGTAAGCAGTGTCTTCTTCCCCACTGTTAGCTCGACGTTGATTGCCCCCCGAGTGTTGGAAGAATTGCCCCCGAAATTCTTGAGCATCAGATCAGTTTCTATTAGATCATCGGGACCCTTGCCTAGCTTGCGGAATGTAGTGTAGGGCATGAGATTGACAGTGGCACCACCGTCCACCAACATCTTCGTCATGGGCATGCCGTCGACATAACCTTTGAGACAGAGGGCCTTCAAATGTCGATTCTTGGCTGGCTTATCAAAAGTAGCTTGCTGTGCGAGCACTAACTTGGCCACTCCGTCTTCTGATCCCGAATCGTCTGAGTCGGACTCGGTATCATACTTCTTGGCTCTGAACTCTGCAGGCAGCACGAATACCATCTGTGCATCGGCTACAGCCTTTCCATTATTTTGTGGAGGCTTCTCGCGCCATACCTGTTTGGCACGTCCCTCAGCTTGGAGCTCTCTGTTTCTGGGCAGTTGCGCAGCGTTGGCAGTCTCAGGCCTTCATTCCAACAATGTCGGAAGAATGGGCAATGCCAATGATCCTCCTCACCTCCCCGGTGGCGGGTCATTTCTTCATGATAGCGCGCCTCTTCTTCTTCGCGGAGCCACCTGCGGTACTCCTCTTCTTCGCGCTGCAGCCGCCTCTGATGATCTTTCTCTTTCTATCGCCGCCACTTGTTCAGAAGGTGCTGGTGTGTGGGCCTCCTGCTCTTGGTGCCACTGGATTCTCCCTGCTCCGGCTGCCTCTGATTCTGTTTCCTCCTTCCTTTGATCAGCGCCAGCTCCTCAGCTGTGATTTGTGCATCGGTATCAACTGAGGAGTTCTTCCTGGCCCGTTCGGAGGTTAATACCTTTACTTTAGTCAGAGGATTCGCGATCTGGACCATGTTCTGCCCTTTCGGGAATGGGAATTTGTCGATCTTCATCTTCCCCTTGGGAGGAGCCTCAAATTTCAACAAACCGCGCCTAATAGCATTCTGGATTGCTGCTTTGAAATTGCGGCAATTGTTTGTGGAGTGTGAGGTGAGGCCGTGGTACTGGCAGAACGGTTTTTCCTGCAAATCTTCAGGAGATGGCTTGACATAATCAGCTTGGAAGGTGATGTGGCCTGCACTGACTAATAGGTCGAAGAGTTTGTCCAGCTTGCGCGTGTCAAAGTCATATTGATCTTCCGCGCTCCAACCCTTCGGTACGGCCATGGGCTTTGTTCCCCATTTAAGCTCAACAGCAGCCACTTCTTCATTCTCTCCATCCTCTGAGTCGGAATCACAGACGTAGGCCTGCTTGTATTTTGATTCCTTCTTGAAACTCTGGGCCTGCTGTTCTAATGCGGCCACCCTCTGCATCACCTCGCTGATGCTGTTGAAGTTGGTGCCCACAAGCTTCTCTTGGACATGTGGCAGCAACCCACTGACCACTATCTTGGCGAGCTGCTTGTCGTTCAGGTTCAAAGAGTAACACATGTTCCTGGTCTCTCTGAACCGCTTGATGAAAGCCGATCCAAGTTCATTCAGCTTTTGGCGCATGTTGGTGAGATCTGTGATGTCTTTCTCCCCAGTGCCGGAGAAGAAGTAATTATGGAATTTAGTCTCCAGATCTTCCCAGCCTTGAATCGAGCCAGGCTCCATAGATGCAAACCAGCTAAACGCCGACCCTGTCAATGATAGCGGAAAGAGCCGGACCCTGTGAGCTACCTCATACGAAGCTTCACCGAGCTGGGTCAGGTAACGGCTGATGTGCTCCATGGTGGTGATGTCGTCCTGCCCACTGAACTTGGAGAAGTCGGGTAAGCGATACCTGGGCGGCAATGTCACTCGATCGTACCACTCGGGGTAAGGGCGCCTGTATTTGATCCCAGTCCCGGTCTTTGGCTGTAAACCAAACGTATCACGGAGCATGGCACTCATCTGCTCCAGCAGCTGATTGTTGGGTGTCTGGGCGTACCCCGGATGCGGCGCTGCCTGAAGGTCTTGATATGTGATCCCCTCATGGTATCCAGGAGTTGGGTTGGCCACGTCTGCCGCCGGCGTATTTCCAGTTGTCGGGTTCACTGCTGATGAGTTCATCGAGTTCATCGACTATCCAGTGGCCTGCATGAAAGCGGCGAGCTTCTCCGGAGTATGATCTTTGTATAATCTTGGAGAAGCTGCTATTTTTTGAGCCGAACCGGCCGCAGTGGCACCCTGCCCTGGCGTTTTCGGCTAGCTCGGCTGTTGCGGTGAGGAATTGGAGGTCCCTGCCGCTGCTTTTGGATCTGCATCCTCTGCGGGTATGTTGAAGTAAACCGGACCCAGAGACTCCCAATCCTGCCGTTTGAGAACAGTCTTCATGATGTTATAGAATGTCTGCAGGAAGGATTTATGGTGATGGCCGACTGCTGAATAGGCGGCCTCCCAGGTCGCTTCTTCCAGCATCTGCTTGAGGTCGGCCTTGCACTCCTCTTCAGATTTATCAGAATGGCCGTCCATGATCCATCTCGGGAATGCATTCTTCTTCACTACAGAGCCATCACGCTACTTGCTGAATGAAAGCAGGCAGGCATCAGTGAATTCTTCAACAATATTGTTCAGCACTGCCGCGTCCTCCTCACTGAGGTCTTCGACCCTGACCCTGAGGAGACCGTCATCCCTGGAGGGGCCGTCCGCCGCAGCCTTTACTTTTGCCATGGTATTCAATGAAAAGTCCCACCAGGCGTGCCAAAAAGTGTGTTGGCGCAAAAAGTGGTTCCCTAAGCCCAACACACCAGCGAAGCCGGAAACGACCCTTGAGGCAGTAAAGCTCTCGCAGATCCAGCTAGCTTCGGACCCGGTCTGAGAGTGTCAGTAACACCCAAGCGTGCCAGTCAATTTGACCTGCAATTGACAAGGAAACAAGACGTAATCAGTAATCACAGGGCGGAACTAACTGCTATGTCCAGGTAGTTCCAATTGTATGGCTCAAAGAGCCGATGTAATTGGAAATCGACTAGAAAACCGATTCCGTCATGTTATGAACCGATTGTAGCGAAACATGCATTATAACTCAAGTTAACCGATTCAGACATGAATTCAATGATATATACTTGCATTAGACGGAAGTATATTATAAAAGATGTAGTCACAGCAAGCTAACATGATCATAAGATGTCTCAATGTAAAACAAGAAGAAATCGGCTATTTCAGCCGATTTAGTGTATACGAGCAACATACAAGCCTATAAAGCAAACAATGTTTAAACTCTCCGGCTAATAGATCTAAATCACAATCTTGCAACAGTGGAGATCGAGCGGATCGAGGCAGTCATGATGAAGTTGCAACTTAGATCCGTTAACCCTTGAATCTAGACAATGTTTATTTTATTACTTGAGTGCTACCCGTATCTAATCTAGATCCAAAATACAACCGGCTGGTGCAAAACATTCTATCTTATCAATATAAAACGAATGGCAAACATAATTCGTTGAACATATAGATCTATTAGATATAAGCCGACGCATATGGATCAAGACGGGCAAATTGATGATTGCTTTAAATAATAAACAATAAACATAAGCAACATCGGTAACTTAATGAATCTAGCTAAACTGCGAAATTTAACTAGAGCCGATAACTAATCCATGCATGCAAACTGTCGTAATCTATAGCCTGTCCACGATTAATCAAGCAAACAAACACGAATCGATAACTAATCCGCGCGTGAAAACCGTCCTAACCGATTCACCGTGCAATCGGCTATTTCCTTCCTTCCGCTGGACGGAGTCTGCTTCCGAAATCGGCTATCTTCCTCTGGTATTGGCTATCTCCCTTTAGTATCGGCTATCGGCTCCCCGCCCAAAATTTTGTGTATTTCTTTGCTTCTATACCATCGGCCAGCCCTTTCCTTTCTGGGGCAAATTTACCAAATTTTGGTGTAAACAGATAGCCTTTGTGGTTTGAAACCCGTGACCGGAGGTGCTGTGATGGCATGGGGAGAGTATCCCCTAAGTGAAGATGCCTGCTTGGTCACCCTAGGATCTGCTGGTACTCAGACTATAGGAATCCTCTACTTCTCACTTGCTTCTGATGGGCGGGAGACGGCTGAACTACTTGGTAGGGCGGTGCCACTACTGCTAGGTTGTGAGGTGATAAGGGTGGACGGTGACGGATGGTGGAATTCCCGTACCGTCCTAGATGCGCAGTACCACTGATGGGGCCCGGTGCTGCGTCTCCCATTCTCAGCGTGAAGGTGTTGGATCCGGAATATCCCAGGGCTGAGTGGTAGGGTGGCATCGACCTAGGCAAGTGAAGCATCTAGGCCCTAGTGGTTTCGGTGATTAATGACAACAAGACGATTATTATGACTAACGTGTGGTTTGCTGGATAACCTAGAGGTTAGGTCATAATAACATATAGGTTCAAGCCCCTAGCGATGGAAATCGATTCGGTTTTCAAAGGATGGAAGACAAGACGGTGATAGGCTAGTGCTAAGTGTCGTTTGGAGTTGAGAGACACTTGGCGTAGTCTTAGGTTTTGTTTTTTCTCTTTGACCGTACCATTAAGAGGGGTTTGGATGGGTAGCTTGACTTAAAGCAAGATTAGAGAGTGTAGATGTGATGCACACTTGTCCAACATAGCTCTAGATAGCCCAGGGATACTCTTGAGAGAGAGAGGATCAAACTTCGTTTTGGAAAGTTTTCGATTCGGCGAAGTTTTGATCGAATTAGAGGCGTCAGACTGTACCTAGTATGGGCGTCGGACCAATATCTAGAGTCCGACGACACGTGGCAGCCCCTGGACGAGTTTCAGAGTGCCAGGGAGCGTTGGACCCTGGCCGGATGGGCGTCGGACCATTGGCCAGAGTCCGACGGTGCCTCCGGTATTTGAGCGAGCGTCGCACCGTCGCGAGTGGGAGCGTCGGACTAATGTCTGTTAGCGTCTGACGCTTCCAGAGAGGTTCCCAGCGCGGTGTTGATCATCGGACTTGGTCCGACGGTTTGCGTCGGACCATTGCTCCGTGTACTAGCCGTTGAGAGACACTGTGCCCGCAGCTCAGAAGCGTTGGACTGAGGAGCGTCGGACCATTGAGTTCGGTCCGACGCCCCTCTGTCACAGTTCTGGGTGCAGTGTTTGTGTGAGAGTCGGACCGTGGCGTTTGGTCCGACGGTCGAGCCTCGGCAGAGTCCGACGGTTCGCAGGAAAGTGAGAAACGGCTAGTTTTGGAGAGGGTGAGTATTTATACTCCACCAAAGCCTCCATTCTATAACTCTTGCCATTTCTAACAGCTGAAGGAACCATTGTTGATCTTGTGAGAGAGCAAGAGCCCTAGGGAGATTAGTGTGAACTCTATTGCTTGTGAGCTTCTTCCCTAGAGAGATCAAGAGTGACTTGTGTGCATCCATCACCCTCTTTGGCCTTGTTCTTGGTCAAGTGAGAGTCTAGGCTTGTTACTCTTGGTGATCGGCATCACCTAGACGGTTTGGTGGCGATCGGTGGCTTGGTGACCGCTTGGAGAGCTTGTGGGCGGCCCAAGTCGAAGTTGTGAGCGGTTGTGGGCGATCCACCGCGCCGGAGTGGCAAAGGATCAGCCCGTAGAGAGCACTTGGTCTTTGCGAAGATCAACGGGGAGCTACACCCTTGCGCGGGTGCTCCAACGAGGACTAGTGGGGAGTGCCGACTCTCCGATACCTCGGGAAAAATCGGATTTGTCTTTCTAACCCTTTACATTCCCGCATTTCCTTTGTGTTCTCTACTTTCCTAGAGTAGTATACTTGTGATAGGACTTGGCTCTAGGTTGCATAACTTGTTTTAGGAATAGAATTGACACATGCACTTGTGGGGTGACATTGGGAAAATTACGATAGGTTGAATTGTGTTTCGAAAAATTATTAGTTGCCCAATTCACTCCCCCTCTTGGGCATCCTTGATCCTTTCAATTGGTATCGGAGCCTTGTTGCTCATTAATTTGGCTTAACCGCCAAGAGGAAGGATGTCCGGTGGTCACGATGGTCCCCCTCCCGTCTTTGACGGTAACGGTTTTCCTTATTGGAAAATTCGTATGGAGGCATACCTTGAGGCGGTGGACCTTGGTGTTCACAAAGCCGCCACACAAGGGTACCCCACTCCCAAACCCGGCGCAACCCTCACACCCGTTGAGGAAGAGCACGAGAAGTGGAATGCTAAGGCTCGAAACATCATATTTAGAGGCCTTAGCAAAGAGGTGTTCAGCCATGTGAGGAACCACAAAAACGCCCATGCACTATGGTCGGATATTTGTGCGCTCCATGAGGGAACTAAGAATGAGCGAGAGGAACGATATTATCTTATCATTGACAAGCTCAATTCTTTCAAAATGCTATCCAATGAAAGTGCTAATGACATGTATTCTCGCTTGAATATCATTGTAGAAGAAGTAAATGGCCTTGGACTCACTCAAATCTCACCGGCCGAGGTTGCAAGGAGAATCCTCAATGCTCTTCCAATTGAGAAGTATGGTCACATTGTAACCGTACTTCATCAAACGGATCTCTCAAATGCAACCCCCACTCAAATATTGGGAAAGATCAATGCTCATGAGATGTACATGAAGATGACTCCTCAAGATGGATCATCATCCAAGAAAGAAGAGAAGAAAGACTTGGCCCTCAAGGCCGACAAGAAAGGCAAAGCTCTAGCAAAGTACTCTTCTCTTGACTCCACAAGTGATGATGATGATGATGATGTGGAGATCGCTCTCATGGTGAGGAAGACCACCAAGATGCTCAAGAAGCTCAACAACAAGGGAATCAAATTTGATTCCAACAAGAAGTTCTTCACTAATAGCAAGAGAAAGCCCATCTCCGAGATGGATTGCTACAATTGTGGAGAGCTTGGGCATCTTGCTCATCAATGCCCAAAGCCCAAGAAAGACAAATTCAAGAAAAAGAACAAGGGCAAAAGGCAAGACTCTAGTGATGAGAGTGATGATGAGAAGAAGAAGGCCAAGCCATTCAAGAAGAAAGAATTCAAGAAGAAGCAATTTCACAAAAGCAAGAAGAGTGGCAAAGCTTACATTGTTGGTGATTGGCTCACTGACATTGAATCTTCTAGTGGCTCTTCCGGTGAAGAAAGTGATGATGAAAAGGAGAAGGTGGCCGCTCTTGTGATTGGGACTTCACTTCCTCCACCGCCATCACCGCCCTCATCTCCAACACACCTTTGCCTTATGGCTAAGGACAAGAAGGTACAAAGTGATGATGAGAGTAGTGATAGTGACAATGAGTATGATTCACCCACCTATGATGAACTTGCTAGCTTGCTAAATGACTATACCAAAGTTATAAGAAAGCTAACAAGGAAAAATGAAAACTTAAAACTTGAGAATGGCAACCTTTTTGCTCAAAATGAACAATTCACTAAAGCTAGTGATGAGCTTAGAGTTGAAAATCAAAATGTGTCATGCAAGCTCAAGGAGCTCAAAGCCAACATAAAAGAGCTCAAAGAAAAACATGATAAACTTGAGAGGATACACATTGAGCTCACCACTAGCTACAACAAGCTAAAAGAGGATTATACTCAAGTGAAACTGAATCATGACAACCTTACTATGGCTTATGACTTGCTTTCCAATGAAACACATGATGCTCCTAACCATGTTGTTAAGTGTGACATAGCTACATCATGTGATGACTTGATTGATGAGATCATTGAGCAAGGTGGTTGTCACACCCAATTTTAAGGATAAAATTGAATGCATAACCTTATGTGCGCCCCAGGATCAGTCACACACATAAGCCAACAAATACAAGGTAATATCAAAAGACAATGATCAAATACATAACGTAGTAATAATTAAAATAGAACCTTTAAGAAGCAAACAGCGAAAAGACACTCTGATCTTCGCGTGTAGACGCCAACTCCACAGGGACACAACTGACTGGTTGACCACAAGCCTAAACTTCTCCTGAGGTGTGGGGGGAATAGCAAGAGTGAGTCCATGTCGAACTCAGCAAATATAACATGGGGTTTATGAGGCTCAAACAGGATAGACACGGGTTTACAGCGGTTTGCTTTTAATTAAGCATCTTTTATGCAATTGGATAGCAACAAGTTGAATAAGCCCATAATTCATGATCATAAGTAAACATAATTAATGAATTGCATCAATCAATTAGCAACAAGTCAACATCACCCAAAAAGATAACTACTCCGTGAGTTTTCCGGGCCACTCGTGACCGTGAGCGCGGCTAGTATACCAGTTTTACACTCTGCAGAGGTTGTGCACTTTCACTATGAGCCGTGATTCCTATTTGCTCAGGGTAGCTAGCCCCATAACACTACCAAGGTGAGCGAGCAGGGTTTCACTATGAAGTCTTTCAAAGTACTCCGTCTAACAAGTTAGGGCCGCTAGGAACCCGGCAAGCAGATGTAGAGCCCCCCTTCGTCGTGGCACAAGGTCACGCAGGTTATACACACTCGGACAGGAGCCGCACTATACCCGAGTCGTCAGGTCCCATCACGCCTTTCGGTAACCTCTAACAGGCTAGAAAAAGTGCCCATACTTGACTAAAACCAGAGCCATGTAGCCCTCATAGTTGCACTGTAAGTCCCAGCTTTTGCTGACAGATCATTACCAAGGGGGAAGGATATGGAGCATCACAAAACTATGCTCGAATCCCCTAGTTCCATGTTGCTAAAAAGACATCTTTCAATGTTATTGCATATTCAATTAATCAAGTTTACATGATCATGATTCCAATAGCGCGCTAGTATCAACTACCCAATGCATAAATCCCATAGGTGATCAAGGAACAAGATAACAATACTAGGTAGAAACTATGGTTAATAAGGTAGACACATGCACATGAAATTAATTATTGCGGTGAATAGGATAACAAGGAAGATCCCATGCTATACTTGCCTTAGACTTGAGATCATTTTCTCTGATTCAAAACCTTCAATGAATTGCTTCTTGATCACCACGTAAATCTCACCGACTGGACATGATCATAATGCACCACACAGCATCCAATACATTCATGCATCACATACAAGTATAATATTCTATTAGAACAATACACCAATCATTGAAAAATAGAAGTTAAAAAGGTTTAGAAAACGAATCGACGTACTGCTACGAGCACATAGACGCGAAGATCACACTAATCGGAATTACGGTTGAAAAGATACAACTACCAGAGGATTTGCTTTTTATTTGGAAAACAAGTGATTAATAGATTGTTAAAATAATATTTAATTTAGAATCTCTAAACATGTTAAAAAACCTCGTTAATGCGTAGGTTACACGAATTGAAAACCAACGCAAGTTGAGTGGGCTAATTCGGAGTTAAAACGTACGAGTTATCAACTAAATAGGATTTGCCTTTATAGAAATAATAGATCAAATCTAGCCACGAAATTGAAAAGTTGAAAACAGATCTAAAAGTATCACTAATACGTAGATTTTGAAAATACGAATCTAACGCAAGTTGAATCACCCGAATCGAAATTAAAACGGAGAAACGACGGAGAAAAATACGAACGATGGCACACTTATAAGTAACTGCATATTATACCTTGCAGTATACTTCGTGCCTGCTCGTGTGGGAAGGAAGGACGCTCGGCCATCCTTGCTATGGCAGCCAACACACGGCACGGAGGCAGTCTCGGCCACAGGGCCAGCACCGGGGGGAGGGGCGACTTGGCCATGCTGCTGATCGATTGTGCTGCTTGCTGCCGCTTTGCTGTTGGCTGCACAGGGGCGCAGGGGACGCACGGCCAGAAGAGGTGCTCGATCAGCACCGCGGGAGGAGACCGGGCCTGAGCGGCAGCGAGACGATGGTCGTAGCTTTAGCGGAAGAAACAAATAAACGAACAGGAACAATCAAACAGAGATGGAATTTGACCAAAGAAAAGATACTATGATGAGACGAACCTCGTGATGATGGCGGCGCAGACGAGACTCGCGGCAGGATATAGATGGAAGATGAAAATTCAATTTACTACCGGATTCCCAAACTAGGGGCATTACTTGAGGTAGTTTTGGTGTGATTTACCCCAGGTGTTGGCCGATATATAGGGAGGAGAACTCCTTATCCCAACATCAATTAGCAATATGGTACTAATTGAGGTGACACCCTCCACCTTTACTAATGGGCTTAATTAATTATTAAAGCCCGTTAGTAAATGATGCATGGGTTAAAGAGGTTCATTAGGATAATTGCACATGGGCTTTGAGGGCTGCAGAAAAATTAGAGATTTTATTATTTTCGGAATAAAATAATATCACAAATAAAATAATTCCAGAAAAGTTTAGAATTAGAATTTAGTCTGCGAAAAATATCCCAAAGGGCTCCAAAAATTATGGGAAAATTCTTGGAGACATTTTGGAACATGATGAACCAAAATAAAGTATTTGGAGCTGATGAAAAGGTATTTTTTTTAGCATCTAAAAATTAGATTTTTCTCAAAGAAAATAGGAAAAAGGGCCGAAAAAACCAAGAAAAATTCCCGAAAAGTTTTTAGAGATAAGTTGATGAATGATGAGTACGAAAGAGTGATTTAGAGCTGAAGAAAAGGTTCTGATATACTCTAAATACAGAATCCAAAATTGGGAACCAAGGGATTTGATTAGAGAAATAGACAAAGACATGTCATAAAGAAGATCGTTGTACTAAACGCATCTTAAAACTTTATTCACTCACATCATAAAATCATTTACAAAATAATTTGAATTATTTTTATTTTTGTCAAAGACCACTCAACCAAAATAAATCATATGCAAGGGCATGAGTCCACAAACATGTTGCTAAACCCTAGTTGAATTTTAACTTAATAATTATTTTATTTTTCCTATGTTTTTATAAACGCAAAAATACAAAATCAAATCAATTTACCTCTATTTCAAAATTAGCAAAATTTGGGGTGTTACAGTGGTAGTAGCAAAGGCAAGGAAGTGGTGGTGGCCGATTGCCATGATGACTATTTGAAGCTCAAGATTGAAAATGACAACTTGAAGAAAGAGCTTGAGAAGCAATCAACCACAAATACCATTGTCATTGAAGCGGTGCAACAAGATGATGAAGTTGAGGTGCTTAGAAAAGAAAACAAGATCCTCAAGAATGAGAAGTGTCACCTTGCAAGCTTATTGGAAGAGAACAAGAAGTTAAAACAAGAAAAGAGTCATCTCACCGTGGGCTTGCAAAAATTCACAAGAGGCCAATATCTCCAAAGTGATCTCCTCATGAACACCGTGATGAAATTTGATAGAAGTAGGATTGGATACATGGGTGAGAAGGTGCAAAATATTAGAGCTCAAAATCGTCTCAACAAAGCAAAGAACAAGCCCAAGCTCAAGCCAAAGAGATGCTTTGAATGTGGTCAAGAAGGTCACTTTGCTCATGAGTGCAAGACACCGCCACCACAACCTTTGTCCAAGCATGCTAGGCCCTTTGCCTTTGATGCTCATTACATGCTAAGGAAATATTCTAAGGGCAAAGTGAAAGTCATGTTCCTAGGACCCCCTAACAAGAATAGGCCTAGGCAACTATGGGTGGCGAAAGCTTTGGTTGAGAAAGTCCGGAGCCCTTCTTAAGTATGGGTTCCTAAACATCAAGCTTGATTTGTTGTGTGTAGGTGAACTACAAGACCGGTGGCTCTCATTGGGTAATTGATAGTGGATGCACTCAACATATGACCGGTGATGCTCGTATGTTCACCTCCCTTGAAGAGAATGTAGAAGACCAAGGAAAGATAACATTTGGTGATAATTCCAAGAGCAAAGTGCAAAGGCTTGGCAAAGTGGCCATATCTAATGATCATTCCATTTCAAATGTGCTTCTAGTTGCTTCTTTGAGCTTCAACTTGCTATCCGTTGGTCAATTGTGTGATCTTGGCTTTCAATGCCTATTTACAAGTGAAGAGGTGGTTGTCTCTAAGAAAGATGACAATGAAGTGATATTTAAGGGCTTTCGGTACAATCATCTCTATCTAGTGGACTTCAACTCGGAAGATGCAAATTTGAAGACTTGTCTATTCACCAAACAATCTCTTGGGTGGCTTTGGCATAGAAGGCTTGCACATGTTGGGATGAGCACACTCAAGAAGTTATTGAAGAAGGAGATGGTGAGAGGATTGAAAGATGTTGTATTTGAGAAGGACAAATTATGTAGTGCTTGCCAAGCCGGGAAGCAAGTGGCAAATACACATCCATCCAAGGCATTTGTGTCAACTTCAAGACCATTAGAGCTACTTCACATGGATTTATTTGGGCCAACAACTTATGCAAGCATTGGTGGCAAGCTCTATTGCTTAGTGATTGTTGATGACTTTTCAAGATATACTTGGGTGTTCTTTCTTCATGACAAGACCGAAGTAGCCCAATCTTTCAAGAAGTTTGCCAAGAGAGCACAAAATGAATTTGAAGTGAAGATCAAGAAGATTAGAAGTGACAATGGAAAAGAGTTTGACAACACAAACATTGAAGTATATTGTGATGAAGTTGGGATCAAGCATGAAGTCTCATCCACCTATACCCCTCAACAAAATGGTGTAGTTGAAAGGAAGAACCGGACGTTGATCACCCTTGCAAGGACTATGCTTGATGAGTACAACACACCGGAGAGGTTTTGGGCGGAGGCAATCAACACCGCATGCTATGCATCCAACCGCCTATTCCCTCACCGGTTGCTAAAGAAGACCCCCTATGAGCTACTCATTGGCAAGAAGCCGGATGTTTCCTACTTCTGGGTGTTTTTTTGCAAATGCTACATCTACAAGAAGCGGCAACACCTAGGGAAGTTTCAAAGACGTTGTGATATTGGTTTTCTTGTTGGTTACTCATTGAAGTCCAAAGCATATAGAGTATTCAACAATGGACATCTCGACCTTGATGAGGGAGGTAAATCGGTTGAACAAACTCTCTATCGTTCTATGATCGGTAGTTTGTTGTATTTGACCGCATCTAGGCCCGACATCATGTTTAGTGTGTGTATGTGTGCGCGCTTTCAAGGTAATCCAAAGGAACCTCACTTAGTTGCGGTAAAAAGAATCCTTAGGTACATAAAGCACACCCCGAGCATTGGCCTTTGGTATCCTAAAGGAGCTAACTTTACTCTTGTCGGCTATTCCGATTCAGATTATGCCGATTGCAAGATTGACCAGAAAAGCACATCCGGAGGGTGCCATTTGCTTGGAAGATCACTAGTTTCTTGGTCCTCCAAGAAACAAAATAGTGTTGCCTTGTCAACAACCGAAGCGGAATACATTGCCGCGGGTGCTTGTTGTGCACAAATTCTTTATATGAAACAAACCCTACTTGATTATGGAATCAACTTAAAAAGGGTGCCTTTATTGTGTGACAACGAGAGTACGGTAAAACTTGCCAATAACCCGGTTCAACACTCCCGCACAAAGCACATTGACATCCGCCATCACTTCCTTAGAGATCACGTTGCCAAGGGTGACATTTCCTTTGAGGGAGTGAGAACGGATGATAACTTGGCGGACATTTTCACTAAACCATTGGATGAGGCACGCTTTTGTACTCTAAGAAATGAACTTAATTGCCTTGATCTAAGCAACTTCACTAAAAGATGATCTTGTGTTGTCATGTGCATTGCATTGTAACATAAAACATGTCTAACATTGAATTGCACGTAGGGCTTGTCTAACTCGGTTAAGATAACCGCCTAAAAGCATGTGAAGAAGCTTACCTGAGGAAAAACTTGACAACAACTAGTTTAATTTACGTGAATTTGCATTGCATATTGCATGGTTGTTGTTTTGTCGTTTTGTTCATGGATTTCAATTGTCTATCTTCATAAAATTCACATATGCCTAAGGCAATATATTTGAAAAATTGAGGGTTTGAGAGAGGGCATCTCATACTAGTTCCAACTTGTGTTTATTTGACTCTTATTGGGGTTGGAACTTAGTTGGGAAAAGTTGGCGTGAAGAAATTTGGAAGAAAACAGGTTTTAGGGCGTCGGACCAAGGCGTCGGACGCTGATTTTCCCAGCGTCGGACCAATTGCCTCAGTCCGACGGTCCCTTTCCCAGTTGTCCGAGGCATCGGACGCTGGATTTCACAGCGTCGGACTTTTTGCCTCAGTCCGACGGTGGATGGCAAAGCCGAAGGAAGCGTCAGACGCAGCGTCGGACCGGGAATTTTCAGGCGTCGGACTTTTCGGTAAGAAGGTTCACGCCGTGTCGCGCCGCGTTCACGACGCGTTCGCGGCGTCGGACTGAAAGTATTGGTCCGACGACCGGCGTCGGACTAAGTCCGACGGACGCTGGAGCTTACTGGAAGCGTCGGACTCGGCGGAGTATTGGTCCGACGCTTGCACAGTAATGGTCTGACGGTCGGTTCGAAGGCGCGAATCAGTTCTTTTCTTCCTCTGTCGCGTGGGGCCCATCTGCCAGTTCGTTCTCTCGTCTTCGTCCTCGCCTGAGCCGCTCGCCGCGCCACGCCCGTTCGCCCTAACCCTAGCTCACCGCCGCCGCGCCGCGCCCTAACCCTCCGCCGCCAGCTCGCCCGCGCCCTCGCCGCCGGCAGCCAGGCCTTCTTCCGCGCGCGCATCCGCGCCCTGCTGCAGCCACGCGTCGCCGTGCCGAGCGCCACCGAGCAGCACCGCCGTCGCCGGTTTTCTCGCCGCCGTTGTGCTCATCACCGCGGCTCAAGGAAGTTCCCCATTGTCGAACTCGTCATCCCTCTACTCCTTAGCTGCTCACATGGTGGTTAGATTTGAATCCCCTGTTTCAAATCTACTTCGCACTCAAGATGTTCGATGAAATGCCCTAACCATTATTCCTCGCGTTTCTCGCAGTTCTATTGAGTTTGACTCTTCTCTCGGGCATTCTAGGGCTTGTGGAGGTACTTTACACCTAGTGGTAATCCTCTCTTACCTCCTCATCTTCAATTTCTGCCTAGTCATTGCATTTGCCTCCACATCCTTGCTTATGACTTGCCCCCCTCTACATGCAGTGATTCCCTGTGGTGTCTCGCGTCGACAGAGTCTCTTACCCCTTCACAGGTTTCTTTTCTCACAGGTTTCTTGCTATTTCCTTCTTATCTCATTATGCTTGCTTCCTAGGATTACTCATCTCTAAATTATATATGCTTATGTATCCCTGTCTATCTCTCTCTTGCAGCTGTCGTGGTCAGAGAGTTTGGCAGTGCATCAGTGAATCCGGGGCCAAGCTTGTGGATACGGAATGAGGCCAAGCCTCTGAGTGTCAGCTAGCAGTTTCAGAGAGACAGTGACAGTTGGCAGAGATGGTTCGTTGCAAGCAGGTCAGCCGCAGTCAGGGAGGCACAGGTGGAGACGAGAGGCCTCCTCCTCGTCCACCTTTGGACAAGGGCAAGGCCCCTCTCGTCGAAAGCAGTAAGAAAAGAAAGAGGCTTTCAGCAGAGCAGAGGCAGGCCATCAGGGTAGCACAGGCTGCAGAGGAGGCAGAGCGTGGCAGGGGTATACACATTGGAGGCATCTCTGTTAGTTTGTCGGGCAGAGATGAGACCGAGGAGCAGCCGCAGCCTCAGAGGCAGCCGGAGACTGAGTCAGCACAGCTAGTGGTGGCAGAGCTGAGGCAGCCAGAGCAGCAGGAGGCAGTTACTCAGGGGGAGCAGGCCCAGGCTCCACCTCTTCATCGCTCGGGCCGCACTCGACCTTCGGTGCCACCGCGGCCCGCTGGTCAGAGGCGCGGCGACCGAGTTCCCAGGGTGCCTGCTCCCTCCGAGCCTCAGCTGGTGCCTGAGCCGGATGTTCACTTGGACTTGCAGAGGATCTCTGCAGCCCGAGTCAGAGAGCTCCGGCTGACGTCCCTTTCCAGCTGGTTTCCGGATCAGAGAGATCCCAGAGCTTCTGAGGGCTGGTACACTACTCTTCACGAGGATTTCTTCACCGCCCTCATGGCCACAGGAGTTGGACTACGACAGCACAGAGTATGTCCCCTAGAGGACATAGTCCAGGCAGCAGGAGAGGAGATCAGGCCTTATCTGACATACCTGCCTGGACTTGCGGAGCTTCTTGGCCGATCAGGCCGATACGTGGAGTCATGGGTCCGAGAGTTCTATGCTTCCCTATGGATCGACCCCGACTGTAACACCCCAGGTGTTAGTCACGAGCTAACCAGCGAGTGTGTACCTAACCAAGTTATTTCAATCAATGATCCTAATCACTATTTCATATTCATATCATCTACCATGATCATTGGAAATGGTTCATAAAGATCCGAATTGAGAATTCACATGGAATGACAAGTTATTCACTTAATTGGATTTATGGATTAAGTGAAGATGAGCATGCAAAGTAAACCAAACCTTGCAACCTTGACCAAACAACTTTAATTGAACTCTACAACAAAAGTCATGAAGGACTCATGTTGAGAAAATGTCCAGAAAATATTTCAATTGGCCTAAATATCCAAATTGAGCTCTCTAATGATCTTACTTTGACCAAAGTGGAAATACTATTTGTGAGCAAGGTATGAAGTTTGACCCAAAATAAAAGTTACAGATATTTTGGAGTAGAACAAATGTTATTTATGGACCAAGTCATGATTCAACTCCTAAGTGCCTCAAATAGTGGACACAAGATAGAGGAAAAAGCTGATTTCAGGATTTAAATAATTTCTAAGTCTGAAATCTGCCCCTATTGCATTGACGTGTTGGTTTCTCCAAATTTTGTTTAGTAACTTGAGTTGGACCAAAAATAGAAGTTGTTACAAACTCTTTGAGGCACAACATATTAAAATTTGAGGTCAATCCGACTTCGTTTGACAAGAGTTGCCACTCGATCGTTGATCGTAATTAACCTGTTGACAGCAGCCACTTCGGGGTTAATTATCTCCTAATCCGTTGGTCATATGATGGAACACTCTTAACAAAGATTGTAGATTATAATGTGGGCAACAACTTTGATTAAGGGGTCTCTGATCGAATCTCGCTGGAATATGCCGTTTCGGAGCACCCAAAGTCGACAGAGTTGCGCCCGCCACCTGTTCGTGTTTTTGCTGCAAAGAAGAACACGTGGCAGCGCTGTTCTGGAGCTCCTGCTCCATTGCCGGCCACCACCACCTTCCCATTCCGCGCCCCAGCTCAGAATGGAGAGCACCAGGGAGCCCTGTGCTCATTCCTACTCCTCTCTCTCGCTCTCTGGCTCCCCTTTCCGCCTTCCATTGCCGGCGCTGTGCGGCTGTTTGCGTGCCGCCATGGCCGCCAGCCCGCTGAGCTCCAGGCTGCCGCCGTCTCCTCCCTTCCTGCGTTCCTCCGGCCATTGCTGCAGCTCCATCACCTTCCTCGCCTTTCACCGTCTCTCCTGAGCCGATTCCCGTTCCCTATCCATCGCCGTAGCGGCTTCGCCGTGGAAGCCGTCATCGCCGGTCCGCCGGCCATCGTGGTCGGGCCACCACGGGCAGGCACCGGCCGTGCTGTCCGCCTCCGCGGGTGCGCGCTGGCGCAGCGCTGCTCCGGCCCCTCTGGTTCGGCCTCCGCCGTCGCCGGTCGCCCTCTGGCCGAGCCGGCCGAGGCCGTCGATGGCCGCCGCTCTGTTCTGTTTTGAAGAACCAGAGGAAGAAGAAGGGTGCTGAGTCTATGACGCGTGGGTCCCGCGTGGTTCTAATATGCATCAAATCTTCAGATTCTGGGTTGTCTTGTAAAATCAATATCTAGTGTTTGCGAGCTCCAAAAATGATGAGGCTTGTTTTATTAGTTTCCTCATGAAGTGCTCTGCATGCTAGATCTATAATGCATGCTATGTTATTTGTTTTATTGTGCTGTAGAAATAGGTTTGAAAAAGGTGGTTTGGAAATGAGTTTAACTTGTTTTTGGTCATAATTTGAGAAATATAAGTCCAACAATTGTGGTTCCAATTTTGTTAGGCTTCTAATGTCATGCACTAGCTCATAAAAATATAAAACATATATGTTATTTACTGTTTTATTGGTGTTTCACATTAATCTTTTTAAATAGGAAATAAATGGTTGAATTGCTTGTTATTTTTGTAACTGGAGTTGTATTACTCCAAATGGCATAAAAATTTAATTGTAGACTCTATGTATGATGTGTAAGGTATGGTTAAAATTTCATGATTTATAGTGCATGTATGGCTGAGTTTTTGATTTATCTTGTTTTATGCCTATTTAGTAGATTTAAATGCTTTATAAATAATATATTATGGTAAAAATGGAAAATGGTGTTCCACTACCTTTATATGATATTGTGTTAGCCTGAGAATCAATAATATGGTCATGTTGTTTCAGAAAATGTTGAGTTTCATATTTAATTTGCTCTCCAATGCTTTATTGCATTATAGATTTGTTTATTTTGTAATAATTGAATTATGGAACCTGAGCATGTAAGATTTGAACCTTAGTCATGATTTGTAATCACCTAGCTCTCATAAAAGTTTGGGACTCATTTGAGATGTTTACCATATAACTTAAATAATTAAATAATGGGTTTTTATGTAATAATGAGTGAATAATTAAAGACAAATGAATGCATATATGTTTCTTGTGATTCCTTAATATCCTTTGGTCTGAGATGAGTCTTGTATGACCATGTAATCATGTTTGGAGCTATCTAAATAGCTCATTCCTATGTGTGCTTAGGTGATAAATAAGGAAAAAGAATGTTTTGCTTATGTGCTGAAATGGCTGCAGGTGTAGTCTCTGTTGTTGGGATGTTTTCCCCATCAAGATGATGTTTCATGTAAATATTTTCTATACAAAAGTTGTAGCCAACTTCTATATCTAGCTTTTCCTAAAATTTCTTGGTCATAAGCCTCATATTTTAAGAGTTATGGCTTTTAGAAGTCTGCTGTTAGGTTTTGCTTGTTTTCGGTGCAGACCTGAATGTTTGCTTTGTTTAACCAATTTATGCTTTGAATCACCTCTTGGTGACAATAAAGAAGTTGTAGTATATTTCTATGTCTTTCCAAATTGTCTATTATCATCCCTTTTGGTGGTCTAAATCTCTAGTTATGATTGTTTGAGTTGGGAGGACAGAATCTGTCCAAGTCTGGACAGAGCTGTCTTCTTTGTGTTGTTTGACCTTTATATGAATTAAATCATCTGAAGAGGATAATACCAAAGTTGTAGAAAATTTCAATAGCTTTTCAGAAAGGCTTAGATCACCCTGGTTGGATGTATATAGCTTCAGTTATGGTTAAATCTTATGCTTGCTGTCCTGTTCTCCTTAAACTGCATATGTGAGATTATGATTGCTTTCATGTTGCCTTGCTTGGTGGCATTGTTGGCTCATGGTTCAGTAATGGTAGATTAACATGCCTTGTATTACTTCCTTTTATTCATACATGTGCATTGTGCATCTCATTTAGGTACGATAGATGAACACGTGGAGTGAAGGACATGATGATGGAACTAACCACAAGACGGTGTGGTGGACTAATCAAGTGCTTGGATGGGAGATGCTCATCGAGCGAGTGTCATCTAACAAACACTGACTTAGTGTTGAACCCCAGGCAAGCCCCGGAGCATCCCTAAGCCTCCACCTATCTCTTTTTATAAATGCACCGGTCTTTATTAAATCGTATGTTTGTGCATTTAAGTATAGGAGTTGGTTTGAAACCGTTGCTGCATATCTACCTTGTCTACTATATATGTGAACCTGATACTATTACTAGACAGGTGATCGATCTTATGCTTAGCCCTGCTTAGACCGGTAGAAGTCGGGTGATTTCCTGTCATCCGCGAGAAAGTCGGGTGATTTCCTGTCATCCGCGAGTGTAGGTGGTGACTGACGAGATCCACATGGTTGGCTATATGTGTCACCATGCCACAATGAAATAATGAGAGAATCAAGGCTAGGTAGCGGGGAGCTGCATGACATGGGTCATGTTGACTTCGGTGCTGCTTGCGGCCGACTAGGACTGAGGCCACCAGACATCAGTTGAGATTGAAGGACGTCGTCACATAGCTGGCCAGATAAGTCGTTCTGACCGCGAAGCCGAGTATTTCTTTCTGAGCCGGGAATTGGTGCGACTAGGCAGACATATTCTGGAGGTAGGAAGGATGTGCGGAGACACCATCTTACCAAGGGCAGGTCAGGGACCTGATGCATCCTGGAAGTGGGTTGGTCTCTGAGAATATGGTCCCCGCCAAGCCCGCGACATATTGTGTCTCAGAAGGATTTAACGGTGGCCCAAGAAGCCAGTGGCTCGGCTGACAGGGTTTGTGATTGGCATATTTGCCAGCTGGTACAATCGATTCGAATCGCCATCTCTCCTGGTTAGTGAGAAACTGAACTGATCTTCTGGTGAGGTAGAGGTTAACAACTTGAACATAATGATTATGGTGAGATGAGGTTGATATCTATGGATATCGGAAATCATATGGTTTTATTGATTGCTATAATATCAAGTGATTGTTTAGTATAGCAGCAAACCTTAGCTTAATAGCTTAACTGAAATCGAAGCTGAACAATATCTAAAATTGATAAGTTGAGGAACTATTGTAGTAATACTTTTTGTGCAAAAATGTTGCTATCCTCTGAGCTCCACCAAATAAGCCCTGCATATCCTTGAGAGTCTTTTTATTTACTTCCTGTCGGGTAAGTCTAGTTGAGTACAATTGAGTACTCAGGGTTTTATTCCCAATGTTGCAGGAGGAATGCTTGGTTGACTAAAGAGTTACTTCTATCCTTCGGGAGAGGAAGACTAGACCTTGGGCAAGGTCATGTTATCTATCTTACCTTTGTTGCTATGACTGGTCGATACTTGGCACTGTATTATGAAATTAAGCTTATGTAAATTGATTTCGTTTCCGCTATTGAACTTTTATGTAAAAGTGTATCTTGTACTCTGATGTATTTGAAATATGTGCGAATCTATGTATCATGTGTATGTGTACTGCTGAGTTTCTGCGATCCTTGGGGTATGTACTGTGTAAAAGTTTGAAATCCTTCGAGATTTCACGGACTACCGGGTTTATATTGGCTCAAGTGTGGCTTGATAGCTCGGAAAACAGCTGTCGCTGTACTTGTGCTCGTATAAATTGGTCGGTTCTGTTACAGTTGGTACCAGAGCAAAAATTCAGCATGTACCGTCACATGAGTATTTAAAAATAAAAAGTTTTGAGTTTGCAAAACTAATTACCAACTTATAGCTATATATAGGTGTTTTAAACAAATGGTTTGAACAAACTAAGTGTGCCAAGGACCAAGTCTTATAGCCCATATTAGGATTATCAGGTGGCTTATGTAAGTACTAACTGGGGAATTGCATCATGTTTCCATTTGCTGTTCAATTGGTTTTATCGTGCGGATAATTATGAACTGTCGGTTTCTTATTGCTTCTTATGGGTCAATGTGCCACGTCGAATGAGGTAAGGTGAGATGTGAGTGTACGATCGAACAACCGTCGATCTATGGTGAGTGTTTATGGTTACTGAAGTGAGTACATGTGATTCATATGTGTACTTATGGAAGTATGATGGAGTAATTACTTTCTTGGGGTCGCAAGTGCTCATGGGAGCATTTCCGGCAAAAAGTGCTTCTTATTGCCATGCATACATGTGGGTTGGGCTGAAATGAATCTTCTGCAGGTACGCTAACCTCGAATGCGTATATGGTAGTTAACGACTAGCTACATACCGAGAGAGTACGTAGGTTATGCCACCGACTTAGAACGTATTTGCCATGTTATATAGGCAATTGAGTGAGAACGAATAGGACGAGCATACATCATGATTGTTGCATCATGTGATTGTTGCTTGTTGCACAAATATGCTTCTCTCATCTTTGTTCTACGTTGTCTGAATAGCCTTATTAAGTTTACCACTTGTGTTGCCTCTCTTCCTTACTTGTTTTGAAATCATAAGAGTTGCTAAACCTTTAAGTAGCCTCTATAAGTATTTCTCAACCATAAATCTTGTCAGAAGCTAAACCAAGTCTGCCTGTAGGCTTTTCATTTGGCACAATGGACCCACCTGAGTTTTCTCTTAATGCTAGCCTATGGTTGTCATATGTTCTTGTTCAAGATCTATGAAACCATGCCTGCATTTTCTTTCATCTAAAGCCTTATCCAAATCCTATCTGGAGTGTCTCCTCTACTCTTTATAGATACCATGATAATTGCTTGATCTTTCATAAATTAGATTTTGTAATCTTTTCTTTGGAAATCAGGTTATGCCCAATCAATCACATCTACAGATGATTTTGTCCAATCTGTTCCTTGTTTCCAGCAGTCATCTCCACATCTAGAGAATGTTCAGATTTCAGTCAACAAAGCCTGCCTACATCATGTTCATTGGAAGTCTTTGCCCAAATCCTTGATTTGAACATTTTCTCAGCTTACCCAGAAGTTTCCTTGTAATCTTTTCATTATGGATCATGTTATGGTTTTATCAATTCAATCTCACAAATCATGCATTGAATCTGTCCCATGATCAAGTTGTTTCCCAATCTCTCTAAAGGCCTAGCAATGTTGATCATTAAGAGTCTCCTAGTACTAATTAATGGTACACAAGCTCACGCCATTGGATGGTCTGAAGGTTTCTTGATAGATGCGAGATGCATGTGGAATTATAGAATATCATGTTAGTTATTCTTGGTAGCTAACCTATAATTCTCCTATGCCATGTTTCTATCTAGACCCTCTCCTTGTTACTCACTTGAAGGAAACCATCTTGTGTGAGTTAAATCTCTCCTTCCCCATTTTCCTTGTATTCTTTCAGTATGAATCATGATGTTTGTCAACTCAACCTATGATTGTTGTATATAGTTGGTTCATGAGACATCTGGTTGTCTATAGTTATCTTCGTCTCAAGATGCTTGTCAATCTTTGTCTCATGATTTTTCCTCCTTCTATCTAATCTCTTGTAAATCATGGGTCGGGTAATCTCCATACTAGACACCTGGAAACCGCGTGGGACTGAAGCAAAGCCTCATGTACTGCTATTTTGGCAACTAAACTGTCTTCTAACTCATGTTTTCATTGCCAAATCATGCTCTTGTTGGCTATTAACCCTATAATTGATTGTAGTAGCTTACCTTCCCTCTGCGAAATGTCATCCTTGCACAAATCTATCCTTGCCACGCATGATTTTCTCATTGGTTGTATGTTCATTTATGTTGTTATGATCCGTGATCGATGATACTGCGACGAAACCGAGGACATCCTGTGGATCGCAACCACTAGGCTATGTTGCTTGGCACGTGCGAATATCGAGATCTCTGGTCATGATACATTGCAGAACTACACCGATGCGTAATATCTCGTATCTTCCAATCTATCCATGTTTCTTAAGATTTCTCGTTGGTCATGTTTGATAGTGGTGTTATGATTATTGACTGATGGTGCCATGACGAAACCGAGAACCTCTTTGTGGGGACGCCCAATAAAGTAGTGCTTCTCGGCACACGTTGGTATCACGGCCTCTAATCGTAATCCATTATGAAGTAATACCAATGTGTTGTCTTCCATGAATTTTCCTAAATCTATCTTTGAAGGTGTTTCTAATTCAAATTGATCTATCCCTATATTTCTTGATATATCTTGCAAAGTCTTTACCGACTCGATCCTTCAATGTTCTATCAGAAGGTACAGATGTTTGTCAAGTATATAGCTTCCTTCAGAAGTCACAAAGAGAATGATCTTTGAAGAGCAAGTCACTAACATCAACATTGACATACTACAAGATGTGGTAAACAAAGAATCTGACATGATCTACTAGGGCATATCAACCAGCACCTGCCATTATTGTGGGAGCAAAAGAGCACACGAACTTTAAAGTTAACTGCAAAGTATCAGTCAAGCAATAGTTAGCAGGATGTGATATGTTTTCCTGATAGGTTATTTGCAAGTCCACTAGCTTCTATCCAAGTTCAATACCTATTTGCATGAAGATCATACGTTCAAAATAAATCTTATCATGTGTTACTTCATGTCTGCTGACTGTGGTGACCATGTGCATGTATATCATCTGCAACCATTTGCTACAGAAGCTGAAGACGTAGAGCCTTTTTAGGGACAACTAACTAGTTACCCCAGTGTGAAGAATAGTCTGCAACTAAGCAATGAAGTGTATTTGGTTCTTGTATCAAGAAGGAACAAGACCGGCCGTTATCATTTTCTGCTCAATGAAATAGTTTCCTCTGCTGATAAAATGCAGGAGTTTGTTCATTCGCTCTCTCATGTGAGCAATGTATTGCCCAATTGGATTAGTCTGTTTGACATAAAGAAATGGATGCATGAAATAGCCAAATAGATCACTATCAAGAAGTGTTGTTCCATGCTAACAAGTGTGTTCTAGGGGTATAAAAAAGTGTTTGACCATGTTTTTGAAGGCCATGTCTCATAGAACAATGCTATACCAGAAAACCTATAAGCTAATTGGTACTGTTTGTGGTACCCTCACTTCCAAGGTCTTGCTATAATGAAGCCAATTCCATCTTTGTCAATCACTTAGATAGTGCAAACTATGGTTTCAGCCTAGTAAAGAGCTACAAAAGACACCCCAACAGATGAAGTAAATACCATAGTACATCTTGGTGCAATCAGGTGCCCTGTTTGATACTCTATGGTATGGACAACAAAAAGGACATTAAAAAAAAATTAATTAGTTCCTTATTCTTGATCGGTCAAGGAGTTCTACCCACTCAACTCATGGAAGTGTGAAGTGAAGATAAGTTGAATTATGTCAAACAACATATTTCAGATTCCTATTTGGAAACCCTCTGATCTCGGATTGCTGATGCAAAAATAAGAAGGTTTACCCAATGTCAAAAGTAGTTCAACAAGTTGGTTTTGTTAATTCATGGTTGTATCATGAAGAAAGTTGTACTCAAGTTGTTGGTAGAGGACTGCTTCTCAAAACTTTGTGAGTAAACACTCTACACAACCAACCTCATTAAACCTGCCAATCCTCTTCAATCTTGTTTATTCTCGGCTGCAAATGAGAATACATAGGTTTGGGATTGCTCATCGGTTTTCCTCGTGTACAAAAAGTTTTTGATTCTATGCAGGAATTTGTGAATTGTCTCATCAATCTCCACAATTCATGTCTAACTAGGCCGACTATCATGCAACTGAGTATGCCGAGTTGCATGTTGCACAAGCATTGCCACTATATGGTATACCCCAAACCATTGTCTCGGATCATGAACTATAGTTTTCAGCTCATTTTGGAAGCATTTACAAGAATCACCTTACTCGAGTAAATGCCTGCCAGAATCTTGTGCCTTGGAAGAGAATGGAGTGTAACCATATGCATCTGTATGCCTACACTTGTCACTTGATGTCCTCTGTGCCTTTTATCACGGAGTGACAGAAAACTTTGTGTACATAATGAAACTAATCCAGAGTTCGTCCTATCTTTAGCATAGCATGCCTCAAGCCAATCAGGAAGAATTAATCAAACCTTAAAATACATATTGGGAGCATATGTGTTTTGTTTTCAAGGATCTTGTTAGAAATGGCTACTGCTATCAAAGTTTATCCTACAATCATGTAGTTACAAAGAGTTTGCATCATATTCAACCCAGATAGTTGCTGTCGCTTGGATACAAAAATCCTCTTATTTAATGCTCATCAAAGCACTGAACCAACAGATTAGCTATCACATTCGCCGTTCACTCAACAGATTCAGATAATTCTGTGTTGCTATCAGAGAAAAGAAAAACTGCACACATGGAACATTATGTAGCTTTCCATCAGTCTGCACTTCAGTAATTTGGCATCAACGACCGACGTGAACCTTGTATGTTGATTAACAATTTCCTCTCCTCAGCAAATATCTACCTCGTCTATGATCTCATCCCATATGAAAATGGTGGTAAATGCTATATCCACTAGAGAAACAGCTAAGCTGAAACTACTCTTTGAAGCTTCAATCCAAATCCTGCATGCGGGAAGTGTTAACTGGGACGATTTGTCTTGGATTTCTCCCAAATTAGCAGTGTTATCTTGGATTCCTCCCAAAGTAATAATGCTTCATAGAAGTCAATGAAGAAAATTCTTCAACCAAGAGTTAACTTCTAAGAACTCTTGAATGATTGGAAAGTTGTCCTATCCATAATGATCCCTCTTGCATTTGCATCCAAGTAAATGGGAGACATGATCTCTCGGACTAACAACTGAACCAACCTTTACCGTTCACACTTTATCGTGAACCATGGGGTGATCACTTCTGTCTATCACTGTTATGGAGTTTTTACATAGCCTTAGCTTGTACTAGCACCACCTTGGAAATGGATTACATGCTTCTCAGCCCTTGAAAGCTCTTAAGTTTCGAATCTCGGGACGAGATTCTTTTAAGGGGGGAAGGCTGTAACACCCCAGGTGTTAGTCACGAGCTAACCAGCGAGTGTGTACCTAACCAAGTTATTTCAATCAATGATCCTAATCACTATTTCATATTCATATCATCTACCATGATCATTGGAAATGGTTCATAAAGATCCGAATTGAGAATTCACATGGAATGACAAGTTATTCACTTAATTGGATTTATGGATTAAGTGAAGATGAGCATGCAAAGTAAACCAAACCTTGCAACCTTGACCAAACAACTTAATTGAACTCTACAACAAAAGTCATGAAGGACTCATGTTGAGAAAATGTCCAGAAAATATTTCAATTGGCCTAAATATCCAAATTGAGCTCTCTAATGATCTTACTTTGACCAAAGTGGAAATACTATTTGTGAGCAAGGTATGAAGTTTGACCCAAAATAAAAGTTACAGATATTTTGGAGTAGAACAAATGTTATTTATGGACCAAGTCATGATTCAACTCCTAAGTGCCTCAAATAGTGGACACAAGATAGAGGAAAAAGCTGATTTCAGGATTTAAATAATTTCTAAGTCTGAAATCTGCCCCTATTGCATTGACGTGTTGGTTTCTCCAAATTTTGTTTAGTAACTTGAGTTGGACCAAAAATAGAAGTTGTTACAAACTCTTTGAGGCACAACATATTAAAATTTGAGGTCAATCCGACTTCGTTTGACAAGAGTTGCCACTCGATCGTTGATCGTAATTAACCTGTTGACAGCAGCCACTTCGGGGTTAATTATCTCCTAATCCGTTGGTCATATGATGGAACACTCTTAACAAAGATTGTAGATTATAATGTGGGCAACAACTTTGATTAAGGGGTCTCTGATCGAATCTCGCTGGAATATGCCGTTTCGGAGCACCCAAAGTCGACAGAGTTGCGCCCGCCACCTGTTCGTGTTTTTGCTGCAAAGAAGAACACGTGGCAGCGCTGCTCTGGAGCTCCTGCTCCATTGCCGGCCACCACCACCTTCCCATTCCGCGCCCCAGCTCAGAATGGAGAGCACCAGGGAGCCCTGTGCTCATTCCTACTCCTCTCTCTCGCTCTCTGGCTCCCCTTTCCGCCTTCCATTGCCGGCGCTGTGCGGCTGTTTGCGTGCCGCCATGGCCGCCAGCCCGCTGAGCTCCAGGCTGCCGCCGTCTCCTCCCTTCCTGCGTTCCTCCGGCCATTGCTGCAGCTCCATCACCTTCCTCGCCTTTCACCGTCTCTCCTGAGCCGATTCCCGTTCCCTATCCATCGCCGTAGCGGCTTCGCCGTGGAAGCCGTCATCGCCGGTCCGCCGGCCATCGTGGTCGGGCCACCACGGGCAGGCACCGGCCGTGCTGTCCGCCTCCGCGGGTGCGCGCTGGCGCAGCGCTGCTCCGGCCCCTCTGGTTCGGCCTCCGCCGTCGCCGGTCGCCCTCTGGCCAAGCCGGCCGAGGCCGTCGATGGCCGCCGCTCTGTTCTGTTTTGAAGAACCAGAGGAAGAAGAAGGGTGCTGAGTCTATGACGCGTGGGTCCCGCGTGGTTCTAATATGCATCAAATCTTCAGATTCTGGGTTGTCTTGTAAAATCAATATCTAGTGTTTGCGAGCTCCAAAAATGATGAGGCTTGTTTTATTAGTTTCCTCATGAAGTGCTCTGCATGCTAGATCTATAATGCATGCTATGTTATTTGTTTTATTGTGCTGTAGAAATAGGTTTGAAAAAGGTGGTTTGGAAATGAGTTTAACTTGTTTTTGGTCATAATTTGAGAAATATAAGTCCAACAATTGTGGTTCCAATTTTGTTAGGCTTCTAATGTCATGCACTAGCTCATAAAAATATAAAACATATATGTTATTTACTGTTTTATTGGTGTTTCACATTAATCTTTTTAAATAGGAAATAAATGGTTGAATTGCTTGTTATTTTTGTAACTGTAGTTGTATTACTCCAAATGGCATAAAAATTTAATTGTAGACTCTCTGTATGATGTGTAAGGTATGGTTAAAATTTCATGATTTATAGTGCATGTATGGCTGAGTTTTTGATTTATCTTGTTTTATGCCTATTTAGTAGATTTAAATGCTTTATAAATAATATATTATGGTAAAAATGGAAAATGGTGTTCCACTACCTTTATATGATATTGTGTTAGCCTGAGAATCAATAATATGGTCATGTTGTTTCAGAAAATGTTGAGTTTCATATTTAATTTGCTCTCCAATGCTTTATTGCATTATAGATTTGTTTATTTTGTAATAATTGAATTATGGAACCTGAGCATGTAAGATTTGAACCTTAGTCATGATTTGTAATCACCTAGCTCTCATAAAAGTTTGGGACTCATTTGAGATGTTTACCATATAACTTAAATAATTAAATAATGGGTTTTTATGTAATAATGAGTGAATAATTAAAGACAAATGAATGCATATATGTTTCTTGTGATTCCTTAATATCCTTTGGTCTGAGATGAGTCTTGTATGACCATGTAATCATGTTTGGAGCTATCTAAATAGCTCATTCCTATGTGTGCTTAGGTGATAAATAAGGAAAAAGAATGTTTTGCTTATGTGCTGAAATGGCTGCAGGTGTAGTCTCTGTTGTTGGGATGTTTTCCCCATCAAGATGATGTTTCATGTAAATATTTTCTATACAAAAGTTGTAGCCAACTTCTATATCTAGCTTTTCCTAAAATTTCTTGGTCATAAGCCTCATATTTTAAGAGTTATGGCTTTTAGAAGTCTGCTGTTAGGTTTTGCTTGTTTTCGGTGCAGACCTGAATGTTTGCTTTGTTTAACCAATTTATGCTTTGAATCACCTCTTGGTGACAATAAAGAAGTTGTAGTATATTTCTATGTCTTTCCAAATTGTCTATTATCATCCCTTTTGGTGGTCTAAATCTCTAGTTATGATTGTTTGAGTTGGGAGGACAGAATCTGTCCAAGTCTGGACAGAGCTGTCTTCTTTGTGTTGTTTGACCTTTATATGAATTAAATCATCTGAAGAGGATAATACCAAAGTTGTAGAAAATTTCAATAGCTTTTCAGAAAGGCTTAGATCACCCTGGTTGGATGTATATAGCTTCAGTTATGGTTAAATCTTATGCTTGCTGTCCTGTTCTCCTTAAACTGCATATGTGAGATTATGATTGCTTTCATGTTGCCTTGCTTGGTGGCATTGTTAGCTCATGGTTCAGTAATGGTAGATTAACATGCCTTGTATTACTTCCTTTTATTCATACATGTGCATTGTGCATCTCATTTAGGTACGATAGATGAACACGTGGAGTGAAGGACATGATGATGGAACTAACCACAAGACGGTGTGGTGGACTAATCAAGTGCTTGGATGGGAGATGCTCATCGAGCGAGTGTCATCTAACAAACACTGACTTAGTGTTGAACCCCAGGCAAGCCCCGGAGCATCCCTAAGCCTCCACCTATCTCTTTTTATAAATGCACCGGTCTTTATTAAATCGTATGTTTGTGCATTTAAGTATAGGAGTTGGTTTGAAACCGTTGCTGCATATCTACCTTGTCTACTATATATGTGAACCTGATACTATTACTAGACAGGTGATCGATCTTATGCTTAGCCCTGCTTAGACCGGTAGAAGTCGGGTGATTTCCTGTCATCCGCGAGAAAGTCGGGTGATTTCCTGTCATCCGCGAGTGTAGGTGGTGACTGACGAGATCCACATGGTTGGCTATATGTGTCACCATGCCACAATGAAATAATGAGAGAATCAAGGCTAGGTAGCGGGGAGCTGCATGACATGGGTCATGTTGACTTCGGTGCTGGTTGCGGCCGACTAGGACTGAGGCCACCAGACATCAGTTGAGATTGAAGGACGTCGTCACATAGCTGGCCAGATAAGTCGTTCTGACCGCGAAGCCGAGTATTTCTTTCTGAGCCGGGAATTGGTGCGACTAGGCAGACATATTCTGGAGGTAGGAAGGATGTGCGGAGACACCATCTTACCAAGGGCAGGTCAGGGACCTGATGCATCCTGGAAGTGGGTTGGTCTCTGAGAATATGGTCCCCGCCAAGCCCGCGACATATTGTGTCTCAGAAGGATTTAACGGTGGCCCAAGAAGCCAGTGGCTCGGCTGACAGGGTTTGTGATTGGCATATTTGCCAGCTGGTACAATCGATTCGAATCGCCATCTCTCCTGGTTAGTGAGAAACTGAACTGATCTTCTGGTGAGGTAGAGGTTAACAACTTGAACATAATGATTATGGTGAGATGAGGTTGATATCTATGGATATCGGAAATCATATGGTTTTATTGATTGCTATAATATCAAGTGATTGTTTAGTATAGCAGCAAACCTTAGCTTAATAGCTTAACTGAAATCGAAGCTGAACAATATCTAAAATTGATAAGTTGAGGAACTATTGTAGTAATGCTTTTTGTGCAAAAATGTTGCTATCCTCTGAGCTCCACCAAATAAGCCCTGCATATCCTTGAGAGTCTTTTTATTTACTTCCTGTCGGGTAAGTCTAGTTGAGTACAATTGAGTACTCAGGGTTTTATTCCCAATGTTGCAGGAGGAATGCTTGGTTGACTAAAGAGTTACTTCTATCCTTCGGGAGAGGAAGACTAGACCTTGGGCAAGGTCATGTTATCTATCTTACCTTTGTTGCTATGACTGGTCGATACTTGGCACTGTATTATGAAATTAAGCTTATGTAAATTGATTTCGTTTCCGCTATTGAACTTTTATGTAAAAGTGTATCTTGTACTCTGATGTATTTGAAATATGTGCGAATCTATGTATCATGTGTATGTGTACTGCTGAGTTTCTGCGATCCTTGGGGTATGTACTGTGTAAAAGTTTGAAATCCTTCGAGATTTCACGGACTACCGGGTTTATATTGGCTCAAGTGTGGCTTGATAGCTCGGAAAACAGCTGTCGCTGTACTTGTGCTCGTATAAATTGGTCGGTTCTGTTACACCGACCACGAGTACTTGCAGTACACCTTCGGCGGAGAGCCATACCGGCTCTACGCGAAGGCTCTGCGAGAGCTGCTTGGAGTGTCAGAGTCAGCTACCAGGTTGCACAGCATTTGCTATGCCACGACAGACCCACCGAGGAGGGCTCACGGAGGACTGGCACCTGGTACTGCTCATATAGCATCATGCTTTCGACCACCGTTCGGAGACGGCTCCCGCAGGACACCTTCGGAGCTTCGTCCCGTCGTTCGTCTCTTGAACGACGTGATGAGGCGTACTCTTTTACCACGGGAGGGGTACAAGGAGGGTTTGACTCACTTACAGCTATGGCTCCTTAGTGCCCTGGTCCAGCAGTCCGAGTTTGACATTGCTGATTTAATTATCAGTGAGATGGAGGACACCATAGCAGAGGGCATCAGGTCTCGGTGACAGCTCCCCTACACTCATTGGATCTCACACATCCTTGAGCGGAGGTTGCACCGGATTTGGACAGGCATCTCTCGTGAGTTGCGCCAGACTGAGACAGAGTTTCCAGTATATCGGATGACCTCTCTGATTGACGGACGCCGTGGCAGCCGAGCTTTACACAGAGTACAGCGCCATCAGACTTCAGGGGCAGACATGGCAGAGGTTCAGCAATAGGACGAGGCTATGAGGCACGTTGCCCATAGCGAGCTTGAGCAGTTACTTGCAGACGACGACCCCGTCGACACCTCCTCGTCCAGCTCTGACAGGGACTACCGGGCCATCCCTTCACGTCCACGAGCTCACGACTCGGAGGCCGGTGGATCCAGCTCCGCTCCTCAGACTTCATAGACAGACCCTGCACTGCTTGCTATTCTTCAGACCTTACAGCAGACACAGCAGAGACAGGCAGAGGAGCAATCCCGGTTTGCCAGGGAGCAGCCTGCAGCTCTCACTCAGATTCAGCTTAGGCAGGATCAGTTCCAGCAGCAGATGCTCCAGATGTAGCTCCAGAGCCAGCAGATACAGTTACAGACCTTTGGGTTTATGGAGCACATCATCAGGCACACCGGAGCCCCGCCGTACCTAGCCACTGCCTCTCCAGTCCAGCAGGTTGGACCGGCAGCCACTGCAGCCCAAGTGACTCCAGCGATACAGTCCGGTGGACTTCAGAGTCAGGGCACAGCTTCACTACCGAGTCAGTTTGTCACACCTACTCAGCAGACTCAGCAGTGGTTTGCCACGCCAGGCACTCAGGGGTTCACTTCGATCCACACCGGTTTCACACCTGACCTAGGTGGCCCCTCAGTGTCCAGGAGCTTGGGTGCTACTTTCAGTGAGATCACAGGCATACTCACACCTCCTGAGTTCAGATTGCCTGTTACCACCACTACAGCTCCACCTGCCACTGGGACTACAGAGACACTACCGTCGTCAGTCGCCTCTTCAGAGCCTCTCCCGACTTCAGCAGGGCCTGCGACAGTAGTAGTCAAGCAGTAGCTACAGAGACAGCTCAGCAGACCCGGACCGCTTCTCCTTCACGTGCTCCGTCAGAGGGTCAGGCTGTTCAGAGTTCCGAGTCCGAGAAAGACCCTTCTCAGTTTGAGCTTCGACCTCACTCCTCCGACCGCGACGCTGCAGCTTCTTCTCCTCCTCCTGAGTCTTAGGTCTTTGGTGCTTGATGCCAAAGGGGGAGAGAGCATAGATTTAGGGGGGCGCGTGAGAGGGTTTTGATTCTTTTGTTCTTTTGGATGTGACATTATCATGCATTTTGTTTATTTTCATGTTTGAGACTTGCTTGTGACATGTGTTTGAGCTTCATGATTATTTATATATTGTGTCACTTGATTCACTTTTGGTTACGCTCTTGTCTTAGCTTCCGCACTTCACTCCGATCTTGAGCGTATCGTTTGGTACTTGTGCTTATTTCATATCTTATATGTACCTTGTGGTCTTGATTTGAATAAACATGCCTAACCCTTTTGCTCTTATTGTCACATGCTTATATGAATCAAACTTTAAAAACCTCACTCTTTCTAAATCTATTTGAGGTAGTTGTCATCAATCACCAAAAAGGGGGAGATTGAAGCATCTAGGCCCTAGTGGTTTCGATGATTAATGACAACAAGACGATTATTATGACTAACGTGTGTTTTGCAGGATAACCTAGAGGTTAGGTCATAATAACATATAGGTTCAAGCCCCTAGCGATGGAAATCGATTCGGTTTTCAAAGGATGGAAGACAAGACGGTGATAGGCTAGTGCTAAGTGTCGTTTGGAGTTGAGAGACACTTGGCGTAGTCTTAGGTTTTGTTTTTTTCTCTTTGACCGTACTATTAAGAGGGGTTTGGATGGGTAGCTTGACTTAGAGCAAGATTAGAGAGTGTAGATGTGATGCACACTTGTCCAACATAGCTCTAGACAGCCCAGGGATACTCTTGAGAGAGAGAGGATCAAACTTCGTTTTGGAAAGTTTTCGATTCGGCGAAGTTTTGATCAAATTAGAGGCGTCGGACTGTACCTAGTATGGGCGTCGGACCAATATCTAGAGTCCGATGACACGTGGCAGCCCCTGGACGAGTTTTAGAGTGCCAGGGAGCGTCGGACCCTGGCCGGATGGGCGTCGGACCATTGGCCAGAGTCCGACGGTGCCTCCGGTATTTGAGCGAGCGTCGGACCGTCACGAGTGGGAGCGTCGGACTAATGTCTGTTAGCGTTCGACGCTTCCAGAGAGGTTCCCAGCGCGGTGTTGATCGTCGTACTTGGTCCGACGGTTTGCATCGGACCATTGCTCCGTGTACTAGCCGTTGAGAGACACTGTGCCCGCAGCTCAGAAGCGTCGGACTGAGGAGCGTCGGACCATTGAGTTCGGTCCGACGCCCCTCTGTCACAGTTCTGGGCGCAGTGTTTGTGTGAGAGTCGAACCGTGGCGTTTGGTCCGACGGTCGAGCCTCGACAGAGTCCGACGGTTCGCAGGAAAGTGAGAAACGGCTAGTTTTGGAGAGGGTGAGTATTTATACTCCGCCAAAGCCTCCATTATATAACTCTTTCCATTTCTAACAGCTGAAGGAACCATTGTTAATCTTGTGAGAGAGCAAGAGCCCTAGGGAGATTAGTGTGAACTTCATTGCTTGTGAGCTTCTTCCCTAGAGAGATCAAGAGTGACTTGTGTGCATCCATCACCCTCTTTGGCCTTGTTCTTGGTCAAGTGAGAGTCTAGGCTTGTTACTCTTGGTGATCGGCATCACCTAGACGGTTTGGTGGCGATCGGTGGCTTGGTGACCGCTTGGAGAGCTTGTGGGCGGCCCAAGTCAAAGTTGTGAGCGGTTGTGGGCGATCCACCGCGCCGGAGTGGCAAAGGATCAGCCCGTAGAGAGCACTTGGTCTTTGCGAAGATCAAGGGGGAGCTACAACCTTGCGCGGGTGCTCCAACGAGGATTAGTGGGGAGTGCCGACTCTCCGATACCTCGGGAAAAATCGGATTTGTCTTTCTAACCCTTTACATTCCCGCATTTCCTTTGTGTTCTCTACTTTCCTAGAGTAGTATACTTGTGATAGGACTTGGCTCTAGGTTGCATAACTTGTTTTAGGAATAGAATTGACACAAGCACTTGTGGGGTGACATTGGGAAAATTGCGATAGGTTGAATTGTGTTTCGAAAAATTATTAGTTGCCCAATTCACCCCCCCTTGGGCATCCTTGATCCTTTCAGCAAGCAAGCACCCGGAATTCTGCCTAGGTGTTTGCGCGACACCTATGATGGCTAATCTAGTGAGCGGTAGAACCTCTGCAGAGTGTTTGGTTGATCGATCGATACATACCCCGACTCGTCGGCTATGGACCTTTCCTGTGGCCTTCTACTGGTGTAGTGAGTGATTATTCTCTTCTCCCCCTGTATAATGCCTTTCGGCAGTGTACCCGCTGTGGTAGTGTGCCGCTGAGATAGGCCCGAGAGGGAGTTGGGCCTGTCGAATGAGCGTGAGGTATGGGTATGTGAGATGTGGTGATGGGAAGGGAATGATGGTGTTAATTGGAGATAACACTTGACTACTTAAACATTGATTACAACTGCATAGGAAACCTCAGCCTATAGGTCTGCTTGAATAGCCTTGCATCCACTTTCCACAAAGCAAATGCTGCATAGGTGGGCTCCGTGGCCAGTACAAATCGTACTGATAAATTTGCTGTCAGGTGACGAGAATGAGTACGACTTCGAGGGAGATGATGACGAGGAATAGGATCACGTGCTACACTCAAGTTGGCCGTGAAGGATGAATCACTTCCGCATCTCCAAAGCTTCTTTGAATGTTGATTCCGCCAATGTGGTGATGTAATAAATGTTTATGTAAGACTTAATTACTGTTGTATGGATCCTGGTATCAACTGAGATATGGATAATTTCATGGATTGTCCCAAGCAATCTATAGAATTACAATTCGAGCCTGTGGATTTCCCTTCATGGAAATCGAGGTCGTTTCACCTATTCTCTATTTGTTTTAGTATTAAAATGATGTTATATTTATGTAGCTAAGGACCGCCAACACCCGCCGATTACGTGAGACCCTCTCCTGAAGACTTGAAGGGAAAGACGTTCTGCCAGTACCACGGTCTCACCTCACATGACACCAACGGATGCCGCGCATTCAGAACTCAGATACAGAGGGCTATCTCCCGCGGCTTATTGAAGTTTGACAGTCCTGCTAAGGGAAAAATGAAGATTGATAAGTTCCCGTTCCCGAAGGGCTAGAATATGGTCGAGGTGTCGACCCCCGCAGGCAAGATGAAAGTTGTCGCATCCAATTTTAAGGATAAAATTGAATGAACCAACTTATGTGCGCCCAGAGATCCATCACACACATAAGTGACAAATTACATAGTACCATCACAAGGTTCAATATATAATGAATAATATCACAGAGTCTTTACATTAATAACAGCGGAATAATGTAGATAACTCTCTCGCGGAATCTCCATTCCACAGGGAATAGTTGACTGGTGAACACAATCCTAATAATCCTCAGAAGAATCCTCATAGTCATCTGTTACCCATCCGGGATTTTTATCCAAATATGAAAAATAAAGCAAGCGTAAGTACATGTCGTACTCAACAAGAATAGCACGGGTTTATGAGGCTCAAACAAGGCATGACACTGGTTGACAGCGGTTGCTTTTAGTTGATCATGTTTTAGCAATTTGAGTAGCAGCAGTAGATAATACCAAGGAATAAGATTTGCATGATCATATAAACATGATAATTAATATGGAATAAACATCAATAGAAACTTCAAATAAATCAATATTCAATTAGTTAAATTCCTGTAAGACGTCCAAGGCCGCTCGTGACCGTGAGTGCGGCTGATATATCAGTTTTACACTCTGCAGAGGTTGCACACTTTCACCATGAGTCGTGATTCCTATGTGTCGGGGTTTGCAAGGCCCACACTACACTGCCAAGGTGCATAACAGGGTCTCACTATGAAGTCTTTCAAAAGGCTCTCTAACAAGTTACTAATCAATCCGGGCACAATGGCAAGGGGCGGTAGAGCCCTCCTTCCAAGTGGCACACACACGCAGTAGTACACACAAAGACAGGAGCCGCAAAACAACCAGCTCGGAAAGGAACCTTTCAAGATTAATAGCATGATAGAAAGTAACTCCCTACTTGACTAAAGCCAGAGCCATATAGCCCCCATGGTTGCGCTGTAAGTCCCGGTGTCATACTTATAGATAAGTCCTTAGTCCATGTTGCTAAAAAGCATCTTTTAACTTTTATTCCATAATCAATTATTCAAGTTCATAAGATCATGACCCATCAAAGCACTAGCATCACTACTCAAATGCAATCTCATAGGTAACAAGGATCAAGTGATCAAAAAGCTAGGAATAAATACTAGGGTTGCCAAGGTAGACACATGCATCATGAATTTGGTGATTTGGGTGAATAGGCAACAAGGATGGTCCATGCTATACTTGCCTTGATCAAAGTGCTCTGGAGAACTTGGATCCTCAGTGTACTCTTGATCACCAACGTATTGCTCACCGTCTAAACTCGATCATAAAATCACCACACAATCATCGAGGCAATCATACACGAAGCAAACAAGATCTATATTAGAAATAGTACACCAACAGTGGAAAAATAGATTGAAAAGTGTATAAAAATAATCTACGCGTCGCTACGATTCCAACGATATAAAGATCACGAAAATCGGAGTTCAAACGGAGAAGTTATGAAATAAACAAGTTTTACTTTAATAAAATAATAGTTTAAATCTAATCTCGAATTTTAAAAGTTGAAAACATGACTAACAGTAGCATCATTAGATAGATTACGAAATTACGAATCTAACGAGACTTGAACGGATCAAATCGGAGTTAAAACGAATATTTTATGGCCAAAATAAACTGAGCGGCAAATCTGTAAATATTGAAAACGCCTTTTGAATTTAAACCGAGGAAATATGTTTTCTAAAAAGGAAAGCGTAATCTGAGAAATACGCCAAAGGACCGCGGGTTAGAACATTAAAAAGTTGAGGGGGTTTTCTGCAAAAATGCCGGCGAAGGGGTATCTCTCACTGTGGGCCGTTGGATCGGCCGTGGACGGCGTGGATTAGGTCGGGGGGAAAGAGGGGGCGGCTCTGGTCGCCGGAGTCGGGCGGCCAACGGCGGCGCTCTCGCCGGAGGATGGCCGGAGACGGCGTTTTCGGGGCTTGGAAGCTTGGTTCACCTCGGGATCTGGTCGGGGAGCAAGAGAAGCTCAAGCTAAACCTATCTATGGTTTCGGTTGCCACAGAGATAGCTCGGAGAGGATGCGGCGAGCTCGGTGGCGGAACTATGGCGGCGGCGAAGCTCGGCATCATGGCTACAGTGCACAAAACCGAGGGAGAAGGGGTCGGGAAGATCCCTGACCTTGCTGCGAAGCTTGGAGGGCAACCAATTTCGATGGAGAGACTTCTCGTTGGCGAAATCGACGGCGACGGCGGAGCTCGGGGCGGCGGCGGCTCTGTGGCTGCGGCAAGGGCACGATTGGAGGCGGCGGCTTGCTCGGGAACTTGTGGGGAGGGACGGCAGAGCTTGGCCGACTTATATACGGGCGCGAGGGAGGCGTAGGAGATCCGGACTCGGCCACGCCAAGAGAGGAGGTCAGGGAGGTTACGGCGCGGACATGTCCGCTTCGAACACGAGCAGGAGGAGGAGGAAGATGACTTGTGGGCCCCGCGTGTCGATCACAGACGGAGAGGGATGGCGCTGCGCGGCTGGCTCGCCAAGTTTGGGCCCTGGCCCAAGCGGGAGAGAAAGGAGGAGGAGGAGGAGATGGGCTCCGAGCTAGGCTGCAGCGCGAAGGAGTTGGGCCTCGGCCTGGAGCTGGGCTTGGTCCACGCGAGGCGAAGGGAAGAGGGTAGGGGCGGCAGAGAAGTTGGGCCTCGACTGGGCCAAAAGAGAGGAGGGGTGAGGTTTCTGTTTTCTTTCTTTTTAAAACTCATTTTCAAATTTATTTTCCAAATAGATTTTCAAACTAAGATTTGAACCCTTGCAAATCCAAACAAATCTCAGGAAGTAAATATGTGCAGCAGCATGTATGCAACACTCAAGTTTCTAACTACCAAGATTTATTTTAATTGCCCAAAAAGATTTTATTCACTAGATTATATGCCACATAAACATAAATAGATTGGATTTAATCCTATTTAATAAATTGAAAATTTTCGGGTGTTACAAAAGTTCTGACCTCCAACCAAGCTAGAAAGAATGCGTCAGTCAATCCTAATATGCAGATATCGGTCAAGGAGCTGGCGTTGATCAAGAGAAGGCGGGAGCAGAACCGAAGCCAATATGAAAAGGGAGAGTCCAGCGGCACCAAGAAGACCAGGCCTACTTCCCGCGATCTGCTGAATAAATGGTGTTGGGAGAAAGAGAAGACCCACCAGATGCAGCTTGAAGAGGAAGAGTACCGGAGATGGGCTCGTGATGAAGAAGAGGCCCGCTACCAGGAAGAGCTGGCTCGCCGCTGGGAGGGAGAAGAAAGCACTGGCATTGCCCATTCTTCAGGCATTGCTGGAATGAAGGTCTGAGATTGCTGACTCTGCGCAATTGTCCGAAGTGTAGCGATTAATACCGAGAGTACAGGTACTCTCAGACCAACCGCCGATCTGCGCATGAGAGGCTTCAACTCCCACATGACATACAGGATCGGCGCGAAAAAAGAGACCTGCTCGATCGGCTCAACGAAGCAGCAGTTGATCACCAAGAGCCGGTCTGGCAGGAGAATCAGTGGTGCCCTGGGAACTTGACCAAGAGCCAGAGACTCCACGTGCAATGCCTCAGGAACAGGGAGCTCAAAGCAGAAGGCCGCCCGAAGCAAATTTGGCGGGAGAAGCTTCCTCAGGACAAAGGGAAAGCAACAGCCGATGCGCAGATGGTGTTTGTGCTTCTGGCTGAATTCAGAGCGTCCCGAGCTAAGAAGATTGAAGTTCTCTCTGATTCTGATGAGTCAAAGTCTGAGAATGCCACCGCCATGCTGGTTTTCGCGCAGCAAGCTGCCTTTGACAAGCCACCCAAGCACCGGCACCTGAAGGCCCTGTATCTCAAAGGGTATGTTGATGGGATGCCCATGACCAAGATGCTAGTCGATGGTGGTGCCACTGTCAATCTCATGCCCTACACCACCTTCCGCAAGCTGGGCAAGGGCTCTGATGATTTGATCGAGACCGATATGATGCTCAAAGATTTCGGGGGCAACTCTTCAAACACCCGGGGGGCAATCAATGTCGAGCTAACAGTCGGGAAGAAGATGCTGCTCACTACTTTCTTCGTGATTGACAGCAAGGGTTCTTATAGTTTGCTACTTGGGCGTGATTGGATTCATGCTAACTGCTTCGTATCATCAACCATGCACCAATGTGTGATGCAGTGGCATGGTGAGGAGGTCGAGGTGGTCCCAGCCGATGACTCGGTGAGTATAGCCGCAGCAGATGCTGTCTACTAGGAAGCTGGGGATCACGACTGTTTCTCTGGCAAGACTTGGTAAGAAGGCTCCATCAAGGTCAGCGATGAGAGTCAACAGCCGGTCGGGGCAATTGGCTCTGAGTCTATTTATTAATGGACAACACGATCGATGGCACCGAGGGCAAGCTTGGACAGGGTTTCACGTCGACCGATAAACTTGAAGAAGTGGATATCGGATCTGGTGACAGACCAAGGCCGACATATATTGCCGCCAATCTTGACCCCGAGTTCAGGCGGGAGTTGATTGACTTATTGAAAGAATACAAAGAATGCTTCTCCTGGGAGTACTACGAGATGCCTGGCTTGGACAAATCGATTGTCGAGCACAGATTGCCTATCAAGCCTGGATTTCGGCCGATCAAGCAGTCGCCACGACGATTCAAGCAGGATTCATTACCTGACATCAAGGCCGAGATTGAGAGGTTGCTAGAAGTCAAGATCATTCGAGCTTGCCAATACGCCGAGTGGGTATCGAATATTGTCCCTGTATACAAGAAGAATGGCAGGTTGTGGGTCTGCATCGATTTCAGGGATTTGAACAGAGCTACCCCGATGGACGGCTACCCAATGCCGATAGACGATATGTTAGTCGATTCGGCTGTGGGGCACCAGGTCATCAGCTTCATGGATGGTAATGCTGGCTACAATCAAATTTTCATGGCTGATGAAGATATTCCTAAGACTGCTTTCAGGTGTCCTGCTGCTATTGGCTTGTTCGAGTGGGTTGTAATGACGTTCGGTTTGAAAAATGCTGGTGCAACTTATCAAAGGGGTATGAATTATATTTTTCATAAGTTGATCGGTAAGATCGTAGAAATTTATATCGACGATATAGTTGTGACGTCCAAGAGCTACAAGGAGCACTTAGCCGATTTGAAGGCTACCCTGAAATGTACTCGGAAGCATGGTTTGAAGATGAATCCTAATAAGTGTGCTTTCGGAGTGTCAGCTGGCGAGTTTCTGGGTTTCATGGTGCATCGCAAGGGAATCGAGGTTGGCAGCAAGAGCAGGAAGGCCATCGATCAGCTTGTGCCACCGACTAACAAGAAGGAATTGCAGTCCTTACTTGGCAAGATTAATTTCATCAGAAAATTCATTGCCAACTTATCGGAGAAGGTGCTGCCGTTCTCGCCACTGTTGAAGTTGAAGTTCACTTAGGAGTTCAAATGGGGTGACGTACAACAAAAGGCTTTCGATGAAATTAAGGAATATATGAAGTCTCCACCTGTTCTGGTACCGTCACAGGCAGGTAAGCCATTCAAGCTGTACGTGACAGCCGAAGACCATACAATTGAATCGGCCCTTTTTCAGGAATTTGAAGGAAAAGAGAGGGCAGTTTTCTATCTGAGCAGAAGGCTTCTGGATCCCGAGACAAGGTACACGCCAACTTGTTAACACCGAATTTTGGGCTGGGAGCCGATAGCCGATGCCAGAAGCCGATAGCCGATACCGAAGGAAGGAGAATAGCCGATTGAACGGTGAATCGGTTATCGGGCGAAGGTGACAGAAGGCGTGCAGCGTCGGTATTGGTGACGTCATCTAGAGTCTGCACCGCCGAGATGCGATCACGATCGGAGTCCGTTATGAAAGGGAAGATGTGACTCCAAGTTACCTTAGATATAGGATAGTTTGTTGATTTCCTTATCTAATAATGAGTTGTAATTCGACTAGGACTCTAGCTACGCTCAGGGTATAAATATAAACCCTCAGCCATTGTAATATACAACAACATCAATACAACACAACTTTCGGCTCCGGCCAAACAAACCCTAGAGTCAGTCGAGTCCGGCGAGTTACTTCATCTAGGCTGGGTGTCATCCGGTGGACGCAGGCTTGCTTGTAAGTATCGTCAACCCCCTGTTAAACTATGTCTTTTTAGCGTCATCCGGTGGACGTGGAAGCATGGCGGACCAGGGTCCTTGCTAAGCTCTATTTCTTTGGCGTCATCCGGTGGACGCGGGAAGCATAGTGAGTCAAGGATGATTCACGCTGGTTTACCCGATCAATCTGTGTTAACCGTCATCCGGTGGACGAGATGCAGATTAGGACGGTTTTCACGCGCGGATTAGTTATCGATTCGTGTTTGTTTGCTTGATTAATCTATTAGTTAACGTCATCCGGTGGACAGGCAATGGATTAAGACAGTTTGCATGCATGGATTAGTTATCGGCTCTAGTTAAATTTGGCAGTTTAGCTGGATTCATTAAGTTACCGATGTTGCTTATGTTTATTGTTTATTATTTAAAGCAATCATCAATTTGCCCGTCTTGATCCATATGCGTCAGCCTATATCTAATAGATCTATATGTTCAATGAATTATGTTTGCCTTTGTTTTATATTGATAAGATAGAATGCTTTGCGCCAGCCGGTTGTATTTTGGATCTAGATTAGATACGGGTCGCACTCCAGTAATAAAATAAACATTGTCTAGATTCAAAGGTTAACGGATTTAAGTTGCAACTTCATCATGACTGCCTCGATCCGCTCGATCTCCACTGTTGCAAGATTGTGATTTAGATCTATTAGCCGGAGAGTTAAAACATTGTCTACTTTATAGGCTTGTATGTTGTCCGTATACACCGAATCGGCTAGAAGTAGCCGATTTCATCTTATTTTACATTGAGACATCTTATGATTATGTTAGCTTGCTGTGACTACATCTTTTATAGCATATTTCTGTCTAAAGCAAGTATATATCATTGAATTCATGTCTGAATCGGTTAACTTGAGTTATAATGCATGTTTCGCTACAATCGGTTTATAACATGACGGAATCGGCTTTCTAGTCGATCTCCCATTACATCGGCTCTTCGAGCCATACAGTTGGAACTACCTGGACATGCCGGTTAGTTCCGCCCTGTGATTACTGATTACTATCTTTTTCCTTGTCAATTGCAGGTCAAATTGACTGGCACGCTTGGGTGTTACTGACACTCTCAGACCGGGTCCGAAGCTAGCTGGATCTGCGAGAGCTTCACTGCCTCAAGGGTCGCTTCCGGCTTCGCTGGTGTGTTGGGCTTAGGGAACCACTTTTTGCGCCAACACACTTTTTGGCACGCCCGGTGGGACATTTCATTGAAGACCATGGCAAAAGGAAAGGCTGCGGCGGACGGCCCCTCCAGGGATGACGGTGTCCTTAGGGTCAGGGTCGAAGATCTCAGTGAGGAGGACGCGGCAGTGCTGAACAAGATTGTTGAGGAGTTCGCTGATGCCTGCCTGCTTTCATTCAGCAAGCAGCGTGATGGCTCGGTAGTGAAGAAAAACGCATTCCCTAGATGGATCATGGACGGCCATTCTGATAAATCTGAAGAGGAGTGCAAGGCCGACCTCAAGCAGATGCTGGAAGAAGCGACCTGGGAGGCCGCCTATTCAGCAGTCGGCCATCACCATAAATCCTTCCTGCAGACATTCTATAACATCATGAAGACTGTTCTCAAACGGCAGGATTGGGAGTCTCTGGGTCCGGTTTACTTCAACATACCCGCAGAGGATGCAGATCCAAAAGCAGCGGCAGGGACCTCCAATTCCTCACCGCAACAGCCGAGCCAGCCGAAAACGCCAGGGCAGGGTGCCACTGCGGCCGGTTCGGCTCAAAAAATAGCAGCTTCTCCAAGATTATACAAAGATCATACTCCGGAGGAGCTCGCCGCTTTCATGCAGGCCACTGGACAGTCGGTGAACTCGATGAACTCATCAGCAGTGAATCCGACAGCTGGAAATACGCCGGCGGCAGACGTGGCCAACCCAACTCCTGGATACCATGAGGGGATCACATATCAAGACCTTCAGGCAGCGCCGCATCCGGGGTACGCCCAGACACCCAACAATCAGCTACTGGAGCAGATGAGTGCCATGCTCCGTGATACGTTCGGTATACAGCCGAAGACCGGGACTGGAATCAAATACAGGCGCCCTTACCCCGAGTGGTACGACCGAGTGACATTGCCGCCCAGGTATCGCTTACCCGACTTCTCCAAGTTCAGTGGGCAGGAGGACATCACCACCATGGAGCACATCAGTCGTTACCTGACCCAACTCGGCGAAGCTTCGTATGAGGTAGCTCATAGGGTCCGGCTCTTTCCGCTATCATTGACAGGGTCGGCGTTTAGCTGGTTTGCATCTATGGAGCCTGGCTCGATTCAAGGCTGGGAAGATCTGGAAACTAAATTCCATAATTACTTATTTTTCGGTACTAGGGAGAAAGACATCACAGATCTCACCAACATGCGCCAAAAGCCGAATGAACTTGGATCGGCTTTCATCAAGCGGTTCAGGGAGACCAGGAACATGTGTTACTCTTTGAACCTGAACGACAAGCAGCTCGCCAAGATAGTGGTCAGTGGGTTGCTCCCACACGTCCAAGAGAAGCTTGTGGGCACCAACTTCAACAGCATCAGCGAGGTGATGCAGAGGGTGGCCGCATTAGAACAGCAGGCCCAGAGTTTCAAGAAGGAATCAAAATACAAGCAGGCCTACGTCTGTGATTCTGACTCAGAGGATGGAGAGAATGAAGAAGTGGCTGTTGTTGAGCTTAAATGGGGAACAAAGCCCATGGCCGTACCGAAGGGTTGGAGCGCGGAAGATCAATACGACTTTGACACGCGCAAGCTGGACAAACTCTTCGACCTATTAGTCAGTGCAGGCCACATCACTTTCCCAGCTGATTACATCAAACCATCTCCTGAAGATTTGCAGGGAAAACCGTTCTGCCAGTACCACGGCCTCACCTCACACTCTACAAACAATTGCCGCAATTTCAAAGCAGCAATCCAGAATGCTATTAGGCGCGGTTTGTTGAAATTTGAGGCTCCTCCCAAGGGGAAGATGAAGATCGACAAATTCCCATTCCCGAAAGGGCAGAACATGGTCCAGATCGCGAATCCTCTGACTAAAGTAAGGGTATTAACCTCCGAACGGGCCAGGAAGAACTCCTCAGTTGATACCGATGCACAAATCACAGCTGAGGAGCTAGCGCTGATCAAAGGAAGGAGGGAACAGAATCAGAGGCAGCCGGAGCAGGGAGAATCCAGTGGCACCAAGAGCAGGAGGCCTAGACACCAGCACCTTCTGAACAAGTGGCGGCGACAGAAAGAGAAAGATCATCAGAGGCGGCTGCAGCGCGAAGAAGAGGAGTACCGCAGGTGGCTCCGCGAAGAAGAAGAGGCGCGCTATCATGAAGAAATGACCCGCCACCGAGGAGTTGAGGAGGATCATTGGCATTGCCCATTCTTCCGACATTGTTGGAATGAAGGCCTGAGACTGCCAACGCTGCGCAACTGCCCAGAATGTAGCGATCAGTACCGAGAGTACAGGCAGTCCCAGGTCAACCGCCGGTCTGTGCATCAGAGGCTGGGGAGCCCCCACAGCCCGCGGGAT